>CM046877.1:45527473-46954726 GCA_025667525.1 Glebionis coronaria
CATTTATATTTCGATATATAAATGAGGGCTTATGATTTAAAATATTTTAACGCATTATATAAAAGAATGACGCCTAAAGGCTTAACACAATTATAAGAAATGCTCGTAAAATGAAAAATTAAAATGACAAAAATAGAAAATATTTTTATGTCATAACGAGAATATTTACGGTCGATGACGAACATAAGATAGCCAATAAATAATAATTGACACGTATTCGATACGTTAAATTCTTAACCTTGTCGGTTAGTCGAGAATTTAATATTCTTGTACGATAAAATGACAAAAATAAATAATGACTTGGATAAAATATATGTATTGTCGTATTATAGATGGAAATAATTAAATGAAGATGTATGAACAATAACACGTTTAAACAAGTTAGAAAAATAATTTTATTGACAAATCGGTTTTCTTTTCTTTTTCATAAAATAACTTTTATAAATAAAAGTCGAGGAATAAAAAAATGGCGCGAAAGGTACGGGTTATTATACCAAGTCTTTCCTTAGGGTGAATTTGTTTGTTTAACATATCATCAAGAGTGTTGGAAATACGTTTTACGTATTTATGAAGGATCGGTCGCTCCAACGATAATTATGTAATGGGCTCGTGATCCACTTAGTAAATGTATAGTCCATATAGCCCACATGTAGGGTGGGCTATATATATCCCCTCCTAGCATGTTAGGAGGGGTTGGTCATTTTCATATTTCTCATTATTCAATCTTTACTTTCTCTCTCTACTCTTCTCTTTTCTCTCCTTTCTCTCTCTACTCCATCATCTCCCTTCTCATCTTTCTTATATTTATCAATTAATCAACCCACTTTATCAATTCAATCCATCATGTAGAATAGCCCAATAATCGCGTAGACCTTCAATTGGTATCAAGAGCATGGTTAGATTGGTTTATTCTTGTTTTTCTTTTGTTTGATTTTGATGGGTTTTGATTTAATCACGCTTAAATATTAAAAAGTTTGTATTTTTTATAAAAAGTTTGTGTTTTTATGTTTTAAATCATAATTAAATCTTTGATTTACTTATTTTATATAAAAGTCACAAATTTTTTTTCAAAAATCAATTTTTTATAATCAGATTTTTTTTCTTCATATCAGTTCTTTAAGATCCATTTTAATTTTTTATTATAAGTTTTTCTTTTATCAGTTTTATATAACCATTTTTTTATATAATCAGTTTTTTTTATATAACCTTTTTTATTCCATCTGGGATTCGTGTTCTGTCCAACGAATCTGTTTTTTCCTTTTTTAATTCAATAGGGTCTCGAGTTCTGTCCTTCAATTGTCAAAACTGTCCCAACAAAACTGTTCTTCCATTCATATTGTTCCGAACGAACGAAGTTCCGAACGAACGAAAAGTTCCGGATCAAAGATAGTTCAGAATCAAGAATTCTTCCGAACGAAATCTTCCGGACGAAATCTTCCGGACGAAATCTTTCGGACGAAATCTTCCGGACGAAATCTTCCGGACGATATCTTCCGAACGAAATCTTCCGGACGAAATCTTCCGGACGAAATCTTCCGGACGAAATCTTCCGAACGAAATCTTCCGAACGAAATCTTTCGAACGAAGCATCTTTGATTCAAACATAACGGCCAACAAGGACTCGACTCAATCACATCACACTCAGTTTTTAGACAGACTCTCAGAAAAACAATCCAAAAACTGTTTTGTTTTTTTTTTCAAACACCACTTACAACAGACCCTCGACCCTCCCTCAAATCTCTCGACAAACAGACCCTCGTCTCACCTCACACCTTCGACCAACTTCTCTCGGACAATCGAACACCATCACACATATCTTTGAACACACAATTTTGACCAAAACATTTTGACCAAACCAAAAATCTTGAGTTACTAAACTCGACATTCACTCAGACTCACACAACACCTAAAACACTCACTGTCCATCAATCCAACATTACACCAACGACATCTCCCTCACACCCTCAAACTCTCAACCTCTACTCTCGAACAAAACACAACAAACTCACCCCGACTCCCTCACCCAAACCCTCAACAGACTCGATACAAAACTTCACCGACACCCTCCAACAAACTCTCGACTGTCAAACAAAGATTCAACCACAAAAACCACTCACCCTCGTCTCCTAACCTCTCGTATCACACAAAACCTCTCTCGAATCCTAACTACCCACGTCTCTCGACTCGACAAAAACACCTCACGACTACAACAAACACCAACACAATCATCCTCAAACTGACTCACTCTCGACTGACTTACCCTCTCCCTCGACACAATCAAACAAATCCACACAAACACACACACCCATCGCCTCGACAACATCACTCGTTTCAGACCCTCATTTTCAACACACACTCCCTCAACTTGACTCACCCACCACCCTCAAACATCACGCCTCTCGTAACACCACTCACCCTCGCAACATCTCTCACAACTGTCACAACGACTTTAGACTCGAAAACTCAATCTAGACACTAGACAGAAAGACTCTTACAGATGATAGAAAGACTCAACAAATAAAATTAAACCATTACAAACCTACCTGAGACCTCCTCTTTTCGAAGATCTTGAAGAAAACATTACACGAATCAAGAAACAGACTGATAAGAGGGTTTATAGGCTTTTGTGATTGATGATTTGTGATATTTATTTTTTGAGATGATGATCTAAGATGGGAGCAGTCGACTTGTGTGGTTTGTTTTTGAGAAGCCATATATGAGATTTGGTGGATGAGATAAACGGACGAGTTTTATATCTGGTTTTGCGTTATTTGGTTTGGTATAGAGAGTTTTGTGAATCTGAGTTTAGTGTGTTTTTGGTATAGAAAGTTTTGTGAATCTGAGTTTAGTGAGTTTGTGAATCTGAAAAGGTGAGAGATTAGGTTTAGTTGTGTTCTCTGTTGATTTATTTGTGGAGGAGAAAAAATCAAACGGAGGAGAGTATTTGGGATAGATTTGGTTTTGAGAGAGAGAATATTACCATTGAGACGGAGAAGTATTAATTTGAAGAGAGAGAGTATTTTTGAGAAAGAAAGAGACGTGGGAGAGTTTATTGGGTTTTGTTGAGTGATGAATAAAGAAACACGTGGGCGGAGGATACAAGACATCAACTGCCACGTTTTTTGGTTTGAAAAGTGTGTTAAATATTTAATTTGACGGAGGAAACAATGTTTTTCTTTGCCACGTTTTAAAATCATGGATACTTTTGTGACTCTCAAACTTTCAAACTTTCAGATTTTTATTTGACTCTCAAACTTTGACTCTCAAACTTTTGTTTTCTTTTATAACGTTTAGATTTTCTATTTTTTGTTTTCTATTCCTTTTTCTCGTAAAGTTTTTTTTTAAGTTTCAAATTTTTATCTTTTTATATTTTCAAAAGTTCATTTTTTAGTTAAAATTTATTTTGTATATTTTGTCACTTGTTGGTTTTTTGGCAAATCGTGTTGAGGCGAGTATTTTAAAAGAATTAACGTGGAAAAATATTTGACGGGTTCAAAGTTTTTGTGGTCGGATTTGAAGACAAAGTGACGAGTCAACGTGACGGGATTTATTTTTAGCGACTACGGATTTTTGATCGGGTTTAATTCATAATCGTTTGAGCCGACAACAACTTTTGAGCCGAGTCGAATTGTAAAATCCTGAAAACAACAACATCCACATCATTTTTCCTCAATTTTCAATGGAATCGTTAAATTCGATACTTAAAGAGGGAGACTTGCATCGAATGCAAGACAAAGCTAGAGAAAGTGGTATAAGTTCATTTCAAATGCTTCAATATCATCTTGTTACTCTTTCACGGCTTCAAGGAGGGAGCGAATTTGTGACCATCTTTGGACAAGATCGTCATATATTCATCGACTCAATATTCACCACTTTGACCCAACTCGCCGAGCAACTCAACCATGAAAACTTTAATCACTCTGCATCGGAACTTGCATATCAGACTCTTGTGACACAACTCACGCCTTTCCTCGAATTCAGTATCATCAAGCCGGAAAGTTCAGTAATTTGTCGATCATTTCTTCGAGATACACATACCGAGCTTCGAGTTTTCCGTGATACAATTTTGAAACTCATGTCATCGGTCTCGTCTTTGATTTATGAAAGATCTTGACTTCAGCAAGGGTATGATAATGGAATGCAAGACTCTTCGATGCAAGAGGAAACTGGTCATACAGTTGAAAACTTGGAGCCTATCGATGCCAAGAGCACGGAATCAGGAGGACAACATGATACCAGTGGCACGTCAGGGAATGTTAACGAGATCTCTTTTGCTGACACCTTACCCGTTTATGACGAAGCGCCTGCAAACATTGTACAATGTAATGTTGTTTATGATGTATATGCTGATGATATGCCGCATATTGAGAATTCTGAACCTAATTATGACAAACATGGGATGGAAACGAGTGATAGCAATACCACTTCTGATTCATCCGATGTAAGTCATCATGGGGGAGAGATTGTTTAGAATGCTATAGTACATCATTATAATTGTATTATAACTGCTTCATTGACTGCTTCTGATTCCAAGATTAAAGAGCTCGAAACGATCGTAGCTCGGCAATCAAAAGATCTTGAGGATGCCAAACTTGAATTTTCTAAGAAAACGGATAAATTTGAAGCATACTTTGAAAAACTTGAAAAGTATAACGTTGTTCTTGAAAGAAAATTGGATCAAAAAGTTTTAGATTCTAAAGCTGAAAAGGATAATCTTTTGAAACAAATTCAATTACTAGAGTCTAAATTGGCATCCCAAGATGAATTGCTCAAAGAAAATGAGACGTTAAAAGCCCAAGTTCAAGAAAAGGTGTTTGCTATAGCTGCGTTGAAAAACGAGTTAAGGAAAAATAGAGGACCTAGTGTGGACACTAAGCTTGAAAAACCATCAATCTTGGGGAAACCGCCTACAAATCAGTTCGTCAGACAACCTACTGCATTTAGATCCGAGCGACCACTATCCTCGAGACCGCGGTTTGCCTCCCAAGTTGATTTGGGTCATATTTCTAGAACAGTCACTCCACCAACTAGGCCTAACGTGACTAAATCAGTTTTAGCAAGACCTCATCACATGATTGCCCCTAGTTTCTCTAAGAATAGTTCAATGAACACGTCTAGAACTAGTTCAACTGATGTGCACCATGATTTTGGTCAAAGGGAAGCTATTCAAAAGACACATGTAAGAGATAGCAATGTCCAACCTAGTCAGATGCCTTCTAGATTACCCAACACTGCTAACCGTAGCATGACGTCTCCTAGGAGCATCGATCAATCATCTAGGAATTACTCGGACATTAAATATGCTACTTGTAAAACATGTAGAAAATGTGTCTTTACGGCAAATCATGACTCTTGTATCAAAAAATTGCTTAATGAGGTGAACTCCCGTGCTAGAATTAAATCCCAGTGGGTTGCTAAAATCGAACCCATTGGTAAAATGTGGCGCCCCACTGGTAGAACTTTCACTCTTGTAGGAAATGAGTTCCCTTTAACTAGGATAATCTCTGACTCTACTAAGACTGCTAGGGAGGAAATTGAAAAGGATGATACATCACTTAAGCCTGAACTTAAGGTTTTCTATAAAAGGAAACGTTTGCCAACTAAGATAAGTGAATCATCTACTCACCTCTGACACAAGTAAAGCCAACTGTGAACCCCCACATGCTTCTAAGATAGATATCGCTAACCCATGTCAAAGTATACAAACTCCTAATGAGAATGCAGGTACCAAAGTTGATGTTCCAAAAGAACGAAGCGGTCCAATCATTGTATACCGTTCAACTAAGGACACTCTCAGAGTTTGGTTGTTGAAGAAGCAGATATCAAAGAAACAAGTGTCTCAGGGGATTCATGGTTAAGCTTAATGTAAAGGACTTATAGTCACATCACAGACTATAACTCGCTCTTCAAAGAAAGGAAAGTTTATGCCGATGGTAAACTTATCCTAACAACGAGAAATTATTTTTTCTCGGGCATGAGCTTATATAAAAAACATTCCAAGTTTTTAAGCTCATGCACATTGGCTCCTCGTTAAATGACAGACGATGACCCGGACTTCAGAGATAGGGAAGTTTATCTACGCAACGATAACTTACCCTCTTAACAAGAAATTAAGTTTTCTTGGACACGAGCTTATCCTAAAACCATTCAAAGGTTTTAAGCTCGTGTATATGGTTTATCATTAAATATCAGATGGTAACCCGTGCTTCAAAGAAAGGAGAGTTTATCGCCGATGATAAACTTATCCTAACAATGAGAAATTAAGTTTTCTCGGGCATGAGCTAATATTAAAAACATTCGAAGTTTTTAAGCTCATTCACAATGACTTACAGTTAAATGTCAGACTGTAACTCGAACTTAAAATAAAGAAAGATTATCTTTTATGATAACTTATCCTCTTAACGAGAAATTCACCTTTCTCGGTCAAGAGCTTGTATTAAAACATTCGAAGTTTTAAGCTCAGAAAGGAAAGTGTATCTTTTAAATAAGAGAACTTTTCCTCATAACGAGAAATTAACCTTTCTCGGTCATGAGCTTTCCGTTAAAACAGTCAAAGTTTTCAAGCTCATGAAAACGACTTCTAAGTAAATGTCAGCTTAGGACTCGTTCTTCAGATAAAAGGAAAGGTTATCACCGATGGTAACTTATCCTTACAACGAGAAGTTTACAACTTCTCGGACTTGAGCTTTCCTAAGATATTCCAAATCTTAAGCTCAAGTAATTGGTTTTCAAAACTTTGAACACAATTTTTCAAGAATTTCTCAAAAGGTTTTTCTAAATCTTTCAAAATTGTGTGTTCAAAAATGTTTTGATAAAAAGAGCATGTCTTCTGGAATCGATAATATTTACGAACCTAGAAATGTCATTCAATAATGACACAGGATTGTAAATAAAGTTCGAGCAGAAGTTTAAAAATTTTTAAACATGCTCCATTATGGTTTGCTATTATTTCCGATAGTAACCCGCTTTTCACTTTGAAGTCAAGCATTTCACCGGAAAGCTTTGACTTCAGAATCCGAAGTTATCATCTCTACCAACCGTAGCAACTTACAAATGATATCTACATACTCGACGATGCGACTACTCAAACGGTGACTACAGCTCTTTCAATAGAACACGGTTCAACAATTGAGGGGGAGCAATTGTCCAGCATTCAGAATCCTTGATGCCGAGAGTGCCAAGTTCACATATTGGTGTTAAGACAACGATATCAATCATACACATGGAGTCAAGAGATAACTTCAGAAGTTACGAGGAAGACCAACATTCGTGAACAAGAACCATGTGCTTCTTTCATATGATGTTCTCCATCATTCAGGTCCAACCTCGTAAATTGCTAATATTGTGAATTCATTATCATATATGATCTTTGCACGTGATAAATACCTTACACTTGTGTTTAAAAGGTATTTAATTTACGTTTCAAGTAGACCCTCATTAATTTGAGGGGATCTTGTGTAATACATGAAGATAATTAGATTTGCATTTTTCTTCCCAAATTTTCTTAAAATGCTATTAAATCAATTATTATTAATAACATTGATTGAGTTAATATTTTTAATATGGGAGAGAAATGTGATTTAATATGGGAAATGATTAATCACAAATGGTTTGACTTAACGTGCTAGCTCATCCCGACATGTGCGAAATGTTTTCGGATATCGTGGCATATGTTAAGGGGGAGCAAAATGGATTTGCACTTCAAAATGGATTTCATGGTGACATACACTTACCCAAAACATCTCTATTCACGATGATGAAGAGTATGGTGACATAAGGATGGTAGGATAGGTTAAAGTCCAATGATTCCTCTAGAACCGGAGGAATCTTCCCAAGGACATTTCATAGCTAGAAATAGTAGTCCTTAGGAAAGATGGAGAAAGATTGTGAACGTAGCTGAATGCCGATCAAGTACTTAAGTTAGCACTGGAACAATCACAACAAGGTGCTAGTGATGACGTATTGGTAAGCATTGAAGGGGTTGAAGAATGAAAAAGAATTGTAAAGATAAAGGGTGTAAAGAAAGAAGCCCTCCTTACATCTTAGGCAGAAACCGGGTCAATACATATGCTATTAAGATCATTGTTTAATGATTCTTAATATTGAAGACAGACATCATGGACCCAGTGATGCAATGCACAACCCATCCCAGCTAACTCAGATATCTCTCAAAAGATATTTGTTTTAATCACACGGAGACAACGCATTATCTATTGATTTATTCACTCCGAATAAATTGGTATTGAAAAGGTGGCACTCCTCTCCAGCCTCCGATCACTAAAAATCCAAAATGCACGATCGAGTCTAGAGCCATTTGAGATCATCAAATATCTCATTAGGACACACTTTCATATTTCCTTTCTTCTTCACACACTGTGAAAAGTAAGAAAGATCTTAAGAGTCCTACGCAAAATCTTCATGATCTTGCCTAAACATCCGAGTAATACGAAAGTATTTACAATGAAGATGGAAATCCTTCTTGAGCGAATATCAAAAAGCTCATGGTAGGTGACTTGTGCGATTCTTTATGAATCAAACTTGTGATAACTGGAAAGCAACAGTGGTTTAATTCTTAAATGAATTTAAACACGTTCCAGGCCTCTACGCAATATCTTAGTGATCTTGCCAGAACATTCAGAGTAATACTATTAAGTATTTACAGTGACGAATGGAAATCCTTCTAGTGTTAACATCAAACAACACTTGGTAGGTAACTTGCAAGATTCTATATGAATCAAGCTAGTGACAACTGGAAAGCAACGACGGTGCGGTTCTTAATTGAACTTCACTTGTTCCAGGAACATGAATTGACGGCTTCAAATCATGCAGATAAGATTATCCAAATGATTCACTCTTTACGTTCGCAGTCAGCTTTGGACGGTCGAGTAAAGAGAACGGGTTTACCCGCGAAATCTTGTCAAGGAGGTTCTTTATTGAAACTACCTGCCACAAGTACGATATTTAATATCGTCCAACGGTCTTCACCGACCGGAGGTAAAATGCTACCGAATTAGAATGAAATGTTCAAGGCCATTTCATCCGTGTATATTGTTTGTTGCTAACTGTCTTATGCAGCGTAACAAGAAGGTGGCATTGCGGTGTACAATCCAGAAGAAGTCGTCACCACATGCTTATACCACATACAATTAGTACTTCAACAAATTCAAGAAAGCCTGAAGGTCAAGTCTTCCGCTGTATCAAACTCTGAAGCTTTCAAGAATTTAAAAGTATAAGTATGCGGAACATGAAGTCACGAAGAGGCAAATATCACAAGTGAAGAATGCACAAGGTCAAGGCAAGGAAACATGCTCAAGACTAAAGTCAAATATCACATCAAGCATATTCACAAGAACAAGATCAAAGACTCAAGCATAGATGCTAGGTTTAAGATTTTGTAAAAAGATGTGACCTCCCTTAGGGGGAGATTGTTGGAAATACGTTTTTCCAAATAAATTCTCGGTCACATCTTAGTTAGCATAGATCACGAGATATAGACTATTTAGAACTTTGTCTCTTGGAGCGACCTCCCTTAGGGGGAGATTGTTGGAAATATGTTTTACGTATTTATGAAGGATCGGTCGCTCCAACGATAATTATGTAATGGGCTCGTGATCCACTTAGTAAATGTATAGTCCATATAGCCCACATGTAGGGTGGGCTATATATATCCCCTCCTAGCATGTTAGGAGGGGTTGGTCATTTTCATATTTCTCATTATTCAATCTTTACTTTCTCTCTCTACTCTTCTCTTTTCTCTCCTTTCTCTCTCTACTCCATCATCTCCCTTCTCATCATTCTTATATTTATCAATTAATCAACCCACTTTATCAATTCAATCCATCATGTAGAATATGCCAATAATCGCGTAGACCTTCAAAGAGCACTAGTACTTTTCATAAACTTTTCCAATTTAATGGAGGTGCTCTTGAGATCTTCATTCTCTAACCTAAGTTTCTCACAACTTAAGCAACCTATATCAACTTCTTTATTTTTCTCAAGCTTGCCTAATTTTTCCCTAAGTTCATTAATCTCATTTTCAAGCTTAGTTTTAGTTGATTTTAGTGTTTTGTTCTTTTCATGTTGGTGTTCTAATTCAATATCATCTAAGGTGGAGCTATCATTGCTATAATATTTGGTTTCGGAATGTACCTCTTTAGAAGTGTGAGCCATGAGACATTTCTCCTCTTTGGGGTTGTCATCAACATCTTCACCGCTATCGCTCCAAGAACCACTGACGAATGCTGTGTGATTCTTATCGCGTGAAGGCTTTGAACACTCATTAATGAAATGATTTGGATTACCACATCTAAAGCAACTCCTATCACCCTTTTCGTTCTTGGCAAACCGATTCTTTAAGAATGGTTTCTTGTCATTGTTAGGTTGCCTCACGTGTTGACCTCGTCTTTTGAAGAACCTCTTGAAATCTCTTACCGCCAATGCATACTCCTCGTCATCACTATCCGAGGAACTATCATGATCGCTTTGTGCCTTCTTGGCTTTGAGTGCAAGAGACTACCTTTCACTCTTAGTCTTCACCAATTCCGAGTCCTTCAAAATTATCATCTCATGAACCTTCAAGTTGCCTATGAGTTCATCGAGTGATAAAGTTGAGAGATCTTTCGATTCTTCGATCGCCGTGACCTTTGCTCTCCACTTCGGATGTAAGGCCCTAAGAAACTTCCTAACATTGTTCTTGCTAGAAAAACCTTCATCAAGTGCTTTTAGACTAGTAATAATAGTGTTAAATCTAGCAAAGGCACTATCAATAGCTTCATCTTCTAAGATGACAAATTGTTCATATTGTTGGACAAGAAGATCGATTTTGCTTTCTTTGACTTGCCTATTACCTTGGTGGGTTACTAAAAGAGTGTTCCAAATATCTTTAGCGGTTTCACACATAAAAATACTTGAACTCAAGAATTCGTTTTTCGTTGTTTTTGTAAATGCTTGTTTTTACATAACAACCATTTACAAAAACAACGAAAAACGAATTCTTGAGTTCAAGTATTTTTCATTTTACCCATTTTCACTTAAGGTATGAATAAACAAGTATTAACCTTAATCAAGTGATCAAGTGATTTAATCTTTTCTTATAACTTACTTTTTATTAAGTGTGACAAGTTTTTTATTAAACTTTCTTTTTAAGAAAATGTTTTATTAAATTAAATATTTGAAAATTTGAAAATGGCATATTCCCTTTTGGTTTGGAATATCCTTTCTGGATATTTTTATAACCAGATATGACCTCCACCACTAAAGGACAAAAAGGGAGCGGAGTCTAGCCCGGCGGTTCCTTAGCGCCTAGGCGGTTACTTATCGATAAGGTACCACAGGCTAAGATAAGGAACCGCGGGCAGATATAGTTGTTGGCCCTTTGTTCTATAAATAGTGGACCTTTCTCAGATTTTCAATTCACCTCTTTTGCACACAAATTTCCAGATTCAAACATACTTCTTAAATCACTCAAATCCTTGATTGTTTGATCGATTACTACTTGTTTAGAAGTGAATCTATCTCCACCATCCCTTCCTCTTCAAGTGCAAAGAGAAGAACACTATCATTGTGAAGTGTTGAGTCCACCACCAAAGATCCTTTGAAGATCAAATCTTATACATTTGTTGTTGTGTAATAGTTGTGAAGATCCAAGTAGTTGTGTCTATTTGGAAGTTATGTATATACTAAGTATAGTTGTGTAGATTGGTCCTAGCTACGATTAGAGCTCGACTTTTAGCTTAGGGTCGGAAATTGGTTAAGCGACGTGTACGGTTTTCTCCACGATAAGGAGCTTGTTGTGTAGTGAACTCTCGAGTAAGGAGTACTCGAGGAGTGGAGTAGGAACGAGGAGTGAGCTTCGTTGCCGAACCACTATAAATCCTTGGTGTTTGGTTTGATCTTTCATTACCCTTAACTCTTTATATTCTTTATTCTTTGTGCATATATATTAGTTAGTATTTTAAGTTACACTATCATTGTTCATATTGTGCATAAGAAGATTTCAACAAGTACCTAGAAGGGCAATCTATGCAAAGACCACCACTTTTTGAAACCGATAGTTTTATTTATTGGAAAAATAGATTTGAGACTTATGTGAAATCAAAAGATTTAGATCTTTGGCATGTTATTACCAGTGGTAATTTTTTACCTTATCAATTTAATGAAGTTTCTAAAACAAAGGAATTGGTCACTTTTGACAAAGCTAATGATGATACTAAAAAGAAACTTTCGAAAAATAATGAGGCTAAAATGATGATTTATAATGCTTTACCTAAGAAACAGTATGAAAGGATTTTTATGTGTGAAACCGCTAAAGATATTTGGAACACTCTTTTAGTAACCCACCAAGGTAATAGCCAAGTCAAAGAAAGCAAAATCGATCTTCTTGTCCAACAATATGAACAATTTGTCATCTTAGAAGATGAAGCTATTGATAGTGCCTTTGCTAGATTTAACACTATTATTACTAGTCTAAAAGCACTTGATGAAGGTTTTTCTAGCAAGAACAATGTTAGGAAGTTTCTTAGGGCCTTACATCCGAAGTGGAGAGCAAAGGTCACGGCGATCGAAGAATCGAAAGATCTCTCAACTTTATCACTCGATGAACTCATAGGCAACTTGAAGGTTCATGAGATGATAATTTTGAAGGACTCGAAATTGGTAAAGACCAAGAGTGAAAGGAAGTCTCTTGCACTCAAAGCCAAGAAGGCACAAAGCGATCATGATAGTTCCTCGGATAGTGATGACGAGGAGTATGCATTGGCGGTAAGAGATTTCAAGAGGTTCCTCAAAAGACGAGGTCAACACGTGAGGCAACCAAACAATGACAAGAAACCATTCTTAAAGAATCGGTTTGCCAAGAACGAAAAGGGTGATAGGAATTTCTTTAGATGTGGTGATCCAAATCATTTCATTAATGAGTGTCCAAAGCCTTCACGCGATAAGAATCACACGGCATTCGATAGTGGTTCTTGGAGCGATAACGGTGAAGATGTTGATGACAACCCCAAATAGGAGAAATGTCTCATGGCTCACACTTCTAAAGAGGTACGCT
This sequence comes from Glebionis coronaria, assembly GCA_025667525.1. Taxonomy (NCBI): domain Eukaryota; kingdom Viridiplantae; phylum Streptophyta; class Magnoliopsida; order Asterales; family Asteraceae; genus Glebionis; species Glebionis coronaria. The sequence continues at coordinate 45,540,522 of CM046877.1, forward strand.
TGGGAATTGATTTGGAACCCGACGAGTGGATTAAGGATAGTGGTTGTTCTAAACACATGACGGGTAATCGAAGTTTGTTCTCGCGGTACAAAGCATATGTTGGAGGTAACGTCACATTCGCTAGTAGTCTACGTGGTAATATCATTGGCAAAGGTACGGTTTCTCTTGACCCCATGACTATTGAAAATGTTGAGCACGTAGATAATTTAGGGTTTAACCTTTTAAGCATAGGTCAAAATTGTGACAATAAGTGTAAGGTCATCTTTTCGGAAAATGATAGTGAAATCGTAAAAGATGGAAAGGTCATTGGAAAAGGTATTAAAAAGCATGGGCTTTATGTCATGAAGGTCAATAAGAAGTCAAAAGACAACATATGTCTTGCGACTATAGATGATAGTTATACTCTTTGGCATAGGAGATTAGGTAATGCTAATATGCGTCTAATATAATCTTTAGTCTCTAAGGAGTTGGTAAGACACCTCCCTAAGATGAAGTTTGATAGTCACTTTTGTGATGCTTGCAAAGTTGGAAAGCAAGTTCACTCAAGTCACAAAGCCAAGAACTTGGTTTCAACCTCTCGGTGCTTAGAACTCCTACATAGGGCTCTCTTTGGACCTACCGCCATACGGAGTTATGGAGGTAACCTTTATACCTTATTTATAGTTGATGACTACTCTAGATTCACTTGGACTAGATTTTTGGCATCTAAGAATGAAACTTTCGATCATTTCGAAATCTTTAGTCGAAGAATTCAAAATCAACAAGGATGTCTAATTGTCTCTATTAGGACGGATCATGGTAGGGAATTTGATAATGAAGTGCAATTTGGTGCCTTTTATGAAGCTCATGGTATTACCCATAACTTCTCGGCTCCTCGCACTCCACAATCAAATGGGGTAGTTGAAAGGAAGAATAGGACCATCCAAGAGATGAGTAGGACGATGTTAAACGAGCAATCTTTGCCTCAAAAGTTTTGGTGCAATGTAGTGGACACATTGACTTATATTCTCAACCGAATTCTTATTCGACCCTTCCTAGGAAAGACCCCCTATGAGATTCTTAAAGGTAAGAAACCCTCATTGGAATACTTTAGGGTGTTTGGAAGCAAGTGCTTTATCCTCAACACCAAAGACTACCTTACCAAGTTTGACCCAAAGTCTTACGAAGGTATCTTTTTAGGTTATTCCCAAACTAGCAAAGCCTACATAGTCCTTAATAGAACCTCGAGCGTAATTGAAGAATCACTTAACATGACTTTTGATGAAACCCCTCCTTTAACCAAGAAACCACCATTGGTTGATGATGACTTGGATGAAGTAGAAGTAGTTAGAGCCAAAGAGGTTAGAAAAATAGGAGTTGAAGACCTTAGTGTTGAAAAGGAAGTAAACATTAAGGAGTCTAAGGATCATACTCTCAATAATATCATTGGCGACTTAAATCAAAGGACCCTAAGATCTCAAGTCCAAAACCAAAGTAACTTCTTTTGTTTCGTCTCCTTGATTGAACCAAAAAATGTTAAAGAAGCTTTGATGGATGAGAGTTGGGTCATTGCGATGCAAGAAGAATTAAATCAATTCGTTGCTAATGATGTTTGGGAACTTGTTCCTCCACCTAGAAGTTCTACCATTATAGGAACCAAATGGGTATACAGGAATAAGCTAGACGAGAATGGTGTTGTGTCTCGTAACAAAGCTAGACTTGTAGCACATGGCTATAATCAACAAGAAGGGATTGATTATGACGAGACATATGCACCGGTAGCTAGATTAGAATCCATTAGAATCCTTTTAGCCGACGCTTGTGCCTTAGATATTAAGATTCAACAAATGGATGTAAAGAGTGCGTTTCTTAACGGTTTGATAAATGAGGAGGTATATGTGGCTCAACCTCCCGGCTTCATCGATTTTGAGAAACGGATCATGTTTACAAGCTTAAGAAGGCACTTTATGGTCTTAAACAAGCACCCAAAGCTTGGTATGATAGAATTAAAGCGTTTCTTGTCAAACATGAGTATACCATGGGAATGGTAGACAACACTCTCTTTACAAAGAAGAAAGGTTCTCATCTTATAATCGTGCAAATATATGTTGTTGACATTATATTTGGCTCAACTTGTCAAGAATTGTGTGATGACTTTGCCAAAATCATGCATGATGAGTTCGAAATGAGTATGATGGGAGAACTTGACTTCTTTTTAGGACTCCAAATTAAACAAATGGACGATGGTATTTTCTTTAGTCAATCTAAGTACGCTAAAGAAATGCTAAAGAAATTTGGATTGGAAGAATCTAGACCAATGAAGACCCCTATGGCCTCGGATACTAAACTCACCGTAGATGATGATTGTGAGTCGGTAGACAACACCAAATATAGAGGTATGATTGGTAGTTTGTTGTACCTAACGGCAAGTCGACCGGATATCATGTTTAGTGTTTGCCTTTGTGCTCGCTTCCAAGAGGCTCCCAAAACCTCTCACCTTGAAGCGGTTATGCGTATCTTCCGATACATTAAAGGCACTATACATTTAGGATTATGGTATCCTAAAGAAACCGGCGTAGAAACCATTGTCTACGCGGACTCGGATCATGCGGGAGACTATGTGGACCGGAAAAGCACTAGTGGTGTTTGTACCTTCATGGGTTGTTGTTTAACTTCTTGGTTCTCCAAGAAACAAACCGCTCTTGCGATATCCACCACGAAAGCCGAGTATGTGAGTGTCGGAAAAGCATGCCAACAAGCTCTATGGATGAAGCAAGCGCTTGTTGATTACGGGATTTGTCTTGATGATGTTACCATCATGTGTGACAATAAGGGTGCTATAGACCTTAGCAAGAATCCCGTGCAACATTCGCGAACCAAGCACATAGAAATTCGTCACCATTTTCTTAGCTATAATGTTCAAAAGGAGAACATTTCAATTGAGAAGGTACCCTCCGAGGATAACTTAGCCGACATCTTCACTAAGCCACTTAAGAGGGAACCTTTTAATTACTTGCGTCTAGGTCTAGGATTAATGGAACATATTCCTTAATTGCCTTCCTTTATTGAGTCTTTTTCTTTCTTTTAAGTCTTATATCACTTTGAGTCCTTGAGTCTCCTAAACTCTTCTTGAAAATCTTCTCTTCTCCTTTTCAAAATCCTCAAAATCTCTTTCAAAAACGGTTGAGAAATGTTTTGGTATTGTTAATTCAATCTAAAAACGTCTTTCATAGATTCTTGCTATTAATCTCGAGTTTACATAATTCATATGTATGATTCTCTCAAACATTCCAAGAACAAGATAGAATCATGGAGGATCATTGTGTCATGACTTAAGGTCTTGTCTTACACACCTCCTACATCGATTTTTAAAATCTATGTATTTTGGTCTATCTCTATTTGGTGAGTTAGTATGTGTTCTCTTTGTCTATCTTTGCTTTCAAGCATATCCCTATGTTAAGTTAGACTAGAAAAATAAGATTTGTTGAAAAATCTTCCTTCACCATCAAAACTCAACCACCGTAGGCGGTTCCATATATGAACCGCGGTTCCTTATCAATAAGGAACCGTCGAAAGCAATAAGGAACCGCGGACAGTGCTTCCTTATTTTTCGGGTATTTCTGAAATTCCAAATTTGTTCCAATATTTTTGAGAATCTTTGCTTCAACACTTTGACCACCCCAAAAATACCTTGAGCCTTCCCTATTAAACCATAAGCATTTTGCCTTACTTCACATCCTAAAATGTCTTACTCTCCTAATGAAAGCCTTGATTCTCCTCCATTCTCCCCAATTGCTTTCAATCCCAATTCACCCAATAACACTCTTAATCACATCTCTCCTACCAAGAATGTTGATTGTGGAACATCTTTTCTTCCACCACCACCCTTTAGTGTTCTTCCTCCTTCTCATGATAATGTCATGCACCATGGAACATATTGTCATTGTTGTCAATATCAACATCTTGCTATGGCACACATCTATGAGGAGTTGAGCTATATCAAGAGTCTCTTAATCAAGCCTCCTCTTCTCTTTGATTATGAGATCTCCACCAAGCCACCATCAACACATTCCGCCACTACCTTGTCTTTCATATAAGCATTGGTTGCTTATCCTCAATACACCTTTTTCTTTTAAGCAATTCTTAGAATTCTAGATTAACTAGGATTAGATTTATGCTTTTGGCTTGTTTTCTATTTCATACATCTTTGTATGACTCTTTTCTTATTTTTATATGACTTCACTTGGATCTTAGTCTTTGTGTTTTCTTATCTTTTATTCTTTTAGTGTGACCTTTAGCTATCTCTTGTTGGTTGTTTCTTTTGTTCAACTAACCCTTCTATGTAGCTTGTCACCATATCTCGATTCCTCGGTGCCCCAACTTAGGGGGAGTAAGCACCAAGGGGGAGTCTTTGCAAAGTCCGTTTCTACAACACCGACTTGTGCAACCTTTTTGCTTCTACAAAGGGGGAGAAATGAATAAACTCGTCTTTGAAAATCTTGTGTTTTGTATGATTGAGTTTATATATTGTTGGAATCAAAAAGGGGGAGATTGTTAATGCAATAATGCCTAAAAACGTTACTTGCATTTTTCGGTCTCGCTTAGTTTTGATTACGACAATATGTAAAAACAAGCATTTACAAAAACAACGAAAAACGAATTCTTGAGTTCAAGTATTTTTCATTTTACCCATTTTCACTTAAGGTATGAATAAACAAGTACTAACCTTAATCAAGTGATCAAGTAATTTAATATTTTCTTAAAACTCACTTTTTATTAAGTGTGACAAGTTTTTTATTAAACTTTCTTTTTAAGAAAATGCTTTATTAAATTAAATATTTGAAAATTTGAAAATGGAATATTCCCTTTTGGTTTGGAATATCCTTTCTGGATATTTTTATAACCAGATATGACCTCCACCACTAAAGAACAAAAATGGAGCGGAGTCTAGCCCGGCGGTTCCTTAGCGCCTAGGCGGTGCCTTATCGATAAGGTACCGCGGGCTAAGATAAAGAACCGCTGGCAGCTATCGCCGTTGGCACTTTGTCCTATAAATAGTGGACCTTTCTCAAATTTTCAATTCACCTCTTTTGCACACAAATTTCCAGATTCAAACATACTTCTTAAATCACTCAAATCCTTGATTGTTTGATTGATTACTACTTGTTTAGAAGTGAATCTATCTCCACCATCCCTTCCTCTTCAAGTGCAAAGAGAAGAACACTATCATTGTGAAGTGTTGAGTCCACCACCATAGATCCTTTGAAGATCAAATCTTATACATTTGTTGTTGTGTAATAGTTGTGAAGATCCAAGTAGTTGTGTCTATTTGGAAGTTGTGTATGTACTAAGTATAGTTGTGTAGATTGGTCCTAGCTACGATTAGGGCTCGACTTTTAGCTTAGGGTCGGAAATTGGTTAAGCGACGTGTACGGTTTTCTCCACCATAAGGAGCTTGTTGTGTAGTGAACTCTCGAGTAAGGAGTACTCGAGGAGTGGAGTAGGAACGAGGAGTGAGCTTCGTTACCGAACCACTATAAATTCTTGGTGTTTGGTTTGATCTTTCTTTACCCTTAACTCTTTACATTCTTTATTCTTTGTGCATATATATTAGTTAGTATTAGTTTAAGTTACACTATCATTGTTCATATTGTGCATAAGAAGATTTCACTTATTTCCTTAAGTCTAAGTTTTTGAGAAAAATGATTTTTTGAAAACATCATTTAACAAGTAAATATAAGAAACTATTCAACCCCCCCCCCCCCCCCCTTCTAGTTTCTACAGTCTTTATTGGAAACTTGTAAAGAAGGAGGGACACATTGCTTTATAGTAGAAACCTTTTGACAACAGCTGCTATTTAAGTCGTGATGCACAGACCCGACACCCACTGTGTTAGATTGAGGATAACCCACATTACTCATTTTCTCAGGCTCTTAAATGGAAATGGATGGATAAGTACTCAAATGAAAATGAGTAGAACTTGCTGACTTAAGCTCTCAAAGACAAAGATATCATCTTGCACGTGTTGGTGGTGGCGAGACACACTTTGAGGTATCAATCATTAATTTTTGTTATAAAACTTAAAGTAAAATGTAATATGAACACGTCAGATAGGTTGGTTAACATGGCTTGCATTGGTTAGGCGGAGGTAGTTTCTTTTATATAAAGTGAAATGGACCATGGCAACATTTGACTAACAAATAACTATGATTTCATATTTAGAAGAATAGTAAACGAGTGTAGTACTAAAACTAATCAATTAAATATATTAAACATTTAAAATAAACTTGTGAATACTCAGTCGTTTTATCTCTTTTTCTTATGTACTATTTTTTACCCGTTAGGGATACCCTAAATAACATGTTGTAAGTTAATAGGTTGGTAAGTGTTTGTGTCGAAGTTAGGGTTAGATGATAAATAGGTCAGAAGTAAGTTTGGCTTGTGAGACCCCCAGAATCTGACATAGAACAACTAGGCAACGAGGGGGTAACACGTCATAGTACAAGAAACAATGAATTATAGTCCATACAAAGCTGACGAAATAAAAACATGTACATTACATCAAAAAAGGTCAGAGTTTTTAAACAAAGGTCTCAGAGTTTTAGAAGTGGAAAAATTATATTATTTCGTCTCGATTTATAACATAAAGTTGCCTAAAAGATAGAATAAACTCCTGACAGTTTATATAAAACCAATCTTTCAAAAACATCACAGAAATCTCTAAGCTGCAATAATCTCCTGCGGGCTCCCATCCAAGAAAAGCTAAGTAATAATATCTGAGATTATACATGTAAAATCGTCAACATAAAGTTGAGTGATATTCATAGGTTTAGCAATAAGGATGTGTAACACAAGCATTCATTTGTAAACAAGAAATAGGGGAAAATGGTTACGTACGATAGCTGTAACACCCCCACTTGGATAAGTGGACCATTACGTGTATTTATGGCGTGTCATCAAAGCATAAGGTAAATGTCCTAAAACATTAACTGACCATAACGGAAATACCGAAATCAACATCGGTAATCCAACATAAGCTTAAAACATGAAAAGTAAAATACTGAAAGAAAGGACTGAACAACGTCCAACAGGCAATATAAAAATGAAGTGCATAAAGAAAAGAAGTCTGAATTGCTTCCATCCAATGCACATGGTCTCAGAATCGTAAGAGTGTCCTGGTGTACCTGCCGTTAGAACATGAAAAACTACGACTGAACATAACGCTCAGTGAACGGATATAAAGCATGAATAAAATATACTGAACTTAAAATAATTAATAATTACTGAAGTTGAAAGACTGATAAGCAAAGTGTGATGAAAACTGTAGAAAATCTGATAAGTATGGTTTATAAATAAAGAAGTTGAACTTTATTTGTTAAATCTGAAAACATGCATTTACTGTATTTTAATTGCCAGAGCTTATATAGGTCATGTGCTGTAACAACGGTGCATGAATAACTGGAGGAGTGAGCTCGTCATGCTGTAGAGGGGTGACCTCTAAATAACTATAGAGGGGTGACCTCTAAATACTATGCTGGGTGGAGGGATCAGCTCTAATGTGAAGAATGTAGAGCACACATCACATTCACCTGATAAACTGTAAACTGATAAGCCTAGGATGCATCCATACGCCCCATTAATGATACTGATAAAATGGCCAAGCTGAACTGAGTGGGACGCTGCAGGATATCACTCTCCTACAGGTGAGTCACGACACCGGTGCCTCAATTGTCATGGTTACGGTACCTCCGTAACTAGTACAACTAACTGGTCATGCTTGTATATAAGGCTCAGGCAATATCTTTATTAAAATAATTTCTGATAATTTATAACATGTAGTGGGAAAAACATTTGGCTGCAGACGGAGAATCCTAATCATGCATAGAAAGGAAGTCCTTACTAAAAAGACGAGAAATCCGCACCTTACATGAGAACTCAAACTGGTTCAAAGGTATAACCAATCCAAGTGTTAACCGCATACAACACCATCTATATTAACAAAACGCAAAATTAATATCAATTGTTTGTCTTCATCAGTTTATATTATAAGTTTCATTAATCGTATCTTTTAAATACCTATAATCTTATATTCTTCTATTCTTCCTCATAAATGAGTTTATAAAACAATTAATATTGAGTTGTTACATTCTTTCTTTTCTTTTTGAACAAAACCTCTACGTCAAATTTATGCATTTTGTGAACAACATGCACGTCAATTGTTTTAGAATATAGTCTTACTTGTTTTCTGTTTCATTCATATGATATTAAAATATGCGAGGATCAAGTGTTACCGTTCAGAATCCAAACCGATCAGAAATGTAAGATCGTAAACAACAACATGAACACTAGATGTGAGCATCATGCGACGGCACAACCAAGAAGCCATATAAAAAACACAAACACAAGTATGAGAACACCGTCCATGTAGAACACAAACGTTAAGATCAAACGAGACCCAACCTAACTTTGCCACCAGCAAGATCACGATCACGAACGCTAACTCGAAACTCTAACAACTCCTGTTGTGAATCCAAAAGACGTGGACCCGCTAACTCGAACTGTATCTACTGGCGAACGAACACGAGCCGTCTTCCCAAGCATGACATGATCTGCCTTGAACCGTTCAGACACAAAACTCGATACACGACTCTGCCACGGTCACTGACAATGAAAGAACGCAACCTGACGAGTGACTAATTTAATCCGGATGATCTTTCAGCATAATTATGAGCAAGATGATAACGCACATCATGCTCAATTCCCTCTCATTTTGTTCTCAGACATCATGGGGTGTTCAGGGGAATTATTTTGTTTTTGTAATGAGAGTATGAGGTATAAATCAATTTACTGTTGAATAGTAGGGAGAGTTGAACTTGTGATTCTCTCATTATTCTTGATTTGTTTATATATATTATTGTCGGTAAGATATAATTAACGAATGTTAAGGATATGAAAAAGGAAAGACAATAAGAACAAGTATACTCATAGAAGGAAATTATACCCGTAATTTCGGGAATGATATATTGACCTTATCATTGTAGACGCGTTTGAGAATGAGGAAAATGGTTAAGGCTCTTTATTTTGTACTCAATATTTGTGGCTAGTTAGGGAAATAATACGTAAAATTGACAATCATCCTTATCTCTTTTTGACATTACTGATTCATGTTTATATATATTTCTATTACTATAAAAATTTTAGTTTAATTTATTTGTACTTATAGTAATATCAATATATTACTAAAATGCTAAGTAAGATTTTAGGATACTTTATTTATTTATTTTTTTCTATAAAGTAAAATCTCGTTTTCGAAATTGAACATAAAATTTACGGGTTTTACAACTCTTCCTCTCTAAAAGGAAAATTCGTCCTCGAATTAAGGTATAAGCTGCTGGGTTATAAAAGCTAAAAGGACATATATGTTGAAAGAGCATGAAGGCTGAAAAGACATATAAGCTGAAAGACCATTCGTCGTTGATTTAGAACATAATGCTGCTGAAAGGTATAACGTGACATGACTGGAGTCAACATGGAACATGACATGACTGAAAGGACTTAACTGGATGAACGAAAAAGGGTGAGAGGTCCGGATGGAATCCTCCATTTCAAGTGGTTTCCCGCTCGAAACGATTCCTTCAAAGGTCTAAACACAATGAAAATCTTGGTCCTGATGACCCTGTCATGACGATGCTGAAATAGTTTCTGGTTCCATACTTGAGATAGATTTCCTGAATCTGATAGAATGCACCAGCTATAGCATGTGGGTACATGAAACGGTACGTATAAATATCCTGAAAGATAACATTTATATCTCTGAGCAAGCTGCTGAAATATATAGGGACGAACTACGTTAGCAATTGTGAACGTGCTACGTGAGCAATTGTGAACGTGGTTCACGAATATATGAGGAATGCTGGGCATGGATTATATTGTGCACGATGATACATGAAACATACTGTGAACGTGATGCTAGGACATATCATGCCATGAACGTATGCTGACTGAGGAAGGAATGCCAAACGATACGACCTGAGACGTGAAACGTCTGCCTGGGTATGGAAAAGTTGTGTTAAACTTGAGTCTGGTTCTTGAGCTTTTTGTAACCATATTCAGTAATAAGCTGTGAAACGTGTATCGTGAGATGGAACACGAACCTGAACGTGAACAATGACATGAACGCAAATGTGAAATTTAAATCATGAGATATCACAAAATATGGACTAAAACAACATTATAAGGTAAACGTGAGACGTAAACTGAAGGTGAACGTAAACGTGAACGTAAAGTGAATGTAAACATACACGTGATCGTGAAAATGAATTCTGTCTGATATGATGGTCGATGGAATGCCTTGAAATCGTACGATTTACTGCTGAATTTTCTGCAGGTTCGCTACTATGTAATCCTTCCGGATGAAAGGAAACGCGTAGGTTGATTTCATGGTCGACAATGACTTAGATAGTATCATACTTTCTTTGAGCATGTGGTAGCTGATATTAATTTCATGGAATTTCGTCTCATTTCTGTTCAGAACTTCCTAAGGTTGTAGTAGCTCACTAGCATGACGGTTGATAGGTGTGAAAACACCCATCCTTTTACCACTTAATTATAATGAAAACAAGACCATAACGTGTATTTTATGTCGTAAATGTCGGAATTATGCGTGGTTTGTGTTTTTGTTGTGATTTTAGGATCAAAATGTAAAAAGGGAAGAAAACACGGGCTTTCACGGGCTTTTATCGAAGAAAAAGACAAAAGACGAAGTCGAAAGATCAAGGGTGCCAAAAGAACGGAAGTCCAAGGCCAATTCTGAAGATTTATCGAAGAAAAAGTCTAAAGACGGAAGTTTAATAAAAGCCGAAGAACTCAAGTCTAAATTAATGAAGAAATTACAAGACGAGTTTATTAATCTCGAGACAAAGTCGAAAAAGTCGATGAAATTAGAAGACGAGAAGTCGAGAAAGAGAGAAGAATGAACCAACACATGCTTAGTTTTCCTAATCACTATAAATGGACTCCTAATGTGTCATTAGGAGTTGTTAGCTAATTTGACACATTAGTCTTTCCACTTTTAATTTTCTTGCACCTTTACATTAATTGCACCTTTAATTACTTTGTCTTGCACTTTAATTTTCGAGTAAGTTTATCTTTCCCAAGCATCAAAGAGAGATTCATCGGGTTCTTGCATGAAACCGCTGATTTGATTTCAAAGGCTCGTGACCATGGATGGTGGAAAGTAGCGCGACAAAATCGTTGAGTCATGTCGTCCCAAGTATAAATGGAATTCTTCGGGAGACAATCAAACCATATTTCGGCGTGGTGGGATAAAGTATGTGGAAAGAGTTGAAGGCGAAGAACATCCATAGTAGCACCGGGCAACTTCATGCTTTGAGTAATAGTAATGAATTTGTCAAGGTGCTTGTTGGCATCATCATCCGGTATTCCATGGAATGGATTAGTTTGCACTTGTTGGATCATGTGATGCTTCAACGAAAACTCCGGAGCCGTGATTTGCATTGGCGCAATCGGTCCTCCTCGTCTAAACATTGTTGGTTGACAAAGCTCCTCCATTGTCCGAAGACCGGGTGGGGGAACATTGTTGTTGTTATTGTTGAGATGCGGTGGGTTATTGTTGTTGTTCACACCTGCCATAGCTAAATCTTCATGAGTCTCGGGCTCTGGATAAGTTGAAGATCTAGTACGCATACACCTGGAAAAGCAAAAGAAAAAGATACCAAAGCAATAGACAATATATATACACTATGAAAATAAAAATAAATTCTTTTTGGATTTTTGATTTTTTTTTTTAATTTTTATGGATTTTTAACAATTTTTAATTTTTATAGATTTTTGAAAATTTTTGAGCAAGAAAAATAACGCTCACGAATGAACGGATCCCAAAAAGCAACGCGTCTCTCACAGAAAACCGTTAATCTTTACGAAAAGAGCCGGCAGCGGCGCCATTTAATACAAGGCTTTTGCCCAGTAAGAAAACTTTATCGTCCGATCTTTTCGAATTGAGAAAGGGAAGAATGTGCGACTCAGTCGTCTTTTGGTGAAAACAAATGTTTGGTCGTTGTTTAAATTTAAAATGCAAGACTTTAACGTAAATGACGTTAATTTAAAACTAAAACTGATTAAAATATAAAGGGTGTAATATTAAAACTTTAAAAGTAAATTAATTTAATGACTTAAAATTAAAGCTTGACGTAAATTAAATTGACGATGTAATAAAAATGTAAGCTTGAAAATTAAAATAAAACTAAACAGATAAAATAATACTTAAAGAAATAATACTTAAAGAAAATTGGCGAGAAAATTAAATGCTTGAGAATGAAACAGAGGATAAACAAAACCTGAGTCGGAGCCCAGTTACTGTCACTATTCGGCGTACCCAACAAAGTACTGCTTACCCGAAATAAAGCTGTCACCTTTATCCGCAATCTGAATCTGCTCCTTATCCAGAATAAATATCTACTGCTTATCCGGAATCCACCGCTTATCCGGAATAATTGTCGAATCTGCTTATCCGGAATATTGTTCTAACCTCTATCCGGAATAAATTTGCTGAGCGTTATCTGGGATAATCAACCCTTCTTATGCTGCTTATCCGGAATAAGCAAGTGATAGCTTATCCGGAATAATATCAAGACGCTTATCCGGAATTCCCTCAAAATGGTCACTATCCGGAATAAATTTCGGACACTTATCCGGAATCCCAAACTTTGCCTTATCCGGAAAAACACTTTCTACCCTTATCCGGAATATGCTGATGATCCCTATCCGGAATAACTTAAGCTGCTTTATCCGGATTATACTCTGGAAGCTTATCCGGAATAAGGTTCGAACCCTTATCCGGAAAAAGAGGGTTTTACCGAAACCCGGTTAGAACTAAATTCAAATAAGCTAGAGACTAGAATTAAGCTAAACACAAATAAGCACTTAACCAAAACTTTTACCAAATCAACTAAAGAAAAAGCTATTAAGCCAAATTTTAAAAACTTTTAAAAACACTAAACAATAAAAATATTAAAAATCAACTTTTTATAAAAATTAACTAAAAAACACTTAATCAAATTTAAGAAAAACACAATAACTATAAATCAATAAGCAAACACAATCAAGAATATAAAAACATAACCACAAATCAAACAAACATGACAATAAGATAATAAGCACAAAGATTAAACCAAGAACAATAAAGGTAGATGAGAGATTAACAATAAAAAGTAAAGATTCAATAACATAAAAATAAACTTACTTGAAAATTAAAGTGCAAGGCAAAGTAATTAAAGGTGCAATTAATGTAAAGGTGCAAGAAAAATAAAAGTGGAAAGACTAATGTGTCAAATTAGCTAACAACTCCTAATGACACATTAGGAGTCTATTTATAGTGATTAGGAAAACTAAGCATGTGTTGGTTCATTCTTCTTCCTTTCTCGACTTCTCGTTCATCGACTTTTTCGTCTTGTAATTTCTTCATTAATTTAGACTTGAGTTCTTCGGCTTTTATTAAATTTCCGTCTTTAGACTTTTTCTTCGATAAATCTTCAGAATTGGCCCTGGACTTTCGTTCTTTTGGCACCCTTGATCTTTTGACTTCGTCTTTTGTCTTTTTCTTCGATAAAATCCCGTGAAAGCCCGTGTTTTCTTCCCTTTTTACATTTTGATCCTAAAATCACAACAAAAACATAAACCACGCATAATTCCAACATTTACGACATAAAATACACGTTATGGTCTTGTTTTCATTATAATTAATTGGTAAAAGGATGGGTGTTTTCAAACCTATCAAATCCCCTACACTTAACCATTGCAATGTCCTCATGCAATGCATTAATTACAAAGCAAGATTACACTTTTTATCACAATCAATCCATATTGGCCTTTATTAAAGAGATAGAAAATAACAAAACAAGTAAAGAAATCAAAGACTTACCTTAGGGTTTTGGAATGTCATGAATGATTATCATCCTCAAGTTTCACGTTCCCCATACCAAGCTTAAAAACGAGATCATTGTTATTATAAGTTAGCAAACTAACACGAACTCATGTGGACCAATTATTTACTTAGACTTCCTTATTCCTAGGTGTATCTCTTATATTTTATTGTTGTCTTGAATGATCACGAGGATGCATTGTTAACTTATTTCGATAGTTATTTAGGCGGAAAATAAAGTGGGACGATTTAATCAATAGTTAGCTAAAGGACAAAATCTTTTAAAACTGCTTCTCGGGACCTCATAAAGTTCATATCTTTGCATAACTCGCTTAACGATTTGAGACCTTTCTTGGACCGATATTTGGCAGCGACTTCATACTTCAAATCTTGAGAGACGTTCATGAAATAATGGTCTTCTCTTAATAATAGGAACTTCTTCACTTGAAGTTTTGAGAGATTCTTCATATTTGGACCACGACTTCTTTATTTTTCTCCAATATTTATTTTAGACTTTGATATACAATGATCCGCCTCCTTTTATGACTTGGATCTATTTATCCTCATACCTTGTTAGGGCCTTTTTGGATAGACTTCTCCATGATCTTTTGGGGTGTTTTTACTTTTCGTCGTGTGTCTCGATCCTTCATATTGATTTTTGATAAATGATTCTTCACATCTCTTGGGATCTTTAGCAACAAAATGTAGCCCTCATGCCTTGTTAGGGCCTTTTCGGACTCGCCAATCTTCATGTCCCGCTTCAATAAGTTATGCCTTGGCTATGAACTCTAATTAATACCGAGCAACTTTTAAACGATCTTAGGCTAGAAGCTAAGTAACTTTTCAAATCATACTACCTTACTTATTGCAGATAAATTTAGTAACAAGCGAAGGGATAATAGGCTTATAATCAACTCACATAAATTCACGAAAGAATACCAAACTTATAATTGACTCTATCATCTCTCGTTCTCCACAATTTAAAATCTCAAGGAATGAGACTCGTGGATGCTTAGCCAATTAAATCAAAGTTTTGGGTTTTTGAGTCATCTATAGGATCTTGCAAACTCTTAGACTTTTTCAAGTTTAGAATTCGCATTTTAGAGTTCCCTTGATAAACGATTCTCTAGGATCAATTATAGTAACTTGCGAAAAGTTCTTGTTCTTAACCCGTGAGAGTTAAGACTTTCGCGTTTTAAAGCTCCCTTTATAAAAGCCTAGCAAAACTTGACTTAAACACGTTAAGGATACTAGCTAGAGTAAACTTAGATAAGTAAACTCGGGTTGAGTCAAAACATTTACAACGTTTGAAAATTAAAACCACTTTATTAAAATTTATTCTAGTAAAGAAAGAAAATAACTATAACAAGGGAAAAACTAATAGGCCAAAATAGATCAAAAAATTTGAAAAATGTCGAAAAATTGATTTTTCGGTTAAAATGAGGACAAATACATGGAAAAGGCCACTTAACTTCGATAGAAGTCCCCCTACACTTGATATAAACATTGTCCTCAATGTTTAAGCATGTGGGAGTAAACTCCCCTACACTTAGGACATTGTGCACTTTGTTTAAATCTTGCTTAGGAAGAGACAACTAAAGTGATTCCTATTTTAATATGGAAGAATATAAAATAGAGAATCAAAAGAGTTTAGGATAGAACCAGGAAGACGGGTACACAGAATCACGGGTCATCAAAAGTTATCAAGAATGGATATTTGAAAGCTCGAATCCCTGTACCTGATTAGAAAGAAGATAACAAACAACATACTAGGGTCTCCCCTACACTTATTATAAAAATAAGAGAAAAAGGATAGATATTGCGGGTTGCCTCCCGAGAAGCGCTTGTTTTTGTTAACCGAGTCGTGAGCCTGACTAGGCCTTGATTAGCATAGGAAGAAGCTTGAAAAACATCCACCGGGATCAAATACATGGTTTTCGTCCATCAAGTAACACAAGCTTAAGACGAACAAGGTAAGCCAAAGAAGAGTAGGCAAGGTTCCCTTAAGCAAAGATGGAGCACGGTAGGAGCAAGGGTGAAGAGGTGCAAGCATATCTCTATAAGTTCCAAAAATCTTTCCTTTTATTTCATCAGATAGATACTGAGATGGCTTAAAAAGTGCAATACCGGGGTCGAACACCTTTTCCTTTAGGGGAAAATAACACTCAGGCTCAGCAGATCTTGAAGAAGATCCGATCATAAATCTCGCAATCTCATCCTCAGACGGAGGATATAGAGGAGTTAAGACATAAGTGCTGCAAATATCGGTGTCGGCCGACTTTTTCTCCTTTGAAGCGGGTTTCTTCATATCCAAAGTAGGATAAAGACCATAATCATCAAAGTCTAAAGGAGGAGCATCACTCTCATTTGGGAAGTATGTGTTGAGAAAAGTAGCAAAGTCTTCCTCAAATGAGTAGTCATCTAAAGTAGGATCAAGTGTTGTTGGCGGAGGATCTTCATTATGTGAAGAATCACTCGAGAGAGTATCGGCCTCATCAAAATCATCATAAATGGGCATGTCTGGATACGCAGAAGTAAAGTCATCATAATCATCTCCATTGGAACTAGAATCATCATCATAAGCATCAAAGATTGGTGGAGAATCATAAATTGGTGGAGGATCAGAATTGGATAGAGAATCATCCTCATCATCTTGGAACAGTGGATTATCATAGCAAGAATCGAATAGAGGATTGTTGTAGACGACAAAATCATCAAGCACATTAATCATATTCGCTGATTCTCTTCCATAGGATTTTTTTGTGATCTTCCCATTTTGAACACTTGTTGTTCATTCCCGACCCTTAAATTAACTCACATTCGGCAACATCGACTAGAGCTTTTCCGGTTCTCAAGAGTGGCCGACTAAGTATTAAAGGAATACGAGGGTACATTTCATAATCAACAATAACAAAGTCGACCAGAAAAGTGAAGGTGCCAACTTTAATGAACACATCTTCGGCAATACCAACGGGGTAAGCGAGAGTGCGATTTGCAAGTTCAATAGTCATCTTCGTTGGTGTAAGGTCGGGTAATGATAGTGATGTCCAAACACTTAAAGGCATCAAATTAATACTTGCCCCGAGATCAGCTAGGGCAGTAAATTCATCAGTTTTGTTAAAAATGCAAGGCAACACAAAACGACCGGGATCTCCAAGTTTCTCCGGAAGTTCTTTAAGAATAACTGCAGAACAGTTTTCATTTAAGCGTGTGTTGACAAGCTCAACCAGCTTTTCCTTCTTATTAAGCAATTCCTTGAATGCTTTGACAAATTTCGGCATGTGGACAAGTGCTTCAACAAGGATAATGTTAAAATTCATTTGAGAGATCATCTTCAAATAGTTCGACACTTGAATGTCATCCTTGGTTAGCAAGTTAGGCTTGTCTAGGCGAGAAGGATAAGGAATATTGGGTTTATAGGTGGAAGGTGGGGTTGGTGAAGGGTTCTTCTTCTTGGGTACTTTAGTAAGAGGTGGAGACGGTAATAGAGAACTAATACTAGGCGTGGGAGTAGGAGGGATAAATGGTGGTGGAGTAGGTGTAGATGGAGTAACTAGGGGAGGGATGGATGGTCCTACAAAGGTGGCTCCACTACGGGTAGTAATAGCACTCACATTTGCTCTCGGGTTGGTGACGGTGTTTGAAGGTAGAGAGCCCGAAGTAGAGGGTTGAGTGGTTGGTAAGAAACTAGCCAACATATTCTTCAAATCATTCTTTTGAGTGCTGAAGGAGGTTTGTATATCATTTCGAAGCTCGGATCTAATGTCATTCCCTTGTTTAGTGATATCCCCTTTCAAATTGATAATTTGGCTTTGTAGATTCTTGATTTGCTCTCCTTGGGTTCTCATTAAAGCTTCAACATCTTGATCAATGGGTGGGGCTTGTTGAGCGGGTGGGTGATAAGGATTAGAAGCTCGAGGTGGGATTTGGTTGCTTCTATTGTAGTTGTTGTTGAGATTGTGGTTTTGAGGAGAAAAATCGGGTGAAAGATAGTTGTCCGACCGGTAACTTAGCAAATTTCGATCCCCTTGAGGTCGGGCTTGGTAATTTTCCGGTGAATAGTTACCATAAGCCGCATACACGTTTTCCGGATTGCTTTGAGTAGAAGGACAATCAGTGTATGAGTGAGGACCGCCGCATGTCTCACAAGAAATTGCTCCGCTTTAACTTGTTGTTGTTGGTTTGTAGCGATGAGCAAGATATTTTTGTTCATTTCGGCCATCATGCGGGTGAATTCGGTCATATCGGGGTTTGCTGAAGTAGAAGAAACATTGACTCTCGGGTTGTTCCTTGAAGAAGCGGAGGAATCCCAATTTTTGTGATGAGTACTCATGTTCTCAATAAGCTCTCTACACTCATCGGGTCTTCTTTTCATAAATGTGCCACCGACGGCTGCATTAATCGTATCACGATCATGAAAAGTCAAACCGTTGTAGAAAGTATCAATTAAGGTAACGAGGAGCATGTTGTGGTTTGGACATCGATCGATCAAAACATTATATCTTTCCCAAGCATCAAAGAGAGATTCATCGAATTCTTGCATGAAACCGCTGATTTGATTTCGAAGGCTCGTGACCATGGATGGTGGAAAGTAGCGCGACAAAAATCGTTGAGTCATGTCGTCCCAAGTATGAATGGAATTCTTCGGGAGACGATTAAACCATTTTTCGGCGTGGTGGTATAAAGTATGTGGAAAGAGTTGAAGGCGAAGAACATCCATAGTAGCACCGGGCAACTTCATGCTTTGAGTAATAGTAATGAATTTGTCGAGGTGCTTGTTGGCATCATCATCCGGTATTCCGCGGAATGGATTAGTTTGCACTTGTTGGATCATGTGATGCTTCAACGAAAACTCCGGAGCCGTGATTTGCATTGGCGCAATCGGTCCTCCTCGTCCAAACATTGTTGGTTGACAAAGCTCCTCCATTGTCTGAAGATCGGGTGGGGGAACATTGTTGTTGTTATTGTTGAGGTGCGGTGGGTTATTGTTGTTGTTCACACCTGCCATAGCTAAATCTTCACGAGTCTCGGGCTCTGGATAAGTTGAAGATCTAGTACGCATACACCTGCAAAAGCAAAAGAAAAAGATACCAAAGCAATAGACAATATATATACACTATGAAAATAAAATCTTTTTGGATTTTTGGATTTTTGGATTTTTGAATTTTTTTTTGAATTTTTATGGATTTTTAACAATTTTAATTTTTATGGATTTTTGAAAATTTTTGAGCAAGAAAAATAACGCTCACGAATGAACGGATCCCAAAAAGCAACGCGTCTCTCACAGAAAACCGTTAATCTTTACGAAAAGAGCCGGCAGCAGCGTCATTTAATACAAGGCTTTTGCCCAGTAAGAAAATTTTATCGTCCGATCTTTTCGAATTGAGAAAGGGAAGAATGTGCGACTCATTCGTCTTTTGGTGAAAACAAATGTTTGGTCGTTGTTTAAATTTAAAATGCAAGACTTTAACGTAAATGACGTTAATTTACAACTAAAACTAATTAAAATGTAAAGGGTGCAATATTAAAACTTTAAAAGTAAATTAATTTAATGACTTAAAATTAAAGCTTGACGTAAATTAAATTGACGATGTAATAAAAATGTAAGTTTGAAAATTAAAATAAAACTAAACAGTTAAAATAATACTTAAAGAAAATTGGCAAGAAAATTAAATGATTGAGAATGAAACAGAGGATAAACAAAACCTGAGTCGGAGCCCAATTACTGTCACTATTCGGCGTACCAAACAAAGTACTGCTTACCCGGAATAAAGCTGTCACCTTTATCCGCAATTTGAATTTGCTCCTTATCCGGAATAAATATCTACTGCTTACCCGGAATCCACCGCTATCCGGAATAATTGTCGGATCTGCTTATCCGGAATATTGTTCTAACCTCTATCCGGAATAAACACTAAGAATGCTTATCCGGAATAAAAGTTTGGATCCTTATCCGGAATAATGAGATCAAGTACTTATCCGGAATGTTCGTTCCGAGGCTTATCCAGAATAAATTTGTTGAGCGTTATCCGGGATAATCAACCCTTCTTCTGCTGCTTATCCGGAATAAGCAAGTGATAGCTTATCCGGAATAATATCAAGACGCTTATCCGGAATTCCCTCAAAATGGTCACTATCCGGAATAAATTTCGGACACTTATCCGGAATCCCAAACTTTGCCTTATCCGAAAAAACACTTTCCACCCTTATCCGGAATATGCTGATGATCCCTATCCGGAATAACTTAAGCTGCTTTATCCGGATTATACTTTGGAAGCTTATCCGAAATAAGGTTCGAATCCTTATCCGGAAAAAGAGGGTTTTACCGAAACCCGGTTAGAACTAAATTCAAATAAGCTAGAGACTAGAATTAAGCTAAAAACAAATAAGCACTTAACCAAAACTTTTACCAAATAAACTAAAGAAAAAGCTATTAAGCCAAAATTTAAAAACTTTTAAAAACACTAAACAATAAAAATATTAAAAATCAACTTTTTATAAAAATTAACTAAAAAGCACTTAATCAAATTTAAGAAAAACACAATAAGCTATAAATCAATAAGCAAACACAATCAAGAACATACAAACATAACCATAAATCAAACAAGCATTACAATAAGATAATAAGCACAAAGATTAAACCAAGAACAAGAAAGGTAGATGAGAGATTAACAATAAAAAGTAAAGATTCAATAAACGGTGTTCTATCTTGAACCTGCGGTATGTCAGGCATCTAGATATGAACATAGATGTATTAATGTGTGATACTGATTCTATCAAAATTTTGTCTGAGATTATGGAACATTATGGTGGAGATCTGGTTGAATAGCTGGAAGAATTTCTAGCGAGAACTGTCAACAATTTTTGCGGTAGCAGTCTATTGAGTTCTAAAAAAAAATTGTAGTTCATTCACAGGTGTCGGTCAGGACCATCAGGGATGGCCTTCACCTTCGCAGGATTGTCTGAAATTTCTTTCTGCTGAAATAGGGTGGTTCAGAAATGCCACCTCGTTCAACTGGAATTCACATCTGGAAAGCTGCTTATATAATTTTCTTCTATCGGAGATTTTGTTCAACTGTGAAAAGATGGTTCTCTTGTACTTCTCTTAGAATTTAGCAGATCATAATGTTATCAATGAATATACTGACGATTTTGTCTGAGAAGCCATGGAAAAAAAATTATTCATAAATTTTATACTATAGCTGGAGTATTAGGGAGACTATAACGTGTGCAACAATAGTCTGGAAAAAAAATCTCATGTTCTTTCTCTCACCACTGCTGGTGGCATAATCGTGAATCGTTCCAGAAAATGTTTAAGACGTCGTAGCAGGTTAGGTAAACCTTCTATACGCGAGATGACATCGATTATGAATGGTGATCTTGTAAAGTTTTCCGATGGCTGATACATGATCTCATGTTGCTGGCCTTCTTCCTGATGGACAGAAAACGGTGCACCTTTTGGTGATGTGTTAGGGCGATTAAGCCTCGTACCGGTAACTCTGGCAGCTAATGATGCGACTCTTTTAATTTAGCCGAAGCCCTGCGATAAAGAGTTCTGAAAATAGGTTCTGTTCTTGGGACAAATTCTATATTAAACCCTGTCTCGTGGTTAAGAAATAATTTTTGAAAACTTTCTGAAATAACATATGGGAACTCTAGAATAATCTGCTGATCATGAATTTAAAGAACTTTAGAATTGGATTATAGCTGGTGGCTAGACAGGCTTTGTAGCTATGGACTGATAGGTCACGCGCTTGTAAGGCATAAATAATTTGTACTGATTTCCGGCAGAAAACATAATCAATATATATTAGGGATTTAGTAAGACGGATCTTGTCGTTAACTAAAAAGAAAACTTTAATAAATATGGGTGATACTGTAGAGTCTTTTCTGGCTAGGAGGTAGGTAATACCTGATTTAGATACAACCGACATACGAATAGGCGAAGCAAACGTGCAAATTTTTCACTGAATGCGTTCGTTTGTAACCTCTCAGAATGAATACTGCGTGTTTAACCTGAGTAATACTCTAGTGGTGGTGACTGAATTTTTAAATGATCTGATTCATGTGTGGCATAATAGAATGGGTATACCCCTTTTCTGAAAGGTACCCTGAATTACTGAGGGCCTGGTTTAGAAATACATTGAAGTTATGAGTTCTGACTCGTATTTTGAGAAAAGATTCGTATGACGTGTACCATGACTCGTGTCCTGATATGTGTCTTTCAAAATGATACCTGAGACCTATGTATTGACTGCTGTCTTGACATGTGTTTTAGTGGATGAATCTAGACAGGGTTGAATTTTTTTTGGTAACTGCTAGGATTGGCGGACCGGTTATGTTTACTGACTGATTAATTATAAGCACGGTGGTTGTCACTACTGCTTTCTCTGTCAATTTATGACGGTCATTATCATGACCGTGATTCATGTAACTATTATGCTGAGTGGCCGGCTGGGTTCGGTTCCCACTCTTCTGAATGAAAGGTTAGCTGAGTGAAGTGTGACATCAAGCTGAGAAGGTAAAATCATGGAATGGAATGGTAGTGTCTGATGGTTGAAATTTATTCTTCTCAAAAATTTCAAATTTATAGTTTTCGTCCTTGTTCTGCCGAGTCTTCATAGTATAAACAGCATCAGCATCTTGAGAAATATCCAAAGTATCAGCAACATCAGCATTTGTGAGGTCTTTAAAGTATTAGCATCATCAGTATCTGGTAAAATCTTCAACTCACGAGCAGCATCAGCATATGGTAGAATATCAACAAGTGGAAACGCCTGAGATGATTGAGGATCGATTAACAATATTCATAGAGTATGGGGTACCTGGAGTACACCTTGACTACTGTACATGCAGTATAAAGTGAATACTGCACATGGAGCATATCTGAGACACTGTACGTGGAGTACTCATGAAATACTATACATGGAGTATAACTGAGACACTGTACATGGGGTACATATGGAATATTGTACATGGCACTGGTAGAAATTTTATGGGATGATCGTTACTGGTGTCGCTTGTCTGACATGATCAAAGAAATAAATTGATTTAAACGGTAGTAAACTGAACTGAAATGAGTAACATGATAGCCTGGTAATTACTGCGTGGACTTAAAGCTTGTTGTATAGAGTTTCAAGAATATGGTTAAACTCAATTTCAACCATGGTCAGCCTGAAGACATGACTGATGAAGATCAAACATGATTATTATGAAAACATGATTTTACTGTAACCCCTTATGTATCTTAGCATGACAACATCATCACCTTGCTAAAAACATAATCCTTATAAGGAGACATGAACTTTGTCAGCATGAAAACGACATTCACGTGAGAGTATAAACTTGACTGATACTAAGAACATAGAAGAATAATCAACTGAGGTTTAACATCAATTGATGTGAATAGTTATGGTTTAATCAACATTATTCATAGTAGGAAGCATGTGACTAAGTATGGGCGATTCTGTTTCGATCCATACTTGTCAAAATTTTCTGAGAACTGTCATGTATAGAAATGTACAATCTGGGACCAAATATGGTTGGTTGTAGTCCAATTCATATTTGTCAAGATTTTATGAAATGTCATGATATGACAAATGTGAACAACTATGGATCGGTTCACAAAACAACATTCGGCTGAAAAGCATGAAATTTGACATGAGAAATGGTGAACGCATATGGGTCAGTTCACCTAATAACATTCGACTGTTAACATGAATTTGTCTTGAGTAAGGATGAACGCCTATTGGTTGGTTCACCAATACAAAAATCTGAACGGGCAAGGGTGAACGCCTATGGGTCAGTTCACCAAAACAAAATTCACAGAAAAGCACATGCGACTAAATATGGTCAGTCCTGTACCAACCTTTTACTTAGTCAAAAACTTTAAGAAAACAAACTGATAATTGAAGAAAACTGACTAATAACTGCAAGAGAAATATGAAAGATAACAACGCCAAAATTTGGGAAGTTTCTGGTGACTACCCACTAGTCACAGGTCAAGTTTTAGAGCCTACAGGTCAAACCTATGGCTCTGATACCATAATTGTAAAACCCCACTTGGATAAGTGGACCGTTACGTGTATTTATGGCGTGTCATCAAAGGATAAGGTAAATGTCCTAAAACATTAACTGACCATAACGGAAATACCGGAATCAACATCGTTAATCCAACATAAGCTTAAAACATGAAAAGTAAAATACTGAAAGAAAGGACTGAACAACGTCCAACAGGCAATATAAAAATGAAGTGCATAAAGAAAAGAAGTCTGGATTGCTTCCATCAAATGCACATGGTCTCAGAATCTTAAGAGTGTCTTGGTGTACGTGCCGTTAGAACATGAAAGAAGTACGGTTGAGCATAACGCTCAGTGAACATATATAAAGCATGAATAAAATATACTAAACTTAAAATAATTAATAATTACTGAAGCTGAAAGACTGATAAGCGGAGTGTGATGAAAACTATAAAAAAATCTGATAAGTCTGGTTTATAAATAAAGAAGTTGAACTGTTATCTGTTAAATATGAAAACATGCATTTACTGTATTTTAATTGCCATAGCTTATATAGGTCATGTGATGTAACAACGGTGCATGAATAACTGGAGGGTTTACCTCGTCATGCTGTAGAGGGGTGACCTCTAAATAACTGTAGAGGGGTGACCTCTAAATACTATGCTGGGTGGAGGGATCAGCTCCAATGTGAAGGATGTAGAGCACACACCACATTCACCTGATAAACTGTAAATTGATAAGCCTATGATGCATCCATACGCCCCACTAATAATACTGATAAAATGGCCAAGCTGAGCTGAGTGGGACGCTGCAGGATATCACTCTCCTACAGGTGAGTCACGACACCGGTGCCTCAAGTGTCATGGTTACGGTACCTCCGTAACTAGTACAATTAACTGGTCATGCTTGTATATAAGGCTCAGGCAATATCTTTATTAAAATAATTTCTAATAATTTATAACATGTAGTGGGGAAAACATTTGGCAGCAGACGGAGAATCCTAATCATGCATAGAAAGGAAGTCCTTACTGAAAAGACGGGAAATCCGTACCTTACACGAGAACTCAAACTGGTTCAAAGGTATAACCAATCCAAGTGTTAACCGCATACAACACCATCTATATTAACAAAATGCAAAATTAATATCAATTGTTTGTCGTCATCAGTTTATACTATAAGTTTCATTAATCGTATCTTTTAAATACCTATAATCTTATATTCTTCTATTCTTCCTCATAAATGAGTTTATAAAACAATTAATATTGAGCTGTTACATTATTTCTTTTCTTTTTGAACAAAACCTCTACGTCAAATTCATGCATTTTGTGAAAACATGCACGTTAATTGTTTTAGAATATAGTCTTAATTGTTTTCTATTTCATTCATATGATAATAAAATATGCGAGGATCAAGTATTACCGTTCAGAATCCAAACCAATCAGAAATGTAAGATCGTAAACAACAACACGAACACTAGATGTGAGCATCATGCGACGGCAAAACCAAGAAGCCAAATAAAGAACACAAACACGAGTATGAGAACACCGACATGTCGATCATAAACGTTACGATCAAACGAGACCCAACCTAACTTCGCCACCAGCAAGATCACGATCACGAACGCTAACTCGAAACTCTAGCAACTCCTGTTGTGAATCCAAAAGACGTGGACCCGCTAACTCGAACTGTATCTACTGGCGAACGAACACGAGCCATCTTCCCAAGCATGACATGATCGGTCTTGAACCGTTCAGACCCAAAATTCGATACACTACTCTGCCGCGGTCACAGACAATGAAAGAACGCAACCTGACGAGTGACTAATTTAATCAGGATGATCTTTCAACATAATTATGAGCAAGATGATAACGCACATCATGCTCAATTCCCTCTCATTTTGTTCTCAGACATCATGGGGTGTTCAGGAGAATTATTTTGTTTTTGTAATGAGAGTATGAGGTATAAATCAATTTACTGGTTGAATAGTAGGGAGAGTTGAACTTGTGATTCTCTCATTATTCTTGATTCTTTTATATATATTATTGTCGGTAAGATATAATTAAAGAATGTTAAGGATATGAAAAAGGAAAGACAATAAGAACAAATATACTCATGGAAGGAAATTATACCCGTAATTTCGGGAATGATATATTGACCTTATCATTGTAGACGCGTTTGAGAATTAGGAAAATGGTTAAAGCTCTTTATTTTGTAGTCAATATTTGTGGCTAGTTAGGGAAATAATACGTAGAATTGATAATCACCCTTATCTCTTTTTGACATTACTGATTCATGTTTATATATATTTCTATTACTATAAAAATTTTAGTTTAATTTATTTTTACTGATAGTAATATCAATATATTACTAAAATGCTAAGTAAGATATTAGGATACTTTATTTATTTATTTACTTTATTTATTTACTTTATTTATTTATAGCTGTATAAGACCTCACCAAAATTTGAGCCAAAGTTCACACATTAAAATCCATCAGCTCGACACTTTACTCGACTCCAAATTTGGGACAGATTTGTATACTTGTTTTATAAAACCGTTTGGACCACTTTAAAAATACTAACTCGACAATCCGTCTTTTAAAACCACTACTAGACTCATCAAACTCAGTTTGTAAACTTTGAAAACCAGAAGTTACATTTATCTAACCAAGCCTAAAGTCCCCGAGAGTCGACCCAAAATCAGTCACAATTTCGGATTGTGTCAACTTGCGTCTCCCGGTACACGAATACTAAAACTGGCATAACTTTTGACTCGTAATGAGTTATAAGCTCTATCTTATACCAAAACGAGCGTCTCGGAAAACTCTACAACAATATCAAATAATCTCAACCTATCTCGGAACTTAAACCCACAAAAAATCTGCTAAAGACCTGCTGTCCCAAAATATACTTTTAGAAAATATGACAAATCAATTTTCCACCAAAGCTAATCATTACCATACCTCTAGGATCACTATACCATCATTCCCATCAACCAAACACTAATAAAATCACTTGCATGCAAAATCTAACAAAAAAACAAAGATCAAAATAACCTTTTTAGAATGAAAACAAGATTATCTAGCCATGATCATCACATGCATGATGATCAAGGCTCATCCCTACCATAAAAATCATAGGAACATAAAATATTGATGCATGTTTTAGATCATAAGAATCACCATAAGATTTTATGATGTGGTCTAAATTTTGTTTTGATCAAATCATATGGAAAATTGATGAAGTGAGGGTGTTTTTGGCTTGGAAGCTCACGGCAAGAAAGAAAATGAGGGAGGGGATGATGCCTTTTTTTAATAAAGGTTATGTATGTGTTTAGTGGATAAAGAAGAAAAAAAAATTGCTTATATAGTGGTAATAAGTGGAAGGGCCAAACTTGCCAAAATTGAAACTTGTGGACTTAAAAACAATTTACTAGTTTAAAAGGGTAGAAAATGGTTATTGGTAAATACTAAAAATATTTACGGGGCTCGGGTTTCGTAAAAATACTTTTCAAAGGTTACAATGCATCATAAAAATGATTATATGATTTCCCGACACGTCTTAATACGTAATTAAAACGAAATCGTCGAAAATATTAATTATCGAAACAATCGATAATAAAATGTAAAATTTTGGGCATCCGTCGGTATCGTGATCACTAGGAATTTTCGTTGTTCATTGATTTGAATAAACTCGTTGTAAAACGCACACGGGTGATTTTAAATAAAAAACTTTGATTTAAATAAATATAGAAAAATAAAATTTTTATAATTACATATAAAGTATTATCAATGATCAGAAAATACTTAAAAAGTATATTTTATTAAAAATTATCATGATCTCAGGATTTACATATAACAACACAAGAAAACGAAATACGTTGGAAAATTCAGAATCACGAATAAAAGAATAAAATAATGCTCAGAAAATACGGGTTCTCACAGTCTTCCTCCCTAAAGGAACTCTAGTCCCGAGAGTTCTCCTGAAAACAGTAGAAGATGCAAATAAGAGGAGGTACAAAGTGTAGAACAGTCCAAAATAGTTATCCTGATCGACTTAAGAACTTTTGAGTGACTACATGAAATTATCGTTAAAACTCAGGTTTATCGTTACCATTAGAGAAAATTCAGATTTTCCAAATTATTTAGAAACATTGTTTAGAAATTATAATTTAATTTAATAATTTCATTAGGTTGACAATAAAGTACGATATAATCAAATACTTTAAAAGATATAGCTTGATATCCTTTTTAAATACTAGTTAAAATTTACCAAAGATGATGTATAGATCTGGTACTTAACTTGAAACAGTTATTTTGGTAATTTAAGCATTTGATAAAATGTATAAAACATTCTTAAAAATTAATAATAATTTTTAGAAATTCAAGAAAGTGTTTAAGGTATCAAATGATAAACACGTAACATTTTTTGGTTTCAAAAGGTGACATGACAACAAAGAATATGAATCATATAAAAGTCAACAATCTGTATGCGAGCAATAACACAAGGGAATAAAACAAAAATCGTATCAATTCCTAACAAAAATGATAGACTAGTCGCATCAATGATAAAAATAATAAGAAACAAAGGATTATAGCAAGTCATCGCTTCTTGAGTGCAGCTGGTGACACCAATAACGGCTTATTAAGTTCTCGATGGTCGACACACTATCGAAAGAGAAAAGCCACACAACGAATTTTCAAATCAAAGAAAATTCTTAAGAGTCACTTGAGAGTAATTCCAGTAAAATGAACAAAATTTGCAATGAAAGACGAAATCAACACATAATTCACACGAATGAATTTCAAGACGATGAAGTCTAACACACACAATGACGGATACACGAAATCATTGGTCACTTCCAGTCATAAATCATTATCCGCGTCCAGAGATGTTTGGAAGGTCTACCAAAATAGATAAAGAAGATCGATTGATGTAGAAGCATAACAACGTTGAAACTCTCAAGTCTGGTATCAATGGTAAGAACTTAGGCAAATGGTAATGAAAATTGTATCATGAGGATGATGAGGTAACAAGTAAAGCAAAGATCGTTGAGTAGGGAAATCTGTGCTTGAGGCATATACTCTATTCAAGAAAGATAAGGGTTTAGATGTGTAAGTAGCGAACTGTTGATACTCGCATAAGATGTAAAAGTTTTCAAAACTTTATTTATCTAACTTTTTAAGAAACATAATTAAAAAGTTGATCCTTGGTTAAATATTTAAGGTGACTACTATTTGGCCTTGCATGGCTCCTTCTAAATTAAGCATAGGTGATCAAGCCATGCATAATTTAGGACTAGCAATGTGATGCTCAGCTTCGTCAAACCAGTATTACATATCATATTATTTAATATATGTATATAATAGCACTTGTAAAAATAGGAATCAAAATAACATATGAAACTTTTCGCCTATAAGTTACTGGCTAACTGTTTAAATCAACAATTTGTATAGTTACAAGGGTTCTTTATAAGACCGTATTAGAACAATTTGTGAAAATACATTGTAAAATTAATATAAATTAATTTTATAAGATAACCTTCAAGTATTTTGTAAAGTCCAAGTGGAAGTTTTGTAAAATGTTTCGCAAACAATACCAGTTTGAGCTTATATGGTAACTTACAAAATAGCGAGTGGGTTACATGAGGGTAATAAAGGGTAGTTCAAGACAGTCAATGAAATGGTTACAAGGTGCTAAGGTTTCAAGAGGTTTAGCAGGAATCGTCGTGAGACACGTTTCAAGATGATAATGAACGATGAAAATAAGACTTCAACCTCGGTCCAAATCAAGGGTACGATAGAAGCAAAGAAAGACAATGTAGAATGACAAATAAGTCATATATAAAAGAAAGGATAAAGGAATTCGTATGTGTGCACATCGTGATTAATTTGACAATAATATACCTCTAAGAAAGTAGGGTATCAGTTAACAAATAGTACAGTCACTCCGAAAAGTTTCTATATTAGGAAGTTACTGAGTTTCAAAAGTTCAAGATCTATGTATATGTATGACCGAACTCAAAGTTACTATTTTATACTTCTTCAAATGCAATCATTGCTTTTAGTTTGCAAAATATCATTAGTTAAAGTTTTACGAGCTCAAATGAACTAAAAAACGCTTCAATCAATATTTAAATTTTGTTAGTTTTGTCCTTTTTAGTCAACTTTGACTTTTGGGTTTGACTTGACCAATTGATTCAGTAAATGACATCTTAAGACTCGAAGTCTAGAGTAATTTGGGGTAAAACGATGTTTTGAACAACTTTCTAGTTTTACTTGAGACTTGAAAGGGATAAAAAAATGGACAAAAATGCCCTTGCATTAAATCTGTCAGCAAAATGATAATTTAGAATTATTCAGAAAATAACTTCACAGATTTTACAATCTCAAATGAGCGTAACTTGCTCGATTTTAAAGTTTACTGGTAAAAATATTATGTCCTAAACGAACATCTCAACAGGTAAAAATATATTTTTATGTCTAAGGTTATAAAAATATTTTCTCGACACTTTTAAATTCCTTGTAAAGTTTCTGTACAAAGTATATTTTTCGACACGTCTTGAAATTAAATCTAAATTTCATGATAACTCAAAATTAATGTACACACAAAATTAGTGGATTCCATAAAGACTAAAGAAGATAAACTGTATAATTAATCATGTAAAGAAAACACAGTATGGAATGGTTTAAGAATGCCAACGATAATCTGAGAGATAAGAAACGACGCATATCATCCGTGTCTTCGGCTGCAAGATGCAATGCAGGAAGGTCTCCTGGCGCGTGATTTTCCAAAATCACAAGACATACCAAGAAAGAAATAAAATATTAACAAGTCACACTCCTGGGGCGAGGAGGTTTAATGAAAAAGGGAGGATACAAGTAGGATCGTATTCCAAACAATTGTCACATAATAAATGACGATCATGTGTTCAAGGTACAACGGATGTTGTAAGTCGAAGTCGAAACGTAGAATGGTCAATGAAATAAGATGTAATCCATGTACAAATGTCGTGTAAAACGATGGCGTAAAGGTAAATCAAGATTATGAAAACCCACAATATTATTCAGGTATTGGTTCAACGAATGCTTCGAGATGTGTGACTCACATGGTGTCCTTTAGTCTTTCTGGGAGACACATGGAGCTACACAATGGTCTATAAATTAGACATTCAATTACGAATGGTCGGAAAGAAATTTAGGTATCTAAATAGATATTTTAAAGAGATTTAACAATGAAAGCAGCACACACGTTAGTAAAATGAAAATCAAAAGTTTCATCGAAAACAACACTTCTTAATCCCGAACAATGGTATCACAAGAGGATGCACAACATGTAACAGTGAGTCGAGAAAAACAGATGATTCAAAACGAACGAGCATATGAAGTCAGTCGTATCCCGCATAAACAAGGTAGCAATAGTACTTAGAAAAATGAGTTATGAAAAGTCGGCAGCATACGCGCTCTGAATACAAGTATGTAACGTCATAACGATATAAAATCATTGTAACAAGATCAGTTCACAAGAACAAGAATTCCATAAATACAGTAAGAGCATATGTAATCACGGTAATATTCAATGATAGTTCATGAAGCACAAGGCTTTGAAAAGATATAGTAATTATCGTCATTAGGGTAATGTAATATTTCAACATGAAATCAAGAGATGAAATACTACAACGATAATTAAAAGTAAATAATAAGGATTAGAAAGTTACCCGCGCAGATATCGAACAACATTGGCAGATTCTGTAGTTGACACTTAAAACAGGAAATATTTGAACTTTCGGTTATAGACTAAGTTTTTGAAAAATGACTCAGCTCCCTATAAACATCGCTCTGATACCACTCTGTGAGACCCTCAGAATCTGACATGGAACAACTAGGCAACGAGGGGGTAACACGTTATAGTACAAGAAACAATGAATTATAGTCCATACAAAGCTGACGAAATAAAAACATGTACATTACATAAAAAAAGGTCATAGTTTTTAAACAAAGGTCTCAGAGTTTTAGAAGCGAAAAAATTATATTATTTTGTCTCGATTTATAACATAAAGTTGCCCAAAAGATAGAATAAACTCCTGACAGTTTATATAAAACCAATCTTTCAAAAACATCACAGAAATCTCCAAGCTGCGATAATCTCCTGCGGGCTCACATCCAAGCAAAGCTAAGTAATAATACCTGAAATTAAACATGTAAAATCGTCAACATAAAGTTGAGTGATATTCATAGGTTTAGCAATAAGGATGTGGAACACAAGCATTCATTTGTAAACAATAAATAGGGGAAAATGGTTACGTACGATAACCATAGTCCGAAACATTATTATTGTTGTTTAGTTCATGAACCGAAGCTTAACTCAGTGTAAGTTCCTCTAGGGAGTATTCAGCCTAAATACTCAAGTATAAACAAATATTAGTGCGTCAAGGTACTTGAGACGGGGATAGTCAATCCCAATGGATCCACCCATAACATTCGCGCTTAGTACTCGAAATTAACGGTTCATGATCAGGAGAGAAAACTTAAGGCTAAAGACTAAAAGCAATAATATCAATGAAAATCAGTTGGAAATCCTCAAGTTCTGGAAAGCATACAATTTATGGATAACATACAAATTCTGGATAGCATACAAGTTGAGGATAGCACACAGTTTTTAAATGGATGTGTTCCACCATGTAAAATCTCACCCCGTGTTTAGAAACCATGTACAAGTAAAAAGGGGCTATGAACTCAACTTAGCCACGAGTTAAGTCAATCACGGTACTCAACAACTGAGTGGAAACAATGGTAGTGAGACGATCACCGACGATATGGATGCCCAGGGGAAACACGAGAACCGCAACCTATCAAAATAAGGCGCGCGTTAAGACTTGAACTCAATATCGATATATATACCAAAATATAATATGACTCAAATTTTTTCAAAGTATTCATGTTTCAAAATTATTGACACGAACCA
Source organism: Glebionis coronaria (assembly GCA_025667525.1). Taxonomy (NCBI): domain Eukaryota; kingdom Viridiplantae; phylum Streptophyta; class Magnoliopsida; order Asterales; family Asteraceae; genus Glebionis; species Glebionis coronaria. The sequence goes on from CM046877.1 coordinate 45,573,421, forward strand.
AATGAATTTATACTAACCCAATGTTACTTGTTTAAACACTTGTACACTTGAAGTCGACCCGTCATAGGACGCCAAGTCAACGCAAGTCAAACTATCCTTTTACCTTACTTGGACCAGTAGTTAAGTCATTTATATAATGACTAAACACTCGAGTAAGTCACCATATCCAATAGTGAATACTCAAACTCACGCCACACGAGCATTGAACTATGTGTCCAAAATTAATATCAGCAAGTACATCCCGAATGTACACACCGATCTACCCTATCTAGACTTGTCCGTTTTAGATGAAAATTGGTGTCAAGGTCACTTATAGCCTGTATAAAACCTCACCAAAATTTGAGCCAAAGTTCACACATTAAAATCCATCAGCTCGACACTTTACTCGACTCCAAATTTGGGACAGATTTGTATACTTGTTTTATAAAACTGTTTGGACCACTTTAAAAGTACTAACTCGACAATCCGTCTTTTAAAATCACTACTAGACTCATCAAACTCAGTTTGTAAACTTTGAAAACCAGAAGTTACATTTATCTAACCAAGCCTAAAGTCCCCGAGAGTCGACCCAAAATCAGCCACAATTTCGGATTGTGTCGACTTGCGTCTCCCGGTACACGAATACTAAAACTAGCATAACTTTTGAATCGTAATGAGTTATAAGCTCTATCTTATACCAAAACGAGCGTCTCGTAAAACTCTACAAAAATATCAAATAATCTCAGTCTATCTCAGAACTTAAACCCACGAAAAATCTACTAAAGACCTGTTGTCCCAAAATATACTTTTAGAAAACATGACAAATAAATTTTCCCACCAAAGCTAATCATTCCCATACCTCTAGAATCACTATAACATCATTCCTATCAACCAAACACTCATAAAAACACTTGCATGCAAAATTTAACAAAAAATCAAAGATCAAAATAACCTTTTTAGAATGAAAACAAGATGATCTAGCCATGATCATCACATGCATGATGATAAAGACTCATCCCGACCATAAAAATCATAGGAACATAAAATCTTGATGTATGTGGAAGATTTTTGGATCATAAGAATCACCATAAGATTTTATGATGTGGTCTAAATTTTGTTTTGATAAAATCATATGGAAAATTAATGAAGTGGGGGTTTTTTTGGCTTGGAAGCTCACGGCAAGAAAGAAAATGGGTGAGGGGATGATGCCTTTTTTTTTAAATAAAGGTTATGTATGTGTTTAGTGGAGAAAGAAGAAAAAAATGCTTATATAGTGGTAGTAAGTGGAAGGGCCAAACTTGCCAAAATTGAAACTTGTGGACTTAAAATAATTTACTAGTTTAAAAGGGTAGAAAATGGTTATTGGTAAATATTGAAAATATTTACGGGGCTCGGGTTTCGTAAAAATACTTTTCAAAAGTTACAATGCATCATAAAAATGATTATATGATTTCCCGACACGACTTAATACGTAATTAAAACGAAATCGTCGAAAATATTAATTATCGAAATAATCGATAATAAAATGTAAAATTTTGGGCATCCGTCGGTATCGCGATCACTAGGAATTTTCGTTGTTCATTGATTTGAATAAACTCGTTGTAAAACGCACGCGGGTGATTTTAAATCAAAAAGTTTAATTTAAATAAATATAGAAAAATAAAATAAAATTTTTATAATTCCATATAAAGTATTATCAATGATCAGAAAATACTTGAAAAGTATAATTTATTAAAAAATTATCATGATTTCAGGATTTACATATAACAACACAAGAAAACGAAATATGTTGGAAAATTCAGAATCACGAATAAAAGAATAAAATAATGCTCAGAAAGTACGGGTTCTCACATGGCTATAGTTGCACAACATAATGAAAACGAAGAAGCTTCTTTATATATGACAGGGGATAGGGGGACCGCCAGTGAGGGCGTAGCTAAAGAATCCAAAGATGCGATGCAGGAACATGAAGTTCCCGATCAAGATGTGAAGTTGACAGCGCTCCAACTGTCTACTAATCATAGCTTAAGCATCTAAGCAGTAAATTTTGTTCATTCGTATGATATAATATTTGTTCTAAAGGAATATAGTTAGTGTCTAAACGCAACGCCAAACGCTTCTAAGATGTGAGGTTGGTTGCCCTATGTATTATGTCAGATTGAATTAACTCATATATCATACCTCAATACTTCGTAGGGCATGAGATGCATCAATAGTAAGGTGTAGATTTATTGCTATAAATGTTATTGTCAGACTGAATTAATTTAGGAAGGAGATATTTGTAGTTTCCAAACGACGGCGTAAGAATTTGTTGTTTAACATGAATATGCAGACGGGGAGAAGTCGCCATTTCTTCAACTAGATTGACCAAGAACCCCCACTCCTGGTATAATTCAACTTTAAATTTGTTTCACTGGCAATTGAACAACAAAGCTACATTACTTGAAGAAACACAATGATCTGAAAAGGTCATATTGGAAAAAAGATGTCAACCGATTGACAAAAAAAGTTATTGAATGGAAGTTCATATTATCATAATTTCAACTATTGGAGGGATGTCCAACATAGTACTTTGAAATCTTATTACTAAGGCATGTGCTTCGGTCAATCTGAGAGATTATATGAAAAATAATAGGCGGATGTTTCCTGAAACGTTGAAGAACTGGTCAAGACAATTTTTTTGAGGGGGCAAGAGTACCTTCATAGACGGATATAGTCAATATAAATGATAAAAGTTCCATTATGTTCGTTTATGTAATTACCAGTATAAAAACTAATACAATATTAAAAGAAGTTTGTTTTTGCTAGAAGTGTAATTTTCTATTAATTATGCACAATGAATAGGTACGTTTTAGATGCTAACCGATGTGCATATTTTCCATTTGAGGAATTGTATGACAAACCTCTTAGTGTTGCCAATTATTTTTAGTTATGAAGTAATGTAATACCAAAAGAAAGTCTTACCTTAAAAGTGAAAATGCTAAATTATGTGCAATTGCATAATATTTTCACATTGTCCCGATATTTCAGCTCTACAACAGGACAACAACATACCGGTTCATCATTATGTTAGTATATTTCTTATCATTTCTTTTGGTTCACGTGTGTGTGTGTTTGGTGCATAAATTGTAAAATAATGTACTCAGTAACCATTTTCTAACTATAAGTGATGGATGAGAACAAAGCTAGGTTGTTGCCTCTACCGAGGGGACTCCTTTTAATCTTTATGAAAGGATTGTTACGGGTTGCCAACACACATAATGTAGCTCCTAGAAATTCTTCGAGATCTAGGAAAGATAATGATTTTGACCTTTGTGTTGACAATGAATCTGGTTAAAATAAATACCGTATCCTTAACAGGTACATTTTTATGGTTATCTAGATATACTTTTTTCTAAACTCTTTTTGGTTTTCTAAAGACGTCAGATTTGTCACCCATGATGTTCTCTAGATATAGCAAATGGGTTGGTGAGACGAGTTGGTTACAAATGAAACATGCCATGTTCGTAAAGGTCAGGTTGGGGCTTATTGGCTACAATTGAAGAATTAGTGTGTCAAACATGATTACAAAAATCCATTTGAAATGAAATTGGTTACGGTTGAAACCTTAAAATGTATTTTCATAGACACTGAATTCTGAAAAATAATGAACTGATTTTATTTTATCTACATGTAATTATCTACATGTAATTATCTACATTTTATTTTATCTACATGTAATTATCCAGGACAAAATCCTAGCAACTCAAAATTCAGTACTTACTGAAAAGGTTAGAACTTCTTCTTCCGCATATCTTAGTATGTACTATAGTTAATATTTGTTTGATCTAATCACTAACTTTGATCATTCTTACAAAGAGACAAATTCTATAAATAACAAGTTTTCATGGTAAAAAAAATGACATTTTTACTACCTTTTGTTTCTACTTATCCTCTTGACAATATACATGTCTTGCTTTTTTCAGTGCGTAATCCGAACAAGCAAAGCAACAAAAGAACTGAGAGTGGATCAAAATGTTATTGAAAGTGGAGAGAATTCGGATGTGAAAACACAATTGTTCATCAGACTATTAGAGACCATACTTAAGCAAATATATTTATATAGCTATCAAGATTCCGTTATGTCATCAACATTATTAATCTTAGCCAAGATGGACATACTTCACGCATAAAATTGTTCCACAAAATTTTTTCATTAGAATATATTAAAGCCACTAAGGTAGTTAGCAGCATTGATTATTGTATGACCATTTGAAACCTAAGAAGCATCTTCTGGTCATGACCAGTGTCTTTAATCTTCATAATTTTGGGGTTATTAATAGTTTTTGGCCATGATCACCTTCAGGTGTGTTAGGGTGGTTTTCGGTAGGTTTATGTTGGCAGAAAGGAGAATATAAATAACATATATAATCAAAATTTTAGAAAAATACTCGTGCGTGCACGGGTATTATAACTAGTAGGAGAGGAAGAGAAATCATGACTTTTATTATAGATTTGTTCCTGTCAATATTGGGGAGATTAGGAAAGAAAATCAGCAAAATTACAATTATATCTTATTTTTGTAAATATTATATGCAGTAACTCGGTAAATAAGTTGAGTTGACATATCACAGATTATGATATTATCCCTTTTTATGATGATGGATTGATGGACATCTAAATAATTTAAAATTGCAACTACATTCATATCGCTCACAATGGAAAATCAAATTTTGGTGTATATAATAACTATGTCATTTTGTTTTGAATTTTTGATTATTTGTCGCTACAACAAGCATGCTCAAAACCAATCTTTTATTTGCTCGTATGTGTGAATTACTACAATTGTATAAGCATTACAATTAAGTAAATTTAGACTGATCCGTTTGTTAATTGATACTTTGTTAGCTTTTCGTTCTTTTTCTAGTTACTTAAAAATACAAACTCGAGAACAGAACGTAAGTGTATATAGGTTTAAGGATGAGCAAATAATGAGGTTATGATACCCTTTTTATATATGACTCAAAACCTAGAAATAACTTGTACTCAAAGATAATATGATTTAGGTAGTGTTTGATAACAACTTAAAGTGTCTTAACCAACTGAGCTAGCTCAGTTGGCCACCAAGGGTAACCTTGGGGAGGTATTCTTGGAGAGGACTCGGGTTCGAGTCTCACTAATGATCTTCATGGGCCCGAATTAAATAGAAGCAGGAGTGCAGTTTATCCCCTAAGGATAAGATTCGAGGCGTGTATACTGCCCAATTGGATGTCATTGTGAGCTCGAATCACTAACTAGTAACTCGTCGTTAAAAAAAACAACTTAAAGTGTCTTAATTGATAAATAGATAATTTAAATAAGTCATCAGATATATGTTTGTTTAGTGCTTAAAATTAAGGGCCCGACCCACGGGTACTACCAGTATCCAGCCAAACAGAGATAGGTTGAATGAATAAGTCTTGGGCTCATAAAGCCCAAAGAGTTGTTACTACACGCGGTTTCATACAGACCGCGCTCTGCCCTTAGAGGGTTAGACAAAATTACAATCTAAATAGGACTGTGATTCGCCTGAGGAAAAAGAATATGCACTATCCTTATTTAGCCTAAAAGGATAAGAATGTATATATTAATTTTCTCTTGCTTATATAAGGAAATACTTTTTTGATGGTCATCGGTTTACGGGATTCTACCATATTATAAGAGTCGTGTATGCAATGTCTTTGTTACTGAATGTTTGCCATGTGATGCAACCTACTTAGTTTCTTTGGTGTTGCGTAATAATAAAAACTAACATTGATGCCGACTGCATTTTCCTTGGCGTCATTTGTGCGTTGAAAGAAGACTATTGCTTATGAAACTGCGATCTTCGATTTATGAATTATCAGAGGATGTGATGAGTACGAAGGCCCTCGCCGGAATTGAGATTATCCGCATCTTGGCGGCCCAACTGATCATAGTTGCAGCCATGGTGGACGTATCCTCTTCCTTTGATACTTGGTTGATTTGAGCCTATTTATTGATGGTATATGTACATGCCCACAATACTCGCAAAATGCGAGAACAAAATTACGTGTATGGGTGTGATGACTTTAAACGTCCACGGTTAAACATAAATAAACCATATATTAGCGGGACGACCTATTAAGGTTGTCGTCGTGCCGGTTTTTTTTACTGTTTTTCCTAAATGCATATACTCCACGGCTGTCGTGCATCCTTACGCCCAATGTCTTTTTTGTAAGACGAGGCAAATATGTTAATGCGTTTTTTCTTTGGTGAGATGAATCACTATTCATATGGAGCCGAGATTCGTCCCTATTATTCAGTTTATAATATGCTAAAAAGCTTAATAGCAAGTTTGTGGATATAGACGCGTAGCTGCGAATAAGTGATATTGTAAGTTAACTTTGTCTTACTGTATATAAGAGTGCATTTGAGTCTACGGATTCAAAGGTTTTAAATCTTTTAAAGGCTATGATGATGCTTATGATATCAACGAGAAGTTACGCCACCAAGCATATGGGTCAACGACCGGATGACATTCCATTCATGATGTTATGTAACCGGGTTTTGCTACAGCTTGAGCGTAATGTGGAAAATTCAATGACATGATCGGGGTTCGTCTTCTTTTTTTTGATCTTAAGTTTTGTGTAATGAACAACTCCCGATCCGCATCTTGGCGGGGCAACTAATCACAGTTGCAGCCATGACGGACGTATCCTCTTCCTTGGATACTTGGCTGATCTGAGCCTATTCACTAGTATATGTACATGTCCATGACACTCGCAAATGCGATACGGGAATTATGTGTATGGGTGTGATGACTTTAAATGTACGTGGTTAAACATAAATAAACCGGACCTTGGCGAGGCGACCTTTTAAGGTTGACAAGCCGGATTTATTGTTTTTCCTAAATGCAGATACTCAACGGTGGTCGTGCATCCATACACCCAATGTATTTTTTATGAGACGAGGCAAATGTGTTAATGTGTTTTCTCCTTTTGTTAGATGAAGCACTATTCATAGGGAGCTAAGATTCCTCCCCATTATTCAGTTTATAAATGCTAAAGAGTTGAATAACAAGTTGATGGATATAGACGCTTAGCTGTGAATAAGTGTTATTGTAAGTTAACTTTGTCTTATTGCATATAGGCGTGCATTTGAGTCAATAGATTCAAAGGTTTTAAATTTTTTAACGGCTATGACGATGCTTCTGATATCAGCGAGAAGTTACGCCACCAACCGTATGGGCCAACGGTCGGATGGCATTCCATTCATGGATGTTATGCGACTTGGTTTTGTTGTAGCCTGAGTGCAATGTAGAAACTTCAATGACCTAACAACCTTACATATCTGAGCCTAATCGGGGTTCGTCTTTTTTTATCTTAAGTTTTTTGTAATGAACAACTTCTGCACCAGCTGTCGAGACACTTCCAACAGACTTATTGTTCGTCAGTTTTTTAGCTTTTCGCATGAATTATAAGTGTAGGTAATTCACTTTCTTCCTCTTTTCTTTGTTATATATGATGTATTTGCTTGCAGGTGTAAAAGAAAGAACAAGGCGTCAAATAAATCAAGAACTTTATTCTTTTCGCTATACTTTAGCAGTACATTTATTTTGACTCATATACATGTGTAATACAATGTACTATGCATTTGTTTATGTATAAAAAACGCTCACACAACACATCGGCGAAGCGCGTGTACAATCCCTAGTACCATGTCAAATACCGGTCATGAAACGATAATGAAATAAGCATGTTGAATACTATCTGTACTGGTACAATGTCACTAAAAAAATCGGTACAAATATACTGATGTAGCATTTTTAATATAGAACAACTGCAACTTTATGTAGACATTCTATCAAAATAGATGCATAAAAAATACCATAAATATGTCATGTCTCACAAAAAACAAATAAAAGTATATTACTATCAATTACGAAATGTAACAAAACTATTCAACAAAGTAGAAACATACACGACCGACACTAACACTTAAATGAATTAAGTTGGTACCAAACCATACATAGTGTTTTTTTGGCTTTTGAAAATATTCAATATAAGCCTTGATCTCGATAATTTTACTGTCACGCATCATAAACTCTGGTAACATAAAATTAAGCCAATATTCTGACTGAGGCATTTCTTCTTTCATCAAGTAAATGCGCATAATATACGATTTATAATCATCCAAATGTGTTTTCACTTTATTTATGTTTCTCGTCGGCTTGTATTATAAATTGTTTAATAAAATAAATTTTCTCACCAGCCATGTGAAAAGGCTTTATGTTATGTGGGGAAGGTAGAGACGGAGACCATATAAGGGAATTTGGATAAGGAATTACAGGTCTTTGACACATCCAAAGGTTTTTCTTGTTCTTTTAATGAGACAATTTTTTTTTAAAGAATGTTAATTAACAATGATACATTGGAACGATGGTATTTGATTTAAAAACAATGATAAATATTTATACTAATGAAATAAATAGTAAAAGCATGAAACATAACAAAATCAAAATAGTTTTGTAGTTCATTCACAACAACTTCGTAATACATTTGTAATGTGTTTGTATTTAATGAAGTCAAATAAATGAAAGGACCGAAATACCCCTCTATTCCCAAAAGTTAACCGCCAAAACTAACCCTCATCCAAAATAGGGACCAAATTCGATGATAGTTTCAAAAATAGGGACGATTCTTGCACTTAATTTGAGATAGAGACGAATCTTGATATTTTGAGTAAACTAAAAGGACGAATCTTTAATTTTTTTTCTTATGTTTATTTAGATTGGGGATGAATCAAAGAGATGTCCATATGATGTTGAAACCTAATTGACTTTAAAGTCAAACCGATGAGAACACCTCAAACGAAGTAATTCATTATCATTTTTGAAGCATATTTTCGTAAGACTAACGTGGATGACTCCTCGTGTTTTATGTCATCATTTCGAGCCTATAAATGAAGTTGTCAATCACGAGAGAACCCGTTAGAAGGCGTCCTAGGGCGAAGTTCGGGGAACCACCCTCCGACGGTCAAGTCAGCGCCTCTATGTAAATGACTTACATGCATGTGTGTTGTATATGTGTGAAAGATGAGATGATGAATACTTATCCGGTACAGAGAGAGAGAGAGAGAGAGATGAGAGAAGAGAGAGAGAGAGAGAGAGAGAGAGAGAGAGAGAGAGAGAGAGAGAGAGAGAGAGAGAGAGAGAGAGAGAGAGAGAGAGAGAGAGAGAGAGAGAGAAGAGAGAGAGAGAGAGAGATGAGAGAGAGACGAGAGAGAGAGAGAGAGGAGAGAGAGGAGAGAGCGAGAGAGAGAGGAGAGAGAGAGAGATGAGAGCGAGAGAGAGAGAGAGAGAGAGTTGAATCTAACCTTTCGAGATAAAAAAAAGTAAGGTTATTTATATCCATGACCTTTATACAATACGCTTTGCATAATAGATTGCTTGGACGATAACATGTAGTCTCTTCCTATAATCCGTTGTGTGCAATGCCTATCGAATAATAAGCTGTTTGGATAATAACCTGAAACACATCTTTATTATCCATTAACTAATAACATATATTATATACATCAAGTAATTGAGTGTCAAGTAGACAAGTTATATAATAGTTCATTTAGACGGGTCTCTAAAACCACATACGTAAACAATCATCATATAAGAGTTTCATCTAGGAATTCACTAACGACCATACACTCATAAACAAACTCAGAACAGACTCGCATCCGACTTATTTAAAACCTATTACGAGTTTATGTTTAGCGCAATGAGATGAGGTTGAAGCTTATATTATACGTCGAAAGTTAAAGCTTATATTTTTATAAAACTGGCTGACGTACTAGTTTAAGTTAAAGCTGATAAACTCAAATATATTTCCGGCTCTTGCATTTTAAAAGCATTTACATACGTGGACTAGTATTAAGCCCTCATAAATCCTTTTCTATAAAGTCGAGCTTATCAAAGCTCATGTCTTATAAAATATGTCATTAACATATGTAACAAACAAAAGTTAATTTAAAACCCAACTTATTTTTTAAGCTCAAACTTCTATAAGCCTCATAACCCAGTTACTAAACATAGGCTATGTTTGGCGCGTGAGCTTATCAGAGCTTATCGTAGCATGAGCTTATTGTTTTTAAAAAATAAGCTACTATTAAAAATAAGTCCCGTTTGGTTGACTGAGCTTGTTAAAAAAATAAGCTCATAAATGACATGCTAGTTAAAGTAGCATGTGAAATAAGCTCAAGCTACATGCTCCAGCAACCCGCTCCAGCTCCTAAGAATGCCAAACACACCCATCGGCTATGTTTGGCGCGTAGGCTTATTAGAGCTTATCGTAGCATGAGCTTATTGTTTTTAAAAAATAAGCTACTAATAAAAATTAGTCTCGTTTGACTGATAGAGCTTGAAGAAGCTTGTTAAAAAAATAAGCTCCTAGATAACATGCTACTTAAAGTAGCATGTAAAATAAGCTCAAGCTACATGCTTTATCATTCAGTTCCAACAACTCGCTCAAACGACACGCTCCAGCTCCTAAGAATACCAAACATACCCATACCCATAGCATGATACCATAATAAACTCTCAATCCAAATAAAGCTAATAATGTGATAAGCTCTCAATTAAAGCTTATCACAAAGTAACCTTCTAAACCAAACAGCCTCTCAAAATAATAAAAACAGAGTAGAGGAGGATGAGAACCCGGATTCGAATGGATGAATAAACCGGATTGAACCAGTACCTCACACGTCCGTTCATCCTTCATTAAGTCGGTCTCAAATTCACACCATCAAAACAAACACCCCCAATTCTCATCAGCCCCCCATTAACATCAAACCCTAATTTTATTTTATCTATTTACAGGTCACAAATTTATTTATATATATTTATTTAATTAATTCATTAATAATAACGTTTTTTAGTTTTTATTAATTATTGATGATTTGATAATTGTGTAGGTTGATTGTTGATGCTGGTGAGTTTTGGTTGATGAATATGGATTTGGTACCAATTTATAAGGTACTTTTTTTTTTTTTTTTTTTTTTTTTTTTTTTTTTTTTTTTAAGGTTGTTGTTTTTTGTGTTTAGTGGAGTTGTACGGTGTTTAGGAGGTTAGGTGGTGTTTTTTTAAGTTTCGGGGGGGGGGGGGGGGGGGGGGTGTCGTGGTGGAACTAGTTACTTTGTCTATTTTTGAAGTGGATTATGGTTTGTGTGAGAGTCGCGTGTTGTGGAATTATGATTATAAGTTTACGAGGAAACGAGGATGGGGTTAATGATAGACAGTTAGCTTGTTTAAGAGGTTATATGGTGTTTTTTAATCTAGTTAATTTGTATATTCGGTGAAGTACGTGTTGTTGCTTTGAACGTGTTGTGGAATTATGGTTATGAGTTTAGAGGATGGGGTTGGTGATATATAGTTAGTTAGTTAGTTTATCGTGTGATAATTGCGAGAGGGAAGTTTACAATGTGTTAAGTTAGAAACGACAGGTCTTGAATGAACATGAATCTACATTTATAAGGTAGTATATTGTTTTTTTTAAGGTTGTTGTTTGTGTTTAGTGGAGTTGTACGATGTTTATTAAGTGGTTAGATGGTGTTTTGTTAATGTTTCGGCTTCGGGGGTTCGTGTGGTGTTGGAAGTTTGAAACTAGTTGTTGTGAGAACTGCGTGTGTTGTTGGGTTGAACGTGTTAGTGGAATTGTGGTTATGAGTTTACCAGGATAGTTAGTTTATGTGTGATAAATGCGAGATGGAAGTTTAGGATATATTGGATTAGGAACGACAGGTTTTGAATGAAATATGAATCTGCATTTGTTTAGTGGAGTTATACAGTGTTTAAGAAGTTTTGATGGTGTTTTTTAATGTTTCTGGGGGTTCGTGTGGTGTTGGAAGTGGTCATTTGGTGAAGTGGATTATGTTTTGTGTGAGAGTCGCGTGGTGTTGCGTTTAACGTGTTGTGGAATTATGGTTGTGAGTTTACGAGGATGGGGTGTGTGATAGATAGATAGTTAGTTTGTTTGTCGTGTGATAAGTGCGAGGTTTTGAATGAAATCTGAATCTACATTTGAGATTTTGAAAATGTGAGATATCTCGAGTTGGAACTGTGTGTTTTCTTTTTGGGTAACAATTGTTTACAACTTTTTGGACGGCTAATCCACGTGGTTCGAGTCCACCGCCACACAGACTGAAACTGGGTAAAGCGCTTCCATTTTTTTGGAAGGTTGGCGTAGCCACATCATGGTTGTGACATCTCATATTTTTGCGATGATGGTCACAAGCCTTTTATCATTAGGTCACCCATGAGTTGTTTGTTCAAACCATGTTTGGTGCAAACAAATGTGAAGTGGCAACGTCAGCCTCCTTGAAGGGTAGGGGCTTTATCGGGTTTGAGTCTTGTGGCGTGGATTTGCCAGCCAAAAGGTTGGAAACCATGGTTACCAAAAAGTAAGACAGGTTAAGCTCAAATATGAACATACATTAACGATTTCCAAAGAAGTGAATATGTTACATGACAGTCTTGCTTTTCTTTTTTCTAATTGTGACGGCTAACATGGATACCAAACAATGTTGCATATTTATTGTAGGAAATATGAAATAACTTGATAAAGGTATGCCAAATTTAGTCTCTTATGTGTGTATATAAACACTTAGCACATCCTCAGCCTTTTATTTAAAACCCAATGTTTATACTTGAAAACATAGGCTCAAATAATTGGCAGGATTAATTTTGATTCAAATTGTTGCCGTTTTTTTTGAGCTTATTCCCGAAGTAGGCAAAAACTATGTTTGGAAACATATCAAGTTTATAATTATAGTTTTAGTTTTGCATTAGGAATGAACTTGAATGTAACTTTCCGCATCCGTGGGCCTTTGTTATTTCTGGAATTCCCTTTGACATGTGATTGTTCTAATAATCTTCTCGGGGAAATTAATATGACTGTACACTGATTATTATTACTGTGATTTTTAGTTGGCATATTTCAAAAATGCAAATGTTTTAACGTCATTTTCATAGTTAAGAAGCTTGTAGTCTTCACTATTAATCTCATGCTTTAAGTTTCTTCTAGTTGCGATGTTTATGTCGATTTGTTATTGTATTTCAGGACAAATTATCACAATTCCGGATTAAAGAGCTTAAGGACATTCTTACTCCACTTGGCCTTTCTAAGCAAGGAAAGAAACAGGTTCAGTGTTTAATTAGTTTAGTGTTCAGTAGGCTTATTGTATATAAATGCAGCTTTTCAGTTGACTTTCTGTCATTGTTTATAGGATCTTGTCGACCGGATATTAGCTATCATTGCAGATGATCGAGGTAAATGGTACTTTCTATCATCATGTTCGTTAATATTTAGCACGTGTTGGTGTTCCTGTAGTCGCATGCTTCTTTTCTTTGTTGTTTGTTGTCCCTGTGCTACTAAGAGATCAGCTACACACGTAACACATTGTTTACGCGGATCAGCTTTTTAGAATTGGGTCTTTTTTGTTTTCAATGTTACAATATTCCTGGTCCCTCATTTAACATTGCATTCTTATGTCACAATGAGCAGTTTCTGGAATGTGGGCCAAGAAAAACGCGGTCAGGAAGGAAGAGGTGGTAAAACTAGTCGATGACCATTACAGGTGTATATCTTTTATTGTTATATACTTTATCAAATGTTGCCTGTTCATTTTATCTTTGAACATTTCGTTATTTCTATTGTTCCCAGAAAGTTGCAAGCCCCAGGGGCAACTGACTTGGCATCCAAAGGTCAAAGTGTTTCAAATGCCAGTATAAATACTACGTTAAAAGAGAAAGTTGTGGATTCTTATCAGAAAGAAAGAGTTCGTTGTCTTTGTGGAAGTACATCGAAAGCAGATTCGATGATAAAGGTTCCCCCCTATACTTATATTCACGATGTTTTAATGCTATTGAAAGTTTGAAACGATGAAACAAGGTTTTTCTGATACTGATGGATCCACTTGCCTCTCTGTCTTCTTAGTGTGAAGATAAAAAATGCAACACATGGCAGCATATCAGTTGTGTTATTATCCCAGAGAAACCAATGGAGAGTCTTCTACCCGTACCTCCTCCAACTTTCTATTGTGAACTCTGTAGGCTTACTCGTGCAGATCCGTAAGTGCCTTGATAAAATAAGTTTTCTGTATAGCATAGTAATGTTTTGATTAGAGCTGCTTAATAAAAGCTTGCAGTCGATGAACATTTATACAATTGGTGTGCGCATGTCAGGTATTGGGTTAGCATTGGACATCCTGTATATCCTGTGAAGCTGACTATTGCAAGTGCCCCTACAGATGGGTGAGTTTATATATCATTCTTTTATAATATTGAAGGTGCGGGTAGAAATTGGATTTTTTATGAAATAGTCTGGGTTTTTTTTGGCATGGTTTATTGACAAAAAAGCAAATCTACATTTTCATTTTTTTTGGAGGTAATTTTGGCTAATGCTAGTAGTCATTTTATGTTTTATGGCTGTGGTTCTTTAGTTTGCATTTATACGCTCATGTTGTCTTGCATGGTTATGTGACTTTGCTGCTGTTAACACAATTCAAAATAAATTTCAGCGCAAACCCGGTGCAGAGTGTTGAAAAGACCTTTCAACTTACAAAAGGAGAAAGGGAGTTGTTGGCGAAACCAGAGTTTGAACTTCAGGTTGGCTTTATTTACATGCTCGTGCAATGATCACCTATCTTAGATTAGTCAATATAACATGCTGATGATAAATGTCTAATCTTAAATAACAGGCATGGTGTATGCTCCTTAATGACAAGGTTTCTTTTAGGATGCAATGGCCGCAGTATGCAGACTTACAAGTCAATGGTATGTTGTGTCTGCTTCTATTTACTCGCGTTAGACTCATTAAAACAATTAGTTTTTATCTTCTTTGGTTTGAGTATGATTTCCATGACCCTGTTTAATTGTCTCTGTTACTTTACAGGCATGCCTGTGCGAGCAATCAATAGACCTGGCTCCCAACTGCTTGGAGCCAATGGCCGTGATGATGGCCCCATTGTAAGTTTCAACTCATGCATCGAGCATCTTCCATTGAACTATGTTCTAGTGCCATGCCACAGTTTTGGTGCGCGCTACTCAGAAACATCTATGCATGCTTCTTGACGCATCTTTAGTTATGTTTTTGGCATTCTGCTAAAGAACATATGGTTTCAGAAGTTATTTCATTGATTAATAATATTTTCTGAGGAGTGATCTTAGTTCTCTCTTTTTTGATTTCAGATCACGCCATGCACCCGTGATGGAAGTAATAAAATTTCATTGGCAGGCTGTGATGCTCGTGTGTTCTGTTTGGGCGTCAGAATAGCCAGACGGCGCACATTTCAACAGGTGAGACTTTTGCTGTGATGATTGACTTTTTATTGAGTAATTTGAATCATTTATTTTCAAATCATGAAAAGAAAAGCATGTTACTCACCTTCCTAAATAATAATGGCTATTCGGATATTGATTGTTGCATGATAACCCCAAAAGATTCTTAACCTCATTCCCAAAGAATCTGATGGTGAGAGATTTGAAGATGCTGTTGCACGTGTTTGTCGCTGCATCGGTGGGCCTGCTACAGAAAATGCAGACAGTGACAGCGATCTGGAGGTCGTGTCTGATTCTATACCGGTTAATCTTCGGTGTCCTGTAAGTAACATATTTTCCTAACATTCAACACATTTGCAGCTGATCTATTTTTGTTATTGTATACATAAGCTTTGTGTTCAATGTTACAGATGAGTGGTTCAAGAATGAAAATTGCTGGAAGATTTAAGCCTTGTGCTCACATGGGCTGTTTTGATCTGGAAGTATTTGTGCAAATGAACCAACGGTCTCGAAAGGCAAGCATTATACACAACAATATACTGTACTTTTTCTGTGGCATTTACATCCCTTTTTTAATAATTTTTTTGGGTTACCTGCAGTGGCAATGCCCTATCTGTCTCAAGAATTACGCATTAGAGAATGTCGTTATTGATCCATATTTTACTACCATCACAACAAAGGTATTGGACGTGTTTTCGATTTTTATTATTTTGATTTGTTGAGGATATGCTGATTGGTTCTGTTCTAATTCTTCGCCAATAAAAATTCCCATAAAGATGCGGAACTGTGGAGAGGATGTAACAGAGATTGAGGTGAAACCAGATGGTTCTTGGCGCGTGAAAGCAGAAAAAGGCCAAAAAAGTTTAGGACAACTTGGAGAGTGGCACAAACCCAATGGTACTCTTTGTGTTCCCGTAGAAGTGGAGTCGAAACCCAAGCTAGAAGCTCCAAAGCAGGTCAAACAGGAAGTTGGTGCTGAAGGTCATAACACAGGTTTAAAACTCGGCATAAAGAAAAACAGCAACGGAGTTTGGGAAGTCAAGAAACCTGCCAAGTTTATGAACAATGGGAATAGTGGGAATAATGAAATTCCTATGAGCAGCAGTGCTACTGGCAGTGGTAGAGACGGGGAAGATCCTAGTATTAATCAGAATGGCGGTGGGCATTTTGGTCATTCTACCACCAATGGAGGTGATTTTGGTTCACTTTCACCAAACATGGATCCGATGGTTGCGGATGCTGACATTATTGTTCTTAGTGATTCAGAAGATGAGACTGAAAATCTAATGTCATCTGAACCTGTCTATGGTAAAAATGGTATTGAAGATGTTGGTGACAGAGCTGCGTTTTCTGCTCTTCCACACACTGAAGATCCTGCCTTAATTGCTGGCGGGAGTTCATGTTTAGGTCTTTTTAATACGAACGATGATGATTTTGGGGTACCCTTTTGGTCTTTACCCTCTACAAGTCAGATGGGGCCTAGCTTTCAGTTATTTGGTTCAGATGAGAATGTTCATCATGGGCTTGATGGTCCCACATCCATGGACGATTTCACATTGTTGACAGATGAGATTGGAATGCATTCTGCACCACCAGTTCATGATTCTTCACTCCATCAATCTAATCTTGACGTTAATGATGGGTTGTTGGATAACCCGTTAGCTTTCGGACACGATGATCCATCACTTCGGCTTTTTCTTCCCACAAGACCATCAGAAACTGAGCAGGTCGAGTTGAGAAATCCGCCAGCTACGTCGAACGGTCTGAATGGTGATTGGATATCCCTCAGCTTAGGCGGTGGTGGTGATAGCGAGGATAATTGTAAACCTACAATAAATGGGTTAAACTCGAATCAACCACCACTATATAAAGATGGTGACTTGGATCCGTTTACAGATACCGGTATTTTCCCTTTTGGCTATTTTATTTTGATCAATGCTAATAGCAGCCCTTAGGTCTGTAGTTAACAACTACTTTTCAGAAATAATGGTATCATTAAGAGATAAATAATAAAATCTCCACTTCTTTTTCGGTTAATTAACCATTGAAATAGTGATCTGTGTTTAAGAAAATATCGGAAATAGCTGGTGATTTTCAGTTTTTTGGAGTATATATATATATTATGTTCTTTCAGCTAATTCTCTCCCTGATTCATCGTCTGCAGCTTCTTTGCCTTTCGAAATGAACGGCAGTAAACATGATAAGACCAGAAGAGAAAGATCTGATGACCCTTTCTCGTTTCCTCGCCAAAAGCGTTCAGTAAGACCAAAATTGTATCTATCTATTGAATCAGACTCTGAAGAAGAGAGATAAATCTAAGAGAAGTTCCTTGCGAATTGCTGCTTGTTAATTATTATCACCCATGTTATCAGTTGAAAGCTGAACAATTTTGCCCTCTAGACAAACAATAGGTACTAGGTAGATCCTGGCCCAGAAACTCTGTTAACCCTCTTTAGAGTGGTGAGTTTGTGGATTTTTTTGGTAGCTTAAGCTTTATTTATATAATATCCATTGCTAATGTTATGGTGCTTTTGTAAAACAGGGCCGGTATAGATTCTTTATGTCGGATCTGGTACAAGAGATCCGTATTTGGTCGTATAGCATTCTGGTAGCAGTAAATTGTAAATGTCAAATGGATGAGATTTAACTTTTCTTTCATATAAATAATTAAAAGCTTATGTTCTTAGATCAGTTACTTGTAGGCATATCGTTTTTATCATTTGATACAATTCACACTATTATTGTTTTCCAGTTTCCATTGTGAGTATACGTGTCTTTCTTGTTACTATGTTGCCATTACTAACTAACTCTAAAAAAAGTATCATTTAAGGCTAGGCACAACGCCCCGGATTTTTTTCGGTCGAGTCTAGGTCGCGACCGAATCGTCGCGTTGCGGCGATTCGGTCGCCGGTGCAAATCGAGCGAAAACGACCCTAACCGCGACCCCTTTTGTGTTTGTGTTTGTGTTTGTGTTTGTGTTTGTGTCTGTGTGTTTTATAAAAAAAAAAAGTTTTTTTTTTTAAATTTAACATGTTTTAATTATATAAATTTTATAAAAAAATTCCAAATTTTAATATATTGAGTTTTTTTTAATTCCTCACAGCATATATTAATTTGACAATTTTTGGAGTTAGTTTTAGCTAATGCATTATACCCTCTTTACTTTTAAGTTTCCTAATGTTTTTTAGTTTATGTAATGTTTTTTTTTTTTTTAGTATAACGCGTGTTGTATGGAATAAAATGTTATTTTTATTAAATATAAAATGTTATTTTTATTGAATATAAAATGTTATTTTTATTAAAAATAAAAAAATAAATTTTAAATTAGGTCGCACTAGGTCGCCGGGTTGTGGCAAATAGGTCGCACTAGGTCGCCGGCCGAAAAAACTAGGTCGCGACCCCATGCGTTGTGCCTAGCCTAAGTTCAAGTGTTGAACCGTTTGGTCATCGGTGTATGGTCATAGTTTTGTCGTCTCGTTTTGGAGAAAAGTATGTCTATATGTCTACTGGAACTTGCAGGCATATTGTTTTTATCATTATACATCTACTATAAAGAGCAGTATAATGTAAAAAAATGAATGTATAAAGTTTTGCTATTACCGATGCCTCACAAACACAATCTCTCACGCGCTTTTTTTCCTTTCCTCTCACAAAATTAAACATTATTTATGTCGTCTGTGTCTTCTCCTCCAAACACCCTTCTTCACTCGCCTAAATATAATACTGTTGATCTCCTTCTCTCAGAACTCTATTGTCACACATAGATAAGGATGGCTTCTTTTAATCTCCTATTATCACACACGTATACCACAACAGTTACGTGTCTTTTTTTTAACAAACACCACATATCTATTTTCAGATCTATATTACTTTTTCTTCCAAAAACTAATTTCTGACATCTTCTTTTAGGGTTTGCAAACCCTTGCAGCCATTCGATGCCACCGACCCCTTTGTTGCCGCCGATAATGGTGTGCGGCGTGGGTGGTCGGTTGGTGACGTTGGCAAGGTTTTCAGGTAACGGTTGCTGACGCTGGTGAGCCTAGCTGGGTTTTCAGGTAACAGCTTAACCAATGGTTTTTACAATTGGACTGTTTATGCTGATTGTTTTCTTAAGGCAACTCTATTTTTTTGGGTTTTTTACTAATTTCATAGAAGTTTGTCGGGTTTTTTTTATTAATTTGATAGAACCGTTGTGTGGATTTTGTTTCAAATTTTGGTTTGAGTAATGGGTTTTGATGTTTTGTTTATATTTTGGTTTCTTTTGTTATGAACGTCGAAACTTTAGTTGTTTTGTTTCATGTTTTGTTTTCAGTAATGGGTTTTATTGTTTTCTTTATATTCTGATGGGTTTGTCATAAAGATTGAAACTTGAGGCTTAATTTGCGGTACTATAAACCCTAAGGAGCAGATAAAGATTGGGTATTTGATTTGTTTGGGTTTATGTTAAAAAATATATTTCGGGTATTGAATTGGTGTTTTTTCATTTTCACAGGTTTGGTTATGCAACACATTTGAGGGTGGGGGCATTCAAATGCGTCTCATTCAGTAACCATCTCCGCATTTAAAATGGCCTTCTCACATATCAGCTTTTTCCAAGGTGAAAATCTGCTTTGGCCTATTTCAAAAAGCATAAAACTTAGGCCCCTTTTATAACCTGGCGACTATGAAATGGAAAATGCATACAGGATGAGACTAGAACAGTGGATACGATGAAACGTGCCCTGCACTTGGGGGTGATTTTTTTGTTTCAGCATCTGATCAATGTCCTTAGGTTCGTTCAGTTCATGTGTTGTTTCACTACTGAATTGTTTCACAACATCCTATTAATGTTTGTTTTCTCGGTTAATGGTGTTCAGGAAAACCACTGGTTGTGCAAGGCATCTCTTCAAGTTGTGGGAAACGAATGATGCACACTCAAGTTGATTCCTATTAGTTCCAGGTGTCATAATCTGTTTTGCATAGCCAGAGGAAGCCATGTTCAATTAACTAATGTTTGCACCTTTGCAGAGCCCATCTTCGCTGGTACCTAAGGTTGGTGTTTTTGTTGTTGCTATTATCCTGAAAGTAGCAAATTCTTGCGGATATATGTATTCTTTGTCTGTTATATGATCTGTCAAAAATTATTAGGTACCTATAAACTAACGTTTGCTTCTGTTCTATGTAACAAGAATTCATATGATAAACTTTATCAACAAAACCCTTCAATCGGTATAGGTAGGTTTGTATAATTTGCTTGCCAATGTTAAAAGAAACTGATGGTTATGTGATAGCTCAGCATCTTTAAAAGATGAATAAAAAAAGGTGTGGTATGTGCAACTTTAAAGAAAAGCTGAATGTGTGTAGGTTGGTAGTACCGGACGAAAATGGTTGTTAAGTATTCAGTGTTTAAATACTAAAGCCTGTTAGTGAAGATAAAATGGAGTATATGGTTTAGTCGGTATGTGGTTTGTGTACTGAAGCACAATGGCTGAAAAAAAGACCATGAGCAGTAGATGGAACCCCAGCTATTTGAACCTGAACTGAACCTTCAGTAGATGTGATGCTGGACTCTCAGATAGCTAAACCGTCAGCAGCATGAACCACCACCAGTGATGGACCCCCTCCAGCAAGACTGGACGAACCCTAGAAAACCATTACTAACTGTATAAGAAATATCAAAATTTGAACAGTGTAAAAGTAAATATACACCCTCCAATGAGTATAAATACATTACATATACAGAAAGACTAAAGTTGGTCTTGAAATACACAGTATACCATTTCTTTGTGTTGTACTTTTCCCACGTGTATAATATCCCGTGTGTTTGTGTTGGCCTTTTGCTTTTAGCATTCACGTCATCTTTATTAACTTCGTTTTATAATGTCGCAGGTATTGGGTGTGTTGAATCATCCAATATTGGAACCGACTATCAACAGCAACAACGGTTCCCAAGCTACCGCCGAAGGTCCGGCAAGAATTTTTTTAGAACACCTCATAACCGTGCGTTTATTAGAGTAATATGTGTAAGCCAAAACAAATGGTATCTTCCGACAGTTGAACCACAATACTTTTGGTTGAATATAACAATTTTAAGCAGCCAACACATTGTGTAAGTGCTTGCCGGCTGTAACGAGTATTTGTTGCACAAGAAACTAAAACGAAGGCCTATTCATGGATTGCATCTGTAGGTCTGCTATTGATGATAGTTGGTACAACATAAATTGAATTTAGAAAATGGGGAGAAAGTATGACAGAATCGTTTTATCACGTAAGTTACGGTTTACCTTGGGATCGACTGTATATTAGTTTTCTTTCTTCACCCTCTTCTAATTTCATACCAATTAATATATGCAGGTCCGCATGTGTTGGTTAAATATTTCAAAATTCAAAAAACATGGTTGCAACTTCATACCTCGATGAAGGTAAATATAATTGATATTGTATTGACAGTTGATTCACGTTGGTACCAGGGGCGGACACACCCTTTGGGTACATGGTGGCGGCGCCCCCATAGCTAGACCAAAAATGCGAAATTATAGTGTATTTTTCGTTAATTTTGAGCATTTTTTTAAGTGCCCCCCACTCGAAACTCAAATTGCCCCCCATTTACATATTAAAATCTTATATTTAACATTTTAAAACCTAAAAATCTCCTATTTTTAAGTTAAAATACTCTATTTTTTATTCGGATCTAAGTTTTTTGTCTTGCTATTTTTTAAAAAAATTTGCCCCCCACAGTAGGATTTCCTGCGTCCACCACTGGTTGGTACAAAGTAGATTGGATTACAATATACTTTCTAACTGGAACAAAATTTTGGGATAACTAACTCATTTGATGGTACCAAAAGCGATTATTTTCTTTATACAGTGATGAAACGAAATTAAAAATGATCATATAATAATGGAAACTTGACACATTCTAATTGTATACACCATTTCTAATAATGAAGGAAAAAGCGTTGGCTGTTATCTCATTTAAATTTAAGTTTAAACGTGTGTGTTAATTCCTGCAAGTCTTCTTCGGTGATAACTGTATGACATTCCCCATCGCAAAAGATTTACCTAACATATAGTAGAAACATTGTGTGGATATGCATGTAAGCTGCCCTTTGGCGGTTGATCAATAATTCATATATGCTGACAAAACTGACTACGTAGATTTTCTCATTCCC
Source organism: Glebionis coronaria (assembly GCA_025667525.1). Lineage (NCBI taxonomy): Eukaryota > Viridiplantae > Streptophyta > Magnoliopsida > Asterales > Asteraceae > Glebionis > Glebionis coronaria. The sequence continues at coordinate 45,595,855 of CM046877.1, forward strand.
GTTATGCAAATGAACTCAAACTGAAAGTGGTTATATTCAAACACAAAGTGAATATGCAGAAGCAAGTTATCTCTAGAGTAGAGGACAAACAAGAAGCCATAAAGTTGTAATCTTTCTTTCATGAATATTACATGTCAAGTTACAAGTGCTTCCTGAAACATTTAGTTGGTTTATATACTATAGCATTTAATATTGTGTTTAAATATTGATATCTGTTGAAAGGAATGCTCATTTGGGTTAGGAAAAGCACATATTGTTGAAGGTCTGCTCGAAACCCATATGTCTCACAGTTGTTGCTCTTGCCTATCTCAGATATTTTACATTCATTTTTTTGCTTCCAACTTCTATGGGTTGCGTTGTCCAGCCAACGTCCTACCAAATGCCCATTCAGATTTGTGGGTTCGCAGCGTGTCTCAGAACAAACACTGAACAACCCGGGGCGAAGCCCGGGCTTAATTCCTTGTTTGATACAATTCACAGTATTATTGTCCAGTATAATATTCTTCAGATCAGTTTATACTGCAAGTACATAACATATCTTTCTTGTTACTCTGTTGCCGTTACTACTACATGAACTCTAAAAGAAATATTAATCACGAACCGTTTGTCATTGGTGTATTGGTCGTATTTTTATACTGCGAGTACATGTCTTTCTTGTTACTCTGTTGCCGTTACTACTAACATGAACTCTAAGTTTAAGCATCAAACCATATCGAACCGTTGGTCATTGGTGTATTGGTCGTATTTTTGCCATCTCGTCCCGGAGAAAAGTATCTGAACATGGTAACATCTTCTAGCCAAGAAAAAAAAAAAGAAAGGAAAACCTTATACTCCTTGACCAAAAAAAAGTTACACGACATAATATAAAAACAACAAACAAAGGAATACTCCAATTTCCATGTATCGCTCCTTTTTTTGGCTTCTACTTGTTCACAACGGTATGAGGGAAACAAATAACTATAAAAATTGCCATCAAACGTGCCCAACTTGAACTTCTTTGCAGCTAAAGACGACTAACCAACTGATTTGGAGTCTTTTAAGCTTTCACAACCTGGACAGTTATGTAAACTCTCATGGATGTATATGTCACAATCGAGGCAAAAGAACTGTTTGCACTTTGGGCAGGTGACACAACGTCCTGGCATGTTTCCTACAGCACATCATTAAACCAGTGTAAGCCCAATATAAATTAAGGAAAATTGCCCCCTCTTGAGATGGTACTTTCGCCAGTTTGACAATTGTTTTTGAATTTATACCAGTCTGACTCTATTTCTCGACACTTGTTAAAATACCTTTATCGGTCGGCAAGTCATCTCTATAGGGTGAATTGCGAATGCCGGAAATGTGAATTTTTTGGTTAAAAAGTTGTTTTTCGCAACTTCAAAGTGCCACATGTCGAGAATACGATGTCATAATGGTAATAACTAAAGAGGGTTAGTTTGGTGATTGTCCTATATATAATCTAATATCTAAGCAAATAGCACAAGGTTTAAATGCATAATGCTAACCAGGATTCAAGAGACTATGTTGGCAACCGAAACAATCATTTGGGCGCCTACGTTGACTCGGTGCAAGTATAGGATCAACATCTTCAAAGGGAGTTACTGGGAACAAATGGTGATACGATCTTGCCAAATGCGGAGAAGAAACAAGTGTTAACCCACAAATACGACACTCAGTAGGCAACTCACAAACACGCGCTTTGCATCTTGGACAAGTATACCCTCCACCAAATTTAGCTTCTTTATGACACGAACAGATAGAGATAACACCCTCTGCAGCTCTTTGTGGAAATCCCATTCTTATTAGATTAGCTATAGCAAATTCAGCTATGGCTGGAGGCGGTGGTGCATGCTCGAGTATTAGCTCTTTTAAATGTGCCTGCAAAGTAGTATAAATCCGAATAAGTTTGTATTCATATTTTGGACGGGGCAAAAAGCATAAAAATTAGTAACATATTTTGGTCTGTTCTGGCCCAGTTACCGTCCAAAAATATGGCACCAACACTATTGAACTGACCTCATCTAACGCGACAGAGTATAACCCTCCAGTTTCTTGACATAAATATTTGCATATATAAAGTTCTGCAGAGAGACCAATAACCGAACACCTAATCTTGTCTTTCTTGCATTTCTGAATAGTCTCCATTACATCTCCCGGATCACAAGTACTCAAAGCCGAATACAATATAATAACTTCCCGATGACCGTATGATGGTATTTGATTAAGCTGTTCATGTACAAGTTCTAAAGCATTCTGAAGTGAAGCTTCACCCGAACACCCCAGTTTTCCCATTAGAGCCTTGATATGAGACTCGGGACTACCACCTAGATCTGTTAAACAATGAGCAAGCCCGTCTTTTATAGTCACCAGACCAATTTGACTCAATGGGTTCTGGTCAAAGAACTCCCTTACAAAAGCTTCTACTTGTTTAGCAACCACCATCATTCTGCTTGGACGTAGATCCATTTCTCCAGCTGCCTACACATTACCATTTAATTGAATTTTTAAAATGATCACAAAAGCTAATTTATCAACCATGTAACTAGGTATTACTAAATTGCCGTAATATGTAACGAACTATTTTTATAACTATTTGATGTAACAAGCCTTTCTTTATTCAGTTACTAATGTATGCAAGTGACCTTCTATTGTAGGTAAAATTTGTGTGTAGCACCAGTTATTGATGATGTGGCGGCACACTACATCATTTACCTGTTATAAAAGGTCACTTAACTACATTGGTAACGGAATAAAAGCTTGTTACATCAAATGGTTACTAAAAAATAGTTAGTTACATACAAGGAGAATTTAGTGAAAGTATGTTACATTTGGTACAATGGCAAATTTCATAATATTTCCCTGTTAACTAAACTTTTTTAGACGGCTTATTCGACCACCTTACAACCCAAATCGATCCATTTATAAGTTATTGAGTTTGCAACCTTTGTAAAGACTTTTCTATCAACTCTTGGAATCTCTACCAGGTTAAAGGCAAGGCAGTCATCGATGTGGTGTGCAACTTACTAGGGAAATCTGGGGGTGCTTTGATCCAACAACTCATGATCAACCCAAATCGATCCATTTATGCGTTATCGAGTTTGCAACCTCCGTCATGACTTTTCTAACAACTCTTGGAATCTCTATCAGGTTAAAGGAAGGGCAGCCATCGATGCGGTGTGCAACCCATTAGTGAATGTGGGGGTGATTTGATCCAATAATTCATGATCTTGACCTTTGGTTCACTTGCAAACTCGACACCATATCTTGGTGGGATACTACTACTGATTGTTTTAGCATGGTTAGAGGCAGCAAGGTCATTAGACACACAGTTCACGGCTTTCAGACAAGAGGAATAGATCGAGAAGGAAATAGAGAAGACAGATGTCAAAATTCTATTGGTGTCTGACTGTCTTCAACCGAAGATGATAATAAATCTGTCGACAGTTCAACCGAAACATCTGATCTTCACGAATCTTGAAAAACAAAACATTAGAAGGCGTGGGCATTATTATTGTTATAGGTTTTAATCTTCATAGTCTATTGAGATGATGTTTACTACTTAATATTATTATTTATTAGTTGTATTCATAAAATCTGTGTTGCAACAGCAGCATGATATTAGTTTATGGAATTTATTGTTAGGTTCCTGTTATTGTTTCTATAGAGTGTTTGTTTATTACAGATTACTCAGATAAGTATACCGAGTTTGCTTTTCATTTGTTTTTTCTGATTATCATGTAACTTGATGAGGTATGTGTAGGAGATATCTCGGGCCTTACATACAAGAGCAAATGCTTAAAGCATCTAGGGCTCAAGTATAAGGTCTTGAAGAGATTACAGACCACTCAGCAAGAAACAATGAACAACCAAGGGCTTTGAGAAGAACCCAATTTACCAACTACATGTACACCTAAACAAGGAAAAAGCATACTAATACAGATCTGGCAAACCCTCGAGGCAAAGGACCATTTGCATTAGACATCACAATCCCATATTTTAAAAACAGGAGAAAACAAAATTCGACTAGTGGAGATATCTTGGTATTTCAATAGATATTAAAATAAATACAAAGACAAAAATATGGGCAATATGTGTCAAATTGTCTGGCGAGTTAAGGGAGTTTTTGTTTCAGCTTATATGTAGGCTTATGAGCTTATTTGGTTTCGTTTTAAATTTCATAAGCCCCGATTTTCTAGTTTTTTTTGGAACTTATGGGCTTATATAAGTTAATCATGTCATAATAAACTTACATAAACCCACGTCTTCATAAAAGCCGAAAAATTGGGGCTTATAAAGTATAAGCAGAAATCAAATAAGCCGAAAGAAACACCCCTTAAGAAGAGAACAATGTACACTAGAACCATAAACACTCATTGCTCTGAATGTGATAACAACCTTACCCCATTATCTCTTGTGTTTAATTCCTTCCATTTTCCAATGATAATAGTTAATTCCTAGGACTCAATCCAAATTGTTCCACGTAACTCAGTTTTCAGACATTTACTTTTCTTAATACTAGTAATGTCATTGTTTAACACTAACTACTAACTTGGCGTTGAAGTCATGCATAATGTCACTGTGGGTGCGAATTACTAACTAGTTGTTCTAAGAAAACTGACATTGCTTAACACACCGTAAAGATAAAGCGACTACACGAACGATATAAAAACCTAAAATGGCAATTCAGTGAAAGTTTGCTGCATTTCGGTACAGCATAACTAGGTTTTACCAAGTACTAAATTGCCTTTGTATGTAACCAACTATTTTTTTATAATCATTTGATGTAACAAGCCTTTATTCAGTTACCAATGTACGCAAGTGACCTTCTATAGCAGGTAAAAAACCGGTGCGCAGCACCGGTTTTTGATGATGTGGCGGTACGCCACATCATCAATTACCTGTTATAAAAGGTCACTTGCGTGCATTGGTAACGGAATAAAGGCGTGTTACATCAAATGGTTATAAAAAAAATAGTTAGTTACATACAACGACAATTTGGTACTAGGTAAAAGCTAGTTACATTGTACCGAAATGTAGCTAACTTTCACTAAACTGTCCTTTTATGTAACTAACTAATATTTTTTTATAACCATTTCATGTAACACGCCTTTATTTTCACTAAATTGCCTTTTATGTAACTAGCTATTTTTTTTATAACCATTTGATGTAACGCGCCTTTATTCCGTTTACTAATGTACACAAGTGACCTTTTATAACAGGTAATTGATGATGTGGCGTGCCGCCACATCATAAAAACCGGTCCTGCTATAGAAGGTCACTTGCGTATATTAGTAAACGGAATAAAGGCGCGTTACATTAAATGGTTATAAAAAAATAGTTAGTTACATAAAAGTTAGTTACACCCTGAATATACATATAGTTACAATCAGGATATATAAAAAGGGAAAAATTAAAAAGTATAAATACCTTGGATAAATCAATGACGAGAATGAGGTAACGAATAAGGCCTTTCTGAATCCGATGGTGATCAGAAGAAAGGGAGCTGAGACGTCTGCGATACTGAGCATGATGTAAAGATTGATTATCAATAGGACGAAGGAGACCAGATTCATCTTCTTGAAGAGACTCCCAAGATCTGTCTTCAGCATAAGCTCGTTCCCAAGCTTCTAAGTCTCGTCCTTCGTCGTTGTTGTCGTCATCGTCGTCGTCGTCGTGGTGTTGTCCGGGTAAGGGTTTTGGTCTTCCGTTGTTGTTGTTGTTGTTGCTGTAGTTGTTCATTTGATTTGATTTGGTTTTTGCTTCACTGGGTTTTGGTTTTAGTGGTGTTTTTGGGTTGTGGGTATAAAGAGCAATGGGTAGAAGAGGCTTATAAATGGGCTAAAAACTTTAGCACAATAATTGCTTATTTATGTGTAAAAACTAGAATGGTATCCGCATAATTGTACGGCGAATACTCGACGATGATTTTTGAATTGATTAAATGTTACTATTTTATCTATCAAGTTCGTGTTTATGTTAATATTAAAAGAGTTAGAAAATGAAATCAAAATAAACCAGCTAAAAGTTAAAAATAAAAACTGAATATTAATAAAATTTATTGAAATTAATATTGAATCAAAGAGCACAAATTTTTTAAAAATATGATGAACTTATATTATGAAAATAACAAATAGATAACAAAATATTTCAATTGAGAAAAATATTATTTAAATAGTTTATTACAAAAGTTTGTTATAAAAAGTTGTTACAAAATTATATGGTATAAAATATAAAAAAAATACCAACAACTTGCTTTATTTAGTAAGTAAAATTGGCTGAATATGCTTTATAATGTACTCACTTCGTCTCATCATTATAATCCACTTATCAAAAACACATAATTTAATAAAAAATCTCATTTTCAGCTTCCTTTTTCTTACTTTTTGCACGATGATAATTTTACCTTTAACTAATAAATTTACAACTTTCTTTTTTAATAATACTTTAAATGATGAGGGTAATAGATAAACTTAATCCATATTCATTATCTATTTCTAGAGATGGACTATTAATTTTGAGCATCCGAAAATAGTAACCTGAACTATAATTTTAAGCCGGAAGGAATAATTATAGATATGTAATATAAAAAAACTTATTTGATTATATTTTAAGCTTCTACCCATTTGATAAATAAGTTTGCAAAAGTGCATACTTTAATTTCAACTTATAACATAAGCTATAACCTCAATATCGATAACTAAAACCTTATTCATCCACAAAAATACCAATAACACTTAACCACAGACCAGTGATGCATGCGATGGTGTGTTGTGGCGTTTTAAAACAAAAAAGTGCACAATGGGTGGAGCTCTCGTGTTTGAGTCAAATGACCAAGTTTAATTCCATCCTTGGCATTTGTTTAATTTAGGTACCTGCCTCCGCAAAACTTATGAGCACACTGGAGAGACTTTGTGGAATAAAAGTTTGAAGATCGAGTCTCGGCTCGTCTCACTCCATGTGTTGCTCCTCTGGCCAAGGAGAGTTGCCGGAGCTATTCCTTTTGGGCTGGATAATGGCTGATGCCAAAAGGCACCGGGGTTAAGGTGTTCCCGCCAATCTTGGCTCGAGTAGGCTTCTCTCAAAATCAAAAATAAGTTTTAGAGATAAAGACCATTTTAAGGCCTATATTTCTTTATACCAGCTTGTTATTAGCCGCGCGTACAGACTCGAGTTCAGCTGATGTAATGAAGTCTGCAAGTTATTGATAAGTTAAACAAGATATACACAAGACCATTTAACCATATGTGCTTTATAATGGTGCGATAGAAAACCGAAGTCTACAATTATACTCGTCACTTGGCTGCAAAACCTAAAGCTTCCATAGTTTGCTTAAAACATAAACATAAAACATATACTCTAAGCAACCACCAATTTAGCGTGGTGAACGGTGATTTATTCACGTACGCCTAATGGTGACGATTTGGCCGTATCCACCATCGCAGGTGCTTCCTCCAAGCAACTAGTGTCGTCGCTAATCACACCACCACTCATCAGTTTCTCCACTTCTTCCTTGGTGTATATGTGAATCTTTGTTGCCATCCTTGCAAACTCACTGCATCAAATATTCAGTATCATGTTTCAATTAGTACTTTCTTAGACTAAAAGTATAACCGGACAATGACTTGTATGCGTGAGATTCTTTTTGTTAATCTTTCCCAAACACTCGCTAAATTTCATATAGAAATGTAAACTAATCGAGTATTGCACGACATAGTTGTTTAATATGACTTACTCCCATGGATCGTCACCGACAACCATCATGTCATTCTCTTCATCCGTATACAAAAGCCGCCATGCACCATCACGGCTGCTTAGGATACCTTCCATATGAAATAGCGACTCTAACTCACTAAATAACTCATCATAATTCGACATTTTCAAGAGATCAATCGCCCTTCCAACCTTGTTTCCTTGTTTGTGAACCTGCACACAAAATTTAAAAGAATACTTTTAAGTTCAGTTTGAGCGCAACGCATAATTACTCACATTTTTAGGCCTCCCGGTCATTTTCCTCGACCCAGCTTTTTTCTCATGTTACGTCCCGTCAAACAACTTTCCCGGCCCACCCAAAATGACAACAAAGTAACAGACCTACCTTGATGCAACTTCTCTTGCTTAAACTCTGAGCATCCACCATTGGATGAGCCTCATTCAATTGAAAACCGAATAGTTTACAGCTACTACCATTGCTATCGGAACCACCATCATCTTTCTCACTTCCTGAATTACCTTGTACGACCGGATCACTGGTTGCTATATTCCCAAGATCAACGGGAGGACGAGGCTGTACTTGTGTCTGTAGCCCATTAATATCATTCCTCGTGAACCAATTTTCATGACCTGCCTTATTGATTGGGAAGGCAATTGAGGGCATGGCAGGAGCTGGATTTTGGAAGATAAGGTTCCTACCCCCTTCAGAACCGAGTGGATAGAAACTGGGATTATTCAACCTTTGATGTATATTAGGAGCAGTTCTTGGTGGAACCCAAGAACGACCTGCGCTCTTAGTGAAAGAACTCAATGAGCAAATTTCTTGACCTTGCAAGACCTTTGGGTATCTATTGCTGTTTGATCCCAAAAAGGCCGGGTTAGGCGGTGTGGAGATGGGCTGATGACGAGTCATCATAATATTTGTACTTCTTCCCGTCAGTAACATCTGATTTGGAGAAAACCTTGGATGCATTGAGGGTTGCAGCCCGAAGTTTAACGAGGTGTTCATTGTGTGACCACCTATATTTTCTTGACCTTGCAAGACCTTAGAGGATCTCGTGGACTCCTCGTAGTCTAAACATCCACCCCATCCTGCATTAAAATGAAGTTTATAAAAGTTGCATGTAACTAAATTTTCATGATTTTAACTTCAGAAAAATTTATATAAGAGACTGAAATACCAGCGACGGGGTGTTCAGATGGTGTTGAATGCAGATTTTCCCGCATTCTTTTGAATCTTGGAGATGCGTGAATGTTCAAAAGTGGCATAGACGAACCAGAAAGATCAATCTCCCATGGAGAAATTTGTTCCTGATTATTGTTACCAACATCTTCATCCCATCTTACCTATTGAATCAGAGGAATATAGTTAAAAATTAAAGATTAATGTATATGACGTAGATTTTTATATGAACTTGAAATGTAGAATACCGTTAGGCATCTCCATTTTGATTTAGGCCATTTGTAAGGATCCATGTCACCTAAACCAATCACAGTCCCTCTGAACCTGCAAAGCAATAACGGAATTCTCGTTTAAGTTGACAACGAAAAAGTAAAGCTGTCGGCTTTGCATCAAAGACACTGAAAAGTCAGATGCGGAACTCTCTTGGTACGGGTTGGGTTGACCAAAAAACTATGTTTACAAGTTATATAATCTCGATAAAATATTAAGTATAAGAGAGTTCGCTTTGAAAATTCACTCTGCATATTTTCAACACGTTTGACCCATTAGAAATACTACATAACCAGAATTGACCCAATGATGAATAAACGGGTCAAAATTGCCACATTTGAAAGATTACCTTCTTTCAGGAGATTCATCCATACTGAATCTCATTTTGAACCTTGTTCCAGTCGTTATCATATTGCTGATGCAGTTCATATACTTCGCATAAGGAACAACAAAATCTGCTCGATTAGACCTACATTAAATTTAAATGTTTAAATTAACAAATCAGCAAAAGGGGATTTTAAGACTCAATCTTTACAATTAAGTTTAGGGGTCTTAGCTTTTACCTAGGACTGTAGAAAACATCAAAGGTGGCCTTGGTAAATACTGCTTTAGCTACAGGGGCAAGAATGTCCTTGAAGGAACTCGAGTTTGGTATGGTCGTGTCCGATAGATAAGTTCTTGGTCGAGTGGCTCTTCGTGTTCCTAGCCTTAGTTCACCACCTTCGCCCCTAAACCAACCACACACAAAAGTTCCATAAAGGGTCAGAACTACTGTAAAATTTCCATTTAGGATGCGTGAAATATAACAAAATCCTACGAAAATACCGTCTTTAAACTTTTTCCACCAAGTCAATATAGGTATGTTTATTAGCATGTCTGATAAGAATTGCCATAACAAGTATAACCCGAATCTTAATCTCTCTTTTATTAGCTCATTTATCCTAATGTCTTCTTGTATAACCAAGCATAAATTTATTAGATCTTCCTTAAAATGGAAGGATGGAAAGGTTAGATGTAACATTAATAAAGATCGTTGACGATTCCCTTTGTTTTATGAGACTGAACATATGATGCGTAATGGTGAAGGAAGAAGAGACATACTTTTTTCCTCGTGACCCACTATATTCTTTAACTCAGTAAAGTGAACACAGAGACTATAGACAAAGACCTTCTAACTGAATCAACGTTCTTCGTGTGCATTACTGTAATTTACAAGATCTGTAATATATATCCTACCAACTATAGTGAATTTCGTGAGCAGATTGTTGCTGAACCACGTAAATCCTGCAAGTCTATGATAAAAGATCTTAACAAGTTAACATAATTCCCGACCACAGTTCTTCTTAGTATACTGAAAAATTAAACGGAAAAGCAAAAGAAAAAGAGATGATTCTTTCTTCATTTTCTACTCTCTTTCTTGCAACACAAAGCGAGGTGCTACGTGCACCATTCCCTTAGAATATGCCTAAAGTATGTCCTCCTTCAGACCAAAAGAATAATCCTTAAGTTCTAGACTATTTTTTTGCTAATCTCAGTTTTAAGGAAATAATCCACCGACAGAAAGTTTTGAGCTTAAGATTTGGAATCTTATTTTTCTTGGTGTCTCTACATATTTGCACATATTTGTTTTCTTTAAATTCTTATTTAAGCTTCTAAATACATATTATTAAACCCGAAAGATGATTTATGATACCTTAGAAAGAGAACAGCGTCCCCTGAGACAAGATTCTTTTGGCTAACAAAGTTGCTCCACCCTGTAGTAAGCAAATGCCGCCTTGGTTGACCTGCACAACACCACCAAATTCTCAGATTAAAATACAAATATCTTAAACTGTTACAAAAGAGACACCGAAAAAAATAATTGATCAAAATTACCTCTATAAATGTGCCTAAACTTCCACGCCACTCCATGGAGGTCCTTAGCAACTAGCTCTTGGCTGGGCCTCTGCTGCTTATAATCCTAAATATGAGTAACGCACGCAGTAGTCGTAAGAAAAACTAATGGAACTACCTGTAAATTTAACTTAACTATGAGAATGGCTAACGGCATAGAATAGCAATGTACTTAGGTTAGTGGTGTATTTTGGTAATTACCCTTTTCTTTTCTTTACCCAAAAAGAACGTGCAATCGCCGTACCAGGACATTATTAAGTAAAGTTATCAAAAGAACCACTAACTTAAGTACATTCTATGATATTAGTCGTAATAAAAACCTTAAACAAAGATAAGAAACTCAAACCAAAGGTGGGAAACAATCTTCAGCAGCTCTCCTAGGCACAGAGAATCCACCATGAGTGGATGTATCAGATGCAGTAAGTGTTTTGCAGAACATTTGACGGGTTGATTTTGCGAGTGTCACATCGCCTCCTTCTTCCTCCCCTTGTTGCAAATCTTTACCCGTCCACTACACATCACCATTACTAATGTTATATACTCCTACTGTATTTCCATTTTGCAAAATTTTACTTAAGAAAGTACATAACACAAAAAGCTGCAATAAAATTCGGGGTGTTTGGCATTGCGTTTTGAAAGTGACTATTCGACTAGTTGTGTTATATGGGTCAAATTATCAGCTTAGGATTAGCTGCAACAGAACACATTGGTGCTTGCACATAATAGTGTATGATTATCACAAACTTTAACACGCTAAATTCTGATATATATATTTTTCCTATTTCGAACTTAGTAATCCAAATATAACAAAATTTGCTAAGAAATACAACTGAATTATAATGCAAACATACCTCCGGCACAGGGAGAAGAGTAAGCTTTGTATAGATTTCATCATTTTCCTTATTAGCCTATATCAGAAACAAGAAAAAATACCAAAAATAAGACTATTTACTAAACATAACCACAAGTCTATATCGAAATAAGGCGAAACAAAAACTTACAAGCAAGTAAACATCAACAACTTTACAAAAGATTTGAGGTTGAAGGCCGAAAGAGTTAACATCGATTATCGAAACTTGATTACACGAATGAGCAGCAATTTGCTCCAAATGACCTTGTGGAAAATAAACAACCACATTTTCCTTGTTTGGTAAAGTGGTTAGAGGACCAGCACAAGCATGCCAAAGTTGCATATAAATGGAAGACTCGAAATTAGTACTTTTCGCAGACTTTGAACTTAAATTCGACGAATTTGAAGAAGCTGATAAAGATGAACCACCACATGATTCAACACTATGCACTTCATTACCAACTTCAGTCCCACTTACTACTACATGATTCAAATCAATTTCCATCACAAATTCCAACTCAAATTTATACAAAAAAAATAAAAAAAAAATTGATTTTTATAAAAGGGTATCAGAAAACACAAACATCAGAAATTTTCAAAATCCTTTTCACAAATTTATAAAAAAAAAGATATGATTTTTATAAAAGGGTATCAGAAAACACAAACATCAGAAATTTTTCAAAATCTTTTTTCACAAATTTATAAAAAAGTTTTGATTTTTATAAAAGGGTACACAAATATGTACTAAAAATCAAGTTTTATTACAGTACACATCAAATTTAAGTACAATTTACCAAAAATATATTAATTTAACACAAGGGATATCAAGATTCTTATAAAGGGTACACAAATATGTACTAAAAAAATGAAGTCAAAGAACACAAACATATGATTACAAAGATATTTGCAAAGATGAAAATGAAGTTACAAAACACAAACAAATGACATGTTTATAAATAGTAATAGTAAGAGTTGAAGTGGAAATGTATATTTAGCAAGTTTTGAGGTGAGGTGGGGAGCAAGACATTGACAAATGCATAGGAGGATGAAAAAAGCCAAAGTAATAAGTTTAGTGTCTTTCTAGCTTTTTCAGCAACTGAAAGAAAAAAGAAGATTTACTGTTACAGTATTTTAGTTGAGATAAGGGGACACACTTCAGACCGTACTAACACTTCCTTATACTTTTGCTTTTAACAGCTTATTACTAGTACTCAATTGTTTTTTTAGGTGGCATGTCTGTCGGTTTTGCTTGGTTCGGTTTGGTTTGGTTTCGAGTTAAAAACATAAACAATACGTTTAAATTATATATTTGGTTCGGTTCGGTTTCAATTTTGCTTGGTATATTTTGGTTCAGTTTTCTTGGTCTTAGCCTGCATTTTCATATTTATTACAATAATTATTGTATAATTTACATGGTAAGAGAAGTCAAATGAGCAACAAGCTGCGTCGCTGACCCTTTTTTATAGTAAAACCAATTTCGTTTCGTGTTTTCTTCAAATTATGTTTTCGGTTTTATTCAGTTCGGGGTTCGGTTTTAAACCGATGCTCAGCCCTAGTTTGTGGTGAGTTTATATGGACAAAACTCACGTGCGAGTTCTCGTCTCTCTTTTAAGAGCATAGGGAGTCGTATGTCATGGCTTAAGCCAATTTCAAAAACACGACTTAATGAGCATCATACCACACCTCGTGTTTTCAAGTGTTGAGCCACCACCACTACACCAAATGATCAAAGAAAACGCCAAATGATGGCACGAGACCTACACCACAATTATGTTTTCGGGTATTTTTCCCGTCTTATGAGAAAATGCTAAAAATTGGGATACTTGATGGCATCAAAAAGTGGTGTTATGAACGGAAGAGTGTTTTTTGTGTTATGGAGTATTTTGGTGTTATAAGAAAAAGTGTTGACGTGTCAACAATTTTCCCATAACATCACGCGATGGCACCATAGATTAATGCTCTAAAAATTCACATGTAACTTTTACTTTTCAGATACATAAAAAACCTCCAATGGTCACTTACTCACTACTCGGTATTCAGTATTGGATCCCTCTTACAATCCTATCGCATATATTTAATTAATTAAAAAAGTTTCAATTAACTTTTTTTATCTTTAAAACCCTAATCTTTTATAATTTTTAAACAAAAACAAATCTGTAATTTATACATCTTCTCTATCTTTTCAAAATTTTCAAACTTTTCAATTGCCATGGATGGGTATACATTTATGCTACCCGATTTAATGGTCGAAAATAAAAAAAGCTATTATCAATAGTCCGTGGATGAATTTTTTGAGAAAATCGATGACGTTTATTCGTAATAGATGTCAAGCAAACCGCGTGACGAGAAACCCTGTACTCTGAGATCGTTATGATGCCCATGAGCGTTTAGTTCTCACGTTTTATTATGAGAATCTGGTGTACAACGAACGAGAATTTCGGAAGACATTCTGAATGGCTCGACCACTTTTCAACCGTGCTCATGATTCATAGTAATTTAATACTTTACTGATCATACTGACTATACCGGGAAAAAGGCATTTCTCCATCGATAAAGTACACTTTTGCAATTCGTCAATTGGCATACGGGGTTGTTCTTGTTTTTTAGATGAATATATGCAAGTAAGTACAAAAACTTCACGGAAAGCTCTTGATCATTTTTTACTTATGTTATCAACGTTTATGGGCCAGAGTATCTGAACGGTGACTGGCGTTGAATTACTTTACCAGCATCACGAAGAAAAGCATGGTTTTCGGGGATGTTAAGAAGTCTTGAATGCACAGATTGGGGTGGTTTCATTATCCGTACACTCATAAAGAGCAATATGTTAGACGTGATCATGGATCGAATTCGTTCGTTTTGTTGAAAGTTGTGACGTCGCAAGACTTGTGGATATGACATGATTTCTTCGGTGTTTGTGGCTCAAAGAAACGACATAAATGTCTTATATCAATCCCTTTTGTTTCACGATTTATGATCCGGACGAGCGCCAGAGGTTCCTTTTTTGGCTAACGGGGTTACTTGTCCATTCGGATAGTATCTTGTTGATAGGATATATCCAAAATTAGTTCCACTCGTTTTGATCCACTACTGCCTTGGACAAATGAGTAGTGAGCTTATTGTTCTCGGCCCCAAGCTCTTGCACCCGTTTAGTGGCCCGGGCCAACTCCTCAGTCTTCCACCCAAGAGAACACTCAAGATCACGTGTCTTTCGGTCATGTGCTACAGCAGCACCCTCCAAGCTCTTGATCTTGCTTTCTAGCTCTGTTTCCTTGTCCGAACATAAAGCATGGCCAGCCTCAAGCTTTTTATGACTCTTGGAGAGCTGGGCTAACAAAGTCCGTCCCTGGTTAAAAGTATCAGCATTTTGGCGATGGGGGTTCACCAGATCTCTGTGATCATGACTCAACAGCTCAAATCGTTGCAAAATTTTAGCTTGATTAAGAGTAGTTCGAGCAAGGGCATGATAGCCCTGTCAGATCTGCTCATGATCGAAGAGCCTCAACATAGCCTTCTTTTCGGAAGGTGTCGCGACATGAGTTAGGAGCTCCTTAGCAGAATAATTAGAGTCGATACGCATTATGCTGGAGTCTTCATTACAGAACAAAAGTCTTGAGTCCCGGGTCGTCATCATCTTCATCATCATCGTTGTCACCACTATTGGAGGGATGAGAAGTATATGCATGCAAAAGGAAAAGAAAGGTGAAGAGCCCTAAGGTAAAACCGACACATACGACAAGAGAGCAAACAAAAGTGAACAACATACCAATCTGCTTTTCTTTCCCACGGTTTTCCAGAGAACGAAGGGAAATGATGCTCAACATGGTCATCATTATTGGTCTCGTTATTATCAGCCTCCAGGGGTCTCTCAGAATGGTCATTAAGGTTAACATAAGAGTGGGCCGCGTCATCCTTGGGAGAATCAGGCTTATCCGTTGTGTTAACCAGACCAACATGATTAACCGGAGTCACAGAGAGTTTCTGGTTAGAAGTGGAACCCGTCCCAACTGGCGCAGTCTTCCGAAGTCTTTTCTGGTTAGGACCATCAGAGGTGCCTTCATCCTTTTGTTTCTCTTGATTCTTCTCATGAGCCGAGGCCTCCTTTCGCTCACGGGAGGCTGCGATCCTTGCATCGGGATTTTTAACAACTTTTGGCCCCGGGTGAGCTCCGGAATAGGGACACCTTGGTCAAGCGGTTGAGCAATCCGATCAACATGACGTTGATTTTCTAGTATCTCTTCTTTTGTGGTTACCTTAGTTCCGGTCCATTTGGGAAGGCGCAAGAATTGATCCATGGTTAGCTCTACAAGAATGATTATAAAAAGAAGAGAGAAAGGAAATGTAAGGAATTCCCTAAGTTAGCAAAGGCACAAACAATATATATAATGCAAAACATTACCGTTTCCATTCGCATCTCGTAACGCACGCCTACACTCCAGATGAAAGGGTGGTCTGAATAACCCGCACAAATATAACAAACCTGTTAATGCAATGATGCCTAAAAAAGTTACTTGCATTTTTCGGTCTCGCTTTGTTTTTATTACGACAATATGTAAAAACAAGCATTTATGAAAACAACGAAAAACGAATTCTTGAGTTCAAGTATTTTTCATTTCAATCATTATCACTTAAGATATGAACAAACAAGTAATTATCCTAATTAAGTGATCAAGGATTTAATTTTTTCTTAAAACTCACTTTTTATTAAGTGTGACAAAGTTTTATTATTAAACTTTCTTTTTAAGAAAATGTTTTATTAAATTAGTTATTTGAAAATTTGAAATTTGAAAATGGCATATTCTATCTTGGTTTGAAATATCCTTTCAGGATATTTTAATCCCCAAATTCGAACCAATCCACTAAAAGACAAAAGGGAGCGGACTCTACGTCGGTGGTTCCTTAGCATCTACGGCGGTTCCTTATCGATAAGGAACCGCGGGATCCAATAAGGAACCACGGGCAGATATAGCCGTTGGATGTTTGTCTTATAAATAGTGGACCATTCTCAGACTTTCAATCCACCTCTTTTGCACATATAATGCTTCGCTTTTGGCTAGGTATAAAATCTTATCGTCCGAATCTTTTCGAATTGAAAACCGGTCTAAAGTGCGACTCAATCGTCTTTTGGTGAATCAAAGATTTGGTTGATTTGTTTTAAACTATTTGCAAGTAATTAAAGTGTCGTTTAGTAAAGTGGAAGTTAAAAGACTAATTTGAATGGCGAGTAAAAATAAATGCATATAAACTTAAAGGTGACAATGGAAAAGTTCTAACTCACTAAATAAAACTAACACTTCGAAAATTTTCAGAAAATAAAAGGTACTATAAGAAAGTTATATCGAAAGAAACCAAAACAAGCCAAAAAGAGCCCCCGATCGGAATGTTTTCCGATCGGTTGATCGGAATATGGTGGAAAAGCACACAATCGAAATGTGTAATAAAAAGGTCAATCGGAATGACTGCTAAAGGGGTACCAATCGGAATACGGGGCAAACCCTAATCGGAATAATACTCGAAGTCACAATCGGAATATAGGACAATGCCGTACCGTCGGAATATGCAAAACAATGGACCAATCGGAAAGGATAAACCCTAATCCGATTGGGTCGATCGGAAAGTGAAGAATGATGCCGTCGGAATAAGGGCCAATCGGAAAGGGGAATAACAACCCTTCCCTAAAATGGAATTCGAGCAAAAAGCTAGGAAATAAGCTATTAGATCGAGCTTATTACCAAAACTAAATCGAATCAACTAAATGGAATCAAATAAGCACTCTAATCAACTTATCTAACTCGAAATCAATCAACTTTTTAGATCAAACAATAAAAACATAAACTTTTTAATAAAACTTTTTAATGATAAAAATAAGCTAATCATAAAAGTAAGCCAATAAGCACAAAAGTCTTAAAGCTTAATCAAATGAAAACTTATAAAATGATCAAAAGATTAACTTTTTAGCATGAAATCAATTAGAACAACACGGATCACATGATAATCACACCAAAATCAATCTTAAATCAAAGAAAAGTAGAATGAGATTAAGAAATAAAAGCTTAAAATAGAACTTTGATTAATGAAATAAGCAATACAAAAGTGTTTAATCTTGAAAGATTAAAAGAAAAAGATGAACTAGTGAGAGAAAGTTTAAGACTTTCTCTCTCTAAAAACTAAAAAGTGAAAAATTAACTAAAAAATCTAACCACCCTCCTAATGACTATTAGGAGGGTATTTATATGGAAGGTGGAAGGAGTGCATGTGTTGCATCTTTTTTTCTTGCTTTCTTCACGTTTTCTCGACTCGACTTTAATTCTTCGTCTTTGTCGTCTCGGGATTTGAACTTGTCTTTTTAATTTTCTTCTTCTATTAGACTTAAGTTCTTCGACTTCGTTAAAACTTCCGTCTTTAGACTTTTTCTTCGATAAATCTTCAGAATAGGTCTTGGACTTCCGTTCTTTTTGCACTCTTGATCTTTTGTCTTCGTCTTTTCCCGTTTTCTTCGATAAAAGCCTGTGAATTCCCGTGTTTTATTCCTTTTTCATATTTAGGTCCTAAAACACAATAAAAACACAAACCACGCATAATTCCGACTTTTACGACATAAATCACACGTTTTGGTCTTGTTATTATTGGAAATAAGTGGTAAAAGGATAAGTGTTTTCACACTTATTAAATCCCCTACACTTGACCATTGCAATGCCCTCATGCAATGCATTAATTTTTAAGCACGGTTTACATTCTCCATCATAAATAACCCACCTTGGCCTTTATTAAATACTAAACATAAAAGATAGAAATAAGTAAAGAAATTAAAAACTTACATTGGGTTTTGGCGGCCATGAACATTTATCATCCTCAAGTTTCACGTTCCCCATACCAAGCTTAAAAACGAGATCATTGTTATTATAAGTTAGCAAACTATCACAAACTCATGTGGGCCAATTATTCACTTAGACTCCCTTATTCCTAGGTGTATCTCTTATATTTTATTTTTGTCTTGAATGATCACGAGGATGCATTGTTTGACTTATTTTGATAGTTATTTAGTCCGAAAATAAGGTGAACGATTTAATCAATAGTTAGCTAAAGGACCAAATCTTTTAAAACTGCTTCTCGGGATATCAGAAAGTTCATATCTTGGCATAACTTGGTTCGCGATTTGAGACCTTTCTCGGGCCGATATTTGGCAGCGACTTCATACTTCGAATCTTCGAGAGACGTTCTTGAAATTATGGTCTTCTCTTCATAATAGGAATTCTTCACTTGAAGTTTTTTGAGAGATTCTTCATCTTTGGACCACGACTTCTTCATTTTTCTCCAATCTTTATTTTGGACTTTGATATACAACGATCCGCCTCCTTTTATGACTTGGATCTATTTATCCTCATACCTTGTTAGGGTCTTTTCGGATAGACTTCTTCATGACTTCTGGGGAGTTTTTGCTTTTCGTCGTGTGTCTCGATCCTTCATATTGATTTTCGATAAATGATTCTTCACATCACTTTTGGATATTTAGCAACAAAATGTAGCCCTCATGCCTTGTTAGGGCCTTTTCGGACTCGCCAATCTTCGCGCCCCGCTTCATAAGTTATGCCTTGGCTATGAACTCTCGTCATTACCGAGCAACTTTTAAACGATCTGGGGCTAGAAGCTAAGTAACCTTTTAAATCGTACAACCTCATTTATTAGCAGATTAATTTATTAACAAGCGGAGGGAGAATAGGCTTATAATTAACTCACATAAATTCACGAAAGAATACCGAACTTATAATTGACTCTATCATCTCTCGTTCTCCACAATTTAAAATCTCAAAGAATGAGACTCGTGGATGCTTAGCCAATTAAATCAAAGTTTTGGGTTTTCGAGTCGCCTATAGGATCTTGCAAATTCTTAGACTTTTTCAAGTTTAGAAATCGCATTTTAAAGTTCCCTTGATAAACGACTCTCTAGGATCAATTATAGGAACTTGCGAAAAGTTCTTGTTCTTAACCCGTGAGAGTTAAGACTTTCGCGTTTTATAGCTCCCTATATAAAAGCCTAGCAAAACTTGACTTAAACACGTTAAGGATACTAGCTAGAGTAAACTTAGGTAAGTAAACTCGGGTTGAGTCAAAATGTTCACGACTAAGAAAAATCTAAAACCACTTTATTAAAAATTTATTCAATCAAAGGAAACAAACTAAACATGATAAAGGAAAGTACAACTATACAACTAGGCCAAAATAGATTAAAAATTTTGAAAAATGTCGAAAAATCAAATTTTCCGGTTAAAATGAGGGCAAATTTATGGAAAAGACCACTTACTTCGATAGAAGTCCCCCCTACACTTGAGATAAACATTGTCCTCAATGTTTAAGCATGTGAGAGTAAACTCCCCTACACTTAGGACATTGTGCACTTTGTTTAAATCTTGCTAAGGAAGGGACAACTAAAGTGAATTCAATGTGAACATATAGAATATGAAATATTGAATCACAAGAGTTTAGGATAGAACCGGGAAGATAGGAAACACGGTATCACGGTTCGTCAAAAGTCATCAAGATGCTTTCTGAAGCTTTAATCCCTGCACAGCACAAGAAACAAGACAACAAACATATGCGGGGCTCCCCCTACACTTATTATGAAAGCATAAAAGGATAGAACACGGGTTGCCTCCCGAGAAGCGCTTGTTTTTGTTTACCGAGTCATGAGCCTGACTCGACCCAATTTTAGTTCATGGGGAACGTGGCGAGGGATGGAATCATCTCATGGGAGATGTCCTCACCAAAGTATAGCTTCAAACGCTGGCCATTCACCTTGAAATTGGGCCCATTCGGCTGAGAAAGCTCAATGGTCCCATACGGAAAGACTTTGGCGACGGTGAATGGACCAGTCCAGCGGCTCTTCAACTTGCCAGAGAAGATCTTCAACCGAGAGTTAAAGAGTAAGACTTGATCACCAACGTGGAACTCTCGGTTCTTGATTTTAGCATCGTGGATCATCTTCGTCTTCTCCTTGTAGATCAGCGAGTTCTCATAAGCTTCATTCCTCAGTTCATTTAGCTCGTTGAGTTGAACCTTGCGATGATCACCGGCTTTTATGATGTCGAAGTTCGCCCACTTCAAGGCCCAGTGTGCCTTGTGTTCCAGCTCGATGGGTAGGTGGCATGCTTTCCCGTACACAAGACGATAAGGTGTACAACCGATCGGGGTCTTGTAAGCAGTACGGAAAGCCCACAGAGCATCATCTAACTTATCGGCCCACGCGGCACGATGCTTTCCCACAGTACGCTCCAAAATTCTCTTCAAGCCACGATTGGAAATTTCAGCTTGCCCATTGGTTTGGGGATGATAGGCGGTGGAAAGACGGTGATTGACACCATACTTTGCCATGACTCGTGCAAATTGATCGTTGCAAAAATGAGTCCCGCGGTCACTGATAATAGCACGAGGAACGCCAAATCGAGCGAAAAGCTGCTTCAAAAAGTTCACAACCACCCTCGCATCATTCGTAGGAAGAGCCTTAGCGTCATCCCATTTAGAGACGTAGTCGACGGCGACGAGGATGTACTTGTTCCCTTTGGATGATGGAAATGGCCCCATAAAGTCGATGCCCCATACATCAAAGATTTCACATTCCTGTATGAAATTTTGAGGCATCTCATCCTTATGTGTGATCTTGCCTTGACGTTGGCAAGCATCACAATGCTTAACCATTTCGTGAGCGTCACGATAAATGGTGGGCCAGTAGAATCCAGAATCAAACACTTTCTTAGCGGTGTAGTTGGGACCAAAGTGACCACCGGTGGGTCCTTTGTGGCAAGCTTGAAGGATGTCAAAAGCTGCCGGTCCATCAACACATCGACGAATAATCAGATCAGCACACTGTTTGAATAGATAAGGGTCATCCCAAAAGTAAGTCTTAACATCATTCAAGAACTTCTTCTTTTGTTGGGATGTTAACCCTTGGATGAGAATACCACCCGCTAAGTAGTTTGCAATGTCCGCAAACCACGGGGTGTCATCAAGATTGAGATTTATAGACATTAGAGTCTCCAGGGGGAAAGAGTCATTGATCTCTTTGTTCGGATGATCCCCCTGATATGGATCCTCAAGTCGACTCAAATGATCCGCGGCCAGGTTTTCGGCTCCCTTCTTATCACGAATTTCAATGTTGAATTCTTGAAGGAGCAAAACCCAGCGAAGAAGTCTTGGCTTAGAATCGTTCTTAGTCATCAAGTACTTCAACGCGGAATGGTCCGTGTATACGATGGTGGTGGATAAAACAAGATAGGGGCGAAATTTCTCAAAAGCATAGACAACAGCTAAAAGCTCTTTTTCGGTTGTCGTATAATGCAATTGAGCCCCCGTCATTGTTTTGCTAGCGTAGTGGATTGGTTGGAAGTGTTTATTCACTCGTTGGCCCAAAACCGCACCAATAGCAAAGTCGCTAGCATCGCACATCAATTCAAAAGGCAGCTCCCAATTAGGGGTAACCAAGACCGGTGCCTTAGTTAGCTTATCCTTGAGAAGATTGAAGGCTTCGAGACACTCTTTAGAAAAGATAAAGGGAGTATCTTTTTCCAAGAGGTGGGTCATCGGGCGAGCGATTTTAGAGAAATCCTGAATGAATCTACGATAGAAACCCGCATGACCCAGAAAACTTCTCACACCCTTCACAGTTGAAGGTGGAGGTAATTTGGCTATGACATCAACTTTAGCACGGTCAACTTCAAGACCGGCTTTAGAGATTTTGTGTCCTAGCACAATGCCTTCTTTTACCATAAAATGGCATTTTTCCCAATTTAGAACAAGGCGAGTGTCTTCGCACCGCTTAAGCATACGCTCCAAATTGGCAAGGCAAGCAGAGAAGGAATCCCCGAAGACCGAGAAATCATCCATGAAGACTTCCATAGTTTGCTCAACCATGTCATGGAAGATAGCCAACATGCACCTTTGGAAAGTCCCGGGGGCATTGCATAAGCCAAAAGGCATTCGTTTATAAGCAAATGTGCCATAGGGACAAGTGAATGTTGTCTTCTCTTGATCTTGGGGATCGATGGGTATTTGAAAATAACCCGAGAAACCATCCAGAAAGCAGTAATATTCATTACCCGCTAAAAGTTCAAGCATTTGGTCCATAAAAGGTAGAGGGAAATGATCCTTTCTCGTGGCATCATTGAGTTTGCGGTAGTCTATACAAACTCTCCACCCAGTAACGAGACGGGTAGGAATTAACTCGTTGTTTGCATTGGGCACAACGGTGATTCCGCCTTTCTTAGGCACACAATGGACTGGACTAACCCACGGTGAATCCGAAATAGGGTAAATCATACCCGCATCAAGAAGTTTGATAACCTCTTTTTTGATGACTTCATGGATTTTAGGATTCACCCTTCGTTGACTTTGAATTGTGGGCTTAAAGTCGTCCTCCATGAGAATTTTATGTGTGCAGAAATGAGGATCAATTCCACGGATGTCCGAGATTTTCCAAGCGATAGCTCGTTTATGCTTCTTCAACACAGCGACAAGGCGTTCTTTTTCGTCTTCTTTCAGATCCTTTGCGATGATGACCGGTAGCTTCTCGTCGTCTTCCAGAAAAACGTACTCAAGATGAGGCGGTAGGTCCTTAAGCTCAAGAGTAGGAGGATTCTCAATAGATGGTGAAACTAACGATGGATCATCATTAGTCACCTCTTTAGGAGCAGGAGGAGACAGCGGGTCCTCATTGAGAAGTCTCTCAATAGTACGAATATCTTCATCCCAATTGGTGGACAAATTATCATACTGAATATCGAGAGGACCCAAGCTAGCTTCGAAATCATCCAAGTCACTTTCTCCAAAAGGAGTCAATGCTGGAGCAATTGAGGCAACGGTCTCAACATTGGGTAGAGAAGGAGTACTTTTGCAAGCATCATGAAAATGTTCTTCACAAGCCTCATCGAGAACATCAATAGCATTAATGCTCTCATACGAATAAGGTTGCTTAGAAATCTTACCCATGTTGAAGACAATTTTATCGTCACCAACTCTCATGATTATTTCGCCTGCGGCTACATCAATGAGAGTGCGACCGGTCCTCAGAAATGGACGTCCAACGATTAATGGAACACGGGGATCCATCTCGTAGTCAACGACAACAAAATCCGCCGGGAAGGTGAATTTATCGACGCCAACAAAGACATCTTCAGCTATCCCCACTGGATAAGCAACCGTACGGTTGGCTAATTCCAAAGTCATTTTGGTAGGGACTAGCTCGGGGAGAGATAATTGCTTCCAAACACTTAAAGGCATTAAGTTTATACTGGCACCTAGATCGGCTAGGGCCATGCAATTCTCTACTCCCGGGAAGTTGCAAGGAATCAAGAAGCGACCCGGATCACCAAGTTTGGTGGGCAATTGCCTTAAGAGCACTGCGGAGCAATTCTCATTAAGGTGGGTCTGAGCAATGTCAAGAAGCTTTTCTTTATCACTTAGAAGATCTTTAAACATCTTAGCGTATTTGGGCATGTGAGCGAGAGCCTCGGCAAAGGAGATGTTAAAATTCAATTGTTTGAACATTTTAAGGAAGTTCGAAACCTGAATATCATCCTTGCTCTTTTGCTTCTCTTTCCTCAACCTTGAGGGATAAGGTATATTGGATGAAGAAGAAGGCTTTAAGGGAATAGGATCACTCACAACCACGGGTGGTGGGGAAATGGGGATAGAAGGTGAAGGAGGTGAGGAAAGTTGCTCTTTTTCCTTGTTCACAATCACCGGTGGAGGTGTAGGAAGCTCGGGTTCCATATAACCTTTTCCACTACGAGTGGTGATTGCTTTCATCTCCCCTCTTGGATTCGCAACGGTATTACTCGGAAGAGTACCCGAAGAAGAGGGTTGATTACTTTGGATGAGCGAACCAATCATACCACGAAGGTGAAGAGCCTGATTGTTGAAAGAGTTTTGCATGTTGGCATTAATATCATTGCTGTGTTTGGCCATGTCATTCCTTAGCTCGGCACGAATATCGCTCCCTTGTTTCACCATGTCATTCTTCAAGTTGACAAATTGACTCTGAAGATTCGTCACCATCTCACGATTAGTCTTCATGAACGTCTCGACGTCTTGGTTAACGGCCATCGGTTGATTGAGAGGTGGAGCTTGGTAAGCTTGAGAATTTCCTTGAGTTGGGTATGGGTTTCTTTGGGATTGATATTGATTTTGAGCACGAGGTTGGGATTGGTTGTTTCGGTTGTAGCTTTGTTGTTGGTTCTGGTTTGCAGGAGGGAAACCGGGAGGAGCAAGATAATTGTTGGAGCGATAACTTAGCAAGTTACGGTCTCCTTGAGGGCGAGCTTGATAGCCTCCCGTAGGATAAGTACCATATGCTGCGTTAACGTCTTCAGAATAATTACCGTGAGTAGAAGGACACTCATTGTAGGAATGAGGACCACCACATGTGTCACAAGAGATAACAACGGCTTTAGCTTGTTGAGTTTGGTTAGAAGTCAAAATTTGGAGACTTTTGTTAATATCAAGAATAGCACGTTCCAAAATAGACGGGTTGGTGGTGGAAGAAGTAGATGAAACATTGACTCTCTGATTAGATCTTGAGGATGCGGATGAATCCCAATTCTTGTGGTGAGTAGTCATGTTTTCAATCAACTCTCGACACTCCTCCGGTCTCCTTTTCATAAAAGTACCACCGGCGGCGGCATTGATCGTGTCACGATCACGAAAGGTGAGACCATTGTAGAAGGTGTCAATGAGAGTGACAGGGAGCATATTGTGATTAGGACAGCGGTCGATCAAATCATTGTAGCGTTCCCAAGCATCGAAAAGCGATTCATCATTCTCTTGCATGAATCCACTGATTTGGTTACGAAGGCTAGTGACCATGGATGGGGGAAAGTAGCGCGATAAAAAGCGTTGAGTCATGTCATTCCACGTATGAATAGAATTCTTAGGAAGACGGTCAAACCATTTTTCGGCATGGTGAGAAAGCGAGTGTGGAAAAAGTTGTAGGCGAAGGTCATCCATAGAAACACCGGGGCACTTCATGCTTTGGGTAATGGTAATGAATTTGTCTAGGTGTTTGTTGGCATCATCATCCGGAATTCCACGAAATGGGTTTGTTTGCACTTGTTGTATCATATGATGCTTCAACGAAAACTCCTGAGCCGTGACGTGCATTGGCGCAATCGGGCCTCCGCGTCCGTTCATGGTGGGTTGGCACAATTCCTCCATGGTTCGTAAATCAGGTTGAAGGACATTGTTGTTGTTGTTGTTGTTATTCAAATTATTTTGAGGTGGGTGATTATTGTTGTTGTTAACACCAGCCATATCTAAATCTTCACGATTCTCGGGCTCAGAATAGTTCGTAGATCTAGTACGCATGCACCTGCAGAAGAAAAATATACACAAAGAGAATATCTATATAATATTTTTGGTTTTTATAGGTTTTTTAATGTTGAAAATTTAGTTTTCAAAAAATTTAAGTTTTGTTTATAGTTTTTATTAGTTCAAATTTTATATTTTCAAAAAGTTTAAACTAGTTTACTTTGTTTTAAATTAGTTTTTATAAAATTTCATTTAAACAGTTAAAATAGTTTTCTTTTAATAGATTTAAGTTAGTTTAAAAAATTCCAAAAAAATAGATTTTACCAAAAACAAAGTTAAGTCGTAGCGATTAATTGCTAATCAATTCGAGTGAGTCGAGGAACGATAAAAGTAATATAAAAAAGGGTAACAAAATCTCTTTTTTAAAATGGCGCCGCTGCCGGGACAGACCAAATTTTATATTTTTTTTTTACTTTTTGGATTTTTGGAAATTTTTATAGCAATGAAAATAACGTTCAAAGAACGGATCCCAAAATTCAATGCGTCTCTCACTAGAAACCGTTTATCTTAACGAAAAGAGCCGGCAGCGGCGCCATTTAATGCTTCGCTTTTGGCTAGGTATAAAATCTTATCGTCCGAATCTTTTCGAATTGAAAACCGGTCTAAAGTGCGACTCAATCGTCTTTTGGTGAATCAAAGATTTGGTTGATTTGTTTTAAACTATTTGCAAGTAATTAAAGTGTCGTTTAGTAAAGTGGAAGTTAAAAGACTAATTTGAATGGCGAGTAAAAATAAATGCATATAAACTTAAAGGTGACAATGGAAAAGTTCTAACTCACTAAATAAAACTAACACTTCAAAAATTTTCAGAAAATAAAAGGTACTATAAGAAAGTTATATAGAAAGAAACCAAAACAAGCCAAAAAGAGCCCCCGATCGGAATGTTTTCCGATCGGTTGATCGGAATATGGTGGAAAAGCACACAATCGGAATGTGTAATAAAAAGGTCAATCGGAATGACTGCTAAAGGGGTACCAATCGGAATACGGGGCAAACCCCAATCGGAATAATACTCGAAGTCACAATCGGAATATAGGACAATGCCGTACCGTCGGAATATGCAAAACAATGGACCAATCGGAAAGGATAAACCCTAATCCGATTGGGTCGATCGGAAAGTGAAGAATGGTGCCGTCGGAATAAGGGCCAATCGGAAAGGGGAATAACAACCCTTCCCTAAAATGGAATTCGAGCAAAAAGCTAGGAAATAAGCTATTAGATCGAGCTTATTCCCAAAACTAAATCGAATCAACTAAATGGAATCAAATAAGCACTCTAATCAACTTATCTAACTCGAAATCAAGCAACTTTTTAGATCAAACAATAAAAACATAAACTTTTTAATAAAACTTTTTAATGATAAAAATAAGCTAATCATAAAAGTAAGCCAATAAGCACAAAAGTCTTAAAGCTTAATCAAATGAAAACTTATAAAATGATCAAAAGATTAACTTTTTAGCATGAAATCAATTAGAACAACACGGATCACATGATAATCACACCAAAATCAATCTTAAATCAAAGAAAAGTAGAATGAGATTAAGAAATAAAAGCTTAAAATAGAACTTTGATTAATGAAATAAGCAATACAAAAGTGTTTAATCTTGAAAGATTAAAAGAAAAAGATGAACTAGTGAGAGAAAGTTTAAGACTTTCTCTCTCTAAAAACTAAAAAGTGAAAAATTAACTAAAAAATCTAACCACCCTCCTAATGACTATTAGGAGGGTATTTATATGGAAGGTGGAAGGAGTGCATGTGTTGCATCTTTTTTTCTTGCTTTCTTCACGTTTTCTCGACTCGACTTTAATTCTTCGTCTTTGTCGTCTCGGGATTTGAACTTGTCTTTTTAATTTTCTTCTTCTATTAGACTTAAGTTCTTCGACTTCGTTAAAACTTCCGTCTTTAGACTTTTTCTTCGATAAATCTTCAGAATAGGTCTTGGACTTCCGTTCTTTTTGCACTCTTGATCTTTTGACTTCGTCTTTTCCCGTTTTCTTCGATAAAAGCCTGTGAATTCCCGTGTTTTCTTCCTTTTTCATATTTAGGTCCTAAAACACAATAAAAACACAAACCACGCATAATTCCGACTTTTACGACATAAATCACACGTTTTGGTCTTGTTATTATTGGAAATAAGTGGTAAAAGGATAAGTGTTTTCACACTTATTAACATACAGTTCCAGATTCTTTCATACTTCTTAAATCACTCAAATCCTTGATCATTTGTTTGATTACTACTTGTTTAGAAGTAAATCTTTCTCCTCTCATCTTTTCCTCTCAAAGTGCAAAGAGAAGAACACTATCATTCTTGAAGTGTTGTGTCTACCTCAAAGATCCATTGAAGATCCAAACTTATTTATTCATTGTTGTGTCATTGTTGTGAAGATCCAAGTAGTTGTGTATATTTGGAAGTTGTGTATGTATTAAGGTTAATACTTAGTCCTCAAAGTATATTGGTGTAGATTGGTCCTAACTAAGGGTTCGACTTTTAGCTTAGAGTCGGAAATTAGTTAAGCGACGTTGTGTACAGTTTCTCCACCTTAAGGAGCTTATTGATTAGTGAACTCTCGAGTAAGGAGTACTCGAGGAGTGCAGTAGGAACGAGGAGTGAGCTTCGTTGCCGAACCACTATAAATCTTTGGTGTTTGGTTTGATCTTTCCTTCCCTTATCTCTTTACATTCATTATTTTTTATACTTGTGATTATTAGTTAAGTTGCACTATACATTCATTATTCTTTATACTTGTGATTATTAGATTAGTTGCACCACCTTGTTCATATTGTGTATAAGAAGGTTTCACATAATTACTCAAGCTTAAGTTTTTGAAACAGGATTTTTTAAAACCTACCTTTAACAAGTAAATTTAAGAAACTATTCAACCCCCCTTCTAGTTTTTACAATTGGTATCAGAGCGTGGTTGCTCAAGACTTTTTAAAATATATTATATTTTAAAACTTGAATCGATCTATGGATTCCAACAAGTATCTAGAAGGGCAATCCATGCAAAGACCACCTCTTTTTGAAACCGATAGTTTTATTTATTGGAAAAATAGGTTTGAAACTTATGTGAAATCAAAAGATTTAGATATTTGGCATGTTATTACCAATGGTGATTTTTTGCCATTTCAATATAATGAAGTTTCTAAAAGTAAAGAAATGTAACTTTTGACAAAGCTAATGATGATACTAAAAGGAAACTTGCTAAAAATTATGAGGCTAAAATGATGATTTATAATGCTTTACCAAAGAAAGAGTACGAAAGGATTTTATGTGTGAAACCGCTAAAGACATTTGAAACACGCATTTAGTAACCCACCAAGGTAATAGCCAAGTAAAAGAAAGTAAAATCGATCTTCTTGTTCAACAGTATGAACAATTTGTCATCTTAGAAGATGAGTGATAGTGCATTTGCTAGATTTAACACTATTATTACTAGTCTAAAAGCACTTGATGAAGGTTTTTCTAGCAAGAACAATGTTAGGAAGTTTCTTAGGGCGTTGCATCCAAAATGGAGAGCTAAAGTCACGGCGATTGAAGAATCAAAGGATCTCGCCAAATTATCACTCGATGAAATCATTTGTAACTTGAAGGTTCACGAGATGATAATTTTGAAGGACTCAGAAATGGTGAAAACTAAGAGTAAAAGAAAGTCTCTTGCACTCAAATCCAAGAAGGCACAAAGTGACCATGAAAGTTCCTCAGATAGTGATGATGAGGAATATGCCTTGACGGTTAGAGACTTTAAGAAGTTCTTCAAAAGACGAGGTCAATACGTGAGGCAACCAAACTGTAGAAACTAGAAGGGGGGTTGAATAGTTTCTTAAATTTACTTGTTAAAGGTTGATTTTAAAAAATCCCTTTTCAAAAACTTAAGCTTGAGTATTTATGTGAAACATTCTTATACACAATATGAACAAGGTATAGTGCAACTAAACTAATAATCACAAGTATAAAGAATAATGAATGTATAGTGCAACTAAACTAATAATCACAAGTATAAAGAATAATGAATGTAAAGAGATAAGGGAAGGAAAGATCAAACCAAACACCAAGGATTTATAGTGGTTCGGCAACGAATCTCACTCCTCGTTCCTACTCCACTCCTTGAGTACTCCTTACTCGAGAGTTCACTAATCAACAAGCTCCTTAGGGTGGAGAAACCGTACACAACGTCGCTTAACCAATTTCTGACTCTAAGCTAAAAGTCGAGCCCTAATCTTAGATAGGACCAATCTACACCGATATACTTTGAGGACTAAGTATTAACCTTAATACATACATAACTTCCAAATAGACACAACTACTTGGATCTTCACAATAATGACACAACAATGAATAAATAAGTTTGGATCTTTGAGGTAGACACAATACTTCAAGAATGATAGTGTTCTTCTCTTTGCACTTTGAGAGGAAAAGATGAGAGGAGAAAGATTTACTTCTAAACAAGTAGTAATCAAACAAATGATCAAGAATTTGAGTGATTTAAGAAGTATGAAAGAATATGGAAATGTATGTGCAAAAGAGGTGGATTGAAAGTCTGAGAATGGTCCACTATTTATAAGACAAACATCCAACGACCATATCTGCCCGTGGTTTCTTATTGGATCCCGCGGTTCCTTATCGATAAGGAACCGCCGTAGATACTAAGGAACTGCCGGCGTAGAGTCCGCTCCCTTTTGTCTTTTAGTGGATTGGTTCGAATCTGGGGATTAAAATATCCTGAAAGGATATTCCAAACCAAGATAGAATATGCCATTTTCAAATTTCAAATTTTCAAATAATTAATTTAATAAAACATTTTCTTAAAAAGAAAGTTTAATAATAAAACTTTGTCACACTTAGTAAAAGTGAGTTGTAAGAAAAACATTAAATCCTTGATCACTTAATTAGGATAATTACTTGTTTGTTCATACCTTAAGTGATAATGGTTGAAATGAAAAATACTTGAACTCAAGAATTCGTTTTTCATTGTTTTTTTAAATGCTTGTTTTTATATATTGTCGTAATCAAAACAAAGTGAGACCGAAAAATGCAAGTAACGTTTTTAGGCATCATTGCATTAACGAAAACAACGACAAGAAATCCTTCTCCAAAAACCGATTTGCCAAAGATGATAAAGGTGATATGAAATGCTTTAGATGTGATGATCCAAATCATTTCATCGGTGATTGTCCTAAGCCTTCACGCAACAAGAACCGCACGGCGTTTGTTGGAGGTTTATGGAGCGACAGCGGTGAAGATGTTGATGATAACCCCAAAGATGAGAAGTGTCTCATGGCTCACACTTCTAAAGAGGTACATTCCGAAACCGAGTATTATAGCAATAATAGTTCTTCTCAAGATGATAGTAAATTAGAAGGCCAATACAATAACTTGCATAAGATTAGTCTTAAATTCATTGAAAAGAACAAAGTGCTAAAATCAACTAGAACTAAGCTTGAAAATGAGATTAGTGAGCTAAAAGAGAAATTAGCTAAGCTTGAGAAAAATAAAGAAGTAGATCTAGGATGCTTAAAATGTGTAAACCTTAGACAAGAAAATGAAAACCTTAAGAGCACCTCCATTAGACTTGAAAAGTTCATGAGAGGTACTAATGCTCTTGTTGATATGTTAACCAAACAAATTCATCCTAAGGAAAGACTTAGGTTAGGATATAACACTAAGGAAGCATCAACTAGTGAACCAAAACAAGTTAGGTTTTCAGAAAAACACTCTCCTATACGCGGTGCTCGAATATATGGGGCGGTTCCTTATCGCTATAGAACCGACGATGGAGCTAAGGAACCGCGGCCAGAAGAAGATTTTTTGTGAAAATCCTGAACTTTCTGAAAAATCTATTTTAGGTGAAGGACCAAAACATATCCTGAACTTTCTGAAAAATCTATTTTAGGTGAAGGACCAAAACAAGGTAGGGAATTTGATTATGAAGTGCAATTCGGTGCCTTTTGTGAAGCTCATGGTATTACCCATAACTTCTCGGCTCCTCGCACTCCACAATCAAATGGGGTAGTTGAAAGGAAGAATAGGACCATCCAAGAGATGTGTAGGACGATGTTAAATGAGCAATATTTGCCTCAAAAATTTTGGTGCAATGTCGTGGACACATCAACTTACATTCTCAACCGAATTCTTATTCGACCTTTTCTAGGAATGACGCTCAATGAGATTCTTAAAGGTAAGAAGCCCTCATTGGAATACTTTAGGGTGTTTGGAAGCAAGTGCTTCATTCTTAACACCAAAGATTACCTTACAAAGTTTGACCCAAGGTCTTATGAAGGTATCTTTTTAGGTTATTCTCAAACTAGCAAAGCCTACATAGTCCTCAATAGAACCTCAGGTGTAATTGAAGAATCACTTAATGTGACATTTGATGAAACCCCTCCTTCATCTAAGACACCACCTTTGGTAGATGATGACTTAGATGAAATAGACATAGTTAAATCCAAAGATGTTAGAAACATAGGAGTTGAAGACCTTAGTGTTGAAAAGGGAGTAAACATTAAGGAGTCTAAGGATCATGGTCTCGATAACGTCATAGGCGAATTAAATCAAAGGGCCCCTAAGATCTCAAGTTCAAAATCAAAGTAAATTCTTTTGTTTCGTCTCCTTGATTGAACCAAAGAATGTTAAAGAATCTTTGATGGATGAGAGTTGGGTCATCGCTATGCAAGAAGAATTGAATCAATTCATTGCTAATGACGTTTGAGAATTTGTTCCTCCACCTAGAAGTTTGACCATCATAGGAACCAAATGGGTATATAGGAATACGTTAGACGAGAATGGTGTTGTGTCTCGTAACAAGGCTAGACTTGTCGCTCAAGGCTATAATCAACAAGAAGGTATTGATTATGACGAGACATACGCACACGTACCTAGATTAGAATCCATTAGAATCCTTTTAACTTACGCTTGTGCTTTAGAGTTAAAGTTTCAACAAATGGATGTAAAGAGTGTATTTCTTAACGCTTTGATCAATGAGGAGGTATATGTGGCTCAACCTCCCGGCTTCATTGATTTTGAGAAACCGGATCATGTTTACAAGCTTAAGAAATCTCTTTATGGTCTCAAACAAGCACCCAAATCTTGGTATGATAGACTTAAAGCGTTTCTTGTAAAACATGAGTATACCATAGGGATGGTAGACAGTACACTCTTTACAAAGAAGAAAGTTTCTCACCTCATTATCGTACAAATATATGTTGATGACATTATATTTGGTTCAACTTGTCAATCATTGTGTGATGACTTTGCCAAAATCATGCATGACGAGTTTGAAATGAGTATGATGGGAGAACTTAACTTCTTTTTAGGACTCCAAATTAAACAAATGGACGATGCTATTTTCTTTAATCAATCCAAGTATGTTAAAGAAATGCTAAAGAAATTTGGATTAGAAGACTCTAGACCAATGAAGACCCCTATGGCCTCGGATACTAAACTCACCGTAGATGATGATTATGAGTCGGTAGACAACACCAAATATAGAGTTATGATTGATAGTTTATTGTACCTAACGGCAAGTCGACCGGATATCATGTTTAGTGTTTGCCTTTGTGCTCGCTTCCAAGAGGCTCCCAAAACCTCTCACCTTGAAGCGGTTAAGCGTATCTTCCGATACATTAAGGGCACTATACATTTAGGATTATGGTATCCTAAAGGGACCGTCATAGAAACCATTGTCTACGTGGACTCGAATCATGCGGGAGACTATGTGGACTGGAAAAGCACTAGTGGAGTTTGTACCTTCATGGGTTGTTGTTTAACTTCTTGGTTCTCCAAGAAACAAACCGCTCTTGCTATATCCACCACGGAAGCCGAGTATGTGAGTGCCGGTAAAGCTTGTCAACAAGATCTATGGATGAAGCAAGCGCTTGTTGATTACAAGATTTCTCTTGATAATGTTCCCATCATGTGCGACAACAAGGGTGCAATAGACCTTAGCAAGAATCCCGTGCAACATTCGCGAACTATGCAAATAGAGATTCGCCACCATTTTCTTAGGGATAATGTTCAAAAGGGGAACATTTCGATAGAGAAGGTACCCTTGGTACAAAACTTAGCCGATATCTTTACTAAGCCATTTAAGAGGGAACCTTTTAATTACTTGCGTCTAGGTGTAGGTTTAATGGAACATATTCCTTAATTGTGCATTCTAATTAATCGAGTCTCTTTTCTCTTTTGAGTCTTTTCTATCTTTGAGCTTTTGAGTATAGTAAACTCTTTTTGGAAAACTTCTCTTCTCTTTTTCAAATCTCTCAAAGTTCTTTCGAAAATGGTCGAGAAATGTTTTTGCATTGTTAATTCAATCTAAAAACGTTTTTCATAGCTTCTTGCTATTCATAATGAGCTTACATAATTTATATGTATGGGTCTCCCAAATATAGCAAGAACAAAAGAGAACTATGGAGGATCATTGTGTCATGACCTTGTGTCTAGTTCTACACATCTCCTACATCGATTTTATTAAAAATTCATGTATTTTGGTTAAAACCTTTTTTGGTGAGCTCTTGTGTGTTTTCTTTGTCTATCTTTGCTTCTTAGCATATCTCCATGATTAGTTAGACTAGAAAAATAGGATTTGCTGAATTGGAAAATCCTCCCTCATCACCAAACTCAACCCACTGTGGGCGGTTCATTATTGATACCGCGGTTCCCCAGTGATAAGGAACCGCCGGCTGAGGTAAGGAACCGCGCCCAGTACTTACTGTTAGTGCAAACATTACGATGTTTAATCAAGATGATCCCTTCATGTTTTGGTGATGAAAAACGTATAACTTGCAATACATAATGTAAAATGTGTAAGGTACTCGTAATCACTCAAGCATACTTATGTATACTTCTCTCGACACCTTGAAGATTACATTCGTCATGAAAGACAAGAAGGACGCACGGTTCTGATGAGACTGCTTTTATACATAGTCTCATCGTCCAAATCGGGCTTAAAATGCATAAAATATCATTAAAACTGCCAAATATATGCTCGTGTTTGTTGCTTGTGTATTTTAGGTACGGATATTGAGGAAATGACAAAAGATCACAAGAATCACTCAAAAACGAACACGGGAAACGAAGCCGCACAATGAACCGGGCCCAAACCTGGAATTTCCAAAATGGTCCTTGAAGAATTGAAGATTGGCAACATTGGTCCCTCATTTTTGAAGGCTTGGCAATTTATACCCTTGCAAAACTCATAAAATGCATTGAGGTCCCTAAATTATCAAGATGTTACAAAACAGCCCTTGAAGATTGAAGAAATTACATTTCAAGTCCTTGTTAGAGTTTGAAAACTTGTCTTGCCAAATTTGACAAGTTGGTGAAACTTATTTATAAAGGAAAAGTGGTTTTGTTGCTGTTTATACAAAGTGAAGAAAAGAAGAACTTTGGGGGACCATTTCAGTCAAACACCCAAACTCACCCCAGCCAATAGAACCACCACATCACCCCACTCCCACCACTCACAACTTCACACCTCACCCCCCACCTCACACGTCAGACTCCACTCACCCACTTTATTTATTAATTCTGATTAAACCTAATTTTTGGAGGTAAACAATTATTCAAATGAATAATCAGATTAAACCCACTATTTACCCACCCCTAATCCAACGAACCCTAATCCTTAATCACCTTCAAAACAAAGGGTTTTACCTTAATGTTTTCCAGATTTACTATTCACCCCTAAGTAAACCAATCCCCCAACCCAGAATCTTTTCACAACAAACCCATGTGACTGTAGGGACCTCCCATGCACGTCACTTTCCTCCTCAAAACCTAAAACCGACAAGATGAACGTCCCTGATCCTTTTACTTGGTCCCAAAGGTTGAATAAACGCACAAGATTGCCCTTACAGCTTGCACATCACTCTCCATGGACAGAGATCACATGAAGGCCATGTTGACTGAAGATTGAAGATTCAAACAAAGGGCATTTTAGGCTTTTTCTACATTAGGGTTTTAGCTATCTAGAATCTTCCTTTACTTGTATAAATAGAGGTCGCATGTGACCTCTATCACTTGTTCCAGTTTTTCTAGCAAAAATTTTGTAATCCCTTTTTAATTAATATAAAGTTGGTATTTGATTATATGTAATTCCTTTTATGATTTATTAAAAGTTGGTAAATGTTTTTAAGCTAGAATACTGAGTTCCAAATTAAAATTGTTGAAGTACTTTTGAGTTTTCAAAAGTTATCTTCAAGTTTCTGAAATATTGATTTCACTTGGTGAAATCTTGTTTCAAGGTTGATATTCAGGACTGTAAGTCTGTTTGGTGTAAGTGTTTTTGAAAGGAAAAGTTTTTGAGAAAGATTTGAAAAAGGTTTAAAAGGTTTTAAAAAAAATCAGATTAGTGTGAATTGTGTTTGTTCATTGATACTTGGCAGGTTTCATTGGAACTTACTTGTTGTCCAAGGCTCAGCACAGACCCGGGTCTGTTTGGAGGTGACTTGTTAGTCACCGTGGGACCTTGATGTGGGTCCTACAAGGTAGTTTCTTGTTCCTTGTTTCAGTTTACACAATCTATGAGATTTCAGATTATGTGATTTGTGAGGAAGATGTTTAAGAGTTTGTTTGATGGTTTGATTTAAGCTCATTAGGATTTTCATGCATGTTAGAAGTGACTAGGGTTGGTTTTGTTAAGTTTCTTAAGCTTTTGAGTTGTTAATTTGATTTTTTAGTTTTATAGGAGTGTTTGGATTAAGGTTCAAATAGGGATTAATGAAGTGCCTCTTGGCTTAAATCTGGTTAAACATACTCAATAGGGTAGTGTTAGGTTATATGTTAGTTTTGTTTTCATTATTGGTAGGGTTTAAGTCAATTTGCATGCTAAAAATTGGATAACATAGCAAAAATCAGAAAGTCATTATTGTGCATGATTTTGGTGGAATTTGTGCATCAAATCTTGTAGTCTGTTAGATTATAGGCTAACCTAGGATTGTGCATTGCTGGTATGTCATTTGGTTGATCATTGTGCAAGTAATTGGCCATTAAAATTCATTTTTGTGCAAGTAATTTGTGTTTACTGTTCATCAGATACCTACTAGGCTTAGTCAGTAACTTAATTGCCATTTTGTGCTTGATCTTTGCTTGTGACTTGTTGTTTTTGTATTTACTCAGACTCCCCACAACCCAATTGGTGTGGGGGTGCCTTGTGGTCCAAAGAAAACCAAGCATAAGAGCTTTCCTAAGCTCTAAGATCTCCTGACCAAATTTTTACACTATCAGTGGGAACATAGTTCCCCCTGCTTGCCAAAAAGTTACCACTGCTAAGCTACAAGACAAACCCCAAACATGTCACTATCAGTCTTTGTAACTTTTTTGTCTCTAGTGCTTGAAAATTGGATTTAGGACTTGAAACTTGTTTTATTATTTTTCTAATTTAATTTCTGATTTTTCTGTTTATGTAAAAATTTTATGTCATTAGCTATTTTTTTAGATTAAATAGCTATTTTTAATACATTTTAAGTTTCTGTTTTTGGCATTTAGTGCCAAAAATACATATTTTTCAGTTTCAACATTTTTCTTTTAATAAGAAAAATAATTTAAGATTTTTGGTTAAAAAAGTTTTTACTGTTCATCTTTTGTTTAATTTTTAGTATTAATTTAAGTTAATTAGGGTTTTATATTAAACTGTTTTTGTCTTTTAGTGGTAAATTTAATATTTTTCAAACTTTTTCATTTTTCTTCTGTTCATTAGAGTAATTTAGGATTTTTAAAAGTTTCAAATTATTTTTGGTATTATTTTATTATTTTTATAATTATTTTAGTTTTAAAATAGTTTTTAGTGTTTTAAAAACAGAAAAATAGTTTTTAAAATTTAGGAAAAATACTTTTTAGTCTTTAATTAATATAAGTAAGTTATTTGTTCAATAAAATAATATTTTGGACATTTTGATTAATTATATTTAATTTTAGGGCTTTAATTAGCATTTAAAATTGAATATTTAATTAATAAAAGGTTTTGAAATATTTTTATTGGATTTTTATTCTTATTTATATAATTTTAGACTTATTTTTAGCTTTTAATTAATTTTTAGGTTTAAAATTTTTAATTTTGTAGTTTTTTACGGTTTTACGTGAACGTCTTTTCGTCTTAGCTCGATCCGTCTTCGTAACCGTCATTTCTTTCTTATTTCTATAGTTCTTTTTCTTCTCAATAAAATCACAATCAAAATCAATTCATTACACAACACACGTGCCTCCTCGAGAATAAACTCACTCTTATTTGGGTCATAACTTGTGGTTTTCCTAAACTACTCGTTAATACTTACCCTAATTGCCTTGTTTTCCTAAACAAGTGCATTTTTACAACTATCAGGTTCTCTTATAGAACACGCGGTTCCTTAGTGATATCGAACCGCGGAAAGATATAGAACCGCGGGCAGTCAAGCCGGTTTAGGCTTACTCAAGATTTCTGGAAGCTTCTAGAAGATGGAGGGAAGAAAATAAATTCAAATTTCAAATTTTGAATTTGGGCTCCAAGAATATAAGGTGCATCCTTTTATCCAATGGGTAGTCCACTCTTTTATCCAATGGGTAGTCCACTCTTTTATCCATTGGGTAAAAAGGTGCTTTCCAAGGCAAGAGTTGGCTATAAATAGAAGACTATTCTCTTCCATTTTACTTGCACAAAAAACACACAAAAACCTTCCAATATCCCGTTCCTCATTTGCCTCATCAAGAGCAATGAGAAGAACACTTTCACCCTTGTGAAGTGTTAGTGTCTAGAGTCATAACATGATGAAGATCTCTCTAGATCAAGTCATGATTATTGTCTTCCTACTATGTATATGTAGAAGATCCAAGTTGTGGGTACACTTGGATGTGTTTGTAAGGGTAGAATATCCAAGTGATGGGTATCCTTGGATTAGGTGTTAGTTGTGTAGATCCAAGTCTTGTTAGTACTTGGATATAGTGTTAGAGTTATAGATATAAGTGTTGTGTGCTTAGATCTATATGGTTTATGTGTTTAGGCCATAAAACACAAGGTTTGTTATGTTGGGCCATAAAACATAACTAGTGGGTAGATTAGTTTGTGTCTTGGTAGTTCTCACTAAACTCTAAAGTGATGTGGTTGTGTCTAGGTAGTTCTCACTAAACTATAAAGTGATGTGGTTGTGTCTTGTGAGTTCTCACTAAACTTTAAAGTGATTAGTAGTTGTGTTGTGTGAAGTTCTCACTTAGCTTCAAAGTGAAGAGTCGTGAAGATTGGTTCTAGCTTTCGATTAGAACTCGACATCTAGCCTTGTGTCGTTAAATGGTGAAGTGGGCAACGTTGTGTAGATTGGTCCTACCTGGAAGACGGACCGGAGGGAACCGCAACAGTGGGAATCTTGATCAGGAGGCAGCAAGATTAGTACTCGACATCTAGCTTAGTGTCGGAAATGTGTAAGCGACGTTTATGGTTTTCTCCGCCTTGAAAGGAGTTTTGTTGACTAGTGAAGTAACTCTCGAGTAAGGTGTACTCGAGGAGTGGAGTAGGGCGAAGAGGAGCTTCGTGACCGAACCACTATAAATCATCGTGTCGGTACTTTCCTTTACATTTATGTCTTTACTATTATAGATGTATTTATATGTTGTGTGTTGTGTGCATCTCATAATCTAAACATCTAAGTTGCGGAAAAGCTAAGGCTTAGTACGTGTGTGCTTCGTGTTTAGATTATAGTCAAGTGTACATCACTTAGTCTAAACATCCTAGTTGCGGAAAAACTTATGCTTAGTACGTGTGTGCTTAGTGTTTAGACTATTGCTTGATGTACTCTTGATTTGATGTGTTTGTGTGTTTACTTACTTGTAGTATTTATCTTTCAATCAAACACATCTCATATCTAGTCAAGCTTGATCGAGAATTTGATACAAAGGATTGTCAAAATTTAACATGTAACAAAAGGTTAAGTTCACTGTCGGCGGTTCTCTAAATGGACTGGCGGTTCTTTATTGATAAAGAACCGCGGGTACACATAAGGAACCGCACACAGTGGATTAAGCCGAAATGTTTTGAAAACTAACTAGAAACTATTCAACCCCCCCTTCTAGTTTCTACAATTGGTATCAGAGCGATGGTCACACAAGATCTTTGAAGTATATTGTACTTTAAAGCTTGGATCGATCCTTGCTCTAGTTTTTTAAAACAAATGGTTTTCAAAATGAAAACGGTTTTTAAAAATAGAGACGATCTTTGTATCAAATTGTTCATGAAGAGTGATTACTTATGAAATGTGTTTTGTTGTTTCATTCGTACAAGTTTTGGTGTTAAATAAACTTTATATAATAGCTTGAATTAAATCTTTTCATGTTTGGAAGTATAAAAATCTTTTATGTCATAATTAACTCTAAAGTACGAGTTCTATGTGTCTAAAATGATTTTTTAGAGTCCTAATTCCTTCCAAAAAGTTACCAAATGATTTTGGCCAAAAACCCCATTTTTTCCCTCTGGACGCGGTTCTTTATCTCTTCCCCGAGGTTCCTTATCAATAAGGAACCGCGGCCAGTCTGACTCAGATTTTTGCAAACTTTGAAAAATCATATAAAATCAACTGTAAGACCGTAGAAGTCGTGCCACCCGGCGTTTCGAACGTAATTGAGTTTTCTTTCAATTAAAAATGCTTCCAAACCTTTATTCAAACTTTAGAAATTTAAATGTTTTATAAGTTCTATACTTTGTCCAAAGTGTTGAGTCTCGGTTTGTCGTAAAACTTGTGTTTTACTCTTTTATATTAAGTTGGACATCTCTTGTTGATATATCTTTGTAAATTGATATATTTATAAAGTGTTGAACTTAATTAAATTTTGAAATGTGTCGAAAACTATTTTCAAATAAGATCAAGCTATGTATACGTTGGTATATCTAACACTCAAAACATGGACGAATGCTTTTATGTGTTAAGCTAATTGTTTGTGTATGTTTCTTTGTGTGTTATTATTATATGTAGACATTATTAAGTGTTCCTTGCTATTTGTAGTAGTATTGCTTATATGTCTAGTCTCTTGTGCCTTGCTTGGTATTTGTTAGTATCTAGTTCTTCCTAATTAGGATGTATGCTAGATTTCTTGCATTTTGGTTGCAACATTATTTGTGCATTGCATATAGGATCAACATCTCTAGGTTTATATATGTTATATAAACATCATGTACACCTCGTTATGTTTATTAACACTCTTAGGTTTGAAATCTTTGGGAGCTTATCAAATCTATTGATTTGGGTCGTCTTACTCGATCATTGTGTTATTAGTTCAAGTAGATAAATGTCTCACTATAAAACATGAAACACCCTTTGAAAATCTTAGCTATTTTCTCTTAAAAGAGTGTTTGAGGGAATCAAGAAAGATTTCGATTAAATATCAATGCATTATTCAAACTATGGTTGGTATCATTATCGAATCTAATTGACATGTTTTTTAGTGTAGACATGAATGTGGTTTATTAATAATATACATCGGATCATAACTCACACTTGTGTTGATGGTGTTATATTGAATCTACTTGTTCAAATTGTTAGATATATTTTGTTTAATAATTACTTATAATGCACAATAGAGTCGGTTTGATAACTTGGATGTTTCATCCGAAATACTCAAGTAATTTACATTGCTATGCAATTTATAAATGTGTCATTTCTGAAAGACCAATCAAGAGTGTTTCTTTGGTTTGTGTAAACTTTGTTTATACACTTCAATGTTATTGGCCTCAAGTTCGATTAAGGTAATTAACCTTAACTAGACTTGTTTGACAAGATATGCAATGGTGCATTTTTTACCCTCATTAGGTCATGCATTGTGTCGTCATGCAAGTTTCATCCTTGCTAAACTTTATTAGGCAAATGTTGGAATTACATTTTGTCTAACTTGAGAATGACTACTAGAGAATTTATGCACTAGGATCTTAATTTGACCTAACGGTTGAATTACTTCCATGTGGGAAGTTGAGTTGGTGTATAACTCGAAAAAATGGTCGTGTTTAGCCTTAATTGAGCACCTCTAGTGATAGTCTCATACTCATTCTCTAAATTGGCTAAATGGCTCTTCATATATATGACTAATGATAGTTTACTTTGATGAACTTTGTATGTCATTAGGAGTCTTTTTCTTTTGTAGCCATTAGGTTTTTCTTAGCTTTCCTCTTACGTGCTAATTGAACCTATGTGTCTTTCCTTTGTGTGTGTTCTAGTTTTTATTGCTCTTAAGCATGACTTTATGATA
Source organism: Glebionis coronaria (assembly GCA_025667525.1). Classification (NCBI taxonomy): domain Eukaryota; kingdom Viridiplantae; phylum Streptophyta; class Magnoliopsida; order Asterales; family Asteraceae; genus Glebionis; species Glebionis coronaria. The sequence goes on from CM046877.1 coordinate 45,638,315, forward strand.
AGTTAGACTAGAACATTAGGATTTGATGAATTGGAAAATCCTCCTTCACCACCTAAACCTAGCCTCTGTAGGCGGTTCTTTAAATAGACCGCGGCTTCATATCAATATGGAACCGCCGGTAGAGATAAAGAACCGCGGGCAGAAGCTCTCAAATTCGGGTTTTCTGAAACTTCCCAATTGTTCCAACACCCTTTGGAATCTTTGTTTCAAACCTTTGATCACTCCCAAAATATCTTGGGCTTTCCCTTTTAAACCCACCTTGTTAGCCATGTTCTTCACACCTCAAACCATTCATCCTTACCCCTTAAACCACCCATTACTACCATGGTTTCTACAAGAACCTCCAATTCATCCAAAACCTCCTCTTCAAAGAGGCACCTCAAAATTAAGATTAAGTTACCCAAACTTAACTCTTCACCCTTTCACACACCAAAGAATGAGATTGTTCCAATTCTCATCTCTTCATCACCCTCATCACCTCTTGCTCCATGCAAGACTACCTCAACCCATGGTACCAACCATTCACATGGTTCTACCTCCTATTCATTTCAATCTAGAATGAATGAGCTAACCTCTCCCTTCACTCCAAGTACTCTCTTGGATGTGACTACCCAACCTCAACCCATCCAAAGCATTCCCATTGTGAATGACTTTGTTGATACCTTGGTGACTTCACCTTTTACCCCTTCAAACTCACCCACATCACCCATCCAAAGCATTCCCATTGTGAATGACTTTGTTGAACCCTTGGTGACTTCACCTTTCACCTCATCAAATTCCGCCACCACCCTTGTCTTTCATTTTAGCATGTGGATTGCTTATTGCTAAGGCATCTAATTTAAGCACATCTTAGGATTCTAGTGTAACTAAGATTAAATTATGCTTAAGTTTTAGGCTTGTTTTTTTTCATCTTTGTATGATCTTTATTCTCTTAGATGTGTCTAACTCATGCATGTCCTTAATTGCTACGTGCTAACATGTTTTACTTAGTCTTCTCTTTTTAAGTAATCATGTTTCTTGCATGCCATATGTGTTAATTGCGCACCTTCTCTACATTGGTTTATTGTAGACTTCATTAGGCATTGCATGAATTATCCTATGTGCTTACTTAATTATGTGTTAGACTTTGTACTAACTCTTCATGTCTTCTTGAGCTTCTTTTGAGTTTATTCTCTCATTTTCTTTCGAGATTTCACTATCACTTTCTAAGGCATAGTATTCATGAATCAATTTGTGGAGTTATCCTTAACTTCTTTGATTGAGTTTCTCTTGGTTTATTTTAATCATGCCTCTCTAAAGTCGAGTCTCTCTTCTATCTTTCTAAACTAAGTTGAGTCGAGCCTCACCTTTTCCTCATCATGTAATTGTTCTTTGAACATTCACAATGATTGAGAAGAGCTACGAAACTTTGAGCATGTAGTTTATCGTATGCTAAACACCATCCATCTTGGTCTTTCTATTCTTTGTCTTATTTGATCTCTTTATCTATATCATTGAGTCTTCATTTTGGTGTCGACATTCATAAGCATCCTTGCCTATAATGTCTTTGGTTTTATATTTTTCGTTCTTCTCGTTTTTGAAAGTCGATTAAGGTTAAAATTTACAATTGGATTGGTTGATTCCAACAATTCTAAGTTTTTAACCTCTTGAGAGGATTTTGGTTAAATCTTGAATTTTCTTGGGTGATTCCATAAATTCTAAGCGTTTAGCCCTTTGACATATTATCATTACAATTAGTATGGATGTTTCTTCTCTACCTCTATTCCAACAATTGTGAATTGATCTTGTCAAGATCCTCTCCTTTGACTTGTTTTTGGATTGATAGAATCGCGTGCACACTTCTTTCTTCAATGCTTGTCATTGTTTGTGCAAAACGACTTGTTTATCATCCTCATTTTTCTTTTCATCATAGTGCTTCCTTCTCTCTTTTTGACTATGTGGAATTGTTTTAATTTTCCATATCATACTCTCTTTAGTTTGGTATTTTTGCCATGATATTAAAGTAGAGTATGTCCTCTCGACAATATTTTCTCTTTTTTTTACATTGCTATATATATATGCTCTTGTTCACTAACTTTGTTTTGTAGGACATCTAACCCTTCTTTGTAGCTTGTCACTTTTCTTGCTTTGTTGGTGCCTCAAGCAAGGGGGAGCTCATATCAAGGGGGAGCATTTTCAAGAGTTCAACTCATTACATTTGCGATCGTTCACTCACTTAAATTGCATTCATTGAACATCTTGCAAGTAATGCATTTTGGACACTCGTAGATAAGCATATTATTATGCTTGGAGTTGGTTAACCTATGGTGATTGAAGACTTTACTAGGATGACGCAAGCTCAATATCTTTGGATGATGGGATTACGGTTCGGATTCTCGCCTCTCAACTGAATATCCTTTTGATGCAAGCTATCTCAAAGTTGATTCTTCTCTTCTACAAACGACGACTACCTTTGGATGCGTGATCTTCCTCAAATGATATGGATTCTACTCTTCCTCAAATGACGACTACCTTTTTGATTCGACAAAAGGGGGAGAAGGAAGTGTAAACGAGTACGTTTCACATTTTACTATGCGTTACGGTTTACTTGTTTGTCATCATCAAAAAGGGGGAGATTGTTAGTGCAAACATTACGATGTTTAATCAAGATGATCCCTTCATGTTTTGATGATGACAAACGTATAACTCGTAATACATAATGTAAAATGTGTAAGGTACTCGTAATCACTCAAGCATACTTATGTATACTTCTCTCGACACCTTGAAGATTACATTCGTCATGAAAGACAAGAAGGACGCGCTGTTCTCTTATAGAACACGCGGTTCCTTAGTGATATCGAACCGCGGAAAGATATAGAGCCGCGGGCAGTCAAGCCGGTTTAGGCTTACTCAAGATTTCTGGAAGCTTCTAGAAGATGGAGGGAAGAAAATAAATTCAAATTTCAAATTTTGAATTTGGGCTCCAAGAATATAAGGTGTATCCTTTTATCCAATGGGTAGTCCACTCTTTTATCCAATGGGTAGTCCACTCTTTTATCCATTGGGTAAAAAGGTGCTCTCCAAGGCAAGAGTTGGCTATAAATAGAAGACTATTCTCTTCCATTTTACTTGCACAAAAAACACACAAAAACCTTCCAATATCCCATTCCTCATTTGCCTCATCAAGAGCAATGAGAAGAACACTTTCACCCTTGTGAAGTGTTAGTGTCTAGAGTCATAACATGATGAAGATCTCTTAGATCAAGTCATGATTATTGTCTTCCTACTATGTATATGTAGAAGATCCAAATTGTGGGTACACTTGGATGTGTTTGTAAGGGTAGAATATCCAAGTGATGGGTATCCTTGGATTAGGTGTTAGTTGTGTAGATCCAAGTCTTGTTAGTACTTGGATATAGTGTTAGAGTTATAGATCTAAGTGTTGTGTGCTTAGATCTATATGGTTTATGTGTTTAGGCCATAAAACACAAGGTTTGTTATGTTGGGCCATAAAACATAACTAGTGGGTAGATTAGGTTGTGTCTTGGTAGTTCTCACTAAACTCTAAAGTGATGTGGTTGTGTCTAGGTAGTTCTCACTAAACTATAAAGTGATATGGTTGTGTCTTGTGAGTTCTCACTAAACTTTAAAGTTATTAGTAGTTGTGTTGTGTGAAGTTCTCACTTAGCTTCAAAGTGAAGAGTCGTGAAGATTGGTTCTATCTTTCGATTAGAACTCGACATCTAGCCTTGTGTCGTTAAATGGTGAAGTGGGCAACGTTGTGTAGATTGGTCCTACCTAAGATTAGGACTCGACATCTAGCTTAGTGTCGGAAATGTGTAAGCGACGTGTATGGTTTTCTCCGCCTTGAAAGGAGTTTTGTTGACTAGTGAAGTAACTCTCGAGTAAGGTGTACTCGAGGAGTGGAGTAGGGCGAAGAGGAGCTTCGTGACCGAACCACTATAAATCATCGTGTCGGTACTTTCCTTTACATTTATGTCTTTACTATTATAGATGTATTTATATGTTGTTTGTTGTGTGCATCTCATAATCTAAACATCTAAGTTGCGGAAAAGCTAAGGCTTAGTACGTGTGTGCTTCGTGTTTAGATTATAGTGAAGTGTACATCACTTAGTCTAAACATCCTAGTTGCGGAAAAACTTATGCTTAGTACGTGTGTGCTTAGTGTTTAGACTATTGCTTGATGTACTCTTGATTTGATGTGTTTGTGTGTTTACTTACTTGTAGTATTTATCTTTCAATCAAACACATCTCATATCTAGTCAAGCTTGATCGAGAATTTGATACAAAGGATTGTCAAAATTTAACATGTAACAAAAGGTTAAGTTCACTGTCGGCGGTTCTCTAAATGGACTGGCGGTTCTTTATTGATAAAGAACCGCGGGTACACATAAGGAACCGCACACAGTGGATTAAGCCGAAATGTTTTGAAAACTAACTAGAAACTATTCAACCCCCCTTTCTAGTTTCTACACTTAGCTTTTCGGGCATTCCTGAAACTCCAAATTTGTTCCAACACTTTTTGGAATCTTTGTTTCAACCCTTTGACCACCCCCAAATTATCTTTGGTTTTCTCTATTTAACCTTAAGCATTTTGCATTCTTTCTTAAATCAAAATGTCTTATTCCCCAGATGAAAGCTTTGATTCTCCTCAATTCTATCCAATTGCTTTCAATCCTAATTCACCCAAGAACACTCAAAATCACATCTCTTCTTCTTCTAAGAATGTTGATTGTGGAACTTCTTATCTTCCGCCACTAGCCTTTAGTGTTCTACCTCATTCACATGATAATGTCATGCATCATGGAACATATTATCATTGTTGTCTATATCAATATCTTGCTATGGCTCATATCTATAGAGAGTTGAATTACACCAAGAGTCTCTTAGTTAAACCGCCTCTTCACTATAACTATGAGATCTCTACCAAGCCACCACCACCTCCTTCTGCCACTACCTTGTCTTTTATCTAAGCATTGGTTGCTTATCTTCAAGACATCTAGTTCAAGCAAATCTTAGGGTTCTAGTTTAACTATGATAAGATTTATGCTTTTCTTTTGGCTTGTGTTTGTGTCTCATACATCTTTATATGATTTATTTCCTTGTATCTTTTATCATGTTTCCTTTTAACATGACTTATCTTGGATCTTTTGACTCTTCTCTTATTTTTTTTGTGACCTTTGCTATATATATTGTTAGGTGTCTCTTCTCTACTACTAATCCTTCTATGTAGCTTGTCACCATATATTGATTCCTTGGTGCCCCAAGCAAGGGGGAGTAAGCACCAAGGGGAAGCATTTGCAAAGTCCGGTTCTTTTCTTCTTCAAAAACTTTTGCAACCTTTTTGCTTCGACAAAGGGGGAGAAATGATAAACTCGTCTTCAAAAATCTTATTTTATTAGATGATTGATTTTATGGATTGTCGGATTCAAAAAGGGGGAGATTGTTAATGCAATGATGCCTAAAAATGTTACTTGCATTTTTCGGTCTCGCTTTCTTTTGATTACGATAATATGTAAAAACAAGCATTTACGAAAACAACGAAAAACGAATTCTTGAGTTCAAGTATTTTTCATTTCAATCATTATCACTTAAGGTATGAACAAACAAGTAATTATCCTAATTAAGTGATTAAGGATTTCATCTTTTCTTAAAACTTACTTTTTATTAAGTGTGACAAAGTTTTATTATTAAACTTTCTTTTTAAGAAAATGTTTTATTAAATTAATTATTTGAAAATTTGAAATTTGAAAATGGCATATTCTATCTTGGTTTGGAATATCCTTTCGGGATATTTTAATCCCCAGATTCGAACCAATCCACTAAAAGACAAAAGGGAGCAGACTCTACGCCGGTGGTTCCTTAGCACCTACGGCGGTTCCTTATCGATAAGGAACCGCGGGCTCCAATAAGGAACCGCGGGCAGATATAGCCGTTGGATGTTTGTCTTATAAATAGTGGACCATTCTCAGACTTTCAATCTATCTCTTTTACACATACATTTCAAGATTCTTTCATACTTCTTAAATCACTCAAATCCTTGATCATTCGTTTGATTACTACTTGTTTAGAAGTGAATCTTTCTCCTCTTATCTTTTCCTCTCAAAGTGCAAAGAGAAGAACACTATCATTCTTGAAGTGTTGTGTCTACCTCAAAGATCCATTGAAGATCCAAACTTATTTATTCATTGTTGTGTCATTATTGTGAAGATCCAAGTAGTTGTGTCTATTTGGAAGTTGTATATGTATTAAGGTTAATACTTAGTCCTCAAAGTATATTGGTGTAGATTGGTCCTAGCTAAGATTAGGGCTCGACTTTTAGCTTAGAGTCAGAAATTGGTTAAGCGACGTTGTGTACGGTTTCTCCACCTTAAGGAGCTTGTTGATTAGTGAACTCTCGAGTAAGGAGTACTCGAGGAGTGGAGTAGGAACGAGGAGTGAGCTTCGTTGCCGAACCACTATAAATCCTTGGTGTTTGGTTTGATCTTTCCTTCCCTTATCTCTTTATATTCATTATTTTTTATACTTGTGATTATTAGTTTAGTTGCACTATACATTCATTATTCTTTATACTTGTGATTATTAGATTAGTTGCACTACTTTGTTCATATTGTGTATAAGAAGGTTTCACATAATTACTCAAGCTTAAGTTTTTGAAAAAGGATTTTGTTAAAACCAACATTTAACAAGTAAATTTAAGAAACTACTCAACCCCCTACTTCTAGTTTTTACAAAACCCTTATGAGGTGGCCTCAACAAAATCTTGGGATCCGACAATCGGTCGACATTGGCTTCACTATGACCCTTCGGAAATGTATCTGATACACAAGTATCCTGATGCCTCCACGACATCGCATCCGGAATAGCCCTGTGGTCAATTAAGAAAAGCTTTGTCTTCCAAAACTTCAGGCTTGAGGTAGTTTAATGCAAAACTTCCTCGCCTATGGGTTTGTCTTGCTAACAAAGGAGAACAAGTGACCTTGTTTACCTAGCTTGTAGAAAACCCAAAAGAGATCCACCGAACACTCGATATTTAAGCTCTGACACCGTATCTCAAATATTACGACCAGATTCACACCTATGGGCACCGATTGAGATATATGAACTCCGATGTGTTTTATAACCGCTTGGAAAGAGGCAGAGAACGGAATCCGCAAGCCCCCATGCTCAATGTGTTCCAAGTATACGCATATGAACTTCTTTAGGAGTCTATCCATCGTCATATTGGGATCCGGTAATCTAGGCCGAAGGTCCTCCGGAATACGATATTGAGAGACGGTCAATGTCAACTCCTCACTCGTCATAACAGAACACCGGAGGTGAATGTCACATTTTGGATCGGTAAGACCAGCACTCGATGCAACCCCATCGGAGTCGCTGGCAGACATTACGGACGATGCGAAAGAAATGCTGGAAGAGAAATAAAACCGGAGAACAGAAAACTCACCCGGAAAATGCCGGAGAGGAACGAACTTCAGAATAAGTACACAGTAAGAAGTTAAAAGTATAAATGAAAGTGGAAAAACAAGTATATATAGAGGACGCCTTGGGAATCGGAAGGGCGCATTAATGGGAAGGACACGTGGCACATTTAGGACCGTAGAAGCGAGTTAGTACGGTACACGTGGCTGTTCGAGAAACTTCGTAACGATTCAGAAAAACTTTTGAAAAGCCCAAAGTCGGCCCAAACGCAATAAAGGCCTAAACGATCAAGTATAATGTTATCCGTTGCCGAGCAACATCATATTGGGGGGGACATGTTCGTGTATGGTCCCAGTTAAAGGCCGGAGACCATGACACGTGGTACATACCAAAACATGTCCAAAGCATAGCAAGACATAGGAATTACACTGATATGAAAGTGACATCATCATAGGTCAGACCCCACCTATCACCTTGGCTTATAATCAAAGAGGAAAGGGGACAATGTCATAAACGAGTTGAACACATACCCGTTTAAGGAAAGATGCATGTATGAATGGTCCCTATCACAGGTATCCACAATACTCTATAAATTGTGTACACATTTATTATCTCACACACATTAAATATTCTGACAATACCCTTTAATACTACTTGCACCTCTCATCTCCGATCAATACTTACTCTCACACCAGAGCTGGGTTCTGGGATAATATCTGGGACGAGCTAACGTGTGCTTCTACTTGTGTGTAGGTGCCTCGAAAGTTATCAGATTTATGCAGAGGGACCTTTTCTCTCGATGAGTCTTATCGAAAGATTTTAGCATCAACATATACGACGAGTACAAGAAAGGTGTCAAAAATTTCAACTTTTTGTAGTTCAAAATTTCAAAACACGCATTATTAATTTTGTGTGATAGGAGTAGTATAATGCAATGAAAGACAAATTATGCTACTTGCAACATCGATCTTGTGCGATCTTTACACGTTAACGTTCTCTCTCTCTTGCGACCTAGTGCGACCTATTTGCTCTAACAAGACGACCTAGTTTAATTTTTTAATATAAATATATTTTTTTTCAAATAATCGTTTAAATAAAATAAAAAACATTAGAATAATATTTATATTTAAATATCGTTAAAAAAGATTAAAAAAAGACTAGGTTAAAAGTAAAGAGGATAAAATGCATTAGCTAAAACTAATTCAAAAAATAATTAAATTAATATATGTTCTGAAGAATTAAATAAAGCTCAATATATTAAAATTTGAAAATTTCTCACAAATTTTATCTAATTAAAATATAATTTAAACTAAATAAATTTATTTAAAAAAATAAAAAGTATAAAAATAAAAAAAGAAATGACCCACGACGGATTGCACAAATAGATCGTCTGACAGACCTAATTGGTTCTCAAAATTCATGCGACCCGATCGCTAAAACGAGACGACTGGATTCGGTCTCAGTCGCGATCGAGTGACTATACCGCCGTTGCGGATAGCCTTAGCAAGTGCATAAAATATAGTAGTACATTACAAAGATGTTGCACGTTTGTTTTATTACAACTTAAAAAGTGTACACAAAATTGAAAAACATATTTTGAGCTTAACACTCGTTCCTCAGATTTACAGAAAATCACTTATTATATACGATTGAGAAATTTACAAGTATTAAGTGTAAATTTTAATTTATCCCAGGAAAAAATATTTAGAAAACTCAATGAAAATATAAATAAAAACTATTTCTGAAAAACTCATAAAGCATGAGAACCCTTTATTGACAAATTCAAGGATTTGGAGTTTTGCAATTAAATGCCAATAGCATATGCTATAACTCCTAGTACAATTTTATTGTTTGGTGATACAATAAAAGCAACAATCTCACTATAGAAGAAGAAAATATATACATACTGTATGATCATGGGTCAAGTAATTAATTATAAGGGGAGGTTATTCAACGTTTTGAAATTCGGTTTTTAAATCGATTTTGGTCGAATTATCGGATCTGAATTGATCTGGATTAATTTGGTTTTTAGAAAAAAATCTATTTTTTATATATTTTTAATAATTAACAAAAATTGTCATAAAAACTTATGTATATTGAATATATAAGTTATTTACCAACCAATATAATATGTAAAAATAAAATTTCGTCGCATATACGTAAAATTTACATTTTTTTTTAAAAACCCCCGAAAAAATCAAAACCCTATGTTTTGAAAATGTGAAAGTAAGGTTAATATGACCATTTTTTTTGTCGGAACTTGGTCAACCGGTTGACCCAGCCGAGTCGACCCGGGTCTAAAAACATTGAGGTTATTAAGACCCCTCCAAAAAATCATTAGGGGGTGTTTGGTTGATTGTAATGTAATATAATTAAGTGCAATTGTAATTTAAATTACTTTGTAATCATGTTTGTTTTATTTTTAACTGATATTACATTACATTGCTTATTTGGTTAGTAAAGTAATTGTAATGTAGGCCTTCCAATTACAACTAATAAGGGAATTAAGATTCCATGCTAAAATGGGTGGAATGTTTTAGATTACAATGTAATTAAGGATTTTATAATTTAATTTTTTATATTGTTTAGTTTTATTTATTTATCATTAATTATTATTTTAAGTTTAAATAATTGAATTACATTACGTTGCTATCCTACCAAACACGGTAACATAATATATCAATTACAATTTCAACACATTATAATTACAACACATTACAACTCTTTCAGTTACAGTTCATTCAAATTATAATTCCTTTTATCAATTACAATTCCTTTAAAAACATACTACGAACCAAACGTCCTCTTAAGACCCCTATTAACTTTTGCAATTTTTTGATATTTTTGGTTTATTTTATTTTTACAATGTTGATTTTGTTATAGAATTGTGAAACGAAAAATACGGAATCAAAAATATATAACAAGTCAAAATTGTTAAGCTGACAAAAATACAAAACAAAAACTGATAAAAAAAATTGCGACATAAAAGACAAAAAGTACACAAAATGTATATTTTATATATATTTTCAACGGGTAGAGGGTACTATAGAATAGGGCTGAGCACGGCAGACCTAAAACCGACCCGGACCGGAAAACCAGACCGGACCGGACCGAACCGAACCGGACCGAGCAATTTCGGTCCGGTCCTCGGTCCATGGTTTTGGACGAATTCGGTCCTCGGTCCGGTCGGTCCGGTCCGGTCCGGTTCGGTCTTACCAAAATTACGTCAAATATGTCTAATAGGACCGGACCGGACCGAGGACCGAACCGGACCGGACCAACCCGGACCGGACCGGACTATTTCGGTCCGGTCTCGGTCCGGGGTTTCGGACCATTTCGGTCCTTGGTCCGGTCCGGTCTTGACCGGTCCGGTCCGGTCCCGGACCGATGCTCAGCCCTACTATAGAATGCTTGTTTTTCTTTTGTGATGCGTTTAAGACTATTGTGTACTTGTACGTTGTAACGACTACTATTATACTCTTATTACTTAATTATATTTATAATTAAATATTTTGTGAAAATAATTACGACATTAAGATAAACGTTACAGAGTATTTCGTAAAAAAATATACATATAAAAGTGTATTGCAAAATGAGATATGATATATAACATATGGGTAGTGATTTGCACACTCTCGTAATTGATTAGGATATTAAAAAACATGCATTAATCGATGGTACTTTAAATATAATTAAATCGTTTGTACATTAAGTGTCCCAATCAATTTTATAAATGTGTCAATGAACTCTCATAACATATATACAAATATGCCAACAATGATGAATAATTGATTTACTAAGTTAACTCTATTATTATTTTTTGAACAAGTAACTCTTCCGTTCATTCAATGTTGTTTTTCATATTTCTAAACAAGTTTTATTAAGCGTTTAACAACCTTAGAGTGTTGGACGAGGGGCGTTTTTGCTCTGTTATAGTCAGAACTAGTTATATCACCCGTGCACGCACGGGTTTTTTTCTAAAAATATGACTAAAGTATTATTTTTAAGTTTAAAACAAACAAATCTAAAATGCTCTAAATGATTTTACTTATCGCAATAAAAATGAGAAATATATAGTACGGAGTATATTTGTTTTTTTACCTATTTATTGTTTTTAGGTATGTTTTACATAAAATCTACTCGTATGTGCACAACTTGAGGTCGTGGTTGCAAGAAATCTAATGACTGTTATGGTTAGTGTTTTCATATTCAATAAAGAAAGTTCCGTACTCCAATTCTGAAACCTCAAACAAACTGTCTTAACCACTTTCATGTGTTCATCATCAACTCATAAGAAAGCAACTATTGTGCGCTCCTTTTCTGTTTATTTTGAAAATTCAGAATATAGCGAAGTAACATACAAATGGACAGGTTTCATATCACAACGAATGAAAGTAGTTATTTTTACTGTAAAAAAATTCTTTACGAAATTATTTGCTCTCGTATATACAAAAATTATTGCCTTATTATTGATCTTCTAGTCAAGATATTGGATGTTACCTTTAAAGACCACCTATTTATCTATACACTATCCCTTCTAGATAGAGCTTGAAGACTCGGGCTTATTTGTGATGTTCCTTTTTAACTGTTGCATCAAGGCCCGTAAGGTACCTTTAAAGCTTGGCTCAATCTCTGCATCATTACCATGATTTCAAGTAAATGTAGATATATAATTAATTTATATAATCTACAACCATGGGTAAGAATTGAATAATTGAAAATACTCTCTACGCACACTCTTGTCATTTTACCTGGGATTGGGCTTCCACCAATTTTCAGAATCATGTGGTACCATCAGCTTCAATTGAATCATCGTTTGTGGCACCGCCTTTTGCATCTTCCACCTACAAATACATTAATGACCAAATGCTCATCAGAAGCAATAAGTTATTAACATGATGTACGTAGGAAGAGATACACAGTTTCCAATAAGCAGAATCTGATATTTGATATAGTGAAATAGCCATACCTCGACTTGTGGAATGGCTAATCTTTATATCCGATATTTATGCAAAGAAAGTGATGGCAAGCCTCACATTTTCAATTCAATCAAATGCCAAACCTTAATTCAGTTATATCAAGTATTTAACATTGAGTTAAGTTGCATTACTTCCATATTAACGTGATAACCAAACGGCCACATTGTCCTATTCCACCTTTCGTCTTTGTTTTTCAGTAACAATATATGCAAGACCGCAACTTTACGCTAATGTAAACTTTTTGTAGTCAAATATAGTATATCTTATCATCAGTAATGTACACACCCTCACAAAACATAAGACTTTCACATCACAATTATCTTTATAAAATACAAATGATAAAAAAGACAAATGATATATTCCAACATGTATAGTGATAGCAATGAAGTTTTCCTTGTTCTATTTATCTGGTGAAGTCGAAGCAGTTGTGGCTTTATTACAGCAAGTAATATCAAGAAACTGAATATCTGGAGAATAATATGCAGATTCATTATGAAGGGAGATGTTATGCACATTTTTTTAGTAACCGTTTGATAAATTGACCGACTTGATTACTTCAATTGGTTATGCTACCAATATTAGTTCACAGCAATTGACAATTCATATACACATGCCACATTACAGGGCTATATCAAAGTAAAGAATACTTGGACGAACTTGGGATTTACATTTAGATTTCTAATATATTTTCTCAATTACTAAAACATTTTCCTCTATAATTGTTGTACACTTTTTTTTATCTTTCCTACTTGCATTACAACATTAGTTCATATGGTTAGCTACTATGCTATGGGTTCCTAACCTTATTTTCTCGAGAACTAAAATATTTTCCTATACTCTTTGACGGGTCAAGTGGGCCGAAAGCATTAAAAATGCATACTATATTTAAAAAAAAATAGATTTCGATACAGATTTGTTAATCATTTTAACACAAAGTATTATAAACTTCAAATTAAACAAATATGCAAGTGCTTGTAAATCAGCCGACATGTTTTAAACCATACAAAGAATTACACGTCTTGACTCAACATAGTTTTGACCCAATATACAAACCCACTACCCGAGCTATTTTTCTACCTCTAATCCTATGATTCATTTACCTTGATGTGAATTGGAGATTTTTTTACACTTCTAGAAGACGAGTTAGGACAAAGTGACAAACCTGTTAAAGCAAATGTACCACCAAGAACAATGCACATAAGCGAGTAATAGAGTGGAGGAAACCCCGCATTTTTTTTAATGGCAACACTAATTGGTGAAAGATCGTACATGTAACCCGCTGAAAATCACATCAAAAGTAATTTAGCCTCACAAAATAATAGGTTTTGATCATATGATATGACCAAAAGCAATAACTTCAGAAACAAAACTTGGCCATGTCCTGTCTTCATTCATTAGGGGACAAATACTCAAGGATAACTTTATTATGGTCTTCCACAAAGAACACCTTAAAAATAATAAGTGAAACCAAATTGATGTGGAAGTCGATATATTTTTAAACCCAAGACACTGATTATTATAAGCATAGGTTTGATTATGATCAAACAAAAAACATACCCTTATTTATGATCTCAACTTACTGTTTGATTTTTTATACGTATAATATAATATGAATTTTTAAACTAAAGATATACCTTTGATTATAAATAAATAATCCACGGAGACTGACTGGCAATGATCGGGCGGTGGTCGGATGTTAGGGCTGGGATAGAGATCGAGTCGAATTTTTTGTGGTGGTCTGGGGATAAAATTAAGGAATTGATACTTTGACTTTGATTTTATCCTTCTAATCAGATTCTTAGTAATTGAACACTGGGTACCCTTTAAGATTCTAAAAGGATAATTTCAACCTTATAGTTTTTCGATATTTCCTCCGCTTTTTTTATAAGTTTTTTTTTTCGTTTTTGACACATATATTTTTGTCTCTAATTTTTTTAATTTATTAAATAAAAACGAAATTTACATTAATCTTGCTAAATTAAGGAAGAATTACACTTTTTAAAGGAATAAATAAAAAAATTATTTCTTATTAAAGAAAGAATCTCTTGAAAAAGTCCCTATTTTGTGTTTTGCTTTACAAAGAAAAAGATTAGGGACCAATGGCTGGTGTACGCCTATTACGTTGGTTTCTTCACCAAACTGTCAACGGTTGTTTTTTGTTTTTTAATAAATTTTGAAATAGGGGAGTATGTATGTAACAAATATATCAAAAAATAACTTCACTTTCACATGCATTTCACATATTTTTTACTATATCCGCTTTCATTGATCTGTTTGACGGTTCTATAAGGCCGTAGAATCGTATAATTTATAAGAATTATATTAACAATATCTAGCACATTTCTTCGAAGATGAAGGTAATAGTTCGAATACCCGGACGTATAGACACCGTGACTATGACATGGCATTACAACGATTCTTGGAAGACTATATCGGTGACAATCCAAGATACCCGAAGTAAATTCTAGACGATGTTTTAAACTGAGTCAAAAAATATTCTTGAATATAGTCAAGTATTACTAACTATAACATTGAGCCTATTCTAGAGCATTTTAAAATGTTGAAACATCAGCCAAATGTTATTGGTATTCATCATATTATGAAATGCACGTCCGCTATAAGCTAATTGGCGAAAGGATATGCATACAATGTTTTAATGAACATTTTGAAATAGGTAAACGTTTTAGTCGGGACAAATTAGACAACTTTACGAAATGTATTTGGGATTTGTATTCCGAATTTTTATTAAGAAAACCTTCCCCCAATGATATTGTGAAGATATATGAAAAAAAACAAAAACTATCATGAATTATCAGGTATGCTTGCTAGTTTAGATTATATGCACTATGAATAAAGGAATTTTCTCAATGCTTACAAAGCTCAATTTAGAAACAAGGGGATAAAAATATCCGACATTAATGCTTGAAATGGTTGCTTCATAAGATTTGTGGTATGCTTATTAGTATAGATTATATGCACTAGGAATGGAGGAATTGTCCCAATGCTTACAAAGCTCAATTTAGAAACAGGGGGATAAAAATATCTGACATTAATGCTTGAAATGGTTGCTTCATAAGATTTGTGGATTTAACATACTTTTTTTAGGATAACGGGTGCCAATAATGACCTTAATGCTTTACATCGTTCGAATTATTTTGAGGATGTTCGTGACGAACTCAATCGCGAGTGCACGTTTATGGTGAATGATCATACCTACAACCGAGGATATTACCTAGCTGACGTTGCTTTGTCAAAACTTATAGCATCGCTTGAACTCAAAAAGATTTGAAGTTTAAACGGATTCAAGAAGGTGCAAGAAAATGCATCAAATGGGATTTCAGTATTCTTGAGGGTTGTTATGGGATTATTGCACAACCAACACGATATTATTTTATTTGTAAGTTACATAGGATTGGGTACGGTTGCACCATATTGCATAACATGATCCTAAAATACAAAAATTCAATATCAGAGAATACAACGATATATATGTTAGTCATTGATGTTGTGATTTTACTACCCTTTAGGAAAAGAGCGTAAAAGTGACAAGTATTAAGTGTCGGTTTAAGAAAACCAAGCACTAATGACCAAGTTAAGTTCAAAGTTCGTTTTCCAAGGAGGCAAGTGTGTTGTGTAAAGATATGATTAAGTGTTTGTGATTATATTGATGAGAAACGAAAAACAAAAAAGAGAATAGAAAAGAATGACGGTTACGATTATGAATTAAACTAAGACGAAGTCGTGCACGTAAAACCGTAAAAAGTGACTAATTTTAAAAGTTACCCTAAAAATTCCTAGAAAATTGCAATAAATCCTAAAAAATGTAATTAGAGTTTACAAAAAATCAAAAATCACTCAAACCTTTTATTTAATTAAATATTAATTTTTTAATGCTAATTAAAGCCCTAAAAATCAATTTAATTAATAAAAAGCCCAAAATGAGATTTTTTAACTTGTAAACCTCTAAAATGACTTAGCTAAATTAAAAACCATTTTTGAAAATTTTAAAATTAATTAAAACTATTTAAAAATGATTAAGAACTAATAAAACTTAAAATAATTCTAAAAATTAATTTAATGACAATAAAATTAATCTAAAAATTTGAAAATTCCTAACTTAATATATTTGAACTAGGAAAAATGAAAAACTTGCAAAAATCTAAAATTTAATTTTTAATAATAAAATAAATAATAAAATAATATTAAAAATCCAAAATTTATAAAAAATTCTAAAAATTTGTAAACTAGTTTATTTTAACCTAAATAACATAAAAATGAACTTGAAATTACCTAAATACCCCTATTGGGCCTTAAAATAGGCTATAAACCCAAACACTCCACTTAATGGGCTTAATTTAGGCCCAATAAGAAAAAGTGATCCAATTAAGCCCAAAACTTCCTATCCAACTCAACATTTGATTTTAAGCACAAAACTATGAAGGCCCAAATGCTGAAAATGTTCTTATCACAGCTTAATAAGTCAACAGCTTATTCTTAATGGGCTTTTTGGCCCATTAAGCTGTAAGCTAATGCCATAAGCTCTAATTTGACACACAAGCTTATTTTGAGTTACCAAAGAGATATGTGAAAAGAAATTTTGAAAAAAACACAAGAAATAAGCCAGAAATAAGCCAAATCTCTCTTCACAAAACGACAAAATAGTCGTTTTTGAGTTCTAGGCTACCTCAAGTACTGATTCAAGTTGCAAAAGGTTTTAAATGACTTAATTAAACAAAATAATCAAAAAAATTTCCAATAAGCACACTGAATAAGCTAGAATAAGCAAATAAGCCCTTATGTAAAAAGTCAAACTATTTGGTTTTCTAGTCAAACTTAAAAGTCAAACCCTAATAAGCTCCAGTTCAAGTAAATGGGTCAAATAAGGAAGATCTATCTCAAAAAAAATAAGTTGTTTCAAGTCTGGATAAGCCAAAATGGCTTATGAATAAGTTGTTGATCAAATAACACTAGCAGTGGCTAGCAACAAGGGAAAGGAGTTCCTAGTGCTTGACTTCTTTGACTTTTTGTCTTATGTGACTTTTTGTTGGATTCAGGTTAAGCAAAGGCACCCAAGTAATCAGTGGATCACAAGGAGTCAATAACAACAATAATATCACAAATTCACCAAGCCAATTAGTACAATTTAATCAAAACATCCACAAATATGCACCAGACATGAACAATAAGCAGTTTTCAACCAATAAGCAATTTAAGCAAGAATAAGCCAGCCGAACTTCACCAAATGCATACACAAGCTATAAATAATTCAAATGAACATAAATAAACAGGTTTCATGCAATGATTCAAAGTTTAGATCAAGATTCAAGCACTTAAATGTTACTGATGAACTTACACTTTGCTGATATACTTGACCACAAGACCAGATTCAAACCCTCAAATCTTCTTAACAGGTTATAATAACTATGTTTAATCACGTGTATTCCCTAAGCATGCATACAAACTAAGTGTTTCCAAAATCTTAGGTCAAAACAAGCAGATTTCAACTTTTTATAGAACAATTAAGATTTTGATGTTCAAAAGCCAAGAACTTGCAGCAAATAGCATACAACCAAGTATATATCAGATACCAACACAAATAACCAACAAACAATAACTCAAATCCAATTTGTAAACTTAAACAGGTTAACCCAAACACCCTTTAACTTTTTTAAATCCAATTTTAACAAAGCAAATGTGTGATTTAGTGTTACCTAAGCCCAATCTAACACAATAACAACATTATCATGCACTGTCAAGCAATTTTAAGCCACAAAAACAACAAGAACAATAGTAGAACACAAATTCACCAAAAATCAAGTATTTTTTTTACAGATTTTGGGTAAAAGGGCTCAAACCTCATGAATGTACATCCACACTCACGAATTTTTGAGCTTATGTGCCTAACAAAACAAGGCACAAGCTTCCACAAAGCTGCTAAGAGTAACAAGGTTAGAACAAGTGATATTCAAAACAGAAAAATGGAAAAAATGAACAAAAGGCTTGATTAATGCAAACTTGTTCCCACTTCCTGGAATATCCCCAAACTATAAGCTTACCACACCTTGATAATCCTCTTATCAGGGTGCTATAACCACTTATAGCCCAAAATTTCAGGGTTTGAACCAAGATTTAGCAAAATATCAAGTTTTGAACACTTGCACAATTTCTTGCACAAGGTTTGAAAACAGGTTTTAAGATTTCAAAAACACAAACATATATCAGTAACAAGCAAGTAATAATATTGGCACTTGGATTTCATCAACAACATCAAACACTTTCTCATTAAAATGAAAAGAGGATTTACAGATGTGTGATAAAGGAAAAACCAAGAGCAAAGCAAAATTGTAGCAGGTCCTATGCCTTATATAGGCTACAATGGATACTAAGAAAGCATAAAAACGTGAACCCTAATGCTGTGAAGTCCCTGAATTGCCCCTTGAGATTTTGAATAACTTGAACTCATGTGAAGTTTCTTTGGCTGTTTGTTGTTGAAAAGTTGGTGGAATTGCATCCAATGGCTCTTGTGAAGCTTAGAAAGCAAGCAATTTTGTGGGGCGTTGGATCTCTTTGGCACTTTTGGCATCTTCCTCACCTTTGTAGCAGGGGAGGTCACATGTAGCTTGTGTGATGATGTGGCAAGTATTTTGTGGGTTGGGTTATGATCAAGGAAGCCTTAATCATAACTCTGGAGAAGATTATGGCTTAATTACAAGTATTTAAGGAAAACCCAATTTCATCAAGAACATGAAGAACAAGCTGTTTAATCCTTTTTGGGTTTAAAAGTTGTGTTTAGCACGTTTTTAAACTAATCAGTTGGGTTAGTTTAATAAAGGCTGAGTGGAGGGTGACATGTCAAAAGGGAGGGTTCTCATTGGTTGGTTTAGGTGAGTGGGGCACGTGGCAAGCTGCCACTGGCCTATGTATCTTTCCTTGTCTCCCACTTTTGGCCCCTCATTTCTTCCCTTTCTTTCATTTTAGTTTATAAAGGTGAAAAACTAATTTCCTTTGTAAATAAACTTTCAGTTTTCACACTTTTGCCCCAAATAGTTTTCAAAAGTATTTTCAAGGGTATTTATTGTAATTTGATGATTCTTGAAGGGGTGTTTTGGCATTTTCTTCATTCTTCAAGGTGTTGACTTGTATTGTTGACTTCTTGGAGGACTTATAATGACAAGTCTTCAAAATTGAGGGACCATTCTTGCCAATTCTTCAAAGTGGAGGGCCCTTTTTGTAAATTTGACAAACTTTAAGGACCAATCTTGTAATTATGAATAAACAAGGGTTTTAAGTGTCAATTTTTCAATGTTGGAGGACCATTCTTGTACAATCTTCATTTCTTCAAGGGTTATTCTTGGAAAATCACCATTAGGGCTTGGTTCATGTGCGGCTTCGTTTCCCGTGTTCGTTTTTGCTTGTTTCTTGTGATCTTTTGTCATTTTCTCAATATCCGTACCTAACATACACATGCATATATTTGGCATAATTCATGATATTTAATGCAATTTAAGCCCATTTTGGACGATGAGACTATGTATAAAAGCAGTCTCATCACTCCCCCATACTAAACCATTGTCGTGCTCTCACGCAATGCTTGAATAAAGTATCGTAGCACCTCCAAAATTCATTTTTATGCACTTTTATTGAATGATAAACTTGCTACACTACTACTATTGCTACTACTTGCATTTTAGACATAATGTATTATTTTCATCGTAAAATGGGACGTTTAGGTTCCTAGAACAAGAACACGTGAATGCTTCGTTAGAAATAATTTCGTCGTCCTTGATTTTCACCCCAATTCCATGCTAAGCGTGCAACGAGATCATTGTCATTATAAGTTAGTAATGCTAACACTACTCATATGCTCTAATCAAGTACTTATCCTCCCATTTTCCTAAGTTGTATCTCTTATATTTTATTTTTGTCTTGAATGTTCACGAGGATACATTTTTTACTTATGCGATGATAGAGATTTAGGTCTAAAAATAGAGTCATAACGGTGTAACCAAGACCATCGAATTAATAACCCCCCCTAACAGACAACGATGTCAAAAAAATTAAGTCAACAAGAAGGATCGATAAATACGGTTTTATAACGGTTTTGAACATAAGACTTATTACCAAGACTTTTATACGCCCCTACCGGATGGGCCTTATTATCATAGGTTTACCTCCATCTTTTATTCAACTTCGCCATGAAGCTTATATTATAACTTCTGTCTTGCCTTGACTTTTATTTAACCTCGCCATGAGGTGTTTATTATGGCCAAAGACGTATATCCTCACGCTAAAAGCGAATTTTGGATCTTTAAAGCTTCAAAGATTAAGGCATAATTCACTTTCAATTTTGCATAGATTTTTCGGCCTTGTGAGCTTCAAATTGTTTGCTTGATTTAGGTGAGCACTTGAAATCTTATTATCAGGTGAAGCTTTCGATTATTCGGGTTGCCAATACTTCAAAACCGTGACGCTGGCGATACCTTAATGTCTTCCCAATTTAATTAGATGGAAGCTACTAGAAAAGACTAGAAACCAACAATCAAGACTAAACCTCTAAGTCAATACTTATTAAGCAAAATTTATATACAAGCGAAGGGAGAATAAGCAAACAACGAGAACACATGAGTTTTTAAAAGAATACGAGTACTCTACGTTTAGCATAGTAACTTATAATTAACTCTATCATTTCTCGTCCTCATTTAAGAGACTTAGCCTAATGTGAAGTTAAGGAATCGAAGCTAAGTGCTCAACACGCACGGTCGAGTCAAAAATTACTCTTATTCTCGCCATCAGAAAATCTACATTCGTGTCTTCAAACACTTATAAAACATGATAAAAATTTAAAATTTTGGCCATTTTTAGCCTTATTTTGCAACAAAACGATAAACTTTGGAAAGCGTGAAGATTTGGCAAGGCAAGTATCTATTCACCCCCTATACTAAAGTTAAACATTATCCTCAATGTTTCGAGTCTAAGGGTTGGAACCCCCATACTAGAGACGTAGTCGAATGCTTAATCTAGCAAGGAAAGGGTGGAACCATTAAATTTAATAGCCGTTTATGAAGTGTGCTATAAACCTAAGGTTAGAACATCAAAGGATATATCATGTATATTGAGAAATTATTCAAAGCAAACGATCGAGTGATCCCATAAAGTGAACACGAGAGGCTCCAATCGTGAAGATCATGATCATCTAAAAACTACATATCACAAACAACCACGGAACAAAGGTTGGAAGGGCACAAATCCCCTCACGTTACTACATTAGTAAGCGATAATATGTACATAGGATAAGCATGGGACTCCCCCACGAGGCACCTCGTTTTTGATTACCGAGTCATGAGCTCGACTCGATCCCCTCAATACTAATTATCATTGGGAAAGGTGATTTGGTCGAGGTAGTTCAATGATGGAACTTCCCCGCCAAAGTAGTGCTTCAACCTATGGTCATTCACCTTGAAATTGGGGCCATCATTTTGAGCTAGCTCGATGGTCCCATAAAGAAAAACTTGGGTAACGGTGAATGGACCGGACCAACGGGATTTCAACTTGCCGGAAAATATTTTCAAACGAGAGTTAAAAAGCAACACTTGATCTCCAATGTTAAAAATCCGGTTTTTAATTTTTGATTCATGAAACTTTTTAGTTTTTTCTTTGTAAATCAATGAATTTTCATAAGCAATGTCTCTCAATTCATCCAATTCATTTAACTGCGTTTTCTGGTGTTTTCCCGCGGTCTCAATATCATCATTACAATGCTTAAGGGCCCAATAAGCTTTGTGTTCGAGTTCAATTGGTAAGTGACAATTCTTCCCATACACAAGCTTATAAGGAGTGCACCCGATGGGCGTCTTATGAGCGGTTCGAAAGGCCCATAAAGCATCGTCCAACTTATCCGACCAAGATTGTCGGTTCTCTCCAATCGATCTCTCCAATATCCTCTTCAACGCTCGGTTTGAAACCTCGACTTGCCCACTCGTTTGTGGGTGATAAGCCGTAGAAAGCCAATGTGTAACCCCATATTTCCTTAGGACCCTCTCGAATTGGTCATTACAAAAATGGGTTCCACGATCGCTTATGATCGCACGAGGGGTTCCAAACCGAGAAAACAAGCTTTTCAAAAACTTGACTACCGCACGAGCATCGTTCGTGGGCAAAGCCTTAGCTTCCACCCACTTAGATAGGTAGTCAACGACGACAAGGATATACTTATTACCACGAGATGATGGGAACGGCCCCATAAAATCAATTCGTCAAACGTCAAAGATTTCACACACTTGGATGATATTTTATGGCATTTCATCATTTTGTGAGGCTTTTCCTTGTCGTTGGCATGAGTCACATGACTTCACAAGTGCATGTGCATCTCGGTAAATAGTAGGCCAAAAGAAACCGGCATCAAAGACCTTCCTAGCCGTGAGATTATCACCGTGGTGACCACCCGTGGGTCCCTCGTGACAAGCTCTAAGGATATTTGAAGCTTTAGTGCCAAATACACAACGTCGAATAATTTGATCCGAACAAGTCCGAAATAGATAAGGGTCGTTCCAAAAATAGAACTTGATGTCACGAAATAATTTTCATTTTTGTTGAGTCGTCATACCCTTGATGATGAAGTTCCTCGCATGGTAATTTGCGATGTCCGCAAACCATGGGGTAGATGAATCAAGCTTAGAATTCACTACACCAAGTGTCTCGAGAGGAAATGTTTCAGTAATTTCCTTTGGCTCGTAAACACTTTGGTGAGGATCTTCTAAACGAGAAAGATGACCGGCCGTTAGATTCTCGGCTCCTTTTTTTGTCAAGGATTTCGACATCAAATTCTTGTAGGAGGAGAATCCAACGAAGTAATCTCGGCTTTGCATCTTGTTTAGCCATGAGATACTTGATAGCCGAATGATCCGTATACACTATGCATCGAGGCAAGACGAGGTAAGGTCAAAAGCATACACCACGGCAATGAATTACTTTTTTGTTGTAGTGTACTTAAGTTGAGCCTCGGTCATCGTTTTGCTAGCATAGTGAATAGGCAAGAAGTGCTTTTCATGACGTTGCCCTAATACGAACTCAATAGCGTAGTCACTAGCATCACACATGAGCTCAAAGGGGAGGTTCCAATTGAGAGCAACAAGAATGGGAGCTTCGGTAAGTTTCCTCTTAAGGATTTCAAAGGATCGTACACAATCTTCGTTAAAGGCAAAAGGAGCATCTTTTTCTAGGAGATGTGTAATAGGTCGAGAAATCTTTGAGAAATCCTTGATGAATCGACGATAAAAACCCGCGTGGCCTAGGAAACTCCTAACTCCCTTAATGGTTTTGGGATGAGGTAATTTGGCGATGACGTCTACCTTAGCTTTGTCTACCTCAATCCCCGCTTTCGAAACCTTATGCCCTAAGACGATTCCTTCCTTAACCATAAAATGACATTTTTCCCAATTAAGCACAAGGTTGATTTCCTCACAACGTTTTAACATTCTCTCAAGATTCGACAAACACGAGTGAACGAACAACCAAACACGGAAAACTCATCCATAAAGACTTTCATCGTCTTCTCGATCATGTCATGAAAAATGGCCATCATGCACCTTTGAAAGGTTCCCGGTGCATTGCAAAGTCCGAATGGCATTCTACGATAAGCAAACGTTCCACATGGACACGTAAACGTAGTTTTTTCTTGATCACGAGGATTGATGGGGATTTGGAAGTAACCGGAAAAACCATCTAAAAAACAATATAAATCGTTTCCCGTAAGACGCTCCGACATTTGGTCCATGAAGGGCAAAGGAAAATGGTCTTTACGAGTGGCGTCATTCAACTTAAGATAGTCGATACACACCCTCCAACCGGTCACGAGTCGAGTTGGAATTAACTCGTTGGCATCGTTTGGCACAACTGTCATTCCTCCCTTCTTAGGGACACAATGAATAGGACTCACCGAAGGGCTATCGGAAATAGGGTAAATCATTCCCGCGTCAAGGAGTTTGAGGACTTCCTTTTTGATGAAGTCGTGAATTTTGGGGTTCACCCTCCTTTGACATTGGATTGCGGGTTTGTAGTCCTCCTCCATTAAGATTTTGTGGGTACAAAATTTGGGATCGATCCCCTTAATGTCGGATAATTTCCACGCAATTTCCCCTTTGTGATCCTTTAGAACATCGACAAGTGCGGTTTTTTCATCATTTGAAAGATCTTTCGCAATAATAACCGGAAACTTGTCGTCCTCCTCCAAAAATACATATTCAAGCTGAGGAGGTAAATCTTTCAACTTGAGGATTAGTGGTTCCTCAATTGAAGATTTGGGCTCGATACTCATAACCTCATCGGGTGGAGGAAATGGGAAATCGTTAAGAAAATCCTTGATAATCGAGAAGTCCTCATCGTTGTCGAGGTCTTCGTCACAAGTACGTGGAACATCAAATTCTTCCAACGTAAACCATCCCCTTCAAATGGAGTGATGGATGGTGTCGAATATCAAGAATGGGATCAAGCATAGTGGGATTGCCACTATTTTCATCGTCACCAAAACCTAAAACTTCTTGTGAAAATTCCTCGCAAACAACGTCGATCATATCAACGAGGTTTATGGTCGCGACGGAATAAACATGAGAAATTGGAGAATTTTGAGTTGTGTTTATAACAAGTTCCTCGTCGTTGAAACGTAAGGTGATCTTTCTATCATGCACATCAATCAATGCCATAGACGTATCTAAAAACGAACGACCTAAAATAAGAGGAACTTGAGGATCCGTGGGAATATCAACAACGATAAAGTCTACCGGATAATAGAACTTTCCCACTTTCACAAAAACGTCTTCGGCCAATCCACATGCGGGAATCGTGGAATGATCGGCCAATTTGATAGACATTAGTGAAGGAGTAAGATTAGGAAGATTGAGCGACTTGAAGATTGCAAGTGGCATCAAGTTAATACTAGCACCAAGATCGGCCAAGGCATAACATTCTTCCATATCTTGGATTGCACATGGAATCAAGAATTTACCGGGATCACCGACTTTTTGAGGTATGCGGTTAAGATAAACCGATGAACAACTAGACAATTGTTGCAATTTCTCCTTGTTGTTTAACATACTCTTAAAGTTAGCGGCAAATCGAGGCATCATGACCAAATCATCGGCAAAACTCACATTGAAATGCACGTCACGAAACATTTTCATAAAAAGCTCAAATTGTTAATTGTCGCGCTCTTGACGTTTCTCCTTTCTAAGTCTCTATGGATAGGGAAAAGGTGGTGTGGGTTGAGGCATAGGCATAGCCTTTGGAATCTCGGGTTCCAATTGTGGTAATGGGTCAACCGTAGGTGTGGCATGAGTGGTACTTCGTGGGATTGGGACATGCTCCTTTTCGACCACCACCTCGGGTTCTTCCTCAATTTCCTCCACCGTTGGAGTAATTGGTTGAGGAGTCGGTTCCTTAAGTGTCTTACCACTTCATGTGGTAATCACTTTCATCTCTCCCTTAGGGTTCGATATGGTGTTGCTAGGAAGACTACTCGAAGACGGTTTACACATTATAGCCTCAAACAAGGATGAAATTTTATCCTCGAACATAGATTGCCTCTTATCGGCCTTAAGCATCTCTTGTTTTATTTCATGTTGCCCATGTTCCATTTTTTGTTGGTTTTATTGTAACCTAGTTACATTCCCCTCCATTTTGTTTGTATGGATCTTAAGCTCATTTGCTAACTCATTTTTCAACTCCTTTTTCAAGTCATTCTTAAACTCGGATCTTTAATGATCTCTCTTTGAATATTATCAAACCTAGCATCGTTTCCATTTACGTATTCAACAAATTCATTTGGAAGATCTTTCAAAGTTTGCAAACTCTTGTTGTTGTTTTGAAAATCATAGTTTTGATTTTTGTTTGAAATTTGATTGTTATTAGCCCCTTGATTCCCATAGTTGTTTCTTTTGTAATTGTTTTTGAAACCAATTTGATTGTTTCGATAGTTGTTGTTAGCATTTTGATTGGGAGCAAAACCCAGTGGAGTCATTTGATTAGAGCGGGTAACTTGACCGTTTTGGTTGTAAGTTACCGTGGCCGCGTAGGCACTCGAAGTGTTACCACCGTTGGAAATGCACTCGGAGAAATCATGACCTCCACCACAATACATGCAAGAAACCTAAACTGCTTTAGCCGTAGCGGGAGCACTTTGTTCACCAACTTTGAATTCAATTAAAAGACCTTTAAGCTTATCAAAGATTCTGTATTCCAAGTTCGCCTGAATTTGGCAAGCATCGATGGTATTAGACAATGAAGGTGAAGCCGAAGACGAAGCCTTACGAACACTCGATGTGTTACGAGGACTATACACCTTAGATCTATTCTCAATAATCAACAACGCTTCCTCAACCGTTTTACACAAAAAATTACCACCCACGGCGGCATTAAGATAGTCTCTCCCGTGATCATTCAAAACATTATAAAACGTGTCAATTTGATGTAAGTCGGAAAAACCGTGATGAGGACACTCATGTAACATTTCCTTAAACCGATTCCAAGCCGTAGAAAAACTCTCATTAAATTCTTGTGAGAATTTTAAAATCTCGTTTTTCAAATGCGTAGTCTTAGAGGGCGGGAAAAATTTGTTCACAAACTTTGAAACGAGATCCTTCCACGTCAATATAGAATTGGGTGGCTCTTTCTCTAACCAAATTTTAGCGGGCCCGCTAAGGAATACGGAAAAAGCATCATCTTAACCGAGTCATTAGCAACATCCTTAAATTTATAAGTGGCGGTAAGATGATTGAATTGGCGGATATGGTTGCGTGGGTTGTCCTTTTCATCACCACGGAATTTGTTGTTTTGGATCATCGACAACAAACCCGTTTTCACTTCAAAATTCTCCGCAAGGATGGCGGGAATCACAATAGCCTCTCCATAACCCTCGGTGGGTGCTTGAAGTAACTCCATCATTGTTCGATTTTCCATGGTTGGTTCTTCTTCTACGATAGGTTCGTCAATAGGAGACTCCTCACTAGAAAGGTTAGGTGTGGTATCCTTTCGGTTTTTTCGTTTACGTGCACGTCTTGCTTGATTACGAGTAAGCATAAACGTCACGTACAACGTGGGGATGAGTAAAGAAGATTCTTTTTGGTGTTTTTAATTTTTCCATTTTTTTGGTGGTTTTTGATTGTTTTTAACTTTTTTGGATTTTGGTGAATGTATTAAGTAGACAAAAATCTACAAATCTCTCCTTTAATTCAAATCTCTTGATTAAAGGAGCCTCAAGGAATGAAAACGGTCACGTGAAGTGAACGCCTTCGATGACTTTAGAACGTTGGTGGAACACCAAAACGTTCAAGAGGGTTTAATCAAATGAAACCAAGAAAATATATATGATACTTAGATAATACTTTGGTTGGCAAACCCTCGATTAGCCCTTTTTATCTAAACACGCACAAGCAAGCGGGAAAACGAGGCGACGCGAAGCACTTAAGAGCCTTTTTCCTTAGGGTATATTTTATAATACCCGCCTTATACCCACCTTATAGTTTGTGTTTGTCAAAATTAAGCTTCACGAAAGTAATTATCTATTTTGCCTTTTTTCTTGTTTGAGATTCGAATACAATGATTGAGTAATGACCTCCCAATCAAGGTTATGTTTTCACACTTTTGGAGTACTTGTGAATGTATTGTTCTACGTATACAATATAGTAATATTCACACAAAAAACGAAAAACCGATAATACGTATTAGTAGAGTGCTACTAATACGAATAGCTACTATGGCTAGTATAAAAACAACAATTGTTCAAATCAAAACACAACACGCCACCCCGGCAGCGGCGCCAAAATGATGTTGTGATTTTACTACCCTTTAGGAAAAGAGCGTAAAAGTGGCAAGTATTAAGTGTCGGTTTAGGAAATCCAAGCACTAATGACCAAGTTAAGTTCAAATTTCGTTTCCCAAGGAGGCAAGTGTGTTGTGTAAAGATATGATTAAGTGTTTGTGATTATACTGATGAGAAAAGAAAATTAGAAAAGAGAATAGAAAAGAATGACGGTTACGATTATGAATTAAACTAAGATGAAGTCGTGCACGTAAAACCGTAAAAAGTGATTAATTTTAAAAATTACCCTAAAAATTCCTAGAAATTGCAATAAATCCTAAAAATGTAATTAGAGTTTACAAAAAATAAAAAATCACTCAAACCTTTTATTTAATTAAATATTAAGTTTTTAATGCTAATTAAAGCCCTAAAAATCAATTTCATTAATAAAAATCCCAAAATGAGATTTTTTAACTTAAACCTCTAAAATGACTTAGCTAAATTAAAAACTATTTTTGAAAATTTTAAAATTAATTAAAACTATTTAAAAATGATTAAGAACTAATAAAACTTAAAATAATTCTAAAAATTAATATAATGACAATAAAATTAATCTAAATTTTTTAAAATTCCTAACTTAATGTATTTGAACTAGGAAAAATGAAAAACTTGTAAAAATATAAAATTTAATTTTTAATAATAAAATAATAATAATAAAATATTAAAAATCCAAAATTTATAAAAAATTCTAAAAAGTTTCAAAATAGTTTATTTTAACCTAAATAACACAGGAATGAACTTGAAATTATCTAAATACCCCTATTGGGGCCTTAAAATGGGCCAAAAACCCAAACAGTCCACTTAATGGGCTTCATTTAGGCCCAATAAGCAAAAGTGATCCAATTAAGCCCAAAACTTCCTATCTGACTCAAACTTTGATTTTAAGCACAAAACTCTGAAGGCCCAAAAGCTGAAAATGTGCTTATCACAGCTTAATAAGTCAAGAGCTTATTTTTAATGGGCTTTTTGGCCCATGAAGCCATAAGCTAATGCCATAAGCTCTAATTTGACACACAAGCTTCTTTTGAGTTACCAAAGAGATCTGTGAAAATAAATTTTGAAAAAAACACAAGAAATAAGCCTGAAATAAGCCAAAGCTCTCTTCACAAAACGACAAAATAGTCGTTTTTGAGTTTTAGGCTACCTCAAGTGCTGATTCAAGTTGCAAAGGTTTAAAATGACTTAATTAAGCAAAATAATCAAAACGTTTTCCAATAAGCACACTGAATAAGCTAGAATAAGCAAATAAGCACTTATGTAAAAGTCAAACTGTTTGGTTTTCTAGTCAAACTTAAAAGTCAAACCCTAATAAGCTCTAGTTCAAGTAAATGGGTCAAATAAGGAAGATCTATCACAAAAAATAATTTTTTGCAAGTCTGGATAAGCCAAAATGGCTAATAAATAAGCTGTTGATCAAATAACACTAGTAGTGGCTAGCAACAGGGGAAAGGAGTTCTCACTGCTTGACTTCTTTGACTTTTTGTCTTATGTGACTTTTTGTTGGATTCAGGTTAAGCAAAGGCACCCAAGTAATCAGTGGATCACAAGGAGTCAATACAACAATAATACCACAAATTCACCAAGCCAATTAGTACATTTTAATCAAAACATCCACAGATATGCACCAGACATGAATAATAAGCAGTTTTCAACCAATAAGCAATTTAAGCAAGAATAAGCCAGCCAAACTTCACCAAAAGCATACACAAGCTATAAATAATTCAAATGAACATAAATAAACAGGTTTCATGCAATGATTCAAAGTTTAGATCAAGATTCAAGCACTTAAATGTTATTGATGAACAAGAACAAGCAGATTTTACACTTTGTTGATATACTTGACCACAAGACCAGGTTCAAACCCTCAAATCTTCTTAACAGGTTATAATAACTATGTTTAATCACTTGTATTCCCTAAGCATGCATACAAACTAAGTGTTTCCAAATTCTTAGGTCAAAACAAGCAGATTTCAACTTTTTATAGCACAATTAAGATTTTGATGTTCAAAAGCCAAGAACTTGCAGCAAATAACATACAACCAAGTATATATCAGATACCAACACAAATAACCAACAAACAATAACTCAAATCCAAATTGTAAACTTAAACAGGTTAACCCAAACACCCCTTAACTTTTTTAAATCCAATTTTAACAAAGCAAATGTGTGATTTAGTGTTACCCAAGCCCAATCTAACACAATAACAACATTATCATGCAGTATCAAGCAATTTTAAGCCACAAAACAACAAGAACAATAGCAGAACACAAATTCACCAAAAATCAAGTAGTTTTAACAGATTTTGGGTAAAAGGTCTCAAACCTCATGAATGTACATCCACACTCACGAATTTTTGAGCTTATGTGCCTAGTAAAACAAGGCACAAGCTTCCACAAAGCTGCTAAGAGTAACAAGGTTAGAACAAGTGATATTCAAAACAGAAAAATGGAAAAAATGAACAAAAGGCTTGATTAATGCAAACTTGTTCCCACTTCCTTGAATATCCCCAAACTATAAGCTTACCACACCTTGATAATCCTCTTATCAGGGTGCTATAACCACTTATAGCCCAAAAATTTTAGGGTTTAAACCAAGATTTAGCAAAATATCAAGTTTTGAACACTTGCACAATTTCTTGCCCAAGGTTTGAAAACATGTTTTAAGATTTCAAAAACACAAACATATATCAGTAACAAGTAAGTAATAAGATTGGCACTTGGATTTCATCAACAACATCAAACACTTTCTCATTAAAATGAAAAGAGGATTTACAGATTTGTGATAAAGGAAAAACCAAGAGCAAAGCAAAATTGTAGCAGGTCTTATGCCTTATATAGGCTACAATGGATACTAAGAAAGCATAAAAACGTAAACCCTAATGCTGTGAAGTCCCTGAATTTCCCCTTGAGATTTTGAATAACTTGAACTCATGTGAAGTTTCTTTGGCAGTTTGTAGTTGAAATGTTGGTGGAATTGCATCCAATGGCTCTTGTGAAGCTTAGAAAGCAAGCAAGTTTGTGGGGCGTTGGATCTCTTTGGCACTTTTGGCATCTTCCTCACCTTTGTAGCAAGGGAGGTCACATGTAGCTTGTGTGATGATGTGGCAAGTATTTTGTGGGTTGGGTTATGATCAAGGAAGCCTTAATCATAATTCTGGAGAAGATTACGGCTTAATTACAAGCAACTAAGGAAAACCCAATTTCATCAAGAACATGAAGAACAAGCTGTTTAATCCTTTTTGGGTTTAAAAGTTGTGTTTAGCGCATTTTTAAACTAATCAGTTGGATTAGTTTAATAAAGGCTGAGTGGAGGGTGACATGTCAAAAGGGAGGGTTCTCATTGGTTGGTTTAGGTGAGTGTGGCACGTGGCAAGCTGCCACTGGCCTATGTATCTTTCCTTGTCTCCCACTTTTGGCCCCTCATTTCTTCCTTTTCTTTCATTTTAGTTTATAAAGGTGAAAAACTGATTTCCTTTGTAAATAAACTTTCAGTTTTCACACTTTTGCCCCAAATAGTTTTCAAAAGTATTTTCAAGGGTATTTCTTGTAATTTGATGATTCTTGAAGGGGTGTTTTGGCATTTTCTTCATTCTTCAAGGTGTTGACTTATATTGTTGACTTCTTGGAGGACTTATAATGACAAGTATTCAAAATTGAGGGACCATTCTTGCCAATTCTTCAAAGTAGAGGACCCTTTTTGTAAATTTGACAAATTTTAAGGACCAATCTTGTAATTATGACTAAAACAAGGGTTTAAAGTGTCATTTCTTCCATATTAGAGGACCCTTCTTGTACAATCTTCATTTCTTCAAGGGTTATTCTCGGAAAATCACCATTAGGGCTTGGTTCATTGTGCGGCTTCGTTTCCTGTGTTCGTTTTTGCTTGTTTCTTGTGATCTTTTGTCATTTTCTCAATATCCGTACCTAAAATACACATGTAACAAACACAAGCATATATTTGGCATAATTCATGATATTTAATGCATTTTAAGCCCATTTTGAACGATGAGACTATGTATAAAAGCAGTCTAATCAGTCATGTATCCAGTTTACAACATACATGGATTGAACATTGTGATGTGCATTAAAAGTACCAAAAAGAACTACGGGACAAAAACCTGCATACCGGTCTT
Source organism: Glebionis coronaria (assembly GCA_025667525.1). Taxonomy (NCBI): domain Eukaryota; kingdom Viridiplantae; phylum Streptophyta; class Magnoliopsida; order Asterales; family Asteraceae; genus Glebionis; species Glebionis coronaria. The sequence continues at coordinate 45,670,698 of CM046877.1, forward strand.
CGGCATGATCTTGTGGATCTTCTTTGTTAACGGCATCTACAACAAAACTAGTAAATTTAGTTTCTTTATGTATTTTTTTTCTCGTACTCTCGTTTTTAACGTATTGTAAATTTATATTTCGCGTAATGTTGTTTTTATTTTTAATGTATTGTATCGTAACTTTTTATTTAAATTAAATGTGTTTGTTTTAGATTTAATCTATAAAAAATGTACGAATAATATGTTATTATATGTTACGAAGGATAAGGTATATAGTTATTGGTGTGTTATTGAGGTGGCGCTGAGGTGGCACACCAATAACATGTCATTGGCATGTTGGACACCAAACACTCTTAGTATTAGTTTTTGTCATATTTATAAAGTAATAACAAATTTATAAAGTAATCACGATAGATCGTGAGACGTCTCCCTTAACCGTTTCCTTGCATTTCTAATTGATATATGTGACATGAATTGATTACAAATAGGTTTGCACATTTTATTTTAAGAACTATGACAAGCTAGTAATGATAAAAAACCAATATATAAATATGACACAATATGTAAAAGGATAAAACAACGTGTCTTAATAAAAAAAGAACAGTGCATAAATCAATTAACTAGAAACTTAGGTTGGGCACAACACACCGATCGTGAGTATTGGCCGACCGATTTCAAACTCGATTGATCATGTTGCGGAGATTGAATCGTGTCCGACGTGTACTCGAGGTCAGTTTAACCCACGACCTTTTTAAAAAATAAAAAATAAAAAAGATTTCTAAATTACCATTACATATTAAAAAAAATCAAATTTAAACATTTTACCCTATAAATACCCAACCCATTAAACCATTTCTCTCACACTTTTAAAACTTTATTTTACATCAAATAATTTTTATACCATCTAAAAAATAGGTTCAAACCAACCGTGGACTCCTGATGAGGATTTATGTGAAGTTTGGATACATGTTTCGGAGACGTACGTACCAAGAAAAAGTCAACATATGAAAGTGTTTTGGTAGGAGGTAACTAATACTTTCATAGCAAAAAGGGTGATCAAAAAAGAAGTTGTGACCCCATTACAAGCAAATCATTAAGTACGATTCGTCTTAAATTTGGTCAATTTTCTTCGATTTACAATAATGTCTTACTTAGGCATCCAAATAAGACTTCTAAAGATACTGTCTATCAAGAAGTCGCAATCGAATATCACACTCTTATCATTCGGATTTTGCATTCTATAAATGTTAGAAAGTTTTGAAACAAAGTCCCAATTGGAGCGAGGTTGAAATGCTACGGTTTCTTAAGCGGGGAATTTAATTTTTTAAATTTTACTATTATTATTATTATTATTATTATTATTATTATTTTTTTATTATTAAAAATCCAATTTTATTAATCACACAAAATTGGAAGGGAGCCGCGAAACAAGCTGCACGCCCACCCGTATTATTATTATTATTATTATTATTATTATTATTATATATTAATATAACATAATAACATTACATGAAGTTGGATGGGAGCCTAAACACAATTTGCACCCCCACTCCTTCCTGAATACAAAAACTTAGGGTCCGTTTGGTTAAAGTTGGGTTTTACTTTAGGTGTGGGTTTATAAAGTAGGTAGTTTAGGATTGGATTTGAGACAGGTTTAGTATTTATTTTAAAAGTAATAGGACCCACAAATTTAAATATATTTTAAGCAATAATATATTAATTTAGTTTATTATTCTAAATAATAATTGAAAGTCATACACATAAATAACTAGTGGGCCCCAGTAAAAATAGCTAAACCCATCAATTATATGGGGATAGTGTCAGATGGAGTAATAACCGTATTTTTGCTTTTCAAAATGAACCAAACAACTGATTTTAATCATAAAGTTAAACCTTTGAAAAATATATGGACCACTATGAGCATTGTTAGTGTGACTAATAGAAAGAGACTTAATGCGTGAAAGTGTGTCCAAAGCATCCTTATCCAATTCCCCAAATGTAGAAAAAGCAAAAGGAATGAACGTGTATCCGTTGTCCGCATATACAGTAGCATACTTCCTCTTTTTCTTTTCTACATCATTATGTAAGGCTACCCTAGGGGCCCATGAATTCACCCCATACCAGAAAAGGGAGATATGCAAGTCGCATCTAAACACGCGTCTTTACCTTGAATCCAATTTAATAGTAAAAGGTCAGCTAGACGTAGATCTTTACCATCGTCTGAAGGGAAACCCAATGGAGCCTCCTTGATCAGTCAAGCGTTGTACTGGTCTGCAGATACCACTTGTAGATCAGGGACAAGCGATACGCACCACAATTCCAACCTTAGAACATATATCGAATATAATATCACGCACCATATTATGTCTGAACTTCACCCTGTGAGATCTCGTATTTTCTTGGTAATTATTTTATTCTTATTCGTTATTTTAATCATTGTTAATACTTATTCGAAATTATAAAATTATTTTTATTTTATAATTCCATACTTATTTAAATCAAATATTTTGATTTATTATCACCCACGTGCATTTTTACAAAAGTTTACTTGAATCAACAGAACGAGAACTGAGGGCTAAATATTTCGACTTAAAGATATTAATCTTTACATTTTATTAAGTCTAGACCGATAACGGGCACAATGTTTAATCATTTTATTTCACATTTTACTGTCAATTGTTTCAATGTTTGATGTTTTCGATGTTTTCTTTTAATGACGTGTTAAGTCAAGTCGGGAGTCGATATTATCTTATTTCGAGTGCGTTTTAACTTTTAAGAAGTATTTTTACGAAACCCGAGTCCCGTAAATATTTATAAATTTGACTAATAGTCATTTCTCACTTTTTAACAAAGTATTTACTTTATAGTCCACAAGTTTTAAAATTGACAACATTAGTCCTTACACTTAAAGCACCATATATAAACCCATTATTTCACTTCCACTAACACATTTAAACAAGTTAATAAAAAAACACACCATCACTTTCCCCTCTACCCTTGCCGTGAGACCCCATCACAAAAACACCTCAACTTCATCATCATCCATCCCAAATTAATCAAAAAAATTTAAAGACCACTTCCTAGAATTTTAAGGTGCATCTTTTGGTACAAAATTTGTACACATGCATCAACTTTTGAAGTTTTTGATGATTTTATGGTTGAATAAGTGTTTGATCATTGTTTTTAGGATGATCATCGAAAGATTTTGCTATTTTGATGTTCAAAAGTCTAAGTTCTTTATTTTTATCTTTTGATCTTGTTGCATGCAAGGGTTTAAGATATTATAGGATGATTATAGCATGGTTTTATGAGTGGAAAAATGGTTAGATCACGTTGAAAAAGTCTTTTGATATGATTTTCAAACTAGTAATTTTAGGCAGAAAGTATAAGTTGGTTTTGGGTACCTTAAACTTGGATTATTGTTAAACTAATTAGATAGGGCTGTAGAGATTTTCAATACCTTCGATTTAATATAAAGTAGAGCTTCTAACTCAAAACGAGTTGGAAATAGCGATAGTTTATTCGTGTACCGGGAGACGAGTATCGGCACAATCTAAAATTGTTGTCGATATTTGAATCGAATATTGGGGACTATAAGTTGAGTTTTAAAAATGGTCAAAGGCTGTTTTTGGACTATAAACCTAGGGTTGTGAGTCTATTATCAAACCCAAGTGTCGGTTTTCTAAACGGTGTTGTTTAGAAAGGTCAAAATGGTTTTACGAGTCAAAGACGTAATTCTGTCCGGTTTTTGTAACACGAAGATGTGTCGGGCAGGGAGTCTTAGAGGTAAAAACTTTTGACGAGCTTTTTATATGGCTTTCTATAGATATTAAGTGAGCTTCTCAGTTAGTACTATAAACTTTTGACGTGTCTAAGCGAGGTAAATCAGTCCATACATTTGGTATGTGTCGGCAGTTTTTATCGAAAGCATTGTCTAGTAAAGGTGTACTTTTAGATGTAGTCTAGAAGTACCCCTTGTATGGTTTTTCTTATGTGTCATAATTTGGTTATGTACCTCATTTAATTCAAGTGTTTTTATAAACATTTATTTCGTGTCTTCTAAACTTTCGTGTCCTGTTATCGTAGGTCTCTGATGACTTAACGTTGCTTGACTTTCCGTTGTTACTACTGAGCCCTCGAGTTTCGTGTTGATTCCACCTTATAGCTAAGGTGAATTCATAGCCCCTCTAGCTACTTGTTCATTGTTTCAAAACACGGGGTGAGACTATCATGTTGGAACACAAACTTTTAAACTGTATGCTATCCAGAACTATATGGTGCCAGATGAATTTAATGATATTATTGCTTTTAGACGTTAGCCTTGAGTTTCCTCTACTGATCATGAACCATTAATTGTCCCGTATGCTTTGCGCTAAGCGCAAATTTTGTGGGTGGATCCATCGGATTGACAATCCCCGTCCCGATTACCTTGACGCACTTACATTTGTTTATTTAAGCTTCGGTTCATGAGACTAAATAGCAATAATATTCATCGTGACTATGTACAATCTACATAGTTATCCTCCCATTACGTGATTTACAAATTCTATTGTGTTCCATTACTTAGTTTTCTAAACCTATGAATATCACTCAACTTTTTGTTGACGGGTTTTACATGTTTTAATCTCAGGTAATACTGCTTAATGTGCTTGGACGAGGTACCGTAGGTTGTTGGCAGCTTGGAAAGATCTGTGTTGTGATATGTTTATGCTTTGTTATAAATGACGTTGTTAAAGTCTTCTGCTAATCTGTTGTTATCTTAAAAACTTTAAACTATGATGTTATGGGACTTTGTTATGTTTTAAAACTTGTGGGACCGATACTATAAAACTCTGGTAAACTATGATGTAATATATAAGTCTTTTATTACGTCATTTATAACTCATTGTTACTTTTGCCTTGACGTGTGATCCCCTCGTTGCCTAGTTGTTCCATGTCAGATTCTGGGGGTCTCACACACCCCCACTTCACTAGAAAAGTGGATCGCGTGGTCTCCCCATTGGTCCATCTGATGCACATTAAAACTCGGGCAAAGGCTACCTTTAGAGAACAAAGGTATGGCAAGCCTATAACACAACATGGAGCGAAACTGGCGGTGGTTCAGCCTTTGCCCCAAACCATCAATGGGGATTGTGAAAAGGAAATCATGAGCATGTGGAGCGCCTATGTAACTTAGAATAGCCAATGCCTTGGACTTAGCGAGTATTTTGAAACAAGTTATTTCTCAATGACACCAAAATAACACTTTGCAATGGTTTTCATCATATGGGGGCAAAAGTGTTAGTGGTGACGGACAACGCATCGACGTTGCATGTAACATTGAATACGTCAAGGGCATCCTAAAAAGAAGAACCATGCGAGACAATACCTGTCTTTGAGAATATCTTAATTAGAAATTTGAGATATTACAAGAAATTAGTGGGAACCCGAGATACTATATGGGTTCCCACTCCACTAGCAATAACAAAGTTGAGCCTACTAAAAATATGAACTTCAGCACGTAACCTAATGTCTTGAGTCACAGAGAAATTTCGGATATGCTTTAGTAAGATTAATATTGAGTATTTGCATGTTCGTTTTTTCTCGACTCAGGACAAATTGAAAGTCCTACTAATATCAAGCATTAAATTGTTTTTGGTTGTTAAAGGATTATTTGGATTCTAGGTCTAATTCAAACAAGCACGAAAAAATAGAAAATATTATAGATCTATTTATCCGTAAAACAAATTGCAATTACCAATTAATATTCACAAAGTACAAGTATTAAATGCACAAAAAGTAAAAATTTCTTGAAATGTAAAGGAAATGAAATTATAGGGACTAAGAATGCAAAATCAGAAACTATAGGGACCAAATATGAAAATATAACAAACTAGTCAAACAAACTTAACAAACCTCAAAACTGACTAACCAATATTGTAACAAACTAAACTTCAAGGACCAACACTTGCAAACCCTAAAAAGATCAAACTTTCAAAGCTGATTAACAAGTAAATGTAAAACCAAGGATCTAAGTGCAATTAAAGTGTGAACTTTCACAAAAACGGGCACTAGCACTTGAATAAGCTCGTATGAGCTTTATTCTCAACCAATTTTAATCTGGTTTTTTCTAAAGTGCTTAAAACTCAATTTTAGCTAGTCTTGCAAAAGGAATTTGATTAAAAGCTGTTAAATCTTGATTTAACTTATTACAATAAGCTCACATTAAGCTCAAAATGAATTGAGACATCCACAAGTTGATTTTCTTGCAAAATCTGATTAATCAAGCCTAAAGAAGCTTGGAATGTCTTTTGGTTTTGAAAATAAGCAACAGAATAAGCTGGAATCCTCAATAAGCCAAAAGTGCTTATTTGACCAAAGTTTGACCAAAAATTCAATAATCTCAAAATCTCAGAATTTACTCATGACATGTTTGCTATTGACTTTGTGAAACAAAATGGGTGGAATAATGAAGTAGATTTTGAGAACTAATAAATCAGTTAGCTAGTTATCACAGCAACTTGAAATTGGTCTAAGTGCTTATTATTAAGCTAAAAACTCACTCAAATCTTAATACTGTAGAATTACCTAATAAGCAGTGAAAGTTTAGATGTTAGGCTACAAGTAGAAATAGATTTCAGCCAAATTCATCAAGAAATAAAGAAGTGCCATGGAATCAAAATGAGCAAGTTTTAACAGATGAACTTTTTAAAGGATATGACCCAAACTTTTTCAATGTCAATTTCCTTTTTTACCTTTATATTGACTACAAATCTTAACCAAAATGCTCACACTAACTGACTAAGTGAAAGTGAGCTAAAAACAGTAGGTTTTACACACTGAATTACAATCAATGATTTTGATCCAAACACCACTTACAAAAGCTGTCAAGAACTTTATCAAAGACTTTTTGAGCAATTGACTAAGACAGATTAAGGCACCTATTAAAACTTGATCAAATGATGAAATGAAGTAGTTTAGAGTAAAAAACTAACAGATTTACTTGTTAAACAACAAAATGAGTAGCTAATGGACAATGACTGATGAAAGATCAATTTTAACCAAGTAAAACTTAATGAGAAGCTGTAAAACTACAAGCTAGCTATCAAATCAACACAATCACACTACAATTGAGCTAATTACACTTTCAGTTCAGCACTTAAGATTTACACTAGGTATTTAGCATGCAAGACAGTTTAGGGGAATTTAAATGAGCAAATTATGTCCCTTTTAGCAATAAGACACCACTGATGGAGTAGAGGAGCGCTGAGCTCTCTAAGGACAACCAAAACACCATGAATCATCCACCAATAACCATCATCATCATCAGAATTTGATACAATGAACTGGACTGCTATGAAATGGACTGCAAAACGAATTCTGAACCAGCTACAAGTCTCCAAATCAACAATCAAGTTCCATTGATTATGAATGATCAAAAGAACATCAAAGTAACACTAAAATTATAGTAATGCAGGTAGAGAATGAGAATTGAGTGAGAATGAAGGGTAAATTTCATTAATGGTGGGAAAGTCTGTTACAAAGTTGTTACTAACTGACTAACTAACTCTTAGGTGGTTGTCAAACACCTAATAGTAGTAGCTAACTAAATTGAGAAACTGGAAATGAGAGAGAATTGAAAAGTGTGTGTTTTCATACCTACAAGCTACACTTTACAAATGAGGACTACTGGGTGTATTTATAGACTGAATTGGAAGTGTGTTGGAGATGGTTGACGTGTCCAAATTAATAGGAATCCTCCACGTATACTAATGGCCAATTGTAAATTATTGATGATGAACACAATTGGGGATTTTTGATCGAATCACTTTCAGCTTAATTGGATGATATTAGTGAACTCGTCTCTTAAAATGAAGCACTTTTCATGTTTATAACTCCTCTTGATATGCAGTGTAGCAAAATCTTGTTCCTGGGCTCGTATGAACTTGAAGATGACATGTGGCATTGTTTTATTGGACTTCATTGGCTCACACGGATCATTATCCATACTAGATATATATATTATTGCCCTCATTGGATGAAATAATGCTAAGTGCGTTTTACTGTTCGGATTATGTAATAAATGAGAAGTCGCGCTAGTGGGGCTAGATGGCAATCCATGTCACTCTCATTCTTCTTTCTCATTGGCTCATTTCATCCTCACACGGATTAAACCAAAACTTGGCCAAATTTTGTCACTTTTAACCCTTGTAGTTTAGACAGAATAGAAAGTAGGCCCCAAGCTTTATTTCTTTGGAAATTTTGATCCTTCAAACTTCAAACTTGTTCATGAATCACCTTTTGACTTGTTGACTTGAATGTTAACCAGATTTGACTTTAATCTTGACTTTTGAATAATTGCACTTTAGTCCTTCATCTTTTGAATGTTGTCAAGATAGGTCCTTTGTCTTTGCAAGGCTTGTCACTTTTGATCCTTCTTTTGTCTTTTGTTCATCTTTAAGGCTTGATTTCACTTGTTTGCTCCAAATATGTATCCTTGTTACCTAAACAAGCACAAACACAAAACATACCCCATAATATTGCTTTTATGTATAAAAGTTAGGTATTTGCTATGTGTTTTAGGGTGATTTGTGATATTATTGATATGAGATTTCACTCATATCAAATCCCCTACACTTGATCATTGCCATGACCTCATGCAATGCCATATTTTAAAGCACCAATTTACATTTTTCTCATAATTAATCTACCTTGGCCAATATGAAATGCTTTTACACTACTTTACACTATATGATGCATGATTTTGATTTTATACAATGCAATGCAAAGGCAAGCAATTCTATTTATATATTTTTGGATTTTCTTGAAATGGTTTTGATGAATAAGTCATAAAGAAATCAAAGATTTTAATTAGGGCTTTGGTACCATGAACACTTATTATCCTCAAGTTTCACTTTCCTAATACCAAGCTTAAAAACAAGATCATTGTTATCAACAAGTGAAAGTGCGTCAACTTATTCATATAGATTAATTGTGTTACTCTTATACCCACCACTTATTATGCCTCTAAGACCGGTTATTATTTGAGCAAATTGCTTGAGAATAATTTTTTCATTATTTAAAGCGTGAAATATAAGAAATGTAAAATCTCAAAATAAGGAAGCACGATTTTAATCCTAAGTAACCATCTTATCCATTACTCGAAAAACCGCCCACAATTGATATAAGTCTGAATCAAGAGTAATAAGTCATTCGCCTTATGTGTAAGATCCTTATGTCATGTATTAATAAGTAGCTATACACTCGCTAAAGAAAGAAAAATAAAACTCTCGCAATAATTTATATCCGCCGCCTTTTTGAGACCTTGGATCTTCAATCCCACAACCTGTCAAGGTAATATTGGATTGGTGCAACTATCAAATCCCCGCAACCCTTCTGAGAGTAATATTGAAATTCAATAGCTACTATAATTAACACTTCACTTCCCCTCTTTGGAGTCTTGTATAATTATTTTTTTTCTTTTTCTTTTTTTCTAGCCACTCATTTTTTTCATAAGCCGCTCTTATTTTTCTTTATTCCTCACAAAGAGAGTTGAAAAGAATAAAAGGAAAAACACCCGCTAAGTATTAAGCATGACATAAGTCTAGTACACATAAAACGTTCTAACTTAGATTCTTAAGACGTACTTATACCAACCATGAATGATTAGTCAAAAATGCATAAGATTCTTAAGACGTACTTATACCAACCACGAATGATTAGTCAAAAATGCATAAGAGACTACAAACCGATTAAAACCGTTCTTGATTATTTATTAACATATATACATGCGTTGGCAAGAAAGTAAAGGTTACGAAAGGGGATATAAAAGCCACAATTAATGAATATGAGGTTTATCTAGCCCTTTACACTTATTTCAAACTCTATCATCTCTTGTTCTCTATATTTTAAAATCTCAAATAATGAGACTAGTGGATGTTTAGCCTAATAAACCAATAAAGGTATACATGGTTAAGGCTACTAGCTAGAGAATGCTTAGATAAGCAAACTCGGGTTGAGTCAAAGTATCCATGGCGGGCCTAATATGTCAAAGATGTCTAAACTTGTTAAACCATGTCCTTTACTATATTTTTTTCCTTAAAATAAAAGAAGAAATATATACAATGCAAATGTGTTATGCAAATAAAAGATGATTGATGCAAAAATTATGAATGCATATTTTTTGTGGCCAAAGTAGATCAAAAATTTGAAAAATGTTTGAAAAATTAATTTCCAAGTTATCATGAAGGTCAATGACAAAGTCTAGGTAAGGTCACTTTGATAGAAGTCCCCCTACACTTAAGATAAACATTGTCATCAATGTTTAAGAGTATTGGAGTAAACTCCCCTACACTTAGGACATTGACAACTTTGCTTAACCCAAGCTAAGGAAAAATCAACTATAGTGAATTCATTTTTAAGCACAATGTGGTTATAAAATCACAATAGTAACGAAGTGAACCGGATACAAGGGCCTCCTCCATAAGCTCCAATGTACGTGATAAGAGAGAGCAACCCTACAAACAACATGAAGACAAAAGTAAGGTCTCCCCCTACACTTATCCTTAATTCTACCCTTATTTCTATCCTACCACACGCTAAGTCTAAAAACTCTAAACCTAGTTATTCAAGCCTGATTTATGGAGTCTCTAGCTTGACTCTTCCCACAATGAATTAATTCATGGGAAAATGGGGGTCTCTTGGACCATTTCTACGGAAATGTCCTCCCCAAATTAATGCTTAACACGGTGACCATTCACTTTAAAATTTGGGCCATTTGGTTGTGAAAACTCAATAGTCCCATATGGAACACTTGAGCAATAGTGAATGAACCGGACCATATTGACTTAAGCTTGCCCGCAAAGAGTTTCAACCTTGAGTTAAAGAGGAGAATCGGCTCTCTAACTTTGAACTCACGGTTCTTGATCTTAGCATCATGCAATTGCTTAGTCTTTTCCTTGTAAAGCAACGAGTTCTCATAAGCATTGGCTCTCAATTCATCCATTTCATTGAGTTGGTCCTTTTTATGTGAACTGGCTTGGTTTAAATCAAAGTTTGTCCATTTGAGAGCCCATGAAGCCTTATGCTCTAACTCGAATGGGAGGTGGCGTGCTTTTACATAGACAAGCCTATATGGAGTACAACCAATTGGTGTCTTAAAAGCCGTCCTAAAAGCTCACAAAGCATTATCAAGCTTATCCGACCAAGAAGCCCGATGCTCTCCCACCGTTCTTTCCAAAATTCTCTTTAAACCATGATTTGTGACCTCGGTTTGCCCATTGGTTTGAGGGTGATACGCGGTAGAAAGTCTATGGTTAACACCATACTTCTTCATGACTCTTGTAAATTGATCATTACAAAAATGAGTCCCACGATCACTTATGATAGCCCGAGGTACACCAAATCTAGCAAATATTTGCTTCAAGAATTTCACTACAACTCGAGCATCATTAGTAGGCAAGGCTTTGGCCTCAACCCATTTTGAAACATAGTCCACGGCTACGAGTATGTACTTATTTCCCTTAGATGATGGAAAAGGTCCCATGAAATCTATTCCCCATACATCAAAAATCTCACACTCTTGTATAAAATTTTGTGGCATCTCATCTCGTTGATTAATCTTTCCTTGTCTTTGACATACATCACAAAATTTCACCATCTCTTGAGCATCTTTGTATATTGAAGGCCAATAGTATCCCTAATCAAAGACTTTTTTGGCGGTGTAGTTGGGCCCAAAATGTCCTCCCGTAGGTCCTTTATGACAAGCTTCTAAGATTTTAAATGCCTCGGGTCCATCTACACACCGTCTAATGATTTGGTCCGCACATTGCCTAAAGAGGTAAGGGTCATCCCAAAAATAGTATTTTGCTTCCTTATGAAACTTCTTCTTTTGTTGTGAAGTGAGACCCTCTATTAACACATCCCCCACAAGATAGTTTGCAATATCCGCAAACCAAGGGGTGGCATCCTCTTGAGAAGATATAGACATGAGCTCCTCTAATGGAAAGGATTCATTAATTTCCTTATGAGGCAATTCACCTTGAAAAGGATACTCAAGTCTACTCAAGTGATTCGCCGATAAATTATCGGCTCCTTTCTTATCACGTATCTCAATGGAAAACTCTTATAGCAATAAAACCCATCTCAAAAGTCTAGGCTTAGCATCGTGCTTTGTCATAAGGTACTTGAAAGCGGAATGATCCGTATACACTATGGTCTTTGAAAGCACAAGATAAGGTCTAAATTTCTCAAAGTCATAGACTACAACAAGCAACTCTTTTTTCGTGGTGGTATAATGAAGTTGAGCACCCGTCATTGTTTTACTAGCATAGTGTATAGATTGAAAATGCTTATTCACTCTTGGTCCTAACACGGCCCCCACGGCATAATCACTAGCGTCACACATGAGCTCAAAAGGCAAATCCCAATTTGGAGAAACCAAAACGGGAGCCTTAGTCAACTTTTCCTTAAGAATCTCAAAAGAGTCTACACACTCTTGGGTGAAAATGAAAGGAGCATCTTTTTCCAAGAGGTGGGTCGTCGGTCTTGCAATCTTAGAAAAATCTTGTATAAAACGTCTATAGAATCCCACATGACCCAAAAAACTCCTAACTCCTTTCACCGTGGTAGGTGGGGGGAAGTTTAGCAATAACATAAATTTTAGCACGATCCACTTCTAAACCTTTATTAGATATCTTATGTCCCAAGACTATTACCTCTTTGACCATGAAATGGCACTTCTCCCAATTAAGAACAAGACGTGTTTCTTCACACCTCTTAAGCATACGTTCTAAATGGGAGAGATAAGAAGTGAATGAATCTCCAAAGACCGAGAAATCATTCATGAAAACTTCCATAGTGTGCTCAATCATGTCATGAGAAATTGCCATCATACACCTTTGGAATGTGCCCGGTGCATTGCACAAGCCAAAAGGCATTCTCTTGTAAGCAAATGTACCATAGGGACAAGTGAATGTGGTCTTTTCTTGATCCTTCGGGTCAATGGGTATTTGGAAATAACCCGAGAATCTATCTAGAAATCAATAGTACTCATTTCCCGCTAAGCGTTCAAGCATTTGGTTCATAAAAGGCAATGGGAAATGATCTTTCCTAGTAGCATCATTGAGCTTCCTATAATCAATACAAACTTTCCAACCCATGACAAGTCTAGTAGGAATAAGCTCATTGTTCTCATTAGGCACTACGGTGATTCCACCCTTCTTAGGAACACAATGTACCGGGCTAACCTATGGAGAATCGGAAATGGGATAAATCATACCCGCATCAAGGAGTTTGATAACTTCCTTTTTGATGACCTCATGGATTTTAGGGTTAACCCTTCTTTGGCTTTGAATGGCGGGTTTGTAATCATCCTCCATAAGGATTTTGTGTGTACAAAAATTTGGATCAATTCCCCTTATGTCGGATATTTTCCATGCTATGGCTTTCTTATGTTTCTTGAGGACTTCTACAAGTTTTTCCTTCTCATCATCTTTCAAGTCTTTTGCTATGATCACGTGTAATTGGTCTTTTCCTTCTAAGAAAGCATATTCAAGGTGTGATGTAAGATCCTTAAGTTCAAGGGAAGGTGGACTCTCAATGGAAGGTTTCACTATGGATGGATCATCTATGGTAACTTCTTATGGAGTAGGTGAAGGAATGAGATCATCATTGAGCAACTTTTGGATAGTGAGAATGTCTTCTTCCCAATTGACGGGAGAATCATCATTACCAAGGAAGTTGGACTCAAATTCCTCCAAGAGGAAATCACTCTCTCCAAATGGTGTTAAGGAGGGAGCAATTGAGGCAACGGTCTCTACATGAGGCATGTTTTCACTATCATTTTTACAAGCTTCATAGAAATGCTCATCACACACCTCATCAAGAACATCCACTATGTTAATTGTTTCACAACGTTGAGACTTCTTAGTTACTTTGCCTAGCTTAAACACCACTTTCTCATCCTCAACTCTCATAATTAATTCTCCCTCCGCCACGTCTATAAGAGTACGACCCATCCTTAAGAATGGTCTACCAACAATAAGAGGAACTCTCGGGCCCATATCATAATCAACCACTACAAAATCTGCGGGAAAGGTAAACTTATCAACCCTACAAACACATCCTCCGCTATGCATACCGGATAATCTATGGTACGGTTAGGTAACTCAAGGGTCATCCTAGCAGGAGTGAGCCCGGGAAGAGAGAGTTTTTGCCAAACCGATAAAGGCATGAGATTAATGCTTGCCCCAAGATCCGCTAGTGCCATGCAATTTTTCACCCCGATAAAATTACAAGGGATAAAAAATCGCCCCGGATCTCCAAGTTTCGTAAGTAAGGTTTTGAGCTACACGGCGGAGCAATTCTCATTAACTGATGTGTTAGGCAAATCCACCAACTTTTCCTTGTTGGAGAGGAGATCTTTGAACATTTTAGCAAACTTTGGAATATATGCAAGAGCTTCCGCAAAGGATATGTTTATGTTAAGTTGCTTGAACATCCTCAAAAAGTTTGACACTTGAATATCATCCTTGTTTTTAAGTTTCTCCTTTCTCAATCTTGATGGGTAAGGAAGGCTTGGTTTTGGTGTAGGTTGAGTAGTTGTTGTTGTGTAAGGTTTCTCTTTGTTGGTTTCTTCATTGGTAGGTGTGGAATGTAAAGGAGTAATGGGTGTAGGATGAGAAGGTGTAGGTGTTGAAGTTGTAGAGCTTGAAGGTGTTGTGTTTGATGTTGAAGGCTTGTCACAAGGTGGAACCATAGTAGGCTTAACCAAAGAAGGTGTATGAGGTGAAGGATCATTAGTTGTCTTTCCACTTCTTGTTGTGATAGCATTAACATTAGCCCTTGGATTTGTTTGTGTGTTTGAAGGTAGAGCCCCTTGCGGTCTTTGATTAAGCATCATCAAAATCCTCTTGGTAGTCTCCTCATTCATGGCTCTCATTTGATCTTGTGTTCTCTTTTCAATTTCATGAATTCTTCTTTCGTTTTCTTGGTTTATCTTTTGAAATAGGTCAAAGGTATCATTTTGCCCATATCCTTGATGGTATCCTTGATTTTGAAAGGGTGGAGGTGGTTGGTCAAATCCTTGATTGTTTGTATGAAAGTTATTTCCTTGATGTTGAAATTGGTTGGGTGCTCTATAGTTGTTTCCTTAGTAGTTTGGCCTAGGCCCTTGACTTCTTTGAAGCAATTGAGGAGGGTTGGGTTGATTTTGGGTGGGTGGATGGGGTAGAAAGCCGGGTGGAGCAAAGGTAGTTATTTGACTTGTAAGAGAGATTGTTTTGGTTGATGTTAGGTTTGAAGTGCTCTCTATGTTCATCTTGATAAGCATAACATTCAGGTTGGTAATTTTGAACCTTGTCACATTGTAGGTAAGAATGAGGACCTCTACAAGTCTCACATAAAATAGCAATGGCATTCACATAATTGGAAAAGTTGTTCAAGGAAAGGCTCTTAAGGGTTTGGGCTATGTCTTGATTTGTCTTAAGATTCATCTCTTGATTTCTTTCCATTATTTTAAGTATCTCTTGGTGACTCTTGAGGATTTGATTATCAAAGGATATGTGAGAAATATCTTGCACAACATGGACTCTTTCATCATTTTGGGTATTTGTTTGCACCATGAATTTAGTCTCAATAATGTCTCATGCCTCTTGAATGGATTTGGAAAGAATATTCCCACCCGCGGAAGAGTTGAGGGAATCTTGATGATGTGGTCTTAATTCATTGTAAAAGGTATTGATTTGGTGAACTTCATTGAATCCATGATTGGGTCATTTTCTCAATAACTCCTTGTACTCTTCCCAAGCATCACTAAAGTTTTGGCTAGGTTTTTGTTGAAATCCAATAATTAGGTTTCTCAAAGCCGTGGTCTTAGATGGAGGAAAGAACTTGTTCAAAAACTTCTTAGTAAAGTCATCCCAAGTGGTAATGCTCTTAGGTGGTTGTTTATCTAGCCAATACTTAGCATTGCCCTCTAAGGAGAATGGAACTAGGATCAACTTAATGGCATCATGGGGAACTCCATTGTACTTAAGGGTATTGCAAAGGGATAGAAACTTCTTGATATGATCATGTGGATCATCATTAGGTCTCCCAAAAAATGGTGTGTTTGAAACCAAGGTAATCATAGATGTCTTAAGCTCAAAGGTGTTTGCGGGTATCTCGGGTATTACAATGGCATCGGCATATCCTTGCACATTTGATTGAAGGTGCTCCATCAAAGGTCTATTGTCAACGGTGCTCCATCAAAATCCATTTAATATTGAGTATTTGCAAGTTCGTTTTTCTCGAATCAGGACAAATTAAAGGCCTACTAATATCAAGCTTTAAATTGTTTTTGGTTGTTAAAGGATTATTTGTATTATAGGTCTAATTCAAACAAGCACGTAAAAATAGAAAATATCATAGATCTATTTATCCGTAAAACAAATTGCAATTACCAATTAATATTCACAAAGTACAAGTATTAAATGCACAAAAAGTAAAAAGTGCTTGAAATATAAAGGAAATGAAATTATAGGGACTAAGAATGCAAAATCAGAAACTATAGGGACCAAATATGAAAATATAACAAACTAGTCAAACAAACTTAAGAAACTTCAAAACTGACTAACCAATGTTGTAACAAACTAAACTTCAGGGACCAACACTTGCAAACCCTAAAAAGATCAAACTTTCAAAGCTGATTAACAAGTAAATGAAAAACCAAGGACCTAAGTGCAATTAAAGTGTAAACTTCCACAAAAACGGGCACTAGCACTTGAATAAGCTCGTATGAGCTTATTTCTCAACCAATTTTAATCTGGTTTTTTCTAAAGTGCTTAAAACTTAATTTTAGCTAGTCTTGTAAAAGGAATCTGATTAAAACCTGTTAAATCTTGATTTAGCTTATTACAATAAGCTCAAATTAAGCTCAAAACGAATTGAGACATCCACAAGTTGATTTTCTTGCAAAATCTGATTAATCAAGCCTAAAGAAGCTTGGAATGTCTTTTGGTTTTGAAAATAAGCAACATAATAAGCTGGAATCCTCAATAAGCCAAAAGTGCTTATTTGACCAAAGTTTGACCAAAAATTCAATAAGCTCAAAATCTCAACATTTACTCATGACATGTTTGCTATTGACTTTGTGAAACAAAATGGGTGGATTAATGAAGTAGATTTTGAGAACTAAGAAATCAGTTAGCTAGTTATCACAACAACTTGAAATTGGTCTAAGTGCTTATTATTAAGCTAAAAACTCACTCAAATCTTAGTACTGTAGAATTTCCTAATAAGCGGTGAAAGTTTAGATGTTAGGCTACAAGTAGAAACAGATTTCAGCCAAATTCATCAAGAAATAAAGAAGTGCCATGGAATCAAAATGAGCAAGTTTTAACTGATGAACTTTATAAAGGATATGACCCAAACTTTTTCAATGTCAATTGCCTTTTTGACCTTTATTTTGACTACAATCTTAACTAAAATGCTCACACTAACTGACTAAGTGAAAGTGAGCTAAAAACAACAGGTTTTACACATTGAATTACAATCAATGATTTTGATCCAAACACCACTTACAAAAGCTGTCAAGAACTTTATCAAAGACTTTTTGAGCAATTCACTAAGACAGATTAAGGCACCTATTAAAACTTGATCAAATGATGAAGAAGTAGTTTAGAGTAAAAAACTAACACGTTTACTTGTTAAACAACAAAATGAGTAGCTAATGGACAATGACTAATGAAAGATCAACTTTAACCAAGTAAAACTTAATGAGAAGCTGTAAAACTACAAGCTAGCTATCAAATCAACACAATCACACTACAAACTTTCCAAGAAGGGTGGAATCACCGTAGTGCCTAATGAGAACAATGAGCTTATTCCTACTAGACTTGTCACGGGTTGAAAAGTTTGTATTGATTATCCACGTTTACTTGTTCCATTGATCATGAATGATCAAAAGAACATCACAGTAACACTGAAATTATAGTAATGCAGGTAGAGAATGAGAATTAAGTGAGAATGAAGGGTAAATTTCATTAATGGTGGGAAAATCTATTACAAAGTTGTAACTAACTGACTAACCAACTCTTAGGTGGTTGTCAAACACCTAAGAGTAGTAGCTAACTAAATTGAGAAACTGGAAATGAGAGAGAATTGAAAAGTGTGTGTTTTCACACCTACAAGCTACACTTTACAAATGAGGACTACTGGGTGTATTTATAGACTGAATTGGGAGCGTGTTGGAGATGGTTGACGTGTCCAAGTCAATAGGAATCCTCCACGTGTACTAATTTGGCCAATTGCAAATTATTTATGATGAACATAATTGGCGATTTTTGATTGAATCACTTTCAGCTTAATTAGATGATATGAGTGAACTCGTCTCTTGAAATGAAGCACTTTTCATGTTTATAACTCCTCTTGATATGCAGTGTAGCAAAATCTTGTTCCTAGGCTCGTATGAACTTGAAGATGACATGTGGCATTGTTTTATTAGACTTCATTGGCTCACACGGATCATTATCCATACTGGATATATATATTATTGCATGGCACCTCCTCATTGGTTGAAATAAGGCTGAGTGCGTTTTACTGTTCAGATTGTGTAATAAATGAGAAGCCGGCGCTAGTGGGGCTAGGTGGCAATCCATGTTACTCTCATTCTTCTTTCTCAATGGCTCATTTCATCCTCACACATACTAAACTAAAACTTGGCCAAATTTTGTCACTTTTAACCAATGTAGTTTAGACATGATAGAGAGTAGGCCCCAAGCTTTATTTCTTTGGCAATTTTGAACCTTCAAACTTCAAACTTGTTCATGAATCACCTTTTGACTTGTTGACTTGAATGTTAACCAGATTTGACTTTAATCTTGACTTTTGAATAATTGCACTTTAGTCCTTCATCTTTTGAATGTTGTCAAGATAGGTCCTTTGTCTTTGCAAGGCTTGTCACTTTTGATCCTTCTTTTGTCTGTTGTTCATCTCTAAGGCTTGATTTCACTTGTTTGCTCCAAATTTGTATCCTTGTTACTTAAACAAGCACAAACACAAAACATACCCCATAATACTGCTTTTATGTATAAAAGTTAGGTATTTGCTATGTGTTTTAGGGTGATTTGTGATATTATTGATATGAGATTTCACTCATATCAAAGATCACAACATCATTCTCAAGGTCCCTAAAGAAGAGAATGAGAATGTAAGAAAACCGTATCCAATATTTGCACACTTAGCTATGTACTTGACCCGTTTATGTTGTGCACCCTCAATCACAACACGACCTAGTACAAAATCGATCATCACAGTTTGCATCAAAGGCGATGAACCCGTTAGATCCACACAAACATCGTTCCCCCATCCACGAGTATAGTAACATATCAGCTGGACGTAAAGGTTTATCCCGCCCTCCACCAAGCCTAATGTCAACTTCTTTGCCAGCTGAAATCCTAGATCGAAAACATATGTCAACAAGTGTATCACGTACAACGTTATGCCGATGTTTTATACCAACAATACCATTACACGTGATAGTGTGATCCCATAAATATCCCCTGAAAAGACCCTAGAGCAAGTTGAGCACGGTTTCAGGACAGAGAAAAGGGGAACACCTAACCGATAGCATAACACACAACGGTAAGTCCTGACATTCATAGTTTGTCCTAACCCAGAAATGGGAACCACCCTAAGCCAATTAGAAATATGCTCCTCCATTTGAGATTTCCACAAAGCAATATGTCGAGGAGATAAGAAAAAAGTAGACTCCACGGTTTGACTAACACGTGTGAAATATATATCTACCAATTTCTTCATGAGTTTTGGGGCAACAATCCCACTTGGGTTACTCAAAGGGTCAATCTAAACTTTCGCATTAAAACTACACAAAGCATCCTCAAAGGCAGGCCCAGAGGCTACAATACCAGAATGTTGAAGCAACTTAGTCTGCAAGCTAGCAGACTATAATCTAGACGCAAGAAAGGCATAATTCAAAACATCACCTACAGTGTAGACACCAAGTCCCCCAAATGCAAAGGGAAAGGTGGAAAGCCTCCATTGCCAGTTACTAAAACCAGAACCAGATCTAGTGACAATACGCTCCAAAGCAGACGGAAGAGCAATATCAAAGTATATTGGGCCCGCTAAAAACCCGAGGGGAGCATGGGCGCATAGAAATATATAGTTTAGATATACCAGCACATTCACGAAGAAGTAACAACTCACATCGAGGGTCATTAATCGTAGAAACAACATCCATAAGCCTAATGGTTTTAGCTACCATTTTCAACACAAGGTCACTGTTAAAGTCTGAATCTACACTGACAAGCCCTCCAAGTAATTTAACACCATGTAAGGGTAGACATATATTAGGCGGGAAAACACCCTCAATCATGCTTCTTGGGTCTTCCTTTGGCAAAAAAACCTCAGTTTTATCAACATTAAGATGCAAACCACATCGAGGTCCATCCTCTAGAATTAACTTTAAAACGTCCCCTACAATAAGTGTATCTCCAATAATAGTGCCATCATCCAGATACCAAGCCTGAAGATAAAGGCTAAAAAAGGCTAATTTTACAATTCAATGGATGTAGTACTAATGAAAAAATTTGCGGCCCAAGAGGATCACCTTGTTGCACCCCTTGAGACGAACGTAAGATGTGCTCCCCATAATACAATCTAGCAGGACTCGAGTAACAAAATTCCACCAAAGGTAAAATAGCAGGACAACGAAGGCGGACTTCATGTAACATAACCTCTCGATCAACCAAATTGTTATTATTATTATTATTATTATTATTATTATTATTATTATTTTTAATAAACATCACTTCATTAGAATAATAGGATTTACAAGAAATTAGTGGGAAGCTGAGATATTATTTGGGGTCCCACTCCTTTAGCTATAGCAAAACCAATCCTATTAAAGATATGAATAGCATCACGAGCCCCTATATCTTGATTCATGCAGAACATTCGGATCCGCTTGAGTAAGGTAGTCGCATCCTCCTCTAATTCCCCCAAAGAAGAGAATGAAAAAGGAAGATAACCATGCCCGATAGATGCACACTTAGTCCCATACTTTACACGTTTACGCTGTGCCGCATCAACCACCACACGACGGGGCATAAAATCAGCCATCCCAGTTTGTGTCAAGGGTGAAGACTCGGTCAGATCCACAGACACATCAGGTCCTCTATCCCATATTATTATTATTATTATTATTATCATTATTATTATTATGTTTTGTAATGTTTTTTTATTTAATGTAATGTTTTTTATTTAATGTAATCTTTTTATGAAAAAATTGAACTTGGTCGCTTTGTTGTGAAAACCAGGTCGCTTGTAGATCGCCGTAGAGAAAGCTGATGTTATAAAAAAATGTAGGTCGTTGGTGGTCGCTATTGCATGCAGCCTTAGAAAACCAATTATAATATGTGCAGAATATTGATAACCTATGAATCTATGAAGTGGGTTGATGTTTTCTAGTGAGAGAAACTAGAGAGAGAAAGAGAGAGAAAAGTATGTGTCTTTTATTAATATGAAAGTTTCAAAATGAGCCACAACCAACCCCTTTACATGGTGGAAAGGGGTATTTATACTTCCAAGCAACATTGGGCTTGGGCCGGTCCATGACAAGCCCATGGACCGGTTCTTACTTAACTTAATAAGTAACAATTAACTATTTGTTAACTACGAGCTATTTCAACATAAATCATATTGTGGAGTGACCGATACTTCTAATATACGTTAAAACGTATTTCTAACAATCTCCCCCTAAGGGAGGTCACTCCACGTTACAAAGTTCTAAACCTAGCATACTATACTAAGTCTTCGTTCTTTAGCTCGTAGTCTTTTCTTCTTTTCTTTCTTTTGTTGTGAATATGTTGGTTTGATCTTTTTGGCTTTGGCTTGAGAGCATTGTTCTTTTGGCCTTTCACGTGCGATCTTTGCCTACTTGTGAATTTTGCCTCCTCGTGACTCCATGTTCCACACACTTATGTCTTTTTGTTGAATTCTCGAAAGTTTCAGAGTTTGTTACAGCGGAAGACTTCATCTTGTACTTTCTTGAATTTTTGCTGAACTTTGATGCAGAAAGACATAAGCATGTGAGAACGACTTCTACAGGTACACCGCAACACCACCGTCTTTAACTGGTACACAGCAACGCCACCGTCTTCAACAGGTACACAGCAACGCCACCGTCTTTAACAGGTACACAGCAACGACACGAATAAAATGGCTTTGAACATTTTATTCTAATTCGGTAGCATTTTACCTCCGGTCGGTGAAGACCGTTGGACGATATTAGATATCGTACCCGTGACGGATAGTTTCAATTAAGTAACTTCCTGACAGGATTTCGCGGGTAAACCCGTTCTCTTTATTCGACCGTTCAAAGCTGACTGCGAACATAAAGAGTGAATCACTTGGATAATTTATCCTTGTGATTTGAAGCCGTCAATTCATGAAACCTGGAACAAGTGAATCTCAATTAAGATTTTCACCATCGTTGCTTTCCAGTTGTCACGAGCTCAATTCATAAAGAATCTTGCACGTCACCTACCAAGTGTTGTTTGATGTTAACACTAGAAGGATTTCCACTCGGCACTGTGATCAATAAAGAGTCACTCTGAGTGTTCTGGCAAGATCATATGATAATGCGTAGAGGCCTGGAACGAGTTTAAGTTCAATTAAGAATTAAACCACTGTTTCTTTCCAGTTTTTCACAAGATTGGTTCTAAAAGAACCGCACGTGTAACCTACCATGAGCTTGTTTGATGTTGGCTCAAGCAGGATTTCCATCTTCATTGTAATACTTGCGTATTACTCGGATGTTCTGGCAATATTACAGGAATACTGCATAGGACTCATGAAAATCTCTTACTTTTCACAGTGTGTGAGAAAGCAAGGAATAAATGGAAAGTGTCCTAATGAGACTTTTGATGATCTCTTGACTCTAGACTCGATTGTGCATTTTGATTTAGTGAGCGATGACTGGAGAGGAGTGCCACCTTTTCAATACCAGTCTATTCGGAGTGAATAAACCAATAGATAACGTGTTGATCTCCGTGTGATTAAAACAAATATCTTTTGAGAGATATTTGAGTTAGCTGGGAAGGGTTGTGCATTGCATCACTGGGTCCATGATGTCTTTCTTCAATACCGAGAATCATTAGCAAAAATGACCTCAATAGCATATGTATTGACCCGGTTTCTGCCTAAAGTTGTAAGGAGGGCTTCTTTCTTTACACCCTTTATCTTTACAATTCTTTTTCATTCTTCAACCCCTTCAATGCTTACCAATACGTCATCACTAGCACCTTGTTGTGATTGTTCCAGTGCTAGCTTAAGTACTTGGTCGGCATTCAGCTACGTTCACATTCTTTCTCCATCTTTCCTAGGACTTCTAATTCTATCTAGGGAATTGTCCTTGGGAAGATTCCATCGGCTCTGATGAATCATTGGACTAAACCTATTCCTACCACCCTTTTGTCACCATATTCGTCGTGAATTAAGCGTGTTTTGGGAAGGAATTGCCACCATGAAAAATCATTGAAAATCACTTAAGGTACTTGTGATATTAAAATCAAAAGTTTTGTACCTTAGGTGTTTTGTTCATCAAAAACGCTCCCCCTTAACACGTGCTTTACACATATTAAGTTGGATAATCGTTAAGTCTTTTTCATCTTTTAGCCAAGTATCATTTAAATCTCCTTAATCCCATTTTCTCCCCTTATCCAAAATGTTAACCATTAATATTTGGGATATTGAATGGATTAACCGGTCTTTGGGTAAAAATGAAATCGATGTTTGGCCATAGAACATGTTCATGCTCCCCCTTAAGTTAATAAGGGATAGTTGTAGTGCTTTAGTATGATATATTTTGAAAGATTTAGAATCTCGTGAGAAATTCTTGAAAAATTATCATACCTTAACACTACATCAAGCCATTAAAGCACAATATTCACAAATATACATATTCACAATTGAAAAACCAATATAAAGTGGACATGAAATGTACGACCCATTAGATGGATCGTTGCAGTAGCTTGTGGTGCACTAAATATGGTCTACCACCAACGAATCTTTCCAAACTCCTCATCAATCTACGTTCACGGAGCTTTTGATCAATCTTCTTGATCACATAATTCGCCATCTGCCGATAACCCTTATGCCAGTCCTCGGTCATCTCTGGTAAAGTCCCACCTGAATTAAGATGCTCCAACTTTCCTCTGACTTGTAAAAGAGTTCCATCACTATACTTATAAAGCTCACCCACCCTCATAAACTTCATTAACCCTCGACTGTTCAAGTAGAAAATGCCGCAATTCGGGACAGAAATGCCGGTATAGGGACATCTATCTACATGTTGAGGTAACACTTGATTCACTGGACGGGTTAGGTTAAGCTTCCTTTGATAGCTTTCGACTCCCAACTGAAGATCTTCAACTCGTTTCTTGATAACAACGCTTCGTGTGAACATACGAAGTGCTGTATTCAAGGAAATGAGGTCTTCACGAGGAATATGTGTGAGTTGATCTCGGGTCATCAGAAGCAACATATCTTCGATATCCTCAAGGCGAATGATAGAAAAATCTCCCTGCTGGATTTTGTATTCTCTATCATCCTCCCTTTTCAAGCGAATCTCCGTCACATGATAATAGCCATTCTTGGCTTCAGTTTTCAACCCTAAGATGTTGGAGATGCGGATATCGGATCTAACGTTATTCCCTGAATTGACTAGACAGCAGCCCCTGTACGCCCTTCGAACTCGTTCGTCCCAGTGTGATGCACCTATGACAGCATACATATCATAATTACGATTTACCTTTGGGACCCAGAGTCGGTTTACCTTTTCCTCGATAAAGGGTATTGTCCCCCAGTTGGCAGCTTTCAGCAAAGTTAGGGAGGTTGCGTACTTTGATGACCCCTTCAGAAGATACACAAGATCATTGGTGACGAAGAAGTCGAGAGCAATTTGATTATCTTGAGTAGGATCAAGTGGAGGTGGGGCTCTTTCTGATTCATGAAGACCTGGCCGTTGAACGGTGTTCAGAGCTTTCAGGATCTCATCAGCATAGTACTCGAACTCCATTTGGGTTAACCGGGTTTTGGCGCGAAGTCTCTTATCCTTCAGCGCTTTCTTCACCAAATATGGAGTAACCGAAGTCTTATACTCATGAGCAAGAAATGCACATAAGTCAATCGGACTGCGGATACGGAGATACAAAACATCTTTGTCAGCGTCTGTGATCGGATCATATTGCGCCGCTGCCGTGATCCAAGCCTGTGGTGGTGCAGTCTCGTCAATCTCCAACGTGTCTGCCCAGTCTCTTGTGCTTGGAACAGTAGATTGTGGTTCTTGTTGTAGATGAGTGGAGACGTGAACATCTGCTTGTTCTGATTCAGGCATCTCGGCAGTGTCATGAGCGGGTGAGTGTTGTTCAGCTTCAGGTTCAGTTACCGATTCTGCAATCATAGGAGCAACAACAACAGGACTAATAGGGTTAGTGGTAACAGGTATAGATACAGCAATAGAAGTACCGGGAATCGATGACGCTGTAGTAGCATTCACATCGTGGCGCCACTTAGATCGTCTTGATTCCGTTGATGTAGATTTGTCCTTCTGCGCTGCATCTTTCTTGGACTTGGTTCCAGACTTAGCAGGTTTCTTTGAGCTGGCAACCTTTTCCCCCTTTTCAGGCTGTTTACCCCCATCATCATCCTCGTCGTTATCCTCGTTGCTCCCCCTAGCACTCTCCTCATTACCATCACCACCATCATCGCCATCATCATCATCATCATCATCATCATCCTCATCATCATCACCATCATCGTCATCGTCATCATCCTTTTCTTCTTCTCCTTCTTCTTCCTCTTCTTCACCAGTACCCTCCTCTTCTTCACTATCTTCCCTTTCTTCTTCAGGCAGAATGTGGTATGGAACTACACTCCCAAACGTTTTAAATAACCTATCATCCTCCATGATAGCGTCATTCAGGGATTTGTAAAGAGCCCGTTGAATCCTAGATTTATCAAACGATCCAAGTTCCCTCATACGAGCTTTGAGGATCTTCTTCAATTCAAAATCCGTCAAGTCATAAGCAATCTTGTAGGCGGATTCTGAGGGATTGGACGACTTGATCATCAAGTTATCAGCAGCGAGTGTCTTCAATTCATCACGCAGTTTAGGCATCAGGGATTCAACGGATTCTTTCACTCTCTGCTCAATAGAAGCTTCAAGAGCTTCTTTCTGCTCTTTATAGTTATCCTTAATAGCTCGAAGTCTCGTAATTCGTGCTTCATGCCTATCAGCTTCAGCCTTTTTGACCCAAGCAAGTTCTTCTGATGAGCTTTACGTGTAAATTCCATATCTGCAGCGAACTTAGCAATCATCTCTTCTTGAGCTTTCTTAGATGCTTCTTCACTTTGCACTCTTCGAAGTAGCTCTTGGCGAAGATTATCCATCTCTCTTTTTTGATTATCCGTGTGTTTGTCCAACATCTCTGCCATGACGAATGCAGCCATTGAAGATGTTCCAAAGCTACTTTGGGAAGGTTGAAGAGGCTCGGTTGTTACTACGGTACTAAGGATGGGAGTTATCGGTGGAGGAAGAAATGGTGTTGAAACCGGTCGGGTTGGTAAGGGTTGTATTGGTGAAGGTTGAGTTACTAAGGGTTGAGTATGTACCATGATTGTAGGATCACCGGACTCCTTTCAACACTTGCTGAAACGGGGATGGATATCTCCTTTGAAGTAGAATACCGTTCGGGTGATCCAAACTCATCAACATCATCTGGTTCCACGTACTCTTCCTCAATATTCATCTGAGCACCCGAACCACTACCACCCGTATCTCTCCTACTCCTTTCAAGAGCTATCTTCATTGCTTTTCTCTCAGCCTTGTTAAGAGTAGGATCATCAATATCTTCTTCATCGTGGAGAACTAACTCATCAGCCGTACCCTTTCCCTTCTTAACTGCAGTCTTCTTCTTTTTGGCTTTGGGTTCAGGTAAAGCTGTTTGCTTCCATTTACATTTGCTCTTAACCGTGGTAGATGAGTCTTCACCTGCTAGAATGCTTGCTCGTTGATTCTCAATTTCTTGTAGCAAGTTCTTGTAATCATCAGATGTGATAATCTCATCGGCCAGAAGATGACTGGGAATGGGACCAGGAATAACCATATTCGAATGAGTCTCCTGCCTTAAGTCTACCAAATCATCATCATCTATCGTGTGGTGACGACTACCTGCACGCTTATCAATAGATGCATCGTTTTCCATAAAGTAATGTATGATTAGCTTAATGAACCTAGGGTACTGGTAACTTTTAACCTTACCCTTCGTGTTTGTGAAGAGTTGAAAAGTAAACTCCTCCCATAGCAATGATGCATAATCAATACCCATACCTTTGAACATACCATAAAACATCTTGATGATTGGCGGACGAACAGCATCAAACCCAGTTGTTTTGGATGTGAAACATCGGCTTAGAATCCCAAAAATAGCTTTCCATGGTTGACCAACTTTGGCAGTAGTAAACTCAGACACAGTTCGTATGTCAAGACATCCAATGGCAGTGAACATTTCCATGATCTGGTCCTTAGTCGGGTTGGCTGAGTATGATAGGCCTTTGAGTGTCGGCCGAAATCCAAAGATCTTCCTGAAGTCTGACACAGTAAGCGTCTGCTGCTTGTTGTCCAAGGAAAATGTGATTTTGTTCGACGTCCTCTCTTTGGTAGCCCAGAACTCGTAAAGGTAGTCATAGGGCACTGAAGCACTTCTCCTTAGCGCATGCTTTAGATGAGATTTATCAAGTATGGTTGTACCTACCTTAAAACCATTATGGGTAGAATGAGATACCTCCTTCAAACGGAAGTTGTTTGGAAGAAACTTTAGAGTCTTGGCTTCGGCAATGGCGGTGGCTCTGGTGTCTTGTATTTGTTATACTGTAGGGTTAGTCATCGTCTCTGCTTAAGATAAAACACAAAGATTGAAACATACAAATATGAATATCATTATGACTTTAAACCTAAGCATTGAACATATGACCTAATCCCTTAAGCTTGTAAAACACTCAAACATCTTCTATGCGGAATAAACATTCAATTCAGAATAATTGGTCTATGCGGAATGAATTTTCTATTCGGAAAGAACAATCTATGCGGAATAAATCACTATTCGGAAAGAACTGTCTATGCGGAATAAACAATCTATGCGGAATAAAAATCCTATGCGGAATAAAAAGTCTATTCGGAACATTAGGCCTATGCGGAATAAATCAAACATCTTCTATTCGGAAAGATCAATCTATGCGGAATAAAATTCCTATTCGGAAAGATTTCTCTTATGCGGAATAAAATTCTTATTCGGAAAGATTTGGTCTATGCGGAATATTCATTCTATTCGGAAAAAATGCTCCTATGCGGAATATTCATGCTATTAGGAAAAAAATTCTCCTATGCGGAATGTTCATTCTATTCGGAAAAAATTCTCCTATGCGGAATGTTCATTCTATTCGGAAAAAATTCTCCTATGCGGAAAGATCATTCTACTCGGAAAGTTCAAACAGTTACGATTTTTCTAATTAGGCACTTATTCTTTTGATTCATGTGTTCTAAGGGCCATTTTAGTTCAATTCGTGCTATTCCGAATCAATCCCAGGCAAAACCCCCAATTAATTTAAACCCTAATTAAGCAGAAACTTAACTTGATTGATTTCCGATTAAAAAGAGAGAATTAACTTGTATTGCAGGAATGATTAAACCGTTTTGATACCTTTTGAAGATCTTGATCTAGAAGATGAATGATTTTGAGATGTTTTGTTTGATTTCGTGAGTTTTGTGATCTTGTGTGTTAATGGCGGGCAAAGAAAGGAAACAGATGAATGATTGAAAGAAGAAAACGGGGGGGGGGGGATGATTGACTAGGTCAAACTTTTAACAATTTTGATACATTGTCAAATTTACCCTCTCAACTTTTCTTCGTTCTTCAATCAAAATTCTTTTGTTTTTCCAAGTTTTAATTCTTGTCATTTTGACCCTATCTTATGTTAATTCCCGAGCCTTAGTGATTAACCTATCTTAACACACGCACAAATCTATTCATGACAAACTTATAAGCAACAACAAGACCAATGCCAAAGCAATCCAACCATTAACCATTGAGCTTTTTGAGTTTCCTTGAAAACTTTTGAAGATATTTTTGATGTGAAA
The DNA here is from genome assembly GCA_025667525.1 of Glebionis coronaria. Classification (NCBI taxonomy): domain Eukaryota; kingdom Viridiplantae; phylum Streptophyta; class Magnoliopsida; order Asterales; family Asteraceae; genus Glebionis; species Glebionis coronaria. Next base: position 45,699,856 of record CM046877.1, read on the forward strand.
GATGATGTAACATTTTCTCCCCCTTAAACGATGACCCATTTTCTATTTAAAGAGCTGTAGTCATTGTTTAACGAGGCACATGATGAAAATATTTCCAATTAATATCTTAAAAAGTTTGATTCGTGGTGGCAATAAGATTTCTCTTATTTTGACAAATTAATGCACTGAGACGTACACAAATTTGTGTTAGATCAAGTTGTAAAGTAAACTTGATCCCTTTGCATGATTTGGCTTGTAAATCATGCCCGAGAAAATTAATTCCCGTTGTGAGCCAACGTTTTCCAAGGAAATACGTGACTTTAATATGAAAACCGGGTTGCAGTCTGAAATAACTACAAGCCATAATGGGCATGTTTTAAAAATGTACAACTTTTATACGGACTCTATTTATGGCACCGTGTCAATATTGATCGACATTTCTAAGGCCGTAAATATTACCGTACTAAAAGACATGCCCGATTTAAAAAACGAAAAATATTTTTGGTTTTTCTTGATTTTATAATTTTTATGGTTTTTGTAGGTTTTATATTTTTTTATGATTTTTGTTGGTTTTATATTTTTGTATTTTCTTTTTGTGGTTTATATATTTACGATAATATACATGATCACGAACAAAGGATACTCTGAATAGTTTACCACGACTATTCAGCTGATTCTTCTGCTAACTCTTTGAGAGTCGCTGGAGTGAATGATTTCATGCCAAGCTTGTCGATCAAAAACTCGATTCGTCCTCGATCTAAGGCTTTGGTGAACATATCCGCCAGCTGGTACTCAGTAGTGACAAAATACAGCTCGATCACTCCGTTCTCCACCTGCTCCTTAATGAAATGGTAGCGAATGTCTATGTGTTGATCCCAAACTTAGATCGATTAAGCTTTGTGTATACGAGATTAGATCAAGTACTACACGTAGAGAAACCTTTGCTTATGAATAAAGTAACAAAGTGTTATGCGGAATTAACACTTGATCTAAAACACAAAGATGTTAAACAAACTTTCACTTGTATTAGAATGATTCTTGTTGATTACAATGAAAGGGTTTAACAATCGAAAACTTATGAAAACTGATATTAAACTTTAACCTAAAAGATCTTCTTTTATAGAACAAGAAGTCTTGTACAATAAGCTACGAATCAACTATTCTAGGTAAAGATAAACATAGAAAATACATTGTCGTCTCTATCCTTACTAGAAGTATTCTAGAATATAATAAACGTGTAGCTCACATCTTCCATCAGTGCTTGTCTTCAATCTGTCAACGCTTGACTTTAACTTGTCAACGCTTATGCTGTCAGCGCTCACTTTGCTCTTGTCAACGCTTGAGTTGTTCTTGTCAGCGTTCAAGTGTTCTGGCCTAAATTTATTCCCAACAATCCTCCCCTAAACTTGATATCCACTCTTATGATCAAGTTTCTGAATAAACATTAAGAACTTGGAGGAGTCTGACAAACCTTATCATATTGGTGATAAATAAATCTGATCAAATTCTTTGCCACGTCACTTGTATAGTCTATCTCCAACTGGGTGTCCTTCATCTTCTCCAAAACAGCTTTGGATATGAAATACTGAGCATCTACAAGTAAATACTCAGCAAACTTTGTAGAACTCAAATGGTATACACCTGCAGCTGAATATAACCTCCATTGAAGACCACAGAGGTCATCTTCAAGATCCTTCCATATTTCAGGATCTTCTTCTTTTGTCCCACACATTCTTTTGAATGTGGTCCAAAGTTTTATTCCATTGGCTGAAGTTGGTGCTTCAGCCTCATACTTGGTCTCTAGCAACCTCCAAAGGTCCACCAAGTCTTCTCTGTCACAACTTGCAAATAAAGATATGAGAGTGGTAAAAGTGTGTACCTCTTTGCCAAATCTTCCAATTTTCCAGAATCCACATTCATCTTCATCATAACTCACAATTGGATTCCTGGAATCTAGTGGTAACACATGCACCATATCTGAAGCTTCTAATGGGGAGAGCTTGAGGCTCTTTCTAATGATTGCTTCACTTGGATATAGTTGATTCATATCTTTTGGAAACTCAAGAATAAATCCCTTCTTTACTGGTCTAGGAACTATCATAGCTTTCTTGATTGCCATCTCTTCTGCAAGTTGCTCCTTTCTTTCATCTGAAAGAAGTCTGAAAGTGTTTTCTTCTTGCACTTTCACCCAAATAGGATAAGCCCTATGTTCCAACTCATCAAATGTCAAAGCCTTCAGCTTCTGATGTGTCCATCCAACTCCATGACATTTGAGCAACATAAAATAGAGCTTCCTTCTATCCCTTTTCAACTCAGAGAGAATGTTGCTTGCCTTGTACTTCAACATCACCTTACAATCCTTCTAAACTCTAAGAAGAATTTCCAAACCCCATATCTGATCTGAAATGGTCAAGTCTGGATTATCCATACAGCTTTCTTCCCAAGAATTGTACATCTGAACTACCTCTGGCATATCAAAATCAATCTGCAACTTTAAATCTCTCAGCTTTCCCCTAGCAAGCTCATCACCATACTCAAGTCTTTCTGGTTCAACAATCATCACACTTGAATCTGAGCTAGCTTCATCACTTTCTTCTTCAGAAGTCACAACAAATGGTGACTTTTCCTTTTCACCTTGTTCCATCATTTGCTCAGCCAATCTTCTATCAAATTCAACCTGAGCTGCATTCTTTGGAACAATTTCTTCTACCAACTTACCCTTACCCTTATCTGTTGGTGCAATTGTTGGTAGGGTAGATGATAATACCTGAGTAGGAACATCTTTGATGATAGATGATGACTGGAATACATCACCTCCATATGCAGATCTGTCAACGCCCAAATTTCCTCTATCAGCGCCCAAAATACTTCTGTCAGCGTCCAAACTTGTCTTATCAACGCTCAAATATTTTCCCTCAGCGCCTTGTGTAACCTCTCTCAACATATCTGTAAATGATAAATTTAAATTGGTTGGAGAGATCAAGGACGTATCAAAACCTGTTTGTTCCTTCAAAGTAGTAAGAGCTTCAGCAACATCCAATGATTGTCCATCTTGACTGCTCTTATCACTCAGATTTCTTTGATCTTCCTCCCCTTTGGAAGACTCCTCCATACCTCCCCTTGAATGAGCACTCTCCAAAACAACAATCCTCTCCCTCAATTCCTTGAGTTCAAGGCCTTGGTTACTGACAATTTGTACTAAGTCTGCATTTTGCTTTTGCAAGCTAATGCAGACAGCCGTCAATTCCAAAAGCGTCATTGGTTCCAGTCTGCCCTCTTCCAAAATGGGGATTTGACCTCCCAAGTCAGATTCATTGGGCATGGATGAGGACTTAATGATGGTGGGACTGCCTTGGCCAGCTGCTAAGCCAGAACCAATAGTCCCAGCCTCATCCAGGTCACCAGCCACACTTGTGGTGGTGGTTCTCTCTGCTTCATGGCTAGGACCACCAGAGGAGAACACTCCAGCAGTCCTTTGGCGTTTAATCAACCTATATTCAGGTGGTGTGGAAGATGGTGTAGAAGAAGGTGTAGATGTGGGTTGGTTAAGGGGTGTTTGGGATTGTGATGGTTGGGTGTCAGTGGTGGAAATAGGCATATCAACGCCCACATTGGATGTGTCAGCGTCGAAGGGATTTTGGTCTATTTGCATTTGGTCAGGTGAGGGTAAAGGTTCAGGGATAGGTTCAAGTTGTGGGTGAGGGTCAATATGAGGTTGGGGGTCTGGTTGAGGTTGTGCTGCTGCAATAACAGCAAGCATAGCTGGGGTTAAAGGTAAGTCTCTATGAGGTGGTGAATTCATCTTGGTAAAAATAGCCTTCTTTTGTTCAGGGATCTTATAAAAATCATTGTGATCCCTTGAACAATATCTTTGAGCATCAAAAATCATTTGCAGAAAACGGGGATAAGCTAAAGTCATTTTTGTCCCCTTGTTTTTACACATTCCTTCAAAAATCATTTTAGACCAGTTATACTTTTGCCCTGTTGCAATACACACAATAGCAGTTGCAATGGATCTATTGATCTCATTGTGTGCAGTACATTTGGGACTCAAACATTGAAGGAGAATGTGAATTAGGTACTTCCAGGCTGGGGGAAATTCCTGCTTATGGTACTTATTAAGAGTACCTTCATCAGGAATAGGGTATCCCAAAGCCCTAAGCCCTTGTTCTATTTCAGATATGGGAAGAAGGGTTACACCATCAGCATCATCAAGATGCAAGGCCTGGCGTACCAAGGCCTCAGTAACCACCCAAGGTCTCCCATGTACAATAGAAGTCAATGTGGTCACTCCATTAACTGTTGAGGAACTTACAGTGTTCCAAAACTGTTTAATGTGTGTGACTGGAATGAGTGGTGCATGAGAAAGAGCATACCTTAATGGGGATGCATTCAAATACTCCACCATCTGTGTGTATTGAGGGAACAAAGTATTATCAGCAACAAGATAAGCAATCATGTTGTGTTGAGACTTGAACCCCAAATCCAATTCTGCTGAGTTAAATCTTGGTGCCATTGATGAAAGCTGTTAATTTGAAGTATAAAAGATGAAGGTTGATAAGAGAAAAGTGTTAGACAAGAATTATAGATACCCTGTTTAAAATAGGAGCCAAATTTATAGGAGTGGATGAATGCATGTGATTGGCCCAAAAATAGGCAAAGATTTTCAAAAATCAATCATGAAAATATTGAAAAAGTTTATAAGTTATCTCATGCATTTAATGAAAGTAACAACTCCTAAAATTACGGCTTGAAAATATGTCAAAAAGTAACAACTGGGTAGGTCCCATTGTTTGTCAACGGTCAAATATAACCCATCAACGCCCAACGGCTATAATCTTGTCAACGTTCGCCTAAAGCCATGTCAGCGTCCATTTTGGTCACAACAACGCTTGGAAAAATCTTGTCAGCGTCCAAAAATAAAATTGTTTTAAAAAGTGAAAAATGACCTTAACAAGTAATTTATCCTAGAGAAGATAACCAAAAGCTGATAATTATCATAGGGCGGCAAGCACTGTCCAGTTATGCACACTTGCATAAGCAAGATAGACATAACAGTCCTCTAGTGTCCCTTGCTAACCAAAATTCTTAACAACCAAGTTACCTTATAAAATCCTTGTTACTCCCAGGTAAAACCCATATCAAAATGATTCCCAAGTCTCCCAACAGACCACAACCAATTCTAGGCCAAAAATGTCTTGGCAGCATGCAAAGTTGATATACTATGCATGCTACAGTGCCTCATGGTTTAGTAAAACTAACCCATACTCACCTGTGGACACAATCTAGAATTGTGATAAGAGTATTATAAGAATACCCAAGAGTCCTAAAGGTTCCTTAAACCTCCCCTCAAACTATGATACATGAGTTCTCAAAATATAAATGAACATTAAAAATTTATGTCAATATAGGAATATAAATATTCCAACCATCATCCATAAACAAAAACATGTCCAAATAGCTCTTCAAAGATCCATAAGCAACTCTGTATCCAATGGCATAAAGCTACCACCTACCTGTACATTTAGATGAAAACCACAAAACTAACATTTGTTGCTGACAGCGTCCCGACAACACTTATCAGCGTTGAAGGAACTCTTGTCAGCGTTAGACAATAATATCTCTAACAACGGCAAAATAACACTTGACAGCGTTACATTTACCTTTGTCAGTGTTAGAAAAATAAAGTGGAAAATCTAAATCATCACAAAGACCAATAACAATGCATTATCCTGTACATACTTTTACAAAAAGGTTCCAAAACACATATTAAGTGAGATTAACCATTCCAATATTTGTTACCAAATATTGAAATCTTCCAGCATCAAAAGGTTTAGTTAATAAATCAGCCACATTGTCCTCTGTGGCTACCCTATCTGGTTGTATTAAACCTTTCTCAAAGCAATCTCTTATAAAATGATGTCTAATTTCTATGTGTTTGGTTTTAGAATGATGTACAGGATTTTTAATAATGCATAAAGTACTGTTATTGTCTACAAAAATCTTGGTATGCATAAAATTATACCCATAATCCAACAGCTGGTTCTGAATCCATAAGACTTGTCCACAACAAGCAGCTGCAGCAACATATTCTGCTTCAGTTGTAGAGTTTGCCACCACTGTTTGTTTCTTGCATTGCCAAGATATTAATCTGCTCCCAAGAAATTGGCATCCACCAGTTGTGGATTTCCTATCAAACTTGTCACCACCATAATCACTGTCTGAATATGCAATAAGATCCAATGGAGAATCTTTTGGGTACCATAATCCAAGATCTGGATAACACCTTAGGTACCTAAAAATTCTTTTCACAGCAAAAAGGTGACATTCTTTGGGAGTCACTTGATGGCGTGCACATGCACACACAGCAAACATGATGTCAGGTCTTGAGGCTGTAAGATACATCAATGATCCAATCATTGATCTATAGTGCCTAACATCCACATCCTTTCCAGCTCCAATTTTTCCCCAAGGGTGTTGCCTATCCATAGGAGTGGAAGCCTCCTTCTCATGTGGAGAAAAACCATATTTCTTCAAGATTTCAGCTACATACTTGTCTTGGGAGATGAAGATACCATCTTCTTTCTGCTGAACTTGTAAACCTAGAAAGAAGTTCATCTCACCCATTGCACTCATCTTGAATTTATCTGTCATGAGCTTGGAAAAGTCCTCACTCATTTTTGGATCAGTAGACCCAAAAATGATGTCATCAACATAGACCTGCACAAGCAACACGTGTTTTCCTTTCTTCTTTGTAAATAGTGTCTGATCTATGGTGCCCCTTTTGAAACCATTGTCCACCAGATATGTAGACAAGGTACCATACCATGCTCTTGGGGCCTGATGAAGTCCATACATAGCTTTCTTCACTCTATAAACCTTGTCTGGATTCTCAGGATCTTCAAAACCAGGAGGTTGCATGACATATACCTCCTCAACAATTGTCCCATAGAGGAAAGCAGTCTTCACATCCATTTGATAAACAGTGAAGTTCATGCAAGATGCATAAGCTAAGAAAATTCTGATAGCTTCAATTCTTGCAACTGGAGCAAAGACTTCTTCACAATCTATGCCTTCCTCTTGTGTATATCCCTGAGCTACCAAACGTGCCTTGTTTCTGACCACAATGCCTCTTTCATCTTTCTTGTTCCTTAGAACCCATCTTGTCCCAATTGGTCTCACATATCTAGGACAATCAACCAGCTCCCAAACATCTTGTATAGCAAATTGGTGAAGCTCATCCTGCATTGCTTCCACCCAACTTGGTTCTTTGAGAGCATCAAAAATTTTCTTGGGTTCTTCCTGTGACAGAAAACAGGCAAACAAACATGCTTGTACAAGAGGGGTATCAACCTTCTTGTGTATATTGGCAATAAATCCACCAAGACTTTGATGGGATCTTCTTGTCTGAACTGGAGCCATAACATCACCAATGATCTGAGATGTGGGGTGATCCTTAGCTGTGGAAGTAAGAACTCCTCCTTCAAAGAGTCTGGTGTCCTCAACTTCACGCTCCATGTTGCCAATATCTTCTTCAGATTCTTCTTGATCAACAGAAATCTCTTCATGGACATTAGAAGGTCCACCCTGTTCAAAGTGGGAAGAGAAAAGCTGTGTAAAGGTGTCACCAAAGTCTGAACCTTGTTTGTCAGCGCTTGGGCTAACAACGCTTGAACTGTTGTTGTCAGCGTTTGAGCCATCAGCGTCTGAGTTGGTCGTGTCAGCGCTTGATTTCCCTTTGTCAGCGCCTGAAGAATCATGCATGTTTGTATTTGGTGGTATTTGAACACCACCATTATCTTTCCTAGCAGCAGTAGCAGCAGCATAATACTCATCTGTCCATATAGGAAGTGTAACAAATTCTTGTGTGGGAGATGATTTAACTGCTGGTGGTCCATCCTCCTTAGCAACCTGTATACCTGAAACATTACCAATTCTCTTTTCCAAAACACTTGAAGTTTCCTTCACAATGTCTGGATCAGTAACAGGCATATAATTTAAAGCTCTAGATAAAGGTTCTAAGTCAAACAACCAATTTGGACCACTTTCAGGATCACTAGGTTTACTTTCTAAAAACCTAACATGTACCTTTTCAAGTATACGTTTTTCCTTTTTAATGTAAACCCTATATCCTTTACTCTGCACTGAATAACCCATGAAGTAGCCTTCATCACCTTTTGAATCAAATTTACCTAGGGCCTCACTAGTTTCTAGAACAACTACATGACATCCAAAAGGCTTGAGAAAGCCAATATTGGGCTTCCTTCCCCAAAGTAATTCATAAGGTGTCTTATTATGTATCTTGTTGACCAATGCCCTATTTTGAACATAACAAGCTGTGTTAACAGCTTCAGCCCAAAAGGCTATAGGGAAATGGGCATCAGCCAACATGGTTCTGGCTGCTTCAATAAGGGTCCTATTCTTCCTTTCAGCAACCCTATTTTGCTGTGGGGTTCTAGCTATGCTAAACTGCCTAGTAATCCCTTTCTTGGCACAAAAATCATCTAGCAACTGATTTCTAAACTCACCCCCATTGTCACTTCTAATAATCTTGACCTCATTACCATTCTTCTTTTCAATTTGGGTAATGAAATTAATCAGACTTTGGGCAGTTTCACTTTTCTTGGCTAAAAAGAAAGTCCATGTAAACCTGGAATAATCATCAGTGATAACAAAACAATATGATTTACCCTTCAGACTTTCTATATTAGTTGGACCAAAGAGGTCCATATGCAATAAGTGAAGTGGTTTAGAACTAGAGTGCACCTGTTTAGACCTGAATGAGACCTTGTGCTGCTTGCCCTTAAGACATGCAACACAAGAGTGGTCATTGTGGAAAGCCTTTTCAGGCAAACCATCAACTAAACCAAGCCTCACAAGTCTATTGATATTCTTAAAGTTTATGTGCCCTAGTCTCCTGTGTCAAAGATTACTTTCATCAACTGAGGCTTTAGCATACAGACATGACATTTTATTATTTATCTTAATTCCATTAAGATTCACATTATATATGTCTTTATGCCTTGGTGTTCTAAAATCTATGAATTTTTCCTCAGGGAGCTTATAATCTTTGCTTAACACCAAGCACTCAGTATCTGTGAAAAGAACCTTATTTTTGTTATCACACACTTGTGATACACTAAACAAATTATAATCCAGTTCTTTTACCAGGAAGACATTCTCAAATCTTAGATTGTTGGTGACAAGGGTTCCTTTTCCTGTGATTGTTCCATAGCCCCCTCCAAAGTATACCTTATCACCATCTTGAATAGGAGAGAAATTGGTCAGATAGTCTTCCTTTCCTGTCATGTGCCTTGAGCATCCACTAACCCAGTATCCATAATCATTGATCTTCTTCTGAATGCCCTGCACATAAAGAAAACACATTAGTTTTCTTTGGGAACCCAAGCCTTGGAAGACTTGGATTCATTTGGTTGTTCAACAAGAACAGACTTGGTTCTCATAACAACCCCATTTTCATCCCTGTTTGAATGAAATTCCCAGTTAACCCCAATTGGTGTTGACAATGCCTTTGAAATATAATGAAACCTGTTGCATGTCATAGAAATACCAGTAGAATTAGGGTTTTGGTCTTGTTTTGGTCTCCATGTTAAGCTAGTAGAAGCTTTAGACCTATTTCCCTGTGGTTGCAAATACCTAGGTTTAGCAGTGTGTCTGTCAGCGCTGAAATTTCTCTTGTCAGCGCCCCGATTGCTCTTATCAGCGTTGAACCTAGGGTTTGCTACAGGAACCCATTGCCTATTTGACCAAGTGTTTGACTTTTGAAAAGGTCTTAGGCCTTGTGTGTTAGACCCTCTAGAAAAGAATGGGGCTGGTCTAACAACTTGTGAACTTTTGTTCACAAAAGTATTGGGTCTGACAGTGTTTGACCTATGTTGACTTTTCTCAGCGCTGAAATGGTTCCTATCAGCGTTGACATTGGAAGCGTTGACACATTTGTAGGCCAAATGTGAGAAGCTACCACATGTGTAACAAGCTTTTCTAGACATAGTCTTAGGTCTAGAAGCAAAGAAGCCTGTTCCATGATTACTAACTTGGCTTTTTGGTGACCTGGTATTCCTATACATCTCTGCATATTTAACACTAGGTTTTCTAACAGTTTGTGGGCCAAGTTCAACAGCTTTGCCAGTGGTAGGGTGTGTGATCTTAATAGGTTTAGGATCAAGGCTCTTGATTGGTGTGGGCTCATTTGGACTTTCACACAACAACCCTCCCTTAACAAACAAGGTGTGGTTAGCTTTCTTCCACTCATCTAGGTCAGTCAGCTTTTGCTTGTATTCCTCAACTGGGGAAGTCACTCTAGGTGGAGGAATGAATTCCTCCTCTTGGCATTCTGGCAAGCCAGTCCAAGATAAGTCCTTTGATTGGACACCATAGAAATCCCCAGCTGGTGGTGGAACACCAGTATAATTATTCATCCCAATCCCACTCATATCCTTAGAGTCTCTTTGTTTACTAACACACTCTCCTAGGGATTGTGTGGCCTTATCAAATCTCTGGATTTTAAGACTCACATTATCTTTATTTTTGTTAGCCTCCTCTAACTGAGCTATCAAATCAAGATTAACCCTATTTACTATATCTTGAACATCCTTACTCTGATGTAACTCATGTTTTAAGATATTTATTTGATCCTTTAAATCAAACTCCATTTTTTTATACTCAGCTACTGTCTTTTCTGTTTGGGTAAGAGCAATTTGATAATTAGATACTTTGCATCTTTCAGTACTTGCCTCATCTAATAATTTAACTATCTCTTGTTTTAATTTTTCAGTATTTAAACGACAACCCTTAGAACAGAAAGCATCATCATATACCTCATTATCTGATGAAGAGGAGGAGTGTGCCATGAGAGCATATTCAGCATGCTCTCCTTTAACTTCAGCAACCAAAGCTCTGTCCTCTTCCTCATTCTTAGCCATCCAGCTCCAGTCCCATTCTCCAACTCCATCAATTTGTTGAACAGCAACCATGGCCTTGGGATCTGGGCTCTTAACCATTTGTCTTGAAGGCTTACCAGCATCAGATCTTCTTGGAGATCTACATTCCCTCATAAAGTGCCCCATCCTATGACAGTTGTAGCACTCAGCCTTGGACTTGTCAAATCCAGCAACATCCTTAGCATTAAAGGTCATCTTCTTCTTGAACCTTTTATTAAACCTGTTTGCTCTTAAGCTTACAAGAGCCATAGTCCACTTGATATCCATCTCTTCCAATTGTTCATCACTTATCTGCTCAAGATCTTCATATGTAATCCTTGAATCACTGGGCAAAGAAGCAATGAATGCACACACAGTATCTAGATCAAAACCAGCAGGTTTAATTCTATCAGCGCCATGATTGTGTGTGTCAGCGCTTGAGTACAAAGCGTTGACAGGATATGATCCAGCGCTGACAGACTGACATCCAGCGCTGACACCTTGAGATCCAGTGGCTGGATGTCCATAGAAGTTCATGGAATCAAATTGGCCTTCACTTTTTGAGAAGAAGGCCATGTTACTACTGGAAGATTTATTATCACTATCCAATTGCCATTCATTCTCCAACAGTCTTAGTTTGTTGAAGATGTCATCAAACCTGGAGGTCTTGTGGGTGTTATTGACAAGAATGGATCTTGTCTCAATCTTCCATACATCACCAAGGCTTTTGAGAAAAGTAGCATTCAATTCAGGGTCATCAATCTGTGTTCCCATGAAGGAAAGTTGACTTGTGATGTCAAGAAGTCTACTTCTCACACTGCTGAGATTTTCATTGGGTTGAGCCTTAAAGACAGCATACTCATGCAAGAGTTGCTTCTTCTTTTCTTCTTTTGTGTCAGCATTGCCACCATGTGCTACTTCAAGAGCTTCCCAAAGCTCTTTTGCAGACTCAAAGCGTTTGTATTTGTGCTGATTCTCATGACCTAGGGCGTGTTTCAAGATGTTCAAGATTTTCATGTCCACCCTCTTCTTGGCTATATCTTCAACAGCTACAGCTCTCCCATCTCCAGGCTTTTCCACCTTATCAGCTTCAGGACAATTAGGAACAGCTGTCCTTGTGGCAATTGCAGCAGTAATCTTTGCTGCTTTATCGAATGTGTTCCCATATTCGATAATCTCCCAAAGAGTGTAGTCATGAATAGCTATGTATTGCTCAAAATTGGACTTCCAAAGCTCAAAGTTCCTGGCATCAAACATGGGAATTTTGATACTAGGGTTTGAGGAGTTGTTTTGTAGCAAAGAAGCAGGTTGATCTGTGCCAGACATGATGTTTTTAGGGTTTTGAGAATTTTAGGGTTTTTAGGGTTTTTGGTGTTTTAGGGTTCTGGCTTTACTTAAAGATCAAAGGTTTCTCAACAAGCTCTGATACCACTTGTTGATCCCAAACTTAGATCGATTAAGCTTTGTGTATACGAGATTAGATCAAGTACTATACGTAGAGAAACCTTTGCTTATGAATAAAGTAACAAAGTGTTATGCGGAATTAACACTTGATCTAAAACACAAAGATGTTAAACAAACTTTCACTTGTATTAGAATGATTCTTGTTGATTACAATGAAAGGGTTTAACAATCGAAAACTTATGAAAACTGATATTAAACTTTAACCTAAAAGATCTTCTTTTATAGAACAAGAAGTCTTGTACAATAAGCTACGAATCAACTATTCTAGGTAAAGATAAACATAGAAAATACATTGTCGGCTCTATCCTTACTAGAAGTATTCTAGAATATAATAAACGTGTAGCTCACATCTTCCATCAGTGCTTGTCTTCAATCTGTCAACGCTTGACTTTAACTTGTCAACGCTTATGCTGTCAGCGCTCACTTTGCTCTTGTCAACGCTTGAGTTGTTCTTGTCAGCGTTCAAGTGTTCTGGCCTAAATTTATTCCCAACACTATGTGCTTGGCCCGGGAGTGTTGAACATAGTTGCAGCAAAGGGCAATGGCGCTCTTGTTGTCACAATACATCGGGATTTTGTTGAATCCCAAACCGTAGTCAGTTAATTGTGATCTCATCCAAAGGACTTGAGCACAACAACCGGACATGGCGATGTATTCAGCCTCCGTGCTAGAAATTGCAGCGCTTTTCTGCCTTTTTGAAGACCAACTGATCAATCTATCTCCAAGGAGTTGCACAGATCCAGAAGTGCTACGCCTCGTGTCTTGACATCCAGCATGATCGGCATCTGCATATGATATTAACGCAATAGAGGAATCTTTCGGATACCATAGACCACGATGAAGTGTTCCTTTTAGATATCGAAAGATCCTTTTCACAACATGTAGGTGCTTTTCGGTAGGCCGAGCCTGATACCGGGCACATATGCATACAACAAATTGCAAATCAGGCCTGCTAGCAGTCAGATATAGAAGGGTGCCGATCATCCCACGGTAAAGTTTTGGATCGACAATAGTCCCATTCCTATCTTCATCTAACTTGGATTTCTCCACCATTGGAGTGTCCACGGGGTCACAATTTTCAAAGTTATATTTCTTAAGAGATTCTAGAGCATATTTGGATTGATTAATAAAGATGCCTCTGGGATTCTGAGAAATCTGTAATCCTAAGAAAAATGAAAATTTTCCCATCATCGACATCTGAAAGCGTGTGGACATTATCTTCTCAAAGCGATTTGACAATTCTATGTTAGTGGCAGCAAATTATATATCATCAACATAAATTTGTACCAGAATCATGGCGTTGCCTTCCTTGAGAGTGAATAGAGTGGGGTCCACTTTGCCTTTGGAGAAGCCTTCCGCGATGAGGTATGTTGAAAGGAGATCGTACCACGCGTGTGGAGCTTGTTTCAACCCATAGAGAGCCTTCTTAAGCTTGTACACATGATTAGGAAACTCCGTACTGACAAACCCATCCGGCTGACTAACATAAACTTCTTCCCTTAGTTCACCGTTCAAAAATGCCGTCTTCACATCCATTTGATAGACGATCATGTTCATATGAGCAGCATACGCAAGGAATAGTCTAATCGCCTCCAATCTTGCCACAGGAGCAAAAGATTCTTCAAAGTCTATACCCAAGGCTTGTTTATATCCTCTAGCGACCAATCTAGCCTTATTCTTCAATACCGCACCCATCTCATCAAGTTTAACCTTATAAACCCATAACAAAGTAAGGATGTTAACCTTGTCAGGGAGAGGAACCAATTCCCATACTTCAAGTCGTTGGAATTCATTTAGTTCCTCCTGCATAGCTTCAATCCAAGATGATTGAGTCATAGCCTGCTGCCAATTTTTAGGTTCAACTTCAGAGAGAAATGCATCAAAGTAGCAATAGAGTGCACTCTCTTGTAATTGATGGCGTGTAGAGACTGGTCGATCTAGTTCTCCAATGACATTCCTAATTGGGTGATCTTTTGTCCATTTAGTGCTATGGTTTTCAATCCTAGGTGGTCTGGAGTGAACAATAGAAGGAGCTTCTTCTAAGGTAGACGCGGCTGAAGGGTTTTCAGGTATCGCTACACCAAAGAAAGGAAGCTCTTGCAGGTGAGCATATTCCAAATCGTGATCAATAGAATCCTCTTCCACATCATTAGGCACAAGTAGGGGTGACGATTCAGGTGTAGGTTGAGAATCACTTGGTGAAGGTGCATCTGGTTCAATGTGAATTGAAGATGCATTAGATAAAGCTTCATTGGCTGGAGCAACAACTTCAGGAATTGGAGCTATCACTACGGGTGCTGGAACTTCATCATTTGGGGGATCAAAGAATTCGTCAAACAACGGTTGAAACAGTTTATCCCACTCGGGCCTTGATGGTGGTAAAAATGATGTAGAAGTAGGATTATTGGGAACTAATCCGGAACTAATAGCACCGGTTCCCATCTCATGAAGCGCGGGTTCAGAGCTGTGTTGCTCAGAAGCCATCGCTGTCAGCTCATCGAAATCTACGTCCATAGTTTCTACAATCTTGCCAAGACGACGGTTGTAAATTCGGTATGCTTTCTTGGACGGTGAGTAACCAATGAAAATACCTATATCGGCTTTTGGTTGAAGCTTACCCAAGTTCTCACTATTAATGTTTGGATAACAAAGAGCACCAAACACATGAAAAAATGAAACATCGGGTTTACGGTCATGTAGAAGCTCGTAAGGTGTTTTTCCATGGCGTTTCCGAATGATAGAACGGTTTTGGGTGAAACATGCAGTAGATATAGCCTCTGCCCATAAGAACAATAGAGCGTTCGCATAGATAAGCATAGTCCTAGCAGCTTCCATAAGTGTACGATTCCGTCTTTCAACGACACCGTTTTGTTGTGGAGTGCGTGCGACGGATGTTTCATGTGAGATACCAACTCCTTCATAGTAATCACGAAGAGTCTGGTTGACGAACTCTGTTCCATTGTCTGTACGAATACGGCGGACAGTAGTATTCAAACGTACCTGAATGAATTTCAGAAAGGTGATGATAGCCTTCGGTGCTTCATACTTTGTACGTAGAAATCTAACCCATGTAAACCTGGAGAAATCATCCACAATAACCAGAATGAATTTCTTACCGCTCACACTTTCAGTTCTCATTGGCCCACAAAGATCCATATGCAAAAGATGAAGTTTTTCTTGATTGGTGTCTTCAGCTTTGGGCTTGTAAGATTTCTTGGTACTTTTCCCCCTTGAACACGCGGAACATAAATGGTCCTTGTGAAATTTAAGCTTTGGAAGACCACGAACTAACTCGTTTTTAGCCAGGTGATTAATAGCATCAAAGTTAAGATGAGATAATCTGTGATGCCATAACCATGACTTGGTCTTAGATGCTTTAGAGAGAAGACATACTGGAGAGGCGGACATCATGTCTTGTAAGGACAAGGTATAAAGATTTGCACCACGAGATCCCTTCAACAAATCTTTTCCTTCCAAGTTGCGGATGAAACAAGTGTGTTGTCGAAAAGCAACCTCTAGGTTGGAATCACAAAACTGTCCTACTGAGAATAAATTATGACCAAGACCTTCTACATAGTATACCCTTGAAATCGTAACGTTTCCAATCTGATATTCACCATACCCCATTATCTTTGCTATATGATCATTCCCGAATTTAACCGTACCAAGAAACTTGCTGACGAAATTTCGGAGCATCGAGCGATCTCCGGTCATATGTTTTGAACAACCGTAGTCCAAATACCACAGGATGATTTGGACCACCTGAAAATATCACCACACGAATACAATGTAGAGGTATCGGAATCTGAGTGTTCCTTGTTATTAGTAGGTACAGATGTTATAATCTTAGATTTGCTAACTCTAGGTTTCTTAGATTTCCTAGCCTTCTTCTTCCTAATTGGTGGTGTAGATTCTAGTTGGCTTAAATCCTGAGGTATTTCTTCACTGATAGGCACTATAGTGGGGGCTGACCTAATTAAAGGGCGCTGTTTCCATACTTGAGTGCGAGTGTTCCTAACTAAAGGACGCTCAGACCTAACCTCAATGGATGCATTCCTAGTTAAAGGGCACATTTTTCCATCTAATGTAAAGGTCCTACCAGTGGGACGCCATTGCCAGCCAACCTGGGCACGAGTTTTACCCGTTGGCTTCCATTCAAGACCATTCCTAATGGCATTCATTTCATTCACATGATCAATCAGACACAAATCATGACGTTGGGAAAACATACATTCATTACAATTCCAACAATTCAAATTAGAATTCACGAATGGTTTTGGCTTCTGCACAGGCGCAGAGCTTTTAGTCTTAACATGATTCTTTTTATTTAAATCTGAACTAACATTCCTATGGTGAGCTTCTACTTCCTTCTTTTTGGCACTACTAGTGGAGGGCTTGATCTTATCTTTCTTGAGTGGCGATCCTTTAGCCTTAGTAGTCTCTTTTAATCCTGTAGAAGGCAAAGTGGGAACATTAGCAACAGATTTTAAAGGTGCCTTACTTGATTGTGCCAATGACGGTTTTGCTCCTGGATTCTTATTAAATGGAGTTACAGCAATGGGCCTATTAGTAAGTAGTGCAGAGCCTGGTGTACCTATGTATTGCAAATATGCTAAGCAATATTGAACTCGCTTAATATATTCATGAGCCGAATAATAGTAGCTACTTGAGGGATCTAAGGCATAAAGATCGTCTAAGATATCCCTAACAAGATCTACATGCTTAATGGCATTCCTCGTATAATCATCGTAGGTAACCGGGTTTCTCTTATGAAGCGGATTCTTACAAAGCACTACTGACTTGGTTGTTGGAGCACTAGTGGACGGTGCAGAGTCGGTAGCTAAGTTATCAACAACTTCTTGTCGGGTGAGAAGAAGTGTCTCCTTTAACTCGGCCAAAACCATGTTTTTGTCAATGAGCAGGATGTTTAAGTCAGAGATTTCCTCACATTTTTGGTTCAATTGTTCAACATAAAATTGTTGCTGTGCCGCATTAAAAGCGAAGCGTTCTTCTAGTGAACCATAAAGTTTGGACATTCCCTGTCTTGCACGATCCATCTCCCCTAGAATAGACGAAAGTCTAATTTCTAAGGCTTGGTTTTTAGACTCTGCAGCCTCTAGTTCCAATTTTAATGTTTCATTTGATGACACATCTCTCTTCAATCTCATGATCTCTTCCTCTAATGCCTTAACAATTGCAATCATCTTGTCACTCGTCTCAACACCGTTTTCACAACCATTTGATATCAAAAGATCCTCATTTTGAGTTTGATGTTTTAATTCTAAAGATATACAATGTTGTTCTAGTTGATTAAAGCGTTTTGAAAGTAAATTGTAAGAATCTTGTAGCTTTAAAAACTCAGCGTTAGATTCGTGACAAGAGTGATTATCTACCTCATTTACAGTATCAGCAACATTTACAGAGAGATCACAAACATCATCACATATATGCACAACATCACAATTAATCATAGCGGATGTAAGCTCATTCGAATAATTAACATTTACAGTAGTAAGCACATCACACGAGATTACTGCAGACAAGAATCGGTCATATTCGGTTAAAATCTTTTCTTTTCCAATTAGTTGTAGTTCGTAAGCGGTGTCCATTTCATAAAACACTTTTTGAACTTCACCAATTACAAACACAAGATTTTCCTTAAGAGATGCAAAACTTCCTTTTAGACTTTCGACAAACGGATTGATCTCATTTTTAAACACCTCGTTCATATGTTCGAAAGCCCATTCTCCGGCATTTAAGCCATTTGAAGTCGTACATTCCAAAATGACCTTGTCAAAATTAGTAAAGTATTGATTAATCTCTTGCAAGTTTAACCATACAGTGCTAACAGGTGGAAGATCCTTTGGAATTTCCTTAGGACCTTCCATATTGACAAGTGTAGGAAATGTACTAGGGTTTTCTTCATCGAATATGTAGGTTGGTGCTGTGATGAGATCTTTGTCCATATGGAAGCGAATTCTAAAATCCGTTTTTGCAAGCTCCTTATTCATTTTAAAATAATCACACTCGGGGTATTTTGCAAAATTGTATGACCGATCCTCATCAACTAGATCCTTACTTGTTCGATCATCGGGAAAAACAATCGGGTCTAAGGCCAATCCTAATTGAGTTGCATAATAAAGTCTATGACTATGTCTTAAAGCTTGTTTTGCATACCGTGGGTTAGGGGGGAGGCCTTTTTGACGTGATAAGTTAAATTCTCTAAACGAAGCATCAAATAAGTGTACTAGTTGAGAAGCAGCGTATTGTCTTAAAAGCAAATAATCTAGACTTCTAATCTTATTAGCAGCATTAATCTCCATTTCATTCTTCTTAGACTCGAGTGATTCAAAATCCGTTTGAAGTTTTTGAAAATTAGTGACCACTAACTCCTTTTCTTTAAGTTCATTAGAAAGATTTGCTCTTAAGTTTTCAATTTCTTGCAAGTGACCCATTTGTTTGTTTCGAAAGTGATCATATTCGGGATTAGTTAGAACACTAGACGAAGGCACTAATTCTAAAGTTTGAACTTTCTCGTTGCTTAAGGCAAGCTCATCAGACAAATTCTTATTCTTAGCTAGGGTTTCTAAGAGTGCAGCATTCATTTGGCTAAGTAATGTAGCAGGAACCATGACCAAATCTTGTTGAGCAGGAGTAGGCGTATGCGAAATGGCTCCCGGTTGTGATTCACTCAAAGTCTGGGGACTCACATTGATATTGCTATCATTGATTGTCTCCTCATTTGAGAGACTCACCACCGAAGAATCATTCGAATCAGCACTCTCTTGCGCAACTTAATGTGGTTGAATACTAGCATCAGTGGTATTATCAGTGGTATTAATAAGTACCTCAGATCTCTTTTCTGGCCCTAAGCTGGAGATAGTTGCCATGAGACCAGCCTTTGCAGATTGAAAGTCATCACAGTCTGAGTCATACGCATCGAGATCATCTGCTTGGTATGCTGCATTCTGTGTGGTGACAGTGTCTTGTTCAGCAATCCCTGGATCAACAAGAAATACAAGCTCCTCTTCATCAAGTTCCCTTCCTTGTGCCTGAGCATTCACCAGATAGATCTTTTCTGCAAACCATTGTCCATCCCTTCTCCTCTTGGGTTTATGTCAATCCCTGGACATGTGTCCTTCTTCCTTGCAGTTGTAGCATGTAATCATTCTCAACTTGCCTGTAGAATTAGCCCGTGGAGCAGGATTGACCATTGGAGCCTGATTGACCGTGCGAGCATTGGTAGTTGATGTGGTAGGTCTCCCCTGATATGGTTGAATAGGCTGAACCATTACCCTGCCATTCTCAATAGTAGCTTGTTGGCGAGAATTGGATGAATTCCTCAACTGATTGTTGGTTGGAGCTGATCCTCTGTATCCTCGTTTGCTTAAAGTCCTTGTGAGATAAGCAGACATAGTGGTTAACACTTCAACTGGGTCAGCTCCTTGTTTGAATACAGGAATGGGAACTTCCTCATCATCACAATACATTGCTTGGTCTTGATGAGCTGCATAATCACTAGAAGGAATACTCATTTGATCAGGGTAGCTTGTTGGATATGCTGCATTCTCTTGATAAGAAGAATATGAAGGCTGAGCATAAGGTGCAATGTTTGCTGGGTGAAGTTGTGAAGCATACTGTGGTGAAGGTGCATTGAACCGATATTGTTGCTGATGTGAGGTGGGTGGTTGCGGTAGAATCGAGTATTGGGGGAAGGTTGGTGTCATGTAAGGTGATGGATGATAGGCTTGATGTCCCAAGATATAAGGTGTGTTGTTGTGTGATAAGCTTGGTTGATTCGCCATCAAAGCTAAGGAATCAGGGTACATACCTCGAGGAGAACGGTGCATGATCACATGTTTCTCATGCTGCTGAAGAAAAGCATAGATTTGATCTAAATTGCACTTATGCAAATCCCGGGTTAACTTAACATCGGTAATATACTCACCCCATTCAGCTTGAGGTAAAGTATTCAAAAACTTGGTGTTAACCTGGAATGGAGCAATCACGAGATTGTATACATTCAGATCATTCATTAGAGTAGTGAATCTGAAGTAATAGTCGTGTAGTGTTTCCCCTGGGCTGTACGTGAATCTATCAAACAGATCATACAACTGACATTCCCTTTCCTGTTTGGTAAGAGACGTACCTTGTAGCAACACCTTTAGACGTTCCCATAAATCCTTGGCAACCGTATATTGACTTACCATGCGATAAATATCATGCGGAAGAGCTTGGAGAAGAGTCTGTAGAGCCTTTTCATCAGCATCAGCAATGAGTTGTTGTGCCGGTGTGAGTTCTTCATATTCTCTTGGTCGAGACACGTTATTTGCCACAATGGTACCATAGTCGAGTGGACCATTCAAAATCGATTTGACCATAAGCCTTCCGTATGTTGGTTTGCCCTTCAAGTATTGCATCATACGGCCCTGCCATGCCTCAAACACCTCTTTAATAAGCATCGGTGGACGACTATCAGTTCCCGTTATGATTGATATATCCGTAAGAGATGTCATTTGATGCATTAATGAACTTGGATTCATTGTGATCACTTAAGAGACTCAAAGATTATCGGTTGATCGAGCAGTGAAGAAAGGTTGAGAATTTGTGTTGTGTTGGTTGAAATCAAGATTAAATCCACTAAAGATCGTCGAAAAAACTCAATTACTCCTTGAACTTGCTTATACGGAATAACCCTAACTCGGAATAAATCCTATTCGGAATAATCCCTATTCGGAATAACCCTATGCTGAAAAACCCTTATCCGGAATAATTCCTAAACAGAAAAACCCTTATGCGGAATAACCCTATACTGAATAAACCCTATTCGGAATGTTCTGCTATTCGGAATATTTCTTCAGTTCGGAATGTTGTCTATTCGGAATGATCGGCTATTCGGAAAGATCTTTGCTATTCGGAAAGTATTGGCTATTCGGAAAATCTTTGTTATTCGGAAAAAATTGGCTATTCGGAAAAACTTGCTATTCGGAAAGAATTGGTTATTCGGAAAATCTTACTATTCGGAAAGAAATTGCTATTCGGAAAGTTTTTCTATGCGGAAAGCCTATTCGGAAGAAACCTTCTATTCGGAAAACCTTCTATTCGGAAAACCTATTCGGAAGAAACCTTCTATTCGGAAAACCTTCTTATTCGGAATATCTATTCGGAATAATCTGGGAATATAGTTCGAGACTAGAACAGCCCTTTTCAACGCGATTTTTTGATCAAAACCACAAAAAGTTTTATGATTTTTACCAAAATAAGCTAAACCCAATCCTTATCAATTAATCCCAATAACAAAAACACCAAAAACAACAAGATTCAAGATTAATTTTTTCTAAAGATCACTAATTGATTCAAAAACTAAAAAAGCAACGCAATCCTTACCTTAAATCACCCCATAGCTCTTGATACCAAATGTATAATATTGATAACCTATGAATCTATGAAGTGGGTTGATGTTTTCTAGTGAGAGAAACTAGAGAGAGAAAGAGAGAGAAAAGTATGTGTCTTTTATTAATATGAAAGTTTCAAAATGAGCAACAACCAACCCCTTTCCATGGTGGAAAGGGGTATTTATACTTCCAAGCAACATTGGGCTTGGGCCGGTACATGACAAGCCCATGGACCGGTTCTTACTTAACTTAATAAGTAACAATTAATTATTTGTTAACTACGAGCTATTACAACATAAATCATATTGTGGAGTGACCGATACTTCTAATATACGTTAAAACGTATTTCTAACAATATGTATGCCACAATAAGGTGAATGGTAAATTGTAGAAAGAATGCGTACTTGCCTTTATATTGACATCTCGCGTAAAAGCATTCATTGTGTGAATTGTTTTATGTAAAAATTGTGTGGTTATAGCGTCCGTCTTTGAATAAATATATTATGAAAAAAAAATTGTGTGTCAACAAAAACGAGAGTTATGTTCGGATTCAAATTTTTATTTCCAGCATGTCTCGTTTCAAACTACAAGAAAAATTGAAAATTATATTAAAAACATTGTATGTATCTTAGTACAAGTTTAATAAAATCCTAATCATACTGTTAACAAATTCAATTATATAAAATCATACATATCGGAATACAAATAATTTCATGTGATTTACAAAGTATGAAAATGTGTAATTTTCTAATACTGTATTAATATAAGCAATGCTATATATATATATATATATATATATATATATATATATATATATATATATATATATATATATATATATATATATATATATATATATATATATATATATATATATATATATATATATATATATATATATATATATATATATATATATATATATATATATATATATATATATATATATATATATATATATATATATATATATATATATATATATATATATATATATATATATTAACTAATCATATATAGCAAGAACTCATTTATACTTCTCTATATTCACACATCATATAATATTGTGATGAGGATTACACAACATTTACTTATTAGCAAGTACATCTTCTCTTATCATCACAACCTCATAATGCTACTGACTATCGTTATTGTATCATGATGTATACGTACTTGACATTTTAGTATGAAATAATGTGCCACAAACTTATTCACTAAAACTCTCTTCATGCATAAAGTCATTATCATTATAAACATGCATTCAAAAATTATTGTTCGTCAAAAGTTTTGATTACAAGATATGTGTCACTGTAACATGTGGGTAGCTGTTGAGCTACTAGTATATAGTTAAGCAAAGAGATGTTTATTCTATTCTTAATAAAAAAGAAAATTAGGTCCAAAGCTTTAACGTATCTTAATTTTAAGAGGCATTAAAGCTTCCATATATCTATTAGAAACTTAATTAAGCCGATGTTTACCGAATTAAATGGCTAGACATAAGCTACTTAGCTAGCCTCTTATAGTGAAGATAATAAGTTTAATAACTCTCTTAAAAGGAGAGGATAATCTAAGGTGGCAGCTCTCCATCTTTCTCCGGTACTTTCCACCACATCGACCCCCTTTTCTCCGCTTCATTTTGCCCTTTTCGCCAGATAACGAAAATAATAAGACAAAAATCTCATCTCTTGTTTTTACCCTTTTCAAATTTGAATATGTGAGTGAATGAGGTAACGCTAAAATGACAGCAATAAAACCTAAACGAAAAGAGATTGTATTTCTATCACACCTTATGATCTAAGAGTGTTGGGTACAGTTGAGTCATCAGCTGCCGTAGACAACTTTTCTTGCCACATCATCACTTTTATCCCACAACCCCAAACCTACCATAACACCAAAAAGTGTCTCCTAGTTAACACCACACTTTTTGGTGTTATGATGACCCCACTTTTTAAAAAAAATTAATAAATTTTTTATTTTAAATTAAAAACATAAATTTTCATTAATAATAAAAATAAAACATTACAAAAAACACAGAAAAGAAAAAAAAACATGCAAAAACAACAACTGAAAGAACATTCGAAAAAAACAACTTAAAAATTTAGATATTTTGCACGCGCATTGCCTTTTAGTTTAAAGGGGTATTTATAGTGAAAAATAAATAAAAGGTTAAGTTTATAAAATAGAAACGAACTTTTTAAAATTTATAATTCTAGTAAACCAACTTATTTTATTACCAATCTAGGCATTCAAACTTGTTCTTATAAGATTATTATACTAATATGACCGGATGGCATATCCACGTCATTAAAATGTGACACGTATATCCTTTATAATTTTTTTTATACTTGAAAATATTAACTATTGTTTATACGAGTATACCCAACTTTACAAATCCACAAAAATCTAAAAGCGTGCATCCCAAATTAATTAAATTATGATTTTTCATTCATTCAGAACAAAACCTAACCCCATCAACCCCCTATAATTCAATTAACTCATGACCTCTTCATTTTCTTGGTGGTGGGGGTTGATGATGCGACGACAATGACAAAGTTGGGTGGTGTGACGGTTGGGGCAAAGGTAGTACGGCGGCTGAGGTGAAGGTGCAAGTGGGTTTTTGTAGGAAAGGATATGTTCTTGAACATATCTTGATCTTGATTTGGTTTTTGTGTTTTGTTGAAAGGGTGTTTGATGTATAGGAATGAATTTTGTTATGGGATTGGTTTTTGAATTGGGAACTTGCTAAATGTAGGTGTAGATTTAATTTTTAAAGAATCTACTAATTTTGGTTTTTAAGTTCCGAAAGTTTTGATTCTGAAATTGTAGGTGTTGTGCGATTGACGTGATTGAATTTTTATAAAATAAATTTCTGATTGTTGATTTTATTAAGGGTGTGAGACTTGTGGAGAGGTTGAAGATGAATAGAAGAATGACAAAATTGCCTTTATATACCCAAATATCCATGCATGCTATAAAAAAGATAAATGAAAAAATGATGGCGTGTAGGTATTTTCTTAAGTTAACCGGTGGTAACCAGTGACATATCACCTTATTTACTATATTGTTAGAAATTTGAAAGTTAAAATGCCTAGATTAGTAATAAACTAACTTGGTTTACTAGAATTGTAAATTTTAAAAAGTACGTTTCTATTTTATAGACTTAACCCATAAACAAAATGTGAGTTTAATTTCAAACGGTCAAAAAAGTCACAAAAAAAGAAGCCGTTGTAAAACAATAATATTTGAAATATATGGAATACGCCTCCCATGGTGTCGACTAACAATCTCGACGAAAGTGGTGAAAACGCAAAGGATGGTGTAGGTGTTGGCGTTTTCGACTTACGTCGTCGGAAAAAACGTCTCCCACAATGCACTGTACCACTAGGGTATGTTTGGTACAACCAAATGAAATGTCAAATGAATGGAAAAAACGCGTAATTGAAGAAATAGTGTATATTACCATTATTAATCATGTTTGGTGTGTATAATAAAATCAATAATAAAATGATCAAAATACCCCATTAATGGTAAGAAGCTTATTTAATGTGGTTACTTGTTGATGGGTGTTGTAAAATTTTGATTCATTACAAAACATAATAAAAAAGGGTCTCTAAGTAATGATTTTAGTGTAATAGATCATTTCTTGTAATGAATCATTATATTTTACAAATATAAACAAATACATTTGTTTCATCTTAATTATAATTTTTTATTACAACTTACAATATGTCAAACGCTATATAAGCCTTAGTTTAGAGTTTAGGGTTTAGGGTTTAAGCATTTTTTAGAAGAAAAAACCACACCTTATATAACCACTTAATTCGATAATTGTTCCATAATAATCATATCTCATTATTAATATCAAACGAATTATAAGGCTGGATGGAGTGGTGAGCCGGAAACTCACTTCCACTTCAACGCCACATCAACTTTCTCTCTTCACTTACTCAACCCATTTTACAGCCTTAGACTAAGGGGAGTGGTGTAAAACCCACTCACCTCCACGTCAACGCCACATCAATTTTTTAACAAACTCACTATAACTCACTCACACTCACTACGACGCACTACGCATCACTCCCACTTTTTATTAAATATTTTTTTATTCATATATTTTATTAAACACGGGTACATAGAAAATTAAAACACGGTACGAAATTAAAAGACGATACATAGGAAATTCAAAAACAACATTTAAAAAAACAAACTAAAAAAACAAATCATATTTCGCCTTGATATGAGCTTGGCGCCAATCCACGACTGCACGTTGAGCTCCCTTCAAATGATCATACGGCTGCATATAAAAGTCCAAGTCCTCGTTTTGTTGCTTGGCTCGGGCTATTGCCAGTTCTTCTTACCGGATTTCCATCTCTTTCCTCTTCATATCAAAATATGCGGCCTGTTGTTCACTCTGCATTAGAAAAGTCCGTTCTTGTTGTTCACCCATCCCCGACAATATCAACCTAGCCAAAGCCTCGTCGTTTATACTCGAATCCACCGATCATCTGCTCCTACTCTTAGCTTTGTCCCTACCCATTGGACGTGGGATCAGTTCCACTTCTTCATTATCATTGCCCTCAACTTCCACATTGTTACTCTCATCCACACTGTTAAATGAACTAGACCCCGATGACTTGTATATCTTGATTTTTTTAGAATTCCTAGTTAATTCCTTAGGCATTTCCCACTGCTTTCATTTCGGGTTGTCTTTCACAATCTCCCAACAATGACGAAATTTGAATGGGAGCCCAACTTCAGCTTCATAATGCACTAACACCCGGTTAAAAATATCACCATACCCTGCACCACTTTCAAGCGCCATACGCATCACGTTACCATAAACCCCACAAAACCAAACTAGAACCAGTCAAACGGACTTTCACTTCCCGTTCACAGAATCATACGTACGAGCCCCAAACTGCTTCGTTTTGCTCTCAAAGTATTCAAGTATTTTTGTCCAGAATCCTTGCTCCGTCATCTCGTTTCCATGAACGTTGTCTTCAGACACGGCAACCAAAGCTTTTGCCAAAGCAATTTCCTCAGCGACTGTCCAATATGTTTACCGTTTTGCAGCTTCTTCGACCGTCTTCTTCTTTTGACGTCCCCTAGCTAGTGCCTTCTTCGGTTTAGGCCTTTGGACGGTTTCTTGGGTTTCTTGAATGAGAGACCCAGTTTGTTGATACGAAGTAAATCCTTGATATGTATCCGAATATTGCGGGTAGTAGCAATCTTCAGTTTCAAAGTCGGGTTGTGATGAGGAACCACCCATTTGTGTTTGTGACACATAGTTTGGTGGCACTGGTTGTGATGAGGAACCATCCATTTATGTTTGTGACACATAGCCGAGTGAGGGGTTTTGGTGCCATTGGTATTGGTTTGGGTTCGGGCAACGGTAAGGTTGGTGTTGATAGAATGATGGTGGTTGTATGACCTTCACTTGGTGGGGTGACGGGTTTCTAGGTTGAACGTTCCTTCCGGTATGGGTGGTGAGTTTTGGGTATTTCGACGTCCTCAACGTTTGTTGGCGGACCGGGATGTGTTTTCTTGAGACATTATTAGCGATAATGGAGAGGCGAGTTTTTAGTTTAGATGAGATTGTGTGTGAAAAATGAGAATGATTCAGTTGGTATTTATAAGTGAAAAGGGGTATTAAATTTTTAAAAATTTTTTTTTGACAAAATGATAAAACGGTCAAAAATCATGTGGGACCCAGTTTGGTGTAAACTCGCGCTGGTGAGTTTGCTTGTGGGTTTTGATCATAGCGACCAAGTCACGCGTGAGTGAGTTCGGGGGGGGGGGGGGGGGGGGGGAGGGGGTGGTAAGTCGCGCGCGAGTTATTGAAGTGGCGAGTGAGTTTGGCTCCACTCCCATCAGCCTTACTGGCGTTGAGAAACTCACCGCTACGTCATAACATAATTTTTTTTCTTCTTAATTTTTTTAATTTGTAAACCAAAACGTAAACTAAAAACGTAAACGTAAACACTTATTATTAGAAAATTAAAACATTTATTCAATACATAAAACATAAAATACTGAAATTCAAATACAATACGAAAGGAAATAAAATACTAGATAGATAAAAAAACAAATACGTTATACGATTAGTCAGTTCCCTGATCCGAATCCGATAACTGCCCAGAAAGCTCCCACCGAAATTGCTCTTGGTAAGCTTGTTCGGCCATAAATTTCTCATCCACACTCTTTGTGCCCTTTCTTCTTCTTCCAGTGTTTCTCTCAATACTTTTTGATCTAGGTATAGTTGATACACCTGATTGTCAGTAAGTAAGCCATTTGAGTCGTTTACAATTGGATAGTGTGGATCGAGAGAAATATTTCGACGTCGGCGTTGTGATGAAGAACCGATATGAGTTGTTTGAGTTTGGGATGAAGAACCAATATGAGTTTGGGATGAAAAACCCAAGTTATTCAGCCATTCAGTATTTTTTCAATTCGAGCCTCCAATTTTGTCGACTTTCTGAACAAACATCTTCGCATGTTGAAATCGTTATCAGATTCATTACTTAAAAACGTGTCGATTAAATGACGTTTCTCTGGGAAAATATGATGGCATTTCTCACATGTTGTGCGCATTTTTGTTTTAGCTTCGTACACAACATCGAAATCATAGGCTAACGTCGTAAGCGCATCCTGGCGACGTTATTGTTGAATTATTTGTTTCTGAATTATAGCCTTAATCTCGTCAACGGTGTGTGGAAAAGAGCACATCATTTTGATTTTAGAAATTGTGTGTGAAAAATATTGAAAGTTAATAAGTATTTGGATAGAATAAATGAGATAATGTGATATTTATAAAGGAAAAAAATAAGAAAATATTTAAATATAAACGGTAACTTCAAAGTCACTAAAATGAAGAGTTCACGTTACTGAGTTTAATGAACGGAGTGATAATCCACGCGTAGATTTGCCAGTCACCGAACAAACCTACCACCATTCCGTCCGGCCTACATGTTCCATAAAAGCTACTGTACAGTGGAGTACTTGTAAAAACATATCTTATTGGTCCTACAAAGCATTTTGACAGCAACATTGGCGGGAGGTATTTTCAGGATTTGACTGGGTATTTCTACTTTTTACATTTCATCAATCTTGTCACACGCATATCTTATTGGTAGGATGGCAAATTGGTAGATGGCAAAAGCACCCGAAATTGATAGAGAAAATCAAAACCCGAACTAATTGGGTCATGTTCAGATTCGGGTTAGTAGGTTTGAATGCGGGTTCGGGTTGGGATATTTTATTTTTCACGGGTACGGGTTCGGGTTTTAGTAATAACCGACCCGTTTACCAAAATACATATCGTTTATTGATATTTTATATAATTTTTAAATTTGTGCGAAATAGTAGACGAAGATTATTAAACAAATGAAATGCTTATATTAGTTACATTTTGTATACATTAAAATGTTTGTCATCAAGCATATTTCGATTTTGTAATTTTAAATAAAACAATAATTTATTCGATATATTAAATCGCATGATATGATATTAAATTAGTATTATTCATCTTCTAAAAACTTAAAAAATTATATTAGAGTATTTTGATTGTTTTTCATTGTTTTTTTAACTTTATACGTACAATTATATCTAACGAAATTTAATTGTGGATACCCGATACCCGCGGGTAAAAACCGAAAACCCGTTAGGTAATAATAATCTGGTACCTGTCGGGTATTGGGTGGATGCGAGTTTGGATATTATAAACGGGTGCGGGTACGGGTTCAGTATAACCTGACCCGAACCCGATCCGTTGCCATTTATTGGGTGAACTCCTTAAGAATTTTTGGTCCACAAATAAAGTAATAAAAAAATATATTACTTGTTTTTAATTTGTTGTTTATAGTTTAACATTATTTTTTTTATCAGTTTTTGTTCTATTTGTTTAATACTTTTTATTCGTAAAAATTTAATATTTCTTTTTACACTTTTAATTTTACAGTTTTATTACAAATATAAAAATAAAAATTCTAAAAAATTTTAAAAAATGAAAAAATTAGAGGGGTATACACGGTGAAAATAGAGAGGTCTTAATAACCTCGTCCATTTTATTATCTAGATTCAAAATAACTCTTTTTTTCACACACTTCTTGTCACCCTCATGGCCAAGATCTTTTGTAATTTCTTTCTCACTTTACACATATATTTTATAAATATTTGTAAGATGTGGTGGTGCTAGTTGATACACAGAAGACGATTATTAAAATGCAGAGAATATCAAAAAGTCTCTAAGAATCTTCATTGGGAACTTCCCGAAAGACAAGGCAGAGAATTTTAGAATGCAAGAAACAAGACAATCGTGACCTCATCAAACCCATCCTCCTGAACTTTCGCGACGGCGAGGAAGAACACGAAGCCAACAAGGCGAAAGACAAAGGGAAGAAAGCATTCGTGAACGACGATATGTCAAAGCCATTCAAAGCAATCTCAAAAGGTCCTCTTACGAGAACAGTAGTAGAGTTCTCATCTCCACCTCATCGCACGACCCGAAACATGAAGATATATGAAGGGGCGGGAGACCCCGATGATCACATAAATCGTTTCTATGGGATGAGAAACTAGGGTGAATGGCCAATTCCGTATGGTGTCTCATGTTCCAACAAACATTTGATGCAAAGGCCAAGGTCATCATACCAATGATTGGTGCCTCACGGAAAGAAGACATGAACTTGTACTCTGATTATTATGTGGAAAAGGGTCATCACACCAACGATTGTTTCCACCTAAGGAAGCAACTAGAGGCAACTTTCGAATGAAGGAAGTTGAACCATCTAATTAAGCGGTACCCAAATCCAAGTCATGATTAACAATTTGAAAACTTAATCGGGTTGAATCAAAATAAGAATGATATGATATAAATCGTAATGCAATCATGCTGAAGTTTAATAATATTGAAAAAATAATTCTATACGGAGTAATAAAACTGTTTCATCACAGTTGTGTAGAAAGTGTATGACACAATAATTAGTAAGTATATTCATATATGATAAGTTATATGATAGTGAATGTTTATATTAATTCAAAGAATTCATAATAAATACTTTTATAATAGCTTAGATAATATATACGGTTTCGTTCTAGTTAGTGCACATATATAACAAAACTATAATAGCAAATTGTGAGACAAGTTTACTGTTCCAGTCATTTTTGGTATCAAATTTTTAGTTTTTTCCTATTTTGTTTAGGATCAAATGGATCAATCCAGTTAATCGATTTCTTAGAATTTTGAATATAGACTATAGTAATATATCACCCTTCCTAGGATGATATCATAACCCGAGGTACATATTTTTCGCTAAAAAATAAGAAGTCTAAAAAATTTCATACGGTTTTGTATGACTCTTATTTGGTATGTTTGGGCTCGGGGGAACGAAATCATCTATGAAACAACTATTGAAAAGGCCAACTCTGCCCTCATGATGACTCATTCCTCGCGGTTGAACAAGAATCTCTATTACGGAATCTAACTGTGCTCCAAGCAGACGATCCTCGTGAAATTCTTAGATTCAACATCTAGAAGATGACGCGGTAAGTTAATTTATAGCTTTTGTTATTTTTGTTTCCTTGTATATTTTTTGGGTATATTATTCGAGTCTTTTGGTCGTAGGTGTCGTATTTAAATCTTTTTGATCTTTTTTTGTGACCTTTAGTATATTTCCTGTTAGTGCAAACATTACGATGTTTAATCAAGATGATCCCTTCATGTTTTGGTGATGACAAACGTATAACTCGCAATACATAATGTAAAATGTGTAAGGTACTCGTAATCAATCAAGCATACGTATGTATACTTCTCTCGACATCTTGAAGATTACATTTGTCATGAAAGACAAGAAGGACGCGCGGTTCTCTTATAGAACACGCGGTTCCTTAGTGATATCGAACCGCGGGAAGATATGGAACCGCGGGCAGTCAAGCCGGTTTAGGCTAACTCAAGATTTCTGGAAGCTTCTAGAAGATGGAGGGAAACTAATAAATTCAAAATTCAAATTTTGAATTTGGGCTCCAAGAATAAAAGGTGCATCCTTTTATCCAATGGGTAGTCCACTCTTTTATCCAATGGGTAGTCTACTCTTTTATCCATTGGGTAAAAAGGTGCTATCCA
Organism: Glebionis coronaria; assembly: GCA_025667525.1. NCBI lineage: Eukaryota > Viridiplantae > Streptophyta > Magnoliopsida > Asterales > Asteraceae > Glebionis > Glebionis coronaria. Next base: position 45,731,754 of record CM046877.1, read on the forward strand.
AGGCAAGGTTTAGCTATAAATAGAAGACTCCTCTCTTCCATTTCACTTGCACAAAATATACACAAAACCTTCCAACATCCCATTCCTCATCCTCCTCAAGAGCAATGAGAAGAACATTTTCACCCTTGTGAAGTGTTAGTGTCTAGAGTCATAACATGATGAAGATCTCTCTAGATCAAGTCATGATTATTGTCTTCCTACTATGTATATGTAGAAGATCCAAGTTGTGGGTACACTTGGATGTGTTTGTAAGGGTAGAATATCCAAGTGATGGGTATCCTTGGATTAGGTATTAGTTGTGTAGATCCAAGTCTTGTTAGTACTTGGATATAGTGTTAGAGTTATAGATCTAAGTGTTGTGTGCTTAGATCTATATGGTTTATGTGTTTAGGCCATAAAACACAAGGTTTGTTATGTTGGGCCATAAAACATAACTAGTGGGTAGATTAGGTTATGTCTTGGTAGTTCTCACTAAACTATAAAGTGATGTGGTTGTGTCTTGTGAGTTCTCACTAAACTTTAAAGTGACTAGTGGTTGTGTTGTGTGAAGTTCTCACTTAGCTTTAAAGTGAAGAGTCGTGAAGATTGGTTCTAGCGATCGATTAGAACTCGACATCTAGCCTTGTGTCGTTAAATGGTGAAGTAGGCAACGTTGTGTAGATTGGTCCTACCTAAGATTAGGACTCGACATTTAGCTTAGTGTCGGAAATGTGTAAGCGGCGTTGTGTATGGTTTCTCCACCTTAAGGAGTTTGTTGACTAGGGAAGTAACTCTCGAGTAAGGTGTACTCGAGGAGTGGAGTAGGGCGAAGAGGAGTTTCGTGACCGAACCACTATAAATCATCGTGTCGGTAACTTCCTTTACATTTATGTCTTTACCTTTGTAGATGTATTTATAGTTGCATACTTGTGTTGTGTGTCTTTGTGTGCATCACGTAATCTAAACATCTAAGTTACGGAAAAGCTATGGCTTAGTACGTGTGTGCTTCATGTTTAGATTATGGTCAAGTGTACATCACTTAGTCTAAACATCCTAGTTGCGGAAAAGCTTGTGCTTAGTACGTGTGTGCTTAGTGTTTAGACTATTGCTTGATGTACTCTTGATTTGATGTGCTTGTGTGTTTTCTTACTTGTAGTATTTATCTCTCAATCAAACACATCTCACATCTAGTCAAGATTGATAAGGAATTTGATACAAAGGATTGTTAAGGTTTCAAATTAACAATATTGCTACGTCCACTGTCGGCGGTTCGTTATTGGACCGGCGGTTCCTTATCAATAAGGAACCGCGGGCAGAGATAAGGAACCGCGGGCAGTGGATTGAGCTGAAATGTTTTGAAAATGAACTAGAAACTATTCAACCCCCCCTTTTAGTTTCTAAAATTGGTATCAGAGCGATGGTCACACAATAACTTTGAAGTATATTGTACTTTAAAGCTTGGATCGTTACTTGCTCTAGTTTTTCAAAACAAATGGTTTTCAAAATGAAAACGGTTTTTAAAAAATAGAGACGATCTTTGTATCAATTTGTTCATGAAGAGTGATTACTTTTGAAATGTGTTTTATTGTTTCATTCGTACAAGTTTTGGTGTTAAATAAACTTTGTATAATAGTTTGAATTAAATCTTTTCATGTTTGGAAGTATAAAAATCTTTTGTGTCATAATTAACTCTAAAATACGAGTTCTATGTGTCTAAAATGATTTTTTAGAGTCCTAAGTCCTTCCAAAAAGTTACCAAATGATTTTGGCCAAAAAATCATTTTTTGTCCTCTGACCGCGGTTCTTTATTGTTCCCTGCGGATCCTTATCAATAAGGAACCGCAGTCAGTCTGACTCAGATTTTTGAAAACTTTGAAAAATCATATAAAATCAACCGTAAGTCCGTAGAAGTCGTGCCACCCGTCATTTCGAACGTAATTGAATTTTATTTCAATTAAAAATGCTTCCAAACCTTTATTCAAACTTTAAAATTTGGATGGTTTCTAAGTTCCATACTTTGTCCAAAGTATTGAGCGTCAGTTTGTCGTAAAACTTGTGTTTTACTCTTTTCTATTAAGTTGGACATCTCTTGGTGCTATATCTTTGAAAATTGATATATTTACAAAGTGTTAAACTTAATTAAATTTTAAATGGGTCAAAGACTATTTTCAAATAAAATCAAGCTATGAATACTTTGTTGTATCTAACACTCAAAACATGGACGAATGGTTTTATGTGTTAAACTAATTGTTTGTGTATGTTTCCTGGTGTGTTATTATTATATGTAGACATTATTAAGTGTTCCTTGATATTTGTAGTAGTATTGCTTATATGTCTAGTCTCTTGTGCCTTGCTTGGTATTTGTTAGTATCTAGTCTTTCCTAATTAGGATGTATGCTAGATTTCTTGCATTTTGGTTGCAACATTATTTGTGCATTGCATATAGGATCAACATCTATAGGTTTATATATGTTATATAAACATCATGTACACCTCGTTATGTTTATTAACACTCTTAGGTTTGAAAGCTTTGGGAGCTTATCAAATCTATTGATTTGGGTCGTCTTACTCGATCATTGTGTTATTAGTTCAAGTAGATAAATGTCTTACTATAAAACATGAAACACCCTTTGAAAATCTTAGCTATTTTCTCTTAAAAGAGTGTTTGTGGGAATCAAGAAAGATTTCGATTCAATATCAATGTATTATTCAAACTATGATTGGTATCATTATCGAATCTAATTGACATGTTTTTTAGTGTAGACATGAATGTGGTTTATTAATAATATACATCGGATCATAACTCACACTTGTGTTGATGGTGTTATATTGAATCTACTTGTTCAAATTGTTAGACATATTTTGTTTAATAATTACTTATAATGCACAATAGAGTCGGTTTGATAACTTGGATGTTTCATCCGAAATACTCAAGTAATTTACATTGCTATGCAATTTATAAATGTGTCATTTCCGAAAGACCAATCAAGAGTGTTCTAACAAATTGTATAAACTTGGTTTGTACAATTCAACGTTATTGGCCTCAAGATCTATTAAGGTAATTAACCTTAACTAGACTCTTTTGTCAAGATATTCAATGGTGCATTCTTAACCCTCATTAGGTCATGCATTGTGTCGCCATGCAAGTTTCATCCTTGCTAAACTTTATTAGGAAAATGTTGGAATTACATTTTGTCTAACTTGAGAATGACTACTAGAGAATTTATGCATTAGGATCTTAATTTGACCTAACGGTTGAATTACTTCCACGTGGGAAGTTGAGTTGGTGTATAACTCGTAAAAATGGTCGTGTTTAGCCTTAATTGAGCACCTCTAGTGATAGTCTCATACTCATTCTCTAAATTGGCTAAATGGCTCTTCCTATATATGACTAATGATAGTTTACTTTGATGAACTTTGTATGTCATTAGGAGTCTTTTTCTTTTGTAGCCATTAGGTTTTTCTTAGCCTTCTTCTTACTTGCTAATTGAACCTATGTGTCTTTCCTTTGTGTGTGTTCTAGTTTTTATTGCTCTTAAGCATGACTTTATGATAAGTTAGACTAGAACATTAGGATTTGCTTAATTGGAAAATCCTCCTTCACCACCTAAACCAAGCCTCACCACCTTAACCAAGCCTCTGTAGGCGGTTCTTTAAATAGACCGCGGCTCCATATCAATATAGAACCGCCGGTGGAGATAAAGAACCGCGGGCAGAAGCTCTCAAATTCGGGTTTTCTGAAACTTCCCAATTGTTCCAACACCCTTTGGAATCTTTGTTTCAAACCTTTGATCACTCCCAAAATATCTTGGGCTTTCCCTTTTTAACCCTTTACTAGTTTGGATCATCCCCTCACCCTTTTAAACCCTCCTTGTTAGCCTTGTTCTTCACACCTCAAACCATTCATCCTTACCCCTTAAACCACCCATTTACTACCATGGTTTCTACAAGAACCTTCAATTCATCCAAAACCTCCTCTTCAAAGAGGCACCTCAAAATTAAGATTAAGTTTCCCAAACTTAACTCTTCACCCTTTCACACACCCAAGAATGAGATTGTTCCAATTCTCATCTCTTCATCACCCTCACCACCTCTTGCTCCATGCAAGACTACCTCAACCCATGGTACCAACCATTCACATGGTTCTACCTCCTCTTCATTCCAATCTAGAATGAATGAGCTAACCTCACCCTTCACTCCAAGTATTATCTTGGATGTGACTACCCAACCTCAACCCATCCAAAGCATTCCCATTGTGAATGACTTTGTTGATACCTTGGTGACTTCACCTTTTACCCCTTCAAACTCACCCACATCACCCATCCAAAGCATTTCCATTGTGAATGACTTTGTTGAACCCTTGGTGACTTCACCTTTCACCCCACCAAATTCCGCCACCACCCTTGTCTTTCATTTAAGCATGTGGATTGCTTATTGCTAAGACATCTAATTTAAGCAAATCTTAGAATTCTAGTGTAACTAAGATTAAAATTATGTTTAAGTTTTAGGCTTGTTTTTTTTATATACATCTTTGTATGATCTTTATTCTCTTGTAATTCCTTTCATGTTTTTCAACATGATTTTTCTTTGAGTCTTAGATCTTGTTGTTATTTTGTTTCTTTCTTTTCTCTTATTTTGAGTCCTTTTCTTAAATTAATAAGAATTAGGAATCTTCTTGGAGATTTACATTACATGTAGCTTGATTTGTGATATTTTGATAGATGACTTGCTTGTATGCTACTTGCTTATATATCTTCTTGCTTATCCGTATGCTATATGCTTAATTGATTAGTTATTAAATGCATGCTTATTATAAAGGTTTTGTCTTTGTCAAGCAATTCCGATATAATATCTCTTAGATGTGTCTAACTCATGCATGTCCATAAATGCTACGTGCTAACTTGTTTTACTTAGTCTTCTCTTTTTAAGTAATCATGTTTCTTGCATGCCATATGTGTTAATTGCGCACCTTCTCTACATTGGTTTATTGTAGACTTCATTAGGCATTGCATGAATTATCCTATGTGCTTACTTGATTATGTGTTTGATTTTGTACTAACTCTTCATGTCTTCTTGAGCTTCTTTTGAGTTTCTTCTCTCATTTTCTTTCAAGATTTCACTATCACCTTCTAAGGTATAGTATTCATAAATCAATTTGTGAAGTTATCCTTAACTTCTTTGTTGAGTCTCTCTCAATTCATTTTAATCATGCTCTTCTAAGTCGAGTCTCTTTCTTCTAGTCTTTCTAAACTAAGTTGAGTCGAGCCTTACCCTTTCCTCATCATGTAATTGTTCTTTGAACAACCACAATGATTGAGAAGAGCTACGAAACTTTGAGCATGTAGTTTATCGTATGCTAAACACCATTTGGTGTCGACATTCATACGCATTTTTGCCTATGATGTCCTATATCCCAATTTTTTCTTAAAGTGTCGATTTATCCGCTTTTGGTTTTCCTTTATTTATTTTTTTTTTTTTGTCAAAAATGTTTCTAGGTTGAGATATTTTTGTTCCTCTTTTTAAGAGTTGATTGCGGTTAAAATTTACAATTGGTATGGGTAATTCCATTAATTCTAAGTTTTTAACCCCTTGAGATGATATCTTCAAATTCTTGGATGTTTCTTTTCTACCTCTACTCCAACAATTTTGAATTGATTTCCACAAAATCCTCTTCTTGTTTTTTGAGAGTTGAGGGTTAAATCTTGAATTTTCTTGGGTGATTCCAAAAATTCTAAGCTTTTTACCCTTTGACATATTATCATTACAAATGGGTGATTCCAACAATTGTTAATTGATCTTGTCAAGATCCTCTCTTTTGACTTGTTTTTGGATTGATAGCATCGCGTGCACACTTCTTTCTTCAATGCTTGTCATTGTTTGTGCAAACGACTTGTTTATCATCCTCTTTTTTTTTCTTTTCATCATAGTCCTTCTTTCTCTCTTTTCGATTATGTGGAATTGTTTTTATTGTCCATGTCATACTCTCTTTAGTTTGGTATTTTTGCCAAGATATTAAAGCGGAGTATGTCCTCTCGACAATATATGCTTTTTTTATATATGCTCTTGTCTACTAACCTTGTTTTGTAGGATACTTCTAACCCATTTTTGTAGCTCGTCACTATTCTTGCTTTGTTGGTGCCTCAAGCAAGGGGGAGCTCATATCAAGGGGGATCATTTTCAAGAGTTCAACTCATTACATTTGCGATTGTTCACTCACTTTAATTGCATTCATTGAACATCTTGCAAGTAATGAATTATGGGATCTTGAAGACATGGAGGTGGTTAACCTATGGTGATTGAAGATTCCACTAGGATGACGCAAGCTCAATATCTTTGGATGATGGGATTACGGTTCGGATTCTCGCCTCTCAACCGAGTATCTTTTGGATGCAAGCTATCTCAAAGTTGATTCTTCTCTTCTACAAACGACGACTACCTTTGGATGGATTCTACTCTTCCTCAAATGACGACTACCTTTTTGATTCGACAAAAAGGGGAGAAGGAAGTGTAAACGAGTACGTTTCACATTTTACTATGCGTTACGGTTTACTTGTTTGTCATCATCAAAAAGGGGGAGATTGTTAGTGCAAACATTACGATGTTTAATCAAGATGATCCCTTCATGTTTTGGTGATGACAAACGTATAACTCGCAATACATAATGTAAAATGTGTAAGGTACTCGTAATCACTCAAGCATACTTATGTATACTTCTCTCGACACCTTGAAGATTACATTTGTCATGAAAGACAAGAAGGACGCGCGATTCTCTTATAGATCACGCGGTTCCTTAGTGATATCGAACCGCGGGAAGATATGGAACTGCGGGCAGTCAAGCCGATTTAGGCTAACTCAAGATTTCTTGAAGCTTCTAGAAGATGGAGGGAAACTAATAAATTCAAAATTCAAATTTTGAATTTGGGCTCCAAGAATAAAAGGTGCATCCTTTTATCCAATGGGTAGTCCACTCTTTTATCCAATGGATAGTCCACTCTTTTATCCATTGGGTAAAAAGGTGCTCTCCAAGGCAAGGTTTAGCTATAAATAGAAGACTCCTCTCTTCCATTTCACTTGCACAAAATATACACAAAACCTTCCAACATCCCATCCCTCATCCTCCTCAAGAGCAATGAGAAGAACATTTTCACCCTTGTGAAATGTTAGTGTCTAGAGTCATAACATGATGAAGATCTCTCTAGATCAAGTCATGATTATTGTCTTCCTACTATGTATATGTAGAAGATCCAAGTTGTGGGTACACTTGGATGTGTTTGTAAGGGTAGAATATCCAAGTGATGGGTATCCTTGGATTAGGTGTTAGTTGTGTAGATCCAAGTCTTGTTAGTACTTGGATATAGTGTTAGAGTTATAGATCTAAGTGTTGTGTGCTTAGATCTATATGGTTTATGTGTTTAGGCCATAAAACACAAGGTTTGTTATGTTGGGCCATAAAACATAACTAGTGGGTAGATTAGGTTGTGTCTTGGTAGTTCTCACTAAACTATAAAGTGATGTGGTTGTGTCTTGTGAGTTCTCACTAAACTTTAAAGTGACTAGTGGTTGTGTTGTGTGAAGTTCTCACTTAGCTTCAAAGTGAAGAGTCGTGAAGATTGGTTCTAGCTTTCGATTAGAACTCGACATCTAGCCTTGTGTCGTTAAATGGTGAAGTAGGCAACGTTGTGTAGATTGGTCCTACCTAAGATTAGGACTCGACATCTAGCTTAGTGTCGGAAATGTGTAAGCGGCGTTGTGTATGGTTTCTCCACCTTAAGGAGTTTGTTGACTAGTGAAGTAACTCTCGAGTAAGGTGTACTCGAGGAGTGGAGTAGGGCGAAGAGGAGCTTCGTGACCGAACCACTATAAATCATCGTGTCGGTAACTTCCTTTACATTTATGTCTTTACCTTTGTAGATGTATTTATAGTTGCATACTTGTGTTGTGTGTCTTTGTGTGCATCACGTAATCTAAACATCTAAGTTGCGGAAAAGCTATGGCTTAGTACGTGTGTGCTTCATGTTTAGATTATGGTCAAGTGTACATCACTTAGTCTAAACATCCTAGTTGCGGAAAAGCTTATGCTTAGTACGTGTGTGCTTAGTGTTTAGACTATTGCTTGATGTACTCTTGATTTGATGTGCTTGTGTGTTTTCTTACTTGTAGTATTTATCTCTCAATCAAACACATCTCACATCTAGTCAAGATTGATAAGGAATTTGATACAAAGGATTGTTAAGGTTTCAAATTAACAATGTTGCTACGTCCACTGTCGGCGGTTCGTTATTGGACCGGCGGTTCCTTATCAATAAGGAACCGCGGGCAGAGATAAGGAACCGCGGGCAGTGGATTGAGCCGAAATGTTTTGAAAATGAACTAGAAACTATTTAACCCCCCCCCCCCCTTCTAGTTTCTACATTTCCTTTTTCCAAAAAAGATAAATTGAAGTAATTTGTACTTTAACGTAAGAATGATCCACTTGGCAAAAGTTAAGGTGTAGTTAATAATTAACTAAAACATGCATTATATACACATTAAATGAATTTTTAATTATTATATATGAACATAATTTTCACTTAAAAAAATTTAAGACATTCTTTTTATAAACTGATTAATTCGTAACCATAGCAGAAGTTGACAAAACAGTTCATAAAAACAAGAATAAAAGTGTTAAAAACTTGAAAGACAAGATGACCACACGGATAAAAATCATATTCTATTGGTTATGAACAAAGATATTATATTATTCACAAAATGATTTTGTCAATATGTAATTGGTGTTTTTTGTTTTAATTTCTCTCTTCTTTTTACTTAAACCAATCAAATAAAGCCTAACATCATTTTATGAATATTCTTTTGTATATGTTTTTTGTGAATATTCTTTTGTATATGTTTTGTAGTTCTACCAAAATTTTAAAAGTAAATATAATTTAATTCTATTTTAATTTAAACGATTATTTTAAATTACTTCCATTAAAACATGATTTTCACTTGAATGAATTAAAACGTTTATTCAATAAACTGGTTAATTCGTGTTCATTGAACAGAAATTAGCAAAACTCTCGTAAAAACAAGCAATAAAAGTGTTTTAAATTTGCAAGACAAGAAGACTACACTGGATAAAAATCATATTTCATTGGTTATGAACAAAAGTATTATTGTTGTTTAAAGATAATCAAATAAATATAAATATAAGCTAATTCAATTTCAATCTAAACAATTTTCTCATATAAAAGGCGAATTTGATTATTGACCAAAACTTTGAACGTGTAATCTTAAAGGAAAGGGTGTGGTGGAGTGATTGGGCTTGCCAGTACTCACCGGTCCTCGTCATGACACCGACCCTCTTTTACCGATTGCTCGTCATATTTTGACGAAGAGAGAGAAAGGGAATAAGAGCCATTAGCCCCAACGATAATTTTCTATTTTTTAAATCAGAATACTAAACCCGCCTTTATTATTATATATGTCCCACATTTTTAACATTTTAAGCACACACATAAATCCATCATTTTATTAAATCTATCATCTTATTAAAAAATGTCTCAATTCCTAAATAACGGTTTTCTTATTTCAACTTCACTTCTCTTTTTAACACATCGAACCAGAATCATGCCTCAACCAAATGCGTCGTTTATCCGAAAGAGACAAGAAGAAATAATGGCAAAATATGCAAACCAAGATTAATTTTTCGTAGTTCTTTTATTTGTCGCGTGTTTCTAATTTTCGTATTTTTAGTTTCGTATTGTATTTTTATTCTCGTATTATATTTTTATTTATTTATTTAGATTTATAATTTAATGAAATAATTTTTAATTTGTGTGGAAAAAAAACTAGTGGGTAGGGCCAATGTGAAAAAAAAATCATAAGTGATACAATATTTTTATGAGTTGATTTGATTTAAGATAATGCTGAAATAACATACTCCCTACGTCCCATATTAACACTCCAGGTTATTATTTTTTGACGTCTCATATTAATAGTCCAGTCCAAAAATATATAAGAAATGTAGATTAAGTTTACAATAGTACCCTCATTTGAATGTATTATTATAAATAATAAAAAAAGTTATAAATTAGTTGGTTAAATGTAAAATTGTTATTGTGTAAAAAGTAAGAGAGAGAAACCTGAAAAAATGATTTTTTATTAAATTGCGTGTTTTTTTAATCGATAAACTAAGTAAGAGTAAAAAGGAATTGCTTCTTCACCGTACCTTACACTTAAAAACACCATTTCAAAGTTGATAGTAATATTTTAATATCTAAATTATGTATCTTAGCTAAAGAGACAAAATTTCTGGATTTTCTTTTCTTTTGAAAGTACGCTTTTTGAAGAGTAAAGCAATTTATTGTTCAAAAAGTGAGCATCTCAGTTTAGGAAAAAATTTATAGTGTTTTTTACTGTTTTTTTACATTCTCACTACTCACTATTATCTCGCGAAAATTACAGGCAGGGCCACATTTTGTGGTCCTTGTCCTGCAGTGGCCACTTTTATCTCGAAATACCAAAATGGCCATGATGCTCGGGAAGGATATACAACGAGATTTGACTTTGCCACGTGTTGATTTTTCATTGCTGCTTAAAAAAAAGAAAAAACCATACTCGGGATTCCTTTCCAACGAGTATGTCACATGCTTTATGACACCAAGGGCCCCACTCTGACCCAAATAGTGTTGCATGCCTCGGTTTCACGCATTTTTCTGACATTTCGAATATCGTTGTATATGTTTCCCGAGTATCTTTTTTGGTATAAAAGGGATCCGGTTGGTAACTAAAATAAGCAACATATCTCAATATCTCAATAATACAGTCCCGGGTTTTATAAAAATTGGCAATTTTTTAGCAGTTAGTTTATGCGTAAATCATCATCTCTTATATATATTCCCGAGTATATATAAATTTAGCATTCTTTTGAGCAGCTAGAGTCAAGTTGGTGTTTTTTTTGATAATTCTACTTTATGGCGGTATGTTATTTAATTAATTTTTTTTATTAATAATTTTTATGTTTATTTGTTATACATTATTGATATGTTGTTATTTTTAATTTTTAGGATTATAGTGTTACGTTGACTTGTAAAAGCAAGTTATCCTTGTTACCGTTTTTCAGAGAAAGATTTAGAAACACACCAAAAGAACGTTTGTTTAGGCAATCATGTTTTGGTTGGTTGTGGAATTTGCCAAAATGCGTAGAGACTGGTGTTTTAATACATTTCCTTGCTTGTTGTCAAACGGATTTTGTAGAAGAAGAGACAGAAAATGTTTCGTTATGTTATGATGTTGGTGGTCATATTATAAAATTTGGCAGGGAAGAATTTTGTTTAATGACCAGTTTAAAATTTGGTGTACAGTTTCATGGTAGATATTTAAAGGGGCCAATGCCGTTTAGGAGACATGTTTTTTCATCAACTTATGATACTCGTCATATTGTCGTTAGCGATTTATATAGATTTGTTAAAAGCGATGCCTTTGAAACCCTAAATGACTATGATGTTGTACGGCTTGCATTGATAGCTGTTTTGGAGTTGGTGCTACTTGGGCATGAGAATAGTTACATTGTCCCGGAATGGTGCTTTAGGTTAGCTGAAAATTTAGATGCATGGAACTTGTATCCGTGGGGTTCGTATGTTTGGTCCACATTGTATAAGCAGTTAAGGAATGCCGTATACGTACGTGTCGAACACCACCACGCGAATGATGACAGAGACCCAGACGAAGAACCACCCAAGTATCAATTAATGGGTTTTACATGGGCTTTCAAGGTTTGTAATATGTTGTGTTTTGTGTAACTAAAATATAGTACGTGTATTAATTGAAAATAATTTATTTTCAGGCTTGGATGTTGGAGACTTATAGCGTTAAAGCGGCGGAATATTTCACACGACTTGATGGTTATCCCCGATCAGTCCGGTGGTTGCGAGAAAAAAAGTTTTTTCGTAGACAAATTCCTACTTTAATTGAGGTGAGTTCTACGACGCTTAGACATTCCGATTTGGCAATAATGTATTTCATAATTTGTATATGTGTTTAATTAATCTTATAATATTTTGCAAGGGTGTTATACCAAACGAAAGGTTGTTTCTCGACGAATTTGAGATGTCGACAGACTGGTGGATTGATAGCCTTAGATATTTTAATAATGAGATACATCAACCGCCCCAAATACCCGAGTTTGATAACCGTTATAGTCGTGATGATGTACCAGCAGACGTTTACTCAGTTTTGATGGAAAAGGATCGAACTATCCAAGAATTGAATGCAAAAATTATGGTAAATGGTTAACATGATTTATGTAAATGTCTATCATCGAAAACTTGACGTATAATTATTCAAACTATTTTAATGCAGGCATTACAGGGTTGTGGCCAAGTCTCACCAAAAAAAATGTCGTGAATGAATCTGATGTAGGTGGGTTCGGTAATGAGTTTACTGGTACTCAATATAGTGGTTTTGTTAACATTGAGGTAATTTTTATTTTTTAATATAATTGTCTTGTTAATTTTACTTTTTTGTTAATTAAAAATAATTTAGAATATGTTCTATGTTAGGACCAACAACAAGATGGTTTTGGTAATTTTATCACAGTTGGTAGCCACTTCTTTGACGATATTCGAATTCCGTCGCCATATACGTCGTCTTATAAAGTGACTCCAAACGCTTCGTTCGGGCAGCCTGCTAAGCCATCCTCAAGTCATAGTATTTATGAAATGAATAACCCGATGCCCCACGAGGGTTTTGGTCGCTGGTCTAAGGTTGATCGAACATTTGAGGGTAGCTCTTCACAACATCGTGATATTCGCGGCGTACACCCAGTAAGTAGATCATTAGTATTATTAAATTGTTTATACTAGTTAATATTGTAAAATGTTTAGTTTAATACCTGTTAAATTGTAATTAATTGTCAGGAATTGATAGAACGTGAAAAAAGAGCACGTCGTCCAGGACCACAAAAAATGAGCCCATTTACATCTCTTCCGCCTACAACCAAATTAGGTCCGGGAAAACGTGTTGGAAAGTCAAAAAATAAGAGTGTGTTCGACAACATTACAACCTTTAATCTTGGTGATGAAGAGAACGGCGAATATTGTTTTCAACTTAACAATCAAAGTCCAACCACAAAAGAATTTGTTTCGTTTGAGAACGTAGATCCCGATAAGGTATATTTTTAGCTAAATATTTTAAAAATGTTATTTTAATGCAAACCGATTATTTATTTGTTTGGCGTGTTTAGGTAAAGCGAGAAATGTATGTTAGATATGAGGATTTTATGGAGAACCCGGTTGATATATTCTTGGATTGTCATGTCAAGGGTTTTACTGTTATGGATACGTTTTTGTATGAACTAGTTCCTCACCTTGCGAATATAAGCCTTTCAAAGCGTAATTCTATAATGGCTGGTTGGTTGTCAAATGATGTAAGCTTCTTTTTTTTAGTGTTCAAGTATTAACAATTTATTTAGTAGCTACTGAAAATAAAAATTTTAATTTTGTTGAAACAACAAATTAATTGTTGGATTGAGTTGATGGTTAGGCATCGACCGCGTGGGGCTGATTGGACAGTTTCTAAAACTGGGACTGCAACGTATTACCCTGGATCAAATGTTTTTTTATCTTTTATCGGATAGGTTCCTGAAAGGAACTTTGAATGGTTCGACGTGTCCATACCCAGCGTAGCATGACGTACAAATTGTAAGTATTTCCATTTATATGTTTATCATCGTAACATACATTTAATAGTATGTGATATAAAAGATACGCGTTCTACTAAACATTTGTATATAAAAATGATTTACATTTGTAGGTGTATACGCCAATCAATTGCGGTAGTAGTCACTGGGTAACCGCTATAGTTAATTTAGTTACTGACCAGGTGTCGATCATAGACTCATTACCTTGCAATAATCGAAAGGATGCCCTGCAGAAGCAATTGTCAGAATGGTCAAGTGTGGTGAACGACCTTTTGTATCGTCAAGGTTATTTTCAAAACCGCATACGTAGACCACATGATTTCAAAGTATCCTACAACGAAGTCAATTTTCCAGTTCCACAACAAGGAAACTATATGGATTGTGGGGTAATAACATGTTGGTTGATATACAACCTTTCTCAAGGTATAATTCGTTATGTAGTAGGTCAACCTAATGCATACTTTCGCCAAGTTAGAGAAGAAATGGCGAAGAATTTCTATACCCATCGTTGCGAGGATACAAGGGATTGTGGCTATACACAGAATTTGTTTGTTTGAATGTTAGTTGTCAATCTCTAAGAGTTAAAAATAAATTTTTCTGTTATTTATCTTTTTCGTTGAGATTGTATGTTTGTTCTTATTGAGTAATATTTATAAATCAAAGTTTTTAAGAAAAAAAGCTACTGGCATAGATGTGACTTATCAATTAAAACAAAGCTACTGACATAGATGTGACGCAACCCTGACATTTAAAGATATTAGTGTGACAATACAATGAATTTATGTTTGTCTCTTAAAAAAATTCCCGACCTTAACTTTTTTGGAACACTATATATACATATGTTAAATCCCAACATATTTTTTTAAAATATCAATTATTTTTGAAGTATGGCTGAAGATAAAAATTCTCGTTACCCAAACAATTTGTACAATTTTGTTGGTTCTGCCACACAACCAAATATGGCACGTACTTCGTCCCCAGGTCGTCTAATTGCTTCACAACCCAACCAGCCCCTACCTTTGACCCCGGTTGTTTTTCCAACTAGTGTTTAAAAACCAATGAGGATCATACCAGGACCGCAAGCAAAGTATAGAAAAGCAACATTGACAAAGGAAGGTGGTGATGTTGTTGGAACATCTACTCAAGATTATGTAAAGAAAATAGTTGAAGATGCAAGTAAGGATGATCATTTTACGCGTGACCCTTGGATTTGCGCAATACAATATTTAGCTGATGAAGGGAGTAGTGTGATCGGTTGTTTAGGTGACATCAAAAGTTTTATGACACCTAAAGGGAAACTTGAAAGAGTTGTGGCGGTAGTTAAAAGTTGTAACCTAAATTCAATTGGCGATCTAAATGTAACACTTAAAGATACATCTGGTATTGTTGCTGGTACAGTTCATCACAAAGCTATGAAAAAGGAGGGATACAAAAAGTCTATAGCAGTTGGAGCTATGTTGATACTTAAAAACATGTCCGTGTTTAACCCAAAACCAATGGAATATTATCTTAACATAACCTTGAAAAACATTGTTACGGTGTTTGACAACAATGTGATTTATGGTTACTTTTAGTTTATGTTTTACTTTTTGTTCTTTTATAAGGACATGTTGTATGTGTACTTTTAGTTTATGGATGTATTTGTGTTGTTTTCCAGTGTATCCTTTCAGAATAAATTTAATAATATGTATTTTATGTTTGTGTGTGTAGATTTATTTGTAATTTAAAATGCACTAATTTAAAACAAACCATATATTACATTGATTAGAAAACATTGAATAGTACATAACATAGTAACTTGCACGAACACAAAACACAAAGACATATTGTAAACACTAAAATTATTTGAAAAACACATAACGTCTTAATAGAAACCTAATTTCCGTATATAACTTCATTTTGGGGTCGGTCAACCAGAATTAAGGATTCTTTGTATGGACCAACGATGAATGAACCACGATTTCCTTGCATAGCTCCAAGGTTTTAAAATGATTGCAAATTTTGGTTGTACACTTGCACAACGTTAAGAAACATTACTTTGTTGACATCAGCATCAATTATTGTCTCTCCATCAGTTGTAAAGCCTAATAATTTTGGCAGATCATAATAGGGCATCACACGAGTGAATAGTAACGTAGTTGAATTAATAAAACCAGCATCATCAATTCCTAATATCTATGCACAAATAATCCTCACATCTTCATGAATGTAACTTCCAGAAATTACCAGTGAGGTTCCAAGATTAGTAACATAAAACGGTGGGGGAATCATTGAAGTAATTGTTTCAGGAATGTTTTGTACATGAAATCGTTTAGCAAGTAAATCAAACGAGACAATTATGTAAACTTTATCTGAAAAAATACCCTCAGGATTTAAAAATTCAGAGGCCACCCAAATTTTTTTACCCCCAACCACTGCTTGCCCTTTCATTTTTATTCGAATGCTATCACGTGGTAAACGATCAATAGGAATACTGGTCCATCTATTTGACCTTAGTGTAAACACATGAACGTATCATGGTCCCTGTGAGTATAGGGGGTAGTTTATTTTCAAAAGGGTTGCGTCTAACGTTCTTGGATGAACACCAAAACCAAATATCATTTTTGGTGAATTGGGTTGAGACACGAAGTTTGGTAGAATAATAGAAACACACTTTTGTATTAAAGGGTTCCACGATACAAGAGCCATATCATCAGCAAACGCGAAGCACCATATACCTTCTGAAGTCGCTATTGGCTTAAGAGCATTTAAATTTAATTGAGAATGAATACGTGTGCACAATCGATCATTATGCACCGCATACAAGTATCCATCATTACCTTGCTTATATGCCAAATATAAAAAAAAAGATTTGTGGTGCGTGAACCGTAACTACGTATTAAGTCCCTACCTTGTATCTCATAACGCCATCTCCTACAAACGTTGCAAAAACGAACTAAATCGTCAACACCAGACTTGAGCATTATTTCTCTTTGAACTTCAAACGGTATATAATCAGACATAGTTAAATTATAAAAATTTCAGATGTCACAATTTGGAAATAATCAAACATTTATAAGAATTTATATTTGTGAAAATAGCATGGTTTATCCTGACATTGATTAGACTAGTCAATGACAGTTTACAATGTCTCATTTATTATTTCCCGAGCTTGAAAATAGCATGGTTTATCCTGATATTGATTAGACTAGTTACTGACAGTTTACAATGTCTCATTTATTATTTCCCGAGC
Source organism: Glebionis coronaria (assembly GCA_025667525.1). Classification (NCBI taxonomy): domain Eukaryota; kingdom Viridiplantae; phylum Streptophyta; class Magnoliopsida; order Asterales; family Asteraceae; genus Glebionis; species Glebionis coronaria. The sequence continues at coordinate 45,748,643 of CM046877.1, forward strand.
ATGAAAATAGCATGATTTATCCTGACATTGATTAGACTAGTGACTGACAGTTTACAATGTCTCATTTATTATTTCCTTAGCATGAAAATAGCATGGTTTATTCTGACATTGATTAGACTAGTCACTCACAGTTTACAATGTCTCATTTATTATTTCCCGAGCATGAAAATAGCATGGTTTATTCTAACATTGATTAGACTAGTCACTGACAGTTTACAATGTCTCATTTATTATTTCCCGAGCATGAAAATAGCATGGTTTATTCTAACATTGATTAGACTAGTCATTGACAGTTTACAATGTCTCATTTATTATTTCCCGAGCATGAAAATAGCATGGTTTATTCTGACATTGATTAGACTAGTCACTGACAGTTTACAATGTCTCATTTATTATTTCCCGAGCATGAAAATAGCATGGTTTATTCTGACATTGATTAGACTAGTCACTGACAGTTTACAATGTCTCATTTATTATTTCCCGAGCATGAAAATAGCATGGTTTATTCTGACATTGATTAGACTAGTCACTGACAGTTTACAATGTCTCATTTATTATTTCCCGAGCATGAAAATAGCATGGTTTATTCTGACATTGATTAGACTAGTCACTGACAGTTTACAATGTCTCATTTATTATTTCTTGAGCATGAAAATAGCATGGTTTATTCTGACATTGATTAGACTAGTCACTGACAGTTTACAATGTCTCATTTATATAACTAAGTGGATCTATTTAAGTATCAACTTAAATTGTATTTGGTAAACAAATCCACATAATCTTACTAGAAAAATAAAAAATGTCCGACTACATTCCCTTTGACATTCAAAGAGAAATCATGGTTAGGTTGCCTGTAGAATCTTTGTGCAGGTTTCGTCTTGTGTCTAAGCGATGGAAATCTTGCATTGATCGCCGAAGTTTTATTCGTCGGTTTGGCTCGCGTGAAGTTGATTATTGTAGTTTCATTTTATAGTTTAAGGAAACAGATGAAAGTGAAATGTACACGGTTGATGCTGACTTAACATTTACACCAACAAATTCACCAGTTAATGATCCTGCTCTGAAGGCACTTGCAACGTCAGAGGGGATTTGGTGTTTTTTAGTTACCGATGATGTTGCACTTCTGTTATGGAACCCGTGTATGTCAAAGTCGGTAACCATATTAATACCATTCCAACAATTCGAACCTCCTGCTATCAAAAGAATATTTGGGTTTGGGGTGTATCAACCAACTCAAGATCCAACTATTGTCAAAATTAATTATGCTATAAATGGTCAGGGTACATGGTCTGTATCAGTATTTAGAATGAGTACACGGTCATGGACCAATCTTGAATCTGTTGGTTTTCCTGATGCTACTATTAGAATTAAGAGGGGTAGTCAGGCAGTTGTTGATGGTAAAATATTTTGGACAGCTTGTGAAAAATACGTTTGTGATCAAGGTTATCTTCACAGAAGGTACGTGATCGTGTCATTTGATTTGCTTACTAATCAAATCTTAGTCCAAGATGTTCCTCAAGAAATCATAAATCACATACCACCGCCATTCACGCTCACCCAATATGAAAACACTCTCGTCCTTGGTGGTAGTACAGCTTGGGAACACGGTCGGAGTGCTATGGCATGGGATTTATTGTTGAACGGTGAAATTGTTAGTGTTGGTCCATTGCATTATTTTCTCCCTATGCCAATTGAAACTAGGCCCAAAACTTTGGGATTCGCAAACGATGATACCCTAATTTTTGATACAAGCATTGGTCCCTACGGTGAACCCCACATACTAGAAACATGGAATCATGATATGGGGATCTTTAATAACAACGAAGCAATTGAAGGAATACCTGGTTCGTTTATGGTTGGCCCGTACAAGGAATCTTTATTCCTTCTAAACCGTCCAGTTAGTGATATAATTGCATAATGTGTTTTACCTTTATGTATTGTTTAAAAAGTTGTATTTCTATGTAATATGCTATGTTATTTCAATTCTGTTTTTAATTAAAAAATAAATATTTCATATGTAATATTTATTTCGTAATGTAATTTTTTTAATTATATATATTATTTATTAATGTTTGCATGCAAAAAATAAATGTTTATCCTGACATTGATTAGACAACTCGCAGCCATTATATATGCTCTCTTTAAAACTTTCCCGAGTTTTTTTTTAAATGAGAAATAAATGTTTATCCTGACATTGATTAGACAACTCACTGCCATTATAGATGCTCTCTTTAAAGCTCTCCCGAGTTTCTTTTTAAATGGGAAATAACTGTTTGTATTACACACTACCACAAATCAACAACTTACAGGGTCTGAAAATAATAAAGAGCGATTACGATATCGATGTTATGTACGACACTGCTAAAGTTGTTGGAAAAATCCAGATTTACGTTTCTCATCAACCGGTAGATTTAACCACGACGTTGATTCCAAATGACGGTTCATTGGAGGAATCGTTAACGGGTATCATTTCTGAAGAAACAAACCAAAAACTACAAGAGTCACTCCGGTATCTACATCAAATGCAGAAACATAAGAACAAAAGGTTAGATCACAATAGATCGTTACGACTAATTAGAAAAGCAAAACCAACTACACCATATACCCAAATCAACTACAATTTTCTTGTTCACAATAGTGGCCAATTGGTGATAGATGCAACAAATAACCCAACTTATGTCAACAGTGGTACAATGATGATCACCATCCCAAGAATGAAACTTAAAGATATTAAACAATATCTTATAAACATTCTTTCTTACAACATCCATGCTCTTTATTACAAAATAAATTATTACGAGAAATCTCACACAATCAAACTAAGGAACAACTATGACATGCATGTCATGTTCGACATCTCAGCAGCGCACGGCATGTTGGAGATGTACATCGACCATGTAGGTGTGGATTTTATTATACGAAACTACATATGTTCAAATGCTGTCCTGGCAGAAATGATGGCCGATGTAATAACATGTTACGAAGGTGAAAATGAAGATGAAAATAAGGAAGTAACACAAAATGATTTCACAAATGACCAAATGATTGAATGGGCCGAACAAGAACACCTGGAGAACGAGGAGATTAAAGAAATTGCCCGCAATAGACCTAAAAGGTTCCTCTTATCTACTAACTACAATTAACATCATTTGTTAGTAGTATTCAGGTTGTCTTATTAATATGCTAAATTTAATCTTTATTATATTATTTTATTTTTCTTCATGTATCAAATGTCATTCCAATATTCAATTACTCATCACATGTACTATGACATTTGTTTGATTCGAATATCTAAATTAGCACATCTAATCACTGACAATGTCCTTCATATCATATGCTTTTTCTCGAGTATAGCAATGCCTTAGTTGGATGCTCACATGCTTTCACTGCTTTAAATGTCAAGGAATCAGTGGACCATTTTTCTCATATTATTTGAATTCATATGTCATTATTATAATGCAGTGATAGCAACTACACATATTCGTATTCTCTATATATTACTTAAAATTAATCTCCCACCCACACAATTCACAAACAATATTTCTTCCACACTAACATAATATGGATGCTTCTTCAAATCAACTTAGAACAGATGTTATTGAGAGCATACAAAGGGATCTGCAGGATGAGACCACACTTGCACACAATTTGGTGACAAAATTGAATTGTTACTTCCGACGAATGCGTGCCCGTGAACCACGAATCAGGTTGGTGGAGTCTATACAAATGACAACCGTTACCAGTTACGGGTTGCATACACTTCTTATGGCTCAGGAAGCAGATCAACGTATGTATGACAACTTGAATGAAGCAAGGAAAAATTTGTTGATAACTATTGCTAAGAAGGAATGATTAATTCGTAACTACAGATCGATATAAGCTATCCAATCATGTAACAAAATTATCTTGTTGCTTTTTTCTTTTGTGTTTTCCTTTGTTTTTAGTAATTCTAATAATATTATGCTTTGAATACAACCTGAGGGTATCAAGTAATTAATGTTTGATCAATTTGACAATCAAATTTTTTTAATACTTATTTGCCGTTCAAAATATATCCAAAAATATATACTAACCATGCATGTAGAGGAAATTCGTATATTCTTTTTTACACATAATATATTTTTCCTTTCGACTATGTATTTTATTAATTTTTTCTATCAAAACATTATACAAAAATAATATAAAAATTTGGATACGATAATTACTAACCATGCTTGTAAAGATACTCTTAAATTTTTTTCTGTTTTTCTTCAAAATATTCACGAGTGCCATACTTTGCCCAATAATATATTATTCATCTGAAAATTACTTTTTACGAAATTTATCTCTGCGCGAAGAGCTCTTTAAAAACTACTCAACACGCCAATAAAACTTTTAAAAAAATTTTCACAACGATAAACTAAACATGCGCAAAGTAGGGGTTACACACTATTTTTAATAACTTTATAAACATTACCAAAATAATTTAATTTACAAAAAAAAATTAAATAAAAAGATAGTCGGGAAGGATATAAGGGGATTTTGAAATAAGGTTAAATACGTGGTCCCTATAAACTGAAAAAGCTAGCCTCTTTTCGCATTAAAAGCAGCGTTGTACTTTTTTTTTAAGCAGCGAATAAAAAATAAATACGTGGCAACGACATTGTCGTTATATATCCTTCCCGAGCATCATGGCCATTTTGATATTTCGAGGTAAAAGTGGCCTCTGCAGGACAAGGACCACAAAATGTAGCCCTGCCTGTAATTTTCGCCTAGTATCTCATCAATGATTAAAGCTTACATACACTAATGATCCGTCCAATTCTTTTTAAAGACAAAACAATTTTTTTTAAGTGCAAGAGTTTAAAAAAAAGATAATACAAAGTTAGGAAGAATCACTCCGGTGTAAACTCATAATTTTATACTTGGAAAGTGGAAACTCAAAGTTTAAATGTGAAATGATAATGAATAATGACGTTGTTAATTATTTGGGGTAAATATACTACAAATAACATGTAATTTAATAAAAAATAATTTTAAATTTTTTTTTCTTACATTTTACAGAAAGACAATTTAACCTTAATCAATTAGTAATTTATAACTTTTATTATTTGTAAAGGTTTTTCTATCTTGTGCGCTAAGGGCAAATGATAAGAAGATAAAAAAGTGCACCAGGTATTACAGAAAAGTACATAAGGATTTACATTTTGTGGATTCTTGTGTACTTTTCTATATAATCCGATGTACTTTTTATGTACTTTTATTCTTATCATGTGCCCTTAGGGCACAAGATAGAAAAATCCTATTTGTAATAATATCTTCAAATAAAGGTAACATAGTAAAATTAATTTCATTATTTTATTTAATTTGTAAATATGAATTAGGTTTTGCTAACCACCACCTATAGAGTGGTTTTAAACATTCTTTAATTACAAAATTAATAATGAATGAATCTCAAATATTCCATTTTTAGCATACCTACTAAATAATATATATAACATATTAAATTTACTTACCTTAACTATATATGTTATATTCATGCATTTATAAAAATAAGTAGTTCACATTTAGAAATGTTTTTTAATTATAGAAGCTTAAAAAACATAGGTGTTTATTAGCAAAACTTTTAATTTAAAACGTTTAATATAATAACATGGATTATAATTTTGAAAAAAAAAATACTAATCTCTACTCATTGTTGCTTATCATGAATTTCTTTTTATGTACTGTTCTGTTGTGTTCTAAATTCAAGTTACCATAATTATATTAAGACAAGTGCTTAACCAACTTTATTGGTTGATAAAATCACTTATCCATTTGCCTTATTCTTTTCATTCATACCCAAAAACATCATAATATCATTTCACTTTCCATGGCCTAACTCTATTACTTTTTTGTTTTTTGCATTTGTGGAAAACCCACAAACAACAATATATCCAAAATCTCATTAAATATGAATAAAAAATAAATAAATAAATAAAAACTACAAACATATACTTAAGAATTAGGATAAAAGTTATTAAATTAGAAAGTAATTTCATATTTAACCAATTTAAAAGTTATAATTTCATATTTTCCTAACACATCTTTTAAAAGCATTGTACTTAAATACTAGTATAAATTTATGTTTTAAGTAAATATATAATTTTAATATTTAAATTTAACAAATATATTATTATCTTAAAATTAAATTCTTTTGTTTACTTACGTGTATTACCACAAATTTACATGTTATTTATATGTAAAACCGATGTAAAGTCGTTTTAAGATTAAGACTACAATCATAATCATATGCACAAAACAAAAATAAAAAATCCTCGTAATTAGTGAAATGAAATGATTATACCTATATATGCACTTAATTCAATGCTATCAAATATACTATTTTCAAATTAAAATTGTCCATTATTTTATTTTGAGTCTTTTTAAAATAATTATCTATTTTTAAAAATATATAAAAAATTTAGTTTGAATTATTGTATTACTTCTGCTTAAGATAATATGATAAATATTTAAAATTGTAAAAAAAATACAAAAAGATTATTTTTGATAAAATGTCTAAAAAATGTAAAAATAACGAAGGGTTTAAAGTTGTAAATATGACGAAATCCTCGTTTTTACTAGTGATAAAACAATGAAATATCTTTAGTGATAAAATAATAAAATATTAATATTGATAAACAGTGATATTTCATTATTTATCACTATTAATATTTTATTGTTTTATCATTTGTGATAACTATTTTTGTCATATTTACAACTTTTGTTTCCTCGCTATTTTTTACAATTTTTTTTATATTTTAGAAAAAATGGTCTTTTTGTTTATTTTTTAAGAGTGAACCTATTAAGACCTTCCCAAAATCATTATCTATACCCTTATATTTTCGGGTGTTTAATTTTTTTTATATTTTTATAATTTGATATATGTATAAAACTATAAAACTGAAAGTACGAAACAAAAATTAGTAAATCTGATAGGTCAAAAGTATTAAAATGACATAAACTGCGGAACATAAACTAATGAAAAAACTGATACTAAACTATAAATTGGAAAACAAACGCAAATAAATGGTATTTTCTTTTTACTTTTTATGTGGGTTAGAAAGTGTCATAAAAAGTCTCTTAAGTAATCAAAGAAAGATTAATTAATTAGTATGTAGTAAAAAGGAAAAATCTAAAAAAAATTATCTTGAAAACTAAAACACCATGATCAAGAATATATTAAATTTCAAAAGTTACATGGTTAATTGACTTAATTCATAATTCCAAGCACAAAGTGTCATTTGCTACGTAAATGATCCCAACTTCAGTTTTTGCTAAGCGAAGCGCTTATAATTCTTTTACGTAATCGTGATTTCTGACACATTAATCGATTAATTTACGATATTTGAATCATCGTCACACAGATTCTAACCAAGTAAAACCTTTCTTTTTCAAGAGGTTATTAGCATAATTAATTCAAGATTGTTTGCACATAACAAAAAAAACAGCTATAACTTTGAAATTGCGATGACAACTTTTCCAGAAAATAAGAACTAATTTGAGCGTGTGTGTGGGATGTGAAATTAACATCCCGTGATTTTGTCGTTAGAATTTTAAAAATAAAACATAAAATTACTTAATCAATAGGACTCCAAAGTAGACCTTTTTACTCTATTTTTATCTATCAATCCGTACGAGCTTAGAGCTCCATTGAAGACTTACATGTCGTATTCTAGATTTTTAGCTAGACCATATTATCTTTTGAATAGGGTTTGGTTATTTATACTCTTTTTTTTACAAGTAATAACTTTTTAAATTTTTTTTTACTAGACGATTACCCGCGCATAGCATCGGAATTACCTAAATACATATAATTAATGATATACTAATTGATTCGATGGTCAAACTCGTGACCCAATAATTACCTAGCGATAGATAGTTAATGATTTATTAATTGACCCGATGATCGAATCGGTAACCCGGTGACTCGTCCGGGTTGAACTGGTAGGTGAGCCCGTTCCCATTGGCTCGATTGGGTTGACTCGGTGGTCGAACCCGTGTCCCGGTGGTTGAACCCCTGACTCGATAGGATTGACCCGGTGGTCGAAATCAGTGACCCGGTGGCTCGACAGGATTGACCCGGTGACTCGATCGGGTTAACCCGATGGTCAAACCCGTGACTCGAAAAGATTGGCCCGATGGCCGAACCCGTTACCAGGTGACTCAATCGGGTTGGTCCGATGGTTGATCCGTGACCCGATGACTCGACCGGGTTGACCCGTTGGTGGAACCCGTGACCAAGTTACTCGACCGAATTAATCCGGTGGTGGAACCCGTGACCCAGTAACTTATGTAATTGTTTATGGTTTAATTTTTCAACATTTCCTATTTTATCAAATTTATGTGCATTTAATTTTTCAGCAATTCCATAATTAATATCCAACTTCTGTGCATTTAATTTTTCAACAATTCTATAATTAAGTCATTTTTCAACATTCAAGGTTTTGGGGTTTTTCCTTTATAAGTAGTAGAGATAATTTTTTTTTATAATTTTGTTTGTATTATAAAACTGTGAAATAAAAAAAACGGAACGGAGATTATAAAGTTTGATAAGTCAAAAGCAGTAAAACATGAAAAATGTGGAGCCGTAAGCTGTTTTCTTCAGTTAATAAAATAAGTAAAATTACTGAAAAATATGCGACACTCAGATTATAACTGTTTACAGTTTAAAAATTATAAGATATAAATAATACGGAAAAAAATATAAGAAACTTTCTTATCCTATTAGTATTATTATGGAGAGTATTGATGGTAGAAAAGTGTTATCTAGAAACCTCAACGTATTTTAGACGGGTATCGCTATTGAGGATGTGTTTGTTGAAATGAGCAGTAGCAGGAGTAGCTGTGAGCAGGAGCAACAAGCAGTAGCTGTCATAACTCACCGCTCATTTGTTCATCGCTCCTTAAAGGAAACATTGAAAAACTAGCATTCCTAAAAAGTAGCACCATTCACCGCTACTTTACTAAACGACTAAAAAATTAATAACGATCACCGCTCTTTTTGTCAAACAAGTATTAAAAATCCAAATGCTCTTCTTCATCGCTTACTGTTCCAAAAAGTTTCACCACCGCTCTTTGTCAAACACTATCCAGGAGTACCATAAGTCCACAATCTATCAATTTTGGCGTTTGTGAGCTTCTTTCTTAGATATGTCTCAACTATTATTTAGAGTAGTGTGAACAAAATTATTGTATCATCATGATGACTTCTTCGCTAATGGGCAATACAACAACATTCTTACATACAATCAAATGTCGTGTTGTCCAATGTAATCATTTTAACTTTTGAAGAGACAGACATAAATTCTTTAATCATTAACAACTCCATAAGAAGATTTGGTACCTAAATTGAAGCCGTTAAAAAGTGAGTTAAATTTTAGGATTTGTTTCGTAAATTTGTTTGACTTATCTAAAAAGCTTTGTTATTTTTGGTATTTTAGAACTTGGTATATTTTATATTATTAGTTCTTTATAAATAAAAGCTAATTTCATTAGTTTTTTTGTAACTTATGAATTGTAATTTAAAATATTTTAATAAAACTTTCGCTTCGTTTGTTCGTATTCGTTTGTTTGTTTCGTTGGCTTAAATTATCTAACATAAAGTAAAGACGTATTCTTCTATTTTATCTTTGTTGCAGGAGTTCATATTTTGTAGACAGGATTTAACTTCGTCGACGACTTACATGTTTCTCGTTTAAAATACATTCGAGTTTAAGCTCGTACTCACTTCAATTGGTACTCCCAAAAATAAAAAAAAAATACTGTCAGAACTATTCTTTGTGCGATAAAATTGACCGGTGACAAAAAAACACCTAAATTATAGTGTTTTCATCGATCTACACGAAAAACCTAGTATAAATTTGAAGTTATTACTAGTTTTCTTATTTTGATTTAAGTGATTGGCTACCACACAAGTGAGAGTCCTACCAAAGAGACAAATCGTATCTTCATCATTTGCAAACTTGCAAAGTTGCAATTGGAGGAGCATCTTAACAACATTCACTTTGGCCTCCTTTTTGTTATTCATTATTTATATTTCTCTACTTTTTGATTTTCTTTACATTAATCATTTGTGATCGATGGTTAAACTTAAAGTTTAAGTAACACTGCAATATTTTAAGGATTATCATAAAAATAATGTTATAGATTAGTTAATATTATCATTAAAAACTAATGCAATATCAACGATGATGTCCAGTACACACGATACTCTAAAGGTATGTTTGACAGTGAGCAATAACGAGCAGTTTGAATTAACTAGTAACTAGCAACTAGTGTTTAAAATTTTAAACAATGCGTGTTTGGCAACAATTATTATTTTATAATTTTTCTAAATGCATCATATTAAAATGCTACATCGAAGAACATTTACTAGCAGTTATGTTAAACTTTTACTAAAAGCTTTTCTTTAAAACAAACGACTGTTACTACTTAATGATTTTGTTATTTTCTCTGAACATATCCTGATGTCCGATTAATTTTTCAACAAAGATATAAAATCTAAGACTAAACGCAATGCATAGTCGTCTTTGTGATCGGTCGTGCAAAGATGGTGACATGACGGTCGCAATGCAATTTGTTATCTGGGTTTCCATGGCTTTAGGCTAAAACCTTTAAAAATCTAATGTTTGGTATAATTTTAATAAATTTTAACCCAAAAAACCATCTTTTTCAAAAGTCACCTAAGGTCATTGGTTTTAGTTGGATTTGCTGACAAATAAATGAATATAATAAAAAAAAGTTTAGACCATATGTTCCTCATATTTAATTAGTAAATTATTAATTTATATTATTTCTATTTTATTTAAATTTTAAAATAGTTTAAAAAATTAAAATAAATAATTTTTATTTTCTCTCTTCTACATCATTCAATAAATCGTACCTTAAATCCAAATCTTATCAAATCCTAAACTTTTTTTACTTTATAAATACATCCAAAATGAAACCCGACTTTAAACCAACAACTTATATAGATATTTTTACAGAAAAAAACAAAGGAAAAGACAGAAAAATTGTCATGATCATAGTAGTAGCTTCATAGGGGGTCCAAATTGGATTAATAGGGCGACATGCATTTAATCTTACACGTAAGGTGGGCCGTCAACCCTGTACGAACCTTTGACTTGGGCTTGATCTGTTAGTTCTTAGTGGGCCTTTCGATTGGATATACTCATAACCACTATGTGTCTTTTCATTGTCCTTTAGTATAACCAAGTTTAAACTTCAAAACTCAAGTAGCTATCCTAAATTAATACTGATTTGTGTCATTTGTCTATGAAGATAAGTAACTCGTTTTCGCGAAAATAAGTTATATGTACGTTGATTTTCTTGAAACACTCGCGTAAAAGGATACAACTAAAGAAAACAACTGGTCGGTCGGTGAGATGTCCCCTTATAACATAGGAACATTTGCAATCATCCTCGAATCTTTATCGATGAAAGTTACCGACCACAAAGTTACGAAAAGCACGTTCGTTCGGGGGTCGACTCGATTGAATGAAAAAGTTGGAAACGTAAGGTTTACTTGTAAAGTCTTCTTTAGCATTAAACTTTGTACTAAGCCATCTTGTGGTTACACTTGTAGTTAAGCACACTACTTACTAATCATTCTAATAGCAACTTTGATTACCAAATTGTGTCCTCTAGCGCCCCACATGTTGTCTTATCATAGGATTTAGAATACTAACCCATTGGGCCAAATATTAAAGTCTTTAGTCGGTAATATTAACCGTTTCACGACACTTAAGCTTATGTCTGTTTTTAGGTCTTCCAATTAGGTTGATATATCAACACTCTTTACAATAATCTCAGAAAAAGTATCGAGTTCAATGAATAAATAAAGGATAAATGACCCTTTTAGTAGACTATATATAAATTGTGCCATCATGCTTCTTGGATCTCTTCGACAATTTCACTAGTTCTATTGGTAATACGAGACGGAACATCCATAAGCGTCGGTACTCGACGATGTTGAAAAATCTCCATGGAGCTTATTTGAGTAGCTATTCTTGATATAGGACTACCAAGAGGTGATTGGGATTGTTTTTTCAGTTTGAGTTTCACCTCCTCGTGCCATTGCTTTATCATACGCCTAGTTTGATCTTCTAGCACCGCGCTTTTGTATTGAGAACCCATCTACAAATTTGTAGCACCGTCTCACGTCTCAACGAGTTTATATCACATATTTGTAAGTGAGAAAATGACGATTAGTTAAATGATTGAAACAGGATGCGAATTGAACCTGAGTCACCAGAGCGTAGAGGGGAAGTGTAATGTAGCTACACATGACCTGAACTATAACCCTAAGTATAACAATAAGAAAATTAATAGATTGCGCGCAAACATTATTGATTGTAACGATCAAGGGTGTGATGAAGTCTTTAAGTGTAACTTACGCTAACACAACCCTTGTGACGACGATTGGTGTAGTTTCGTGGAAGCATGAATCTATTCCATACTGTAACTGCAAAATCATAATGCTTATGTTAGGACTTAGGAGTGATATATGTAAATTTGTTTAGCGAGTATTTTACTAACAGAAAACGAAAAATGAATGTACCGTAACCCAGACAAAAAACGCAAACTCAAATGCATTCTGCAAAATGAAGTTAAAGAAACCATTATTGAGATCAAGTTTGAGAGGTCATCATGATTATTGATATGGATATCATATATAATCGTTACCACAAAGAGCGTGTAATGCAACAGAGTTAGGACGAACTGAGGGTTGCTAAACCAAAAAAGATCGTCATTAGGTGTCACCAAGGGGGCTCCTATGATTACGTTGTTTTGTTCCTTAAGGCGTAAAGCCATTTGTGCCACAATCACTTGCAGTTTGGTTCCTAGGACCAAAACAATCTATAACGAACATAGCATAAATCATAAGTTAAGGAGGATTAGTTTGTTTCTAAAAGGTCATCGTTGGTAGTCCTAATTTAAACGTAAGAACAAGAAATTCAAGTATGATTAATGTAATACTTACAACGAGCGGAAGCAATGATACCCAAAGATACATATGCCAACCTGAATCACATGATCATAATATGATTACTATTAGTTTTAAAGCTGCTGTGGCCCGAGGGTCACGAGAGTGCTAGAATGACCCCTAACATCATACAAAAATGGCGATCAGTTCATACGTACCATGAACATCGATAAGCATGAGGATAACAAGCAGAAACCACATGAGAGGACTGTCAAATTGATGAAAAACTAGTTAATATACTATGTGAACACTCCAGTTTAACCATAATGCTATATTTTACCTTATGCCAACGACAACTTTGAAGTCATCTTCTAAGGAACGTTGTATGTACTTGCGGAAATTGAAAGAATTGTTTGTCGATAGATGATGAGCCTACAAGTTTTATACAAAGCATAATAAGTTCTTTCGTATTAAGAAAGTAAAAGTAGACGTTTATATGTCAGTACTCACCGAAATAAATCCATGACGTAAAGTGAAATAGTCGATTTTAGCTACTGAATGAAAGAATTGTCGAAAGAAGCATTTCTGTTTCAAAACATGTTGGAGTGTTTTTATCAGAATGCAAACAGAAAGAAATTTTGCCCTTAGCATAATATTGAAAAACTCACAATCCACAATAAGATGGGTGTGTCGATTGGATCAGTCATATGTCGTTTTCCGAATGTTGTTTGCCTTGCAAATCTAAACCGGTTAGGATCTGAATCAAAGATAAACTTGACATGTGTAAATAAGGTGAATCCCGTTCTTCATTACTTAAGGTATAAAGATGTCATACGATCTGAAGCCCATAGTCGCACCCGAGCTGCATATTCTCAGCATCTTTAAACAAATCAGACAAATATAACGCAATTGAAAACTTAATACCATTAGCCACCAAGTATTCAATAGTCTGCGTTTCTTGCTCCCAAGCTTTCCAACTCTTCATCTGCGAAAAAGTTTACAGAAATCATATATAACTGGTGTCCCGCTTATTAGTACTCCGTAGTATATAACAAAAACGTAGAACTAATGAGTACCTTGGCTGTCCCCAAACACATTGTGGCAACACTATATACTATTTGCATAATAGCCAAAACACATATGAAGGTGTTTAGTTGGTTTATCCCTTGTTTTGATATAAAAGATGTCATTCCCTACGTAGTAAGCACGAAAAACATCTTTTAGAACATACACTTAATACTAAGAATTTGGACTCATAATCCGAAAGTATTGCCTTATAAAACGTTACTTCTTTAGCTTATATGATCAAATTACCTTTGAGGCACAATGATCGGTAGAGTTAGTTGAGGTATTAGCGGATGTTGAAGCTAGGAGTCTATGCTGCGGTTGAGCCATGATATCTTCGAAGGCCCGTGGTTCAAATAGAGCAGAGGATGCATAACGGACGACTTGATATGCTTGGGTTGTCGTTGATGTTTCGTTGAGTATTTTGTGACAAGGAAGCATAGAATTTGCAACTTTGTTTGGTATGCATATTTTCGCGATTGATTTTTGAGTTACTACTAGTATTAGAGACATTAGTCCCAAAAGCATCAAAACTGCACCACAACAACTCGTTACACGCGGTTTATAGATACATATATAAACAGCGACTTGATCAAACACGAAATAGTACGGAAATTATACGGCGTGCGTTGTTTACTTGCCTGTTTTGAGCTTCTCTACTGCCTCATATAAAGCAGTTTTCCTATGTTCCTTCAGCCACTACATTACCATACCAATATAACAAGTATGAGCATACAATATGGTAAAACATACGAAAAGTGTATTTCTAAAGTTAAGAAATGAGGATGAATGCTAACATGCGAGGTACGATGAAAAAGATGTTCGATGCCAAGTCCCAAAAAGATGAAGACAAAGCAAACGGTCGCCAATGCCCATGTCGGAGTGTTCTCTAGCGTGTGCGACGACGAACCTTCGGTCACCATTTTGTTCCAAAAGATTAGAATGTTACGAGTTTAAGTAAAGAGGAAATGAGACCAGTTCAAAGTCGTAGTCGAAGTCGAAGTCAAGATGTCGATGTACGTGTTTTAAAGACTTGTGGGGAGTAAGCAATTAGGACGATATCGACTAGTGAAGGTTCATAACGAAAATAGTCCGAGTAGTTATAATCGATTTTTCCTATAGATATTTTATGATAAGTAAACATCAGTTTATGTTGAAAATTGGTTAGTATGTGGACGACAGTGTAAAATCAACATTTAAATGTTGCTATAACAAATATTCGAGACGCAATGTACACATTTAAATGTTGCTAATCGAAATGGACCACTTAGAAACGTAAATAGTTTTTTTAGAAGGTAAAGTCAAGGTTACAAAAATTATGAATCGATGATTAATTAAATTAACATTTTTAGCAATATTTGAGTATTTTCGGCATATTTTGAGTATTTCTAATGAGTGTTTTAAAAGCTAAATTGCAATATACATAGATACGAACATTTACTATAATTGATCAAAACAAGTTTGCGGTAAATTTGAATATTTTCGGCAAAATTTGCAGGTTTTTGGCAAATTCGATTGCCATTGACCGACTTTAATAGTCTTGATCACGATTGATCGATTTATTTGAACAATTTTTATTGCACTTAAACAGTAATTAATCGACTTTGTATACTTTGATTTTCAACAATAGCTAAACTAGAACCGAAGTTTGAACTGAATATCGTGTTCGAATAATCTGGGGTTGAACATCGGTTCAAAATCAAATCGAACCAGAAACCGATTTTGAAAAAGCGTGAATCAAAAACCAAACCGAATTGAACCGAGCAAAACCAAAACCGGATAAAAACCGAAGCGAATATAGTTTAGACGTACTTTTTGTGTTTTTAACCCGAAACCAAAACCGGACTGAGCTAAACCAACGTAAATATACAAAACCGAATACCGAATCGAAAATAATCCGTCTGGTTTCAATCGATTTAGCTCGGCTCGATTTATCGATTCGGTTTGATTTTATTCATCCCATGCATAACAAACAGGGACGAAGCCAGGACAACATATGACCGGATGCACAAATTTTTTTAACCGTAATATAACATATATAAAAAGTGAATTGAAACAAAAGGTAGAAACACGTTCCGATTAATTGAGTGTATTTAAAATGCATTTAGAAAAAATCGATGTTTTCTTACAAATTAATATTACACAAAAAAATCTATAAGGGTCACGGACACCCGCAAAACCCCTTAGCTCCGTCCCGATAACAAAAACAATATTTATCGAACATGTTCCAAAGACCAAAAGACAACGATTTGGGTCAGAAAATCAACACTCTAAACAACAAAATCTCTAGCGAAAGTATAATGACATAACTTATTTATACATTTTCTTTTTATGAATCATATAGTAGGCTATTCAAAACAAAACTTAATTCACAAGTAAACCAGATTTTGTTCCATGTTGATAGTCGTCATTTATGAGACCATTAATTGGGTTACAGAGCTGGGAAGTGAAGACTTTTTCTACAAGCATTAAACATAACATGAATATTTCTATGAGTAAAAACTTGACAACAAGATGGTACTTTTTATATATTTAAATTAGAAAGTGTTATACGTGGCATGTCCTGTGCATTCTCTATATTTAAATTAGCTGGATTTGTGTATTGATATTACACCGTTCGTTCTTATAGTTTACGTTGATCGACGTCGTTCGTCCTTTGATTAAAAAAGTTTTATCGTTCAGCCTTAATTTTAAAACATTTTCTGCTGTTTGTCCCTCGCTTTAACTGGCCCTACAAATTAACGTTAAGTCATTTTTTCACAGGGACAAAACCGTCTTTTCACTAAATCATAAATAATGATCCACCCACCATAAAAAACTTATCATCATATCTAGATCCACCCACCATGAAAAACTCAACATCGACAACAAAAGTCCAAATCACTATCCAAAGATCTTTAACAAACAACCCTTCTTATGTATGCACATTCATGAATCTACTTGCAGATTTACGAGGTACATAATAAAATTAGTCACGAGTGTATGCACATTCATGAATCTGCTTGCAGATTTACGAGGTACATAATAAAATTAGTCACGAGTGCACATACCCCAAAACCCCTCACAAGACCTAAGAATCGCGGCAATTGAAACCCTTCTGATAGTTCACTGTTATTCTCCTAGGACCCGTAACCTGTCTCCAATGGTTTGACTTTCCCATTTTTCATTATGGTAAATCGTGTCTTTGTAAGCCAAGTAATTAATGATTTTGGAGTAGGGTGGCGTGGCTAGCTGCAATGAGTTTTTACATCGCTGTTTTTGTGATGATCAACAATCAACAAAAGGAGATACGCCTTAATGGTTTTCAAAGTTATATCGTGTGTCGTGTTGTGAAGCCTGAGATCTTTGCAGCAGGCGCTTCCCTTGTTTTAGTAAGCGTTGTACTAGAGATCGTTTACTTAGGTGCAACATCTTCTCGTGTTGATAAGACGATGAATGATACTTCATTTTGGTTGTCTATGGTCTCAAGAGCTTGAGTAACCCTATCATGGAAATGTTTGTTTGGTTTTTGGAATTTGTGATTGTAGGAAAATTCATTCGGGATGCCTCAACTTTTTATAGCTATTACTACTGGTTTTTAACCACCAATAAATCGTTTTTTTCTTCATAAAGTTATATAAAATATTTTATACTTAAGAAGGGGCACCAGATGATGAAGAATTAAAGATGAGATGAAAAGAAAGTAGATAGCTTCTCTAGAAGAATGATGATGCTATCCAGATCTACATTTAGAAAGTTATAATAGAATAGATTTGTTATGACACCTGAACACAAGGCATATAACCAAAGTTATAATAGAATAGATTTGTTATGAAACCTGCAAAGGATTCTATGTGGTTTAAATAAGGTGGGATATGATCATGCTTGCTAGATCTACATTTAGCATTGAATGATGTTTATTTTGATAGGATGATCTAAAGTGGGAGGTGAAGTTAATGTGTGAAGAAGATGAAGATGATGATGATGATGATGATGATGATGATGATGATGATGATGATGAACAAAAGAAAAAAAAACAAAGGAAGGGTGAAGTAAGAGAGTGAATGGACGACTTTGCCCTATGGAAAATGACTTAACGTTCATTTGTATTACCAACTAAAGCGAGGGACAGACGACAGAAAAGGTTTCAAAGTTAAGGCTGAACGGTGCAACTTTTTTGGTCAAGGGACGGACGACGTCGGTCAACGCAAACCATAAGGACGGACGGTGTAATTTACTCTCAGAAAAATAAGGTTATGTTTAACTTTACGTGAGCATGCAATTTTTTTAAACAACACTATATTTAAAATTTAATCCCGAGTTAAATCATTCAAATAGACAAGTTATAAAATCTGAACTACTAAGAAAAAACCCGAAAAAAAACTCTTGCAACTCACAATTTCATAAGAATTTTTTTTCCAGAATTTTGTGTCTCTTGCAAGAGTTAAACCCTAGGCAAAACCTTCTCCTCAAACTCCTGAAGAAACATCAAAAAGCTAATAGGATAAATTGGTTTCATCTTCGGATCTGATAGACTTAGAATTCGCAGCAACACCTTCATCTTGTAAGATTTCTTCATCGGAAAGTGCAATTGCTTGCGATTCCACCCCCTTCTTCGTAAACCGCTTCTTCAAAATCAAGGGTGATTTCAAGACTTGTTTGGTGTTGTATACTGATGAGACTGTAATTATACATAGTCTCATCGTCCAAATCGGGCTTAAAACGCTTAAAATATCATCAAAATACCCAAAAAATATGCTTGTGTTTGTTCATTATGTGTTTCAGGTACGGATATCGTGAATTCACCAAAAGATCAAAGGAATCAAGCAAAAACGAACACGGGAAACGAAGCCGCTCAATGAACCGGACCCAAGTTGTGATTTTGCAAAAATGCCCTTGAAGTTTGAAGATTGTACAAATTTGGTCCCTCATCTTTGGATATTTGTCAACTTTGATCCTCCAAGAATCAAGTTGTACAAGTATAGTCCTTGAACTTTGAATACATGGCAAGAAACACCCTTAAAGATTGATCATTATTACAAAAGAAGCCCTTGAGAAAAGTTACAAACATGATGGTGCCGAAATTGACAAGTTTGTGAAAGTGTTTATAAAGGATTTGAGTGTTAAAGCTGTTAAAATTTCATTTGGAAGTTTTTGAGAAGATCAGGGGGTAGTATTGCCCAAAACATAAACCCAAACCCATTTATCCACCCAAAACCCAACCATACTCGACCCTTTTACCCATTAAATATCCAACAACCCATATCCAATCCAACCCACCACTATCTAGCTGCCACGACATCCTACCCATACCCATTATAACCCATAACCCAAAACCGATCCAACCCCACACTAACTCAGTTTTATTATCATTAATTTGTTTAAACTCAATTTAATAATAACTAAAAAGAGCGTTTAACCACCACTGTGTAAATCTAAACCTCCATTCACTCACCATAAACCCTAATCAACCCCAGAATCAATCCACCCTCCTTCTCATTTGTAACTTAATTAACCATGGGCAAAATAGTTTTTACCCATCTTTCAACACACCCATGTGTTGATATTCGCTTCCAGCTCAGCTCCATGGTCCCCTCCCATCTCTTTCTACTCACGGGTCAAGAACAAGGCTGACAATGAAGACCAAATGAAGGGTTATGATCACATGGCGTGCTCCCCGCAACAAAATGGATGCTCAGGATCACTTGTACAGCTGCTACATCACATGAATCCATCGAATCATCCAGAAGAAGCTTTGAAATATGGCATCTTCAAGCATATACCAAGAATCTGCCAAGGGTACAATGGGAATTACAAAACGAATTTAGGGTTTAGGTTTTGCTCCTCACCTGTTGTATATAAGTAGAAGTAGCATTAGCATTAAGTTCTTGTTCCAATTTTTATGAAATTTTTGTAAGAGACGAATTTTTTATATCAATTGAGTTCCATTTTTCTTTTTATTGCAAGTCTTTAAATTTCCAGTCGCTTAAATACAGTCATTTACTTTTCCTGCAAAAATTCTCACAATTCCAAGTCCTATTTATCAGAAACAAATATTTGTTTTTGAGGTTACTTGTAGCAAAAGCTATTACCTCAGCTTATTGACAACAAGCTGAGTTAGTAGGCGTATAGGTTGGCTACTTTTTTGGTTCCGACTGTTGAAGAATCTGGTTGAGTATAGGAGGCTTATTCCATTTTGGATTAAGACGTTTGAAGATATTTCCATTTGTTCTCTTTGCTTATTCGAGGATAAGCTGCATATAAGCTCTAACAAGCTTAGGCGATAGTTGAGGGAAAGAAAGGGTGAATTGAGGTTACGAGTTAGTGTGTAAGAAGTTGGACAAGCTTTGTACCTAATTGTGAGACTTCTTCTTCCTTCTTTCTTTTTACTTTTCCTGCTCATGTGCTTATTTGCTTATTTTTTTGTTTATCTTTTGTTTGCTTATTTTTCACTTTGAATTTCAATTATTTACTGCTTGTTTGTTTTAATCGTGCTTGTCATTTCGTTAATTTTCATTATCTGTTTAAAAACTCATGTTTGGCTGTGTTCGACATCTTCAGTTAAGAGGGCCTTTAGGGTTTTAGGTTTTGAGGTTTTGTAAGGCTCTGTTTGCTTAAGTTTTGTGGCGTAAGGGGGGCATAAGGTTAAGTTTTTGCCAAGTCGCCAAAGACTTGCCCTCTGTTTGCTGAATGACCAAAAAGGGGGTGTTTGGGACAACAATGATCTTGGGTAGGACTCGTCGATCAAGCATTGTTTAGCTCTGCACATCTTGAATAGGTTTAGGTTAGTTGGCGTTTGACAAAAGATTGTTTTATTATTTGCAAAAATTTCGTTTTGATGGTTGCTTAAAGTTTCTGTTTAAAAATCTGTTTGTCTTTCAAATTATGAAGATATTGGTGACTGTTGATTGTTACTAGTTTCAATGGCATCAAGTTATTGAGGGGGGGGGGGGGGTACTAGTTTAGGGTTTCATTTCATTTGTCATAAATCATCAAAAACAAAATATGTGTCCTTAAGTTTTTGAGTTTGTTTAAACAGTAGGTGGTTGGTTGCTAGTATTGATCGCACTGTTTTGGTGACCACTCAAATGAGATGCGTGTGTCATCTTACTTGGTGAGCTCACTTTGAGCTGTTTCGCTACCCTGTGGTCAGCCATAGAACGTGTTCCTGTACCCACTAACTATAG
The DNA here is from genome assembly GCA_025667525.1 of Glebionis coronaria. Taxonomy (NCBI): domain Eukaryota; kingdom Viridiplantae; phylum Streptophyta; class Magnoliopsida; order Asterales; family Asteraceae; genus Glebionis; species Glebionis coronaria. The sequence continues at coordinate 45,769,820 of CM046877.1, forward strand.
TTGTCACAGCAACCCACAAGGGGACTACTTGTTCTTATGTTTCTTGGCTTATTGAATCATTTTTGCCCACCGTAAGTTTACCGATTTATCTAACTGTAGCCACTGTCAAAGATATAAGGGGTGTTAAACGTTGTGGGTAACACTCAGCTCACCAAAAGGGGTATGCTTGTTTTCATAGGAACACACGAGCTCATAATTTGTCCCATAGGCTGTCGAATATTGATTGTGTTTGAGTTTTATGGTGGTGTTCATACGTGTGCGTCCTAACAGCAAAACACCATTTATAAAAAAAAAGTAGGGTTCATTTATTTGTACTTTCTGAATCTCAACGTGTTTGATTGCTTGTTGGAGTCACACTATAAGCCATTAAGAGTTTCTGTCCATTAAGCTCGTAAGCCCGCTGGTGATATCTGACCGAAAGGGAGGGGGCTTTAGTCTGCTGAATTTGGAATTGCGTTACCCAACTTGGTCTTGATTATTGGCGTGTTTGTCTTTTTTTGTGTCTTAACCACTGTATGATAGTAAGCATAGGGGTGTTTGGTTCTGTGTGTTATGAAGCTGCGGATGAGAACACATTCGAATCAACAGGCCTAGGCACTCTTGATTGGTCATTTTGTATTAGTTTTCAGCTTTGGTTTCTATAGTTAGAAGTTAGAAATAGGTTTGCATATTTTAGCATAAAAACTGCCTAGATATAAACAGTAGGATCTTAAGTTTCTGTAAATGTGAAATATGTGGTACTTTGATTTTCTGATATTGTTATTTTTAGAGTGTTGTATGCTTGTTTATACTCATTTATTGTTATTTGATTGAGTCTCATTAGTTGATATAGGTAATTTCACTTAGGACATCAATTTAGCACGCACTTGATCATACTTGACATAGTTGAGTGCCATCTACACCAGCAAGTATAGCGCCTTCATTATAAGGAGTTAGGTTTTGAAATTAGATATATAGTTAGTTTAGGGGTAGTTTTAGGTGATTATTATCTGGTACTTTAGGTTTAGTAGGTTTTGGGTGGTCTAAATCATCAAGAAAGTCGCTGTTATACAACATAGAACCAACAGCACCAAATTTGGTGCATTGTGTGTTAATTTGTGCTTGACTTGTGTTGAATTTGTGATTGTTTTTGTCTTACTTGTGTTTGAGTTCACTCCCCAATAGCCAATTGCTATTGGGGGTGCCCCTTGTACCATAAAACGGCAAGAAACAAGCTCGAAACAACCCAAAACGAGCCAAAAATCCATACAGCAACTTTTCTTAGTTCTGTCCGAGAACGACGATATTTTTTTGTTTTTTTAGTGTTGTCCGATATCGGACAACACTGATGTTGAACAAGTCCTTTGTCTGGTAGGATATTGGACAACACTAAAGTACTCCACCTTGGAGTACTTTGGGGGTACTTTCGTTTTTAGCCATTTTTTTTAGTTTTTTTTAGTTTTTTCATTTTCCCTTGTTAATTTAGTTAAAAAAAAAAATTTTAGAAAAATAAAATTTATTTTTAGCATTATTTTATTATTTTTATTATTATTTTAGTTTAAAAAGTGTTTTTAGCCTTTTAAAAATAGAAAAGTAGTTTTAAAAATTTAGGAAAAATACTTTTTAGTCTTTAAATAATATAAGTGAGTTATTTGTCCAATAAAATAATATTTTGGGCTTTTTCTTAATTATATTTAATTTTTGGGCTTTAATTAGCATTAAAAATTGAATATTTAATTAATAAAAGGTTTTAAAATATTTTTATTGGATTTTTATCCTTATTTATATTATTTTGAACTACTTTTTCATTTTTAATTTGCTTTTAGCTTAAAATTTTTAAATTTTCACGTTTTACGTACTTACGTTCGCGTTTTACGTCATTCGTCGTAGTTAATTGTAATCGTAGTTCGTCTCTAGTTTTCTTTCTTTTCTTATCCAAAAACGACACTACCCTAAACCTTTGATTATATATTTTGGCACATTAATCCACACACCTCCTCGAGAACGAACCCGCATTTGTTCGGTTTCGCGTTTTTCCTAAAACGTGCAACTTAATACTTGCCCATTATACGCTCTTTTTCCTAAAAGACGTATTTCTACGACTATCAAAATGGCGCCGCTGCCGGGGAGGTGTTTTTAGTGTGCCATTATTAGTATCGTGTTTTTGTGAGTGGTGCGTTTTTGCTTTTCACATTTTGAAAAGCGTGAATATCGTACATACTCATTTTTGTTATTTTTTCCTTATTATATTATAGTATCCAAATAAATTGTGTTTAGTTTTCCTAAATTAAACACACAACATCATTTTACTATATTGTAGATATATTGGTTTTCGTTTTTATTGTGAATATTATTAATATATTGTATTTACGTAGAACAATAAAAATACAAGTACTCCAAATACGTGAGAAATCACAACCTTGATTCGGGATTTCATCACTCGATCATTGTATTCGAATCCAAAGCAAAAGTAAAAGGGCAAAATAGATAAATACTTTCGTGAGGCTTAATTTCAATTAACACAAACTATAAGGTGGGTATAAGGCGGTTGTATTTCACGACCTAAGGGAAAAAGGCTCTTAAGTGCTTAGCGCCGCCTCGTTTCCCCCGCTTGCTTGTGCGTGTTTTGAGAAAAAGGGCTAATCGAGGGTTTGCCAACCAAAGTATTATCTAAGTATATATATTTGCTTGTTTTCAAGATTAAACCCTCTTGAACGTTTTGGTGTTCCACCAACGTTCTAAAGTCATCGAAGGCGTTCACTCCACGTGATCGTTTTCATTCCTTGAGGCTCTTTTAATCGAGAAAATCGATTCGAGGAGAGATTTGTAGATTTTTGTCTACGAAATACATTCAAAATACCAAAAAAAAATTAAAAAAACAATCAAAAGCACAAAAATAGTCTTCTACTTTCCCTCTAATTTCATAATTCTCTTCTTTCACCCTCTATAACGTTTAATTCTCGTAACACCGTTCTCGTTGCATCATGTCGAATGATAGTGGATATTATTCGTGTCCATATTGTGGAGGTCCGCCCGATGGTGCCAATTGTTTTAATTGTAAGGTTATTGGAGGTCGAGAGGGTTATATCTATAACTCCGCTCCACGTGGTCTTGGTGACAATTTTCAATCTTACGACCAAGATCACCCATCGTCTTCGTTCTACTCGTCACATGATTCGTCTTTTAATTGTGATCAATAATGAGATGAATCAAAACGCTTTTTATGACTATGTGAGACGTAATAATGCAAACTTAACGATGATTCAAGAACAAGTTGCGAATCTTAAGGAACATCACGAAAAACAATTGGAAACTCAAAAGGAATTTTACTTAAAAGAAATGGCCTCCATGAGAACCGAGTTGGAAAACGAATATGATGCCGCTTTTAAAGAACAAGAACGTTTATCTGACCAAGTTGTCGAGAGATGGGATAAAATTGTTGACAAAGTTGTGGAGGCTTACACTATTAAGCAAAATGAACTTCTTTCAACGATTGAGACCTTAGAGAAAAAAGTAGCTTCATACGAGTCGAGTTCTTCATCGAACGTCACTAATCCTAATCTCGAGGGAGAGGTTCAAGTTATTTCTACTCCTAAGACTCGTACGTCTCGTATTGATCCCAATCTCTCGAATTTTAGAGTCGTGCAACCTTCGTCGTCTTGCAAAAACGTTGAGGAAACAAAAACGTCATCCAACGAAGTTTTGAAAAATGTTTTTGAAAGTAAACCAAAGGAAAAACTCGTAGGATACTTGGGATATTTAAATCTTGTACCTTCTAAACCTAATTTTTCTAATGAGGATGAAATTATTGAGGATTTTCTAAATCAATATACACTTAATTTTGACAAAGAAATTCCATTAAATGATTTTGAAAAAGAAAAATGTAAAAAGGTTTTTAAGGAAAGAATTGAACCCTCGTTTTTACAAGATGAACGAAAATTAATTCCAAAGGGACGTGTTAGTAGTTTTGCTAAAATGTTTGAAAACCTACATTCGATCCCTTCGAAGGACAAAGTTGAAACCGTCAAGGCAAAATCGTCACGAGACGAGCCTTTTACTCCTAATCCCACACCGAGTGAGATTTTGGATTTATCGTGTGAGAAGTCCGCCGATGGCCTTGCTCACATCGATACGTTTTTCAATGTTGAGGTCGTAACGACAAAGGCAAAATCTTCAATCGAAGAGCCTTCTATTCCTAGTTTCACGACGGTTGGAGCTAGCGACTCGACTATCGATAAATTGATTTCCAAACCTCTTCCACGAGGAAGAAAAGACGTTTTTGATCCCGATGGAGACTTTTCCGAGATCAAACGTATTCTTGATGACCCACCTTCGATTTTCGAGTTTGATGAGGACCGTTGCGTTAGTCCGGAGGGGGATGTTTTATTAGTCGATTCACATTTCAAAAATTCAAATCCTCCTCCCGCCTTCAAGATAAATGTGAAAATTTTAAGTGTGCCTAGAATTGTTTTGGAAACACCAAATATTTTCAATTTAATCAACTTGGGTTTTCGTAACAAAGAGTTAAAAAATGAAAAAGGAAAAGATTTTACAATTGATTTGAAATTTTTTCCAAAGTTAACTCCGTCATCACCTCGTTTAATTGAACTTGCTACAAACGCGTCTACTTCTTTTGACGACGTTTTGTGTGGATCTAGTATGAGGAAGCACCATTTGTTCCCTCACACTTCTCCACCGAGGACGAGATTTTTGACCCCGGTATCACGTTTAAGATAAAATCTCGGTCTTTTACCGAAGTAGTCACTAGAAATTCTTTCTACACTTACGGTGAGAGTTTACCTCGAGTAACTCGATTTTTATGCCCAACCATTGTCCCACCCTTCTCTTCTTATGCTATTTTCTTGTGTCCCTTTGGGACGTTGTTACTTGAAGTCGTGCTGTTTCGTTTATCATCCGAAAACGAAGACACGATCTTTGATCCCGGTATAGGGGTTTTGCCTTTATACACGGTTGCTTTTGGGCCTTGATTACATGTAAGTCCCGCCAAAAATGACCGAACCATGATTATCCCTAAATGATCACATTTATGGGGATTCGAGTCGAGCTTTTGACTCGGTTATCAAAAACAAGGTGCCTCGTGGGGGATTCTCATGCTTATCCATGTACATATTATTGCTTTCTTAGTTAACGTAACGAGGGTACTTGTGCTCTTCCAACCTTTGTTCCGTGGTTGTTTGTGATTGTGATCTATTAGGTTCATCGTCATCATTGAAGCCTCTCGTGTTCGTTTTATGGATCACTTGAGCTTCGATCGTTGCCTTTGGAGATTCCGATATCCGATGATATCCTTTTATGTTCTAACGTTTATCTTAATAGCATAATTCATAAACGGCTTTTAGGTTATTCGTTTTACCCTTTCCATGCTCGAGATTAAGCATTCGACTACGTCTCTAGTATGGGGGTGTTTGTACCCCTAGACTCGAAACATTGAGGACAATGTTTAGTTTTAGTATGGGGGGTGAGTAGATACTTCACCTTGCCTATGTCAACACGCAATCCAATATTCATCTTTTTGTTATCGTTTTTATGCAAAATAAGGCTAAAAACGGCCAAATTTTAAATTTTTCTCTCATGTTTTATAAGTGTTTGAAGACACGAATGTAGGTTTTCCGATGGCGAGAATAAGAGTAATTTTTTACTCGACCGTGCGTGTTGAGCACTTAGCTTTGATTCCTTAACTACACATTAGGCTAAGTCTCTTAAATGAGGACGAGAAATGATAGAGTTATTTATAAGTCTCGTAATCGTCACGATCTTATGTGTAGTAATTATTAGCTTATTCTCCCAACGCTTTTGCATAATAAATTGTTAATATAAATATTGATTTGGCGGTTTAGTCACTATTGTTGGTTTCTAATTTGTTCTAGTAGCTTCCGTGTAATTAAATTGAGAAGACATTAAGGTATCGCCAGCGTCACGGTTTTGAAGTATTGGCACCCGAATAATCGAAAGCTTCACCTAATAATAAGATTTCAAGTGCTCACCTAAATTAAGCAAAAATTTGAAGCTCACAAGGCCGAAAAATCTATGCCCAAATTGAAAGTGAATCAAGCCTTAATCTTCGAAGCTTTAAAGATCCAAAATTCGCCTTAGCGTGAGGATATACGTCTTTGGCTAATAAAACCATCGATGAGGCGGATAATAAAAGGCAAGGCAAGACCGAAGTCATAATAAAAGCTTCATGGCGAAGTTGAATAAAAGATGGAGGTAAACCAAAGATAATAAGGCCCTTCCGTTAGGGGGCGTATAAAAGTCTTGGTAATAAGTCTCATGTTCAAAACCGTTATAAAACCGTGTTTATCGATCCTTCTTGTTGACTTAATTTTTTGACATCGTTGTCTATTAGGATGAATTATTAATTTAATGATTTTGGTTACACCGTTAAAACTCTATTTTTAGACTTAATCTCTATTCACGCATAAGTCAATGATGTATCCTCGTGATCATTAAGACAAAATAAAATATAAGAGATACCAAGTAGGAATAAGGGAGTTTAGGTTCGTAATTAACACTCATGAGATGTGTTCGTGTTGCTAACTTATAATAACAATGACCTCGTTACATGCTTAGCATGGAATTGGGTGAAAATCGAGGACGACGAAATTATTTCTAACAAAGCATTCACGTGTTCTTGTTCTATGATCCCAAAAGTCACGTTCTCGTGATGAAAGCAATACATTATGTCTAAAACACGTGTAGTAGTTTATTTAAATTTATGTCTTGAATAAAAGTCATCATAAAATGAGTTTTGGAAGTGCTATGATACTTAATTCTAGCATTGCGTGGGGACACGGCAATGGTTTAGTATGGGGGAGTGATGAGACTGTAATTATACATAGTCTCATCGTCCAAATCGGGCTTAAAACGCTTAAAATATCATCAAAATACCCAAAAAATATGTTTGTGTTTGTTCATTATGTGTTTCAGGTACGGATATCGTGAATTCACCAAAAGATCAAAGGAATCAAGCAAAAACGAACACGGGAAACGAAGCCGCTCAATGAACCGGACCCGAGTTGTGATTTTGCAAAAATGCCCTTGAAGTTTGAAGATTGTACAAATTTGGTCCCTCATCTTTGGATATTTGTCAACTTTGATCCTCCAAGAATCAAGTTGTACAAGTATAGTCCTTGAACTTTGAATACATGGCAAGAAACACCCTTAAAGATTGATCATTATTACAAAAGAAGCCCTTGAGAAAAGTTACAAACATGATGGTGCCGAAATTGACAAGTTTGTGAAAGTGTTTATAAAGGATTTGAGTGTTAAAGCTGTTAAAATTTCATTTGGAAGTTTTTGAGAAGATCAAGGGGTAGTATTGCCCAAAACATAAACCCAAACCCATTTATCCACCCAAAACCCAACCATACCCGACCCTTTTACCCATTAAATATCCAACAACCCATATCCAATCCAACCCACCACTATCTAGCTGCCACGACATCCTACCCATACCCATTATAACCCATAACCCAAAACCGATCCAACCCCACACTAACTCAGTTTTATTATTATTAATTTGTTTAAACTCAATTTAATAATAACTGAAAAGAGCGTTTAACCACCACTGTGTAAATCTAAACCTCCATTCACTCACCATAAACCCTAATCAACCCCAGAATCAATCCACCCTCCTTCTCATTTGTAACTTAATTAACCATAGGCAAAATAGTTTTTACCCATCTTTCAACACACCCATGTGTTGATATTCGCTTCCAGCTCAGCTCCATGGTCCCCTCCCATCTCTTTCTACTCACGGGTCAAGAACAAGGCTGACAATGAAGACCAAATGAAGGGTTATGATCACATGGCGTGCTCCCCGCAACAAAATGGATGCTCAGGATCACTTGTACAGCTGCTACATCACATGAATCCATCGAATCATCCAGAAGAAGCTTTGAAATATGGCATCTTCAAGCATATACCAAGAATCTGCCAAGGGTACAATGGGAATTACAAAACAAATTTAGGGTTTAGGTTTTGCTCCTCACCTGTTGTATATAAGTAGAAGTAGCATTAGCATTAAGTTCTTGTTCCAATTTTTATGAAATTTTTGTAAGAGACGAATTTTTTATATCAATTGAGTTCCATTTTTCTTTTTATTGCAAGTCTTTAAATTTCCAGTCGGTTAAATACAGTCATTTACTTTTCCTGCAAAAATTCTCACAATTCCAAGTCCTATTTATCAGAAACAAATATTTGTTTTTGAGGTTACTTGTAGAAAAAGCTATTACCTCAGCTTATTGACAACAAGCTGAGTTAGTAGGCGTATAGGTTGGCTAATTTTTTGGTTCCGACTGTTGAAGAATCTGGTTGAGTATAGGAGGCTTATTCCATTTTGGATTAAGACGTTTGAAGATATTTCCATTTGTTCTCTTTGCTTATTCGAGGATAAGCTGCATATAAGCTCTAACAAGCTTAGGCGATAGTTGAGGGAAAGAAAGGGTGAATTGAGGTTACGAGTTAGTGTGTAAAAAGTTGGACAAGCTTTGTACCTAATTGTGAGACTTCTTCTTCCTTCTTTCTTTTTACTTTTCCTGCTCATGTGCTTATTTGCTTATTTTTTTGTTTATCTTTTGTTTGCTTAATTTTCACTTTGAATTTCAATTAGTTACTGCTTGTTTGTTTTAATCGTGCTTGTCATTTCTTTAATTTTCATTATCTGTTTAAAAACTCATGTTTGGCTGTGTTCGACATCTTCAGTTAAGAGGGCCTTTAGGGTTTTAGGTTTTGAGGTTTTGTAAGGCTCTGTTTGCTTAAGTTTTGTGGCGTAAGGGGGGCATAAGGTTAAGTTTTTGCCAAGTCGCCAAAGACTTGCCCTCTGTTTGCTGAATGATCAAAAAGGGGGTGTTTGGGACAACAATGATCTTGGGTAGGACTCGTCGATCAAGCATTGTTTAGCTCTGCACATCTTGAATAGGTTTAGGTTAGTTGGCGTTTGACAAAAGATTGTTTTATTATTTGCAAAAATTTCGTTTTGATGGTTGCTTAAAGTTTCTGTTTAAAAATCTGTTTGTCTTTCAAATTATGAAGATATTGGTGACTGTTGATTGTTACTAGTTTCAATGGCATCAAGTTATTGAGGGGGGGGGGGGGGGGGGGTACTAGTTTAGGGTTTCATTTCATTTGTCATAAATCATCAAAAACAAAATATTTGTCCTTAAGTTTTTGAGTTTGTTTAAACAGTAGGTGGTTGGTTGCTAGTATTGATCGCACTGTTTTGGTGACCACTCAAATGAGATGCGTGTGTCATCTTACTTGGTGAGCTCACTTTGAGCTGTTTCGCTACCCTGTGGTCAGCCATAGAACGTGTTCCTGTGCCCACTGACTATAGTTGTCACAGCAACCCACAAGGGGACTACTTGTTCTTATGTTTCTTGGCTTATTGAATCATTTTTGCCCACCGTAAGTTTACCGATTTATCTAACTGTAGCCAATGTCAAAGATATAAGGGGTGTTAAACGTTGTGGGTAACACTCAGCTCACCAAAAGGGGTATGCTTGTTTTCATAGGAACACACGAGCTCATAATTTGTCCCATAGGCTGTCGAATATTGATTGTGTTTGAGTTTTATGGTGGTGTTCATACGTGTGCGTCCTAACAGCAAAACACCATTTATAAAAAAAAAGTAGGGTTCATTTATTTGTACTTTCTGAATCTCAACGTGTTTGATTGCTGGTTGGAGTCACACTATAAGCCATTAAGAGTTTCTGTCCATTAAGCTCGTAAGCCCGCTGGTGATATCTGACCGAAAGGGAGGGAGCTTTAGTCTGCTGAATTTGGAATTGCGTTACCCAACTTGGTCTTGATTATTGGCGTGTTTGTCTTTTTTTTGTGTCTTAACCACTGTATGATAGTAAGCATAGGGGTGTTTGGTTCTGTGTGTTATGAAGCTGCGGATGAGAACACATTCGAATCAACAGGCCTAGGCACTCTTGATTGGTCATTTTGTATTAGTTTTCAGCTTTGGTTTCTATAGTTAGAAGTTAGAAATAGGTTTGCATATTTTAGCATAAAAACTGCCTAGATATAAACAGTAGGATCTTAAGTTTCTGTAAATGTGAAATATGTGGTACTTTGATTTTCTGATATTGTTATTTTTAGAGCGTTGTATGCTTGTTTATACTCATTTATTGTTATTTGATTGAGTCTCATTAGTTGATATAGGTAATTTCACTTAGGACATCAATTTAGCACGCACTTGATCATACTTGACATAGTTGAGTGCCATCTACACCAGCAAGTATAGCGCCTTCATTATAAGGAGTTAGGTTTTGAAATTAGATATATAGTTAGTTTAGGGGTAGTTTTAGGTGATTATTATCTGGTACTTTAGGTTTAGTAGGTTTTGGGTGGTCTAAATCATCAAGAAAGTCGCTGTTATACAGCATAGAACCAACAGCACCAAATTTGGTGCATTGTGTGTTAATTTGTGCTTGACTTGTGTTGAATTTGTGATTGTTTTTGTCTTACTTGTGTTTGAGTTCACTCCCCAATAGCCAATTGCTATTGGGGGTGCCCCTTGTACCATAAAACGGCAAGAAACAAGCTCGAAACAACCCAAAACGAGCCAAAAATCCATACAGCAACTTTTCTTAGTTCTGTCCGAGAACGACCATATTTTTTTGTTTTTTTAGTGTTGTCCTATATCGGACAACACTGATGTTGAACAAGTCCTTTGTCTGGTAGGATATTGGACAACACTAAAGTACTCCACCTTGGAGTACTTTGGGGTACTTTCGTTTTTAGCCATTTTTTTTAGTTTTTTTTAGTTTTTTCATTTTCCCTTGTTAATTTAGTTAAAAAAAAAATTTTAGAAAAATAAAATTTATTTTTAGCATTATTTTATTATTTTTATTATTATTTTAGTTTAAAAAGTGTTTTTAGCCTTTTAAAAATAGAAAAGTAGTTTTAAAAATTTAGGAAAAATACTTTTTAGTCTTTAAATAATATAAGTGAGTTATTTGTCCAATAAAATAATATTTTGGGCTTTTTCTTAATTATATTTAATTTTTGGGCTTTAATTAGCATTAAAAATTGAATATTTAATTAATAAAAGGTTTTAAAATATTTTTATTGGATTTTTATCCTTATTTATATTATTTTGAACTACTTTTTCATTTTTAATTTGTTTTTAGCTTACAATTTTTAAATTTTCACGTTTTACGTACTTACGTTCGCGTTTTACGTCATTCGTCGTAGTTAATTGTAATCGTAGTTCGTCTCTAGTTTTCTTTCTTTTCTTATCCAAAAACGACACTACCCTAAACCTTTGATTATATATTTTGGCACATTAATCCACACACCTCCTCGAGAACGAACCCGCATTTGTTCGGTTTCGCGTTTTTCCTAAAACGTGCAACTTAATACTTGCCCATTATACGCTCTTTTTCCTAAAAGACGTATTTCTACGACTATCAAAATGGCGCCGCTGCCGGGGAGGTGTTTTTAGTGTGCCATTATTAGTATCGTGTTTTTGTGAGTGGTGCGTTTTTGCTTTTCACATTTTGAAAAGCGTGAATATCGTACATACTCATTTTTGTTATTTTTTCCTTATTATATTATAGTATCCAAATAAATTGTGTTTAGTTTTCCTAAATTAAACACACAACATCATTTTACTATATTGTAGATATATTGGTTTTCGTTTTTATTGTGAATATTATTAATATATTGTATTTACGTAGAACAATAAAAATACAAGTACTCCAAATACGTGAGAAATCACAACCTTGATTCGGGATTTCATCACTCGATCATTGTATTCGAATCCAAAGCAAAAGTAAAAGGGCAAAATAGATAAATACTTTCGTGAGGCTTAATTTCAATTAACACAAACTATAAGGTGGGTATAAGGCGGTTGTATTTCACGACCTAAGGGAAAAAGGCTCTTAAGTGCTTAGCGCCGCCTCGTTTCCCCCGCTTGCTTGTGCGTGTTTTGAGAAAAAGGGCTAATCGAGGGTTTGCCAACCAAAGTATTATCTAAGTATATATATTTGCTTGTTTTCAAGATTAAACCCTCTTGAACGTTTTGGTGTTCCACCAACGTTCTAAAGTCATCGAAGGCGTTCACTCCACGTGATCGTTTTCATTCCTTGAGGCTCTTTTAATCGAGAAAATCGATTCGAGGAGAGATTTGTAGATTTTTGTCTACGAAATACATTCAAAATACCAAAAAAAAATTAAAAAAACAATCAAAAGCACAAAAATAGTCTTCTACTTTCCCTCTAATTTCATAATTCTCTTCTTTCACCCTCTATAACGTTTAATTCTCGTAACACCGTTCTCGTTGCATCATGTCGAATGATAGTGGATATTATTCGTGTCCATATTGTGGAGGTCCGCCCGATGGTGCCAATTGTTTTAATTGTAAGGTTATTGGAGGTCGAGAGGGTTATATCTATAACTCCGCTCCACGTGGTCTTGGTGACAATTTTCAATCTTACGACCAAGATCACCCATCGTCTTCGTTCTACTCGTCACATGATTCGTCTTTTAATTGTGATCAATAATGAGATGAATCAAAACGCTTTTTATGACTATGTGAGACGTAATAATGCAAACTTAACGATGATTCAAGAACAAGTTGCGAATCTTAAGGAACATCACGAAAAACAATTGGAAACTCAAAAGGAATTTTACTTAAAAGAAATGGCCTCCATGAGAACCGAGTTGGAAAACGAATATGATGCCGCTTTTAAAGAACAAGAACGTTTATCTGACCAAGTTGTCGAGAGATGGGATAAAATTGTTGACAAAGTTGTGGAGGCTTACACTATTAAGCAAAATGAACTTCTTTCAACGATTGAGACCTTAGAGAAAAAAGTAGCTTCATACGAGTCGAGTTCTTCATCGAACGTCACTAATCCTAATCTCGAGGGAGAGGTTCAAGTTATTTCTACTCCTAAGACTCGTACGTCTCGTATTGATCCCAATCTCTCGAATTTTAGAGTCGTGCAACCTTCGTCGTCTTGCAAAAACGTTGAGGAAACAAAAACGTCATCCAACGAAGTTTTGAAAAATGTTTTTGAAAGTAAACCAAAGGAAAAACTCGTAGGATACTTGGGATATTTAAATCTTGTACCTTCTAAACCTAATTTTTCTAATGAGGATGAAATTATTGAGGATTTTCTAAATCAATATACACTTAATTTTGACAAAGAAATTCCATTAAATGATTTTGAAAAAGAAAAATGTAAAAAGGTTTTTAAGGAAAGAATTGAACCCTCGTTTTTACAAGATGAACGAAAATTAATTCCGAAGGGACGTGTTAGTAGTTTTGCTAAAATGTTTGAAAACCTACATTCGATCCCTTCGAAGGACAAAGTTGAAACCGTCAAGGCAAAATCGTCACGAGACGAGCCTTTTACTCCTAATCCCACACCGAGTGAGATTTTGGATTTATCGTGTGAGAAGTCCGCCGATGGCCTTGCTCACATCGATACGTTTTTCAATGTTGAGGTCGTAACGACAAAGGCAAAATCTTCAATCGAAGAGCCTTCTATTCCTAGTTTCACGACGGTTGGAGCTAGCGACTCGACTATCGATAAATTGATTTCCAAACCTCTTCCACGAGGAAGAAAAGACGTTTTTGATCCCGATGGAGACTTTTCCGAGATCAAACGTATTCTTGATGACCCACCTTCGATTTTCGAGTTTGATGAGGACCGTTGCGTTAGCCAGGAGGGGGATGTTTTATTAGTCGATTCACATTTCAAAAATTCAAATCCTCCTCCCGCCTTCAAGATAAATGTGAAAATTTTAAGTGTGCCTAGAATTGTTTTGGAAACACCAAATATTTTCAATTTAATCAACTTGGGTTTTCGTAACAAAGAGTTAAAAAATGAAAAAGGAAAAGATTTTACAATTGATTTGAAAATTTTTCCAAAGTTAACTCCGTCATCACCTCGTTTAATTGAACTTGCTACAAACGCGTCTACTTCTTTTGACGACGTTTTGTGTGGATCTAGTATGAGGAAGCACCATTTGTTCCCTCACACTTCTCCACCGAGGACGAGATTTTTGACCCCGGTATCACGTTTAAGATAAAATCTCGGTCTTTTACCGAAGTAGTCACTAGAAATTCTTTCTACACTTACGGTGAGAGTTTACCTCGAGTAACTCGATTTTTATGCCCAACCATTGTCCCACCCTTCTCTTCTTATGCTATTTTCTTGTGTCCCTTTGGGACGTTGTTACTTGAAGTCGTGCTGTTTCGTTTATCATCCGAAAACGAAGACACGATCTTTGATCCCGGTATAGGGGTTTTGCCTTTATACACGGTTGCTTTTGGGCCTTGATTACATGTAAGTCCCGCCAAAAATGACCGAACCATGATTATCCCTAAATGATCACATTTATGGGGATTCGAGTCGAGCTTTTGACTCGGTTATCAAAAACAAGGTGCCTCGTGGGGGATTCTCATGCTTATCCATGTACATATTATTGCTTTCTTAGTTAACGTAACGAGGGTACTTGTGCTCTTCCAACCTTTGTTCCGTGGTTGTTTGTGATTGTGATCTATTAGGTTCATCGTCATCATTGAAGCCTCTCGTGTTCGTTTTATGGATCACTTGAGCTTCGATCGTTGCCTTTGGAGATTCCGATATCCGATGATATCCTTTTATGTTCTAACGTTTATCTTAATAGCATAATTCATAAACGGCTTTTAGGTTATTCGTTTTACCCTTTCCATGCTCGAGATTAAGCATTCGACTACGTCTCTAGTATGGGGGTGTTTGTACCCCTAGACTCGAAACATTGAGGACAATGTTTAGTTTTAGTATGGGGGGTGAGTAGATACTTCACCTTGCCTATGTCAACACGCAATCCAATATTCATCTTTTTGTTATCGTTTTTATGCAAAATAAGGCTAAAAACGGCCAAATTTTAAATTTTTCTCTCATGTTTTATAAGTGTTTGAAGACACGAATGTAGGTTTTCCGATGGCGAGAATAAGAGTAATTTTTTACTCGACCGTGCGTGTTGAGCACTTAGCTTTGATTCCTTAACTACACATTAGGCTAAGTCTCTTAAATGAGGACGAGAAATGATAGAGTTATTTATAAGTCTCGTAATCGTCACGATCTTATGTGTAGTAATTATTAGCTTATTCTCCCAACGCTTTTGCATAATAAATTGTTAATATAAATATTGATTTGGCGGTTTAGTCACTATTGTTGGTTTCTAATTTGTTCTAGTAGCTTCCGTGTAATTAAATTGAGAAGACATTAAGGTATCGCCAGCGTCACGGTTTTGAAGTATTGGCACCCGAATAATCGAAAGCTTCACCTAATAATAAGATTTCAAGTGCTCACCTAAATTAAGCAAAAATTTGAAGCTCACAAGGCCGAAAAATCTATGCCCAAATTGAAAGTGAATCAAGCCTTAATCTTCGAAGCTTTAAAGATCCAAAATTCGCCTTAGCGTGAGGATATACGTCTTTGGCTAATAAAACCATCGATGAGGCGGATAATAAAAGGCAAGGCAAGACCGAAGTCATAATAAAAGCTTCATGGCGAAGTTGAATAAAAGATGGAGGTAAACCAAAGATAATAAGGCCCTTCCGTTAGGGGGCGTATAAAAGTCTTGGTAATAAGTCTCATGTTCAAAACCGTTATAAAACCGTGTTTATCGATCCTTCTTGTTGACTTAATTTTTTGACATCGTTGTCTATTAGGATGAATTATTAATTTAATGATTTTGGTTACACCGTTAAAACTCTATTTTTAGACTTAATCTCTATTCACGCATAAGTCAATGATGTATCCTCGTGATCATTAAGACAAAATAAAATATAAGAGATACCAAGTAGGAATAAGGGAGTTTAGGTTCGTAATTAACACTCATGAGATGTGTTCGTGTTGCTAACTTATAATAACAATGACCTCGTTACATGCTTAGCATGGAATTGGGTGAAAATCGAGGACGACGAAATTATTTCTAACAAAGCATTCACGTGTTCTTGTTCTATGATCCCAAAAGTCACGTTCTCGTGATGAAAGCAATACATTATGTCTAAAACACGTGTAGTAGTTTATTTAAATTTATGTCTTGAATAAAAGTCATCATAAAATGAGTTTTGGAAGTGCTATGATACTTAATTCTAGCATTGCGTGGGGACACGGCAATGGTTTAGTATGGGGGAGTGATGAGACTGTAATTATACATAGTCTCATCGTCCAAATCGGGCTTAAAACGCTTAAAATATCATCAAAATACCCAAAAAATATGTTTGTGTTTGTTCATTATGTGTTTCAGGTACGGATATCGTGAATTCACCAAAAGATCAAAGGAATCAAGCAAAAACGAACACGGGAAACGAAGCCGCTCAATGAACCGGACCCGAGTTGTGATTTTGCAAAAATGCCCTTGAAGTTTGAAGATTGTACAAATTTGGTCCCTCATCTTTGGATATTTGTCAACTTTGATCCTCCAAGAATCAAGTTGTACAAGTATAGTCCTTGAACTTTGAATACATGGCAAGAAACACCCTTAAAGATTGATCATTATTACAAAAGAAGCCCTTGAGAAAAGTTACAAACATGATGGTGCCGAAATTGACAAGTTTGTGAAAGTGTTTATAAAGGATTTGAGTGTTAAAGCTGTTAAAATTTCATTTGGAAGTTTTTGAGAAGATCAGGGGGTAGTATTGCCCAAAACATAAACCCAAACCCATTTATCCACCCAAAACCCAACCATACTCGACCCTTTTACCCATTAAATATCCAACAACCCATATCCAATCCAACCCACCACTATCTAGCTGCCACGACATCCTACCCATACCCATTATAACCCATAACCCAAAACCGATCCAACCCCACACTAACTCAGTTTTATTATCATTAATTTGTTTAAACTCAATTTAATAATAACTAAAAAGAGCGTTTAACCACCACTGTGTAAATCTAAACCTCCATTCACTCACCATAAACCCTAATCAACCCCAGAATCAATCCACCCTCCTTCTCATTTGTAACTTAATTAACCATGGGCAAAATAGTTTTTACCCATCTTTCAACACACCCATGTGTTGATATTCGCTTCCAGCTCAGCTCCATGGTCCCCTCCCATCTCTTTCTACTCACGGGTCAAGAACAAGGCTGACAATGAAGACCAAATGAAGGGTTATGATCACATGGCGTGCTCCCCGCAACAAAATGGATGCTCAGGATCACTTGTACAGCTGCTACATCACATGAATCCATCGAATCATCCAGAAGAAGCTTTGAAATATGGCATCTTCAAGCATATACCAAGAATCTGCCAAGGGTACAATGGGAATTACAAAACGAATTTAGGGTTTAGGTTTTGCTCCTCACCTGTTGTATATAAGTAGAAGTAGCATTAGCATTAAGTTCTTGTTCCAATTTTTATGAAATTTTTGTAAGAGACGAATTTTTTATATCAATTGAGTTCCATTTTTCTTTTTATTGCAAGTCTTTAAATTTCCAGTCGCTTAAATACAGTCATTTACTTTTCCTGCAAAAATTCTCACAATTCCAAGTCCTATTTATCAGAAACAAATATTTGTTTTTGAGGTTACTTGTAGCAAAAGCTATTACCTCAGCTTATTGACAACAAGCTGAGTTAGTAGGCGTATAGGTTGGCTACTTTTTTGGTTCCGACTGTTGAAGAATCTGGTTGAGTATAGGAGGCTTATTCCATTTTGGATTAAGACGTTTGAAGATATTTCCATTTGTTCTCTTTGCTTATTCGAGGATAAGCTGCATATAAGCTCTAACAAGCTTAGGCGATAGTTGAGGGAAAGAAAGGGTGAATTGAGGTTACGAGTTAGTGTGTAAGAAGTTGGACAAGCTTTGTACCTAATTGTGAGACTTCTTCTTCCTTCTTTCTTTTTACTTTTCCTGCTCATGTGCTTATTTGCTTATTTTTTTGTTTATCTTTTGTTTGCTTATTTTTCACTTTGAATTTCAATTAGTTACTGCTTGTTTGTTTTAATCGTGCTTGTCATTTCGTTAATTTTCATTATCTGTTTAAAAACTCATGTTTGGCTGTGTTCGACATCTTCAGTTAAGAGGGCCTTTAGGGTTTTAGTTTTTGAGGTTTTGTAAGGCTCTGTTTGCTTAAGTTTTGTGGCGTAAGGGGGGCATAAGGTTAAGTTTTTGCCAAGTCGCCAAAGACTTGCCCTCTGTTTGCTGAATGACCAAAAAGGGGGTGTTTGGGACAACAATGATCTTGGGTAGGACTCGTCGATCAAGCATTGTTTAGCTCTGCACATCTTGAATAGGTTTAGGTTAGTTGGCGTTTGACAAAAGATTGTTTTATTATTTGCAAAAATTTCGTTTTGATGGTTGCTTAAAGTTTCTGTTTAAAAATCTGTTTGTCTTTCAAATTATGAAGATATTGGTGACTGCTGATTGTTACTAGTTTCAATGGCATCAAGTTATTGAGGGGGGGGGGGGGGGGGTACTAGTTTAGGGTTTCATTTCATTTGTCATAAATCATCAAAAACAAAATATGTGTCCTTAAGTTTTTGAGTTTGTTTAAACAGTAGGTGGTTGGTTGCTAGTATTGATCGCACTGTTTTGGTGACCACTCAAATGAGATGCGTGTGTCATCTTACTTGGTGAGCTCACTTTGAGCTGTTTCGCTACCCTGTGGTCAGCCATAGAACGTGTTCCTGTGCCCACTGACTATAGTTGTCACAGCAACCCACAAGGGGACTACTTGTTCTTATGTTTCTTGGCTTATTGAATCATTTTTGCCCACCGTAAGTTTACCGATTTATCTAACTGTAGCCACTGTCAAAGATATAAGGGGTGTTAAACGTTGTGGGTAACACTCAGCTCACCAAAAGGGGTATGCTTGTTTTCATAGGAACACACGAGCTCATAATTTGTCCCATAGGCTGTCGAATATTGATTGTGTTTGAGTTTTATGGTGGTGTTCATACGTGTGCGTCCTAACAGCAAAACACCATTTATAAAAAAAAAGTAGGGTTCATTTATTTGTACTTTCTGAATCTCAACGTGTTTGATTGCTGGTTGGAGTCACACTATAAGCCATTAAGAGTTTCTGTCCATTAAGCTCGTAAGTCCGCTGGTGATATCTGACCGAAAGGGAGGGGGCTTTAGTCTGCTGAATTTGGAATTGCGTTACCCAACTTGGTCTTGATTATTGGCGTGTTTGTCTTTTTTTTGTGTCTTAACCACTGTATGATAGTAAGCATAGGGGTGTTTGGTTCTGTGTGTTATGAAGCTGCGGATGAGAACACATTCGAATCAACAGGCCTAGGCACTCTTGATTGGTCATTTTGTATTAGTTTTCAGCTTTGGTTTCTATAGTTAGAAGTTAGAAATAGGTTTGCATATTTTAGCATAAAAACTGCCTAGATATAAACAGTAGGATCTTAAGTTTCTGTAAATGTGAAATATGTGGTACTTTGATTTTCTGATATTGTTATTTTTAGAGCTTTGTATGCTTGTTTATACTCATTTATTGTTATTTGATTGAGTCTCATTAGTTGATATAGGTAATTTCACTTAGGACATCAATTTAGCACGCACTTGATCATACTTGACATAGTTGAGTGCCATCTACACCAGCAAGTATAGCGCCTTCATTATAAGGAGTTAGGTTTTGAAATTAGATATATAGTTAGTTTAGGGGTAGTTTTAGGTGATTATTATCTGGTACTTTAGGTTTAGTAGGTTTTTGGTGGTCTAAATCATCAAGAAAGTCGCTGTTATACAGCATAGAACCAACAGCACCAAATTTGGTGCATTGTGTGTTAATTTGTGCTTGACTTGTGTTGAATTTGTGATTGTTTTTGTCTTACTTGTGTTTGAGTTCACTCCCCAATAGCCAATTGCTATTGGGGGTGCCCCTTGTACCATAAAACGGCAAGAAACAAGCTCGAAACAACCCAAAACGAGCCAAAAATCCATACAGCAACTTTTCTTAGTTCTGTCCGAGAACGACCATATTTTTTTATTTTTTTAGTGTTGTCCGATATCGGACAACACTGATGTTGTACAAGTCCTTTGTCTGGTAGGATATTGGACAACACTAAAGTACTCCACCTTGGAGTACTTTGGGGTACTTTCGTTTTTAGCCATTTTTTTAGTTTTTTTTAGTTTTTTCATTTTCCCTTGTTAATTTAGTTAAAAAAAAAGATTTTTAGAAAAATAAGATTTATTTTTGGCATTATTTTATTATTTTTATTATTATTTTAGGTTAAAAAGTGTTTTTAGCCTTTTAAAAATAGAAAAGTAGTTTTAAAAATTTAGGAAAAATACTTTTTAGTCTTTAAATAATAAAAGTGAGTTATTTGTCCAATAAAATAATATTTTGGGCTTTTTCTTAATTATATTTAATTTTTGGGCTTTAATTAGCATTAAAAATTGAATATTTAATTAATAAAAGGTTTTAAAATATTTTTATTGGATTTTTATCCTTATTTATATTATTTTGAACTACTTTTTCATTTTTAATTTGTTTTTAGCTTAAAATTTTTAAATTTTCACGTTTTACGTACTTACGTTCGCGTTTTACGTCATTCGTCGTAGTTAATTGTAATCGTAGTTCGTCTCTAGTTTTCTTTCTTTTCTTATCCAAAAACGACACTACCCTAAACCTTTGATTATATATTTTGGCACATTAATCCACACACCTCCTCGAGAACGAACCCGCATTTGTTCGGTTTCGCGTTTTTCCTAAAACGTGCAACTTAATACTTGCCCATTATACGCTCTTTTTCCTAAAAGACGTATTTCTACGACTATCATATACATTTGGTTGCGTCCAAGTGATCTTTCAACATACGCACATCTCCATGGACGTCGGCGTTAGTCTTGTTCTTGGGTTTATTAACACCCTTCCACTTTGTAAAAAAAGTGAATTTGAAAGCTACCGAACTAACTTGTACAGAAAGTATATTCCGCGCCATCCGAGATAGCATGGGAAACATGGGTTCTTCTTCTTTCCAAAACCCCAATACGCCAAAAGTTTGAAACTGATTTGTTTCCATATTCGAGATCCAATTGGTTTTAATATAGATGTAATACTCGTTGTTCATTGCTTGACCAAGTTAATGACGTGTTCAACACAATGACTATGAAAGGATATGTCATTGAGAGGTGTTCGTATTTTCACTTTAGTTTGCTCGTGGGGCGTTTGTATTATTACTTGCATTATCGAACGTAATTGAAAAAACTTTATTTTTCAAATAATATCTTTTTAACACTTAAATCAATATATTGGCTAAAGCCGCTCCTTTGTGAGGACTCGAAAAGTCTTCGAATGCAATAGTCCGCTTCATCATTCGACACCTTTGGGGATCAACCTAATGCGCGATGACACACATGTATGAGCCGGACAAATCATGTGGATCGAACCAAACATCTGTAGTTAAATTAACACAAGTATCCAAATTCAAAAATCCATCTTTCAATACTTGTTTGGCCACTTTTCATAATTTCATAGCATCACGTTTATGACTAGTATGACTTACATGGTTATACTTCGATTGAAGAGTCGTTTGAAACACCCTAGTGACGCGCGAGTTGTCAAATGATTGGACGACAACCCCTCTTGAATAACCATCACGACAAATTATTCTCGAACAAAATACGAATTATAGACAAATATACCCCGTCTCGACTCATAGAAGATTGACCCGCTGCCGGAGTTTGCTTAAGTTCCGAACAATACCCGAGATGAGACCTCAACGTCCAGTTGGTATAGAGGCCAAAAAATGAAAGCAATGTTTACATTGAGCCTTAGTCGCACCGTTTGATAAGAAGACGAGGTTGAACTCTTGACAAACTGCGGTTTTATGGTTGTGTGTTATAAACTCAACAACCCACAGTTCGGTTGTTGAACCAACATCGGTAGTAGATGAACTAGCTTTAGTTGCCATTAGTGAATAATTTCACTTTTGGATTTTGGAGTGTTTTTTGCTTGAATGATTGTTGTGTGAATAAAATCACACACAAATGCTATATATGTACTAAAAGCAATGGCCAAATGGGTCTCAAAAAAAAAAAAAAACCCTCTCCATTAATGCCAAAAGGACCCACCAGACATTTCAAAAATTGAAATTTGAAATTCAAAAAAGCGCTCCTAACCATTTAGTAACCGATTTTCTAACCGGTTCCAAAAATCGGTAGCCAGCCTAGGTTTGCCAAATCGGTTTGGCAAAAAACAAACCGGTTATGGTCAAAATCGGTTTTAACCGGTCCTTGATTTTGTTTTTTTTGCCGATTCCGATTTTGCAAACGGGTTTATATGTCCACCTCTAGTACTCAGGGCGGATTTACAAAATGAACTTTGGCATTTGCTTTGAGCGTGACGTGAAACAAGACGTGAAAATACGAGCAAAGGTATAAGGTGTGACAGTTTTTTTTTTAAAGCTTATACTTGGAATTTTAGCTTTCATCTATCAATATTTTCAATTTGATTCTGAAATTATTAATGTTTTAATCCTTAAGTATATAATATTGATTTAAATCATGTTTTTAAAATATTTTACTAATATAATTTACAATATTATACTAAAGCTTGAGATTTGATAATGCGACCACGTCATTGCTCGCAATATAACCTCACTTCATACCTAAGACATTTTTTTTAATAAGACATTATTTAAAAATAATTTGTAAAAAGATAAACATAAAAGCATTTGTGAAAAGATAAACATAGTTTGGTACTTTGGTAGGAAAAGAAACTACTAAAATAATAAACTCTTCCATCTCAAACTCTCAAATATTTCCACTTTCCCAATTTCAACACACTAGCACAGTACTATCATCACTATCACCTCCATCAAATCAATGGCAAGAGGCTCATCCCAATCCCAAACAACCTCCAACACCCGATCCAACCCACTTGGCATCACACCTCGCGGCTCACCCGCCGCCACAGCCGCCGGAATCCGCCGCCGCCGTCTCTCAACCACCACCACAAGCTCATCCCCCTCAAGCAACCCCGACAGCAACATGCTTAGGTTCTATACGGATGATGCTCCTGGACTTAAGATCAGCCCTACTGTGGTGCTTGTTTTGAGTGTTTGTTTTATTGGTTTTGTTACTGCTTTGCATGTGTTTGGTAAGCTGTATCGTAGGTCAACGGCTTTTGAGGGTTGATTTTGTTTGTGTACGGATGTTTGTGTTTTGTTGTTTTGTCGTATGTTGTAGATTTGTTGTACTTGTGTTTTAAGATGTTGATGTTGGTTTTGGTTTTAGAAGTATGTAGATTTGTGAATACTGGTAACAATTTTGACATGTCTAGACCAGAGACAAAGGGGCGGAGCTATTAGGGGACTAGTGAGCACCACTAATCACTTTATTTCACACGTTATTTATGTGTATTACAAGCTGTTTTTCTACTAGTTTCTACATTAAACACCCCTCGTTTAAGTATGATCACACCCCCTTAACTGAAAATTCTAGCTCCGCTCCTCATCTAGACTAGGGCCAAGCATAATAGACCAAACATGACCAAACATATTTTGGTTCGGTGGTTACTATTTCTCATACTTGGTCTTTGGTCCAGTCATTTTAATGTCGTGCGAGCTACTCTTAAACAAGGGCAGATATAGAAGCTCTATAAAGTTCTTTTATGAGTAAAAAAAATAAAAATAAACCGATCAGCGGACTACCTAAGCATGATGTGTATTTTAGTATACATCTATATTGCACAATGTTTCCAGATCAACTTCATTTCAGAAATTTAGAAATATTTAACGAAAATTTACACTAGACGGCAAACATCTATCGGTTGTGAACCAAAGAATCCCCTAGGCCGGTTCATGCTCTTAAATTAACATGTTACCGGAGGCACGAGCAGGCGGTATTAAAGTAGTTGACAATATGAGTATGTAAAGCTTGATTGGAAGAGTTGAGATTTGAGAAAACATGTTACCGCTGGTGTCAAATTATTTCCGTATGTATGTGTTAGGACTTAGAGGGTGTTTGGGATTGCTTATTTAAAATAGATTATGCGTTTTATAAATGAATAATCAAATAATCAAGTTTTACAAAATGTGATTTTGAAACATAGTGTTTGGATTTGATTATGATATTTGATATTTTAATTCTCATATTATTTTAAACTCTTAATGGTAAAATTACCAAAAAGTTATTACATAAATAGAACAAATGTAGGAAAGAAATAGATTGGAGAGGCCACGTTGACAAAACAGGGACCAACATAGTAATTTAATACAAAAGAGGTATCACGTTTTACAAAAAGCATGTCACCACATGCTGTTTCAAAACGCCAGTTTGATTGTCGCTAAACGCAGAAAATCAATTATTCAACCTTGTTTGCCAAACACTAAAAACGAATTATTGCGATTTTAAAAACGCAATAATCAGATAATCTATGTATAATCGCAACCCCAAACACCCCCTTAGGATTCACAAGCCTATGCGATTGCTTAAACGAGTCAAGCTTAGATTAGGTTGAACCAAATAAGTGTGCCAATTATAAGCTTAAGGATTTGTCATTCCTCGAACAAGATATACACCTTGGTTAAGTTTCTTTCCTTGATATATATTGTGGAACATGTTAAGAGTCACTCCAGATCAGATGGTCTCGCCAATTTATATCTTTTTATAAATTGTAGAACATGTCATTTTTTTCATTTAATAAGTTGATAGGTGAGGATATATGATATATTTCAATAGTCATTAAAATGAATAAAATCCACTTAAGAGGATACCTATTTGATGTTTAAAAATGGGCCTTGGCTCGTTGGCTTCACATCACGATATTAATCGCAGTGTAGACTCATTTTGCCGGTAGAATTTGTAGCCATTATCAAGGTTCTAAAAAAAAAAGTTGTAGTACATAATAAATAAGGTTAAATTGCTATTTTTACATGTAAATTTCGTTAGTTAAAAAAATTGGAGTTTAATGAAAAAAATTCGTCACGCCTCACGCCTTTGCCCGTCATATCGCGTATTTTCACGCCTTTCTCACGCCACGTCTAGAACTCACGCCATGGTCAATATCGTAACGGCGAGGTCACGTCTCACGCTTTAGCGACGCTTTTGCGCCGCCATAGCGCACATTTTAGAACCTTGGCCATTATAGTCAACATGAGATCTCCTTCACCAAAGATTCGATTATAAGATGATGTTGATGTTTTATACATAGGAATATAGTGAGTGTTCGTGACATCATGGATTTTTTCGATGTAACTATAATTTTCAAAAATATCATCCATTTCTTCCGAATGTATCTTAAATACACCCGGTTCATCGAAAATGTATTTCTAGTATTATTTAGTTAGTATACCTACAAATAGAAAACAAATCTTAAGTCTTATAAATTACAATTTAAAATTTTTTGTGCACCCAATCATATATGATCCTGGCTTCGTCCCTGCTACTAGTGTTTAACAAACGGGGTTTACATATGCTCATCAGTTTGGTCGTCAAATCAGTCGCCACAGATGCGGCGGTCGAGTATACTCAGTCGTCGAAGGAAAAAAGTCATACAAAGGACCAAGTATCGTATGTTTATTTGTGTGTGTATAATTAATTAAAAAATATTTTTATAGGTATGTTTTTTAAATATGTTAATCATTTCAAAACGACATATATTAACAAAAAAACATACCTATAAAAATGCAGAGATGTCGAAAGATTTAGGAGTCGACCATGTACAAGGAGCCTATGTATTTCTAAATTCATAAAGAGACAATCAGTGAACTGGACTCATTTATTCCAATATTCCATGGTTGTATATTCTTGATCAATGTTTTCAGACCTGGGTCGACCCGGCCGGGTCAACCGGTTGAACCAGTTGCGGTCGAAAAAACGGGTTAAATTGACTCGGGTTTCATATTTTCGAAACCCGGCTTGACCCGGCGGGTTTGGGGTGACCTGGATCAACTCGGTTCTTAAGACCCGGCCGAGTTTCGAATTTTTCGGTTTTTTTTTTGAAAAAAAAGTTTTAATTTTACTTATGTGCGACGAAATTTTATTTTTAAATATTATATTGGTTGGTAAACAATGTTAACCATTTCAAAAGTGGTAACTTGTTTTATTTTAAAAAAATAAAAAATTTTGGTTAGATATGATATGTTTGATGACTAAACGCTAAAGATAGAAAGTTCAAACTAGTGACAATGATATGTTTGATGACTAAACGCTAAAGATAGAAAGTTTAAACAAGTGACAATGATATGTTTGATGACTAAACGCTAAATATAGAGAAAGTTCAAACAAAATGGCTCGTTACTTGTCTATCATGATGGACGTTTACCAAAACACCTTGATATCACTTTTAAATACGTTAACTTTATATCGTTGATACAAAAGTTTGGCTAACTTTTTAGCGGCTTAAATAGAAAAAGGCTATCGAGTCTAAATTGCTTAAAATTTACATTAAGTCATGCACAAAGAAAAAATGATCGTTAAATATCTCATGTGAGAGTAAGAAGACATTCTTTTAGGTCATCGTATGGTTTATGGGATGCATGTTACAATGTCTCACGTTTCTTTTATATCCGAAGTGTCCCTTAAAGTTTTTTAATCTTTCGGTCCAAGTTGTGGCCCGTGACATTCGGGGTTTGTACTTATCCATACATTTTAAATAAATTAAGTATATCTCTTATTTAATTTAGCATATCTACATCCTAAATACAAACCACCGTCCGTCGTATAAATACTGCGTAAGGATGGCCTCGGCCCAAGTAATCCGCGTATTGCCTACGGCTGGACGGTTTAATGGGTTGTGTAACACCCCCAATTTCACAAGGCAGCGAAATACCACTTTGGGGCGCTACTCGTAGCACATCACACACAATCATAGACAACGATCTCAAAAGAGACGTTAAAATAATATACAACCTTGTCTAAAAAGTTTCCCATCCCAATATATATTAAATCAGAGTAGCGTTTAGTCCCATAAATCGTTACCAACACATCACATTCATATAAGACTATAAAAGTCATTTAGTTCATTTCAAAGGATGGAAAATAATATAACTTTAGACAAGTAAGCACCAACTCCCTCCTCGCATGCTCCACTGCTATCCATCTTGATTACCTGAAATACATGCTTAAAATCATCAACACAACGGTTGAGTGAATCTATAGGTTTTGCAAATCATCATTTGAACACAAGAATTTTTAATCATCTCAGGCTTGTCACACAGACAAGTCATATATATATAGATAAATGCCTTAAGCTCATGCAACTGAACGTTAACCAACACGTCAAACCGATTCACTTACGGCGCCCCTACTGAATGGTAATATTGTCATATACCAGCGACCTCTTATACATAATATCCCTCTCAGGTGATCACAAGGATACATACTCTAGGATAAGGCTGTCAAACCAAATAGATCTGTCATATGTATTAGCGTTTACCTCGCAAGGTAATTAACAGTTCATGAAATTCAGGGACTTCATAAGACAGTGGTACTTAGGCATTTATCATCATATTCGGGTCCAACATACCGAAAACAACTTGTGTTCATTTTATAAAATAGCATGTATTCCCCCTCGCGGGTTAAAATCATTTGCAAGATAATATAGAAGCGAGGCTATAGACTCACCTGATATAGCTATCACACATTTATCAAGGAACGAACATCCAATAGTCGATACAAGACTTCACGAGATATTAGTCGCTCATTGCTCGAGAACGAGATGCCCAACGGTCATCATATGAATGAACGAGACCTATAGTGATGAGACGCATCTTAGGCTCGAGACTATACGTAAGTCAAACACAAATGTAAATAGTTCACTTTAGTAAGTTTGGACATTGTATAAGTTTTATAATACTTTTTATAAAACTTTTGATAACAATTTACCGTATATTTTCTTATTTTGACAATTAAGCCAATTCTAGCCCATTAGTGGCAAATTACACATTTATATAACCTAAATCTATTTCAAACTCAGTATTGATCTCCAAATATATTATTAATCTCATGTCAAATAATGGACCAATAGCCATTATAATTGTAAGTTGGGCTTTTGCGGCCCAAGTCCGCTTTATATGCTTTTCGGGTTCTAAAACGCCTCAAAACGACATCAACTTAATATTCTTTGATGGTCGAGTCTTGGGATCTCTAAATATCATTATAAAACTGAGTCTAAAACTCTACACAAGTGGGTCATACT
This sequence comes from Glebionis coronaria, assembly GCA_025667525.1. Lineage (NCBI taxonomy): Eukaryota > Viridiplantae > Streptophyta > Magnoliopsida > Asterales > Asteraceae > Glebionis > Glebionis coronaria. Next base: position 45,797,936 of record CM046877.1, read on the forward strand.
ACTTTGGGTTTTATAAAAACCGTCACGTTAAACGTTAATTTAATATAGTCCAATTTTTTTTTTACAGTTTCTCGACATGCCTCGTAGATTAGATCATTTCTCCTAAACCATAAATAATATAGATGAGTTATTTTTACCAAAGTCATTATTAACTTATGTGTTTTACTTATTATAAGTTCAATTGCCCCTAATTTATATTTATCATAAATCATTTACCCATTTTATCACTTAAAAGAGTTGGCTGTCATTCGCAGCCAACTTTGTTTCTACCGTTTCGGCCGCCATTTCCAAACCGTTATGAATTGATAAACTATCCAACTGATTCTAGTTCCTCATATTTTTATCTACAATCTATAGTTTTACCTTTTTCAATGGTTCTGAGTTCTTATTAGAGTTTTCAGTCGGTTTATACAGCATGTTCAGATTTGGTACTTTTTACCGTTTCGACAATATCTAATTCATCGGGTATCGTCACGGGACGAGCGACCCGGCGAAATAACAAGAAAACATATATCTATCCATATATATGATTATTTACCAAGATTTTTACTCATTTAAAACTCAATTACCTCAGCCCTTTAATCTCCAAAAGGAAGAAGATGGTGATGATAATTCTTGATTTTATGATTAAAATAACCAAGAATCATTGCTTCATCAAATGGATTTCCTTAACTCCACTATAGTTACTAAATTCCAATTGTTGAATGTGTGTTTGCTTAAGGTTGTCCACGGCTGGAACTAGAAGACCAAAATAGATGTTTAACTATTTGGTTGTTGTTGCTAGACTTGTTGACGACTGTTATGTCTATCAAGACATGTAAACACATTTATCATTAACATACACGTGTACCATAACTAGGCATATTTAGATACACGGGGAGTGAAACGTGTGAGGTCAAATAGTGGGGTTAGATAATTATAAATCTTGTCTCACAATTTGTTAAAGCGGGTATTATCGAAGCACAATATTTTTGACGTTACGCGATTTGAAGGATACGCGTTAAGCACGAAAAATAAACGCTCAATATAAAATAAAAACATTGACATTCGGAGAACATTTTTATTTCAATAAATAAAGGATGACTTATAATTTAATAAACGTTAACGCGTCGCCTAAACGAATGACGCCTAAAGGTTTAACGTAAATTATTAAGAATTCTCATAAAACGAGAAATTAATACGACGACAAATAAAAATATCTTTATGTCATAACGAGAATATTTTCAATTAATGACGGACATAGACTAGCCAATAAATAATAATTGACATGTATTTGATACATTAAAGCCTTAACAATGTCGGCTAGTCAAGAATTTGATAATATTTGTCGAATAATCATGACAAATAAAAGTCGACTAATAAATATTGATCCAAATATTAGAAATAGTATTAGAACTCAGTCTAAATGTTGATTTTAAAGTTTGGGTTATTACATCATCTAACCCTTTAGGAAGCGACGTCCCGTCACTTAATTCGTCTCAATAGTCCTCGGTTAAAGGGCGAAGAGATGAGAGATAGACAAGTTATCGCTGACGTTTCTAAGAATGTCAAATGAACAAAATTCAAAGCAACGAGTATACATAACAACCATGAATGAAGGTTTTAAACATAGCTTAACCCTTATAAGTAAAAAAAAAATAATACATAATTCGAAGGAGAAGCCATTGAAAGCGAAAAATTAACAAGCCGTCAATTTTTAAAAGTGCTTCAAGGTACATTACTACTAGCTTATCAAGCATGTTACGGTCGGTATATGTTCGAAAAAGTACATATGACAAGTGATAAGTCGAAAGAAGTGGGTGCATTTGAAAAAAAAATCTTCAATGCGAGAATCAATTCAAAACAATCGGTGATCACGTCGATCAAATTAAAACACATATCGTCCACGGGTCTGATAAAAACAATTACGTCGTAAAAGAAAATCGCATGGATCACACATAAGTCCATCAAAACGTTACAAAATTATCAAGACGAGGTAATTAGTACTATTCATACAAAATCACCTAATTGCATTGATCTCGAACATGAAAACTTATTCCGTCAAAAGCGAATTCATCGACACGGAAATCGTTCGGAGTATACATTACTCGATCGGAGGAACTATGATCCAAATAAAATACAAAAGCCATCATTAGGTACATATAATCACATTACGACATGCTTGCAAAATATCCAAGCCACGCCAAATCAAATAAGTTCAATCAAGTTAAATCATGCTTGCTAAGTAGTCAAGCCATGATAAATAAGAATATTTGATAGGATTTTCAGATAAGTCCAGTCAAAGGAAAGTTTGCAAGTTAAAGGATGTTCATGATCTTGATTGCATAGATTCATATCGAACAATATTTTCGTCATCAGAGGGTACTCACACACGGATCCACACCCAGATGACATTACACGGTGCTCACAAACGGATCCATACACAAAATATTTTCTCGTTATGTTTGAAAAATTCTTCGATGAACCATCCATAATAACAGGAAAGAATCTCAAGATCTTTTCAATCACGATGAGTTGTGTTGATAACTTAATCCTCAGTCAATCCACAAGTACACAACTAATCTCGATTAAACAAGTCATCTGTTCTCGGGACAGGTAATGGTTCTTAACGATTAGCTTATAAAGCTCGCGATAGTTAGGACACATTAGAAATGGTCCATAGAAACAAATTATAACTCGAGAGAAGACTTAAAGGGTTACTCATACATAGACGATAATCAATAATAACCATAATGACGACGAAACGAACGATTCATACCAACGAAACATGAGTCGAAGAAATACATCCGTATACAAAAATAATCACAAACTAAGTCAAGCACTCTTGAGCCCATTTATTTATAATTTCTTGTTTTCATCGAAAGGCGTCCCAATCCATGTAAACAAGAATTTATAAATTTATGGTTCGGGAACTTATAACTTTCTTGTTCAAATAAAAAGGCGTCCCATTTTATTTCAACAAGATGATTATAAATCATCCTACTCAGTAATACCGTCACAAAACATGATAACATAATCAAATTAAATGCCAAGAAAAGTACATGGTGTCAAACTTACTCCATGATTTCTGTATTCAAACGTCCCATTCCATCTGAATAAGGAAACCATAAACAATCTAAGGTCTAGTGGTTTAAAACTTTCTTATTCAAATGTCCCAACCCATTTCAATAAGACAACCTTAAACGACTCATAGTTGTGCGAGTTAAAATCTCTATATCTAAATGTCCCATTCCATTTAGATACAAGATATTAAGTCACTCAACCGAATGACTACTACGAGCATATCTTTGTTGTACCCAAACTATATATATTTGGTTAGGACATATATATCTTAGGTCCAACATTGGCATCCTCCTTTTCGCCAATAAAACGTAGTCATATAAAATCAAATCACACGTCACATTACATAAAAGATGTCACCTCGGATAAATGATTCTTCAAAATCATAAGAAGTATTCGGAACACGAATATCACATCAATCAACTACGTTTCGAAAGGAGATGTCCTAAAATGGCACATCACGGTACGATGATAACGATCGGACTTAAGCAAGTCGATAGGCGATAGCTTACGAAACAATATATACATACTCAAGGTATCAAACGAGTTTCATACTCGTATTCAAATAATACATAATTATCAAGATCGGTGATTGGTAGTGAGGCCAAATCCGATACAAAACCGCATTATAAAATTTACGACAATAATTCAAGGATCATCGTTTCGCGTACAATGCCTTCAATTAGCATAGTATGATCATACATATACATACTACCATTCCTACATACACATAGGTTCACATAATCACAATAAAAAAAAGTAATACAAGAATAGCCTTACCGGAGTCATGCGGAGTAGTTGCGTGTTTAAAACTTTTTTTTGAACACACCAAAGTTATAGTTTAGGTTTTTCAAAATCGACCTAGTTCTCTATAACTTGTGGCTCTGATTACCATTTTGTAACACCCCCAAATTACCACGCAGCGGAATATCACTTTGGGGCGCTACTCATAGCACATCACACACAATCATAGACAACGACCTCAAAAGAGACGTTAAAATAATATACAACCTTGTCGAAAAAGTTTCCCATCCAATATATAAAATCAGAGTAGCGTTTAGTCCCAAAAATCGTTACCAACACATCACATTCATATAAGACTATAAAAGTCATTTAGTTCGTTTCAAAGGATGGAAAAATAATATAAAACTTTAGACAAGTAAGCACCAACTACCTCCTCGCATGCTCCGCTGCTTTCCATCTTGATTACCTGAAATACATGCTTAAAATCATCAACACAACGGTTGAGCAAGTCTATAGGTTTTGCAAATCATCATTTGAACACAAGAATTTTTAATCATCTCAGGCTTGTCACACAGACAAGTCATATATATATATATCGATAAATGCCTTAAGCTCATGCAACTGAACGTTAACCAACACGTCAAACCGAGTCACTTACGGTGCCCCTACTGAATGGTAATATTGTCATATACCAGCGACCTCTTATACATAATATCCCTCTCAGGTGATCACAAGGATACATACCCTAGGATAAGGCTGTCAAACCAAATAGATCTATCATATGTATTAGCGTTTACCTCGCAAGGTAATTAACAGTTCATGATATTCAGGGACTTCATAAGACAATGGTACTTAGGCATTTATCATCATATTCGGGTCCAACATACCGAAAACAACTTGTGTTCATTTTATAAAATAGCATGTATTCCCCCTCGCGGGTTAAAATCATTTGCAAGATAATATAGAAGCGAGGCTATAGACTCACCTGATATAGCAATCACACATTTATCAAGGAAGAAACGAACAATAGTCGATACACAACTTCACGAGATATCAGTCGCTCATTGCTCGAGAACGAGATGCCCAACGGTCATCATATGACCGAACGAGACCTATAATGACGAGGCGCGTCTTAGGTTCGAGACTATACATAAGTCATAAATATATATAAATAGTTCATTTTAGTAAGTTTGGACATTGCATAAGTTTTATAAAACTTTTCATAAGACTTTTGGTGACAATCTACCATATAAATTTTCATTATAACCGTTAAGCCCACCAAAGCCCATTAGTGGCCCATTATAAGTTCCAGTGAATTTAGTACATTTTAATCTCAATACTGGACTCTAAACTTATTATAAATCTCATGTCCAATAAGGGCACAATAGCCATTATAATGGCTATTGTGCCCTTATTGGACATGAGATTTATAATAAGTTTAGAGTCCAGTATTGAGATTAAAATGTACTAAATTCACTGGAACTTATAATGGGCCACTAATGGGCTTTGGTGGGCTTAACGGTTATAATGAAAATTTATATGGTAGATTGTCACCAAAAGTCTTATGAAAAGTTTTATAAAACTTATGCAATGTCCAAACTTACTAAAATGAACTATTTATATATATTTATGACTTATGTATAGTCTCGAACCTAAGACGCGCCTCGTCATTATAGGTCTCGTTCGGTCATATGATGACCGTTGGGCATCTCGTTCTCGAGCAATGAGCGACTGATATCTCGTGAAGTTGTGTATCGACTATTGTTCGTTTCTTCCTTGATAAATGTGTGATTGCTATATCAGGTGAGTCTATAGCCTCGCTTCTATATTATCTTGCAAATGATTTTAACCCGCGAGGGGGAATACATGCTATTTTATAAAATGAACACAAGTTGTTTTCGGTATGTTGGACCCGAATATGATGATAAATGCCTAAGTACCATTGTCTTATGAAGTCCCTGAATTTCATGAACTGTTAATTACCTTGCGAGGTAAACGCTAATACATATGATAGATCTATTTGGTTTGACAGCCTTATCCTAGGGTATGTATCCTTGTGATCACCTGAGAGGGATATTATGTATAAGAGGTCGCTGGTATATGACAATATTACCATTCAGTAGGGGCGCCGTAAGTGACTCGGTTTGACGTGTTGGTTAACGTTCAGTTGCATGAGCTTAAGGCATTTATCGATATATATATATATGACTTGTCTGTGTGACAAGCCTGAGATGATTAAAAATTCTTGTGTTCAAATGATGATTTGCAAAACCTATAGACTTGCTCAACCGTTGTGTTGATGATTTTAAGCATGTATTTCAGGTAATCAAGATGGAAAGCAGCGGAGCATGCGAGGAGGTAGTTGGTGCTTACTTGTCTAAAGTTTTATATTATTTTTCCATCCTTTGAAACGAACTAAATGACTTTTATAGTCTTATATGAATGTGATGTGTTGGTAACGATTTTTGGGACTAAACGCTACTCTGATTTTATATATTGGATGGGAAACTTTTTCGACAAGATTGTATATTATTTTAACGTCTCTTTTGAGGTCGTTGTCTATGATTGTGTGTGATGTGCTATGAGTAGCGCCCCAAAGTGATATTCCGCTGCGTGGTAATTTGGGGGTGTTACAGGTTGTTCGTATATAAACCTCGATCTTAGTAAATAAGCTCGTAAGAATAGTAATGGGCAAGGCGGTCCATGCCATACATCATGTCCCCAATCTAGTAGGCATGATCGTGTCTGCAGTTGCTAAACTAGCAGAACGGTGCTCGAATCGTCATAGAGACGCTTTAGTTTCTTAACTGTTACGTAGGCCCTACTTCTGAACCATAGGTCTCATTCTCGATATTTTTGAGATAAACTGAGTGATTAGACTCGTCGACCCTAGTAACTTTTCAGTTATCCTCTCAATCTAAGCCATTAGATTAGGATAGTGGGTGACACGTGTCAAACATCCATCGTATTACACATACCGAGGAAATAGTATAAATAGGGCTAGCCATCACTGTTTATGTTTTCACACACTTTCATATACCGCCAATTTTCAAAAACAAACCTCCGCTCACACCTCTTGTTTCCACGGAATTTCGGCAACACATCTTTCTCGCAATCTTGTTACAAATGGTTATGGATGCTATAGATATCAATTCTGCCGATTACACCATCTCGGAAGAGTACCTAATGGGATTTTTCTTGGAGTTTTATATATCCGGTGATTTTCATCCTCAATTGACTGGTGCATATTGTAGAAACTATAAGGGGGGGGGGGTGAATAGTTTCTTAAATTTACTTGTTAAAAGTTGGTTTTTAGAAATCCTTTTCAAAAACTTAGGCTTGAGTATTTATGTGAAACCTTCTTATACACAATATGAACAAGGTATAGTGCAACTAAACTAATAATCACAACTATAAAGAATAATGGATGTAAAGAGATAAGGGAAGGAAAGATCAAACCAAACACCAAGGATTTATAGTGGTTCGACAATGAACCTCACTCCTCGTTCCTACTCCACTCCTCGAGTACTCCTTACTCGAGAGTTCACTAATCAACAAGCTCTTTAAGATGGAGAAACCGTACACAACGTCGATTATCCAATTTCCGACTCTAAGCTAAAAGTCGAGCCCTAATCTTAGATAGGACCAATCTACACCAATATACTTTAAGGACCAAGTATTGACCTTAATACATACACAACTTCAAAATAGATACAACTACTTGGATGTTCACAACAATGACACAACAATGCATAAATAACTTTGGATCTTTGAGGTAGACACAACACTTCAAGGATGATAGTGTTCTTCTCTTTGCACTTTGAGAGGAAGAGATGGGAGGAGAAAGATTCACTTCTAAACAAGTAGTAATCAAACAAATGATCAAGGATTTGAGTGATTTAAGAAGTATGAAAGAATCTGGAAATGTATGTGCAAAAGAGGTGAGGAGAAAGTAAGAGAATGATCCACTATTTATAAGACAAACTTCCAACGACTATATCTGCTGGTAAGTTTCGAATCTGGAGATTAAAATATCCTGAAAGGATATTCCTAACCTAGATAGAATATGCTATTTTTAAATTTTCAAATTTTCAAATAATTAATTTAATAAAACATTTTCTTAAAAAGAAAGTTTAATAAAAACTTGTCACACTTAATAAAAAGTGAGTTTAAGAAAAGATTAAATCCTTGATCACTTAATTAGGATGAGTACTTGTTTGTACATACCTTAAGTGATAATGGTTGAAATGAAAAATACTTGAACTCAAGAATTCGTTTTTCGTTGTTTTCGTAAATGCTTGTTTTTACATATTGTCGTAATCAAAACAAAGCGAGACCGAAAAATACAAGTAACGTTTTTAGGCATCATTGCATTAACACATATGATATCATTTCGGATTTTCCTGAAGGAAAAATTGGTATTTACACCAAATTTATTGAATCCCAATATTTGCATCCAGGTATCTCAATTTTTATTCGATCTCCTTGGTTATTACCAAATCCATTGTAAAGGTGCATGTAAACTAAGTCACTTCGAGATTAATTGTCGCGTGCTCGATATTACATATAGGTGATGAATATGATAAATAACATATCAAACATAATCACATGCAGCGAAACAAGCACCTATGAATGGATCCATAGAGTCATATGATCAATCATATCAACAAAAAGAAGATACAAGTATACCTTTGTAGCAATATTCGGTAGGATCAAATGGAGACAATCACCAACACAAGATCAACCAAGAAACACTAGTGATCAAAGTAGATCACCTCTATGTAAAAACACACTACACCTACTTGGATACCAATGGATGCTAGTCTTATAACATGTAACCTTGTAACACCCTTTGAATAAACAAGATTCAAAGATTTAGATCAAGAAAACACAAACCCTTAGTGTGTGTATCATGTAGGACGTGCAAATTGAGAGTGAAGGAAAAGAGAAGTTTTGGTAATTTGTTTAATACAATTGAGTGTATATAATTACCAAAATAAAGTCATACTTATCACAAATGTAACTTCTTCCTTTTCCATCTTTGTAGGTCGGCTAAATGGGCTTTGTATGAGCCCTGCCATACAATTTTACAAGTCTTATAACTAAGTACTATACTTAGTCATTTGAATCCCAATAGTGGATATTTATATACTATGAATACGATAAACACGATACATGAAATGGTACCTCAGTGTATATGTGTGACCCCATAGGCCCATATGTGTCTAACCATATAATTATTTGCTATTACACGAGCAAATTTCAACATTACACCCACCGTAAACCTCTTTCGTGTATTCAACATCCCCGGCATGAGCTGTAGATGGGTATCGTTTGATAAATGACCAAGAAAGAATACCTAATGCTAATTGAAAGCTCTCGAATCTTTAAAGAATGGGAATAACCTACTCTTCTGGATAGATGAGAGGGTTTTCCTCATACCTCTAGTGTGGCGTACATCCGCACCCAAAGATTACTTTCCCCGTTATGTTACCTACATTGTTGTTAACGTGACTATATTAGACACACAGCGCACTCCGTTCCAAAAACATCCCGAACCTCTTATGTAAAACCCGCATGCTTTTACCGTGAATAGTGCCCTTAAGATCGTACGTCCTAGATTAAAACTTACCTTATTCAGTATTGATCACATTCATGTGCTATTAATCAAGCAAGTGCATACGTGTATGACATGACAAGTATCGATTACGTACGAACTCATGATAAACAGTTAATAAATATGTCACGTGAGCATAATTAAATCATGATCACCATTTAAAATACGAACTAGAATAATTACGTAAATACATATAATATAATTACGAGCGTTAAGTTTACGATAAACGACACGTTAGATTAAACAGAAACACTTTAAACACGAACACGTTTAACCACGAACGAACACGAAACATCGGGACACGAGAAAGGTACGGGTACCCCATGTGGGTCCCCCATACCCACGGCACACATACAAGAAATGGGCCTAGCCCATGGACTTTACAAGTAAAGGGGGGTAAAGAGTTAAACATGTTTTTTCATTTTTCACTTTCAAGTAATAAACACAAAAACCCTAAAAAGAGTTTTCTCCTCCTCCTTTTGCTCTCTTTGTGCCGCCACCTAAACACCACCATTGGAGGGTGTTTGTTTGATTTTGATCTTAAAAACAAGTGTTAGAAACCGTGTTTGTTCATCCTTTTTCCAAGCTACATAGTGGTATACCTTTCTAACCCTTCTTTTTAATTCTTTTTAATTCTTTTAATCTTTGATTATTTTCATGAACATGTTATTATTTTTCTTATTTAAACAAGGTAATTAATCATTGATCTAACATGTTTTGGTATTAAATAAAATCAAAGAATGATTTAAAAGGGATGTTTGTTTTGGCCGCCTAGCAAACAAACCCGAGGGGGGTTTGGTTTGCTATTGCCGCCACCACCAAGACCATTTTTGGTCTTGGTTGGCTCATGTGGGACCCACGGCAGCAAGGAGACACATGTGCCCCGGGTTTGGCTCGGGGTACGGTGTCGAATTCATGCCCGATTCATGGTTCGTTGGTTAAATCATGATCTATGTTACATGTTAATTTTTATGAATCATGAACTTAGGATATAATTAATTAATAACATGAAATATTAATTAAATCATGACTTAGGTTATTTTAATTATTAGTTTAACATGACATTAATTTAACCTAAGTATTTTTATGTTATAAGTTATAATTAATTAATTATTTAAAACATGCCTATAATTAATTAATTTAGACATGACTTAGGTTATATTATTAATAGTAATAATACACATTTTAACCTAAGTATTTTATTTCATTTTAATTAATACATGTTATACTTTAATTAAAATGCTTAGCCTATAGTTTAATTAAAATACATGAAATAATAATTAAACTATACACTATATCATATGACTTAAGAAACAAGCTTATAAACACTTAGACTTATATGTTAGCTTATGTAACCAGCTTAATTCTAAATATGGAAACTTCTATTTATAGAAACTTAATTAAATAAGGCAACTAATCTAATTATGGAAACCTTCTATATATGGAAATCTATCTATTTCAGGCAGCTAATCTAATCACGGAAACCTTCTATATATGGAAACTTATTTAATTAAGGCAGCTGATCTTTTTTTGGAAACTTTCTATTTTTAGAAACTAATCTATTTTAAGCAGTAAATTCTATTTTAGGAAACTTTCTATTTTTGGAAACTTTCTATTTTTGGAAACTTTCTATTTTTGGAAACTTTCTATTTTTGGTAACTTTCTATTTTTGGAAACTTTCTATTTTTGGAAACTTTCTGTTTTTGGAAACTTTCTATTTTTGGAAACTTTCTATTTTTGGAAACCTGCTATTTTTGGAAAGTTACTTATTATTACACAGTAAGTATATTAATACATGAAACACCAGTAATACTTAATCAGATAAATCAGAATACAAGATAAACACAGTTTAAGGCTTTAAACAGTGAACCATGACCTAAAACATACCAAATCAGCTATAATGAGACATAAAACCCAGTACGTAATCAGTGAATCAATACTTATACACGTGTGTATTCATGTAGCGTTAGTGATCCAGAAGTAGGAGTCTTCCTTCCGTTCATTCATTGGACTTGAGGTACGGATCCCCGTCCTTTCAGTAGGGACATTCTTTCCTTATTAGGATTTCCCCGTATGCAGCCAACTGTTTTCCCCAGTATTTGTTTTATTGTTTTGAACTGCTTATGTTTAATTAGCATAATCTATAGCCATATACAAGCATGACCAGTTTCACCTATTTATGGAGGTACCATAACCATAGCATTGGAGGCACCGATGTTATGACTTCCCCACGGCGGAGTGATTGCTCGTGGCGTCCCTTTTCAGTTTTGGCCATATTATTATATCAGGTGGGGCGTATGGGTGCATCCTAGTTACATGTTTTATTCAGTTTATCATGGTGAATGTGGTGTGTGCCTTGCACCCTTCACAAGGAGCTGATCTCTCCTACCCAAACCAGTAAATTGATTAGAGGCATCCCCTCTAATCAGCATGATGAGGTCACCCCTCCAAGTATTCATGCACGTGACCTTTTCATGACCTATATGGGCTATGGTATATATATGTTAAAACAGTTTCACAAGATAAACATAAGGCTTTTCAAACTATAAAACCAGTTTTCTTGATACTTAACCAGTTTACTCAGTACTTAGTCTTCCGCTGTTATATGTTACATGTTTATTCTATTTCATGCTATATTGTACATCCGTGCACTGAGCGTCTTGCTCAGCCGTTTTCCTTTTCATGTTCCCAAAACGGCAGGTACTCAGGGACGCTCGTAGATCTCAAACGTAGGTGCATATGGACTGGAAGCTTTACTGTCTTTCTTTACTTTATGCATTTCCTTTACTTTGATACAGTTGCTATGGACATTGTTTCGTCCTTTCCTTTTTCAGTATTTATGTTTGTGTGTGATGAGCTTTACTTTGGGGTACCGATGTTTGATTCCGGTATTTCCCTTTTATGGTTGAATAATGCTTAGACATTTATCCTTGTATGCTTTGATGACACGCCATGATTATGCGTAATATTCCATTTCCAAAATGGGGTGTTACAATTATGGTATCAGAGCCAAGGCTTCGACCTGTAGGCTCTAAAACTCGACCTGTGACTAGTGGGTAGTCACCAGGAGCTTCCTAAGCCAACGATTGTTATTCCACGTATTGATGTTTCAGCGCGTTGTTGTTTTAACCATTATGTTTTCACCACCTTTTTGTTTTAGCCATGACGTTTTCAGCATCTTGTTGTTTTCACCATGATGTTTTCACCAGTATCGTCTTACTAATATGGAATGAACAACCGTCATCCATACTTAGTTATGTGTCATTGTCTATGCATGATGTTCCTCGTGAACTGTGACGATGTGGACTGACCCCAGTAGTTCATAATTTTCACATAAAAATTTCTCTGTTAAGTTTTGACGATGACTTTTAATTATTATGTCTCATGCATTCATGCATTTATATCATAAGTCATCTGTTGCAGGAATTTTGACTAAGTAATGGTTGGTACAGGACTGGCCCTATTTAGTCGCATGTGCTTTTATCGAAACTTTTAACTTTGGGACCGACCCATAGGCGTCCCCTCGCCATGTCTTTTGTTTTGGAACCGACCCATAGGCGTTCCCTCGCACATATAAAGGTTTTATAAACTACATTACGCATTCATGCACTGTTTTTCTTGCATAAAATTTTTCTCATGATTTAAATTGGCATAAAAATTTTTTTTTCATGTCCCATCATAAGTTATTATGTCTTTATGTCAAGTATGCCTTCATACTGTCATGGTTAACTTCAGTTTCATGCTGATTATGTTATACACTTCTTCGTAATAGATGGTTTCATGTTTCCTTATGATAATTCCGTCTTCATGTTGATTATGTTTCACGCCTCTTTTGTTATTTACGTTGTCCTGCAAGACATTGTTAGATTTCTTAAATCATGCTTTCATGATGGTCATGGTTGGGTTCCATTGATCATGCTATCAGGCAAATCATCGTTGAATTTTGTGTAACCACACTTTAGCGTTTCTCTATGCAACCAGAATGATGTTTATGCTAATACTGCCAGGTTATCATGATGGTTTTCCTAACCGTTTAACCGGTTTACTTTCCTTAAATCATGACAAATGATCGAGCCCATACCGATCATTTCATGTGCATTCCATGTGTACTCCACGTACCGTATTTCATGTGTATTACATGTACCTTAATCCATGTGTATTCCACTTGCAATACTTCACGAGTATTCGCTAGTCGATTCTAAATCATCTCAGGCGTATGTTCACTTGCTGATATACTACAAGATTGTCGATGCCGCTCATAGCTTGGAGATGTTACTAAAGGTTGATGTTGCTGATGTTGGGAGACGCTACGAGATGCTGATGCTGATGCTGTTCACAACCTGGAGATCCTAAAAGACGAAGACAAAGGCGTAGGAGCAAAGCAATTGGACGAGAAGATGCTTCACCAACAGACAATTCCCATCAATCATTGTCCCAAATTCATAGTTACATGTCACACGTCGTTCGGCTGTCATTTCAGCCATATGAGTGCAAACCAGTACCAGCCGGCCACTCAGCTAAATAGTTACATGAGTCACGGTCATGAAAATGACCGCCATGGAACCGACAGACAAGATGATAGTAACCACTACTATGACAACAACTATCCTAGAAATCACAACCAAGGCTCCGGCCACGGACGTGATCAGACATACAAATGATCAGTATTCCAACCGATCCGCCAATTCTGGCATTTTAACCTAATATTTGTAGTTCTAATTGTTTCACAACTCGAGACACATGTCAAGACATCAGTCAAGACACATGTCTCACGTATACTTTCTGAGGACACATGTCAAGATACCAGTCAAGACATATGTCACGCTTACATTTCTCAAGACACGAGTCAAGACACATGACTCACGTCTAATTATGGAACATTTCTAAGAAATTCAGGGTACCCTCCAAGGGTATATCTATTTTGTTGTGTCATGTATTAATCAGGCCACAAGAATTTCAATACCACTACCGGCGCATAAGTGAGAACTGTCACGTTGCCGATGTCACTTTCATTTCTTTCACCATATTTCATGTATTCATGACCATGAAGGACGCCTTTCGTATTCCCACGCATACGAAGGTTTTCCTTCAGCTTAATGATAAGACCCAAGCTGCTAACGCATTTCCTCGGACAGACACGAGATGAATTTTATCCTAATTATGTACTATGAACACCACACCATGCTATGATTCATAATTATGTACAGTAATATTCAGGCTCCTGAATACATTCAGTTTGATTTCCATCAGGAAAATCTATGCAATTATCTATGCTTACAAGCATGTGCATTGTTAGCCATGGTCGCTAAAATTTTCTAGCTGTCAGTAAGACACAACCACTTAACTCTTTTACGCATAGCCAGTTGATTATTCCAAAGTCTTCCTATACATTCCAGAAGAACCTTCAAGGAGAAGGATGGTACCATGAGATTATGTGTCGACTACCGTCGACTTAAACAAATCACCATTCATGACCGTTATTCTCCTCCACATATTGACAACATGTCCAATCAACCGTATGGTGTTAATCACTTTTCCAAGATCGAACTCACGATCATGCTGCCAACAATGATGAGTGGAAAAGCAGGATATGTCCATGACTGCTATTCGTACACGACTCGGTCATGCTAAATGTATGATTTTGAATTAGTCTCATCAATGCTCCAACCGCATTATGGACTTAATAAATTGAGTTCCATGAACTCCTAAACAAATTCATCAGCGTTTTCATTGAGGATAACCTGATTTCCTCTAAGCCTAGAGAAGAACAGGAAGACCATATCTGCACTATGTTGCAAATTCTATGACAAGAGAAATTCTACCCTGGAAATTTTTCCAATATCAATTCTGTTTGATTACAGTGACACACTGAATCACATGGGTTTCTATGGTTAATCTTACCATGACTCAGCTTATGCGTAAAGGAGAGAACCCTACACTACATTAGGTGTTCTAGGAAATCCTACGCTAGGAGAAGTCTGATTCAAAGACTCAGAGTTTCGCAACCTTCTATGTATCAAGTTTCTACGAAGCAGGATACAGCTACGTCCATATCTGTGTACCTGACATACCAACAGGCTAAGATAGAACACCAACAAACTGGGATGTTTCATCATCTGAAATTGTGAACTAAAAGGGGACAAGATCTACACGGATTTTGGTTACCAGACTTCAGCAAACTCAGAAGAAGCAGGATGCTATCTGGGTTATTATCAACAGTTTGATCAAGTCTGCAGAATCCTTACATCCGTACGGATTTCAGAACCAACAGATTGAATGAACATGTTCCAGCCAAGGCTCATCCGATCACTTGGCAATCCCTCAGCTATCGGGTCAGACAAAGATTCGTAATTGTACTCCTAACTTACTTCAGGTCTTCATTCTAATTCCACGACTTGCTTTCGCGCTCACGTTCATGACACTATTCACGTTCACGATCGTATTTTGGCTTACGATTTTACTTTCTTTTCTTTTCACATTCTGGAAGTTTGCAAGAACTTGAGAGGCCAGACCCAAGTTTAGTATAACTCTCCACCATCAGATAGACGTTTCACGTCATATTCCACGTCTCACCTTGTAGCGTTTGGCGTTACCGCCATTATATTCTATGATCACGATATGTCTCACATGTCATGTTCATTCCACGTTCCTCATATCATGATCAAAATATGTTACACGTATCATGGATCACGATATGTTTACTCATACTACACTCGCCATATCTCCACGTAGCACGTTCAAAATTTTTCACGTATCACGTTCAAAATTTTTCACGTACTACGTTTCTTTATGTCTCGCGCATCGTTTCTAATTATCAGTTAAGTCAGATTGTCTTACATCGTAATGTTTCAGTTACCCTTGCACGTTAACTCTTATTTTTCCTCGATCGAATTTAGGGGATCTACCTTCCGTTGATAACCAAGAATTTCTTCGTATTCCAAGTCAAGGTCAGGAGGACCAAGATTTATCATTTGTGCCAGGATCTTTTGAAGGAACCGTTCCAAGAGGGAGGCCACTTGGAAACGGACAAGTTCATCCGGACTTTTATCCGTTTTCTCTCATCGATTAGATATGTCCTTTCAGTCACGTCACGTTCCATGTCTTTTCAAGACATGTCACGTTCCACGTTCCCTTCTACCATGTCACCTTCATTTCCGTCATTTTGCATACCTTTCCAGTTGATTCGGGTATGTTTCGCTTCCAGTTACTTTATCTATAATTCGGGGACGAATTATTCTTTTTAGGGGGGAAGAATTGTAAAACCCGCATGCTTTTACCGTGAATAGTGCCCTTAAGATCGTACGTCCTAGATTAAAACTTACCTTATTCAGTATTGATCACATTCATGTGCTATTAATCAAGCAAGTGCATACGTGTATGACATGACAAGTATCGATTACGTACGAACTCATGATAAACAGTTAATAAATATGTCACGTGAGCATAATTAAATCATGATCACCATTTAAAATACGAACTAGAATAATTACGTAAATACATATAATATAATTACGAGCGTTAAGTTTACGATAAACGACACGTTAGATTAAACAGAAACACTTTAAACACGAACACGTTTAACCACGAACGAACACGAAACATCGGGACACGAGAAAGGTACGGGTACCCCATGTGGGCCCCCATACCCACGGCACACATACAAGAAATGGGCCTAGCCCATGGACTTTACAAGTAAAGGGGGGTAAAGAGTTAAACATGTTTTCATTTTTCACTTTCAAGTAATAAACACAAAAACCCTAAAAAGAGTTTTCTCCTCCTCCTTTTGCTCTATTTGTGCCGCCACCTAAACACCACCATTGGAGGGTGTTTGTTTGATTTTGATCTTAAAAACAAGTGTTAGAAACCGTGTTTGTTCATCCTTTTTCCAAGCTACATAGTGGTATACCTTTCTAACCCTTCTTTTTAATTCTTTTTAATTCTTTTAATCTTTGATTATTTTCATGAACATGTTATTATTTTTCTTATTTAAACAAGGTAATTAATCATTGATCTAACATGTTTTGGTATTAAATAAAATCAAAGAATGATTTAAAAGGGATGTTTGTTTTGGCCGCCTAGCAAACAAACCCGAGGGGGGTTTGGTTTGCTATTGCCGCCACCACCAAGACCATTTTTGGTCTTGGTTGGCTCATGTGGGACCCACGGCAGCAAGGAGACACATGTGCCCCGGGTTTGGCTCGGGGTACGGTGTCGAATTCATGCCCGATTCATGGTTCGTTGGTTAAATCATGATCTATGTTACATGTTAATTTTTATGAATCATGAACTTAGGATATAATTAATTAATAACATGAAATATTAATTAAATCATGACTTAGGTTATTTTAATTATTAGTTTAACATGACATTAATTTAACCTAAGTATTTTTATGTTATAAGTTATAATTAATTAATTATTTAAAACATGCCTATAATTAATTAATTTAGACATGACTTAGGTTATATTATTAATAGTAATAATACACATTTTAACCTAAGTATTTTATTTCATTTTAATTAATACATGTTATACTTTAATTAAAATGCTTAGCCTATAGTTTAATTAAAATACATGAAATAATAATTAAACTATACACTATATCATATGACTTAAGAAACAAGCTTATAAACACTTAGACTTATATGTTAGCTTATGTAACCAGCTTAATTCTAAATATGGAAACTTCTATTTATAGAAACTTAATTAAATAAGGCAACTAATCTAATTATGGAAACCTTCTATATATGGAAATCTATCTATTTCAGGCAGCTAATCTAATCATGGGAACCTTCTATATATGGAAACTTATTTAATTAAGGCAGCTGATCTATTTTTGGAAACTTTCTATTTTTAGAAACTAATCTATTTTAAGCAGTAAATTCTATTTTAGGAAACTTTCTATTTTTGGAAACTTTCTATTTTTGGAAACTTTCTATTTTTGGTAACTTTCTATTTTTGGAAACTTTCTATTTTTGGAAACTTTCTATTTTTGGAAACTTTCTATTTTTGGAAACTTTCTATTTTTGGAAACCTGCTATTTTTGGAAAGTTACTTATTATTACACAGTAAGTATATTAATACATGAAACACCAGTAATACTTAATCAGATAAATCAGAATACAAGATAAACACAGTTTAAGGCTTTAAACAGTGAACCATGACCTAAAACATACCAAATCAGCTATAATGAGACATAAAACCCAGTACGTAATCAGTGAATCGATACTTATACACGTGTGTATTCATGTAGCGTTAGTGATCCAGAAGTAGGAGTCTTCCTTCCGTTCATTCACTGGACTTGAGGTACGGATCCCCGTCCTTTCAGTAGGGACATTCTTTCCTTATTAGGATTTCCCCGTATGCAGCCAACTGTTTTCCCCAGTATTTGTTTTATTGTTTTGAACTGCTTATGTTTAATTAGCATAATCTATAGCCATATACAAGCATGACCAGTTTCACCTAGTTATGGAGGTACCATAACCATAGCATTGGAGGCACCGATGTTATGACTTCCCCACGGCGGAGTGATTGCTCGTGGCGTCCCTTTTCAGTTTTGGCCATATTATTATATCAGGTGGGGCGTATGGGTGCATCCTAGTTACATGTTTTATTCAGTTTATCATGGTGAATGTGGTGTGTGCCTTGCACCCTTCACAAGGAGCTGATCCCTCCTACCCAAACCAGTAAATTGATTAGAGGCATCCCCTCTAATCAGCATGATGAGGTCACCCCTCCAAGTATTCATGCACGTGACCTTTTCATGACCTATATGGGCTATGGTATATATATGTTAAAACAGTTTCACAAGATAAACATAAGGCTTTTCAAACTATAAAACCAGTTTTCTTGATACTTAACCAGTTTACTCAGTACTTAGTCTTCCGCTGTTATATGTTACATGTTTACTCTATTTCATGCTATATTGTACATCCGTGCACTGAGCGTCTTGCTCAGCCGTTTTCCTTTTCATGTTCCCAAAACGGCAGGTACTCAGGGACGCTCGTAGATCTCAAACGTAGGTGCATATGGACTGGAAGCTTTACTGTCTTTCTTTACTTTATGCATTTCCTTTACTTTGATACAGTTGCTATGGACATTGTTTCGTCCTTTCCTTTTTCAGTATTTATGTTTGTGTGTGATGAGCTTTACTTTGGGGTACCGATGTTTGATTCCGGTATTTCCCTTTTATGGTTGAATAATGCTAAGACATTTATCCTTGTATGCTTTGATGACACGCCATGATTATGCGTAATATTCCATTTCTAAAATGGGGTGTTACATCTTATGTGTCTAGCGGGCTTGAGCCACAACCATTTCCTTGATGATGATGAATATTCCACATTTATAGATGACAATGGCTGGGGTGGGTGTAATTTTTTTTTCCAATCCCGTTTTTGTAGTTTATTGTTATATTCTAACCAATTTGTATTTTTGCAGCCATAGATCTTTTCAACCTCATCCGAACCAACGATCCCACCAAGGTGAGGACAATAGTCCATCCCCGTGCCCTGATAAACAACCACTACTGACCATGATTGTCGGTGGTGTGATAAACCTGGATAACACAACCACTACTGCCGGATCATATAAGACATCCACCACCATATAGAAGTCGCCTCCCGGCTTCTCTGATGAGGATGCTAGTGGCTCAACCCTTGATGATAATAATGAGGATTTTTCGTATTATGCGATATCCCAATAGGCCCCTGCTACAGAAGACATGGACGCTACCGGGGTCATTCCTAAGACTATGGGTATACATCCATGTCTGAGCATAGGATAATGAAGATTCGTGTCAAGAAGAGGAACACAGAGGCGTCAATTGCCAATGCTCCGCCCGAAACACTAATGAAAGACCACAATTCCCACCACATCTCTAGTGGGGGGAATCCCTTAATGCCATGGGTTTAGGCACCCAGTTTTTCAATTTTGATGAGGTGTCATTTTATACAATTTTTAAGGGTGATTTCATCTCGTTACTTGTCATAATGCCTTAGAAACATCTTAATCACTTTCCCCTCGTTATTTTATCAATTTATAAGCACTTAGAGCGTTTGGGAGGTTTTGGAGATGTTTTCAAGCATTTTCAATACTTTTGAAAGAAGTATGGAAGATGTCAAGTCAAGAATGCACAGATTTATAAGTCACAAAGTGAGTTGTAAACAGGAGCTATAGACGGTGTCGCCCAATGCACCTGACGTCTCTTCGATCCTCGAGGCGATGTCCCACATTCAACCAAACGGCGTCACAACTTATCGAAAGTAGAAGCCCATAGAAGATTCGTAGGTCTGGCGGCGTCACACTTATAACCCGACGTCGTTGCAACCCAAGTTCTATATATATATACCCTTTTAAACATACAAATCATGTATAATTTTACGGTTAGCTTAGAGCAGCCATACTAGACGATTATAGGGTTTCTTAGCCCTAAGAAACTTCATTCTTACACCCATATTAATTGTAGAACATGGTATTACTTATTTTCATTAATCATGTCTATGTGTTTGATGCTTAAATCTTCTATCTTTCTTTTCTTGTTATGCTAGGCTAGATTTCTTGTTTTTATCTATGATTACATGAAAGCTATGATACAATCATCTTGTGTTTGTTGCTTTTTGGCTTGATTGTGTGCATGTTAGGATCTAGAAAATCAACCTAGATCTTCATATTTTGACTGTTGATATGTCTAGGAAAACATGGGTGATGGATGATGCCTCGCTTCGTAGATCCATGTTCTTGGTCGTAAACTCCCTTGTCCGGGACGTCAATTACATGGTAGTCTTGTTGCTTATTTTGGTAGATACGTTTAGGTGTTTGTTAATGCATGTGCTAAATGAGTAGATATAGATTTGTCTTTGATTCTAGTTATATGAGTTTATCATATAGACGATTATAAGGGTGTATGCCAAATGGGTAAAACACAAGTAAACATCGTCATACCAATAGGCCATGGTTTATTTGTTTCTCATATGCCTTGTAATTAATACAAACGGAAACACTTACATATTTAATCGATAAGATGTGATAGCAAACACATTAAGAGAACATTGTAGTAAGTAGTGCATGATTAGATAAACATATTTTATTTACTTGGTGAAAATTTACAACATTAGTTTGGGTTCATTTAGATTATTAGTCAAAACCCCTCCTATAAGCCCGATAATTTTACTTGCTTTCATAAAATACAAAAATATAAAAATAATATTCTTCGCACTTCTAGACCTTTTGCACGTTCGACACTAACCTCCCAAACTATTTCATGAGAAAACGATAACAACCAAGAGTCTTTGCCTACACTATATCTACACGACCGGGTATACTGCCCGAAGGGTTGTAAAACTCCTTGAGAAGATTCTTTTGGGAATCCACCTCATCAAGTTTTTGACGACGCTGCCGTAGAATAGTGAGATTTAGTGTTCAACTAGCTTTAGGTGTACTCACAAGTTCCCATCCTAATGAGAATATTTAATTTATGTATATTAGTTTTAATCTATATTTTTCTTCGTTTATTTATTTTGTAATTTTTTTCGTTTGTCATCATGGTGAAAATAGGGATTTTACCTAAATCATAATGTAAAAATAAAAGTTGCAAGACGAAACTAGTGATTTCGTCTAAATCATAAAAACAAACCATGTAATTACTTAAGGTCCGTTTGGTACCTATGTTTAAGAAATTTTGGACTGAAAGTAGTGAAAAATCTTACGTTTAGTTTGTCTAGTTTGATCTCACGCGCTTGTATAACAACAACAAATTTCAATTCCCAATTTAGGTGTTGGTGTTTCACATTCATAACAATAAAGGGGTGTTTGTTTTAGTTTATATGGTGGGCTTATAAGCTTATTAACTTAGATAAGCTTATAAGTCAAAATCAATGATTTGGTTAAACTTATATAAGTAGGCTTATAAGCTTATATAATAGGATTTTGGTAAGCCAGAAATTTGTGTCTTATATAAGGATATGTGACTTATATAAGAATATTATATGAAAAAACATTTATACCCTCATTTAATAATTATATCTTTTTTATTTTTTATGCATTTTTTTTTTCATTTTACCTTATTAACTATATAAGGTAAACCAAACACTTAAGTAAGGCTTATAAGCTTATTATATATAAGCCATAAATGACTTATATAATGTTATATAAGCCCAATACATAAGCTTAACTTAACACCCCATAAAGACCCTATGATATTCTTATACGTTGTGTTTGGTAGCAAACATTTTGGAGCGATAAATATTTTAGATGGAAAGCTTGTTTAATAACACCTCAACAAGCATTTCAATATTGTTAAATTGTTCAAATTTCTAGTGCTTGTTGGAGAAATATTTCATAACTGACCTGAGCATTGTTTTTAAAAATACATTTATGCCCTTAAATATAACATTTATAACTTATTTTAATTACTTTATATGTTATTTTCAATAATTTTACACTTCTAATTATATCTTACGGCTACATTACCATATAAATTTTTAAAACAAATAACTAATGTTTACTGTTTTTGCTAACTGCGACTGCTTACTACTTTTGCTTCTGTTAGTGCTTAAACATATCATAACTACAACTTTTGAACCCATTATGTTTTTTAATATAAATGAAGTGTTTCAAATACTGTTTTTTAAAATTAAAAATTAATTCCTATTTTTTTAATATTTATCCTAAGTCTAGTGTTTAAACCAATTCTTAAACTAAACTCAAATTGAAATCTAAAGGGCCATTTGGTTGAGGGTATTCACTCGTGAAATCTGGATTTGTATTTATTTCAAGTGTTTGGTTACATGTTTAAGCTAGGCTGAACTTACTAAAATAATACATTTATCCTCATAAGTAAACGTGAAGCTATTATCGCTATTTATATAACTTTCTTTTTTCACTTGTTAATGTTAAAATAATACATTTATTTATAAAACAATATTTATATTTTATATATATATTTTATTTCTCTTATATTAAATTCGAATCTAATCAAAATCCAATTTCAAATCAAAATCAAAATCCTAATGCCAAACCTGTTTACAAACCAAACGACCCTAAACTCACTTTGGGGATGTTTGTTTGACGATGGGAGAATGAAGTAATGGAATGATATTGTCATTCAGCTGTTTGGTTTGTTGTGGGGTTTTTTTTTGGTATGTATCAATCAAAGCACACCCACATATTCAAAGATGGCTACACACACTTCTATGGGTTGGGTTTTTTTTATTCTTTTTCTTCCTCATCACACACTAAAACTAAGAGCAAACGGTGTCACGGCGGAGGAAGCTCGTCGTTCCGACGTGGCGCCCTCGCCGGTGCTCGCCGTGACACCGTCCCCTCCTCGCCGCTCCCTCTTCGCCAGTCTTCAATGAGAGGAAAAAGAGAAAAAACGAGCCCTACATGCAGAATCCACTCGAGGTTTTAAGATGAGATGGAGGATCTGCTTGTACTGTTTTTTAGTTTGGGATATAGAAGAATGATTACTAGATTTTGGTTTGATGATTTGTTGGTGAATTAGATTGAGAGAGGAAAAGAATGGGCGTAATAGGAGATGGGGAAAGAATGGGGACGGAGATTATTGGATTAGGTTTAGGGAATGGCTAAAGATTAGGGTTAGGTGGGTTTATATACAAAAATAATTCCAAATGTGTCTATTTTTTTAAGTATTTGTATTTTTATTTGAAGTATTTGTAATTTTTAATTTTATGAAATGAATTTTTATTTTGTGTGAAAAATGAAAAAAAAAATGGCGAGTGGTGGGACCCAAGTGAAGAGGAGAGAGACTAGTTGTGAGTGAGGGGATGTTTAATTGGTTTTTTTGTTTTGGTTAGTTGAGATTATGTAGCTCTAAGATGACACAAGTGAAGAGAGGTTGATTATCGTGACACCTTTTGCTCTAAGATTGTCATTTTTTTTTCCTGTTATCTTGATTCAACCTCAACTCTTCTAAATTCTATCAACCTAAACAACTACAATATTATTTTCCAAGTTATATGTACATGATGTTGCTTTATTGGACATGTATCCAAAGTTGCTATCATACTTCGATGGATTCAAATATTTGGGAGATTTGGGTTATTTGATGGGGGTGTTCAGCATCATCCGAAGTAAGCTTTCGGAGATGATTGTTTCTTTTCACAAATTATTTTTATAAAATCACTAGAATGAAAAGTATTGATTTGTTTATTTTCCATCTTTAATAATGAAATGAAATTTTGAGTTCATGTGTACTGTTTTAAGAATAAAAGACATTCTTTATGACTTTTTTAATATTTTATTTTTTTAAGATTTTGAAGAAGAATATACATAAATAAATTACACTGTAACATTTTTTTCATTTTATTAATTAAAACATGATACCCACGATAACTAAATCAAACAACATCATTCATAGTGATATCGGAATGTATACCCATTCACATTTCATCCATCAATCAAACTTATATCCATTGTGATTCCGATCAACAAATAAAACGCTCCCTTACATACTAAATAAAGTAAAATCCAAGTTGAGATTTTTTTTTTAAAATTCTCAATAAAAAATATTCTCTTGATTTATTGTTTTTATATTATGTTTCTTTAAATAAAATCTACATTTTTTCTTTATTTAGTAAAACTTTTTAAAAAATTGATAGAGAAAAAAAACATAAAATTATAATTGTCAAATTTGTGAAAAAAACACTTGAAAATAATAATAAATAACATTTTAGTGGTTAAATTTTAAACAAATTAGATGGTACTAGATGTATACCCACACATAGCAGCAGATAGTTTTGTATATCCTAATTTAACCCGGTGGTTGAATCGATAATTTGATTACTCGATCGGGTTAACCCGATAGCCGAACTCGTGACCCGATGGCTCGATCGGGTTTACCCGGTGAGCGAACCCGCAAAACGGTGCCGGATTGACTCGATGGTCAAACCCATCATTCGATGGTCAAACTCATTATGTAGTGGGTTAATACACTTATTTTCTATTTAAACATTATGTTTATATATAAAAATATTAAAATTTTAACCTTTTTAATTTTAAAAATGAGTTTTTATATTTTATAATTTAATAATATTTTAATTACAAATATTAAACATAATATATTTTTATATATCATTATATTAAAAAAAAATATTAAATTAATTAATTAATAATCTCGTATATGCATCGAAATTATTATTATTATTATTTTTTTTAACCGTGATTTTCGACTCATTGGCCGACTAATTTACGGGGTTTGAGCCCATCGCTACACAGACTCAAATCAGGTAAAGCCCTTCCTTTTCAGGAGGTTGATGTGGCCACTTCAAGTGATGACGTATAGTCCCCAAACCGGGTCATGAGCCCGGCCCACGGGTACTACCCGTATCCGGCCCATCGTAAATGGGTGGATAAATATCACTCAGGCTTATGGGCTTGAGTGAACAGTGCTCGCACATGTGTGCGGCCCACGGCCCAAAGCGGCCGACATAAGATCAGACAGAATAATATTCTGTCTAAGCATATCTTAATCCTAATAGGAAGAGATATTCATTGCCAGAATTAGAAGATAGCAATCATTCTAATTCTGGTGCTTATCTTTTCCTTGGGGCCGAAGGGTCAGTGAAAGCCCACTGGGGTTTCACTGCCTATAAAAGGAACCCCCAAGGGTTCCACAAAGGTATCACAATTCTCTCTAAACTCACATATAACCCTAAATCGATTACTTACTCTCACGCCGGAGTCTAATCGTGGGAAACCTTCCCACGGTAAGCTTAACGCGTGTTGTTTAGTGTGCAGGATCCCAACCAGACGATTCACTTGGTGCAGGAGCCGGTACCCAGCCAACCCGAATTAAACCTAATTCGGGTCTAGCAAGGATCAACCAACTTTTGCATCAACAAGTTGGCGCCATCCGTGGGACCTTAACACTAAGCTAGAACAAAACCTCATCTCGATTGTTTCAATGACGAAGGGGCATCCGCCAGTTAACCCCAGGAACGTGAATCCTGGGAATCGGAAGCCCTCAGGGGAAGGGATTCTTATTCCCAACCAATCACCTAGCCGCCTTGCAGGCGGTCCAGGTAACCGTAGTGGTCTTCAGTCCGCAGGGGTGACGAGCACGATCTCGGTGACACCCCCGCCCACTTCAACCCTGGACAACCCCGATCCGGGAAGTGCACCAGCCCCTCCTAACAAGGAGCCACGTAGACCCTTAATGGAGGAAGAAGTGGAAGCTCAACCACTCAGCGAGGACGAGCTCACTCGAGTTCTCACTCAGAACTTTGAAAGGATCGCCCCAGGGATCGCATCAAGATTGAGCCTGGGGAGGAACCTCCAAGCCCGACTCAACTTTGGCGACAGTGGACCATCCACTCCTTCCCGAAATCGGAGAAAAAGGAGGACTCAGCCTCGGGAGCAGGGAACCTTTGAGGAAGACCCTCAACCCCGGAATGTGTTTGAACGCATAGGGGATCGCATCATGCAAGAATTAACGCAACCTCAAGATGGGGAAAGGTCGGATGGCTCACCCGAGCGGCCAGACCGAGAGCTGACCAGAACCACACGCCGCCCAAGTGTGTGGGATAGGATGAACACAGGAAGGAAGGCTCCTGGCTCATCTCAAAAAAGTGGTCCCTACTCAAAAGGCGGGGCACCACCGCCGTCCCCAGATCCGTCTGGGGAGGACTCAGATGACCATCCGCCCAAACGCCGCCGGCCAAGGCGCACGCCACCACCACCAAGCAATGATGAGTATTATGGTGGCCCCCACTATAGGGATACGGAAGCAGAGGACCTCTCGCGTCCGTGGTGTGAACCATGGGATGACCCTAGGCTCACACGGCCATGGGCTGATCCTAGGGAAGATCCGTTTACCCTTCGCATACGGAACTACTCTGAGGACACCAAACGTCGCATGCCGGCATGTATCAAAACGTATGATGGGTCCGGTGATCCTGTCGATCACCTCAAAATATTTGATACTCAGGCTAAAATTGAGCGATGGCCCATGCCCATATGGTGCCAAATGTTCAATTCGACCTTAATTGGTAACGCTCGTGACTGGTTCGAGGCACTCCCCCCACGGAGCATTGATAGTTTCACGGAACTACGCACTGCGTTCGAAAACAATTATACTCAGAGGAAGAAGTATAATAGGGATCCGGTTTCATTGGCAACCGTTAAGCAACGGCCGGGGGAGTCCACAGAAGCCTTCACTGAACGCTTCAATGATGAGTGCACACGCACGAGAACCATGCCAGAGCTCCTGAAAATCTCGGACTACATGCACGCCATAACAGACAGAGAACTGATCAGGCGTCTCAACGACAAGCGTCCAGAAAGATATGATGACCTCATGGAGAGAGTGAGGAATTTCATAGAGGGAGAGACAGCGGTGGCCGCAGCCTACCCATCCCGAGGGAATGGGTACCGCTCAAATGACCAGTCCAGGAGACAGTCGGGTGGTCAAGGCAACCAGAACAATAACAAGGGCTCGGACTATAAGAGCCAGAGCAAAGGCGGACGGTCAGACGACAAGTTCACCCCCCTAAAGATGTCCTACCGGGAGATCTTGTTGACTGAAGGGGCGAATTTTCCAAGGCCTCCCCCAATGACCACACCCCCGGAACGTCGGCAGGGAAGTCGCTTCTGCGAATTCCATAATGACAAAGGACACGGCACGGAGGAGTGTATCCAGCTAAAGAAGCATATTGAGTCGCTAATCAAATCAGGCAAGCTTAAGCACCTGGTTAAGGATTGGAAAGACGGAAAGGACAACAACAAGAAGTATGATAAGAAGGACCCCCAAAAGGACAAGCCTTCTACCATATACATGATCCAATCCAGACAGCGCCGCACGAGACAGAAAATTGGCCAAAAATTTTCCCGCGGCAAGGAAATCTCATTCCCTCTCATCACAGCAAGTGACGTGGTTGATGCGCCTCTCACTATTGAGATAAGCATTGGAACGCACAATGTCCGCCGCATGTATGTGGATGGAGGATCGTCAGCAGAGGTATTATATGAACACTGCTTTGTGCAGTTATGCCCAGAAATAAGAAGCCAATTAGTACCGGCCACGTCGCCGCTTACTGGCTTTAGTGGAGATACTATCTGGCCAATAGGGCAGTTGCGTCTGCTTGTCACCATTGGGAATGAGGAACATTCCACTACAACGTGGATGAACTTCATGGTGATACGTTCACATTCCCCTTATAATGGAATCATAGGCCGACCAGGCATTTTGGCTATCCGAGCAGTACCCTCTACGGCACACGGAATGATTAAGTTCCCAGTTGACGGGGGAATCGTTACTATTTATAATACAGTCGTGCCGACGTCCGAGTGTCACACCGTGACAACACCGGCACCACCTGTACCACCCAAGGATGGGGCACCACCACCCAATTGGAAGGTGGCCATCCACCCTGACTACCCGGAACAGGAGGTATCCATAGGAGGGGCACTCTCAGATAGCGGCAAAAGGGCCATGTGTGCACTTTTAAGTGCAAATCTGGACATATTCGCATGGGAGCCAAAACATATGACGGGTGTGCCACGTACGATAGCAGAGCATAAGCTCCAGATCCGCCAAGGGTACCAACCCATCAAGCAAAAGAAGCGCGGCCAGGCGCCCGAAAGAAGCCAAGTTATATTGGAGGAAGTGCGGAAACTGGTGGATGCAGGCATTATGCGCGAGGTATACTACCACGAGTGGTTATCCAATCCAGTCATGGTCAAGAAACATGATGGAAGTTGGCGCATGTGCGTGGATTTCACGGACCTGAACAAGGCCTGCCCACAAGACTGCTACCCGCTTCCAGAAATTGACTGGAAAGTAGAATCTTTGTGTGGATATCCTTTCAAATGCTTCTTGGATGCATATAAAGGGTATCACCAAATCCAGATGGCGGAGGAGGATGAAGAAAAAACTGCGTTCCACACAAGCCAGGGCGTATATTGCTATACGAAAATGCCGTTTGGATTAAAGAACGCCGGCGCTACGTATCAGCGGTTGGTGGATAAAGCTTTCGAATCACAAATAGGACGTAACTTGGAGGTATATGTTGATGACTTGGTGATAAAAAGCCACACGGAGGAGGCACTCCTCCGGGATGTCCAGGAGACATTCGACACGCTGAGAAGGATTAATATGAAGTTAAATCCAAAGAAATGTACGTTTGGTGCAACAGAAGGAATGTTCTTGGGATATTTGATTGACCCAAACGGCATCAAACCTTGTCCAGAGAAGACGGACGCAGTGATACGGCTACCGTCCCCGCAGACACGGAAGGAGGTACAATCCCTGAATGGGAAGTTAGCCGGACTAAATAGATTTCTATCCAAATCCGCAGAGAAGTCACTGCCCTTATTTAAGACACTGAAGAAGTGTATTAGAAAGGGAGACTTCCGTTGGACGAAGGAAGCCGAGGAAGCCTTTGGCCAACTCAAGCAGCATCTCGCATCTCTCCCCATGTTGGTAGCTCCCCGCCCAAAGGAGGAGCTTGTTATGTATCTCTCGGCTACCCATGGCGCAATAAGCGCGGTACTGATGACGGATAGAGACACAATACAGACCCCGGTCTACTTTATAAGTAGAACATTACAAGGAGCGGAGCTGAACTATTCCCCCATGGAAAAATTGGTACTAGCACTAGTATTTGCTACAAAGAGGCTGCGCCGGTACTTTCAGGCGCACCCGATTGTCGTGATTACGGATCAGCCAATCAAGCAGGTTATATCTAGACCAGACGTGGCAGGGAGACTAGAGAAGTGGAGCATCCTACTGGGGGGGCATAATATATCGTACAGACCAAGGACGGCTGTTAAAGGCCAGATCTTGGCAGATTTCCTGATCGAGAAGCCGGATGAGGGAGAACCAGTCATTAAGCAAGAGGAGGCCCTATCGGAACCTTGGGTGCTATTCACGGACGGGTCCTCATGCACAGACGGATCCGGGGCAGGCCTCATCCTTACAAATCCAGAAGGTATGGAATTCACGTACGCCCTCCGTTTTGAGTTCACGGCCACCAACAACGAAGCGGAATATGAAGCATTAATTGCGGGTTTAAAAATCGCCGCTAGAATGGGAGTTCGCAACCTTGAGGCCTACGTGGACTCACGGCTTGTCGCGAACCATATTCTAGGTGGGTATGTGGCTAA
The DNA here is from genome assembly GCA_025667525.1 of Glebionis coronaria. Lineage (NCBI taxonomy): Eukaryota > Viridiplantae > Streptophyta > Magnoliopsida > Asterales > Asteraceae > Glebionis > Glebionis coronaria. The sequence goes on from CM046877.1 coordinate 45,828,478, forward strand.
GGAGGACAACATGGTCAGGTATCTGGAAAAAGTCAAGACGTTAATCGCAACTTTCAGTAAGTTTTCCATCAAGCAGGTACCAAGGGGCGAGAACAAGAAAGCGGACGCCCTCAGTAAAATCGCGTCCACAAGCTTCGCTCACTTGTCTAAACAGGTTTTGGTGGAGATACTCAAAGAAAAGTCTATTACGGAAGGGGAAGTGACTGCGATAGTTGAAGAAGAGGGACCTACGTGGATGACCCCAATCATCAACTATCTGGCTAGCGGAACACTCCCAGACGAGGAAAAAGCAGCAAGGCGCGTTAGAAGGAAGTCACAATATTTCGAACTCCGGGAAGGCATCCTTTATAAGCGCTCTTTCTTGTAGCCGTGGCTGCGGTGTGTTGGACCACGCCAGGCGGCCTATGTGATTAGTGACATACACGAAGGATTGTGTGGCATGCATGCAGGTCCACGATCCGTGGTAGCTCGAGCCTTACGAACAGGATACTATTGGCCCACTATGCACAGAGACGCGCGCGACATGATTCGCAGATGCAATGATTGCCAAGTGCATAGGCCAGTACCGCGGCACCCACAGCAGGAGCTTACACCTATCACGTCCCCATGGCCATTCTACAAGTGGGGAATTGACATCGCAGGACCATTTCCTGTAGCTGCGGGAGGGGTTAAATTCTTGATTGTTGCAATGGATTACTTTACACGATGGATAGAAGCCAAGGCAGTAAAATCTATCACGGGTAAGCAGGTCAAGAAGTTTGTGTGGGAACACATTGTATGCCGTTTCGGTCTACCTGGAGAAATTATATCAGACAACGGCAAACAGTTCACGGATAACCCATTCAAAGACTGGTGTGCATCATTGAACATCAAGCGGCGCTTCGCGTCTGTCAAGCATCCACAAACGAACGGCCTTGTCGAACGAGCAAATAGGAGCTTGGGGAATGGGATTAAGGCGCGGCTGGATGAACGACAGGGCAAATGGGTCGAGGAATTGTCGCATGTGCTATGGGCACATAGAACCATGATAAAAACAGCCAACGGAGATACTCCGTTTGCATTGGCTTACGGCACTGAAGCCGTTATACCAGCAGAAATAGGGATGCCTACCATCCGCACGGCGGAGGTTAATGCCGTCACAAATGATGAACAGCTGCGAATCAACCTAGATCTGTTGGAGGAAAAAAGGGAATTAGCAGCCATCAATGAAGCTAAGTCCAAGGCTAAGATGAAGGCTTATTACGATGCCAAGGTCAAGGGTGTTTCTTTTCGACCGGGAGACTATGTCTATCGTGCTAACGAAGCAAGTCGCGTGGAAAATACAGGAAAACTGGGCCCTAAATGGGAAGGACCGTATGAAGTCACTGAAGCCTTGGGACGAGGCGCGTACAAGCTACGCGATATGGATGGCCGCGACCTAGAGCGCACATGGAACATCGCCAATCTAAAAAGGTGCTATCTTTGAAAGCTACGGCTCCCGCATGGATACTTTGCTATAGGTGGTCTTAATAAAGAACCATGCGGGTTATTTGTCTTATTTGTTTTTTCTTATGTTTGTTTAAGTTTCCTTTATGGACTTTTTTAGGACTTGTCATCATTGTTCAAACAAAAAATGTAAATGTTCTAATAAAATGCCGTGGTGCCTAGCTAGCTCCACGGCCTGTTTCGTGCAAATTATTGTCTTCTTTGTTAGATTCTTTGTTAGCCGTATGAATTTTACTTGTGTTATAATATGCCATGCTTCTTTCGTATGCATTCCCTCAAAATACTGTACATGTACCAAACGCCTCCAGGTGGGGTAAGAGGATTAAGTGAACCTACTAATTCAACTTGCCGCGTAAGAGGGATGCAACCCCAGCCGCACGGATCACGTATCCTTACTAGACACCTTACTCACAAGACGTTGGGGTAAGTTTCATATGCTACAGCCATACGGTGATCCGCATAATAAAGACGCACGTCGCATGTCTAGTAAATTGGACTTGTATGTAAGACGTGATATGTCACGCAGCATTGGATTGCAATGAGATACACAAGTTTAAAAATTAAATAAACAAAATGGCCGTGGTTGACACGGACTTCTAAAATAAAAAGACAAGTTATTACATGCATGTCTTAGCCGTGTACATACACGGACGAATATAAATACAAATGTCTACAAACATACAAGTTACATGGGGGGGAGGAATTCTTCTAGATCCTTCTTTCCTTCCTCAATCAAAGCACGGAGAGCCTCCCCGCGAGCATCTTTCCCGTTCTGAACTTTGACGGCAAGAGTGTCTAAAGCGTCATCAAGCGGCTTCTCACCTGACACGGCCTTGGATATACAGTCATAGGTAGCCAGCGTCAAAGGGGTTGGGTTAGCACTCAGCCGAGACATTATTATTTCGTTGGGAGCGTCTTTCAAGGCTTCAAGCTCGTCCAGAAGTGGGTGTTGAAGGTTGGCCAAGGCGTCCATGGACGCAGTCATTTTCCCCGCTGCGGAGAGGTTGTGATACGGATGCCGGGTGATATCCTCACCTTTGGTGATCATTTCCGCAGCTTGGATCATGCCTTCATGCCTACCACGGTCGATCCCGTCAGATACAACCCCAGCAAAGGCTTGCAATAGGTGTGGAGCGTTAAGAGCCCCGCTTACGGCAAGCCGCATCCCTTGCCCGATAATCCACCTACGGCCGGCTGTTGCACTCAGTAGGGGGGGGGGCATACTCTCTCCACACAGCTGGCGACCACCCGGCTCAACTCTTCATCAGCAGCGACAACGTGATTTTCAAAGTTGCTTTGAGCTTGCTTCAATTCCTCCTTCAGTGCGTCGCGCTCCTGAGCAATGCTGAAGGATTGCACGGTCACCGCCTTGGTAGCCGCCTCAGCCGCAGACACCTGCGTATAAGATTGGGAGTTAGTGTACGAATATATTTTTGGGCTACATACACACAAGGAGTAGACATATATGAGCAACATGTTTGGAAGATTACCTTCTCATTTGATGCGACTACAAGGGCCTCCAATTCAGCGATGCGCTTCTCTCTTGTCTCGGCATGGAGTGCCTGCTCCTTTACCGTCGCCTCAGCAGTCAACAACGCCGCTTGCAAAGACGCAATGGTCTTCTCGCTCTTCACAACCAAAGCCTCCCGGCGGGCGATCCTTTTGTCGGCACGGCTCACATTGGTGAGGGCCTTGATCAGTCTGCGTCTCAGCGCGGCACCCACCGTGACCTGATGTGCAGATGACACATCAAACTGCTCGATTAAAGCCTCATGGTCCAGCTCATCCAAATCCTGTGCGAGGACGGACGGAGTGATGTGTTCAATGAACTCCGAGCACTCTGATTCGGCTTCTAGCCGTGTCAAGCTTGATAGGTTCCAGGCTAGACGCAAGCTCTCCTCAGGCCCTTCGTGGCACGGTTCCTTGGCATGGGTGGGGGAAGGAGGATTGTTAGTAACCGCGGGGGATGGATTTCTCCCCACCTCTTCTCCTTGAGTTGCGACCGCCGGATTTACCCTGTGATTAAAAAACAAGATAACTTTTTTTTAGTCTACATATATCATGCGAGGATACAAATCATCATCGGGATGGGTACTTACGAGGTGCCAGTAGTAGGATCTGGGCCGGTAGGGGCTACGGCGTTCACTGGAGCGACACGAAGAATGGGCCCTTCCATGGTCGGGGTAGGGTCGGCCTGACCAGACATGGTGTTGCCATCCCCCTGATATTGAGGATGGTCTGGTCGCAACTTCTTGGGAGGAGCATTCGCAACCCCGGCATCCTCCCCAATCTTTTTTGCCACACGCCTGGTTGTCTTCCTCTTTTTTGAAGTACGTGTGGAGGATCCGGAAGCTTGCGTATTGTCTTCATTCAGGTCGCGCTCCTCCTCCTGGTTAATGGTGCCTCCCTCCAGCAATGGGTCGTCACCATCTTCGTTGTGAAAATCCAATGGGGATTTTTCGATAACAGGTTCCTCCTCGTCCGACCTAGGTTCGGTTGTCTCCTCCAATGGAATAGTACGGTCGGCCAATGCTTCCAGCAAAGGGAGCTCATTCGGCTTCAACGGCCGGAATCCTTCCCTCACCTTCATGGGGTCGCCTTGGCGAATCAATCCGTGAAGGTTCATCTCTGCAAATGATTGGAGAAGTATGTGGGTTAGTAACATTTTAAATATACGCGACATATTGGATATACAAGGTATATATAACCTACCCTCGCCTTGCTCCGTTAAGAAGCACGGATACAAGTCATCCCTCCCAAAGTAACGACGACTTATTCCTACCAAGCACAGAAAGTTCTCCGGCAACCCTCTATGAAATTCCGTGCGGTGGGTATCTAATATTTTCAGGTCCCGGCTACTATAGTCTTTAGGCTTGGGCGGATAATCTCTTGGGGCTTTGGTTTTAAGTACAAAGGGGGTAGGGAATACCTTCTCATCTACAAAGAAGTAATGGTCGTACCAATTCTTCAGGGAGTCAAGGGGTTTCCTATATGTCATCGGGGAATTGCCGGGACGTTTCTTGAATGACAACCACCCGTTCACCAACTGTGGAAAATAGAAAGCCCTAAACAGGTTAACGGTGGGAGTTACCCTACAAGTGTGGCATGTAATCTCAAACTGGTTGATCTTACACGCCCCTATACAGTGAAGCTGGGTGATATGAAAGTCATAGTACATGAGAAGATCTACTAAGAACTTCGATAGCGGAATACGGTAGTTGGCTGAGTCAAATAGGCGTGTGTATATGCCTATTTTCCCCGCCGGTGCGTCTGTAATAGCTTCACCATCACCCGGAAAGGTGGGGTGTACGCTTTCAGGCACATAGTACTTCGACAGGAAGTCGAGGTATTTTTCTCCCGACATCACATTCAGGACGTCCGTGATGAGGGGGTTATCCTTAACCATAATTTATGAAAAGGTTTTTAAGGGCGTGGTGATCTAACCTGCGGTGATGGATGTCCGTGGAAATGAAGGCAAAAGTTGTGAAGGAAAAGCTTGAAGATTAACAATGGCGGGGGGATGAATGAATTGTGTGTGTAACATACACGCATGCTCACCCTTATATAGGGTGGCTTCGGTTTCCGAGGTGCCATGGATTCTTGACACGTGTCAGTCACATTTCCTATCCAATGGGTAGGATTTCTGACATTTCTGTAACGTCAGTAGGGGACCCACGGGTCATTTCTTAAACAGTTTCGTGTGGCTCGAGGCTAGTCAGTAATCATGCACTTTTTGCAGGTATACGACTGGATTGTTGCATATCATTAATGCGACTGGATTCTTGTCGGGTTATGCGGCTCTTACGTTAGACCATATTAAATGTTGCATTTAATTTGTCTCGGCCATCGCGCGGCTGCGGTAGTATTCACTAAGGGATATTTATACGACCGGTTGCCACGTGCGACCGGAACTAAATTTCCATTATCATTTCTTAGGCCTTTCTTGGTAAGACCGGAGGGCAGCTTGATAGTCTAGAGGTTACGCCTACGGCTGTAACAACTAGACTGGGGGGACATGATGACGTATAGTCCCCAAACCGGGTCATGAGCCCGGCCCACGGGTACTACCCGTATCCGGCCCATCGTAAATGGGTGGATAAATATCACTCAGGCTTATGGGCTTGAGTGAACAGTGCTCGCACATGTGTGCGGCCCACGGCCCAAAGCGGCCGACATAAGATCAGACAGAATAATATTCTGTCTAAGCATATCTTAATCCTAATAGGAAGAGATATTCATTGCCAGAATTAGAAGATAGCAATCATTCTAATTCTGGTGCTTATCTTTTCCTTGGGGCCGAAGGGTCAGTGAAAGCCCACTGGGGTTTCACTGCCTATAAAAGGAACCCCCAAGGGTTCCACAAAGGTATCACAATTCTCTCTAAACTCACATATAACCCTAAATCGATTACTTACTCTCACGCCGGAGTCTAATCGTGGGAAACCTTCCCACGGTAAGCTTAACGCGTGTTGTTTAGTGTGCAGGATCCCAACCAGACGATTCACTTGGTGCAGGAGCCGGTACCCAGCCAACCCGAATTAAACCTAATTCGGGTCTAGCAAGGATCAACCAACTTTTGCATCAACATCAAGGTTATTTACACCTACTGGGAATTGAACTTTAGACCTCACACACATTGGAGTGATAACCATAGATCTTTTTGTCATTAGACCAGTTTATGCACCGAAATTATAAGTAGCCTGAAACAAAAAGTGGTGTATCACCGAAAGAATTAATTAGGCAATATTCTTTAATTAAATTCAATTATTAAGGACTACATAAAGGCACACACACATACACATCTTCTCAAAAAAGTAAAACCATATAAATAATAATGCGTTGTCACCGAAATTAAACAATCAATCCCCCCATTCACTTCCATCTCCTTCATCATTTCATTTCATAAATCACCAATCCAATAATCATCACATAATTCACATGGAGGTCCGTAACGATTCAGTTACAGACAATTTAACAACCACCGAACAACAGCAACCGTTAAAACAAACTAAAACCGCTCCAATTCCCGTTGATACTAATTCCGTTACTCAGAGGTTTGTTCTTCTTCTTTTTTTATATAATTATAATTATTTCTTATCAATTTTGTGATGTTATTTGTTAATTGATTGTGTTTTCTTTATGTAGGTTACAGAAGGAACTTATGGCTCTTATGGTATCAATCTCATCAATTTTATTCAATTTCATGTATTTTCTATATTTATTTATTTTAAAAAAAAGTATGATACAGACTAAAAAAATAACGTCTCACGTTCAATACACTTTCAAATAAGTAAATACACAAAATACTTCACGTTATTTTTTAGTCCATATCGTACTTTTTTTTCCATATAAAATGTATAAACTATTAATTTATCCTATTGTGCGTATCATTTATTAATTTATAAGTTTGATACTGATGTATCAAACTTTAGGTGTAAATGATACGCACGATAGGATAAATTAGTACTTTATGCGTTTCATAGGGAAAAAGTACGATATGGACTAAAAAATAACGTGTCAAGTATTTTGTGTATTTATTTATTTGAAAGTGTATTGAACGTGACACGTAATTTTTTAGTCTGTATCATACTTTTTTTTTCCTTGCAGAATATATAAACTATTAATTTATCTTATTGTGTTTATCATTTAGTAATTTATAAGTTCGATACTGACGTATCGAACTTTGCGTGTAATGATACCCACAGTAGGATAAATTAGTAGTTCATGCATTCTATAAGGAAAAAAAAGTTCGATAGAGACTAAAACATAACGTGTCAGTTTGATGAATTTTCAAATGGTTGTTGCTAGAGTAGTAGCTTTCTTTCTACATATTGGCCATGTTTGTGCAAATTGACAAAATTAGCAGTTGTTTGTTTTTTAGAAGCGGTTGGGAATATAGTTGTATCCGTAATTAGAAAGTGTAAAATGACGTACTTCTTTCATTAGTGTTTCAAATAGGAGAGTTTAAATAAATCCAAATGCTAAATGCTTGTTGCCAAAAAGCTTGTCATGAATCTTACCATTGTCTTTGGGGTGTGAATGCGTGATGTGGGACTGGACAACTTTCTCGATTGTTGACATATTGTGAAGTATATTAAGTTTATTTCAAGAGGATTAATTGAGTAAAATTTGTTATGTCTGTTTTGTTTTCAACATTATTGCGATATACTGCTATGTACATGCATTTAGGCCGTATATGTTTTGATCTTGAATGTCATAGGTTTTATATTGATAATTTTTTTGGGTATACATGGTTTCCGACTCGACATTGTGAGCCGACTAATCCCAGGGCGACTACCCTTTCGGATAGCCCGGAGTCGTTGCAGGTGAACTTCCGTGGCCACCTTCTAACGTACACCTAGTGAGGTTTTGAACCATTGATCTCTTATTTGAGAGCCAAGGACCTTACCACTAGGCCATTTGGTGGTGTTTTATATTGGTAATTGATTTCTTATATATGTGTAATCTGGAGTAATGATGTCGGAATAATTGCTGAGGAGAGAGCCTTGCAATTTTTTTCAGATAGATTAGATGTTAGTAAGTTATATCTTCTCAGTATCAGTTGATCTGCATACAGGCATATAGGTGTCTATTTTTAAGGCCTTCTATGATCGTACGGGAGTGTTTGTTATAAATGGGAAATGTCGCTAGCATTGTCTGAGTACTTTTCCACCAAGCATGAAGCACCACTGTGTGGGTCTAGCATGATGTACTACGTAGTATATAACTCCACTATTTGATGTTAGCGAGCCTCTTGTTGTGTATTATTTGATAAAAAGTTTAAATTTATGATTGGCTATCTTTTGTGGCTTTCAACGATTTTGTACACCTTTCATAGAACATAATCCATCTGTTGTCTAGTGTTCTTTGTTTAATTTGGTGCAGATTCTACTTTTCTCTCTGTTTTCATTAATCTTGACATGGGCCACATGGTTTTCTGTTTATTAGTTGAATAACAGTTTTGATTGTGGATATGTATAGATGAGTGGAGATATTGGAGTATCGGCATTTCCAGAAGGAGAGAATATATTTACTTGGATTGGTACTATCGAGGGTGGGAAAGGAACTATGTATGAGGGTTTATCCTATAAACTCTCTTTACGCTTCCCTGTCGACTATCCTTTCAAGCCCCCTCAGGTTAAGTTTGAAACATCGTGCTTCCATCCCAATGTTGACCAGTATGGTACCATCTGCCTCGACATCCTTCAGGTATACAAATCTTTATATTGGCTGTATCGTAAATAATTATTCCTATCTTAGGATGGTACGGGATCCATTGTTTATATATATGTGGATCATGACACCTCATTCTTCATGTAAATAACTGTTTAGCTTCTTTGGTTCGATTGTTAGCTAAATTTATTAGTTGGCCAATAGCAATGTTCATTATGGTTTCTTTTACAGGACAAGTGGTCTTCAGCCTATGACTGTCGAACCGTTCTTTTGTCTATCCAGAGTTTATTAGGAGGTTTGTGAAACCATTCATGAACTAGTATTCAGATTCTGAGTGGCACTTATTGATTTAGCTTATGTTTATATCTTTGTGATGCAGAACCAAATAATGACAGTCCACTCAACAGCGCTGCTGCTGCAATCTGGAGCAATCAAGAGGGTGAGATCATTATTGCTTTATATTACTGATGTCAAGAGGGGATCAGGTTATAGAATAGCAACAAACTTCTTTCATTGTCTCGTTTTGGTACGTGGACTTTGAAAAAGACGTGTAATACCAATATACTTTCATAAGTGTTCCAATCTGCATATTTTGATGACGTGTCATATCTAAAAATGTCGTGTCATCATTTATAATGCGACATATCATTAAAATGTGCAAATTATAACACTTATATAAGTTCGTTGCTATTACACATTTTACATACCAAAACGAGACAATGAAGAAATTTTGTTGCTATTTTATGACTTAATCCCGATCAATAGGTTATGAGTTTGCAATATTCATGAACAATCTTATGAACAATCCAATGTATTACTTGTTTCTATTATCTTCTTAAAACGGAACTAACTACTTTTTAAATTCGAGCAAAGATACAAACTTATGAGATACATAATTTATCTTGCGAATAAGAATTGCCACCCTTTTATAAAGTTTTTAATAATGTCAATTTAGGATAATATTGTGCGGTCTATTATCAACATCCAAATTATGAGATACATAATAGCATCCAAATTTTCAATATCCAATTTAGGATAATAATGTCAATTAATAATGAGATACATAATAGCATCCAAATTATCAACATCCATCAGCTTGGTATAACGAATATGATGGACGGATATGCCAATTTAGCTGAATATGATTGTTAAAAGTGAAATGGAACATGCCTATGGGAATTGTATTTTTCTTTGATATATGGAATTGGTGTTTTTGCTCTCTTTATCAGAATACAGAAGAATGGTACACAAACACTATGCTGCTGGAGAAGCATCGGAGAGTTGATACCAAATTCATGGGTCTAAAGCAGTATTCACTGAAATCAGATGGATTTTACAACTTCACATTGAACACTGTAAGGTCCATTCATATGTATACACAGATTCAGTCTGCTGTATAGTTTCTCCAAAAAAAATCTATAAATAGACTTGCATAAACGTATATTTTCATCTTTGTAATGGATTTTAAACCCAGATATAAGAATCATAGAACTCGATTGTTAGCAAATGAACATACCTAAAACCTTTCTCTCGTCAAATAAGAATAAAGCTCTTGCAGACTCTTAAACAATAGGAGTGTTGAAAAGGGACACTCAAGTGTTTGGAAGTTGACTTTGGTGTGGTTGACTTCTTTCTTCCTGATATCAGTTTTTACCCGATTGAGTATAATATTTCTTCGTAACCAAGCTGTTGTCGACATCTTGATTGTATTTTATGAAGTAGGATGAAGATCAACTTGAGTTGTAGACACGTTTTATTTGCAAAGAAAGAAATATATACAGGAAACATCACTCTTTTTGTACATCATGCAAGTAGCACGTACTTGCTACTTATTACAGATATTATTTATATAACAACACACTGCACATCCTTTCAACCCGATCAAAGTTGCTTAAACATAATAGCATCCAAATTATCCGTGTCGATATCCTCATATGAATCATCAGAGGTGAACATGTCTACTGGGTAGATGTCTTCGTATCTGAAAGTGTCCTCATTTAGAATAAACGCGTTATTTTCTTTATTGATTGCTCCATTGTTGAAGAGCAGGCTGTTGCTGGCATCCTGAATTTGTTTGGGAGAACATGTTTCCATCATGGTGGGAAGATCTTGATCAGCAAGAATCGAGGCCATCAACTGGAACTCTCTGAACCTACGGTCTGAGATGATTTCCATATTGGCCTTTGTAATCGTGTATGATGAAGGGAGCTCCTGCGGTATGATCGGAAATTGACTTTGTGTTACCTTATTTTTTGGGTTTTCTTCTACTTGTGGTTTGTTCTTTGAATTGTTGCCTTTTTGGGTGATGCGACATAGGACCCAGTCGTCTAACTGCCAAATGAAATAAAGAACACGAAACATACCAAATAATCAATAATTGTACTGTATTTAAGTCCAAACTTGAGAATCTATTCAAATGGGGACAATTTGCTTACTCGCATTGATCCATTTTGCCTTATTGTTCGGCTAGACGACTCGGGCAGTCTGTACTCACTCATTGTCCAATTAGTTTTGATACTCTGTGTCGGGTTGCCAGTAAAGAAAGCTAATGCCTTCTTTACCCCAATCTTTCTCGACCCAGAAGAAGAATAAATTGGTTTATCTTTTCCTGTAGCTTTCCAATAGCCTGAGCCTGCAGATCTATTAGGTCTCGACCCATTCGGGTATTTCCTATCCCTAGGGCTAAAGAAGAACCATTCATCCTTCCCGAACAATGCTTTCCCTGTCAATCAAACACAAACCCTATCAAACCTTTAATAAAAACACAACAAATATAACAAAAAGAGCACAAGAATCTTACTGGGAAGATCCCAAGGGTCGAAATTGTAAAGCTCGATTTCAGCAATAACTGAAGCAGGAACAGACTTCATATTCACCTTGTTTAACAAGTAATAATTTATAAGTTCTTCATCAGACGGGTGAAACCTAAAACCGGGAGGCAGATGACGAAAGTATTCTCCATTCTCCATGATTAGAGCAAAGAGGGAAAAACATTATGAGACTAACGCTGTTTATATAGAATAAACTCAGCGCCAATTCAGAGCGAAATAAAGGTTAAGAAATGTCGTTTTCGATTAAACAACAGAGTAAGTTTATACTCAGTAATTGTTAATGAAGATGCGGGAGTTAACGTTTATGTTGTTTACATTGTTAAGACCGTCCCGAGGTTATGGAGAGAGACACCCGTCAGGTTGTTTAACGTTACATGTTAACAACATAATCCAACATCTTACATTTTTGGAATGTTTATTTTTGAAATTATATGGTATTTGATAGTGTTAGTGTATATTTACGTATTATATTTTCCGTTAGTTTTAACGGGAGTTTGCTTCATTAGAAAACAGTAAAATGTATTTCGTATTGGATCCCCTTCGAGCAGGGTGGTAATCGAGACGTGTTTGCGTTGATTTATTCGAGTTTGTGGGTTGACGGGTTATTATAACTCTTATCCAAACATTAGCGATGAACATTTCATCCTAATCCTGAAATCAATCTGGAACCGTACTGGAACCGTAACGGAACCGTACCGATTCTTGGTACACGAATCTCGTTCGGTACGGTACCGGCACTACGAAATAAGATGGAAAAAAATTCGGTACCACTAACTCAGTACGAGACTGGTACCAAATCAGGAAATTATCGTAAAAACGGAAAAATCTCGACTTCCCGGTACCGATATTCGAATCCCGTTCGGTACGATACCGGTACCATTAATTTATGATCGAGAAAATATCGGTACCACTAATTCGATACGGGATCAGTATGGTACCGGTACTGTGCTCATCCCTACCAAACATGATCCGTTAATAACCGTGTCAAGAAACTCAACCTTAATTCAAACATGTATAATAGTGTAATCTGTTTGTGACTCGATTAACGTGTTTAAGTTTTTTTTGAACGACGAGTTAGTAGTTAGTGATTCGAGCTTACAGTGACATCCAATCGGGCAGTATACAAGCCTCGAATCTTTTCCTTAGGGGATAAACCCCACTCATGCTTCTATTTTATTCGGGCCCCTGATGGTCACTAGCGAGACTCGAACTTAAGACATTTTCAAGAATACCTCCCTAAAGTTACCTTTAGTGGCCAACTGAGCTAGCTCAGTTGGTTGATTAACGTGTTTAAATTAACCCGTTTGTGAATCGATTAAGGTGTTTAATGAATAAGTTAAACGCTGAATAAAATTGTTGGTTTGTAAATTTAACAAATTTAGATGCAAAAATGATATAAAGATATAAAAAATGATAAACATAGCATATGCAATAGAGTGATGATTTGCACACTCCAAAAATTTATTGGCACACTCATGACTATTATACCCTTATTATATGCACACACTACTAAATGATGTGAGGGTATAACTGTCAAAAATCATATAAATGGAGTGTGCAAATAAATTCATTGAGTGTGCAAATCACCACTCTATGCAATAATTTGAATGATATATTCGTTATAGTCCTGATTCGCTCATATTAACTATATAAAAAAATACATTTAATACAAATACGTTTTTTTTATCATTCGAATTATTTATAGTAATAATTATTATTTACATGGTAGGAGAAGACAACGAGTAATACCATATTTGTATAGCAAAACTAATTATATTAAATACAATTTTTGTGGATTTAAACGTTAAAACATTACTATTCATAACATGTTATATTATGGTAAATAGCTCCACCGTTTCAGGTGCAAGGAAACCAAACATATCAAATAAGAAAGGAATAAACACCTGTTGGACATTCAACACACGCTTTCCCGTGTTTAGTCACTTTTCACAAAGAAGCTTCTAAAGCAGCTTCACCAACTACAAAACTCGACTGCTCAACTCGGTCAAATCAACTCATGCATGTTTTTCTCCGACTCATCCAAAAACCAAAACGCTAGCTGGTCTAAGTGTGAATCTTCCATGTAAAAGGTTAGTCTAGAAATTAACAAGCGTCTCTATTTGGCGGAGATCTCAACACGCCTACATATGTAAAAAAGAACGCTGATAACAAAATATTGTCGGTACTTGAATTCCGAAAGTTCTTTACAATGAACAACGTGTTATTCAAAAGTATCCAAACATGTCTTATGACAAACAGAGCATATTGCGTTGATCGAAAATAAAAAAAATCACAAGGTGATACTTATGGATAGTACGCTATTCCACGGGTGATATATGTTGACCGAGCCCGTCCATAAGGATCGATAGTAGAAAATCTTGAGCATGTGCTACGCGTAGACATTTAAAAACTGATTTCTGTCTAACTGTCATGTGAAAGTAGGCTTTCATATCTTTGACCATCTGACTACAAAGGCACTCGCCAATATTTGTTGGGCCTTATATAGGACAATGTCTTTATTAGTGAAGACACTAAAATCAAATCTTGAATCGTATCACAAAGACACAGAAAAGCATAAACATAATCATCATCCATACCACATATGTCACTGGCACGTAAAATGTGGTTTTGAAAAAAAGGTTAGGCCCTTAAGGCCACAAAAGCATAGGAAGAAACCACTCTTGTTGAATACAAGCCTAAATTATTAAGACAAATAAATAAAAAAGCAAATTTCCACTCCAAGTCACTAAAGAATGGGTAAAATACAAGTTATTTATTTTATTTTTAAAGACTTATATATATTTAAACGGGTTCACATATTGACATGTTTAATACTTACTTAACCGAAACACGACCCGTTTATTAAACGGGTTATACGAGTTGACATGTTTTCGATCCAAATTTATATATCCTCACTTCAAACCTGTTTAATTTTGTGTCGAATTCATATAAATTTTATTTTAGTGATACTTTGTTATTACTAGTTTAGCAACTAAGAGCACATGATACGGCGAAAGAAGAAAAATGGTGCCATATGTAAAAAGTGCTATCATAGAAGAATTTATCACACTAGAATTGCTATGAAACCACATTTGGAGAATTGGAGTGTGTTGGTGGAGGTCTGGTAAGCTTTAGAAAAATGGTGTTTATAAGAGAGAGGGGTATTATGACAAGGTAATCTTTTAAAATTTTGTCTAGTCAGCTGCTAACTCAGCGTCACATCACACCAACACAACTAACAAAAATACCCTTCACTCACAACACACCTAACCCCTCAGCACTTGGGTCCCACCACTATATATATATTTTTTTCATTTTCACACAAATTTAAATTTATTCCATTAAAATTAAAATTATAAAAAATTAAATAAAAATACACTAAAAAAATACAATCTTAAACTAAAAACATTTTAAAAATTACTAAAATTAAAAAACTTTTAAATACAAAAGAAAAGAGGGTTATAAGTTTATAGCAATGCATACTTGTAATATCTGCCAACTATTACAATCCCATTATAATAGGATACCCCCTATTGGTACTCCCATTTACTCCACAAAAAGTACAAAAAATCCGGATCCACTTGCTACAATCTCTCAGTTTATAGTATATTGCAGTTTTTTTATCAGTTTCTGTTCCGTATTTCTGACAATTTAATATATTTTACTTTTAAAACTTTATAATTTTCATACCGTATTTACAGTTTCTTAGTTTTATAACATAAATTAAATTATAAAAATTATAAAAAGAAATTATAAAAAAATACAAAAATCAGGGGTATGTAACATAAAGTTAACAAAACTTTATGGACATCAACCATGTAAATGTAATAATATCCGCATTACAACTTTATCTTTTCTTCTTCAACCTCACAAAACACACACACATAGTGTGTGTAAACCATCCAGAAAAATAAAAGAAAAAGAAAGTACCCAAACCCAACGGCTATATATGCACATGTGGCCTCGTCGAAGAGATTTTGGATTTCCGAAATTCATTCGGCGAATATAGGGAGGGTGTGGCGACATGACCCGGCGAGGGTCGACGAACCCCCCACGTCAAATCGACGAAGCCACCTTCGCCGTTGTACCCTTCTCTCAAACTAAAAGTGGTATAATAGGTTCATATATACCCCACTTTATTAATTAAAAAAAATTCATCACACCAACTTTTTTTTTGACCGATAGCTATGACGCGAAAGAATATGGCACTAAGTAAAATGTGGTAAGCCGTCATGAGTTTCGGCTAGTAGGTCATAATACGAGCCATGACACCACCGTATCCTTTCCCCTAAATACAACAAAAAAGGCTTAAATTATCGGCAACTTATAGATCCCATCTTTAAAAGTTTCAATTATCTTTTTGAATTATCCAATAGTTCACATAACAGAATATAATCTCTTTGCACAAGTCAGCAATAAGATGTGTGTTTGTTGTCTTTGCTTATATATCTTTTTCTATGACATGTTATTCCAGCCTGTCTTGGGTACAAAATAAGGCTGGAATTGGATAGCGATATCATCTCACTTTTGATAAAACGTCGATGATACCAACGGTTAAACTTGCTAATTTATTCGTGGTTCTAGTATGCATGTTTGACTTGGCTATTATTATCTATGTTGCACGGAGACGGAGACGGATACGGAAATGGGGACAGGGACGGGGACGAGGACGGGTACTTAGAAACGCCAATGTCCCAAAATCCATGAAACGGGTACGGCTGGAAACGTTTTTATATTATATATATATTTATTAATACATTAAATAAACATGAATCTTTAACCGATAAAACAAGAAAAAATAAATACTGATAGTGAGACATAACATATACTTAACATTAAACAAATACTGATAGTCAATTATTAGAGGTTTGTTAGAAGATATGACGACCTACCATATGTATATACAATATAAATGAACCAAAAAATGTTTCATGGCCCAAAAAATAGCCCAAAAAATAGCCAAAAAACGTGTTAAAATTCCAAGAAACGTTTCCCTTCGCGTTTCTGCTTGAGCCTCAGCGTTTTCTATCTTCATGAAACGTTTCCCTTTTTGGGAAACGTTTCTGCCGCGTTTCCGGGCGTTTCCAGCCGTTTCCCGTTTTCGAAACGTTTCCGTGCAACATAGATTATTATAGTCTGTATTTGCTGCAGTGGCGTAGCTACGAAAAGTGTAGGATAGGTCACGGCTCACCCGTAAAAGTATAAAATCATGTATATTAAGTGTAGTTTAATGTTTGGTTAATTATCATGTATTAATATTTGATCAACTTATAGCGCTAAATGAATAAATTGTTGTAATATTTTTACATAGTTATACGTAGGGATGAGCATTTGGATCCGAATCCCGAAACTGAACCGGAATCAGCCCAGTACCGTATCGATTTTCGGTACCCGAATCCCGTTCGGTACGATACCGGGACTACAAAATAAGGAGAAAAAATTTGTTACCACTAATTCGTTACGGGACCGGTACTAAATTGGGA
The DNA here is from genome assembly GCA_025667525.1 of Glebionis coronaria. Taxonomy (NCBI): domain Eukaryota; kingdom Viridiplantae; phylum Streptophyta; class Magnoliopsida; order Asterales; family Asteraceae; genus Glebionis; species Glebionis coronaria. Next base: position 45,845,450 of record CM046877.1, read on the forward strand.
AATTCCAGGAAAAAAGGGAAAAATCCGATTTCCCGGTACCGGTACCGATATCAAAATCTCGTTCGGTACGATACCGATACCACTTGTTTATGCTCAGGAAAAAATCGATACCACTCAAAATCTCGATCGGTACAAAACCAGTACCGTGCTCATCTCCAGTTATACGTCATGATATTTTTAACACTCGCTTGCATTCTTTAAATTCTTTATGGCTCACTCCAAAATAATTTTTTGACTACGCTATGCTAAAATTCTTTTGTTACTTAAGTTTCTCATATGTGGGGAAATCATTACAAGTACTTTGATAGATCCGATAATTCGAATGAGTTCATAACAAGTTTCCAAATTAAGCTTCAAACATTCTTAATAGCATATAATATTGAACTTTTAGTACTATTATTACAAACGATAAAACATGCACATCACAATGTTATAACCTAGAAGTATTATGCAATGTTAAATAAGTGGTATACATCAATCTTTGTATTAAGACTGAGAGGTTAATTCACGCGTGAGTTGTCATTCGGTCAAAAAAAGTCACACGCGAGTTGGTCGGGAAACAGTGGGATCTATCCAATTTTATTTTTTATAAATATGAACTAACTCACCTATTTTAAATGAAACATCTTCCTTTCATATACATTTTTTCTTAAAAATTTTCACCTCATTTTTACTTTCAAAAAATTTATATTTATGTTTTTATTTTACGAATAAACGTATTTAAAAAACTAGGGTACAAAAAGTAGGTTTCCCACACACTAATACAGTAGAAAGGTGAGTTGCGTGAGTGAAGTGAGAAAGCTGAAATAACATTGAGGTGTCGATGGGTTTCCCATCCACCACTCCTTCCGGCCTAGATTCAAGCTTTCTCAATAAAAATAAAATACAACTCGTTTTTTATATTAAAAAAATATTTTACAAATGTTAATGAAATAACTTCAAACTTATACCATTTCACAAATTTTTTATATAACAAACTTCGTTTACCAAATATAAAATGTAAATCCATCCATTCATTCGTAACAAAATGGCATTAAAAAGATCGCTGCGTTGCATTGCGAACAAACGTGCACAATATTGGAAACGCTCCTGACATATCTACAATTTTTAAAAATAGGTTGAAGTTCAATATATATCTTATTTTTTTACAAAAATAGCCCTTAAAGTTATCGGCTCGTTTCAAGATTATTTATAAATATCGGAAGTTATCGGTCTGTTGAAACGTTAGTCTTTCGCGCTTCGCGACCAAACACGAGTTACAAGACTCGTTAAGAAACATACGCTAGGTTCTGGTTCTACACTTAATTAGATGGAACATGTGAGTTTGCTTTGGATTCCCACTTTGGTCTTATGAAAAATCATTACCATGAAGTATTTTATCAGCACATATAATTCACAAGTTGAAGCAAATAAGTGTTCTTGTTGTAAAAGTAATCCATTATTGAGATGATAGGCAAATGTCCATATCAGCATATGGAATAATTTATGTTGCAAGTTGCGAATGATATTTACCTCAAGCCCAATCCATATATATTGGGCCCATGCATACATTATAACATGATATTTGCTTTCTTCATTTCAATATCCAAATAATGAATTAGAATCTAAATGACAGTTCGATAATGAGATGTATGTTAATTAACTGTTCATTAGCGATTGAAGAGACTCGCATAAAAAAGATATAACACTTTTCGTAATACTAGAAAACGATTACCAAGCAATCCGCAAATTTCACAATCTTTGAAGCAAATTTTCACGTTTTGATTTACTTACATTTTTTTTCTCAAACAGATCAAAATTCTCTCAAATTAAAAGATAATTTGACAAATCATATTAGCCGATCACAATTGAAACAAGTGTACAAAATTATTTTTTATAAAATTCAGAGAACCTTTTTCCCCAACAAAACTAGTTGCCATCATCAAGATCAAATTCTAATTCACCATTCATAGATCAACTAATAATAAGAGATACTTATTGTATTATTATAGCTCATATGAAATTAGTGACAATATATCGTGAGCACGAGTTTTTACATAAAATCTTCATTAAGGTAATATCAACTACTAATATTTATCATCACTAATTTGTATTAATTACATGAACAAACTAATACAATGGAATGTGAATGAGATACTAGATTAACCTCAAACCAATGCTTGAGCTATTAACTAAAGCCCATACATGCCACAAGAACTTATATTACAATCAATTAAAACAAAACCATTTAGTTACTATAAAACCTAAAACAGTTAGGCATATTCCACCTTGATAAAATATGCACGACACTATTCGTGTTCTTGAATCGAAAGGATAAAAGCTTTTGCCGAATAATTATCATGATGTTATCTCGAAGATCTTCAAGTGGTGTGAACATACGAGCATTACGCTCTCGCCAAGCAACAACCGCCAAAATAAGCCGAGCCACAACACTTCTAACGGTTCTCTTAGCAGCCATGGGTTTAAGATAGGCCAAAATATAATCCATGGTGGGTTGGATATCCTCCAAAACTGCATGAGATCATATAAATTTTCATACCTTAGCCGCATAAGGACATTAAGAAACAAATGACAATGTGAAACCGGTTGCATATAACACAAAACACAAGTAAAGATAGTTGAGTCATCATCACGACTAAGATCCCACGGTCTAAGCTTGCCTTGAGTTGTTAAGCATTTTCTCATATGAAGCCACATATGAAAACTGTGACGAGGTATCGAATGTGGCAACCAAACAACCCTATACTAGTCAACTTCAAGCTCGATGGAATGAGTAGCTATGGAACGTACCATTAAAGTCCCTCCATTGAGCAATATCCGTCTTTCATTTTAATATCTAGTAACCGTGCTTTCATTTTGATACGCGTTTTCTCGTCGATTTTAATTTTAGCCGTATTAGTTTTAAGATGTGCATACATTTTTATAAAATCTTAAATTTTGAAATTCATATATTAATAATACATGTGTGGTTACCCGTTTTCTCATAAAACTTACATTATATACTAATATTAATCTATGTGCTTTAAGTTTAATATGTGTTTCCCAGTTAATAATTTTAATTGTATTTAGTTTTTAATACACGCAATTAAATTTATAAAGAAGAACAACTTGAGCCCAATAAATATCGACCGATAACATACATCAACTAGATAACACGATAACCCTCACATAGAACTATAGAAGAACAACTTGAGACCAGTGCATTCTTAATGACTTGTCCTCAAGGAAATTATTTACAAATGACACGTGCATCTACTTCATTAGATTAGAGGTAGTAATTTTTTTATATTTTGTTCGTTCGTGTCGATATTCTTGAATATGACCAAATATCCTGTAATACACACATGTAAGAGGTTTTCACTCATACTCAATACAAAAAGTACACAGATAGGCGTGAACATAATAATAGAATCTTTTAACTCTACATCAGCTTGAGCTCAATCATTTCTCTATCATAACTTGACTTATCCATGATTACATGAACATGTCAGATGTATAAGAGTCAAGCATCTAGAGGAAACCAAGTTTAGTAGCAATGCCACTAAACTATCCTCACTAAACGCGGTCGCAAGAACACCAAGATGTTTAACCCAAACCGAAACATTACCAGCAATTTTTTTAGTAAGCTCATATCCGGATTCCAAGGTACTACCTTGAAAAGAGTTTGATATGAAAGACTAGGTTCAGGTATGATGACACTTGGTATTGATATTGTAAGGGACAAGGGTAGCCAGACGCCGAAGGTGTTTGAGTTGGTACGTGCGAAAAGTTCTTAATAAGTAAAGAGTGGATAATAGCAAGTCAGTTTGTGTGCCATTAGGATCACACTTCAAGGTATCTTTGAAGTATTGTTCGTCGAATGCCTGAGATGTGAAACTAATGACTAGGGTCTCGTATATGATTAGTATAGGTAGTTTAATGTACTTGATGATTTGCATAACCAGATATTACGTACGATGTTAGCATTGTAAGTATGTATTTGGCAAATGCATGTAAAAACCATTTGGGGCAACATAATAGATTTTGAATTACTTTTAGGGCACCACTGGTGTTTGTCTAGTATATGGTATAGATCATTAAGAAGTACGTAGATGTCGACGGTTTCGTAGATGCATATTATGCTAAAGATCATTGAAATGATACGTCGATAATCAGGTACGTGTTTATGACACACGGTTGTGTTGCGAGTTGGAAAGCAACTCCGCAACATGTTGTTGTATTATCTACTACAAAGGCAGAGTGTATGTCGCTTACAAAAGCTGTTTAGGAAGCGTATTGCTCAATAGTCTTCTAATCGAACTGTGGGGAAACTTAAGGTCGGTGGTTGTAATTGTGATAATAAAGGCGCAACTCATATATCAAGAAATGCAATGTTTCATGAGAGGACAAAACTTATCTTGTGGGAAATTAGAAGGGAGGATTGAATAGTTTTATCGACTAGTTTTACTTATTTGAAACTTTTAGTGTGATTACTAAGGATAGATAGATTGAGTATGATTAAATTAAAACAATGCAAGTAATAGAGACTAGGAAGAAGATAATCAAACCACACAACACAAGAGATTTATAGTGGTTCAACCTAGCAAGATCTCACTTATCTTGCCCCTACTTCCACTCTTCGAGTATCCAACTCGAGAGTTCGACTTTTACTAGTCAACCAATCTCATTTATACTGGTGGAGAAACCCTTACACATCGCTTACAATATTTAACGACACCTAAACTAGGATGTCGTGTTCTTTCTCATTGGTACAACAAGTCCCTTCACACTACGTATTTTGATGACTAAAATACTAACCACACTATTACACAAGTAGTAGATGAATGGGTATAATAATGGTGATTGTAAAGGTAACTTTTAATACAACCACACTAGTTAAGCAATGAAGGATCAAAGCTTGGATAAAGGTTTTTTGTTGATATATTCAAGGAGATTAAGATCTACATAACAAAAGACAAGAATGAGAATGAGAATCATGATGTTTGAGAAGATAATCAGAGATTTCTAGAGATTATAGAGAAGAGGGGAAAATCTTAAGCTCGAAAAAGGCTTGGTATTTATAGTGTTGGTCCCTTGTAACTAGTGATATACTTAAGATTACTAAGTATAGACCTAACTCATGGTAAGATAATGTAAATAAACAAGATAATATAATGTAAAAGACACAAAAGGTTTATCAACATTTAACTCTTATTATTCAAAGAGTTATACCCTATTGTATGCGAAACTACAATAGGGATTGAATAAACAATGTGTGTGTTTGTGATCTCCTCACTAACGAACTATATCAATCCTATCGATTGATAAGTTCGACGATTAAGTCAACATGAGTTTAGAACTCAACTGCTTTCTATCGTATTTGGAAGAGAGAACTGTTTGTGAATGTCTAAAGCATTAAGTGCACAAACTTAATTTCTCTCTTTTACAAGCATCCTATTTATACTAGTCAAGGCTAGGTAAGTGACAAAGAATTTCCATGTGCAATTCTTGTCTCATCTAAGGTACAAGGTACAAACTTGTCTTAACCTATTCTAGGTATCAGGACAAAGTCCTTTTACAAGCTCAGTACCCTTGTATAACCTAAAAAGGTAAGTCACGATAAGCGTGTGTTGTACATCTTATCTACTTCAAACTTATCCCACCTTTACTTCAGTCTTCAGGATAGCTAGCTCCTTCAGGAAGGTCGTATGGGGCTCAGTTAGTCTATTGCCACAACTTACTGAACCCATCACCTTCTTCTTCGTCTTAGGTTCATCATTCTAGTGAGTTTCGCCTCACTAAATACTTGAGTCTTTCTCTTAGACTCAGGCTGAGCTCTTGAAGGCAACTCACTGAGTGGCTGTTCACTCAGTGACTTCATAATGTTCAAGGTTAACTTATACTTAGGCGTATTGATGTTTAAATCCATCAGGGAGGCAACCTTGTACATAATTGGCCATTCTGATGATCAATCAGTACAAGGTTGGCCTAAAAATCTCCCCTATTTGGATATAAAATATGCCTAAGTCTATTTAGTAATAAGTGAGCAAAGAGGCTTCTTCTCATACTGATTAATCTACTGATGAAGAGTCTTGTGTTAAACAAAGTACTTCTTTTTATTCATCATTACAAAGACTTATTAGTCTGATACAAGAAAACAAAAAACAAAAGATTACAATTGCCCTCAGGCATCCATAGCTTCTATCTTTACTCTTGACGAGCTCATCACTTTTTTTGTCAGGTCTTCTAGCAATCATTTCCCTAATCTTAGCAGCAAAGCGTATGTTCTCCTGAGTTTGGACTTGTGAAGACATAACCAAGTAGATAAGCAACCCCTCAATATTGCACCTATCTATATCACTCATCCTTTGAAAGGCATTATCACCAAATTCATCAACAAAGAAGATACCCACTCAGGTTCCTTAATTACCATGTTGTTCATGAATGGCACATTCTCAGGAAGATTTCTGTTGCACTCCAACCCAGTGATTCTAGTTTCAGGCTCAGATTCAACCCTTTTTCTTTTTTTTCCCTGAGTCTTGGTAGGATCTTGTTGAGCAAGTGGAAGTTCCTCAGTTATTCCCAGTTGTTCTTTGATGTGATTCAATCTTTCATATCTCTTACCGAGGGAGTTGAGTAACAGTAATGCACTTGTTTAACTTTGTTATGAGAATCCTACCTAGCTCATCCCATTCATTTAGTCCAAAATCCCCAAATGAGAATTTCTTCATCACCTCAATTTTCCTCTCATCATTGCCTCTGAAGATAGACATAGTAATTGTTGTTTTGTGTAGAATGATTTAGACATTTTGTGATGGGCTTTAACTTCCTCCTCTAAGTGGTAATCCAAGTATACTGATCAAACAACCTCTTCAATTGAGCATTTCACTGTTGTTTCTTTATCATTGCACCCTGAATGACTTTGAGTTCTTCTTCTTGATTGCGAATAAACTCTTGTCCACCTTCCTTACTTAACAGCTCCCCAGCATTACCACCCACTTCCTTCACAAAATCAGTGGACACCTTTAGTATTTCAGCTCTGGTGGCCTCACCAATTTTAGCCCTTTCCATCGTGTCTAGATACTCCTGAATTTGTCCAAGATTCATTTTGTACATCTTCCCATTTATTTCATAAGGCACTAAGACTAGGGAATCAGGATCAAGACTTCTTTCCCTAAAAGCTTTGACCAATTTCTGTGGTGGTTGTGATGTTTCATCAGCTATTCCTTTGCCCTTGTCCACCTGTGATACTGAGGGCTCAGGAGTTCGTGCAATAGAGTTCAATGGAGTTGGTGTAGGGATTTCAGCCACTTTAGGTTGTTTAGTGACCATATCTTCATGCTCCCCCTCAGGTTGAGAGGGAGTCTCTTTCCGAGTTAGGAGCATAGGTACAACATTCTCCCCCTCAAAAGTTGAAGGATCAGGCTGACTGATTCCAAGTTTTGGTTGAGCAGTGGGTCTTGAGGAGGAGGTGGTTGAAGATCCCTTGAATGCCTGAAACATCTCAGCGACCATAGCCTTCATAACTTAAGTATCAGCCTTGATAGTATGAACATCTATCTGTATGATCAACTGAGTGTTTTCAATGGTTTAGATTCTTGTCCTAAGCCTAGGAATATCCGCATCCTTCAGAGACTGAGTAATCTCAGCAATATTGGTAGCATTATCCATATAACCCTTTGTAGCTTTACTCAGACGAAGTTCGATCTCAGGGTCCGTGTGAACGTCTTCATAAATTGAGTTACACTTAGCTTTGACAACCTCAATGTCATTCTGAAGAGCAACCATCTTGGTAATGATATCAGAGATGCTGTCATCCTTAAGAAATTCCAAGAGTTGGTTACTTTAGATGTGGACTCAGTGGTGCTAGATATAAGTTCATCTAATGTGGTCTTCAGGAGATGTTTGCTTCAACTGTCGAGATCACCTTGTTCAGGAAGGTGATCAGCTTCTTCTCCTACTTCTCATGACTCTTGTTGATCTCACTGATGAATTCCATTTGGTTGTCAACCTGAATCCTCATCTTCTCCTCATCAAAGACTTCCTCTATAACCACATTTTGAGCCCCAATGAAGAGGTGTTAGGTTGTGCCTCGGGGGAGGGCTTCTTTGGTGAAGCCTCTGGGGAGGGCTCCTTAGATTCGGTTGCCTCAGGGGAGGGATTTGTTTGAGCCTCAGGGGAGGGCGAAATGTCCGAAAATGGAGGGACTATGGTTGCTTTTTTAATTGAGGTGGGACCTTAGACTCAATCTCATCCCCAGCCTCAATCATCTCATCATCACTAAATCCTTGGAGTACCTCCTCAGACTCCTCGATCAAGGTAGCAAACTCTCCAAAGTTCAGTGATACCCTTGGGTTAACCAACTCCTCTTGATAAGAAGACTTGCTTTTGGTTTGGTCACTCCCTGCTCCAAAATCCCGAGGATTGGGTTTTGTCCAACTGATACTCAAAGGTAGTTTGTGATTGATCAAGTGTGACAGTGGGATCCCTATTCGCGAGTTATTTTACCCGTAGGCTTTTCCCTGAGTCTTTGGGATCAATAGTGGTTCCCTCAGGCAAAGACTATGGATTTAGTGTGCCTTCATCGAGAGTGGTGGAGGTTATATTCCTATCAGTGGGTTGTTTTACCCGTGCCCCCTGAGTCTTTAGAATCAGTTGTTGTTTCCTCAGGTAAAGACTTTTGAGCTAGTGTACCTTCATCGGAAGTTGTGGAGGTGATAAGCCTATTAGTGAGGTGTTTTACCCGTAGGCGTCTCCCTGAGTCTTTGGCCTTGGTTGTGTCCTCAGGCAAAGGTTGTGCTTGAATAATGCCTTCATTAGACTGGTGGATAGGCAGTCCCGTAGCAGAGGGTTGTATATTTTCCTCCACATCAAGAGGACCAATAGGTTGGCCCGTCGACCCTGACTGTGATGTATCAGGGCCTCCCGTAAGATCTTTCCCTTGGGGTATTTGAAGCTTGGTCTGAACAAGGGTAGTATTTTTGGTCTTGGACTTTTTCTTACGTGCCTCGGAGGCCTCAAGGCCATGTGCCTTTGGGTTTGTCTTTGGCACAGTCAGAGTCCTCTTGTTCCCCTTCTTTGGTGAGAAGGGAATGGGAGACGCGGATGATGCACGACTGATCACCTCAGTCATGTGAGCTGTCAATACAATGGGGGCGACTTCAGATGGGTTCTTTGAAAAGTTTGTGGAACTCAAGATGGCGGGTGAAGACCCAGAAAGTTTGTCCTGAGTGTAAGATGAACCCAATAACCTTTCTAAGGCGCAAGATATAAATCTAGGGTAAGATACATACTTTTTCCTTGACTCCTTCAGGAGCCTCGTTACGAGATCATTAAAAATGATCTCTCCTATGTCAACCTTCAGTCCATTAATGAGACTATAGGTTAGCATCTGCTGAGTAGAATTAACTTGCTTAGTAGATGAGTGGTTCCCACAAAGTACCTGAATCATGAAAGTGACCAAGATCCTCCAAGCCATAGGAAAGGCAGTTTTGATCAATGGGGTTTTATCTACAAGTAGATCAGGGACCCCAATAATTTTTAGTCCAGTTTTAATTGTATCATTATCATGATGATCAACATAATTCCCTTTGTTGTAGTCAGGTCCACTGGCTTCACAAAATGTTTTATAGTCTAAAATCAATAGCTTTTTCCTATTGTTCACAGTAAACTTGATGACAGACCCCTTATGTGACTTGGTCTCAGCCCCCTGAGACCCTTCAGGCCCTTGGGTTTGGGTTTCAACCACAGCCGTATACAACAATTCCCTGAGATAGTCATGGCATAGGACTGAGGGGGTGTTGGTAAAAGCATCAGCCTAATCACAATTTTTTAGAAATTTGCATATGGGTTTGTAGGCTGATACATTATGGGGGTGACTGAAATTTCCCCCATAATTGTTTCCAGAAAAATGGACCCCCTCATTAATAAGATGTTTAGCCTGAGGGGCATATGATATAGACATTGAGAGTGCCATTCAAGATATTTGAAAATATTTTGAAAAGGACAATGGCACTTGTGATAATCAAGTCATGACTCGTTTCTTATTATAGCGCAACGAATGAAAACCAAGCAAATTAGTGCAAGCTTTTGACTTTGGATGATTATGAATAAGCAGCTTTGATCAAAAGAGAGATGGAATCATTGTAACTTCGATTGCAATCGTATACAATATAACAATAAAACGAGTGATCAATGTGATTACCTTTTGAAGAAATACCCTTCGCTTGAAACAATCTTTGAACATACACACTTGCTTTGAGAGAAACGTTTTGCAGAGTAAATTTGCTAAAAACTTTTGTGTGTGTGTTTGTTGTGAGAGATGGATATATATAGGCTCGAATGTGAAAAATAAATTTTTTGTTATAATTTTGAATTTCTTTTCACATCCGCATTAAATGCCATGTACAAAGTAGTCCCTATTTTTTGTGACAACACCAGTGCAATTGCCATATCAAACAATCTTGTCCTACACTCAAGGACCAAACACATTGACATAAGATATCACTTTCTCAGGGACCACATCCTAAAAGGAGATATTAAATTGCAATTCATTACAACTGAGTATCAGGTAGCTGATATTTTCACTAAACCTTTGGATGAACCAACGCTAACTAGATTAAAAGCTGAACTTGGTATTGTAGAAACTAGAAGGGGGGGGGGGGGGGGTTGAATAGTTTCTTATATTTTACTTGTTAAAATGGTGGTTTTAAAAAATCCTTAGACTTGAAGAAATATGTAAAATCTTCCTATGCACAATATGAACAATGATAGTGTAACTAAACTAATACTAACAAATATATATGCACAAAGAATAAAGAATGTAAAGAGTTAAGGGTAGAGAAAGATCAAACCGAACACCAAGGATTTATAGTGGTTCGACAACGAAGCTCACTCCTCGTTCCTACTCCACTCCTCGAGTACTCCTTACTCGAGAGTTCACTACACAACAAGCTCCTTATGGTGGAGAAAAATGTACACGTCGATTAACCAATTTTCGACTCTAAGCTAAAAGTCGAGCCCTAATTGTAGCTAGGACCAATCTACACAACTATACTTAGTACATACACAACTTCCAAATAGACACAACTACTTGGATCTTCACAACTATTACACAACAACAAATGTATAAAAGTAGATCTTCAATGGATCTTTGGTGGTGGACTCAACACTTCACTAGGATAGTGTTCTTCTCTTTGCACTTGGAGAGGAAGGATTGGAAGAACAAGATTCACTTCTTAAACCAGTAGTAATCAAACAAATGATCAAAGATTTGAGTGATTAAAGAAGATAGATTGAATTTGGAAATAGATGTGCAAAAGAGGTGATTTGAAAAGCTGAGAATGGTCCACTATTTATAGGACAAGAAGGCCAACAGCTATATCTGGTGGCGGTTCCTTAGCTCAGCCTGCGGTTCCTTATCGATAAGGAACCGCCTAGGTGCTAGAGAACCGCTGCCTAGACTCCGCTCCATTTTTTGTCCTTTAGTGGTGGAGGTCTTATCTGGATATAAAAAATTTCCTGAAAGGATATTCTTAGCCAAACAAGAATATGCCATTTTCAAATTTCAAATAAATAATTTAATAAAACATTTTCTTAAAAAGAAAGTTTAATAAAAAAAACTTCTCACACTTAAATAAAAAGTGAGTTTTAAGAAAGATTAAATCATTTGATCACTTGATTAAGGTTAGTACTTGTTTATCCATACCTTAAGTGAAAATGGGTAAAATGAAAAATACTTGAACTCAAGAATTCGTTTTTCGTCGTTTTCGTAAATGCTTGTTTTTACATATTGTCGTAATCAAAACTAAGCGAGATCGAAAAATGAAAGTAACGTTTTTAGTCATTATTGCATTAACAATCTCCCCCTTTTTGATTCCGACAATACATAAACTCAATCACACAAAAACAAGATTTTCGAAGATGAGTTTATTCATTTCTCCCCTTTTGTCGAAGCAAAAAGGTTGCGTAAGCCGGTGTTGAAGAAACGGACTTTGCAAAGACTCCCCCTTGGTGCTTACTCCCCCTAGCTTGGGGCACCGAGGAATCAAGATATGGTGACAAGCTACATAGAAGGTGTAACACCCCATTTTGGAAATGGAAATATCACAGTAATTATGGCGTGTCATCAAAGCATACAAGGTAAAATGTCTAAACATTACTTGACCATATAAAGGAAAATACCGGAATCAAACATCGGTAGTCCGAAAGTAAAGCTCATCACACACAAACATAGTATAGTAAAGGAAAAGGACGAAACAATGTCCAAAGCATAAGTATCATAAAGAAAGGAAATGCATAATGTAAAGAATGCTAGACAGCTTCCAGTCCATATGCACGTACTCTTAGTGTCTACGAGCGTCCCTGAGTACCTGCCGTTTTGGGAACATAGAAAAGGAAAACGGCTGAGCAATACGCTCAGTGCACGGATGTACAATAAAGCATGAATAGGATAAGCATATAACATAATAACAGCGGAAGAAACTAAGTCCCGAGTAACCTGGTTAAGTCTTAATAAAACTGGTTTTATAGTTTGAAAGTCTTATGTTTATCTTATAAAAACTGTTTGTCATATTTTACCATTTAGCCAATATAGGTCATGAAAATCCATCGTGCATGAATAATTGGAGGGGTGACCTCATCATGCAAATTAGAGGGGCTGCCTCTAATTTAATATACTGGTTTTATGGGTAGGAGGGATCAGCTCCTTGTGAAGGATGCAAGGCGCACACCACATTCACCATGTAATCCTGAATAAAACGTGTAACTAGGATGCACCCATACGCCCCACATGATAAATATAAATAAATGGCCAAAAGCTGAAGGGACACCACGAGCAATCACTCCGCCGTGGTAAAGTCATAACATCAGTGCCTCTAATGTTATGGTTATGGTACCTCCATAACTAGGTGAAACTGGTCATGCATGTATATGGCTATTGGTAATCATATTTAAAACATAAGCAATCAAACTCATACTTATACTACGGGAAAACAGTTGGCTGTATACGGGGAAATCCTAATAAGAAAAGAATGTCCATACTGAAAGGACAGGAATCCGTACCTTATGTCCAGTGAACGAGAACGATTAACTGCGAGAATCCTACTTCCGAAACACTAGTGCTACATAAATACGTACATGAAATAAGTATCTGCTTACTACATACATAGCTGGTTTTATATCATGTCTTAGCTTATTTTATGTGTTCTTACTATTTACACTGTTTAAAACCTTAAACTGTGTTAAATCTTATATTCTGTTCAATCTGATTAAGTATTTCTGATATTTCATGTGTTATTATACTTACGGTGTAATAAGTAACTTTCCAAAAATAGCAGGTTTCCTAAAATAGAAAGTTTCCAAAAATAGAAAGTTTCCAAAAATAGAAAGTTACCAAAAATAGAAAGTTTTCAAAAATAGAAAGTTTCCAAAAATAGAAAGTTTCCAAAAATAGAAAGTTTCCAAAAATAGATTTACTGCTTAAAATAGATAAGTTTCTAAAAATAGAAAGTTTCCATAAATAAATTAGCTGCCTTAAATAAATAAGTTTCTAAAAATAGCTGGTTTCCATAATTAAAATAGTTGCCTTATTTAATTAAGTTTCTAAAAATAGAAAGTTTCCATAATTAGAAATAAGCTGGTTAAATAAGCTAAGTAAATAAGCCTAAGTGTTTTCATGATTATATTCTAAGTCATATGATATATTATATAGTTTAATAATTATTTCATGTAATTTAATTAAACTATAGGTTATAATATTTAATTAAAGTATGACATTATTTAATTAAATATATTAAATACTTAGGTTAAAATATGTATTATTAAATACTAATAATATAACCTAAGTCATGTTTAATTAATTAATTATATCCATGGTTTTTAAAATAATTAATTAATTATAAGTCTTAATAATATAAATACTTAGGTTAAAATAATTCATGTTCATTAATAATTAGTTAACCTAAGTCATGTTATTAAATTAATTACATCTTATTAATTTAATTTTTTTAACATAAGTTTATAACATAAACAACTAACATAATCATGATCCGGATCTAAGCCTAAAAACATGCACCGGATATGAAACAACACTGTACCCCGAACCAAATCGGGGTACCCCCTTGCTGCCGTGGGACCCACACGCACCAACCAAGACCAAAAAGGTCTTGGTGGTGGTCGGCTAAAACAAATCGAGCCCCCTTGGGGTCGGTTGTACCTTGCGACCCAAAAACAAACACCCCTTAGATCGACCCTTTGATTAATTAATGATCAAAACATGTTAGATCTATGATTAATTAATGTGTTTTTATGAAAAACATCACGTGTTCATAATTAAGTAAAAGATTAATTAAAAGAAAAGGGTTTAAAAAGGTTTTACCGTATTCGTGGATCAAGAGGGTGAAGAACAAACACGAACAACCAATAAATCAACAAGATCCAAGATCAAAATCACCTTCTATGGTGGTTTGTAGGTGGCGGCACAAAGAAGGAGGAGGAGGAGGGGTTTTAGGTTTTTCTTAAAATTCTTCTGTAAAGTAATTTGAGTAGTAAAAATTACTTAACCCTTCTTTTAGTAAAAATTGGTAATGGGCTTGGCCCATTACCCTCTTTTGGCCGCGGGTAGGGACTCCCTTGTGGGGTTCCCGTACCTCGTTTCGTGTCTTGTAATTTCGTACACATTTATGTTTAAATATGTTCGTGTTTTAAATGTTCTCGTTACGTAAATATCATACACTTATATATTTAATTATGCTTGTATTAAATATATATACGTAATTAATAATAACTCGTGTTTTAATTACGCTCATGATTCCGTGATCGTATGTTCGTGATTAATTATTGCTAAATAATTATTACGTGATCGTTCACATAAAATACTTATCGTGTTCTAACACGTACGTAATACATAAACTCCTAATACGTAATCGTAATCATGCTATATTAGGAAAGTTTTTAACTAGTACGTACGAACTTAAGGTACTATGCATGGTAAAAGCATGCGGGTTTACAACTCTTCCCCCCTAAAAAGAATAATTCGTCCCCGAATTATAGATAAAGTAACTGGAAAAGAAGAACATACCTTAATTCAAAATATGAAATGAGGGTAAGAAGCCCGGATAGACTCCTCCGTTTCCCAAGTGGCTTCCCGCTCGGTATGATCCCTCCATAGAATTTTGACGAATGGAATCGTCTTCTTTCTCATGACTCGTTCTTGCCTGTCAAGAACTCGTTCGGGTTCTTCTATAAAAGTGAGATCTTCACGAATCTGTTCTAGTGGATACTGAACCATGTGAAGGGGATGATATTGATACCCTGTGAGTAAGGATACATGAAATACATTGTGCACATGTGAAAGCTGCGGAGGTAACGCCAATCGGTAAGATACTTCACGACTCGTTCAATGATATCAAACGGTCCGATGAAACGAGGACTGAGCTTCCCTTTAATCCCGAAGCGTCTAACACCACGTGCCGGCGAAACCTTAAGGAAGACGTGATCTCCTACGTTAAAGTGTAAATCCCTACGATGTTTGTCGGCGTAACTCTTTTGACGTGACCGTGCCTCCTGAATCTTCTGTCTAGCTACTGCGATCTTCTCGTTTGTCATCTCTATGATTTCTGGTCCTTCGAGTGTTCGCTTGCCAACCTGATCCCAGCAGATTGGGGCGCGACACTTTCTGCCATACAACATCTCAAATGGAGCACACTTGATGCTCGCGTGCCAGCTGTTGTTGTACGCAAACTCCACCAAACAGATGTATTCGTCCCAATCACCCGTCCATTCCAACGCACATGACCTCAACATATCTTCCAATGTCTAAATGGTTCGCTCCGACTGTCCGTCCGTTTGAGGATGAAAGGCCGTGCTAAGCTTAAGTTGTGTACCCCAAGCTTTCTGCAGACTTTTCCAAAAGCGCGAAGTGAATCGAGGATCTCTGTTTGAGACGATGCTGGATGGTGCACCGTGTAGTCTCATGATCTCTCGTCTGTACGTATCTGCGAGTTTACTTACCGGATCTTCCTTGCGGATCGGTAAGAAATGAGCTGATTTGGTAAGTCGATCAACGATAACCCAAATTGCATCGTGCTTCCTTTTGGTAGACGGAAGACCGGTAACAAAATCCATGGTGATTTTATCCCACTTCCACTCTGGAATGTCTAACGGTTGAAGGAGACCGCCAGACCGCTGATGCTCGATCTTAACCTGCTGGCAGGTAAGACATTTGGAGACGTAAGTGGCCACATCCTGCTTCATACCACTCCACCAAAAGTACTGCTTGATGTCATGGTACATTTTAGTTGAACCAGGATGTATCGAGAATAGGGAGCTATGAGCTTCTGCTAGCAAAGCTTCCCGGAGTTCTTGGTCATCAGGAACACAAAGTCTAGTGCCCTGCCATACGATACCATCTGCATCTACTCTGAATTCTGTCTGCTTCTCCAAATTCTGTATTATCGCCCATATTTCTCCGTCATCCTTCAGAGCTTCCTTGATCTTAGATAGTAACTCGGGTTCTACTCTAAGATTAGCCCAGTAACCGTGCTGTCCACGTACCATGATCTTGATGTCTAGTCGCTCCAAGTCTCTTATGATTTCCTCTTCGATTCTAATGTTGTTGATCATTCCGGACTTTCTGCTAAGGGCGTCTGCTACTACATTTGCCTTTCCGGGATGATACTGTAGATTAATGTCATAATCCTTCAACAGCTCTAACCATCTTCTCTGCCTCATGTTCAATTCACGCTGAGTGAAGATGTACTTCAAGCTCTTGTGGTCCGTGAAAATGTCACATGATTCTCCATATAAGTAGTGTCTCCATATCTTCAATGCAAACACGACTGCAGCAAGTTCCAGATTGTGCGTGGGGTAATTCTCTTCATAAGGCTTAAGTTGCCGTGAAGCGTACGCGATCACTTTCCCATGTTGCATGAGAACACAGCCAAGTCCCTTCCCCGATGCATCGCTGTAGATTTGAAATCCACCCGTACCAGATGGTAGAGTAAGTATAGGTGCAGATACTAGCTTCTGCTTCAGGCATTCAAAGCTCTTCTCTCGATCTTCAGTCCAGACGAATTTCTCCCCTTTCTGCATCAGTTTGGTCAATGGTAGTGCTAAGCGGGAAAAGTTCTCTACGAACCTACGGTAATAGCCAGCTAAGCCTAAGAAACTGTGGACTTCCGTCGCTGATGTCGGCCTTGGCCACTTAGTGATGGCCTCAACCTTTGCTGGATCCATAGTGATTCCTTCTGCTGATACAATGTGACCTAAGATTGCCACCTTGTCTAACCAGAACTCACACTTGGAGAATTTAGCATACAGCTGCTTCTGGCGAAGAATCTGTAGTACTGTACGAAGATGGTCTTCGTGTTCCTTCTTGGACTTAGAGAAAATCAGGATGTCATCGATGAAAACAATGACGAACTTGTCCAGAAATTCATGGAAGATTCTGTTCATCAGATCCATGAACACTGCTGGAGCATTTGTCAGGCCAAATGGCATAACTACAAACTCGTAGTGGCTATAACGAGTACGAAAAGCAGTCTTAGCAATATCCTGCTCCTTGACTCGTAACTAATGATAGCCTGACCTAAGATCGATCTTGGAGAAGTGTTTGGCCCCTTGGAGTTGGTCAAACAGATCGTCAATGCGTGGCAGTGGATACCTATTCCGAATGGTAATCTTATTGAGCTCGCGATAGTCTATGCAAAGACGCATACTGCCGTCCTTCTTCTTAACAAATAAAACCGGTGCGCCCCATGGAGATACGCTCGGTCGAATAAAACCTTGTTCAAGAAGTTCTTGTAGTTGATCCTTCAGCTCCTTCAGCTCTATGGGAGCCATGCGATAAGGAGCCTTGGAGATTGGTTCAGCTCCTAGAACTAGCTCGATACTGAATTCCACTTCTCGTGCAGGTGGTATGCCCGGAAGTTCTGCTGGAAACACGTCTTGGAATTCCGACACTATTGGTTGATCCTGAATCGATGGAGATTCAGCATCCATGTCGTGAACCGTAGCTAGATAACCCTCGCAACCATGTGACAGGAGTGCACGCGCTTGCAGGGTGGATATGATTTGTACAGACCGTCCGGGTATTAACCCATTATGAATGTACTCTGGTGCATTGACATCACCGAAGATAACCCGATATGAATGGCAGTCTATGGTAGCATGATACTTGGATAGCCAATCCATGCCCAAAATCATGTCGAAGTCATTCATGTCCAGCGGAAGTGCGTCGACAGGTCGAACCTTATCATCAAATTCTAGGGGAAGACTCTTGTATACATGGGTGATTAATACAGAGTCCCTCAAAGGCGTGGAAATAGTAAGCCTATTTTCTAGTGGCAATGGAGGCATCCTAATGTTTTTAGCATAAGCAGTAGAAATAACCGAGTGAGTAGCACCCGTATCGAAAAGAACACATGCAGCGCGACCATACATATACAAGATTCCAGTGATGGTACCTGTAGACTTGTTGGCCTGGTCTCGAGATGTCGTGTAGACACGCCCGGCAGTAGGAGGCGGCTTGGTATCAGCATGTCCCAATGTACCCTCCATCTCGCCCTTACGGCAATCCTT
The DNA here is from genome assembly GCA_025667525.1 of Glebionis coronaria. NCBI lineage: Eukaryota > Viridiplantae > Streptophyta > Magnoliopsida > Asterales > Asteraceae > Glebionis > Glebionis coronaria. The sequence goes on from CM046877.1 coordinate 45,864,008, forward strand.
CATAATATGGCCAGGAAGACCACACTTGAAGCACGCATCAGTATTACGGCGACATGGTCCTGGGTGCCTACGGTGGCAAGTAGAGCAAAGAGGATGAGTGTATCCTCCAGCAGGTGCTCTGACTGGCTGAGGACCTGATAAAACATTTTACATGAGACATAATAGTTGGGTACAAAGGACGAAGCGAATAATCGTAAGATTGAATACCAGTGATAGCTGGACGGCTAGACTGTGAACCTCTCTGGTTCTGGTCCCTACCGTTTCCATGGTTCCTGGTAGAAGTTTGCTTAAAGTGTCAGAATATGAGTTATAACGTAAAACATAAGAAATTTCATAAGTATTAGGACGTGCTGTTGCTGGAGTGCCCGACGTTGTTACGGTAATTGTCATTACCGCCACGCCTATCCGTAGCAGATCGGTCATTAGTCTGACCATTTCCCTTAGGCTGATGAGGCTGCTGCTGAGTGGCCGGCTGAGACCGGTCCCCAGTTTTCTGCCTGGAAGATACATTTAAAGAGATGAATATGTGACATATGGGAAGTATACGGATTGAGCACCGCTTGAATACGAAGGTTTACCTCTTGTCGGGTCTTTCAGCTTCCCCGAACTCATCCCTCTCCTGCAGCATCTCCAGTTTTCGTGCTGCATCGGCCACTTGTGCTACAGTATTGAACGTAGCACACACCAGATTGTTTGCGACCGATGTGCGAAGAGCCCATCTAAAGTGATGCGCCTGCTCTTCAGGAGTACCTGCTGCCGTACCAAGGAAACCAGCTAAGCGAAGAAAGCGCTGCATAAATTCGTTGCTATTCTCCCCAGCTCTCTGACGGATCCCATGGTACTCTCTCTTGAGTTTGTCCTGTTCAGCCTTGGGAAAGAACTGCTCCATCACCCTTTCCTTGAACTGAGCCCAAGTCAAACCAGCAACCCACTCATCACCACCTTCAGATTGCATCAATGCTAACCACCAGTTAAGTACATCGCCTCCGAACCGATAGCATGCCAACCTCGCCTTGTATGCGGGGTCACAGCCCATAGCGTTGAAGATCTTCTTAATGTGAGCCAACCATCTTTCAGCATCGCTGGGGCTATCTGTCTTCTCAAAAGCTCGAGGGCGGAGCTTGTTGAATCTCTCCAGCCATACTGCTAATGTCACTGGAGGAGGAGGAGGAGGAGGTGCCTGATTCTGCTGCTGATTGTTGGCAGCTTGGACTTCAGCACGGATGTCATTCCTCAGTTGAGGAAGCAAGGCTTGCATGGCAGCCTGAATTGCAGCATTGAGCTGCTCCTGTTCGCGTGTGAGAACCATCTGATAGTATAACATAAAACATATGATTAACAGTTCAAAACATAAAATATAAAATATATATACAATAAAAAATTTATACTAATAATTTCACGAGAAAAATTTTATGCAAGAAAATTTTTGTGTATGAATGCATGATGCAGTTTTATGAAAACTTTGTATGCTCGAGAGTGAACGCCTCTGGTCAGTTCACCCAAAACAAAAGACATAGCGAGGGGACACCTATGGGTCGGTCCCAAATCTAAAAGTTTCGATAAAACACATGCGACTAAATAGGGCCAGTCCTGTACCAACCATTACTTAGTCAAAAACCCTGTAACAATGACATATATATGTATGCTTAAAAATGATGAATGCATGAAAACAACTGTCAGTTCTAGGAAGACCGTAGTGACTACCCACTAATCACAGGTCATATTTGAGAGCCTACAGGTCGAAGCCTTGGCTCTGATACCATAATTGTAACACCCCATTTTGGAAATGGAAATATCACAGTAATTATGGCGTGTCATCAAAGCATACAAGGTAAAATGTCTAAACATTACTTGACCATATAAAGGAAAATACCGGAATCAAACATCGGTAGTCCGAAAGTAAAGCTCATCACACACAAACATAGTATAGTAAAGGAAAAGGACGAAACAATGTCCAAAGCATAAGTATCATAAAGAAAGGAAATACATAATGTAAAGAAGGCTAGACAGCTTCCAGTCCATATGCACGTACTCTTAGTGTCTACGAGCGTCCCTGAGTACCTGCCGTTTTGGGAACATAGAAAAGGAAAACGGCTGAGCAATACGCTCAGTGCACGGATGTACAATAAAGCATGAATAGGATAAGCATATAACATAATAACAGCAGAAGAAACTAAGTCCCGAGTAACCTGGTTAAGTCTTAATAAAACTGGTTTTATAGTTTGAAAGTCTTATGTTTATCGTATAAAAACTGTTTGTCATATTTTACCATTTAGCCAATATAGGTCATGAAAATCCACCGTGCATGAATAATTGGAGGGGTGACCTCATCATGCAAATTAGAGGGGCTGCCTCTAATTTAATATACTGGTTTTATGGGTAGGAGGGATCAGCTCCTTGTGAAGGATGCAAGGCACACACCACATTCACCATGTAATCCTGAATAAAACGTGTAACTAGGATGCACCCATACGCCCCACATGATAAATATAAATAAATGGCCAAAAGCTGATGGGACGCCAGGAGCAATCACTCCATCGTGGTGAAGTCATAACATCAGTGCCTCTAATGTTATGGTTATGGTACCTCCATAATTAGGTGAAGCTGGTCATGCATGTATATGGCTATAGGTAATCGTATTTAAAACATAAGCAATCAAACTCATACTTATACTACGGGAAAACAGTTGGCTGCATACGGGGAAATCCTAATAAGGAAAGAATGTCCATACTGAAAGGACGGGAATCCGTACCTTATGTCCAGTGAACGAGAACGATGAACTGCGAGAATCCTACTTCCGAAACACTAGTGCTACATAAATACGTACATGAAATAAGTATCTGCTTACTACATACATAACTGGTTTTATATCATGTTTTAGCTTATTTTATGTGTTCTTACTATTTACACTGTTTAAAACCTTAAACTGTGTTAAATCTTATATTCTGTTCAATCTGATTAAGTATTTATGATATTTCATGTGTTATTATACTTACTGTGTAATAAGTAACTTTCCAAAAATAGCAGGTTTCCTAAAATAGAAAGTTTCCAAAAATAGAAAGTTTCCAAAAATAGAAAGTTACCAAAAATAGAAAGTTTCCAAAAATAGATTTACTGCTTAAAATAGATAAGTTTCTAAAAATAGAAAGTTTCCATAAATAGATTAGCTGCCTTAAATAAATAAGTTTCTAAAAATAGCTGGTTTCCATAATTAAAATAGCTGCCTTATTTAATTCAGTTTCTAAAAATACAAAGTTTCCATAATTAGAAATAAGCTGGTTAAATAAGCTAAGTAAATAAGCCTAAGTGTTTTCATGATTATATTCTAAGTCATATGATATATTATATAGTTTAATAATTATTTCATGTAATTTAATTAAACTATAGGTTATAATATTTAATTAAAGTATGACATGTTTTTAATTAAATATATTAAATACTTAGGTTAAAATATGTATTATTAAATACTAATAATATAACCTAAGTCATGTTTAATTAATTAATTATATCTATGGTTTTTAAAATAATTAATTAATTATAAGTCTTAATAATATAAATACTTAGGTTAAAATAATTCATGTTCATTAATAATTAGTTAACCTAAGTCATGTTATTAAATTAATTACATCTTATTAATTTAATTTTTTTAACATAAGTTTATAACATAAACAACTAACATAATCATGATCCAGATTTAAGCCTAAAAACATGCACCGGATATGAAACAACACCGTACCCCGAACCAAATCGGGGTACCCCCTTGCTGCCGTGGGACCCACACGCACCAACCAAGACCAAAAAGGTCTTGGTGGTGGTCGGCTAAAACAAACCGAGCCCCCTTGGGGTCGGTTGTACCTTGCGGCCCAAAAACAAACACCCCTTAGATCGACCCTTTGATTAATTAATGATCAAAACATGTTAGATCTATGATTAATTAATGTGTTTTTATGAAAAACATCACGTGTTCATAATTAAGTAAAAGATTAATTAAAAGAAAAGGGTTTAAAAAGGTTTTACCGTATTCGTGGATCAAGAGGGTGAAGAACAAACACGAACAACCAATAAATCAACAAGATCCAAGATCAAAATCACCTTCTATGGTGGTTTGTAGGTGGCGGCACAAAGAAGGAGGAGGAGGAGGGGTTTTAGGTTTTTCTTAAAATTCTTCTATAAAGTAATTTGAGTAGTAAAAATTACTTAACCCTTCTTTTAGTAAAAATTGGTAATGGGCTTGGCCCATTACCCTCTTTTGGCCGCGGGTAGGGACTCCCTTGTGGGGTTCCCGTACCTCGTTTCGTGTCTTGTAATTTCGTACACATTTATGTTTAATTATGTTCGTGTTTTAAATGTTCTCGTTACGTAAATACCATACACTTATATATTTAATTACGCTTGTATTAAATATATATACGTAATTAATAATAACTCGTGTTTTAATTACGCTCATGATTCCGTGATCGTATGTTCGTGATTAATTATTGCTAAATAATTATTACGTGATCGTTCATATAAAATACTTATCGTGTTCTAACACGTACGTAATACATAAACTCCTAATACGTAATCGTAATCATGCTATATTAGGAAAGTTTTTAACTAGTACGTACGAACTTAAGGTACTATGCATGGTAAAAGCATGCGGGTTTTACAGAAGGGTTAGTTGAACAAAGGAAACAACCAACAAGATATAGTAATAGGTCACATAAAAAAAAAAGAGAAGAAAGACACAAAGATAAAGATCCAAGATAAGTTACAAAAAAAACATCATACAAAGTTGTATGGAAAAAGAAAACAAGCCAAAAGCATAAATCTAATCCTAGTTATTCTAGAATTGTAAGATTTGCTAGAGTTTGATGTCTTGTGGATAAGCAACCAATGCTTATAAGAAAGACAAGGTAATTGCGGAGGGTGGTGGTGGTGGCTTGTTGGAGATCTCATAATCATAGTGAAGAGGAGGCTTGATTAAGAGACTCTTGATGTAGCTCAACTCCTCATAGATGTGTGCCATAGCAAGATGTTGATATTGACAACAATGACAATATGTTCCATGGTGCATGACATTATCATGAGAAGGAGGAAGAACACTAAAGGGTGGTGGTGGAAGCAAAGAAGTTCCACAATCAACATTCTTGGAAGGAGAGATGTGATTAAGAGTGTTCTTGGGTGAATTTAGGTTGAAAGCAATTGGAGAGAATGGTGGGGATTCAAGGCTTTCATTGGGAGAATAAGACATTTTGTGGTGTGAAGAAAGGCAAAATGCTTAAGGTTTAAATAGGGAAGGTTTAAGGTGTTTTAGGGTGGTCAAAGGGTTTGAAACTAAGATTCTCAAAAATATTGGAGCAAATATGGAGTTTCAAAGAAAAACCCAAAAAAGGAAGGCGTTGTATGCGGTTCCTTATCATGCCCGGCGGTTCCTTATCACTAAGGAACCGCGGTTCACTTATGGAACCGCCTACATGGGCTTGTGTTTGGTGTATGGTGGAAGATTTTTGTCATAGCAAATCTTATTTTTCTAGTCTAACTTATCATAGGGATATGCTTAAAAGCAAAGATAGACAAAGAAAACATATGCACACATACCAAATAGACATTTGACAAAAAAAATCAATGAAGGAGGTGTGTAATACAAGACCTTAAGTCATGAAACAATGATCCTCCATGATTCTATCTTATTCTTGCTATGTTTGAGAGAAACATACATATGAATTATGTAAGCTCTAGATTAATAGCGAGAATCTATGAAAAACTGTTTTTAGATTGAATTAACAATGTAAAAAAGCATTTTTTAACCATTTTGATGAAAACTTTGAGAGTTTTGAAAAAGATAGGAGAAGATTTTTCAAAAGGAGTTTAAAAGACTCAAAGACTCAAAGTGATAAACTATAAAAAGAAGAAAATCAAGGAAGATGTTCCATTAATCCTAGACCTAGACGTAGGTAATTAAAAGGTTCCCTCTTAAGTGGCTTAGTGAAGATGTCGGCTAAGTTGTCCTCGGAGGGCACCTTCTCAATAGAAATGTTCCCCTTTTGAACATTATCCCTAAGGAAAGGGTGTCTAATTTCTATGTGTTTGGTTCGCGAATGTTGCACGGGATTCTTGCTAAGGTCTATAGCGCCTTTATTATCGCACATGATGGGAACATCATCAAGATAAATCCCGTAATCAACAAGCGCTTGCTTCATCCATAGAGCTTGTTGGCATGCTTTTCCGACACTCACATACTCGGCTTCCGTGGTGGATATCGCAAGCGCGGTTTGTTTCTTGGAGAACCAAGAAGTTAAACAACAACCCATGAAGGTACAAACTCCACTAGTGCTTTTCCTGTCCACATAGTCTCCCGCATGATCCGAGTCCGCGTAGACAATGGTTTCTACGCTGGTCCCTTTAGGATACCATAATCCTAAATGTATAGTGCCTTTAATGTATCGGAAGATACGCTTAACCGCTTCAAGGTGAGAGGTTTTGGGAGCCTCTTGGAAGCGAGCACAAAGGCAAACACTAAACATGATATCCGGTCGACTTGCCGTTAGGTATAACAAACTACCAATCATACCTCTATATTTGGTGTTGTCTACCGACTCACAATCATCATCTACGGCGAGTTTAGTATCCGAGGCCATAGGGGTCTTCATTGGTCTAGATTCTTCTAATCCAAATTTCTTTAGCATTTCTTTAGCGTACTTAGATTGACTAAAGAAAATACCATCATCCATTTGTTTAATTTGGAGTCCTAAAAAGATGTTGAGTTGTCCCATCATACTCATTTCAAACTCATCATGCATGATTTTGGCAAAGTCATCACACAATCCTTGACAAGTTGATCCAAATATAATATCATCAACATATATTTGTACGATTATGAGGTGATAACCTTTCTTCTTTGTAAAGAGTGTATTGTCTACCATCCCCATGGTATACTCATGTTTAACAAGAAATGCTTTAAGTCTATCATACCAAGCTTTGGGTGCTTGTTTGAGTCCATAAAGTGCTTTCTTAAGCTTGTAAACATGATCCAGTTTCTCAAAATCAATGAAGCCGGGAGGTTGAGCCACATATACCTCCTCATTGATCAAACCGTTGAGAAAAGCACTCTTTACATCCATTTGTTGAAGCTTAAAATATAAGGCGCAAGCATAGGCTAAGAGGATTCTAATGGATTATAGTCTAGCTACCGGTGCATATGTCTCGTCATAATCAATACCTTCTTGTTGATTATAGCCTTGAGCTACAAGTCTAGCCTTGTTACGAGACACAACACCATTCTCATCTAGCTTATTCCTAAATACCCATTTGGTTCCTATAATGGTAGAACTTCTAGGTGGAGGAACAAGTTCCCAAACATCATTGGCAACGAATTGATTCAATTCTTCTTGCATCGCAATGACCCAACTCTCATCCGTCAAAGCTTCTTTAACATTCTTTGGTTCAATCAAGGAGACAAAACAAAAGAAGTTGCTTTGGTTTTGGACTTGAGATCTTAGGGTCCTTTGATTTAAGTCACCAATGACATTATTGAGAGTATGATCCCTAGATTCCTTAATGTTTACTTCCTTTTCAACACTAAGGTCTTCAATTCCTATTTTTCTAACCTCTTTGGCTTTAACTACTTCTAATTCATCCAAGTCATCATCAACTAATGGTGGTGTCTTGGGCGAAGGAGGGGTTTCATCAAAGGTTACGTTGAGTGATTCTTCAATAACCCCCGTGGTTCTATTTAGGACTATGTAGGCTTTACTAGTTTGGGAATAACCTAAAAGGATACCTTCGTAAGACTTTGGGTCAAACTTGGTAAGGTAGTCTTTGGTGTTGAGGATAAAGCACTTGCTTCCAAACACCCTAAAATATTCCAATGAGGGTTTCTTACCTTTAAGAATCTCATAGGGGGTCTTTCCTAAGAAAGGTCGAATAAGAATTCGGTTGAGAATGTAAATCGATGTGTCCACGGCATTGCACCAAAACTTTTGAGGCAAAGATTGCTCATTTAACATTGTCCTACTCATCTCTTGGAGAGTCCTATTCTTCCTTTCAACTACCCCATTTTATTGTGGAGTGCGAGGAGCCGAGAAGTTATGGGTAATACCATGAGCTTCACAAAAGGCACCAAATTGCACTTCATTGTCAAATTCCCTACCATGATCCGTCCTAATAGAGAAAACTGAACATCCTAGTTGATTTTGAATTCTTCGACTAAAGATTTCGAAGTGATCGGAAGCTTCATTCTTAGATGCAAAAAATCTAGTCCAAGTGAATCTAGAATAGTCATCAACAATAACTAGGGTATAAAGGTTACCTCCATAACTCCGTATGGCGGAAGGTCCAAAAAGATCCATATGTAGGAGCTCTAAGCACTGAGAGGTCGAAACCAAATTCTCGGCTTTGTGACTTGAGTGAACTTGCTTTCCAATTTTGCAAGCATCACAAAAGTGACTATCAAACTTAATCTTGGGGAGGTGTCTTACCAACTCCTTAGAGACTAATGATTGAATTAAACTCATATTAGCGTGACCTAATCTCCTATGCCAAAGAGTAGAACTATCATCTATAGTCGCAAGACATATGTTGTCTTTTGACTTCTTATTGATCTTCATAACATAAAGCCCATGCTTTCTAATACCTTTTCCAGTGACCTTTCCATCTTTTACGATTTCACAGTTATGTTCCGAAAAGATGACCTTACACTTATTGTCACAAATTTGGCCTATACTTAAAAGGTTGAACCCTAAGTTATATACGTGTTCAACATTTTCAATGGTCATGGAGTCAAGAGAAATTGTACCTTTGCAAATGATATTTCCATGTAGACTACTAGCGAATGTGACGTTACCTCCATCATATGCTTTGTAATGCGAGAACAAACTTCGATTACCCGTCATGTGGTTAGAACATCCACTATCCTTAATCCACTCATCGGGCTCCAAATCAATTCTCAAGCATATCTAGGTAACAACACACAAGATCAAACATTTGGTCCCCAATATCTCATGGGTCCAAAATTGTTAGTTCCAAACATCCCTTGCATTTGGTTGGGATGCATGAATGAGGAGGGGATTCCCCATGGAGAACAAAATAGAGGAGGGTAGTAATTCATGTAACCATTTTGTTGTTCATTATTTCTCCTAGGTGTATTAGATCTAGGTTTAGAGTTATTATTATTCCTTCTAGGTGTTGGAGTTTTACTTCTAGGTCATGAATTGTTTTGATTATCTTTTCTAGGAGATGTTGTTCTACTTCTAGGCTTAGACGCATTTCGTACTATAGGTGGAGTAGAAGATGGTCTTGATAAACTTCTATTTCCCATGAGAGGTTTACTTAATGGCTTGTAGAACTTATCAACGGTATCGTTGTCAAGTATGGGTAATTTCACCTTGTTAACAATAAGATGCTTTGGTTTTTCATCTAACTTAGATTTATCAGAAAGTTCAGGATTTTCACCAAAATCAACCTCTGGCCGCGGTTCCTTATCTATGACGGCGGTTCCATATTGATAAGGAACCTCCCCATACAATCGGGTACCGCGTACAGCAGGAGTTTTTTGAGAAAACCTGACTTGCTTTGGTTCACTAGTTGAGGCTTCATTTCAGTTAAAACCTACACCAAGTCTTTCCTTTGAATGAACTTGTTTGTTTAACATGTCGTCAAGAGCACTAGTACCTTCATGAACTTTTCCAATTTAATGGAGGTGCTCTTGAGATCTTCATTTTCTAATCTAAGTTTCTCGCAACTTAAGCAACCTAAATCAACCTCTTTGTTTTTCTCAAGTTTAGCCAATTTCTCCCTAAGTTCACTGATCTCATTTTCAAGCTTAGTTTTGGTTGATTTTAAGGTTTTGTTCTTTTCTATGAATTTGAGACTAAGTTTGTGTAAACTATCATATTTGTCTTCAAATTCAATATCATCTAAGGTGGAGCTATCATTACTATAATATTCGGTTTCGGAATGTACCTCTTTAGAAGTGTGAGCCATAAGACATTTCTCCTCCTTGGGGTTGTCATCATTTTCTTCACCGCTATCGCTCCAAGCACCACTAACAAACGCCGTGTGGTTCTTATCACGAGCGGGCCTTGGACAATCACCAATGAAGTGATTTGGATCACCACATCTAAAGCAACTCCTATCACCTTTTTCGTTCTTGGCAAACCGATTCTTTGAGAATGGTTTCTTGTCATTGTTGGGTTGCCTAACGTGTTGACCTCGTCTCTTGAAGAACTTCTTGAAATCTCTCACCGCCAATGCATACTCCTCGTCATCGATTTCCGAGGAACTATCATGGTCACTTTGTGCCTTCTTGGCTTTAAGTGCAAGAGATTTCCTTTCACACTTGGTTTTCACTAATTCTGAGTCCTTCAAAATTATCATCTCATGAACCTTCAAGTTGCCTATGAGTTCATCGAGTGATAAAGTTAAGAGATCTTTCGATTCTTCAATCGCCGTGACTTTTGCTCTCCATTTTGGATGTAAAGCCCTTAGAAACTTCCTAACATTGTTCTTGCTAGAAAAACCTTCATCAAGTGCTTTTAGACTAGTAATAATGGTGTTAAACCTAGCAAATGTACTATCAATAGTTTCGTCTTCTAAGATGACAAATTGTTCATATTGTTGGACAAGAAGATCGATTTTGCTTTCTTTGACTTGGCTATTACCTTGGTGGGTTACTAAAAGAGTGTTCCAAATGTCTTTAGCGGTTTCACACATAAAAATCCTTTCACACTCTTTCTTAGGAAAAGCATTATAAATCACCAGTTTAGCCTCATTATTTTTTGAAAGTTTCCTTTTTGTATCATCATTAGCAATGTCAAAAGTGACCAATTCTTTTGTTTTACAAACTTCATTAAATTGATAAGGTAGAAAATCACCATTGGTAATAACATGCCAAAGATCTAAATCTTTTGATTTCACATAAGTTTCAATCTATTTTTCCAATAAATAAAACTATCGGTTTCAAAAAGTGGTGGTCTTTGCATAGATTGCCCTTCTAGGTACTTGTTGGAACCCATAGATCGATTCAAGTTTTAAAATACAATATACTTTAAAAATTCTTGAGCAACCACGCTCTGATACCAATTGTAGAAACTAGAGGGGGGGGGGGTTGAATAGTTTCTTATATTTTACTTGTTAAAATGGTGGTTTTAAAAAATCCTTAGACTTGAAGAAATATGTGAAATCTTCCTATGCACAATATGAACAATGATAGTGTAACTAAACTAATACTAACAAATATATATGCACAAAGAATAAAGAATGTAAAGAGTTAAGGGTAAAGAAAGATCAAACCGAACACCAAGGATTTATAGTGGTTCGACAATGAAGCTCACTCCTCGTTCCTACTCCACTCCTCGAGTACTCCTTACTCGAGTGTTCACTACACAACAAGCTCCTTATGGTGGAGAAAACCGTACACGTCGCTTAACCAATTTCCTACTCTAAGCTAAAAGTCGAGCCCTAATTGTAGCTAGGACCATTCTACACAACTATACTTAGTACATACACAATTTCCAAATAGACACAACTACTTGGATCTTCACAACTATTACACAACAACAAATGTATAAAAGTAGATCTTCAATGGATCTTTGGTGGTGGACTCAACACTTCACTAGGATAGTGTTCTTCTCTTTGCACTTGGAGAGGAAGGATTGGAAGAACAAGATTCACTTCTTAAACAAGTAGTAATCAAACAAATGATCAAAGATTTGAGTGATTAAAGAAGATAGATTGAATCTGGAAATAGATGTGCAAAAGAGGTGATTTGAAAAGCTGAGAATGGTCCACTATTTATAGGACAAGAAGGCCAACGGCTATATCTGGTGGCGGTTCCTTAGCTCAGCCTGCGGTTCCTTATCGATAAGGAACCGCCTAGGCGCTAGAGAACCGCTGCCTAGACTCCGCTCCATTTTTTGTCCTTTAGTGGTGGAGGTCTTATCTGGATATAAAAAATATCCTGAAAGGATATTCTTAGCCAAACAAGAATATGCCATTTTCAAATTTCAAATAAATAATTTAATAAAATATTTTCTTAAAAAGAAAGTTTAATAAAAAAACTTGTCACACTTAAATGAAAAGTGAGTTTTAAGAAAAATTAAATCATTTGATCACTTGATTAAGGTTAGTACTTGTTTATCCATACATTAAGTGAAAATGGGTAAAATGAAAAATACTTGAACTCAAGAATTTGTTTTTCGTCGTTTTCGTAAATGCTTGTTTTTACATATTGTCGTAATCAAAACTAAGCGAGACCGAAAAATGCAAGTAACGTTTTTAGTCATTATTGCATTAACAGGTATGTTCAACGTTATAGTCCCTGAGTTGACTCTTCATTCACAGGATGTTTGCACAACAACCAGCTGCTGCCACATATTCAGCCTCAACAGAGGACATGGCTACTGACTGCCGTTTCTTTGCACTCCAACAGACTAGCTTGCCACCTAGGAATTGAAATGCACCTAAGGTACTCTTTCTATCCATATTGCAGCCATCATAGTCCGAGTCTGAGTATCCTTTAAGATCGTAGCATGAGCAACGAGGATACCATAGACCAAGTGCTGGAGTACCCTTCAGGTACCTGAAGATTCGTTGAACATCAGTAAGATGTGATTCTTTGGGGTCGGCCTGATATCTCGCACATATGATAGTTGAGAACTGAATATCAGGCCTAGTTGCTGTTAGGTACATTAATGATCCAATCATTCCCCTGAAAAGGGTTTGATTTACTGGTTTACAAGTGAGATCAGGAACTAAGTTGTTAGGGGGAACCATGGGAGTCTTTACTGAAGCACACTCAGAGATGTCATACTTTTTAAGTATTTCTCTGGTGTACTTTTCTTGACAGACTGAGATCCCTTTGTCCGCCTGCTTGATTTGTAGTCCAAGAAAATATGTTAATTCACCCATCATACTCATATCTAATTTCTTTGTCATAAGTTTTTCAAACTTTCTACAAAGGTTATAGTTAGTGGATCCGAATATGATGTCAACAACATATATCTGAACTAGCAGAACATATTCCTTGGTTTTGAAGATAAACAAAGTATTGTCTGTCTTCCCCCTGACAAATTTGTTCATTATCAGAAAGGTAGATAGAGTTGCATACCATGCCCTTGGTGCTTGTTTAAGTCTACATAGAGCTTTGTCAAGTTTGCACACATGGTTTGGGAACCTCAGACTCTCAAAACCAGAAGGTTGAGCTACATAAACTTCCTCGGTGATCTTGCCATTCAGAAAGGCACTTTTCACATCCATTTGAAATACTTTGAAGTTTACATAGGTAGCATAGGCAAGGAAGATCTTGATGGCTTCCATTCTTGCAACAGGGGCAAAGGTCTCTTCATAGTCAATGCTTTCAAGCTGACCACACCCCTGAACAACAAGCCTAGCCTTGTTTTTAATAACAATTCCATTCTTATCAGTCTTGTTTTTTAACACCCATTTTGTGCCAAGAGCTGATTTCCCCCTAGGGAGAGGAACTAGTTTCCATACTTTGTTCATGAGGAATTGATTGAGTTCTTCTTGCATAGCCTCAACCCACCCTGGATGTGTCAGGGCCTCTAAATCTTTTTTGGTTCAACATTAGAGAGAGTCTGCAAATAGACATTCATGGGTTGAGGCAACAGAGAGTTTAGCAGCTTGACTGTGAGTGAGCATCCCCTCAAATACATCACCAATTATGTTTACAAGCTCTATATGTTGTTGTCTAGACCATCTGTCCTGAGGAAATGGATCGGAGCTTGTAGATACTTGGTGATTATCAGGGACTGGTTCTTTGGTATTAGGTACTGGATGATCACTTCCCACTGAAGGATTTTTAGTTATTGGTAGGTCATTATTTTCATTATTTATCCCTTCAGTGTCTGCGTGGGTGAGAGAATCAATTGATTCTTCAGCCTGAGTAGCAATAACTTCAGGGACATTTGATTTGTAATCAAGTTATTGATTGACCTATTGTGGGGTGATATATGGAAAGATACGTCAGCATCAGTTTGATACTGACTTGAAGGATTACTTTCATACTCATTAGGAGGATACGTGGATGAGTCATTAATCCCAATCTCTTCCATTGATTGATTTGTAAAATTAATGCCATCCATACTTTCATCAAATGTGATATGATATGATTCCTCAACATGTTGTCTCCTCGTGTTAAAGACCCTGAAGGCTTTGGAGACAAATGAGTATCCAAGGAAGTATCCATCATCAACTTTTGCATCAAATTTACCAAGATGATCCTTTTGGTTGTGAATGAACATTGGATATCGAAACACATGAAAGTAGTTGATATCTGGAATTCTTTCCCTGAAGATTTCATTAGGAGTCTTATCATGTCTTTTGACAATGATACTTATGTTTTGAGTATAGCAAGCTATTTTTACAGCCTCACCCCATAAGAGTTTTGAAAGATTGGATCCATTGGGCATAGTCCTTGCAACTTCAATGAGAGTTATATTCTTCTTTCAGCCACACCATTTTGTTCAGGTGTGTAAGGAGAAGAGAAGTTCTGAGAAATTTCTTTCTCATCACAAAAACTCTCAAGCTCTTGGTTCCTGAATTCTGTCCCATTATCAGTCCTTATTTAGTTGACTTGGGTGTCATTTTGATTTTCTACTTGCCTGATAAATGACATAATGAATTAAGGAGCCTGAATTTTCTTTTTAAGAAAGTATACCCATGTGTATCTAGAGTATTCAGCAACAATCACAATGGTATATGTTGGAAACTCACTTTATGTGACGACATTTAAGAATTCCCATTAGTTATCATAGTCACACACGTTTAGACTAGACTAGGTTCTTGTACTGTTAAGCCTATCGTGTGTGACTATATATACCCCTCCTTAGCTTCCAAGGAGGGGTGTTGGTTGTGTCACATATTCACTTAATACATTTTCTATTATTTTCACACACATTCAACCTCTCTTTCTCTCTCTCTAAGCCAACAATGGCTTCCACCACCATCTACCACCACATTAGACCACCGGATCCGATTTAGCATTTCTACATTTGGCATCAGAGCCTCGGTTCTATCCTTGGATCGAGTTCGTATATTCTATTTGGTGGTCTAATTTTTCTTGTGTCTCATTCTATAATCTGTTTTGTCCAATCAGTCACAAAAAAAAAAAATTGTCACGTCTTATTTTGTGTCCAAACTGTGCAAACTGTCACATGTTTTGGGTATCAATTTATTAGCTAATATTCTTTCTCGGTTTCATCATCTTATCATGGTCAACTGTTATCTTGTTGTCTTTGATATTCAAACTTTGGTCAAAAGTGATTTCTGGCTTAATTTTTTGATCTGGTAGTTTTTCTGGGTCTATTTTGATGTTTCTGATGATAAACTCACCCAGAAAATATTCAGTGTACCAGTCCCGGATTTTCAGGAACAAGGACCACTGTTGGATTTTAGCTACAAGGTACGATCGCATGATTGCGATGGGGTGTTTTTGACACATTCCGATGGGTTCGACATACCCATTGCGATGGGACTCATTCCGATGAGTCACATTGCGATGGGTGGCTGAACCTGTCGCAATGGCATATGTATAACGTCATGCTGCCCATTTTTTCCCAATATTGCGATGGCTGGTAACCATTGCGATGGGTACCATTGCGATGGGTACCATCGCAATGGGTACCATCGTAATGAGACTTCTTGGACTGCGATGGACTATATACTTTTGACTGCGATGGGTCTAGTCTTTGACTGCGATGAATTTTTTTTTTGTTTATGACTGCGATGGTTAAATGCTTGTTACGATGCAGTTTTAACAAATCATGACCATGCATGTTGACTCAGTTCAACTTGACTGAATCCATCAGTTTAAAAAAGGTTTACACTTAACTCTTGAACAAAATCCATTGCAACCGAGTCAACTCGGTAATTACCGAGTTGACTCAGTTCACTCACTGAGCTGACTCGACAGCCCACCTTATATCACCACAAATCCATCTAATCCTAATTCCCTTCGTCACTTAATCCCCATCTAGACTCAATCAAACAGAAAACTAAATATGATCTCAGATTTTTTTCGTTTTGCATGACAAGATCAGTTAAAGATCCAATCTCGAAATTAGTTATCCTCATTGATCTAATTGTGTTTGGTTTCACCCATATTTTATATTCGAATAATCAAGAATGATTTATAACAAGTGTGTTATAATCATTTCTTTTCTTCGAAATCCGAAATCACCATAATTTGTTATTTATATACGAAAATCAAGAAAGATTTATAACAATTTTTGTTATAATCTGTTCTTTGTTTCGATTTATTAAACAAAATCATAACACATGCAGTTAATTAACCTACCCGAGACCATAAGAAATGATCTTTGTGTCTTCTCATGGGTTTCTGGTCAACATAGAAGCTTCGTGAGATTGTTTTGTGTAAGATTAGGGATATTAGATAGTTTGAAGTTGTGAGATGGTGTCAACAAAAGGGAGGATGGGATCTGTTTTTTGGTCAAATGGAGATTAGATTGTGAGCTGCGTTTGATTGAGAGAGAGTATTTGGGGGCGGATGAAACTAGGAGATGTGATTAGGCTTAATGGTGTGTTTTTATAACATATAAATGACAATCACTTATCATCTCACACGTGGTTACAACAAGGCGATGGAAACAATGAGGTGGGTGAGTCATTTCCCACTTATCCATTTACTTTGACCAGAATTTGACCGGTTACAAACCTGTGCTTTTTGGGCCATGTACACATTGGCTGGGCTTCTGACGTGATGGTAACACAAGTTTTGTAACTTGGCTATGGGCCGTATATTTCACAAAACAATATTTAAGAATCTTTATTTCAAAATTAATTATTTTGAATAACATTTTGTGAATATTGTCAGGATTTAATGGTGACATCGTGTTGTGACAAAAAGACGAGACAACGTGACGAGAATTTATTTTGACGAGACCAAGAAAGAATAGGCGATTTTTAGTGACTACATATTTTTTTGGATCGGATATTAATTATTTGAAGACGGAGACGAATTTTTCGAAGGCGTGTATTTATTTTATCTTTTAATAGATAACTTGTTCATGCTTAATCTTAGAATGAAGACTTGGTTGTCTGGTTTCCGGGTTCGGGGTGGATGGTTGATGACTCGGATAACTATCACTCAAAGGGGTTACTTTGTTGTACTCAGTGTCACGCGCATAGTCGACGTGGATAATTTCAAGAGGGGTTGTACTTATAGACATCTTTAGTGATGCATTGGTTACTTATAATTTTATCCACCGTTCTTCATTCAACAATAGTGCAAGCTTAAGTCACAAGATCGAAGGATTCTTATTCAGTTTCATGTTTGATGTATCTGGTTCATTCCATCAGTGGTCACTTCAAATTGCCTTCAAGTGGGTTGGTAAAGATGGCCATGGAGAGTTTATGAGAAGAGATTTTAAATCAACAGCTGATTCTCACCGAATATAATTAAGCTTATTTATTATTCTCTCGCGATTTTCAGGTTTATGTGCTTACGATTTATTGATGGTTCCGAGTGTCGAAACCATCAAGGGGGACGAAGAAGACACATCGAACGCACAACGAGTACACGTGATGAACTTCATACCTTCTTTTGATTTGAAGACATTCCGGGATGACATTTGTCATAACCGCAGAGAAAATTAGTGTTTTAACTCGTGGCGTTATCAATCTCTAAACGGTACACTACTGATTCGATGATTAATTGTTTGGTTGTTGCAATTATTCATCATCATTATCCTATATGTATTCCCGGGACTTAATTGACTCTGGTGCATCTCCGGAAGAAGATATGTGCATTTCCGGGACTTAATTGACTCTGGTGTTACGATGTCAACTTCATGAATGGGATAAAGTGTCCACTTCAGTATTTGAGCTTCATAATGGGGATTGATTTACTTTCTTCAACTATGTGGGGGAAGAAATGTCTTGATTCTTTCTGGTATGCATAACTTGAACTTTCAGGGGGAAGAAAAATTCAGAAGAATTATTCAAGCGTGAGAAGAAAAGTTGTTGATCTACTTGGTGTACCCCTTACTTTCAATCTCTCTTAGCAACATTATCATGTTATATGATGGGATTTGCTTGTTAGATTCCGCTGTGCGCTTAATCATTCTAAGCTTTATTGAAAGCTTTGAAGTTGCTTACGAGGATTGTCGATTTAGGGGGAAGCTATTTAAAAAGCTTCTACATCAAGTTTATGTGGCATGAATTAGGGGGAAGCTAATTCAGAAGCTTCTCCTTAACCAGAAGTGTATGGGTTACTTAGCTCGTGCCGTTACAGTATTTCTACTACAAGTTAAAGATGAGTCGTTTTGAAGTCAAAGGCCTCAGAAGACATCATCAGCATTGGACGCTTCATGAAAGCTCTTGTTCTTTTCATTATGTACTTGTTAGGAAAAAATATTGTAAGGAATTCTACACGTCGTCCCATGGGGAAAGATTGATGGAAACTCACTTTATGTGACGACATTTAAGAATTCCCATTAGTTATCATAGTCACACACGTTTAGACTAGACTAGGTTCTTGTACTGTTAAGCGTATCGTGTGTGACTATATATACCCCTCCTTAGCTTCCAAGGAGGGGTGTTGGTTGTGTCACATTTTCACTTAATACATTTTCTATTATTTTCACACACATTCAACCTCTCTTTCTCTCTCTCTAAGCCAACAATGGCTTCCACCACCATCTACCACCACATTAGACCACCGGATCCGATTTAGCATTTCTACAGTATATTTATCATGATTTATGGACATTGGACTGACAGGTCCAAATAAGTCCATATGAAGAAGATGGAGACACTTCTTGATAGAGAAGTTTTGTTTTGGCTTAAAAGAAGCTCTCTTGTGTTTACCTTTTTCACAAGTTGAACAAGGTTTGTCTTTCGAATACACAAGATATGGTAAGCCAAAGACTCTGTTTTGTTTAGCAAGTTTGTTTATGTCTTTGAAATTGAGATGTGACAATCTCTTGTGCCAAATCCAGTTGACGTGATTTGCGGCTTTAGCAAAGAAACATGCTCCTGAGGAAGTTACTGATGACATATCTAAGACATATACATCATTTCTTCTTGGAGCAGTCAGTACAATTTCTTTGTTAGCATAAAAGATTGTTCCTTGCTTATCATCAAACTGAATGATGTACTTAGCATCACACAATTGATTGATACTTATGAGGTTACACTTTATACCATTTACAAACGCCAATTTTGAGAACACTATTCCACCACATTTTATTGAACCATATCCTTCAGTAATACACAATGAGTTATCACCAAACACTACCTTAGGACCTTGAGCCAGACGCCTTTCACCTCGTTTGAAGTACTCAAACTCAGCGTGATCTGAGGTAGAATGAACATTGATGCCACATGTTTTGCAGCTTAGTCCTACTGAGGATTCAGTAGTTTGAGATGACTCAGCTAGCATGCGTATTCTGACCATAATAATCCTATTGTGTCCTGAGGTAGTGTGATCATTGCTTCCACAAATTTCACACTCAGGGTAGTATACGCAATCATCAGGTCTATGGTCAGTGATGCCATAATGTGTACATGGTGGAAAAGGCTTAGCCTTAGATTTCTTGATTTGCTTAGAGGTGGGCCCATAGTTATGAGGCTGAGCATTATATCTATTAGCATTCGTAATAGAAGCCATGTGTACCTCATGATCAGCCGTCCTATGATCTTCACTTTTACATTTCATGCAATAGAGAACTCTAAAGCAATTATCAGTGGTATGATTTGTGTAGTAACACAATTCACAGGAAGACTTTTTGGTTTTAATCTCCTTGGAAGACTCAGGTTCTGTTTTGTTACTTTTTGATGATTCAAGATGTGAGGACACAGATATTTCACCCTGAGCTTTAGAGACTGAGTTTGTGGGAGTACCTGAGGAAGAGGTAGGTTTAGTTGTTTTCTCAGTGACAGTTCCTGACTCAATGTGACTTGATGTCTCTTTTGAGTCAGTCTTTGTTTGTTTAAAACAACCTACTCCAGCTCTTTCTCTAGGTGAGTGTTCTGGATAAGATAAGGGAATTATCTCAGAACATAGACTTTCCCCTTGAAGATTTTTCAAAGGGGGCAGAGGAGTCTGAGTGTCCGTCTTGGTAACATTTAGTGGTTCAGTGTTACTTAGTTTATTAGGGAGATTAGTCTTCTAATTAAGACCAAGTATTTCATTAACTGCCTGAGATTCAGGTATTAATATCTTTCCAGTATCAAAGTTAGGCAACACACTCTCAGGGTTTGATCTTTCAACCCAATCCTTTGATTTTGGTATCATTTCATGATCAAACCCTACTAAGTCTGGGATAAATTCATTTTCACTCATTTCCTTACTAAGTGGTTTCTCAGTGAGTTGGCGTGCCCTGAGAATTTTCTTCTTTTGGGCAGGAATTTGACTATTTATGCACTAAGAGGCTAAGGTAGAGCTATTTGTCCATTTCTCATTGATACGTTTTTCTTCCTTAAGTTGTTCTTGAAGAGCATGATTAATTTTAGTTTGTATTCTGTAGTTGACAACTTACCGCTTCAAGTTTGGCTTGTTTCAAAATTAGTGAATCATCTCTACATTTGTTTAATTCAAAAACCATTTTATTATATTTTGAAAGAAGGTTTAATCTTTGCTCTTCAACAAATGATAAGTTAATGTTTATATACTTAAGTAACCTTTGCCAATCAGATTCTTCATCCATAGAGAGAAGCATGTTTACCTTTCTCATGGTGATGTCAACCCATTCTCCATTTCGTGCATGAATCTTTCCAACAAATAATTCATCATCAGCTAGATCTATCAACACTTGATATCTGACTTCTTCATCCTTTGAGGATAAATCTTCATCATACCAGTCAAAGGTTTCAGCTACCAACCCTTTGCCTTTGTTCTGAGGAGGTTTCTGAGTCTGAGTATTTGAGGGTCCAGCTTCTAAGAGTGCAAGCTTTGCTTTGACCTTCTTGTACTCAGACCTATAATCATTCTCAATTTTCTTATTGTTCTGAAAGCTTTGATTATTTGGAGGAGCCTGAATCAGTTTTGGTGTAAACTTTAGTTGAAAATTGTCATTTCTTGATGATGAATTTTGACTTTTATAAGAGGCCAAGGGTGTTTTTGAAAGACAATATTTTGCAAAATGCCTAGTTTTACCACATTTAAAACAATCTACTCCCTCGGTGGATTGATTTTCAGCAAATCTAGCTCTTTTGGTATAACGTTTGGTGTTTGCCAAAAGGGCTCTTTCATGAAATTTCCGATTTAAATCCCTTATGTATTAAGTACTAGATCTTTCATAAACCTCATCATCTAGGTCTCCTGAAAATCTTGAACAATTGCATTTGAGTAAAAAGCAGTTGATATAGGTCCATGATTAACATGGGTTGGTTTGGCTGAGGTGTCTATTATTAAGGCCTTCTTAGACTCGAGATATCTTCTATTTATTAGATTATCCTCATAGATAAATCTACCATAGATATCTGCAAGATCCTGAATCTGAATGTGATTATCATCTCTTAGTCCTTGAGAAAAACCAAGCCATTTTTCAGGGAGACCGTTCACAAAACCAACATTAATTTCATGTTTAGACAGTTTTACCCCGTCATTAGATAGCTCATTGAGCAATGTCTTATATCTGGTTTAAGTATGAGGAAGCGTTTCAGATGGTTTGGCCCTGAAAGTGTTATATTCCAATTTCAGGTCCATAATCCGATTTTCCTTAGTGTCGGATGGTCCTTCGAAACTATGAACAAGATCTGTCCAAGTTTCTTTGTTCGTCTCACACTCGATGACAGCTTCCATAATATCGTCAGGAAGACAAGATATTATGATCCTTTTGAAACGTTGGTCTTGATTGACCACTCTCCTTTCATCGTCAAACCATTGGACTTCAGGTTTATCATCACTTGTGTTGTTTTTGGTTTGAATGGACCATTCTTATTACAAGTGATGTAGTAAGTATTGTTCCATTCCCATCAAATAGCACACCATTCTTTTCTTCCATTTATTAAATCTTTCAACTTACAACTTAGGAGCGTTAACAGAGTAACTTGCTCCCTTTTTGTTGACTAGTTGAGTTACATTACTTTCATCCATAATGGATCAAGGTTTTAAAAACTTTGAGACGGTAGTTAAAAAGATTTATAAGCCTACCGCTCTGATACCACTTGTTGGTCCCTTGTAATTTGTTGGAAATACGTTTTTCGTATTAAGAAGGATCGGTCACTCCAACAATAGTCCATGTAATAGCTCGTAGTTTAGTTATTTATATTTATTTAACTAACAAGACCATGCCTAGCCTACAACTTGTGTAGACCGGCCCAAATGTAAGCCCAAGCCCATGGCAAGAGCTTGGGTATATTAACCCTCTCCTTAGATGGAGAGGGTGTGCGGTTATTCATTTTTCACATAGTAAACATAAGTTTCTCTCTCTAGAATTGTGTGCAATCCACCATCTCTCTATCTCTTTCTCTCTCTAAAACATAAGCAAGATTTACATATCCCACACATGGTATCAAGAGCCATGGGATGATTGTTTAGTATTTGTGTTTGTGTTCTTGATTCTCTCGCCATTTTTGATCCAATTTCACACGAACCAATTTTTTTTTTTGTGTTTTTATGGGTGAATCTTGATATACTTCATCTTGTTACTTGTTATAGTGATTTGGTATTGTTATTTGGGTTAAAAACACAAATTTTTTGGTTGTTTGATTCATATTTTGGCTTAGAATCTTGAATTGATTGTGTTATTGTACTGTCCGAGAAAAGTGGTAAGTTGGTATCCTTAGTACGATCTGATTTTGTGATTGCATAAACCCTGGGGGTTTCTACTTGCGATCCATAGTCACGATCTAATATTACGATCTAACTGCGATCACAAGTACGATCCACGTTACGATCTGTGACTACGATAGCTCACTACGATCCTAGCTAAGATCAAGGAGTACAATAGCTTAGTACGATCTAGGCTTCGATCAGGGTACAATCACACATTGCGATCGTTGGGTACGATCAAACAAGTGCGATCCAAGTACGATCGTTGGGTACGATCAAACGAGTGCGATCCAAGTACGATCAGAGTACGATCAAAGTGAGTGCGATCACCAATACGATCAGAGTACGATCAAAGTGAGTGCGATCACCGATACGATCTGAGTACGATCATAGTGAGTGCGATCACAACTACGATCTGAGTACGATCATAGTGAGTACGATATGAGTACGATCACCACTGCGATCAGGTGTTGCGATCCAACATTTTTTTCAAAAACGTGTTTTTGAAAATTTTCGGGTGCAATTTTGACTTGGATTTTTTGGTTTATCGAGGACATAATTTAGGGGATTTCAAAATTATTTCTCGGCTTTAACACACAACAACAAATACATTTACTTTCTTTCATTGACCGATCAACTTTGTAAATCTTAACTTATTGAAATGGACTACACATCTCTAACGGATAAGTCCATCCTCTCGGGTACGGATAATCGTCCACCAATGTTGGTGAAGACTATGTATGAGGAATGGGCTTCCCGAATGGAACTTTATATGTTGAACAAGGAAAATGGACATCTTATTTGGGCATCGGTTCTCAATGGACCATTAGTATATGGTACTGTGACGGAAGGTGCTGTTACTCGTCCTCGCACAACGGGTGAATTAACTGGAGATGCTAAGATACAAGACAAGTGTGATAAACAAGCTACAAATATCATTCTCCAAGCCCTTCCTTCAGATGTCTACAAACTCGTCAGCAAGCATAAAGTTGCCAAAGAGTTATGGGATAGAATTCGTGTTCTAATGCAAGGCACTTCGTTAACTAAACAAGAACGAGAGTGTAAGCTTTATGATACTTTTGATAAGTTTTCCTATGTGCCAGGGGAGACTCTCAATGATTACTATATGAGATTTACCCTATTGTTGAATGAGCTCAATATCTATGGCATGGCAATTCCTACCTTTCAATTGAACACCAAGTATTTGAACACTCTTCCTTCAGAATGGAAAAAATACGTGACGGATGTTAAATTGGCTAAGGACTTGCATAACACCAATGGGGATCAACTTCAAGCTTTTCTTCAACAACACGAATGCCATGTGATTGAGGCTCGGTTTTCTACACCTCAAGTTCATGATCCACTTACCATGTATGCTTCTCAACAAAACATGGCTTATACTTATCAACAACCATCATACTTGCAACAGCCACCACCACACACCTATCAGCAACCACAGCAACCATCTTATCAACCACCAATGATGCCACAACAAGCATATCAACAAAGTGTTCATCAACAATCTTTTCCACAGCAACCACCATATCAGACATCACCATCACAAGCCAACACTTCTCCAATGGGCTATACTCCTTAGCAAGGATATTTTCCAATAGAAGCACAACCAGCACAAGCTTTCTACTCTAATGAACTTCCACCAATCCAAGCACCGGTTTTTACTCCAAATGATACGCCAGCTGATGTACTAAACCATCTCACTGCCTACTTGTCAAAACTTGTTGCAACTAGAGGATTTCCACCAACAAACAATCAGCTCCGCACCTCTACAAATCCTCGACAACAAGCTACTGTTCAAGATGGTCAAGTAACAGTGCAACCTATTCAGGGAAGGCAAAATTCATATAGACCTCCTACAAGGATTGTGAATGCTCAAGCTGTGAATTCTCAAGCTAATGGAAGTGGAAGCCCCATTGGTCCTCAAAAGGTTGTGACTTGCCACAATTGCCAAGGACAAGGTCATATGGCTAGGCAATGCACTCAGCCGAAGAGGAGAAGGGATGATGCATGGTTTCGTGAGAAGATGTATTTGGTTGATGCTCAGTCTAAGGGGAAGATTTTGGATTCAGAGGAGTTAGCATTACTTGCAGACCCAGGGGCAGCAGATACTGAAGGCATTGCAGTCGTTTCTACCTCTAATGCAGCTTATCAAGCAGATGATCTTGACGCATATGATTCGGATTGTGATGACATTCACTCTGCCCAAGCTGCTCTCGTTGCTAATCTCTTTCACTACGGTTCTGATGTCGTCAGTGAGGTACAAACCACATCTAATAATATTGATGATAACTAACATCAAGTTGGGCATGAAAATGACAACCTCGAACAACATTCGGGAACTAGTAACTCAAATGATGTGGTACCCAATCCTACACATTTGAGTGAACCTCAACCAAATGCTACGACGGGTATGGAATCTTATGCTCAACATGATTTGGTCATGGAACCTTAACATATTATTGATCAAATGCATATGGCCCTCAGACAATCCGTAGATACCAATTCCACCCTAACTGTTGAGCTTGCGTTGCATAAAGAAAAGGTCAAAACTTTTGAAATGGTCCCTCAAGCAGAGAAAATAACATGTTCTGAATTTGACCAATTTCGTTTTGAAAAGATTGAACACTTGAAAGAAATAGAATCATTAAAAGCTAATCTTTTCAATGAATTAAAAGCAAAAGAGTCGGTTGTCAATGATTTTCAGAAACTTAAAATGGATTTCGAAACTCTCGAGTCTAAAAAGTTTGAATCGGAAATTAATGCTACCAAACTTCTTAAATTCAAAGAACAACAGCTTTTAAAACAATACGCTTCCACAGAAAAGGTTCATCTTTTAACTAAATCGTTTAAAGAAATCGAACTTAAACGTCTTCAAGATTTACCACCTAATCCCGGTTATGCAAAACAAGCTCATATTCCGTGTCTTTATGATATGACCCTAATTGGCAAATCGAAAGAAGCACCCTTTGTTCGTAGTTCTGAGGAGACACAGTCACTTGCGGATGAAACTCATTCTAAAATGCTTTCAAAATTCCATAAAATTGATTATGATCAACATAACAAAGATCAATTTTCGAAAAAGACACGCATTCGCTCACAAAAGGAATTAGCAGAATTGACAGTTCTTGTGCCCCAAAGTTTGTCAAATGAAAACCTTCCTAGTACGTCTCCTACACTCCCAAAACGGATTTAACAAAGTTAATTCCACCGGTAAGCAAGGCGTCCGTTAACTTAAATGCGGTTCACCAACACTTAGCCGATTTTGACAAGGTCATTTTGGAATGTACGACGGCTTCGGCCATAACGGAAGGTGAATGGAACTTTGAGCACACTAGAGCTGCGTTCCGAGATGAAATTGTTCCGTTTGTAAAGAATGTTAAAGCCTGTCTTAGTAATCTTGATCAAGATTTGCTTTTGGAAATAGAAGAAGTTAGACGTGTTTTTAATGAAATGGATGATGCTTATGAAAACAGTTTACTTGAAATAGAACGGGTTTCACGCCAAAATGATCAGCTTCTAAAGCAAGTGATGTCTCATGATATAGTTTCCGCCTGTGTGAATAAAAGTGTTGATAATGATTCTATTGTGCATAATGTTGAATCTGTGGATACTGTGGTAGATAGTAATTGTCACGAATCTGACGCTGAATTTTTAAAGCTTCAAGATTCATATTTTCGCTTTCAAAACGTTTTGATGAGATTCAAACACATTGTATTTCGCTTGAATGCAAGCAACAATTTATTCAATAAATCTTTGAAACGTCATTCGAAGGTGTTAATATCGATGATGCAAACTTTGAAAAGAATTTTCGATTGAATTTACAATCAAAACAGCGTCAGCCAAGTGACAAAGTTGCTAAATGTTTGCCGATAGAAATAGAGAAATCTAAGGAGCTTCACTATGTGAACGTACTTGAGGCCGCTGAGAATTTTAAACTTGATCTAGATAATCAAGTTTCCAAGATTTTGTCCAAATTTGATAACTTAAAACAGAAAAATACACGACTCTTCGATTCAGTAAAGCCCGCATGTGCTAATACCACTGCACAGAATCAATCGTTGATTGAACAATTGAATCGAAAGTCGGTGGAAATATCTGATTTGAGGGAACAAATTTGTGATAAAAATTTGGTCTTGGCTGAGTTAAAGGAAACACTTCGTACTCTAAAAGGTAAGAATGTTGTGGATAACGCAGCCACTGTCTCAGCATCGTCCTCTAGTGCAATCAAAAGGAACCTTATAGCCGTCACACCATTTAATAAGGGCCCTAGGACTAAACCATCTCAAACTTTGGTCACTAAAGATAAGGCGGAATCAAAACCAGCTTCCAATATTCCTGTGTTGCCTTCTACAGGAGTAAGCACCACTACTAAGGCTCAAAGATCTAAGCTTAAAAGAAACAAGAAGAATGATAGGATCTTGCCCCCATCTAGTAGTCAAGTGAAGAAGAAAGTAGAAGCCCATCCTAGTAATGTTATTTACTGTTTTGAATAAAAAGAATCATGTAGCTAAACCTAAAGGCTCTGCGGTTGTGCAACGTTCTAAGCCTACTGTGAATTCTAATCTGAAATGTTGGAATTGCAATGAATGTATATTTTCTACTCGTCATGATTCTTGCCTTATTGACCATGTGAATGAGATGCATGCCCGGAAAAATGGATTAGAATGGAAACCGACTGGGAAAGTGTTAGCCCAAGTTGGTTGGTTGTGGCGCCCCACTGGTAGAACTTTCACTATAGTAGGAAATATGTGCCCTTTAACTAGGATCACTCCCACTAAAGTGAAGAAAGCGTGCCCTTTAACTAGGAGTACCAAGGCTACCTAAACACAAGCGTGTCCTTTAACTAGGAACACTGACACTACTGTAGGAACCAAGTTCCCTTTAAATGGGTCTACTCCCACTGTAGTGCCCGCGAATAATCCAAAACCTAAGAAAGTTGGAACAGTAAAACCTGTTAGTGATAACTCACATTAGAAAACGCAGGAAATCTAAGGGTCTCAAAAATGTTAGCAATTATGATAATTCTATATCTGTATCTGCTAACACTCCAGAATCAATAGTTTCCAATGCATTGTCTACTGTTGTTATTGAAAACAGGTGGTCCAAATTGTTCTCTGGTATTTGGACTCTGGTTGCTCCAAGCATATGACCGGAGATCGCTCTCAGCTCAGAAATTTCGTCAGCAAGTTTCTTGGTACGGTTCGATTTGGTAATGATCATATTGCAAAGATAATGGGTTATGGTGAATATCACATTGGGAATGTTATAATTTCAAGAGTGTATTACGTGGAAGGTCTCGGTCACAACTTATTTTCTGTGGGACAATTTTGTGATGCAAACCTAGAAGTTGCTTTTCGAGAGCATACCTGCTTCATTTGTAATTTGGAAGGGGTTGATTTATTGAAAGGTACTCGAGGGAATAATTTGTATACTTTTTCTCTACAAGACATGATGGCCGCTTCTCCCGTCTGTCTTCTCTCCAAAGCATCAAATACTAAGTCATGGTTATGGCATCGACGGTTATCTCATCTTAACTTTGACGCTATTTATCATTTGGCGAAAAACGAACTTGTTCGTGGTCTTCCTAAACTTTCATTTCATAAGGATCATTTGTGTTCCGCGTGTACAATGGGGAAAAGCACTAAGAAATCTTACAAACCCAAGACGGAAGACACCAACCAAGAGAAACTTTATCTGTTGCATATGGATCTTTGTGCGCCAATGCGTGTTGAAAGTCTTAGTGGCAAAAAGTACATCCTCGTAATTGTCGATGATTACTCTCGGTTTACATGGGTGAAATTTCTTACAACAAAAAATGAGGCACCTAAATTCATCATCGGATTTCTCAAGATGATTCAAGTGCGTCTCAACACTACTGTCCGACGCATTCGTACAGATAATGGAACCGAATTTGTGAATCAAATCTTGCGTGACTATTATGAAGAAGTTGGCATATCTCATGAAACATCCGTTGCACGCACTCCACAACAAAACGGTGTCGTTGAAAGGCGAAATCGCACACTTATGGAAGCTGCTCGAATGATGTTAATTTACGCAAAGGCTCCATTGTTTTTATGGGCAGAAGCAGTATCTACAGCAGTGTACACCCAAAACCGGTCACTAATTCGTAAACGCCATGGTAAAACACCTTATGAGCTTCTCCATGGAAAAGTACCAGATTTATCATATCTTCATGTATTTGGTTCTCTTTGCTATCCAAATAATGATGGTGACAATTTGGGAAAACTTCAACCAAAGGCTGATATTGGTATTTTCATTGGTTACGCCCCCGCAAAGAAGGCATACCGAATCTACAACCGTAACTCTCGCAAGATCCTCGAAACTATGAATGTTGATTTTGATGAGCTGACAGCAATGGCTTCTGAGCAAAGCAGCTCTGAACCCGCACTTCATGAAATGGGACCCAGTAACATTAGTTCTGGTCTTGTCCCAAACAACCCTACTTCATCATCATTTACACCACCTACTAGGAAGGAATGGGATACGTTGTTTCAACCGTTCTTTGATGAATTATTTACTCCTCCCAGTATTGTTGCTCCAGAACCTGAGGTAATAGCTCCGGTAACCGAAGTTGTCGCTCCAGCAACCGTTGCACAATTAGATACATCTGCACCTACAATTGGTCAAGATATAGCTTCAACAAGTAATTCTCAACCAACACATGTTTCAACTACCCATGTCATGCCTATTGATGATGAAGAGGATGATGATGATCACGATTTGGAATTCGCTCAAATGCGTGAACTTCCATTCTTTGGTGTACCAATTCCCGACCCTAATCAAGTCGGGTCGTCCACCTCAGAGGAAGCTCCTTCTACAGTTTACTCCAATCCACGGATTCATGAACATGGCAGCAAATGGACAAAGGATCATCCTATAGATTCTATTATTGGTGACCCTAATCGTCCGGTATCCACACGGAGTCAGTTATAAGAAAGTGCAATGTTTTGTCACTTTGATGCTTTTCTCACTGAAGTTGAACCTAAGACATGGCAACAAGCTTTTACTCAATCCTGTTGTATAGAAGCTATGCAAGAAGAACTTAATGAATTCATACGTCTTGAAGTATGGGAACTTGTCCCATGCCCAGATCAAGTGCAGTTACTCACTTTAAAATGGGTTTACAAGGTGAAACTCGATGAGTTAGGCAGAATATTGAAGAACAAAGCTCGACTAGTAGCTCGTGGATACAAGCAATTATTGGGCATCGATTTTATGGAATCCTTTGCACCTGTTGCCCGTTTGGAAGCTATTCGACTATTCCTCGCTTATGCAACCCATATGAATATGATCGTCTATCAGATGGATGTGAAGACGACATTTCTTAATGGTGAACTCAAGGAAGAGGTCTATGTTCAACAGCCGGATGGTTTTGTGAATCCTAATTATCCTAATCATGTGTACAAGCTTAAGAAGGCTCTCTATGGGTTGAAGCAAGCTCCACGCGCATGGTATGATCTATTGTTACAAATCCTCATTACGCAAGGCTTCGCTAAAGGCAAGGTGGATCCCACGCTGTTCATTCAGAAACAAGGTAAAGATATGATTATGGTACAAATATATGTTGATGATATTATATTTACAACCTCGACCCAAACCTTATCTGACGAGTTTAGGACACTCATGTCTTCCAAGTTTAAGATGTCAATGATGGGCAAGGTATCATTCTTCTTAGGTCTTCAGATATCTCAGAGTCCTAGAGGCATCTTTATCAATCAATCCAAGTATGCCCTTGAATCGCTTAAGAAATATAAGATGGAATCTTGCGATCCCGTGGATACTCCAATGGTGGAACGAACTAAGCTTGATGCAGATCCACATGGAGTTGCCGTTGATCCGACACTGTATCGTGGAATGATCGGTACTCTTATGTATATCACAGCTAGTCGACCTGATCTTCAGTTTGCTATATGTATGTGTGCTCGGTATCAAACTCGACCTACTGAGTTACACTTGTCTACTGTGAAACGGTTCATTCGATATCTTAAAGGAACCATTAATAGGAGACTTTGGTATTCGAAGGACTCTTCGATTGCACTTATGGCATATGCAGATGCGGATCACGCGGGTTGTCAAGATACAAGGCGTAGCACAAGTGGAACTTTGCAACTACTAGGAGATCGACTAATCAGTTGGGCATCGAAAAGGCAGAAAAGCGCTGAATGGAAGCAGAATACATAGCTATGTCCGGTTGCTGTGCTCAAATTCTTTGGATGAGATCGCAACTAACCGACTATGGTCTAGGTTTCAATAAGATTCCGATGTACTGTGACAACAAGAGTGCAATTGCCTTATGTTGCAACAATGTTCAATTCTCCCGGTCGAAGCATATTGACATTCGCTACCACTTTATCAAGGAGCAAGTGGAAAATGGAGTAATCGAGCTTTACTTTGTCCGATCTGAGTATCAATTGGCGGATATTTTCACGAAGGCTTTAGATCGCGCTCGAATTGAATTTTTGGTCGACAAGCTAGGAATGAGAACTTTCTCGCCTGAGACTCTAAAGGAACTGGCAGATGAAGCGAAAGAATAGTGTCGGTAAAACTATTCTCCGTATCCTTGGTGATCATCTGTATATATTGTTTATATTTTTATCCACAAAAGCAAAATACAAAAATACAAAACCATATAAAAACCATAAAAATTAAAAAATCTAGAAAAATCCAAAAATATTTTTACTTTATTTTTCAAAGGCATGTCTTTTGCTACGATAATCTTTACGGCCTTTGAAATGTTGATTAATATCGACACGGCGCCATAAATAGAGTTCGTACAAAAGTTGTAAATATTTCATAGAACATGCCTAAATGGCTTGTACTTATTTTAGACTGCAACCCGGTTTTCATATTCAAGTCAAGTATTTCTTATGAAAGCTTTGGCTCACAACGGGAATTAATTTTCTCGGGCAAGGTTTACTTTAAAACCTTGTAAGGGATCAAGTTTACTTTATAACTTGGTCTAACACAAATCAATGTACGTTTCAGTGCATTTATTTGTTAAAACAAGAGAAGTCTTGTTTTTATGAAGCTATCATCTCTACAACCATAGCAATCTACAATTGGTATCTACATACTCGACGATGCGACTACTCAACCGACGACTACAACTCTTTCAATAGAACACGGGTCAACAATTGAAGGGGAGCAATTGTCAAGCATTCAGTATCTTTGATGCCGAAAGTGCCAAGCTCACTAACTGGTGTCAAGACAACCATACCAATCGTACACGTGATTTCAAGAGATGACTTCAGACGTGACGAGGCGACCAACATATGCTAACAAGAACCATTTGATCATATCATATGATGTTCTCATCAATCAGGTCCAACCTTGTCAATTTTTTCTAATATGGTGAATATGTGATCATGTTACAAATCGGTATCATATCTCATACGTTTGATATCATGAAGATAAAATGGACATGCTTTTTTCTTCCCAAAACCTTTGTTAAAACTTCATTAAATCAATTGATATTAAAAACATCGATTGGGTTAATATTTTTAATATGGGGGAGAAAATGTGATTTAATATGGGATATTATCACAAATGGTTTGACTTAATGTGCTGGCTCATCCCGACATATGCGAAATTTTTTCGAATATCGTGGCATATGTTAAGGGGGAGCAAAACGGATTTGCATATCAAAATAGATTTTCATGGTGGTGATAACTAGGTTTTTACCTAATTAAAAAGATTATAAGTTCTTTGTCGTGTGTCTAATCGAATTGATTAACTCGGTTCTCTATGTGTGATTCTGTTTTATTTTGGTGTAAACAAAAATGTGTCGTTGTAGTTTTCTTAAAATTAAAAGTGCGAAACAATTTAAGTAAAGGCGCTCTTAAAGTAAATCTAAGTCTAACTAAAGTAAAGTGCAAGTATTTAAAAGCGTGACTGAAATTAAAAGGCACTAAAATAAATGACGTAAACTTAAATCTATCTAAGGCAAACTTAAAACGCGACTAAAACTAAGGCAAATCTAAAAATAAAGCTAAGGCAAATAAACTTAAAGTGCAATTAAAATAAAGGTGGGAAAAATGAAGCTTGAAAATAAAAATCAAAGACAAAAGCTAATAAGAACCTGAATACAGCTCATTCGGAATAAACCTTCGTTTGGAATAATCACTCGTCCTAAATGTCACCTTCGGTTGAAATGATTCTTCTTCACTTGGAATATTACCAAAATCCTTGATCCGGAACTAATTGATCTGAATATGTCACTTATCCAAAACAATCTTTCGTTCGGAACTTTACTGATTCGGAACTCTAAATTTTTGCCTTGATTCGGAACAAATTGGTCACCCTTGATTCGGAAGTTTCCGAATGAACCTCCTTGGTTCGGAAGTTTAGAACTTCCGAATGAGCACTTCTTGAGTCGGAAGTTACCCCTTGATTCGGAACTTTAAAGAAGTTCCGAATGAAGCTTGATCCGGAAGTTCAAGACTTCCGAATGAAAAGCCTTGATTCGGAACTTGCCCCTTGATTCGGAACTAAGAGTTGATTCGGAACTTTTGAGAAGTTCCGGATGAAACCCTTGACTCGGAAGTTTTCTCTTCGTCCGGAACTTTGAAAGTTCCGGATGAACAAGTTTGGCTCGGAAGTTTTGTTGAGTTAAAATTCTTCCGGATGAACCCTTGGTTCGGAACTTTAGAAGTTCCGAATGAACACTTTCCCTCCTTCTTGATTCGGAAGTTTTCACCTGGAAAGATCAGTAACACAAACAACTTCCCCGAAGAACAAGGGACACAGTAACAGCAGATATAAACACAAATTAACCTAAGTAAACACAAACGATTGATCTAAACAGTTACGAATCAACAAATAAACATCAACAAACAGTTAAAACAAGAAATCAAACAACTTTAACCACAATAATCAAAAACCACTTGGCTCAAAATAAAAGCATGAACATGAACATAAACATAAACACATAAATCAAAGATTAAGAAAGGTAGATAAGAGATTGACAAGATAAAGTAAAGATTGACAATAATTAAATGAAAACTTACTTGAAATTAAATGAATTTAAGGTGCAAGACAAGGTATTTAAATTTGACAAGAAATTAAATGACAAGGTATTTAAATGGTGGAAGAGCTAATTGTCACACTTAGCCAACAAGAAAGAAATGACTATCCTAATGACTATTTATAGGGGAGGATTAAGGAAGCTTCCTCCCCTCTTTCATTTCTTTTTAATTACAAGCTTAAGTCCCTCCTTTTATTAATCTTCATTAATTGCGTCATTAGTCCTTTTCTTCTAATTCTTCTTTAAACTTGGACTTAAAGGACTTTTGGCTTCGTGATTTCTTCGAACTCGTCTTTAAATTCTTCAATAAAATAGACTTGAATTCTTCGGCTTTTGATAAACTTCCGTCTTTTGACTTTTTCCTCGATAAATCTTCAGAATTGGTCGTGGACTTCCGTTCTTTTTGCACTTTTGACTTCTTGACTTCTTCTTTCATCCTTTTCTTCAATAAAAGTCCGTAAATGCCCGTGAATGTCCGTGTTTTCTCCACTTTTCACCTTTTCGTCCTAAATCACAACAAAAACACAAACCACGCATAATTCCGACATAAAAGACATAAAATACACGTTTTGGTTTGGTTATTATTGTACTTAAGTGGTAGAAAAGATGGGTGTTTACACACCTATCAAATCCCCTACACTTGACCATTGAAATGTCCTCATGCAATGCATTAGTTACAAAGCAAGATTTCACTTGTCATCATAATTAATCCACGTTGGCCTTTATTAAAGAGATAGAAAATTAAAGACATACAAAATAAAGAAATCAAAAGCATACCTTGGGTTTTGAAAATGTTATGAATAATCATCATCCTCAAGTTTTCACTTTCTCCAAACCAAGCTTAAAAACTTGATCATTGTTATTATAAGTTAGTAGACTATCACGAACTCATGTGGGCCAATTACTCACTTAGACTCCCTTATTCCTAGGTGTATCTCTTATATTTTATTGCTGTCTTGAATGATCACGAGGATGCATTGTTTGACTTATTTCGATAGTTATTTAGTCTGAAAATAAAGTGAACGATTTAATCAATAGTTAGCTAAAGGACCAAATCTTTTAAAACTCCTTCTCGGGACCTCATAAAGTTCATATCTTGGCATAACTCGCTTCGCGGTTTGAGACCTTTCTCGGACCGATATTTGGCAGCGACTTCATACTTCAAATCTTGAGAGACGTTCATGAAATTATGGTCTTCTCTTCATTATGGAATTTCTTCACTAGAAGTTTTGAGAGATTCATACTTGGACCACGACTTCTTCATTTTTCTCCAATCTTTATTTTGGATTTTGATATACAACGATCCGCCTCCTTTTATGACTTGGATCTATTTATCCTCATACCTTGCTAGGGTCTTTTCGGATACACTTCTCCATGACTTTTGGGGAGTATCTGCTTTTCGTCGTGTGTCTCGATCCTTCATATTGATTTTCGATAAATGATTCTTCACATCACTTTGGATCTTTAGCAACAAAATATAGCCCTCATGCCTTGTTAGGGCCTTTTCGGACTCGCCAATATTCGCATCCCGCTTCAATAAGTTATGCCTTGGCTATGAACTCTAATCCATACCGAGCAACTTTTAAACGATCTGGGGCTAGAAGCTAAGTAACTTTTCAAATCGTACAACCTTATTTATTAGCAGATAAATTTATTAGCAAGCGATGGGAGAATAGGTTTATAATTAACTCACATAAATTCACGAAAGAATACCGAACTTATAATTGGCTCTATCATCTCTCGTTCTCCACAGTTCAAAATCTCAAGTAATGAGACTCGTGGATGCTTAGCCTATTAAATCAAAGTTTTGGGTTTTCGAGTCGCCTATAGGATCTTGCAAATTCTTGGACTTTTTCAAGTTTAGAAATTGCGTTTTAAAGTTCCCTTGATAAACGACTCTCTAGGATCAATTATAGGAACTTGCGAAAAGTTCTTGTTCTTAACCCGTGAGAGTTAAGACTTTCGCGTTTTATAGCTCCCTATATAAAAGCCTAGCAAAACTTGACTTAAACACGTTAAGGATACTAGCTAGAGTAAACTCGGATTGAGTCAAAAGATTCACAATGTTTGAAAATTAAAACCACTTATTAAACATTTATTCTAATAAGGAAAGAAAATAACTAATAGGCCAAAATAGATCAAAAATTTTGAAAAATGTTGAAAAATTGATTTTCCGGTTAAAATGAAGACAAATACAACGAAAAGACCACTTAACTTCGATAGAAGTCCCCCCTACACTAAAGATAAACATTGTCCTCAATGTTTAAGTATGTGGGAGTAAACTCCCCTACACTTAGGACATTGTACACGTTGTTTAAATTTCGCTAAGGAAAAGACAACTAAAGAGATTCCTATTTTAATATTGAGAAAATATAAAATAGTGAATCGAAAAGAGTTTAGGATAGAACCGGGAAGAAGTGGACACGGAATCACGGGTCGTCAAGAATCATCAAGAGTGGATCATTGAAGCTCGAATCCCTGATTAAGAAGTGAGGAGAGGAAAAAGCATACCAAAGGGTCCCCCTACACTTATGCTAAAGAAAGCGAAAAGATAGATGCATGGGTTGCCTCCCAAGAAGCGCTTAATTTTTGTTAACCGAGTCGTGAGCCTGACTCGACCTTGATCATCAACGGAAGAAGCATGAAACATATCCACCAGGATCAAAGACATAGTTTTCATCCATCAATAAGCAGGAGCTTAAGGCGAACAAGGCAAGCCAAATAAGAGTAGGCAAGGTTCCCTTAAGCAGTGATGAAGCACAGTAGAAGCAAGGATGAAGTGGTGCAAGTATGTCTTCAAAATTTCCAAAGATTTTTCCTTTTATTTCATCAGGTGGATACTGAGATGGCTTAAAGACTTCAATACCGGGGTCGAACACCTTTTCCTTTAAGGGAAAATAGCACTCAGGCTCAGCCGAGTGTGAAGAAGATCCGCAAAGAAGCACAACCTCATCCTCAGAAGTGGGACAAAGAGGTGTCAAATCATACGTGCAACGGATTTCGGTGTCGACCGGTTTCTTTTCCTTTGACAAAATTTTCTTCAAATCCAAAGTAGGATCAAGACGATAATCTTCAAAGTCATAAGGAGGGGCATCACTCTCATGAGGGAAGTAAGTATTGAGAAATTCAGAGAAATCTTCCTCAAATGAATAATCGTCCAAAGTAGGATCGAGTGACGGCGGAGGATCTTCATCATGTGAAGAATCGCTCGAGAGAGTATCAGCCTCATCGAAATCGTCGAAAGTGGGCGGCTCGGGATACTCAGAAGTACAATCAAAATCATCCGAATCTGAGCTAGAATCATCATCATCATAAGCATCGAAGACCGGTGGAGAATCATAAATGGGAGAAGCGTCCAAGGTAGGGAGAGAATCATCCACATTATCTTCAAAGAGTGGATTATCAGTGGAAGAATCGAATAGAGGATTGTCATAGACGGTAAAGTCATCGAGCACATTTATCATATTCACTGATTCTCGGCCTCCAAAGGATTTTCCTGTAAGCTTCCCCATTTTAAAAACTTTAGAATCATCCCCGACTCGTAAGATTAACTCACCTTCGGCCACATCTACTAAAGCACGTCCGGTTCTCAAGAATGGCCGACCAAGTATTAAAGGAATACGAGGGTCCATTTCATAATCAACTACGACAAAATCGACCGGGAAAGTAAATGTGCCAACTTTGATAAACACGTCTTCGGCTATACCAACGGGGTAAGCGAGAGTGCGATTTGCAAGTTCGAGAGTCATCTTTGTTGGAATGAGGTCGGGTAATGATAGTGTTTTCCAAACACTTAGTGGCATCAAATTAATACTAGCCCCGAGATCAGCAAGGGTAGTAAATTCTTCAGTTTTGTTGAACACGCAAGGCAACACAAAACGACCGGGATCTCCAAGTTTTTCCGGAAGTTCTCTAAGAAGGACTGCAGAGCAGTTTTCATTTAATCGTGTGTTGGCGAGTTCAATCAGCTTCTCTTTCTTGCTAAGCAATTCCTTGAATGCTTTGACAAATTTCGGCATGTGACAAAGTGCTTCAACAAGGCTAATGTTGATGGTCATTTTAGATAGCATATCCACATATTTCGATACTTGACAGTCATTCTTGGTTAGCTCGTTGGTTTTGCCTATGCGAGAAGTGTATGGGATTCTGGGTTGATAGGGAGACGGTGAAGGTGTAGTTGGTGAAGGTTGTGATGTTGAAGGGTCCTTCTGAGATACATCGTCATGACGAGGCGGAGACGGTAATGGTGTACTACTACTAGGTGTAGGAGGAGTAGGGATACATGGTGGTGGAAGAGGTGTAGATGATGGTGGTGGGTTAGGTGGATTGACAATGGTAATTCCACTACGCGTAGTTATAGCACTCACATTAGCTCGCGGATTAGTGACGGTGTTTGAAGGTAGAGAACCCGAAGAAGAAGGTTGAGCTTCGGGCAAGAAACTAGCCAATAGATTCTTTAATTCAGTCGTTTGAGTGATGAAGGAGGATTGAATATTATCTCGAACCTCGGTTCTAATGTCATTACCTTGCTTCAAGATATCTCCTTTCATATTGATTATTTGGCTTTGTAGATTCTTGATTTGCTCACCTTGGGTTCTCATGATGGCATCAATATCGGGATTAATGGGTGGGTGTTGTTGGGTGGGTGGTTGATAAGGGTTAGAAGCTCTTGGTGGGATTTGGTTGCTTCTATTATAGTTGGTGGCGGGGTTTTGGTTTTGAGGAGAAAAACCGGGTGAAAGGTAATTGTTGGATCGGTAGCTCAGCAGATTTCTATCCCCTTGTTGTCTAGCTTGGTAATTTTCCGGTGAATAATTACCGTAAGCAGCATACACATTTTCCGGATTTCCTTGTGTCGAAGGACAATCGGTGTATGGGTGAGGACCGCCACATGTTTCACAAGGATTAGCAACCGCTTTAACTTGTTGCTGTTGTTGGTTTGAAGCGAGAAGCGTAATACTTTTGCTCATTTCGGCCATCATGCGGGTGAGTTCGGTCATCTCAGGGTTTGCTGAGGTTGAGGAAACATTGACTCTCGGGTTGTTCCTAGAAGATGGAGAGGAATCCCAGTTCTTGTGATGAGTAGTCATGTTCTCAATTAGCTCTCTACACTCCTCGGGTCTCCTTTTCATGAATGTGCCACCGGCGGCTGCATTGATCGTATCACGATCTCGAAAAGTCAAACCGTTGTAGAAAGTATCAATTAGGGTCACATGGAGCATGTTGTGGTTTGGACATCTATCGATCAAGACATTATATCTCTCCCAAGCGTCAAAAAGAGATTCATCGGGATCTTGCATGAAACCGCTGATCTGATTGCGAAGGCTTGTGACCATGGATGGTGGAAAGTAGCGCGACAAAAAGCGTTGAGTCATGTCATCCCAAGTGTGAATAGAATTCTTCGGGAGACGATCAAACCATTTCTCGGCATGATGCGATAAAGTATGTGGAAAGAGTTGTAGGCGAAGTACATCCATTGTGGCCCCAGGCAACTTCATGCTTTGGGTGATTGTAATGAACTTGTCGAGGTGTTTGTTGGCATCATCATCAGGCAATCCTCTAAAAGGGTTTGTTTGCACTTGCTGAATCATGTGGTGCTTCAACGAAAACTCAGGAGCGTTGATTTGCATCGGCGCAATCGGTGCTCCTCGTCCAAACATTGTTGGTTGACAAAGTTCCTCCATGGTCCGAAGATCGGGCTGTGGAAGAGCATTGTTGTTATTATTATTGTTGAGGTGTGGTGGAATCTTGTTGTTGACACCTGACATATCTAAATCTTCTTGAGGCTCGGGCTCTTGATAATTAGAAGATCTAGTACGCATACACCTGAAAATGCAAAAGAAAACAAAACCAAACACAAAGACAATATATATACATAATAAAGATAAAATCTTTTTGGATTTTTGAAATATTTAATTTTTATGGTTTTTTGAATTTTGTAGGCAAGAAAAATAACGCTCACAAGTGAACGGATCCCAAAAAGCAACGTCTCTCTCACAGAAAACCGTCAATCTTAACGAAAAGAGCCGGCAGCGGCGCCATTTGATAACTAGGTTTTTACCTAATTAAAAAGATTATAAGTTCTTTGTCGTGTGTCTAATCGAATTGATTAACTCGGTTCTCTATGTGTGATTCTGTTTTATTTTGGTGTAAACAAAAATGTGTCGTTGTAGTTTTTAAAATTAAAAGTGCGAAACAATTTAAGTAAAGGCGCTCTTAAAGTAGATCTAAGTCTAATTAAAGTAAAGTGCAAGTATTTAAAAGCGTGACTGAAATTAAAAGGCACTAAAATAAATGACGTAAACTTAAATCTATCTAAGGCAAACTTAAAACGCGACTAAAACTAAGGCAAATCTAAAAATAAAGCTAAGGCAAATAAACTTAAAGTGCAATTAAAATAAAGGTGGGAAAAATGAAGCTTGAAAATAAAAATCAAAGACAAAAGCTAATAAGAACCTGAATACAGCTCATTCGGAATAAACCTTCGTTTGGAATAATCACTCGTCCTAAATGTCACCTTCGGTTGAAATGATTCTTCTTCACTTGGAATATTACCAAAATCCTTGATCCGGAACTAATTGATCTGAATATGTCACTTATCCAAAACAATCTTTCGTTCGGAACTTTACTGATTCGGAACTCTAAATTTTTGCCTTGATTCGGAACAAATTGGTCACCCTTGATTCGGAAGTTTCCGAATGAACCTCCTTGGTTCGGAAGTTTAGAACTTCCGAATGAGCACTTCTTGAGTCGGAAGTTACCCCTTGATTCGGAACTTTAAAGAAGTTCCGAATGAAGCTTGATCCGGAAGTTCAAGACTTCCGAATGAAAAGCCTTGATTCAGAACTTGCCCCTTGATTCGGAACTAAGAGTTGATTCGGAACTTTTGAGAAGTTCCGGATGAAACCCTTGACTCGGAAGTTTTCTCTTCGTCCGGAACTTTGAAAGTTCCGGATGAACAAGTTTGGCTCGGAAGTTTTATTGAGTTAAAATTCTTCCAGATGAACCCTTGGTTCGGAACTTTAGAAGTTCCGAATGAACACTTTCCCTCCTTCTTGATTCGGAAGTTTTCACCTGGAAAGATCAGTAACACAAACAACTTCCCCGAAGAACAAGGGACACAGTAACAGCAGATATAAACACAAATTAACCTAAGTAAACACAAACGATTGATCTAAACAGTTACGAATCAACAAATAAACATCAACAAACAGTTAAAACAAGAAATCAAACAACTTTAACCACAATAATCAAAAACCACTTGGCTCAAAATAAAAGCATGAACATGAACATAAACATAAACACATAAATCAAAGATTAAGAAAGGTAGATAAGAGATTGACAAGATAAAGTAAAGATTGACAATAATTAAATGAAAACTTACTTGAAATTAAATATATTTAAGGTGCAAGACAAGGTATTTAAATTTGACAAGAAATTAAATGACAAGGTATTTAAATGGTGGAAGAGCTAATTGTCACACTTAGCCAACAAGAAAGAAATGACTATCCTAATGACTATTTATAGGGGAGGATTAAGGAAGTTTCCTCCCCTCTTTCATTTCTTCTTAATTACAAGCTTAAGTCACTCCTTTTATTAATCTTCATTAATTGCGTCATTAGTCCTTTTCTTCTAATTCTTCTTTAAACTTGGACTTAAAGGACTTTTGGCTTCGGGATTTCTTCGAACTCGTCTTTAAATTCTTCAATAAAATAGACTTGAATTCTTCGGCTTTTGATAAACTTCCGTCTTTTGACTTTTTCCTCGATAAATCTTCAGAATTGGTCGTGGACTTCCGTTCTTTTTGCACTTTTGACTTCTTGACTTCGTCTTTCATCCTTTTCTTCAATAAAAGTCCGTAAATGCCCGTGAATGTCCGTGTTTTCTCCACTTTTCACCTTTTCGTCCTAAATCACAACAAAAACACAAACCACGCATAATTCTGACATAAAAGACATAAAATACATGTTTTGGCTTGGTTATTATTGTACTTAAGTGGTAGAAAAGATGGGTGTCTACACACCTATCAGGTGGCATATACTTACCCAAAACCCATTTATTTCACGACGATGAAGATTGTGGTGACATAAGGATGGTAGGATAGGTTAAGTCCAATGATTCTTCTAGAACCGGAGGAATCTTCCCAAGGACATTCCATAGCTAGAAATAGTAGTCCATAGGAAAGATGGAGAAAGATTGTGAACGGAGCTGAATGCCGACCAAGTACTTAAGTTAGTACTGGAACAATCACAACAAGGTGCTAGTTATGACGTATTGGTAAGCATTGAAGGGGTTGAAGAATGAAAAAGAATTGTAAAGATAAAGGGTGTAAAGAAAGAAGCGCTCCTTACAACTTTAGGCAGAAACTGGGTCAACACATATGCTATTGAGATCATTTAAATGATGCTCGATATTGAAGATATACATCATGGACCCAGTGATGCAATGCACAACCCAACCCAGCTAACTTAGATATCTCTTAAAAGGTATTTGTTTTAATCACATGGAGACAACACGTTATCTATCGATCTATTCACTCTGAATAAATTGGTATTGAAAAGGTGACACTCCTCTCCAGCCTCCGATCACTAAAATCCAAAGTGCACGATCGAGTCTAGAGCCATTTGAGATCATCAAATATCTCATTAGGACACATTTCCATAATTCCTTGCTTCTTCACACACTGTGAAAAGTAAGAAAGATCTTAAGAGTCCTACGCAAAATCTTCATGATCTTGCCTGAACATCCGAGTAATACGAAAGTATTTACAATGAAGATGGAAATCCTTCTTGAGCGAATATCAAAAAGCTCATGGTAGGTGACTTGTGCGATTCTTTATGAATCAAGCTTGTGATAACTGGAAAGCAACAGTGGTTTAATTCTTAACTGAATTTAAACACGTTCCAGGCCTCTACGCAAAATCTCAGTGATCTTGTTAGAACACTCAGAGTGATACCTTAGTGTTCACAGTGATGAGTAGAAATCCTTCTAGTGTTAACATCAAACAGCACTTGGTAGGTAACTTGCAAGATTCAATATGAATCAAGCTCGTGACAACTGGAAAGCAACGATGGTGCGATT
The DNA here is from genome assembly GCA_025667525.1 of Glebionis coronaria. Classification (NCBI taxonomy): domain Eukaryota; kingdom Viridiplantae; phylum Streptophyta; class Magnoliopsida; order Asterales; family Asteraceae; genus Glebionis; species Glebionis coronaria. The sequence goes on from CM046877.1 coordinate 45,906,886, forward strand.
CTATAATGAATCAAACTTGTTCCAGGAATCAGAATTGACGGCTTCAATCATGCGGATAATTTTATCCAAATGATTCACTCTTTACGTTCGCAGTCAGCTTTGGACGATCGAGTAAAGAGAACGGGTTTACCCGCGAAATCTTGTCAAGGAGATTTTTAATAAATCTACCTGCCACAAGTACGATATTTTATATCGTCCAACGGTCTTCACCGACCGGAGGTAAAATGTTACCGAATTAGAATGAAATGTTCAAAGCCATTTCATTCGTGTCTACTTATGTTACGTCTTTTGAAGACGGTGGCGTTGCGGAATCCGAGAAGAAGTCGTCCCCGCATGCTTATACTTTATGTACTTAATACCTCATCTAATTCAAGAAAGCCCAAAAATTAAGTCTTTCGCTGTATCAAACTCTGAAGCTTTCAAGAATTACGAAGGTATAAGTATGTGGGACATGGTGTCACGAGGAGGCGAAGATCATAAGTGATGGATGCACGAGATCAAGGCAAGAGATTAATGCTCGAGACTGATATCAAAGATCACATCAGCATGTTCACCAGAAAAGAAAAAAAAAAGAAAGACGAAGACTACGAGCTCAAGACAAGCATAGTATGCTAGGTTTATCTCATTATTGTAACTTGGGTAATGCCCTTGTTTGGAGTGACCTCCCTTAGGGGGAGATTGTTGGAAATACGTTTTTCGTATTAAGAAGGATCGGTCACTCTAACTATAGTCCATGTAATAGCTCGTAGTTTAGTTATTTATCTTTATTTAACTAACAAGACCATGCCTAGCCTACAACTTGTGTAGGCCGACCCAAATGTAAGCCCAAGCCCATGACAAGGGCTTGGATATATAAACCCTCTCCTTAGATGGAGAGGGTGTGTGGTTATTCATTTTTCACATAGTAAACATAAGTTTCTCTCTCTAGAATTGTGTGTAATCCACCATCTCTCTATCTCTTTCTTTCTCTAAAACATAAGCAAGATTTACATATCCCACATAATTAGTGCTATACATAAGATTACTAAGTATAGACCTAACTCATGGAAAGGTAATGTAAATAAACAATATAATATAATGTAAAAGACACAAAAGGTTTTTCAACGTTTAACTCTTATTATTCAAAGAATTATACCCTATTGTATGCGAAACTGCAATAGGGATTGAATAGACAATGTGTGTGTTTGTGATCTCCTCACTAACGTACTATATCAATCCTATCGATTGGTAAGTTCGACGATTAAGTCAACAGGAGTTTAGAACTCAACTGCTTTCTATCGTATTTGGAATAGAGAATTGTTTGTGAATTTATAAAGCATTCAGTGCAAAAACTTAAGTTCTCTCTTTTACAAGCATCCTATTTATACTAGTCAAGGCTAGGCACGTGACAAAGAATTGCCATGTGCAATTCTAGTCTCATCTAAGGTACAAGGTACAAACTTGTCTTAACCTATTCTAAGTATCAGGACAAAGTCCTTTTACAAGCTCAATACCCTTGTCTAACCTAAAAGGGTAAGTCACGATAAGCTTGTGTTGTACATCTTATCTACTTCAAACTTATCCCGCCTTTACTACAGTCTTCAGGATAGTTTGTTCCTTCAGGGAGATCGTATGGGGCTCAGTGAGTCTGTTGCCACATCTCAATGAACCCATCATCTTCTTCTTCGTCTTAGGAACATCATTCTAGTGAGTTTCGCCTCACTGAATACTTGAGTCTTTATCTTAGACTCAGACTGAGCTCTTGAAGGCAACTCACTGAGTGACTCTTCACTCAGTGACTTCATAGGTTAACTTATACTTAGGCGTATTGATGTTCAAATCCATCAGGGAGGTCACCTTGTACATAATTGGCCATTCTGATGATCAATCAGTACAAGGCTGACCTAACATATAGACACCAAAGTCAGCTGATCACGGACCCTGCGAACCTAATTGAATTAAGCCCGTCCCTTACGGAATTCGGTTCGTCCGTTCTGACTTTGGATTAACCATGATTACTAAATCTCAAGATTTTACACAATCTGACAATATCATTATTAGAGAAGTGTACGTACCTTCGTTGTGTTTGCAACTTTATACAAAAACATATAAATATAGAAAAAGGTTTTTTAGTAATGTGAGAAGTATATAAACAATAATCCTAAAATCTTAATATTGTTTTTAATATAAGCTTAGAATATATTTATTGTTTTATCGTTAATAAAACATAAGAGAGATTAAAATAGAAACATCGTTTTAGGCGATATTTATATTAACATATCATTCATGAGGGAGATCTTGAAATTTAATGAGATTGAAGTGACAAAGATAGACATGAAAGATAATGCAGCTGACGCGTTACTAAGGTGATTTCAAGTCCGAAGTTCGAGTATCGCACGAAAATATTTGGTGTCGGAGTTAACTAGTATTGCCACTAAAGTGAAATTGTTAGAATTATTTTTAGTTCTAGTTTGCATATACATATTAGTCGATTCGATGAGTTTCTTATTTACGCGTGCTTGTCTTGCACGACAAGTAACGTCAGGCTTTGTATAGTAAGGTATGTTTTGAGTCGGCTGATTACACAAGCCGGTCCCTAGTTGGTTAAGACTAAAGAACCAATCCTCTCACCCTATAAAAGAAGGTGACGATGTGATGCTCAAGACACATGCATTCTTCATTATTCTTTCCTTATCAACCGATCACGGTTTTATGGTAATACAATATAATCGTTATGTTATAATCTGTGGTTTTTGCTTCATTGTAGTTTTTTGTGTCTCTCTTATATGCTACATGTGTGTGATACATCTCAGGGCCGAATTTGGACCTGTACGAGCTAGGCCACCGCACAGGGCCCAAGATATTTTAGGGACACCATATTGTTGAGTCAACTTAGGTACATATTAACTCATGAAGTATCTTTTTAGGCCCTGGAACAAAAATGTTGTAATACAATCCAACCATTGGGCCCTTTTCCAACCAAATCTTCAAAATTTATCAGTACCCACATTTGTGCTTTTTTCTGAGTATAATTCAAACTTGAGTTACCAGCAGTATATATATAAATAAATGTCGTTGGTTTTTTTGTTATTTGTGATTTGAGTTATAACTTTGGCTATATTGGCGTAAGGGGCCTGCTTTTTTTTATGGCACAGCGCACCCAAAATCCATGGGATGGCCCTGTACATCCCGCGATCTAATGTTCAGGATACAACTTCAATTCGGATTGTTGTCTTAATTGTCCGACATAATGTAATCCACTTTTTTTTTGAAAACCTTTCAGCCCTTCTGTTCAAAATGATAAAGCTCACCACTGTTTCTAGAAGATAGTATGCAATTTGACAACCTTCAAGTTAAATTGTATATTAATGCATTTTAAATAAGCACTCTTTAACTTATTTAATCATATAACTTAAGTAAGGATGTGGAAATCTTTTAGTAATAAAGAATATACAGAGGACAAAAACACAAGAATAGTTTATTAAAACAGGTCTCCAGAGAATTGTTGTCTGATAATAGAGAATCTTGATTTGCATGGGTTTATGTGGGGTTGGTAACATACCTCCGAATGCTTCATTCCAAAAAGTGGTTTAACCAAACAATTATACCCTTTTTATTGTATTATAATTAGGCCATTGGTCAATGGTCACTACTCACTAACATCTAAATACTGCAGTAAAATATTACAGGTAATGTAAAAGAGACCCTATAAATAGTATAGTAGTGGTCCAAAATATATTGTACCAGTTAGGGTGTGTTGAAACCGAACCGCGAACTGTAAAACCGCAAAAAATCACAGAAACTGCACCACGACAAAAACCGATGATTTAGTTTTAAAAAAAAGGAAAAACCGCAAATGCGGTTCGGTTATGATTTTCGCCCATAAAACCGAACCACAAAACCGAACCGCACCACACAATAATTATTTTATACTGAAAAACGTCACATCGACTATTTTATGCGAGTTATAAGACTTCTTGTGTATATTATTATTGATATTTATATAAGTTATTAGTAAAGTGTTTGTTAGATTCAATTTATGCATTGTTATAACTGAAAAAAATCAACATTTTAAACATAAAACCGCAAAAAGCCACCATTATTATATAAGTCACAAGTAATGGTTCAGTGCGGTTAAACACCGCAAAACCGCAAAAAAAACCGCAAAACCGAAACTGCTGTTTTTGGTTCGGAGCGATTTCTATTTTTAAAAACCGCAAGTGCGGTTGCGGTTCGGTTTTTGTCAAAAACCGCACTAAACCGAACAATGCTCACCCCTAGTACCAGTAGTAAAGTAATTGCCAGTTCGTACACACAGTTTGGTAAAGTATGTGAATAATGAAGATGAACAAGAACGACTGTATATGTGTGCTTTCAGCTTTCTGTTCGGCATATAGACTGAATTGAAAAGGACCTCGATCGTTATTAACGTGCTTTTCAATTCAGTCTATATTCAGGTGGTTCACGTCACGTGCACCCGGTGAATCCTTTTGGTCCGGCGCTCGGGCATATACGTTGTGAATCAGATTAGAACTATCGTGTTTTCTGATTTGAATTTGATTTAAAAAATGTTAAAACACCTAAACTTAACTCCCAAAGAAAGTAACTTGAGAAGAACAATAGTAATATTCAATCACGGTCACTTTCATTTTAATTTGTGTACACTTCTTCACATCATGTCACGTACTTATATTGGCATCCAGGAAACACGAAAGCGAAATGCAACCGAATCATGCTGTATTTAGAGATAATAAATATAGTAAAACTTATACATATGATGCTTATTTAGGACGGTGTATATTCAGTTATACGCGGTACGACTTTGAATTTCACTCGTTAGTTGAGAGTTATTGTTTCTATCGACTTGCTTAGAGTGTCGTGTATTCTCAAGGCATAGCTTCTTGTGCAAGTTGTAATTGTCGGGACAAATGCACGATTTTAAAACACGATGTTCTGATCATGGTCCTTACTAGAGTTTGAGGACGTATGATATATGACATTTCTATTGTAAGAAGAATAAAATTAAGAACTACTCAAAACTAGCTTGTTAAGTGTATAAACGAAATTAATTTGCTTTTGTTAAAATCATCTAAACTTATAAATTTATAGAAGTCTTGCTATTATATCTTTTGTCGTTGAAAAGAAAAAACTAATTAGTTAACTAAGCTACATACGTACTTAAACTAATTTACACTTGCAGAATACCTTTTACTAATGTTGTTAGTATGGTCGCTCATCGTCTGAGTATTTGGGCTCACTAGCTAGTTACGAAGATTCACTTGCGACGACTCCAGGCTATTTAAAAGAATAGTTGTTTTGGGATAAGTCTTCAAAATATTTCCATGGTGTTATCAATCGTAAGAGGCGTCACTTAGCTATCAATGGCATAATGAAGGATGGTACATGGATTACTAGTCCAAATTCAATTAAAGAGGTGTTTGCCACTTTTTTTTGAACACAAATTCAAACCATTCAATGGCTACAAAGTCTCTAACCGTAGCCATTTCTATGAGTCAATTTCCGAAGTTCAAGCAGCCTTCCTAGAATCCGAGTTTTCAGAGAATGAAGTTCGGGACGCTATTTGTGATTGTGGATCCGACAAATCTCCGGGCCCCGATGACTTCACTTTTGCATTTTACAAAAAATATTGGGACCTTTTAAAGTCTGATATATTGGCTTACATTCGTCATTTTCATGCTTCAGGATCCATACCTAGTGGATGCAACTCCTCTTTTATCACTTTGGTTCCAAAAATTGCAAACCCACTGGTGGTTAATGATTACCGCCTGATGTATGGTGGAATGTATATGTGATAATTAAGATACGTCGTTATAGGGTAAATTAGAAAATTACCTTTATGAAAAAGTAATAGACTAATATTACCAATGACGAATTCAATTAAACACGTGATGAACCAAGTTCGTTGTACACGAAGATCTTATGAATTTGAGACGTTTTTGTTTTGAATTGGACAATCGATTCGAATTCGTTTTCGGTTTTTAAATTAGAAATTAAATCTACCAATTTTAAACTATTAAATCTGTAGAAACTAGAAGGGGGGGGGGGGTTGAATAGTTTCTTATTTACTTGTTAAAATGTGGTTTCCAAAAATCCTTTTTCAAAAAACTTAGGCTTGGGGAAATATGTGAAATCTTCTTATGCACAATATGAACAATGATAGTGTAACTAAACTGATACTAACAAAATATATCCACAAAGAATAAAGAATGATAGTGTAACTAATCTAGTACTAACACATGTATATGCATAAAGAATAAAGAATGTAAAGAGTTAAGGGTAAAGAAAGATCAAACCGAACACCAAGGATTTATAGTGGTTCGGCAACGAAGCTTACTCCTCGTTCCTACTACACTCCTCGAGTACTCCTTACTCGAGAGTTCACTACACAACAAGCTCCTTATGGTGGAGAAAACCGTACACGTCGCTTAACCAATTTCCGACTCTAAGCTAAAAGTCGAGCCCTAATCGTAGCTAGGACCAATCTACACAACTATACTTAGTACATACACAACTTCCAAATAGACACAACTACTTGGATCTTCACAACTATGACACAACTACAAGTGTATAAAATTAGATCTTCAATGGATCTTTGGTGGTGGACTCAACACTTCACTAGGATAGTGTTCTACTCTTTGCACTTGGAGAGGAAGGGATGGAAGAGCAAGATTCACTTCTTAAACAAGTAATAATCAAACAAATGATCAAAGATTTGAGTGATTAAAGAAGGGGTTTGAATCTAGAAATAAATGTGCAAAAGAGGTGAGGTGAAAAGCTGAGAATGGTCCACTATTTATAGGACAAAGGAGCCAACGGCTATATCTTCCCGTGGTACCTTATCTTAGCCCGCGGTACCTTATCAATAAGGTACCGTCTAGGCGCTAAGGTGCCGCCAGAATAGACTCCGCTCCTTTTTGTCCTTTAGTGGTGGAGGTCTTATCTGGATATAAAAAATATCCTGAAATAATATTATTAACCAAATAAGAATATGCCATTTTCAAATTTCAAATAATTAATTTAATAAAACATTTTCTTAAAAATAAAGTTTAATAAAAACTTGTCACATTTAATAAAAAGTGAGTTTTAAGAAAAGATTAAATCACTTGATCACTTGATTAAGGTTAGTACTTGTTTATCCATACCTTAAGTGAAAATGGGTAAAATGAAAAATACTTGAACTCAAGAATTCGTTTTTCGTTGTTTTCGTAAATGCTTGTTTTTACATATTGTCGTAATCAAAACTAAGCGAGACCGAAAAATGCAAGTAACGTTTTTAGTCATTATTGCATTAACAAAATCTTATCCTAAAGTGCATGAATCGTAAGCCCCCAAATTATTTAAATCTAAAAACAATTAATTACTTAAAATTAAAAACTATTTAAAATTTAAACTATTTAATAATCTATAAAAATAATTCTATTTAATAATAAAAAATGACTTTTAATCTATTTTTAGAAATCTATTTAACTTTTTAAACTAATAAACTTTATCAAAATTACTCTAACCAAATCTATATTTTTTTAAACTAATTTTATTTAAAATCTAAAATTATAAAAATCTAATTATTAAAATAAACTAATTAAACTTTTTAAATTAATAAAAACATTTTTTTATTATTATTTTTTTTAATTTTTATTTTAGTATATTATATCCTTTATTTAAATAAAACTAATTTGTAAAATTAATTAAATCTATGGAAATAAACTTAATTAAAAACTGTCACAAGTAGTTGTCTATATTAAACCAATAATGCGTAATAAGAACAAAGTGATAACCCAGATGAGCTGGTTATCACGCTGGGTAAGTGAAGAGCAGGTCTCGAGTTCGAGACCTGCAAGTGACAAAAATTTGTGATTATTTTTTTCTTTTTGACAGAATAGAATACAAGTCACAGGAGGTGACTTGAATGAGTTTTTGAGACTGATAAGGTTATCAGTTAGTGATTTAACAGATTAATGGAATCTGTTAAGACATAATAAATCAACAAGCAGCAACTCAATTTAAGCAGTTATATCAGTAGAGCAAACAACAATTTATAAAAGCAAAATCAGTCACATTTAAAATTCTTAAACAAATAAACTAGAAATCAAATAAGCAGATAACAATATCAAAAGAGTAACCAACTCGACAGATCTCATCACATGAGTCAATCCTAAACACGTTAAGAATGACTATCACAAAGTCATCAGAATCCAAACAGGCCCTTATACAAATAAGCAGACATATAAGCAGACTACAAGCAAATTCAAAACTTGATTAAACAGATCTAACTAAATCATTAGATATTCTACTCAAATAAAAACCTTAAGCTCTGATTATATTATCTTACTCAGTTTCAAAATTAACTCAAAAACTTACTACCATAAAACGTTTCAATTCTAAACTCAAATTTAAAATATTCAGCATCAAATATATGTGACATACTTCTAGCATAGTAGATAACAATCACAAAAAAACATCAATCAGGAACATCAAAACTCAAACACGTATCAGGAAATAATACATCTATTCAGCAACAAATAAACTTCAACCAAAGTCAACAATCTTAACATAAACTGAAAATAAAATCCAACTATCCAATTTACCAAAAATAATAACAGCTAAACAGTAAATATAAGCATAAAAAACTTAAACATTAACAGTCTATCTCCTAATTACGTCAACAAGCAGTTTAATACTATCAGTTCAACCCACAGACATGAAAGCAGATTTAAAACTTGAATCATAAAGGAACTTAAATTAGAAACGTACCTTTTGTAGAAATCCTTTGAGACGAAGGCTAGCGATGTGCTACCTTAAGAACCTGAAACGAAATCACCAACACCATTTGTCACCACCTTTGTGACCCTCGATCCAACAGTCATCGAACCAACCATCAAGTAATTTTATTTAAAACTAAACAGTTGGTTTAGTTTAATATCCCATTTTCACTTTTTCATTATTCAATAAAAGCTATACTTTTAGCTTTATCAAATAACAATGATTATTATAACAAATAGATTAGAGAAGTAGCAGATTGTAAAAGTAAAATTAACAGTAATTAAATAGAAACGAGAGTCAAACCAAAACAACTTTTTATTAATATCAGTAAGATTACAAAACTATTTGAAAGGAAAAATACAAAAACTTCTAATCAAATTTTTGCATAATAACAATAAAGTAAAAAAAGAGATAATCAATTACAAGAAAATGAGGGGTTTTTATAGCCATCCCAAGGCTGTTAAGGGGAGAATATCCGGATCTTCATAAGCATATTCCTTCTTCATCTTGACCCTTAGATCATCTATTCCTCTTTCTCTCTCTTGTTGGTTTTGATCCAAAGGCTGATAATACACAACTAGCACACGGATTGCCAACGTGGCATCCGTTAGTGCTAGTTGTGTTAGTTTGATGCTGATTTGTCCCCTTTTGATTGGATGATGGGGAATGGTGAGGTGTCTAATCCATTGGTTTGCTGCCACGTACCCCTCCTTGACCAGTCTTTTCTTCCTTAAAACATGGGGAATTAATTCCCACACGCTTGAATCATATGTGTGCCAAAAAGCCCCAATTAATTCGAACGAATCAATAAACTAGGGTTTGTGAACAGTGGATTTATCTGGTTATTATTTTTGGGGAAGAAAGGAGAAAGGTGAATATCATAGGCTGTATCGACATTTATGTGTGTGAGTGGGAAAACGTGTGAAGTGGGTAACGTTTTATTTATTTGTGAAAAGATGGAAAACGTGTGGTTGTGTTGTGTAGACCTTTGACTGATTGTGAGTTAAATAACTCAACAATCGTTTATATCATGTAACCCTAAAACCAATCCCATTTTATTACGCATCAAGAGTATGGGCTTGTGGCCCATATTGCACACAGTCTGTCCCATTTATTTCCCTCACTGGGCTTTGAAACCCAAAAACAATTATTTACATCCGTTTATAGTAGTATTTTGGGCCTATTGGGCTTTGACCCAAAAGTGACAAGTTTTATTTCCTCAAATGGGCTTTTGGGCCCATTTACCCAATTATGGGTCCCACTTGGCCCATATTATTCAATAAATGTGAAATCCACTAATTCGAACTCGATTTTGGCTTCTTTGATCTTTTTCTTCAAACTCGTGCCGGTTTTCGCGATCTTGGTACCTACACACATTAAAACAAGAAACATACAAACACAAGGTATTTTTGATAAATTTTATGCATTTGTTCATTGTTATTTGATATAATTGATATGAGTAAAATCACTCATATCAAACTCCCCCTTGCTAAGCAATTGTCGTGTCCTCACGCAATGATAAAATAAAACACTAATTACACCATTATTCAACTTTTGACTTTATTATGCAAAGACATAATGTATTGCTTTCATTATTTGAAAAATAACTTTAAGGATCATAAAACTCAAATAGATTCATCGTCCCCGACTTTTCACTTTTCCATGCCAAGTGCAAAAACAAGATCATTGTCAATCATAAGCCCCGAAATTAAACCAACTCATACAAGTAATTTGTGTTAAACTCAATCTCCTATTATTCCTAATTGTATCTCTAGATTTTATTTGTCATTCACCCAAAGGCTCATTTGACTTTATTTGATATTTATTAATCCAAAAATGAAGGCAAGAACGGTGTAAACTCAACACTCAAAACCTAACCTCGACTTCAAAAACCGTTGTCACTAAAGAAAGCCTACATCAAGGATAACTTAACACGATTTAGGGATAAATCCCGGACCCGAAATTTGGCTAATATGGCTACTTAAAAGCAACAATAAAACCTCCAAAGTCAATTATGACCCTATTAATGGAGTTAGCAACAATCACATCATAACACCTTGTGGCTCTTTAAGATGCAATTGTGCTCCTTATTTAAAATCCACACCCGAAGGCTCCTTGGACAAAAATAAGGGAATTGACTTCACCATCCCACCTTACGGATCATGATGATGAAGCAATTTTTATTCAACACGCCCCTTGACATACACCCTAAGGCTCTAATGACAAGGTTAGTGCTACATGACTCCCACCCGAAGGCTCCTAGAGAACATGTTTTTATTTATTCTTCTTTATTTATATGATATCTATAGTAAGCCAAATTTCCGCAATCCCATGATCGAAAGTCCATGACGCTGACACCCTTAATGTGTTCTCACTTTAATTACAAGGGAAGAAAAAGAAGGAGTTACGAGTTAAGATATCAAGCCTAAACCGCTAAAAACTTCATTTATTAAGCAATTATTATTAAAGTGGGGAAAGTAAATACGAGGAGATTAAATCAAACACAAAAATACTTGCACATAGAAGAATTTAACCTTAGAAACTTATGATTGAACTTTATCATCTCTTGTTCTCCATATTGTAAAATTTCAAATATGTGAAATCAATGGATACTTAGCCTATTAAATCAAAGTTTTGGGTTTTCAAGTCATCTATAGGATCTTGCATCTTCTTATACTCTTTCAAGTTTTAGAATTTGCGTTTTAAAGTTCCCTTGATAAACGACTTTCTAGGATCAATTATAGGAGCTTGCGAAAAGTTCTTGTTCTTAACTCTTATGAATTAATACTTTCGCGTTTTAAAGCTCCCTATATAAAAGCCTAGCAAAACTTAATTCAAATACGTTAAAAGCTAAGGTAAAAACCGAGTCGAGTCAAAAACTATTATTATTTTCACCAACGGAAAGCCTACATTCGTGTCAAAAGCACTTATTTTATTTATTAAAACTTAAAAATAACACTAAAAATTTAAAATTTTATTGAAAAATGAGAAAAAGAATACGTTTGGACACGACAAAAGCAATTGCAAGCGATTATATCGATTGACTCCCCCATGCTAAAACCAAACATTGTCCTCAATGTTTCTTAGCTCAAGAGTAACACCCCCTTGCTAAGACACAAAGAGTCTAATGCAAAATCCTAACATGGTAAGAGCACGCAAATCTATAAACCGTTTATTAATTATGCCTCAAGATAAAATGTTAGTCGATAAAAATCAAGGGATAAAGAGTGTGCCCCTATTTGGCATTCAAAGAATGGAAGATCAAGTGGACCTGCAAAAACCGTACACGAGAGTCTTCAAATATTAGGGTCATACCTAAGATTCACAACAAAACACGACCACGAGCTTGAAAGATCAAGCCTTATTAGTGTTAGAAAATAGAAAGAAGATAGAATGTATGGGACTCCCCCACAAGGCACCTCGTTTTTGTTCACCGAGTCATGAGCTCGACTCGATCCCCGCATTCATTGGTCCTTAGGGAAAGTGGTGAAAACCGGCATAATGGAATAAAATCCATAGTAAAGCACGATGCCGGGGTCAAAGATTACATCCTCGTTGTCGGATGACAACCGAAAGGATAAAACTCCAACACAAATCTCTAATAAGAGATGGTAGTCACAAATAATGGTATGGATATAGCATGCTCCCCAAGATAAACTCGCACCAAGATGATTAAAAAGTCTTTCAATTATTGCATCGGTGAAAGGCCGAGATTTCCTTAAATTAACGATTCCGGGGTCGAATACCTCATCCTCGGTGGAGAAAGGAATAGACAACACGGTGTCGTCCCCCCATGCTAATCCTAAATCATATGAAGCACATAGTAATGGTGTGGTAAAAGTCTCAATACTAATGATTTTAACTTACATGACTTTGTTGACCTTATCACTCTTAGGAATGTGAACAAAGGGGTCATGGTACTCAAAATGAGTCGCATGAAAAACCCGCACATTAAGATCAAAGCGTGTGGGAAGGATAATTGGAGCAAAAGTAATTTCTCCCTCCGGATCAACATTATCATCATCATAAATCGGGTGATCAAACCAAGTATCTTCATCACCGTCATTAGACTCTTCCTCAAATTCCGAAGGAATGTCTATATAAAGAAACTCATCAACCTCCTTAATGAGAAGATCATCATCACAAAGGTTGTGAGATGTAGGAGGTATGATGCTCTCAAAATCCTCTTGAAACAATGGATTATTGTTCATTGAAGCTTCAAAGAGAGGATTTGAGTAAGTCACGAAAGTGTCGTCATCCTTGTCATCACAAGAAATATCCGATAAAGTATCAAGTGTATCACACTCGGATACAAGATCATCGTTCTCATTTGAAGGAAATTCATCGGCGAATTCCTCGAGAATGATAGGTAAAACATGAGAATCACGTTCGATCTCGAGATCTGAAACGTCTTCACTTCCCCGTGGAAGTGGATCAATGATAGCAAAAAGTTCATCGATGAACTTATCACATGAATAGTCACTAACCTCACCCGGTGTGAAGTTAGGAATCAAAGGCCCTTCAACGAAAGATTGTGCCTTAGGAACATCAATATGATCCTTAGAAGAGAGTGAAAATGAGTCCATTTTCAAAGATTGTTCAATTAAAGCAATATCACTCTCGGGATCAAAATTCTCACTATTAAACTCACTAGCATCAAATGGCTCACTTAAGTATTCATCAATTTGTTTTTCAATCTTATCATCCTCGTGTGGAGTGAATGTAGATGAGGAAAGGTTACAACATGTTTCAACAAAGCAAACTTCTTCATATGAATTTAACTTTCCTTTATCACAAAATGAAGTTTCCAAAATTGGAAAAACACCTTTATCAAAAAGAGCTTTCTTATTACTTTCAATTGTTTCAACACGTTTTACACTTTTAACTTTCTTAGAAGCAAATCTTGGAATCTTTTCCGGTTTGAAAACAATGCTTTTTATCTCCATAAAACAATTTAATTTCCTCTTTCCTCATATCAACTTGAATTTGAGCCGTGCACAAAAATGGTCGTCCTAAAATAAATGGCACACGAGGATTGGTCTCATAATCAACTATAGCAAAATCGGCTAAGTATAAGAAATTCCCCACTTTCATAATGACATTTTCCGCTATACCAACCGGTCGAGTGGTGGTACCATTAGCAAGCTCAATGATCATTCGAGTGGTACTAAGTGGTGCATAGTCAATAGTCTTCCAAAGGGCTAGGGGCATTATGTTAATGCTAGCTCCTAGATCGGATAGGCCTTTGCAAACTCCAAGCTCATTGAAAACACAAGGTATCAAGAATTGACCCGGATCTTTATACTTCTCGGGAAAGAAATCAAAGAAAACCGAGGTACTAATCACATTCAAAGTACCCTTAGTGACTTCTAGATAAGTTTCCTTAGGTGGAGGACTAAACTCAATCACTTCAACTTCATCTAAATTTTCACAATCATCATAAACGGTTATGGCCTTAAGCTCTCCTTTCGGGTTTGGAATGGTGTTACTAGGTAAGCAACCCGAAGAAGTAGATGGTTTAGACATAAATCCCTCAAACATCGAAAGCAATTTATTTTGACTTTGTTCCAAACTTTGGTGCATACGATTTTGACTTTGTTCTAACCTTTGTTGATTAAGCTCAATCTTGATATTTTGCCCTTTAATCGTATTTAGAAAATCGAGTCTCGAAGTATTAATTTGCCCTTGAATATTATTTTGTAAAGCTTTCATATTTGCCTCATTTGATTTAATGTAGCTTGACAAATCATTTTGATTATTGCTTTGAAAACCTTGATTTTTTTGATTAGCATTAAACCCATTTCCTTGATTATAAATCCCTTGGTTACCACGATTAAAATTATTCCCATTGTTTCCATTGTTGTACCTATTTTGAACCGGTGGAAAACCCGGTGGAGCAACATGATTTTGACGAGGAACTTGACCGTTGGAGCCATAAGTTCCCGTCGCGGCAAAAGCACTAGCTTGATCAAACCCCATGGTCGAACAAGCATAATTAGGATGTGCTCCACCACATGATACACAAACATTCTCAACCATATTAATGGATCCATGAGGATTCTTCCTAAGCTCATTCAAAATCGTGTCAATCTTAGAGTCCAATCTAGCAATCTCGATGTTAGACGAATTCACATTGGAAACACTCGGTGTGTTTCGTGAATATTGTGCTATAGACTTATTTTCAATTATGCACCACGCGTCTCTCAGAGTTTTTCTTAAAAGATTACCACCCGCGGCGGCATTTAAAGAATCTTGTTCAATCATATTTAGCCCATCATAAAAAGTATTAATTTGATGAAATTCCGAGAAACCCTGGTGTGGACATTGTCTCAACAAATCTTTAAATCTTTCCCATGCAACCCCAAACGATTCATGCACTTTTTGTTCAAATCTAGTGATCTCGTTCTTAAAATGTGTTGTCTTAGATGGTGGAAAGAAATAATTCATGAACTTAGACACTAAATCATCCCATGTTAAGATCGAACCCGGTGGTTCTTTCTCATACCAAATCTTAGCATTACCCTCGAGCGAGTACGGAAAAAGCATGAGCTTAATCGCGTCATTCGTCACATCTCTAAACTTGAGAGTCGAGGTAATTCGAAAAAAATTCCGAATGTGAGAATGCGGGTTATCGGTCTCACTGCCACGAAATTGGTCGGCACGAATGAGCGATAAAAGACCCGTCTTAATCTCATAATGATCCGCCAAAATAGCCGGCACAACGATTGCTTCCCCATACCCTTCGGTGGGTGCACAGAGCAATTCCTCCATTGTTCGGTTATCGGCCATCTCTACAACAATAGGTGGAAGCTCGGGTTCCACTATTCGTTGTTGACGATTTCTATTTCTACGGGGAATATTTTCAAGCCTATTAAAATCAATCACAAGTCGAGAAGAACGTAATTGCATACACTACAAAGACGAGAATTTAGAGGATTGAAGAAAAGAATTTAGACAAGAAGAAGATTATTTTTGGTATTTTATTTGGTATTGCTCAATCAATAATGATCGATAAAAAACAAGGAATAAGGATAACTACTATGGAAGTAAATTACCCTCGGTCGACTTTGAAACGATAAGTGAAAACCTAAACGTCTCGAGGTTCAATAAGTAAACTACAAAAATAAAATTTATTACTACTTGAGTCGGCAAACCAATAATAGGTTGTCCCTCTCAATATACGCACAAGCAAGCGGGGAAACGAGGTGCCACAAAGCACTTAAAAACCTTTTCCTTAGACGGCCTTTATAGCACGTCGCCTTATACCCACCTTATAGTTTGTATAAATCGAGTTCAAACTTCTTATTAGTATTTATCTATTTTGCCTTTTATTTTTGTTTTGGATTCGAATACAATAGCTAGGTGATGAAATCCCAACTAAGGCCTTATTTGATAAGTATGTAAATTTATTGTTCTACGTAATACAATATATTATTCACAAAAAACGAGAAAAACGATACATACTATATAATAGAAAAATAACAAACTTTCCGAGGACGGAAAGAGTCTTCAAATCAACGATCAACAAATCTCCACAAAGACGAATCGTACACAAGATCCCCGGCAGCGGCGCCAAAATTTTTGATGTATGGTGGAATGTATATGTGATAATTAAAATACGTTATAGGGTAAATTAGAAAATTACCTTTAGGAAAAAGTAATAGACTAATATTACCAATGACGAATTCAATTAAACACGTGATGAACCAAGTTTGTTGTACACGAAGATCTTATGAATTTGAGACGTTTTTGTTTTTAATTGGACAATCGATTCGAATTGGTTTTCGGTTTTTAAACTAGAAATTAAGTCTACCAATTTTAAACTATTAAATCTTATCCTAAAGTGAATGAATCGTAAGCCCCCAAATCATTTAAATCTAAAAATAATTAATTACTTAAAATTAAAAACTATTTAAAATTTAAACTATTTAATAATCTATGAAAATAATTCTATTTAATAATAAAAAATTACTTTTAATCTATTTTTAGAAATCTATTTAACTTTTTAAACTAATAAACTTTATCAAAATTACTCTAACCAAATCTATATTATTTTAAACTAATTTTATTTAAAATCTAAAATTATAAAAATCTAATTATTAAAATAAACTGATTAAACTTTTTAAATTAATAAAAACATTTTTTTATTATTATTATTTTTTACTTTTATTTTAGTATATTATATCCTTTATTTAAATAAAACTAATTTGTAAAATTAATTAAATCTATGGAAATAAACTTAATTAAAAACTGACACAAGTAGTTGTCTATATTAAACCAATAATGCGTAATAAGAACAAAGTGACAACCCAGATGAGCAGGTTATCACGCTGGGTAAGTGAAGAGCAGGTCTCGAGTTCGAGACCTGCAAGTGACGAAAATTTGTGATTATTTTTTTCTTTTTGACAGAATAGAATACAAGTCACAGGAGGTGACTTGAATGAGTTTTTGAGACTGATAAGGTTATCAGTTAGTGATTTAACAGATTAATGGAATCTGTTAAGACATAATAAAATCAACAAGCAGCAACTCAATTTAAGCAGTTATATCAGTAGAGCAAACAACAATTTATAAAAGAAAAATCAGTCACATTTAAAATTCTTAAACAAATAAACTAGAAATCAAATAAGCAGATAACAATATCAAAAGAGTAACCAACTCGACAGATCTCATCACACGAGTCAATCCTAAACACGCTAAGAATGACTATCACAAAGTCATCAGAATCCAAACAGACCCTTATACAAATAAGCAGACATATAAGCAGACTACAAGCAAATTCAAAACTTGATTAAACAAATCTAACTAAATCATTAGATATTCTACTCAAATAAAAACCTTAAGCTCTGATTATATTATCTTACTCAGTTTCAAAATTAACTCAAAAACTTACTACCATAAAACGTTTCAATTCTAAACTCAAATTTAAAATATTCAGCATCAAATATATGTGACAATACTTCTAGCATAGTAGATAACAATCACAAAAAAACATCAATCAGGAACATCAAAACTCAAACACGTATCATGAAATAATACATCTATTCAGCAGCAAATAAACTTCAACCAAAGTCAACAATCTTAACATAAACTGAAAATAAAATCCAACTATCTAATTTACCAAAAATAATAACAGCTAAACAGTAAATATAAGCATCAAAAACTTAAACATTAACAGTCTATCTCCTAATTACGTCAACAAGCAGTTTAATACTATCAGTTCAACCCACAGACATGAAAGCAGATTTAAAACTTGAATCATAAAGGAACTTAAATTAGAAACGTACCTTTTGTAGAAATCCTTTGAGACGAAGGCTAGCGCTGTGCTACCTTAAGAACTGGAAACGAAATCACCAACACCATTTGTCACCACCTTTGTGACCCTCGATCCAACAGTCATCGAACCAACCATCAAGTAATTTTATTTAAAACTAAACAGTAGGTTTAGTTTAATATCCCATTTTCACTTTTTCATTATTCAATAAAAGCTATACTTTCAGCTTTATCAAATAACAATGATTATTATAACAAATAGATTAGAGAAGTAGCAGATTGTAAAAGTAAAATTAACAGTAATTAAATAGAAACGAGAGTCAAACCAAAACAACTTTTTATTAATATCAGTAAGATTACAAAACTATTTGAAAGGAAAAATACAAAAACTTCTAATCTAATTTTTGCATAATAACAATAAAGTAAAAAAAGAGATAATCAATTACAAGAAAATGAGGGGTTTTTATAGCCATCCCAAGTCTGTTAAGGGGAGAATATCCGGATCTTCATAAGCATATTCCTTCTTCATCTTGACCCTTAGATCATCTATTCCTCTTTCTCTCTCTTGTTGGTTTTGATCCAAAGGCTGATAATACACAACTAGCACACGGATTGCCAACGTGGCATCCGTTAGTGCTAGTTGTGTTAGTTTGATGCTGATTTGTCCCCTTTTGATTGGATGATGGGGAATGGTGAGGTATCTAATCCATTGGTTTGCTGCCACGTACCCCTCCTTGACCAGTCTTTTCTTCCTTAAAACATGGGGAATTAATTCCCACACGCTTGAATCATATGTGTGCCAAAAAGCCCCAATTAATTCGAACGAATCAATAAACTAGGGTTTGTGAACAGTGGATTTATCTGGTTATTATTTTTGGGGAAGAAAGGAGAAAGGTGAATATCATAGGCTGTATCGACATTTATGTGTGTGAGTGGGAAAACGTGTGAAGTGGGTAACGTTTTATTTATTTGTGAAAAGATGGAAAACATGTGGTTGTGTTGTGTAGACCTTTGACTGATTGTGAGTTAAATAACTCAACAATCGTTTATATCATGTAACCCTAAAACCAATCCCATTTTATTACGCATCAAGAGTATGGGCTTGTGGCCCATATTGCACATAGTCTGTCCCATTTATTTCCCTCACTGGGCTTTGAAACCCAAAAACAATTATTTACATCCGTTTATAGTAGTATTTTGGGCCTATTGGGCTTTGACCCAAAAGTGACAAGTTTTATTTCCTCAAATGGGCTTTTGGGCCCATTTACCCAATTATGGGTCCCACTTGGCCCATATTCTTCAATAAATGTGAAATCCACTAATTCGAACTCGATTTTGGCTTCTTTGATCTTTTTCTTCAAACTCGTGCCGGTTTTCGCGATCTTGGTACCTACACACATTAAAACAAGAAACATACAAACACAAGGTATTTTTGATAAATTTTATGCATTTGTTCATTGTTATTTGATATAATTGATATGAGTAAAATCACTCATATCAAACTCCCCCTTGCTAAGCAATTGTCGTGTCCTCACGCAATGATAAAATAAAACACTAATTACACCATTATTCAACTTTTGACTTTATTATGCAAAGACATAATGTATTGCTTTCATTATTTGAAAAATAACTTTAAGGATCATAAAACTCAAATAGATTCATCGTCCCCGACTTTTCACTTTTCCATGCCAAGTGCAAAAACAAGATCATTGTCAATCATAAGCCCCGAAATTAAACCAACTCATACAAGTAATTTGTGTTAAACTCAATCTCCTATTATTCCTAATTGTATCTCTAGATTTTATTTGTCATTCACCCAAAGGCTCATTTGAATTTATTTGATATTTATTAATCCAAAAATGAAGGCAAGAACGGTGTAAACTCAACACTCAAAACCTAACCTCGACTTCAAAAACCGTTGTCACTAAAGAAAGCCCACATCAAGGATAACTTAACACGATTTAGGGATAAATCTCGGACCCGAAATTTGGCTAATATGGCTACTTAAAAGCAACAATAAAACCTCCAAAGTCATTTATGACCTTATTAATGGAGTTAGAAACAATCACATCATAACACCTTGTGGCTCTTTAAGATGCAATTGTGCTCCTTATTTAAAATCCACACCCGAAGGCTCCTTGGACAAAAATAAGGGAATTGACTTCACCATCCCACCTTACGGATCATGATGATGAAGCAATTTTTATTCAACACGCCCCTTGACATACACCCTAAGGCTCTAATGACAAGGTTAGTGCTACATGACACCCACCCGAAGGCTCCTAGAGAACATGTTTTATTTATTCTTCTTTATTGATATGATATTTATAGTAAGCCAAATTTCCGCAATCCCATGATCAAAAGTCCATGACGCTGACACCCTTAATGTGTTCTCACTTTAATTACAAGGGAAGAAAAAGAAGGAGTTACGAGTTAAGATATCAAGCCTAAACCGCTAAAAACTTCATTTATTAAGCAATTATTATTAAAGTGAGGAAAGTAAATACGAGGAGATTAAATCAAACACAAAAATACTTGCACATAGAAGAATTTAACCTTAGAAACTTATGATTGAACTCTATCATCTCTTGTTCTCCATATTGTAAAATTTCAAATATGTGAAATCAATGGATACTTAGCCTATTAAATCAAAGTTTTGGGTTTTCAAGTCATCTATAGGATCTTGCATCTTTTTATACTCTTTCAAGTTTTAGAATTTGCGTTTTAAAGTTCCCTTGATAAACGACTTTCTAGGATCAATTATAGGAGCTTGCGAAAAGTTCTTGTTCTTAACTCGTATGAATTAAGACTTTCGCGTTTTAAAGCTCCCTATATAAAAGCCTAGCAAAACTTAATTCAAATACGTTAAGGAAAAGCTAAGGTAAAAACCGAGTCGAGTCAAAAACTATTATTATTTTCACCAAGGAAAGCCTACATTCGTGTCAAAAGCACTTATTTTATTTATTAAAACTTAAAAATAACACTAAAAATTTAAAATTTTATTGAAAAATGAGAAAAAGAATACGTTTGGACACGACAAAAGCAATTGCAAGCGATTATATCGATTGACTCCCCCATGCTAAAACCAAACATTGTCCTCAATGTTTCTTAGCTCAAGAGTAACACCCCCTTGCTAAGACACGACGAGTCTAATGCAAAATCCTAACATGGTAAGAGCACGCAAATCTATAAGCCGTTTATTAATTATGCCTCAAGATAAAACGTTAGTCGATAAAAATCAAGGGATAAAGAGTGTGCCCCTTTTTAGCATTCAAAGAATGGAAGATCAAGTGGACCGGCAAAAACCGAACACGAGAGTCTTCAAATATTAGGGTCATACCTAAGATTCACAACAAAACACGAGCACGAGCTTGAAAGATCAAGCCTTATTAGTGTTAGAAAATAGAAAGAAGATAGAATGTATGGGACTCCCCCACAAGGCACCTCATTTTTGTTCACCGAATCATGAGCTCGACTCGATCCCCGCATTCATTGGTCCTTAGGGAAAGTGGTGAAAACCGGCATAATGGAATAAAATCCATAGTAAAGCACGATGCCGGGGTCAAAGATTACATCCTCGTTGTCAGATGACAACCGAAAGGATAAAACTCCAACACAAATCTCTAATAAGAGATGGTAGTCACAAATAATGTTATGGATATTGCATGCTCCCCGAGATAAACTCGCACCAAGATGATTAAAAAGTCTTTCAATTATCGCATCGGTGAAAGGCCGAGATTTCCCTAAATTAACGATTCCGGGGTCGAATACCTCGTCCTCGGTGGAGAAAGGAATAGACAACACGGTGTCGTCCCCCCATGCTAATCCTAAATCATATGAAGCACATAGTAATGGTGTGGTAAAAGTCTCAACACTAATGATTTCAACTTGCATGACTTTGTTGACCTTATCACTCTTAGGAATGTGAACAAAGGGGTCATGGTACTCAAAATGAGTCGCATGAAAAACCCGCACATTAAGATCAAAGCGATTGGGAAGGATAATTGGAGCAAAAGTAATTTCTCCCTCCGGATCAACATTATCATCATCATAAATCGGGTGATCAAACCAAGTATCTTCATCACCGTCATTAGACTCTTCCTCAAATTCCGAAGGAATGTCTATATAAAGAAAATTATCAACCTCCTTCATGAGAAGATCATCATCACAAAGGTTGTGAGATGTAGGAGGTATGATGCTCTCAAAATCCTCTTGAAACAATGGATTATTGTTCATTGAAGCTTCAAAGAGAGGATTTGAGTAAGTCACGAAAGTGTCGTCATCCTTGTCATCACAAGAAATATCCGATAAAGTATCAAGTGTATCACACTCGGATACAAGATCATCATTCTCCATTTGAAGGAAATTCATCGGCGAATTCCTCGAGAATGGTAGGTAAAACATGAGAATCACGTTCGATCTCGAGATCGGAAACGTCTACACTTCCCCGTGGAAGTAGATCAATGATAGCAAAAAGTTCATCAATGAACTTATCACATGAATAGTTACTAACCTCACTCGGTGTGAAGTTAGGAATCAAAGGCTCTTCAACGGAAGATGGTGCCTTAGGAACATCAATATGATCCTTAGAAGAGAGTGAAAATGAGTCCATTTTCAAAGATTGTTCAATTAAAGCGATATCACTCTCGGGATCAAAATTCTCACTATTAAACTCACTAGCATCAAATGGCTCACTTAAGTATTCATCAATTTGTTTTTCAATCTTATCATCCTCGTGTGGAGTGAATGTAGATGAGGAAAGGTTACAACATGTTTCAACAAAGCAAGATTCTTCATTTGAATTTAACTTTCCTTTATCACAAAATGAAGTTTCCAAAATTGGAAAAACACCTTTATCAAAAAGAGCTTTCTTATTACTTTCAATTGTTTCAACACGTTTTACACTTTCAACTTTCTTAGAAGCAAATCTTGGAATCTTTTTCGGTTTGAAAACAATGCTTTTATCTCCATAAAACAATTTAGTTTCTTCTTTCCTCATATCAACTTGAATTTGAGCCGTGCACAAAAATGGTCGTCCTAAAATAATTGGCACACGAGGATTGGTCTCATAATCAACTATAGCAAAATCGGCTAAGTACAAGAAATTCCCCACTTTCATAATGATATTTTCCGCTATACCAACCGGTCGAGTGGTGGTACGATTAGCAAGCTCAATGATCATTCGAGTGGTACTAAGTGGTGCATAGTCAATAGTCTTCCAAAGGGCTAGGGGCATTATGTTAATGCTAGCTCCTAGATTGGATAGGCCTTTGCAAACCCCAAGCTCATTTAAAACACAAGGTATCAAAAATTGACCCGGATCTTTATACTTCTCGGGAAAGAAATCAAAGAAAACCGAGGTACTAATCACATTCAAAGTAGCCTTAGTGACTTCTAGAAAAGTTTCATTAGGTGGAGGACTAAACTCAATCACTTCAACTTCATCTAAATTTTCACAATCATCATAAACGGTTATGGCCTTAAGCTCTCCCTACGGGTTTGGAATGGTGTTACTAGGTAAGCAACCCGAAGAAGTAGATGGTTTAGACATAAATCCCTCAAACATCAAAAGCAATTTATTTTGACTTTGTTCCAAACTTTGGTGCATACGATTTTGACTTTGTTCTAACCTTTGTTGATTAAGCTCAATATTGTTATTTTGCCCTTTAATCGTATTTTGAAAATCGAGTCTCAAAGTATTAATTTGCCCTTGAATATTATTTTGTAAAGCTTTCATATTTGCCTTATTTTATTTAATGTAGCTTGACAAATCATTTTGATTATTGCTTTGAAAACCTTGATTGTTTTGATTAGCATTAAACCTATTTCCTTGATTATAATTCCCTTGGTTACCACGATTAAAATTATTCCCATTGTTTTCATTGTTGTACCTATTTTGAACCGGTGGAAAACCCGGTGTAGCAACATGATTTTGACGAGGAACTTGACCGTTGGAGCCATAAGTTCCCGTCGCGGCAAAAGCACTAGCTTGATCAAACCCCGTGGTCGAACAAGCATAATTAGGATGTGCTCCACCACATGATACACAAACATTCTCAACCATATTAATGGATCCATGAGGATTCTTCCTAAGCTCATTCAAAATCGTGTCAATCTTAGAGTCCAATCTAGCAATCTCGATGTTAGACGAATTCACATTGGAAACACTCGGTGTGTTTCGTGAATATTGTGCTCTAGACTTATTCTCAATTATGCACCACGCGTCTCTCGGAGTTTTTCTTAAAAGATTACCACCCGCGGCGGCATTTAAAGAATCTTGTTCAATCATATTTAGCCCATTATAAAAAGTATTAATTTGATGCAATTCCGAGAAACCGTGGTGTGGACATTGTCTCAACAAATCTTTAAATCTTTCCCATGCAACCCCAAACGATTCATGCACTTTTGGTTCAAATCTAGTGATCTCGTTCTTAAAATGTGTTGTCTTAGATGGTGGAAAGAAATAAATCATGAACTTAGACACTAAATCATCCCATGTTAAGATCGAACCCGGTGGTTCTTTCTCATACCAAATCTTAGCATTACCCTCGAGCGAGTACGGAAAAATCATGAGCTTAATCGCGTCATTCGGCACATCTCTAAACTTGAGAGTCGAGGTAATTCGAAGAAAATTCCGAATGTGAGAATGCGGGTTATCGGTCTCATTGCCACGAAATTGGTCGGTACGAATAAGCGATAAAAGACCCGTCTTAATCTCATAATGATCCGCCAAAATATCCGGCACAACGATTGCTTCCCCATACCCTTCGGTGGGTGCATGGAGCAATTCCTCCATTGTTCGGTTATCGGCCATCTCTACAACAATAGGTGGAAGCTCGGGTTCCACTATTCGTTGTTGACGATTTCTATTTCTACGAGGAATATTTTCAAGCCTATTAAAATCAATCACAAGTCGAGAAGAACGTAATTGGATACACTACAAAGACAAGAATTTAGAGGATTGAAGAAAAGAATTTAGACAAGAAGAAGATTATTTTTGGTATTAGCAACGAGCAATCTGCATTCGTTAAGAACCGCCAAATTTTGGATGGTCCTTTAATGGTTAATGAGATCATCGCTTGGTATAAGCAAAAGAAGAACCTTATAATCTTTAAAATAGATTTTGAAAAAGCATTTGACTCGGTTTCATGGGATTTTCTTGATCGTGTCATGGACTTCATGCAATTTGGTTCGACATGGAGAACTTGGATTCGAGGTTGCCTCTTCTCGTCTAGTACTTCTGTTTTAATTAATGGTAGCCCTACTACCGAATTCCCCATTAGGATAGGATTAAGGCAAGGTGACCCCATATCTCCTTTCCTTTTCATTATAGTGATGGAAGGGCTTCATGTAGCCATTGAAGATTCAATTCAAGCAGGTTTTTTCCAGGGAGCACAGATTGGTTCGTTGCACATTTCACATCTTTTCTTTGTTGATGATGTTCTTATTTTGGGAGAATGGTCTCGACATAACATCCAAGGTATTGTATATATTCTTCAATGTTTCCATAAAGTTTCGGGCCTTATGATCAACTTAACCAAGTCTAATCTTTTTGGAGTGGGGATTCGGTTTGCTGATGTTCAAAACTTGGCAATGCTTACTGGTTGTCAAGCCTTAAACTTCCCCTTCACATACTTTGGTCTCCCTATTAACTCTAATATGTCTCGATGTAAAGGGTGGGACTCCATCATTGAGAAGTTTACTCGCCGTCTTTCTAAATGGAAGGCTAACATGCTCTCGATTGGTGGTAGATCCACCTTAATTACTACAGTGCTTGGAACTATCGGTAACTACTACTTCTCTTTATTTCCCATGCCCTCTCAAGTTAATAAATGTTTGGAAGCTATTCGATGTAAGTTTTTTTGGGGATCACATTCTTGGGTTGCGTGGAATTCAGTTCTTGCCTTGAAGCGTAAAGGTGGTTTGAGTATTGGTAGTCTTTTAGCGCTCAATCTTTCCCTTATCCAAAAATGGAGGTGGAGGTATGTTAAGAATCATGATTCTCTGTGGGTTAATCTTATTAACCAAACTCATGGCCCATACCGAGGGGGAACAGATTTCTATAAAAATTGTCGAGTTCATGGTGTTTGGTCAAATATTGTGGGTTCCATCAACTCCTTGGCCAACAAGAATATCATCCCTCTCGCTGCCTTGAAGAAGCAAGTCAATAATGGCAAAAGCACCAAGTTTTGGGATGATGTTTGGCTATGCGATAGCCCTCGTAAATAGAAGTTCCCTCGCCTATATCGGTTAGACATTCACCCTAATGGTACGGTGCATGATAAATGGAATTCGGGTTGGATTTGGACTTGGTCTCGAAGTATCAATGGCGGTGTCACCAGAGCTCAACTAGATGAACTTTCTAGTCTTCTTCGCAATTCGTTCCTCACGGATAAAGACGATTCTTGGATATGGTGTCTTGATAATTCTACTGTTTTTAATGTTAAAGACACTCGGAATCTTGTAGATGACTTAATGCTTCCCGACTCTCCCAATTCTACTAGATGGTGCAGAGTAATTTGGCTAGCTCTTCGTGACCGTATCCCTACGAGATGGAATTTGAGTAGAAAAGGTATAGAAATCAACTCTTTGTTATGTCCTAATTGCACAACCAACCGCCCGAAAACTACTAATCATCTGTTAATGGAATGTTCTCTTGCAACGGAATTATAGATGAAGATCTTCAAATGGGTAGATATTTTGGTTCCTAGATGTAACACTATTCAAGATTTATATGGTTGGCTTGACCATTGCACTTTTTCATCTTCGCATAAATTAATTATGGAAGCTATCTTTGGAGTGACTAATGGGGCATTGTGGAACTTTCGTAACGAGTCTATTTTTGGAGCCCAAGCCCCTCTTCGATCTACTTTATTTGACAAAGTAGTTTATTATTCTTTTTTATGGTTTTATAATAGGTATATGAAATCCTCAAAGTCTTGGAACAATTAGATGCAAAATCCTTTGATTATTTCTATCTTGTAAATGTTCTTTGTTGCTAGCTTCTTGCTAGTTTAATATTATCTCAGCCGTTCAAAATAAAAAGTCGGCTCGCAATGTCGAATCAAAAACTCATGTATATAAAAGAAGCTACCCGCACTAGTAAGTAGCAACTGATAGTGACTTATATTCCGTCTTCAACTTTTTTGTCTCGCGACTTAGATGATGCTTTTTAGATACAATAAAACAACCTACATCTTCTTTATTATTTATTCTATGCAAAACAATAAAATAAAATGATGTGTGTGCCGACCTACGTCGAGTACCTCCCAATTCTCGACCCTCAACCCACACAATCTACATGTTTGTAATGGTGGAGACCTGGTCATAATTCAATCGACCGACTAGGTCGACATCCCACTATAGGTAGCCTTAGACAGTAAAAAAGACTTTTCAATATAAATATATGTTTATCAAGGAAACTTTTTACCAAAGGAAAAAAAGAATGCAAACCTCTTCACTGAGTTATACTCCCTCCGTCTCTAAATAAGTATTCACTTTGATTTTTTGCGGTTTTTCTTATTTAACTTTGACTGTAAATATCATCTTTTGTGTTATACAATAGTTGATGAAAATTATATCAATGAAAAATTTATTTAAAAACTCAATTCATTCATATATTTTGCATCGAGTATTATATAATATGTTACGCCCGAACTTTGTGCGGGTCGGACCGATGCCATCTATCTATATGTTTAAGTTTATTTAGGATATCTTTTATTGTTTAGGAATATCTTTTATGTTTTAATGTTTATCTTGTGATCAGCTTGTGACACAAGCTAGGGTTATTCGGTATAAATACCGAATCATTATTATGAATCAATCAATCAAAGTTAATCAAATAATTGTCTAAGTCTTCTTGTCTCTCTTTCTTATGGAGCCAGCACACGCTATAGTGGTGCCCTATCCCGATACTACCCGAGAGGGTCGTATCAATTGGTGCTCTCGTTGAGAGCCCTCAACTCGTTGGGGGGGGGGTTTGATTTAGGATTCCAACTTCAAAAAAAAAAGTTACTGTTCATAGAAAGCACTGTTCATTAGAAAGTATTGTTCACATGGTACTATTCATCGACGTACTGTTCATAAGGTACTGTTCATCGAAAAAAATAATAAAATACATTTTTTTATTGTTATTCGGTTGCTATGGCATCGGGTAACAACGATTGGGACGCGCTATCTAAGCTCTTGCAGAAGGGTACGGTGGGCGATTATGAGAGTAAATTTATGATACTTGCAGATCGGGTTACAGAGATGTCTACATATTTACTTATGTATTTTTATATATGTGGACTTAAACCGCTCCTACAATGTGCACTCTCAAGGTCAGCCCCTACATGTTTAGACGAAGCTTTTTCCTTAGCCCGTACAATGGAGACACGTTTTGAGGCAATTGCAGGGAAAGGGCTGAATGTTGAAGAGAAACTAGATACCGTTCTATCATGGCCAAGTGAAGAAGTTCCACCCGTGATTAAAGGGTCCTTATCTGATGATGAAGATATTGGTGTTGATGAGGTTAGTGGCACACTAGACGGTATTTTCGATCTTGGTCAGAGTAATATGGAAGGCATGAAAGTTTGTAGTGAGTTTGGTCAATTTTCAGAAAATAAAGAGAGTGTGAAAGAGGTTGGAGGTGGTAGTTTTGATGATTGTTGGGATGAAATAAATTTTAATCTAAACAAGGAATTAAGGGACAATGGGGTTACTTCTTTGGTCGCTCATGAAAGTTCGCGAGTTCGTCAGTTATGGGAAAGAATTGGTATAGGTGATATTCACGAGTCCATGGATAATGGGTGCATCCACAAATTTGTTCAACCGAAGGCGTGGGAATGGATGCCGGACTCCCTATCGGCGTATTTTTCTTATCACCTTGAGGGCAAGGTGGATTTTGAAGGTGTGGGGAGTATTAGGGTCTGGCCAGAGATAGGCAAACGAAGGGTATTGTGTTATATCCAAGACAGTAGCAGGAAGAAGAGGAAAAAGGGTGTTTGTATCGGTAGCAGACGATTGGAGAACAAACTGAGTTGGAGAACAATCTTTGTTGGAAAACTATTTGAGTGGAGAACTATTTGGGATCCTGGAATTAAGAATGTTTTTCAAGACGTCACCTTGAGGGCAAGGTGGTTTCGAAGGAGTGTGGAATGTTACGCCCGAACTTTGTGCGGGTCGGACCGATGCTATCTATCTATATGTTTAAGTTTATTTAGGATATCTTTTATTGTTTAGGAATATCTTTTATGTTTTAATGTTTATCTTGTGATCAGCTTGTGACACAAGCTAGGGTTATTCGGTATAAATACCGAATCATTATTATGAATCAATCAATCAAAGTTAATCAAATAATTGTCTAAGTCTTCTTGTCTCTCTTTCTTACGGAGCCAGCACACGCTATAGTGGTGCCCTATCCCGATACTACCCGAGAGGGTCGTATCATAATACAAACATAAATATTTACGGTTAAATTTAAACAAGAAAAATCGAAAAAAAATAAAATAACACTTATTTAAAGAACAAAAAAAGTACCTTTTAAAGAAATCATGAACATTAAAACTAAGGGAAAAAGACATATATAGTCATTTTAAGCATTAAACAACCTTATCATGGTCAACTTTTCAACTAGGGACAAATTTGGTCATGTTGAGCACTTCACAAACTGCACAACTGCACAACTCCACTACTTTATTGACATGTGTCTGACTGACACAATATTTATTATATTATTAAAATATTGAAATTACAAATATACCCTTACATTTTTTCTATCTCTTTCTTTCTTCTTCTTTCTTCTGTTTTGTATCCAAGTCCATATCCAGTCCAATCTTAAACAACAAATCACATTATGTTCTTCTGTATCTCTATTTGCTAAATATGATAATCTGGTTTTCGAGTTATTGGTGCTAATGTATACTACAATTCTGCATCAATGAGAAAGATCTAGTTGAAGTGTTGCAATCACAAATCATTTACTCAAATGTCGCCAAAGGAATTCTTGCAAACTCAATCGATCTAAAACGAACTTTTGGATTGGATGATCAGACCAAATTCTGTTTGGAGGTTATTCCCGATTACCTTTTAGTTTCATCCAGTTTTTTTGTTTTTACTTTTGGTTTTAGAAACAAACAGTGTTTTGTCTGGTTACATATATGAAGACGTATTATGTTGGCAGATTTTGGAGAACCACAAACAATCTGTGCCCTTTTTATAGCACATAACGTGTTTGATATTATGCCTCACTGAAATTTGAGAGAAAAAAATTAGTCTAGAAATGTGTATTTTTGCTCACCATTATGATTCCACGGAAGAGAATATATAAAGCTCTAGTTTACATAAGAAATTGAGTTATAAATTTTTTGATTTAGTAGTAAGGTTTTGTTTATAAGTAATTTCTTGTACGTACACAAACCTTCGAGAATCCTTAGGACTTCCTACGGACTGGCCCTTCCTGATTGTGTGCCGAGGACCAATCTCAGGCGTGAAAGTAAGTAAAGTGTTTGCTGGGAGGCCTAAATAAATGAATAGTTGTTTGTGTGTAAATGTGCGGTAAATGCGTAAATACTACCTGGATCTTAGTAAAAATGAGGGGTATTTATAGTACCATTATCACTGTGCAATTCCACTGTTCCTGACGCTTTAGGAATGGTCGCACCGAATTAGCCATCCTAAGTGTGTCAGGCGGCGGATCTACCTGGGGATAAGATCCCGTAAATTGTGGATTGGTGGTGTTCCTATGAGTCCATTGTGTGTACTGCTGGATAAAAGCTGGTAAAAGGACTAACTAATTAATAGTCTGTCTCCTCATTTGATGCTTGCTCCTACGGTCCTCCGATGCTCCCTCGTGATCTCCGGATATGCAGTAGCAGTGGTAGCACTTAGCAGTACTAGTTGTTTGTTTTATACAAATGTAAAATGAAGTAGCTTTTCTAGAAAATAGGAAAACACTAAACGCTCCTTCTATTACATCTTTCAGTTTTTTAGTGTTTTTGCAAGTAACTATAGGCTGGATTGGGTTTAAGAGTTTCACATTTTTGTAAATTTATTGCATAAAGTTGTTATAATGTGATTTGTTGATTTCTTGTTCATGGTTTTTATGTTTAGGTTTTTGTTTCTAATAGGAGATGTAATTTGTCAATATGGGTTAGTATTGATGTTTTTAAAAAAAATGTTAAATGTATAATTGTGTCATAAGTATGACCTCAATAGAAAGGTGGAGTAATAAGTTAGAGCGATTGCGTTTCATGGGAAAAATGTGCTATGCTAATGCGAAAGTTTTTAGTTTCGTTCTCCTTGTTTTGTGACAATGATGGTGGATCATTGGTCATAATTTATTTTTATAGCTCAAAGTGGTGATGTTGATCAAGTGACTTGGTTGGAAATGTGAACGTCGAAAAACTAGTGCCGAGCTTAAAGAATCTTAGTAAAGTAATTGAACTATTATCACTAAGCGTCAAAGTACGGAGTGTGTCTACTTTCATTATACTGTTACTGTATGAAGATAATATATAAGAGAGTCTAGTCTAGTGACAAAACTAACACTTTGCTTTGTTTACTATTTTGCGATTTGCTTTTTCAGAATAAGGAGGTAGCTACTGAAAATTTTCAGAGGATATGTGAAGCATATGAGATATTATGCGATGCGAATAAAAGACAGATCTACGATATATATGGTATGGAAGGGTTAACCTCAGGTTTAGAACTTGGTCCAAAGTTAAATAAAGCCGAAGAGATCAAGGAAGAACTCGAAAGACTAAAACGCAGAAGAGAAGAAGAAAAAAAGGCTGCACAGTTTCAACCTTCTGGTGTTATCCTTACACAATTATCTGTTCCAAGTTTTCTAGTCGGGCATGGTTTAGTGAGAGGGTATGACTACTGATTGTTGACTTTTTAAGTTAAACTGAAACTAACATAAAATAACTGGCCCATCTTTATGTCATTTTGTTTCTTTGACAATAAGACCTATAAAATGGAAATGTTAAACGATAAAAAACAGTTGGTTCTTTTGATAAAAAATGAGTATTAATCTTGCACTATTCATGAAATGATGCAAATATTGATGAATCTGCAGAATGTCGATGACTAGCGAACTCCAATCTCATGTATCGAAAAACAATGTGATTGCTTTTGGTGGAACCCTTGCTGTGAAAGGAAGTGATGGTAATGCAGCTGCTAATGCTGTTTTCAGGCATCAGTTGTCTTCTGTATCCTCCGTCGAAATCATGGCTTCTTTTGGTTTACGTGGATTAATAGGCGTGCAAACATCTCGGTAAATAAAATGTTTCTTTTTAAAGATCTTTTTTATTATCAAAATGGATTGATTTTTTGGTCGGTTATAGTTTTGATTCATTGGTTTGTTGGTTCAGCCAGCTGTCTCGTAGTTCCAATGCAACAATGGGACTTACCATGTCACTTAGAGATGGTTCAATAAATCTTTCTAATGCTTGGAACCGTCAGCTGTCCACATCAACAAGTGCAAATGTAAGAAGCCCTATCTTATCCTTTTTTCAGAATATAAAGATGTTTTTGCGTCGAAAAAATTCAAACTTATGCTTGATAAAAGGTGTCCCAATCGCGAATATTGTAGGATGTGTACATAGTTGTGCTGGTGTATGTATCTCTTTCTCAGTTTAGGGTGTGGTTTGGAAGTGATTATGTGATATCTAATGAGCAGGTTCAGCAACTAATGTTTGAATGTTTGATAGTTCTTCTAATTATTAAGGAAATGCCTACATTAAAATAATTAAATCTATTGTTTGTGTAAAAGTGTGGGACACCTTAGGAAATGGGGGCAGAAGTCTCGAGTTAGACTAAAAAGAGGGAGAAGATTGTCAAATTTATTTACCCATGGATAAATGGTTCTGTTGAAACTGGTATGAATCTGATTTTCATCTAGAGTCACAATAATATCCTCTTTCGACTGTTTTTTCAGATAGAGCTGAATTTAGGGTCAGACTCCTCGATTGCTGTTGGATGGCGAAAAAAGAACCAAACAATGGCTGCAGTCGAAGAAATTAGGGTATTTTTTTTTATAACTTTTGATTTTCAACTTTCTTTGCAAATCACGTTCTTGAAATTTCAAAAATACATATCTAATATGTGAAATTTTCATGGTTATTGACACGACTTCCTAAAACTACAGATTGGCACCAGTGCGATTGGTGCAGTTGGTCGTTATACTCATCGGTTCTCTCCAAAGTCCCATGGACGTATTACTGGAAAAATAGGAAGGTAATTCTAAGTACTTTTTTGTTCTATTGTTTTTCTTTAGTTCCATATGATACTCTTGTCAAGTCGTCTACTCATTCTATTAGAAAAATGATTAATGTTGTAAGATAGAAAGCAGAAGAAGGTATGTGTTGAACGATATTCGAAACGAGAAAGCGATGATGAAAGTCAAAATTCAGATCATGATGTTGATATTGAATCAGAAGAAGAATGTGGTATCTGCATGGAGTCGACCGATAAACTCGTGTTACCAAAATGTAGTCATGCTTTGTGCTCGAACTGCTATGATGAATGGTAAGCTTCTCAATCCGTTACGGTTATACATTCATAATTGTACAGTACAAGCACCGTCACACATTAGTCTAGCGTTCAAGATTTCCTTTTACATGATGTTAGGATCATTTTATTCAGTCTTGTTTAAATTATAAGCTGGTCATTTCACTGAAATCCAAATATTCTTTTGGCCAAAATGCAGGAGAACAAGATCATTGTCGTGCCCATTTTGTCGTGTCAGCCTAAAACGAATCGACCCTTGTGAACTTTGGGTGTACGTGGACAAGAAAGAAGTGATGGACATGGCCACAGTAACATGGGAAAATCTTAAAATATTCTTCATGTATATTGAGAAGCTACCACTCATTGTTCCCGACTCTTTTATTGCATTTGTTATATTTAAAGAGGTCCGAGTATACAAAATATCGGAACATAATTCAAATGTCGTTATACTTTAGCTTAGAAGTTTATGCGAAAAGATAAATCAAGAAAAGAACTTGATATCTATGTAAACTGCATTATATATACATCAGATGGTTATTTGGGGATGCAACATAATAAATCCTGAAAACCACAAGCTCATCCTCGGCCTCCTTCAACAAGCTTATCGTCTGAGGTTTAATATACTTAGTTATAACTTAAACAGGAACACACGAATATGCTCCACCTCCATTGCTCAACTGCTCGACCTCAATGCTCAAGTGCTCAACTGCTCCACCTCCACTGCTCAACTGCTCGACCTCAATGCTCAAGTGCTCAACTGCTCCACCGCCACTGCTCAACTGCTTCAGCCTATATACTTGGCTTTGTCGTGGTTTACACAGACCAAATCATTCAGAATTCCAAAAAGTGCATTGATAACCAAACGTTATGTGATCAGCCCAGGCTGGGTTTCGATCCGGTTGAGGCTGTTGTCCGGTTCATTCTTCCTTCTTCAACAACACCCGCTTTCTATTTTCATGTAACTGTCTTATCTTCCTATCAATTTCGTCAACCTCTTCATCAATTCTCTTTTCTTGTATCTTATGCTCCTCAACTTTCTCCACGACCCCTTTCCTCCGATCATCAAGCACCACTTGATTGTCCTTCAATAAAAGCAAACGCGTCTATAGGAAACCGACCAGCTCGTAACTCCTCAAACGAATACTCAACACTATCAGCACTGCAAGTAACAAAAGGCGTTGAAGGAGTCATGGTTACTTTCATCAAAGCTGTTGCTGGACTCCCGTCTTGACCCCATATCCATCCCATTTACAGCAACTACAAACTGGAATTCGTTATCACCACCAGAATTCGCGTGGGTGAGATTTGTATCTTCTAAGTCACCCAGAGAGAATAGAAACAATCTAAGCTTTTGTGACCCTTCTCCTATACCTAATACATTACATTCCTCCATCATATTCTGCAAATCTTCATCGGAAGAAACAGAGACTAAAGCATCAAGATCTTCTCCTGGAAGTTGATACTTAACTGCGTAAGTCTCTATATAGATTTCTATCATCTTTTGGCGTAATTCTTGCCAAAAAATCTCCCTTCTTATACGTACGATTCTTGTATTTCCTCCAACATATCTAAGCTTTCCGTCACTCGGGCGCGGTAATATTTTACCACCAAAACTACAGAGGATCTTAATCTTTGACACACTATCAGATGCACCAGAAGATGCATATTCAAGAACCCGTGGGCTGTTACTATTGGTTTCATATAAAGAAGAATTATGATTCTCAAGACCCGACGGACCTCTTTCTACAAGATTAACCATGGAAATATCCGACCCACTTTCAGATCCGGTATGACTGATGCCTAGAATTCCTTTGAGTTCCATGTAACCAGATGCACGACTAGGATCACCAGCAGGATTTGGGACATATGGCATCCTAGGGTTCACACGATCACGCATAAATTCTAGAGCAAACTCTTCACCTGTCCGGATAGAATAATTCAACACGGGTTTTACCGATGGAGGCACAGGGTTTACATTCTGGAAGCTCTGAGATGAAGGTAGGGAATCAGTACTCTCAGGCTGAACTGAATTGTACTGTACATGATTGTACTGAACATGGTTGTCGTTTTTTGATGGATCCATTGCAAAAAGTATCTTTTTATACCTCTCTCTCAGAAGGGAAACTTATAAGTGACAAAAATTTATTTCAGGATTCCTATGGGAGTAACTCATTCTCAAACCTACAATATCAAAGCAGATAGGGTCCACTGTAGATAGCCAAAGTGCCAACTATGCAGTTTATACACGAGAATAAATAACGAGATGGGGCGTTTTCCAGGTAGAGTATAATGAGCTTGGAACCTTGAAAAATGAAATCATTACCAAACTAAAATAAAGGCATACACATGAGTGAATAAGAACAGGCAACACAATTTAAGGGAGCGTTTACGTTTGTGATTGGTCATTACATTTCCTTATGATTTACAAATATGAGATGATCAGATCAGCAGTTTGAATAAGTTATTGGTGTATCAAATGACATAAACAATCTCGCACACACCCATATTAAAGTATAAATTTACTTGTCGATTGCTCCTACATTGCCTAATTAATATCTGCATTTAATATAAGAGTATCCATAATAAGGAGTCTTAGGAACATTGCCCATGAAAACATAGCCTTACAATAACGACGAAACACCCTTGAGTTACACTATAATGGAGCTTCGAGACAACAAAACGCATGTAAAGAATATTTTACTCTATCGTTTCACATAACATATTTGCAGCAGCATTCAGACATCAATTTCCCTTTTTCCCCTTTCTACCAAAAACGTAATATACTCCCACCTTTTTCGTCATTGTATACAACATACATCCTCTTTTCTTCACGTAACATACTTACATTATCCTATCCCGTTATACAAATTATCCCAACATTTTCACATACAATAGCATCGAAAACATATAAGTACACGAAAAAAGACAAAGGCATGCCGCATACAATGACGAAAAGGTGAAAATATGTCGTAAATCCCCTAAATACGTTACATTTCCGCGCAACTAACCTTAGACACTAAAATCATGAAAACCAATCTCAGTTTCACCAATTTCGACCCATTTAACATAGCTACAATCAAGATTACAGCCTAAAAACAAAAACCCAGAAAAATAAAACCCCAAATTTGACATATTTAACATTAAAAATCAAAACTTGAAGTTAATAAACAAAATAAAGAGACCCAAAATCAAGAAGCCTAAAAACCCTAGATCTAAAAATGATTCAAATAGATGATATATATACCTTCAGAAGATGACTTAGTTGATAGCAGTTAAATAAGTGGTTTAATTTTGGGGGAAGATTAAAATTTGGGGATGTTTGAGTATCTGGTAATAATAATAAGTCAAAGGATCAAGTCTTTTTGTGTAAATATTTTTGGTTTGGTTTCTTTCATGTTATGGTATTCAAAACCAGAAGAAAGAACAAAGAAGAAAGAAGAAAGAGAAAGAGAAAGGGCATTTTAGTAATTTACTATTTTGATAATATTGTGTCAGTGGACACGTGGCGGTAATTGGATGGAGTTGTGCAGTTGTGCACTTGTGTATGACTAAATTTGTCCCCATCAAAAAACTTGACCATGTTTTTACTTTGGAGAAGTGATTTTGACCAAATTGGTCTTTTTCCCTAAAACTAATTCGTCATGTCATTCACACTTTACACATATATTTCTAGCTAGGCATGTAAATGTATAGTACATCTATATATATATTCACCAAAGTAAAACTATAAAGTAGCTAAAATAATTTACAAGGACATAAAGAATTTAGTAGGACCCTGTGAGACACATCAGTACGTCAAATCCAATGTTATTTTCACCGGTTGGAGGGTCACGGACGGCTACCGTCCTCTCTTTTTCTCAACAAAATCGTTAGTAATTATTGCTGAATCATTTTTTACCTAAAAAGCTGTCTTCCTTTTCGGGTTTCACTGTTAAAATAATTAAAGTAAATCACGACTAGAAAACTCCTACTGTACTGTAGTACAGTAGTAACTTATTTTATTTGTGCATGGCTAACAGCGTACGTATTAGATGCAACGCATGCAATGATAATGATAGGAGATGTGTACTATATATGCTTGCCAACAAAAATACGATCAGTACAATATTCGTATATATGTTGATAGTACACATTGTAAAACATTGTCTTGGTCGCTTTTACTAAATTAAAAGTACGTAAATTAGAATGATACGATTTAACTTATACTAGTATACCATAACGTGTTCAAACCCTGGAGCATTAGTTCAATGAGCGAAGATTTTATGTTTGAGTCATTGACATTTGTTCTAGATAGGTACTTGTCTCTGCAAAACTTATAGACACAATATAAAAAAACTTTGTGAAATAAGAGATCGAAGATTGAGTTTTGGCTCGTCTTACTCCCGGTGTTACTCCGTACCAGGAGAGTTGTCGGAGCTATTCTTTGCTAGGTGAACAATGACTCATGCCAAAAAGTACCCATGATCAGGATGTTCTCGCCAATTTACACATTTTTATGGAATTATAACGTGTTTAAGCTCCATTAAAAAGAGAAGAATAAAGATGTATTGTTCGTGTATGTCTCCGACCAAAGCCTTCGGACACGTGCTATATCCCGGACTATAGTCGAGACCCCAGCAATTAATAAGGTCGGCCCATGAACAGTGAAACATTTAATGCCACAAACTTAGGACTTGGTGAAAAGCAAAAGCAACCCATCGTATTATCCAGCATGCTTCGCTCTATCCAGCGGGCAAAACATAACACCACCGCCCTGGGGACAAAACCCTCGATTTATGGAGAAGATCTTACCTTGGGCTCAAAACCTAGCCTATTGATGTGACTAGACATTCAGGTGAATTTAGTGGAGTAGTATAAATACTCCATACATTTAATACACACAGACATGAAAGATAACTTAACTTACTCTTCACTATTATTGTTCTTTGCATTTATACTTAACCTCCGGTATTCCACACCGGATACCACTTCCATGATAGTTACTTACTCTCACGCTGGAGCTTGGTCTGGGGGTCAAACCTGGGGCGAGGCTAACGTCTGTTGTCTTGTGTTCATAGGTCCTATACCAAGATACAAGCACACGATCATTGTGACTGAAGGGAATTTGCTAGCGTCTGACTAGCCGGAGAATTTTGCTTCTACATTTGGCGCCATCCGTGGAACCCTAAACTTGAATCTCCACAAACAGCTATTCATGGCAGGACCTTCGGGAGGAGGGTCACCCCTACTATTATCTCCAGATCGTGAACCCGCGACTGTGGAAAAGGAGACCGAAACACCTTCAAACCTACAAGAAAAGATCTTAGAAAGCATGAGTGTGTTGCAGAATTTGGTGGAGCGCCACAACGCTATATCCAAGAATCCGATCTCACCAACGAGGTTGGTCTTCGAAGATGAGGCACATGATGCACAGAATGACAAAAATGGGGCACAAAATGTTAAGAAGGAAACGGACGTCCCGGTGGACGACTAGCAAAAACCTTTTAAGAATGTTATCGCCTCACCTTTCACCAAAAGAATCATAGAGTTCTCCTCACCAAAACACATATTACCTACAACCATCAAGCTGTATACGGGAGCCACTGATCCTAACGATCACGTCACTCGTTTTGCCGGAGCAGCCAATTCGGGGGAATGGCCAATGCCGGTATGGTGCATATTTTTTCAGCAGACATTGGACGGGGCTGCAGGAGGGTGGTTCGAAAGGTTACCAAGGGGTAGCATAGATAACTCGGATGACTTGAAAGATCAATTTCTGGAAAGATTCTCTCTAAGAAGAAAAAGCCTCAAGAATCCAATGGAAATCACCACTATCATCCGAAAAGCACACGAGTCTCTGGCAATATTCAAAGAGCGATGGACAGATGAAGCAAGTTACATCCAAGGAGTCCCCGAGGTGATGAAAATATCAGCTTTCGTGAATGGGGTTAAATGCCCAGAATTATCCCGACGTTTCTCAGATGATACTCCGAAGTCGATTGCCGAAATGATGCGAAGGGTGGACGACTTAATCAAATCAGAAGAAGTCTTCAGAAATATGGAACTACCACAAGGAGAAGTTGGTGACGGGAACTCCAAGTATGGCAAGGAGGAAAAGTACCTCTCGTCCGGATCACGTGGACGCAACAGGGGTCGACAAAGAAACGACTACCGGTCTAAACCCAAGTTTTCTCTGTATGTACCTCCGGTGAGTCAGAATCAAGGAAGAAGGGAACCTTACCAACGCCCCAGATTGGAATCCTTAACCAAATTCCCCAAGGAAATTTTAGCCACTGAAATACAATTACAACTTCCCCTACCGCCGCCGACCAAAGGCATAGTTTGACCTGAAAATATGGACAAGTATTATGATTACCATCGAGAAAAATGACATCTCACCAACGATTGCCATCAGTTAAGGAAGTAGTTGGAAGCGGCTTTAGAATCCGGTAAGTTGAACCATCTCGTGAAAGATCTGCGAGGTCGAGTAAATAGGGACAATCAGGGAAGAGGAATTGGGGACTATAAGGGGAAGACGATAAACATGATAGAACGCAGGTATAGTGGTTCAAAGAGAAAGGAGGTACGTAAAATTGAGATAGATTGGATGAACACCCCCATTAATTTCCCTCCAGTAACCGACACGGAAGCCTTGGATGACCCCTTGATATTTGAAGCCAAAGTAGAAGGATACTGGGTAAAAAGGGTGTTCGTCGACGAAGGGGCCACGATGTAAGTTATGTTCGAACATTGCTTCTTGAACTTAGAGCTCACAATCCGGCAAAGACTGACTCCCAATCATGCGAAAGTTTTGACCTTTTCCGGTGAAGAAACCACACCCCTTGGAAAAATCGATTTGGAGGTAACTTTTGGATCACATGACCTGACAAGACGGACTATAATGAGCTTCACGGTGATTAGGGCACCGTCGCCATACAACATAATACTTGGAAGGACCAGAATCAGAGAGTTAAGGGTCGTGCCCTCTACGGTGCACTCAGCCATGAAATTCCCCACTCCCAACGGAATAGCAACAATGAAAAGCAAGGCCATAGAAATCTATGAGTGCAGGGTTATAGAAGACGGGCAGAAAATAGAAAAGATGAAAACAACAGCTGTGGGGAAAGAATTGGACAAATGGATCGCCCACGAAAGGTTCAACCAACAACAACGAGAGGCAGGGGGAATGACGGAATAGATCGTAGTCCATCCCGGATATCCGGAACAGTTAGTCACCATTGGAAGGTTGTTCACTAAGAGATGTCGGCTACAACTCATAGATTTACTGAGAAATAACTCCGATGTGTTCGCATGGGAACCTTCGGATATGATCGGGGTACTTAGAAGGATCATATAACACTCTTTGAATGTCAATATAGAAGCCACTCCGGTCGCACAAAAGAGAAGAACGTTGGGTGAAGAGAAAAGTCAAGCAGTCAAAAGGGATGTTGCAGAGCTAATGAAAGCTGGCATCATACGACCGATGAGATATCCCATATGGATTTCAAACACGGTCCTGGTAAAAAACCCGGATGGTGATTGGCGAATGTGCATAGACTTCAAAAACCTCAATTATGCCTGCCCAAAGGATTATTACCCCTTACCGGACATATATGTAAAAATAGGAGCAGTTATAGGGTACAAATTCAAATGCTTCTTGGACGCGTACAAAGGATATCACCAAGTGCTCATGGATGAAGCAAACGAAGAAAAAACAACATTCTATACCGATGAAGGCACGTATTGCTACACAAAAATGCCCTTCGGTCTGAAAAATGCCGAAGCCACATATCAAAGGTTGGTAGATTCGGCATTTCGGTCACAAATTGGGATAAACCTAGAAGCATATGTAGATGACTTAATGATCAAGAGCAAAACCGAAGAAGAAATGCTTGCAAATATTCGAGAAACCTTTGATAACCTAAGGAGGATTAATATGAAATTAAACCCGAAGAAATGCTCGTTTGGTGTTGAAGAAGGGAAGTTCCTCGGTTACATGGTAACCTCAGAAGGCATCAGAGCAAACCCAAAGAAGACAAAAGCAATCACCGAAATGAGATCTCCCAAAACATTGAAAGAGATGCAATCCTTGAGTGGGAAGCTGGCAGCACTGAACCGGTTCTTGTCTCGGTCGGCCAACGACCAATGCCGTTCTTCGAAACACTGAAAAACATCACTAAGGAAAACAAAAAAGAATTCCGCTGGACTTAGAAGGTCGAAGAAGCTTTCCAACAGCTCAAGAAAGTAATCTTGGAACTCCCACTACTTACCTCTCTGGTCAAAGGAGAGGTATTATACGTGTATTTAGCCACATCCAAGGAAGTAGTCAGCGGTGTGCTATTGGTTGAGCGAAATAGGATACAAATGCCGGTGAGGTATGTAAGCCGAATGCTTCATGATGCTGAAAGAAGATATGTTCATCTAGAGAGATTGTCCCTAGGATTGTTGCAGTTATCACGAAGATTAAGGAGGTATTTCGAAGCTCATGACATCCACGTCATAACGGACCAACCCTTGAAGCAAATATTGAGCAAGTCTGAGGCCTCCGAAAGGCTAGCAAAATATGCAGCCGAATTAGGAACATATGAAATCCATTATGTCTCCCGAAATTCAGTCAAAGGACAGGTTTTAGTAGATTTTCTAAATGAAGCTCCATTAGAACACCAAGAGGCTGCAACAATCTATGAAATATCCGAGGAAGAAGAACCGGAAGGCCAATGGACGCTATTTACAGATGGGGTGGCAAACAGTAAAGGAGTCGGCGTCGGACTCGTTCTGATCAACCCAGAACACGTAGAGTTCATAAATGCTTTGAGGTTTAACTTTAACTGCTCAAACAATGAATCCGCGTACGAAGCACTGTTAGCAGGCCTCCGGTTTGCCGAGAAAGTGGGAGTAAGGAAATTACAAGTAAAGGTGGATTCGAAATTAGTTGCCTGCCAAATCAAAGGAGAATTCAAAGCAAATGATGACCGGATGGTCAAATATTTGGCTAAAGTCATGGAACGACTACCTACCTTCACAGAGTTTAACATTGATCACATACTCAGAAGCAAGAATCAAAAGGCGGATGTGCTAAGTAAACTCTCGTCAGTCGCATTCAATCACCTCAACAAAGAAGTACTGGTAGAATCCCTGGACACAAGATCAATCGATGTACAAGAGGACAATGATATAGTGGAAGAAGAAGGAGAGTGTTGGATGACTCCGATCAAAAGATGTCTAGAGGAAGGAGTATGGCCACAGAATCCTGATGAAGCCAAAAATCTGAGGATGAAAATACCCCAGTATACCATGGAGAATAGAGTCGTATTCAAAAAGTCATATCTATCACCAATGTTAAGGTACGTGGGACCGCTGCAAGCAAATTATATCATCCGGGAAGTCTACGAAGGAGCCTACGGTATGCATGCCGGATAAAGATCGGTTGTAGCAAAGATAATGTGTCAGGGATACTTTTGGCCAACAATTCATCAAGACGCATGGGACGAAATCTCCAAGTGTGATTCGTGCAAGATACATGGTCCCATACCAAGGCTACCAAAGATAAAACTTACTTCGATAACATCACCATGGCCCTTCTACCAATGGGGGATGGACATCTTGGGACCGATCTCTGGCAACGCTGGTAATATCAAGTTCGTGATTGTAGCCATTGACTAATTCACCAAATGGATCGAGGCTAAACCAGTGGCCAAGATAACCGGCAAAGAAGTCAAGAAATTCGATTGGGAAAATATTGTCTGCAGATTTGGGTTGCCTGGAGTGATAGTCACTAACAACGAAAAGCAACTGATAGATGGGCCATTCGGAAAGTGGTGCGACAAATGGGATGTCAAGCAAATGACCACCACAGTGGCTCATTCTCAAGCGAATGGCCTGGTCGAGAGAGCCAACAAGTCATTGATGCATGGTTTAAAAGCTAGATTGGGAAGAAGGCTAACCGGTTGGGTCGACGAATTACCCCACTAGCTATGGGTGCACCGGACAATGCTTAAAACCAGCAATGGGGAAACTCCTTTCAGCCTCACCTACGGGAGTGAAGCTGTGATCCCCGCCGAAATAGGGATCTCGTCAGCCAGAACCTTGCTCTTTGATGAAAATACGAATGAAGAGGAGTTGCGGTTAAATCTAGACTTACTACAAGAGAGAAGGGAGGTTGCGGCCATACAAGAGGAAAAGTATAAAAAGAAGGTTGAGCAACATTACAACAAGCGCGTCAAGCCATGCTCCTTCAAGATTAGAGACTTCATCTACCGCCACAACATGGCTAGCAGACAAGAGAAAATAGGAAAACTTGGCCCTAATTAGGATGGACCCTATAGAGTTGTGGAAGCCTATCAAACCGGTTCGTACAAGCTGGAGACTGTGGATGGAAAAGAAATACCGCACATATGGCACGCAACCAACTTGTAGAAATACTTCATGTAATACAAACAATGATGTATGAACAATTTCAATGAATGAAAGTCCTTTTGTTAAACATAATTAATTGGAGTAACTATAAAACCCGACCTAGCTAATCAGAAGGTATGTAAGTACGCATTAAAAGTGTTGGACGCGCCCAATGGGCAGTCCGAAGACAAATCAAAAGCGTCCCGGTGCCGATGTCTCCCTTGTGAAAATAGAGACACAAATGGTGGACGCGCCCAAGGGGCAGTCCGGAGGCAAATTAAAAGCGGCTCGCTGCCGATGTCTCCCATGAGAACACTAAAAACACAAGTATAGGACACGCCCAAGTGGCAGTCCAGAGATAAATTAAAGCGGCTCGGTGCCGATGTCTCCCATGTAAATTAGACACAAGTGTAGGACGCGCCCAAGGGTAGTCCGGGGACAAATTAAAAGCGGCTCGGTGCCGATGTCTCCCATATAAAATGTAAAACACGCAAGTGTTGAACACACCCAATGGGTGATCCAGAGGTAAATCAAAAACCGGCTCGGTGCCGATATCTCCACATATATAAAAACGCACAAGTGTTGAGCACACCCCATATGGTGATCCGGAGTTATCTAAACACATACTC
Source organism: Glebionis coronaria (assembly GCA_025667525.1). Lineage (NCBI taxonomy): Eukaryota > Viridiplantae > Streptophyta > Magnoliopsida > Asterales > Asteraceae > Glebionis > Glebionis coronaria. The sequence goes on from CM046877.1 coordinate 45,951,414, forward strand.
CGGTTTCAAAGTACAAAATGAAAAAAAGCAACACGCAATTGATAAGGGAAAGGAACATTAACTGATGATATTATGAATAGGTAACATATGTTCGAAACAACTAAAGTAAATAAGGTGATGCTTGTCCAGAAAAAACAAAGTACGAGGAGCACATAATTATTACAGACATAATGTTTGAGAAAATGTTGCTTAAACAAGGTTACAAATTGCATCGGCATACCGAGCCTTCATCTAGAGCTTCACACCATCCTGAACCGGAGTCTCTTTAGCTTTAGTTGTGTCCGAGCCACTCGCCGAGGTCTTAGAAGTATCAACATTCTCGACCACCGGAGGGTTTTTAATTGGAGAAGTAATAGGCTTCTCTGCTGGAGCAAGTTGCATAATGTCAACAACCGGAAATCCTGTATTAAAGATAGCTCCAGCCCCAAGAGAAAGTGAGTGTTGGTATTCATTGCTAGCCAATAACATGCGGACAAGTATCGGGAAGCCATCCCTCACAAGAACTTGCTTATCGACCTCCGCCTGAGCAAGAATAGAGGTCAGATGCCTTTTGTTGGCCTCCAACTCTTTAATTCTGTCGAAGTCTTTCACACGATCCTGGGCACTCACACTGCGAAGACGCTCCAGCTCTCCAATATTTTTATCCTTGGCTTCAAGCAAACCCCGAGAATCCTGAGCCTCCTTCTCTTGCCTCTCAATGGTGCCAAGAAATTCTTGTTCTCGAGCAAGACAACTGTTGTAATTATACTCCAGCTTCTTATAAGCGAGGTCCATCTGATCTAATAATGTCTTACCAGAGGCAAAGTGTCCCTGTACACTTTGCTGAGTTGTAGCTAAACGAGAGTGCTCCCAGCTAAGGGCCTCATACCTCTTCAACAGTTTTGAAACTATAAAGGTGCTTCGAGCAAGGGTTTGATAAGCATGGCTTAACACATCGTAGTTGGAAAGGGTGGAGAGCTCAGCTTGTTCAGCCGGCGTAGCCAAGTGGAATAATAGCTCCCGGGATGAGTAATGAGAATCAATACGGACATCCTCTTCCAACCGCCATGGAGGCACAAACCTGTGTGAGGGACCACCGTCGTGAAAGAAAGGAACCTACGGGCCTTCTAGAAGAAAGGAACATAATAATAAAGAGATCAATATAAAAAAAGGAAGTCGCCAAAAGATGCAGTATAAGGCAGAGATAATCATACCTGCACCATCATCATGGACATCGTCATTTAGAGGAGAAGATTGATCACTGAGATTCATATGAGTGAGGGACTTGGATTTAACACCGCTGGTCTTGCTGGTTTTGTCTTGCTGGTTTTGTCTTCAGAACTGGAAGGGTGGGAATGGTTTAGAGGAGGGGTCGAATGTACCTTAGTATCCTCCGTCCGCAACGACTCCTAAGTCTTGGCTCCCCCCCTTTCGTTTAGCAACACGCCCAGAGGGCTCCCTGCCCGCATGTCTTTTCTTCGGCTTAATAACATGTTTGCCCTCATGACGAAGACGAGCAGCAAGGACCTTCGGATCAGGGACATTCACAGCCTTTTGCTGGGGATTAAGGCCAGGTATAGCAGTTCCCACCGGTAGCGGCTGGGTAGTCTTCAGAGCAGGATTGGGCATAACTTCATTTTCATCCCGGCCAACTTTGGCATTGTCTAAAAATGCAAGCTTGATGAATTCATCCATAGTAAGTTCTGCAAGGAAGAAAAAGATCATGGTTAGAGCGAGCGACAATAGCCCCCGGAGATAACAAAAAAAAAATGAATATAAAAGTACCCTTTTTATCAAGATCAACAACAATCCGACGAAACGGAGGTTCTCATACGGATACCATAGACCAGACAGAAACAACAAATGTCTGTGAGGAGGATGGAGCAATATGGGGTTATCAGCGAGTAACTTCACGTGATCTGCGTTGAAATGAGTAGGGAAATCATCGTGAACATCGGTATCTCTATGTCTCCACGGCATAGCATGCAGAACCGCTCTCCTGTCAACGAGAAACCACTTGTGTTTCCGTTCTTTTATACTAGATATTATCTCTTGCAAACAGTTACCATATCGAGGAGGTCAACGACTCTCGAAAGAAAACCAATGACCTTGTTTACATAGTCTATAAAAAATCCGAAATAGATTCACAGTACAGGGAATAATCAAGCTACAACAACGTATTTCAAACATGGTGGCACGATTAACACTCATAGGAATCAACTGGGAAATATGTACATGAAAATACCGAATGACAGCCAGAAAGAAACTAGAAAAGGGAATTCGTAACCCCCCGTGCTTCAAGTACTCCTCATAAATCCCAATAAACAGTTCCGGAATTTGGTCCATGGTCAATAAAGGATCCGGTAGACGAGGACGAAGCTCATCAGGAATGAGATACTTCCTAATAATTTTCTTAAGATCATCACCGGACATGGTGGAAACCCTAATGTGCATATCACACTTAGGATCGCGATAGGTCGAGGGCCCAGCCTCGTCATCAGAACCGCTAACAGACATAACAAAATATATGAACAAAAAACGCGGAGAAGGGAGAAACGAATGGCACACCTGGAGAAAATGATTCTTGAAGCAGAAAGCAACAATGGAGGAAAAAAGGAGAAAAAAAATTGAAACAAGAATGAGAAGAAGAAAGTATTTATACATGGTTGAGAGACAATGAAAGGACGTGCACATTTTCCCATGCTCAATCCACACCGTTAAAATTAGAAGTAAACATGTGGAGCCAGATCACGACTAATAGAACGAAACCCAATGCTTCGAGTGGGTGACAGCGTGGGAATCAAAAGACAAAAATAATTAATGGGAAGTCAGTGGGACGGCTCACATTTATTAGGCTCAACACTATTAAAAAACAACACATTTAAGTATCACACCGTTAGCTGATGCTCACACTATGATACTAGGGGGGACATGTTCGTGTATGTCTTCGGCCAAAGCCTCCGGACACGTGCTCTATCCCGGACTATAGCCGAGACCCCAACAATTAATAAGGTCGGCCCATGAACAATGAAACATCTAATGCCACAAACCTAGGACTTGGTGAAAAGCAAAAGCAACCCATTGTATTATCCAGCATGCTTCGCTCTATCCAGCGGGAAAAACATAGCACCGTCGCCCTGGGGACAAATCCCTCGATTTATGGAGAAGATCTTACCTTGGGCTCAGGACCTAGCCTACTGATGTGACTAGACATCCAGATACATTTGGTGGAGTAGTATAAATACTCTATACATTTAATACACACAGTCATGAAAGATAACTTAACTTACTCTTCACCATTACTGTTCTTTGCATTTATACTTAACCTCCGGCATTCCACACCGGATACCACTTCCGTGATAGTTACTTACTCTCACGCTGGAGCTTGATCTCGGGGTTAAACCTGGGGCGAAGCCAACGTGTGTTGTCTTGTGTTCATAGGTCCTATACCAAGATACAAGCATACGATCATTGTGACTGAAGGGATTTTACTAGCGTCTGCCTAGCCGAAGAATTTTGCTTCAACATTTACTTTAACAAAGCGCTCCTTTCATTAAAGACTTGTTCGATATTTATGATCGAATACATAATTTGATTCACAGGACAATACGAAACATACTTAAACAAGAATCTTGACATTAAGGACTTTCCTATTACAACTCAAAGGTAATCCAAAATAAGATAAATATGATAGATATTATCCTAGCCCATCATATAGGATTCCTACCACTTTGGTGCCTTCTTGGTCTGCTTGCCACGACCCAACCGACCTACTAAGGGTGTAACATTCCGTCCATCTTCGAAGAATACCTTATTCTCAAGGTTATAAGAAGGATATAATGATTGGGTTGGCACTGTAGTTGAAAAGCATTGTAGGTTATTTTGTGGTTTAGAAACTAATTTTGTTTCAAGCACAGACCGCCGATGAAAGACACTCGTCAACATGAGATTAAGACTCTTTGGTATGGTAGATACGTGGAAATTTCAAAATTATGTATAAGTGAGTATGGGCATAATTTTGAAATTCGAACATCTGGGAGGTTTCCATTCATATCTATCCAAACTGTGCTCAATATACACCTCCGCCTTTAAGTATGAGCATAGACACCACAATAGTATCCTTCAGCTCTACATAAGTATGAATATCAATCATTGCTCTAGCATAGCTGGACATACCCCATGATTGCTTACACATATCAACAGTATAAGAGTCAAGCATCAACGGAGTTCCAAGTTTTGTAGCAATAACACCTAAACCATCTTCACTAAATGTCGCCATAAGGAAACCATGTAATTTAACCCAAACTGTAATATTACCAACATCCTATTTAATATATTAATATCCATACCCCATCCATTTAGGATAATTGGGCTGTTATGAATAAAGCAAGGCCCATGTTCAAGAATAGCATCCATACCATCCATAGAATTTTACCAGAAAAAATAACCCGATTGACGAGATAAGCATATATTTAAGCGATCCATATTTACTACACGTATTTTTAACATAGTTAGCCATAACGGGGTATGCCGCCCGTTTACCAAGGAAGAAAACATACACCAATTTAAATACTTATCACTAGTAGTTTCAATAGATTTAATCGGCAACATCACCTCAGCCTTGTTACCTGTCGGTGTTACAAGGTTACAAAAATTAAGACCCTTCCTACTTTCATCACCCATAAAAAGATTAGCAAAAGATGTACCATTAGGAGTAATAGTGGTACTTGGTGTTTGCTCCATGTTAACATCATATACGCCATAATTATTCCTTCCCTCATTAGGAGTAGGCGTAGGAATAGATGGTACCCCGTGAGTATCATTAATACCATGCCCGTCATTCACAACCATATCATCAGTTACATGCATAGAACTAGTCTCGCCAACTGAAATACTGACACCATCTTACAAGTCTTCTCCCCTCCAAGATCTAGAAAACTAAACTTTATTCCCACTACATGCACACAATCTTAGAAACAATAAACAATACACATGATCACTCTCGTATCATGATTGATAAAAAAACCCTAACGGCTTTACTAAGTATGATTATAAGCAATTTCAAAAAACAAGGAGCAACGATCGTAATAATAGGGATAAGACAGATTGAATCATGGCAGCACAGAAACACCAAGCCCTAAAACCCATACGAACAAACACATTAAAGCCTAATAAAGAAAACCCTAACAATCCTAAAAACACGAAGTGCACAATAATTAACAAGGTTGTTTATTGATTAAACACGCGTGACGATATGGATTGGAAGAAAAGAGATCGAAGAAGATAATCAGAGCACCACTTAAATCGCCTCAGGGTTTTGGTTAAGGGTATCGGGGGTTTAGAATATCATTTTTTTCATATTATGTAAGTTTCTAATCGTTATAGTATGTTTCTTTTTGTGCTAGCCTTTAGCTAGTTCTTGTTTAATAAAATCCTCAACTTTTCAAAAGAAAAACTAGATGATTAGTTCATTCATTTATCAATTCTTTTAGTAAAGTGGGCTTGAACTCTTCGTCTGAAACCCTAAAAATCCCTTAAGACAGTTATCCAAATTTAATACCATCCCTAAACCTTATAACTTTTCGTTGATCTCTTTCACTCATTAACAATTGTTCATCTAAGCACTAATACCTTCATGTGTTAGTGGTTGTATGCGAGTGTTTGGGTGATATAGAATCATTCAATTACAGCTTATGGTTTAGGTTTTTATTAATTGTTTTTTCTAAGCCTTCAATCTGTGTGTTCTAGTTTTCTAGGGTTTCGAACCTATAGATTTGATTTTTAGGATTTACAATTATTGATTATAAGCAGTAAGGTTGTGGATCTACTTTGGTTTGCAAGACGTGCTTGCATGGTGTTTCGTGTGTTGTTAATTGTGATTTCATGCTTTAGGATGAAGGTGGGTTTATTGGATCCGGGAGGGGTCGGAGGAAGGGAAATATGATGGATGTCGGTGTTGTTGCATCAACGAATACCACTTTTGGTTCGTCGGGTAAAGGTAATAAGGTTATTGATACTACGACGAATACTAGTGAGGTACCTTCTCCACATATCGATCAAGGTTCGAGTAGTACTGGTAATACTACCAATAAGGTAAATGAGTCCGAGGATGGTTCGTAAGAGGTGAATGTGGAGTAGACGCCAAGTTCTACTCCTCAGATTGGTAAGTCTTTTGGTTATGTTTTTACTAGTGAAGCAAGTAGAAAATGTCTTAATTTCCATACTTTAGTTACACCAGCAGAAAATGGTAGTGAAGTGGTTGTACCAGTGGAATCAATGTGTGGTACTAGTGTACGTTTGATAATAATGCATTTTATTTTTTGTTAGGTAAGAGGGTGGCTGTTCCCCGTGTTACCAACTTTGTTCGTAATTCTTGAGGCAACTTTGGACTAGTTAGATCCATTAGTAAATCGTCAACTAGTTTTTTTTTTAATTTAGCTCTATGGATAGTTTAGATGCGATGCTTGAAAATGGACCACGGGTTATTCACAATAATCTAATTATCATGAAGGAGTAGGACCCAGATATTAATCTGATTAAATAAGATGTTGATAATATTTCGGTTTGGTTTAAGCTTCATGGTATCCTATGACGTGAGGATGGACTTAGTTCTATTGATACTAAACTTGGTACCCCTTTGATGATGTATTTTTATACTTCTTAGATGTGCATGAAATCATAGTGTAGGTCAAGCTATGCTAGAGTATTGATTTAGGTGAGAGTCGATGTGGAGCTAAAGAATGCTATAGTGGCTACTATGCCTAAAATTAAAGGCGATAGTTTCTATTCGAGTACAATTCGTGTTGAATATGAATGGAAACCTCCTAGAAGTTCAAAATGTAGAATTTTTTGCCATCTCTTAGTTGACTATCCTAAGGCCACGAGTGCAAAAAAGGTAAAGAATGTCATGAAGCCTAAGCAAGTTACTAAGGGGGTATTGGTTGGTCCTAAACTGTAGTTAAAATTTGTTAGCCATGAATATAGACCGGTGCAAAAGAAGATTGCTAATACTAGTGGTAAAATAAGAAGAATGTGGCTCATAGTAAAGTGGTTAGTAATTCAAATCCTTTTGATATACTTAATTTTGTTGAAAATGATGATGATTTGGGGACTAGTGGGGGATCCTCTAAGCCGATGGGTTTAGGGGAAAATATAGGAGGTTTTAGTCTATGGAGGGTTCTTTCCAAGAGGAGTCTAGCAGTACTTCTATCATTGACAAAATTCATAAGCTAAAAAGACAAATTATTGATGGGAAACTTACTCTTGTGGATGATGATGGAAAACTTACTCTTGTAGATGATGATGGGAAACCGGTTCATAGGAAGAGGGTGGAGAATTGACAAAACCTATTTTAAACATTTGAATGAGAAGATTAACCTAAAAGTGGTTTGTACAAATTTCAAGGAAAAAGGGAGAAAAATATGATGGCGGAGATTTGTACATTGTGTTGTTTTGCTTATAAATTATGGTGATGGGTGTTTTAATTGTATTATTAATTATGTTTTAATTTAGTATGATTAAATGCTTTGTATATATTAGAGATATGCATTAAAATCTTGTATTACTTAAATCTAATGTTCTTGGCTGCACTAATATGTTGTACTATGTTGTATTTGCTGCATTAATATTTCTTTTCACAACTCTAACTTTTGTGGATCTACTTTGGTTTACAAGACGTGCTTGTGTGGTATTTCGTGTGTTGTTAATTGAGATTCCATGCTTTAGGGATGAAGGCGGGTTTATTGGATCTGGGAGGGGTAGGAGGAAGGGCAATATGATGGATGTTGGTGTTGTCGCATCGACGAATACCACTCTTGGTTCATCGGGTAAGGGTAATAAGGTTATTGATACTACGACGAATACTAGTGAGGTACCTTCTCCGCGTATCGATCAAGGTTCAAGTAGTATTGATAATACTGCTAATAAGGTGAATGAGTCCGAGGATGGTTCGTAAGGGGTGAATGTGGAGCAGACGCCTAGTTCTACTCCTCATATTGGTAAGTCTTTTTATTATGTTTTTACTAGTGAAGCAAGTAGAAAATGTCTTAATTTCCATACTTTAGTTACACCAGAAGAAATTGGTAGTGTACTTGGGAACGTGACAGGAAGTGCGGCGTACTTGGGAACGCGACAGGAAGTGCGACGCATTTAGTTAAAAGTGCCGCTTACTTTCTGTACTGTGAGAAAAATTTTGAATTGTTTTGGTGGTAAAATGATTCAATCTTCGAGAATTATAAAAGACTTGGTAATAAAACGGGGTGATAAGTCCCCGGCAACCGCGCCAAAAACTTGATGTGTCACAAGTCTTAAATTTTTATAACAAAGATTAGCTAGACGATGGAATGGAATCAATAACCTAGAGATTGGTTGATGGATTCTAGAGAGAGAAAGGTAGAGAGAGAAGTTGAGAGAAAATGTGCAAAATATATAATAAAAAGTAAAACCAACCAACACCCTCTCCATCAAAGGAGAGGGTTTATATACCCAAGTCCATAAATGGACTTAACCGACCCATGAACATGCTCATGGGTCGGGTTTGTTTAATTTTATTCAAATAACCTAACTATGAGCCCGTAACTATATTGATGAAGTGATCGATTCTTCTAACGGGAAAAACGTATTTCCAACAATGTGCTACTAGTGTACGTTTTGATAATACTGCATTTGATTTTTTTAGGTAAGAGGGTGGCTTTTCCCCTTGTTACCAACTTTGTTCGTAATTCTTGACGCAACTTTGGACGGGTTAAATCCATGGTTAATTCATCTACTAGGTTATTGTTTTTTTCCAAATTTAGCTCTATGGGTGGTTTAGGTGTGATCTTGAAAGTGGACCATGGTTTATTCGCAATAATCTGATTATCATGAATGAGTAGGACCCAGACCTTAATCTGATTATAGAATATGTTGACACTATTCCGGTTTGGGTAAAGCTTATGACGACGTTTAGTGAGGATGTTCTTAGTTCCATTGATACTAAACTTGGTACGACTTTAATGATGGATTCTTATACTTCTAAGATGTGCATGAAATCATGGGGTAGTTCAAGTTATGCTAGAGTATTGATTTAGGTTAGATCCGATGTAGAGCTAAAGAATACTACAGTGGCTACTATGCCTAAAATTAAAGGCGATAGTTTCTATTCGAGTACAATTCGTGTTGAATATCAATGGAAACCTCCTAAATATTCAAAATATAGGATTTTTGGCCATCCCTTAGTTGACTATCCTAAGGCCACGAGTGCGAAAAAGGTAAATAATGTCTCAAAGCCTAAGCAAGCTACTAAGGGTGTGTTGGTTGGTACTAAACTGCAGTTAAAATTTGTTAGCCATAAATATAGACTGGTGCAAAAGAAGATTGCTAATACTAGTGGTAAAAAGAAGAAGGATGTGGCTCATTTTAAAGTGGCTAGTAATTCAAATCCTTTTGATACGCTTAATTTTGTTGAAAATGATGTTTATTTGGGGACCAGTGGGGGATCTTCAAAGCCGGTGGGTTTAGTGGAAAACAAGGAGGTTTTAGTCTATAGAGGGTTCTTCCCAAAAGGAGTCTAGCACTACTTCTATCATTGAGAATATTGATAAGCTGAAAAGAAAAATTATTGATGGGAAACGTACTCTTGTAGATGATGATGGAACACTTACTCTTGTAGATGATGATGGGAAACCGGTACATAGGAAGAGGGTGAAGTACTCGAGTCCTGATGATGAGTGATGATGAGTAGATGTAGTTGAACTAGTGAACAATGAAATGTCAACATTTTCAGCTACTAAGACGTCTAATATGAGATATGTAACTAACAATTTATGGAAAGAATAGAAGGAATCTAATGGGAATGTTGTTGACGATTATGATCCTTATAACGATGATATGTATGATGATCATGATATTTCGAAAAGTCTCCAGTCGATTGCTAATAATCTTTATATCAAGGTTCGTGGTCGTAAGAAACATTAGATTTTTTGACATTTTAGTGTAATTGCTTTGTGTTTCTTCCTTTAAGAAATGTGTTTTACATATATAACGGACGGAGATGTAAGACTCACACACATTTTTTGTATTTAATTATTTTTTAGAGTAATAAACTCAACCAAACAAAAATTTTCGTGTTCAGATTGTTCGAAAAAAATATGTATTTAATTGAGATGTACATGATTTAATGGAAGTATGTGATAACCGTGATACCTACTAATAAGAGGATGTTTATTATATTAAAGAGCTTGGAGAAATCACCAAATAAGCCACTTAGTGGGAAGAAAGAGATTTTGGTGTGAGTGTGGAACAAGATGTTTAAAAGGATTTGGACCTACAACTTTTCTCACTAAGAGGCAAGAAAAAAAAAAACACCCCCTTAATTAGTTTGTCTTAGACCTCTCTAATAAGATGAAACACTGAATTTGGCTCACTCAATAAAGTGGAATAAAAACACCCTAACCTTAACCCTAAACTCAATTGGCAGTGGTTATGAATGTACATTATGTACGGTTTATATATAGGTAACACTTCGTATATAAAAAGTATAACATTTTTAAATTTAATAAAAAAATTAAATAATATTTTAGTAGGAATTATTATTATGCTTTGCTACTGAGTCAGTGATGGAGAAATTAAGATATGGTCCAACTTGAGTCTATGGATGACCGACTTTCTACACAAACACACACAAATACTATATTGTATACATGTTTCTCTCTCTAAAAACATAATTCTCTTCAATTCTTCATCATGTGTGTTTTTTCAACCATCAAAATTCAATCAAAAAAACCAACATATATGTCAAAATCTTTACATCACACCTTCTAAACATAGTAACATATATCATCATAAATTCATAATCATCTTCATCTTTGGTCTGAGATAGCTCACATCATCATTACATCATCATCTAGCTGTTTATCTATTTTTAGCTACTATTGTCTTCTTTCTGTTGTTCATTTACTATTTTAGATCCAACACTAGTTTTAGCAAAGGTTCAATATGATGTCTGGTGATGGCTTTTCATCATCTCCTTCTTCTCTTTCAGCTTTCATTCAAGAACCTAGCTCAAACTCAAACCCAAACCCTAACCCTAACCCTAATTCTTCTAATTCGTCGAAACGAAAGCGTAATCTCCCAGGTACTCCAGGTAACTAGCATATATAAATGGTATTAGAAAGTGTTAAACAAAATTTGCAACCAAATTTGTGGTAGTTGGTAGTTGTGTTGTAGCTTTTGAATTTTCTGAATCCGCCACTAGTACAGTTTACTAATGAATTTGTCCATGGTATATAATTTTGTGTATAGATCCGGATGCAGAAGTGATTGCGTTATCTCCAAGATCTCTAATGGCAACAAATCGATTCGTATGTGAGATATGCAACAAGGGTTTTCAAAGAGATCAAAACTTGCAGCTTCACAGAAGAGGACATAATCTTCCTTGGAAGCTAAAGCAAAGAAATAAGCTTGAGATTGTTAAGAAGAAGGTGTATATATGCCCGGAAGTTAGCTGTGTTCATCACGATCCGTCTCGAGCGCTTGGAGATCTCACTGGAGTTAAGAAACATTTTAGTAGAAAACATGGCGAAAAGAAATGGAAATGCGAAAAGTGCTCAAAGAAGTATGCTGTTCAATCGGATTGGAAGGCTCATAGCAAAATTTGTGGGACTAGAGAATATAAGTGCGATTGTGGAACAATATTTTCGAGGTAAATTCCGATTTAACCAAAGTTCAATTACTTACATTAGTTAGATTCACCAAATTAGGTCTCACATTTGATTCATGTTAGCTTCAATTCATCTCTCGGGTAGTATTGGTTTTCAAAGCAAGGTAGATAAAATTTGCATGTGTTTGTATGTAAAAATAATCGAATATATATATGGTATAACAGGAAAGATAGCTTCATAACGCATAGAGCATTTTGTGATGCTTTAACCGAAGAAAATTCAAGACTTGCTTCATTTCCATTAATGCCAAGTACCACGAATCTCAACTTTCGACACGAATTAATGATGACGAACGGTGGTGGTGGAGGAGGATTACGATTTCCGGGAATGTTTGGTGGTGGAATGTTGGAAGGTAATCTTGATGGGAATATGCTAAAGCCTAGATTACCAAATTGGTTAGACCAAAATTGCAATGAATCACATATGGAAAACCCTGGTAATTCGTCGATTTTGGTGTCATCGAATTTGAATCATAATAACAATGGCGGAATGCTATCATCCGAAATGGTGCAATGGATGAATGCAAGCCAGGATCAATCAATGGCGCCGGCCGGTGCGTATTCAGGATTGCAACTAAAAGAAGAAGAGAACAAAGGGGAGATGCAATTCAATTCCATGTATAACAACTACACTACTTCAACCGCACCACAACCATCACTTACACCTCATATGTCCGCAACTGCCTTATTACAAAAAGCGGCTCAAATGGGCTCAACAAGAAGTACCAACCACGGGGATACTAACGCGTTCGGGCTAATGAGTAGTACCGATTTCTCAAATAGTGATCACGGGATGATGATGATGATGAGTTCCTTAGGGTCGAAAGAAAGCAAAGGAAACGGGCCAAACGAGTCACACACGACTAGAGATTTTCTCGGCGTTGGAGCGAACGAAAGAAGACCGTTCAACTTACAACAAAACTTATTCATGTTTACTTCATCGATGGACAATTCAAGCGTGTAGTTTTTTTTTTTTTTTGTTACATGCATAAGATATGTGACTTAAAAAAGTAGGTGACAAAGGAAGAAAAGGGACAAAAGGGAGTCACAAGAGGGGAATAAAATTGAGAGTACAATGAGGTGGAGTATGTTTGCATATGATGCATGTTATTTGTAGCAGAAACAACAAAAGTTTTCTTAATTTTGTTTTGAGAAACTTTGTCGTTGGTTTGGTCTGGTCTGGTCTCGTCTGTACAACTTTTGATGCCTTCCTTATTTACTGTTCAGCATGTGACATTAGCTCACTAAGTCGATAGAGAGATGATGATAAGGATTTGTGAAAATAAGTTGTGGCCGTAAGGTAACTCAATTTGTAATATTAAGCTTGCACTCATTTCATTATTTTATTGCATTTTTTTTTAATGTTTCATTTGTTGTTTGGGATAAAAACTTTTTTTAGTAAATTTTATTACGTCAAAAAAATAATTCATATAATAGATTTGAGCGAGTCTCACATTTCTTGATGTTGTAGAGTTGACAACTCTAAGCTTTGTAGAGTTGTCAATTAATCTCATTGAGAAAAAAAGACACTCAAGTGTGCGCGATACATTCAAATTTATAGTAAAACTTATACCGAAAGTAATGATTCGGTCGAGTTACAGTCGGTCGTATGTGGTTTGCACAAGGACGCGTCTCTTGTCTTTACTTCACAAAAATTCAACGCGTTCATTGAAGATTTTTTCAATCTTTCGGTCGTATACTTAACTGAGTAAATGAAGAGGAATATGTAATATCTTTTATCTATTTATTTTATTTTTGAATAATTTATATATAACTTTTTATCAAAAATATGTATACTTTTTAAGTTGAGGTTGATATAATGACCGCATGTGCGATGAACACTACTTTTAGTCTTAAACATAACCTAATTAACATCATCTTGATATAAAGAATAGGTAAAAGAAATTTCTTTGGTAGATAATATAACCACAAATGCAGCTTAATTAAATGTAAACGTATTCACATATATCTTTAATAGTTAGAGATTTCATAAAGTCGGAAAAAAAATGTGGAAGGACTTAAAACATAGAAAAATTAGAAAGTAATTAAAAAAATAGTAACTTATAAACCCTTAATTGTTAAATTGTGAATAGATTGTATAAACTTGAGTAAATTTATAATTTTTTTAATAAATACAACAAAGACTCCTTTTACATCTAATATACTATATATCTTATTCAAGAAAACAATATGCATTATCATTATTTATAAATATTATTATCATTTATAAATTGAGTCAACACCTATAATAAACAAGTGGTATATCAATATTTAAAATAAAGAATAGCAAAAAGCCTAAATATGACGAGTGTGTACACTAAATTCTATAAATAGATATTTCTTGTTTCTATTCACCAAAATTTCAAATAAAACAGTCGTCCAAAATTTTCAAATTTTAAATCTTAGCCTAACTTAAATTTTTTAGTATTTTATATTTTTCAAACAAATATCGTCAATTGATACACATTATAATTTTTTCTCTTGGTTTAAGTATAGAATTAATAAAGCTTTATGTTAAAACTCTTGGTTAAACATTTTTTAAAATATTTTTCTAACTTCTTGTTAGTGTTTTTTTTATATATTACCGTTAAAAAAATTTTGATACACATTATGCTCATAAGATTTGTATGTATGTTTTTGAAAAAAAAAGTTCAATTATTACTTTCTTTGTTTGAGTGAAGACCAAGAGACACATCTTCATCGTTCATTTAAATTGATTTATTTTTGAAGATTTCAGCTAAGATCTAATTGCCATTATAAGCTTTGATTTTATATGGTTGTTGCACGTTTTGGTGTTCATATAGAGTTCTGTTGTTACAATAATCATGTTCATGATTTGTTGCTATCAAATTTCGCTCATACATGCTATTTTGCTTTTTATTTTAGGTTTCTGATTTTTAGATGTGTTTTTTTGTTTAAGCTTTATGATAAATGTGATATGTGATCTTAAGATGTTAGTTTATATACCTACTTATATTATCTTTTTTTTTATTAATGAACATGTGTTTGTGTTTCGTTAAGCTTATATCTATTGATTTAATAATTGTTTTCGACTGTGTTATCTTTGGTTGTCACGATGTTTCAAAATCTTCTTTTTTGGCTCTGTAAAATTTTTGGATGGTTTGTTGTCTAATTAGATGTGTGACCTGATTTTAGGAAGTTGTATTTTCTTGGATATTGCGTGTATTTTATATTGGCTTGCATAGTCTGAGCTTTTTCTGTGGTCATTGGTTTTGATTGCATAAGTGTTGTTTTGTTGCATAAAATGAAAGGTTGTTGAGTGCAACAATGATTTACCTGTGCAACCTTATAATATTCCGACTGACCCGAGAAATTTATGGTTGTGTTCGGTATTAAGTATGTTTTGTGCCTTTGGCAAAATGGAAGGGTGTTTTAATCATTGTATGATGCAAGTGTTTTATTATGTTTTCCGATTTCTTTGTCTAACATGTGTATGGTTTGTGGTTATTGACGTTGATTTGATAATATTGTTCTACGAAGACAAATGGAAGGACCCGTGATTTGGTTTGAACATTGTTCAGTTATGAGAGTCGATTTCGTTAGCCCTCATGGCTCAAGACAGGTTAAATCATGTCATGATTTCTTCTATTTTGATTGACAAAAGAACATTGATCTAACAAACATAGTGACCACAGATTATGCATACATCATAAAGAGAAATCTAGATAAATATGAAACAAAACACTACAACTACATCACATAGTGAACACACCTTTAGGTTTTGTCATATATCCATATAAAACCTACCTTAATATAGATACATGACCACATATTTCCCACCTCAGACACGAAAGTGTCATGTAATTTTCTAGCACGCCATATAGGACATGATTTACAGTGCCTATAATATCAGCAGGCATAGTCACAACTTATATAAGGCATATAAAGTTAGAGATTGTTAACGGATGATGCGATTTGTGTAAAAGTATAAGGGAGGTTGGATGATTTTACTAATTAAAAATTTATGTTTTAAAATATTTATAGATCTAGTTATATGAAGTTGTTTGATATTGATGTATATATGCAATAATGTATGTTAATGCAAGTGATACCTAAAAACATTATTAGTGTTAATTAATTTTTCTTAGTTTTGATCACGACAAATTAAAAAGACATTTATCGTCAAAGACAAACGAAAGACGAATTATTTAACAAACACTATCATCAAGGTAATAATCATTTAAGTATTGCACAATCATATCTTAATCATGCTTAGTGATCATAAAAAGTGATTAGCCCTAAAACTAACATTTTGTCAAATGTGACAAAATATTTTAATAAACTTTCTTTTTAAGAAAATATTTTATTAAAATAGAAAATGTGTAACACCCTATTTTGGAAATGGAAATATCACACTAATTATGGCGTGTCATCAAAGCATACAAGGTAAAATGTCTAAACATTACTTGACCATATAAAAGAAAATACCGGAATCAAACATCGGTAGTCCAAAAGTAAAGATCATCACACACAAACATAGTATAGTAAAGGAAAAAGGACTAAACAATGTCCAAAGCATAAGTATCATAAAGAAAGGAAATGCATAATGTAAAGAAGGCTAGACAGCTTCCAGTCCATATGCACGTACTCTTAGTGTCTACGAGCGTCCCTGAGTACCTGCCGTTTTGGGAACATAGAAAAGGAAAACGGCTGAGCAATACGCTCAGTGCACGGATGTACAATAAAGCATGAATAGGATAAGCATATAATATAATAACAGCGGAAGAAACTAAGTCCCGAGTAACCTGGTAAGTCTTAATAAAACTGGTTTTATAGTTTGAAAGTCTTATGTTTATCTTATAAAAATGGTTTGTCATAATTTTACCATTAGCCAATATAGGTCATGAAAATCCACCGTGCATGAATAATTGGAGGGGTGACCTCATCATGCAAATTAGAGGGGCTGCCTCTAATTTAATATACTGGTTTTATGGGTAGGAGGGATCAGCTCCTTGTAAAGGATGCAAGGCACACACCACATTCACCATGTAATCCTGAATAAAAACGTGTAACTAGGATGCACCCATACGCCCCACGTGATAAATATAAATAAATGGCCAAAAGCTGAAGGGACGCCACGAGCAATCACTCCGCCGTGGTGAAGTCATAACATCAGTGCCTCTAATGTTATAGTTATGGTACCTCCATAACTAGGTGAAACTGGTCATGCATGTATATGGCTATAGGTAATCTTAATTAAACATAAGCAATCAAACTCATAACTTATACTAGGGAAAACAGTTGGCTGCATACGGGGAATCCTAATAAGGAAAGAATGTCCATACTGAAAGGACGGGAATCCGTACCTTATGTCCAGTGAACGAGAACGATGAACTGCGAGAATCCTACTTCTGAAACACTAGTGCTACATAAATACGTACATGAAATAAGTATCTGCTTACTAATTACATAGCTGGTTGATAGGTGTGTAAACACCCATCTTTTCTACCACTTATTTCTTGCTAAAACAAGACCAAAACGCGTATTTAATGTCATTTGTTTGGAATTATGCGTGGTTTGTGTGTTTGTTATGTTTTCAGAGCCAACCGGATAAATATTGAAGAAAACATGGGAGTGCACGGGATTTATCAAGGAAAAAGACTGAAGACGAAGTCTATTGTCCAAGAGATGCGAAAGATTTGAAGTCAATGGGCCTATTTGAAGATTTATCGAAGAAAAGGACCAAAGACGGAAGATTTACACATGTCGAAGAAACTCAAGTCTATTTAACGAAGAAATTAAAAGACGAGTTGAATTTAATCGACGACAAATCCCGAATCAGAATCGAAAACGTCAACTTTTCTGAAAAGACGAGAAGACAAAAAGAAGGAAGAAAGCCCACTCACCAACCAAGGGAGAAGCCTATAAATACTCCTCCCAATACACACACGAAACGCTCTTCTTCTTTTTCCAGTTTTTAGTTTTCCTAGTTCTTAGGAACCATCTCCCTTAAGGAGTGGTTTTCTTTTTAGTTTGATTTCGTAAATCTTGTAAGTTTGATCCTTGAATTTGATTGTTGAACCTTAAATCATTAATACAATTCCTCTTTTAATCTTTTGATTCATCTTGTTCTTCTTCATCTTTTTCTTTCAAGTTCTTAAGTTCTATTTGGTTCTAGTTTGATTCTAAAAAGTTGTTGAATTGGTGTTTTTATGATTGGGATTTGATCCTTGTAGTTAGTAGATGATTTGTGGTTGATTTGGTAAAACCTTTTCGCTTTGTTGAGTCCGATTTGGACAAATTCGTAGCTCGCTGTTATTCGTTCCAAGTTTCTGATCTTGCCCAGATTCCGAATAGGGAATCTGGGGTGGTATCTATTCGGAATTCTCTATTATTCCGAGTAAGGGGTTTCATTCCTTGTCTATTCGGAACATTCCATTATTCCGAGTAGGGTTTTTCCCTTTCTTGCCTATTCGGAACTTTCATTTATTCCGAGTAAGGGTTTGAATTTTGTGTTATTCGGAACATTCCAACATTCCGAGTAGGGTTTTATCATTTTGGTTATTCGGAACATTTCCATCTTTCCGAATAGGGATTTTCTTTAAAGTATTCCGCATAAGCCGATTTCAATTTCCTCTATTCGGAATATTTTCCATATTCCGAATAGCCCAATTTTCCGAATAGGGAATCTTAAAAATCATTCCGAATAAAGAATTATATTCCGAATAACCTTATCATTCCGAATTGAGCAAAACATTCCGCATAGATTTTCCGCATGGGGCATTCCCAGATTTTTCCGCATAAGGAAGTTTATTCCGAGTAAGAAGATTTTTCCGCATGATCATAACTTTCCGCATAACCCCTCGTTTTCCGCATAAGAGATCTGTTCAGCATTATTCCGAGTAAGGGAAACATTCCGAATAAGAGAGTTCCAGTTTTATTGAGGTATTTCCTACTGTTACATTTAAAGCTTCTAGTTTAGTTCTATTATCACCTGCCTTTATCATTTTAGTAGATTTAGACCAAAGCTCCCCCTTTTTAGTCACCAATTACAATTATTCCACTTTTGACCGTGATCGATTCGAGAAGATACCGAGAACGAAACAACGATATACATCAATTGGGTACGAGCAACGCAAAGAGAGATCTTGCAAGCAAAAACCTTTTTATTAACCAACCTAAAAGTCAGTTATTAAAATGGCGCCGCTGCCGGCTCTTTTCGTAAGGATCAACGGTTTCTTGTGAGAAAAATTGGATTTTGGGATCCGTTCTTTCGGGAACGTTATTTTCAAGCACAAAAATTTTCAAAAATCCATAAAAATATAAAATTTTCAAAAATACAAAAACAATATAAAACCTATAAAAACCAAAAATATTTTCTCTTGCATTTTCTTTTTAGTGTATGCGTACTCGATCCACGTCTTATTCAGAGCCCGAGACTCTCGAACAATTAGACATGGCCGGTGTGCACAACAACAACAACAATATTCCACCCCCCCAAAACAACAATAATAATAATAACCCACCCCACCCAAATATGAATAATCCACCCGACTTACGAACCATGGAGGAGCTATGTCAACCCACAATGAACGGACGTGGAGGCCCGATTGCACCGATGCATGTCACGGCTCAGGAGTTTTCGTTGAAGCATCACATGATCCAGCAAGTACAAACGAACCCGTTTCGTGGAATTCCGGATGATGATGCCAACAAACACCTCGACAAATTCATCACTATTACCCAAAGCATGAAATCTCCCGGTGTTTCTATGGATGACCTTCGCCTTCAACTTTTTCCACACTCGCTTTCTCACCACGCCGAAAAATGGTTTGACCGTCTTCCTAAGAATTCTATTCATACGTGGAACGACATGACTCAACGCTTTTTATCGCGCTACTTTCCCCCATCCATGGTCACTAGCCTTCGTAACCAAATCAGTGGATTTATGCAAGAGAATGATGAATCGCTTTTCGATGCTTGGGAACGTTACAATGATTTGATCGACCGCTGTCCTAATCACAATATGCTCCCCGTCACTCTCATTGACACCTTCTATAATGGTCTCACCTTTCGTGATCGTGACACGATCAATGCCGCCGCCGGTGGTACTTTTATGAAAAGGAGACCAGAGGAGTGTCGAGAGTTGATTGAAAACATGACTACTCACCACAAGAATTGGGATTCATCCGCATCCTCAAGATCTAACTCGAGAGTCAATGTTTCTTCTACTACCTCCAATCCTGAAATGTCTGAAATTTCTCGACAACTTGCTGAAATGAACAAAAATTTCATGACCATGGCCACAAACCACTTTCAACAAGCTAAAGCCGTTGCTATGTCTTGTGACACATGTGGTGGTCCTCACTCTTATAATGATTGTCCTTCCACTCAAGGCAATTATTCTGAAAACGTTAACGCAGCATACGGTACATATCCCACGGGAGGCTATCAAGCTCGTCCTCAAGGAGACCGTAGCTTGCTAAGTTATCGTTCCAACAATTATCTTGCACCTCCCGGTTTCCCTCCTGCAAACCACACCCAACAACAAAACTATAACCGAAACAACCAATCCCAACCTCGTGCTCAAAACCAATTTCCATCCCAAAGAAATACCTACCAAACGCAAGGAAATTCTCAAGCTTATCAAGCTCCACCTCTCAATCAACCGATGGCAGTGAATCCCGACGTCGAGTCGTTCATGAAGACCAATCGTGAGATGGTGACGAATCTTCAGAGTCATTTTGTCAACTTGAAGAATGACATGGTGAAACAAGGAAGCGATATTCGAGCCGAGCTACGGAATGATATGGCCAAACATAGCGATGCTATTAATACCAACATGCAAAACTCTTTCAATAATCAAGCTCTTCACCTTCGTGATATGATTGGTTCGCTCATCCAAGGTAATCAACCCTCTTCTTCGGGTACTCTTCCGAGTAATACCGTTGCAAATCCAAGAGGGGAGATGAAAGCAATCACCACTCGTAGTGGAAAAGGTTATATGGAACCCGAGCTTCCTACACCTCCTTCACCTTCTATCCCCATTTCCCCACCACCCGTGGTTGTGAGTGATCCTATTCCCTTAAAGCCTTCTTCTTCATCCAATATACCTTATCCTTCAAGGTTGAGGAAAGAGAAGCAAAAGAGCAAGGATGATATTCAGGTTTCAAACTTCCTAAAAATGTTTAAACAATTGAATTTTAACATCTCCTTTGCCGAGGCTCTCGCTCACATGCCCAAATATGCTAAGATGTTTAAAGATCTTCTAAGTGATAAAGAAAAGCTTCTTGACATTGCTCAGACCCAACTTAATGAGAACTGCTCCGCAGTGCTCTTAAGGAAATTGCCCACCAAACTTGGTGATCTGGGTCGCTTCTTGATTCCGTGCAACTTCCCGGGAGTAGAGAATTGCATGGCCTTAGCCGACCTAGGTGCCAGTATAAACTTAATGCCTTTAAGTGTTTGGAAGCAATTATCTCTCCCCGAGCTAGTCCCCACACGAATGACTTTGGAATTAGCCAACCGTACGGTTGCTTATCCAGTGGGGATAGCTGAAGATGTCTTTGTTGGCGTTGATAAATTCACCTTTCCGGCGGATTTTGTCGTCGTTGACTACGAGATGGACCCTCGTGTTCCATTAATCGTTGGACGTCCATTCTTGAGGACCGGTCGCACTCTCATTGATGTAACCGCAGGCGAATTAATCATGAGAGTCGGTGACGATCAAATTGTCTTCAACATGGGTAAGATTTCTCAACAACCTTATTCATATGAGAGTGTTAATGCTATTGATGTTCTCGATGAGGCTTGTGAAGAACATTTTTATGATGCTTGCAAAAGTACTCTCTCTTCCCTACCCATTGTTGAGACCGTTGCCTCAATTGCTCCAGCATTTACTCCTTTTGGAGAAAGTGACTTAGATGAGTTCGAAGCTAGCCTGGGTCCTCTCGATATTAAGTATGATAATTCGTCCACCAATTGGGATGAAGATATTCGTACTATTGAGAGACTTCTCAATGAGGACCCATTGTCTCCTCCTACTCCTAAAGAGGTGACTAATGATGATCCATCGTTAGTTTCACCATCTATTGAGGATCCTCCTACTCTCGAGCTTAAGGACCTACCGCCTCATCTTGAGTACGTTTTCCTAGAAGACGACGAGAAGTTACCGGTCATCATCGCAAAGGATCTGAAAGAAGACGAAAAAGCCCGACTTGTCACTGTGTTGAAGAAGCATAAACGCGCTATCGCTTGGAAAATCTCCGACATCCGTGGAATTGATCCTCACTTTTGCACACATAAAATTCTCATGGAGGACGACTTTAAGCCCACTATCCAAAGCCAAAGAAGGGTGAATCCTAAAATACATGACGTCATCAAAAAAGAGGTTATCAAACTTCTTGATGCGGGTATGATTTACCCTATTTCGGATTCCCCATGGGTTAGTCCAGTCCATTGTGTGCCTAAGAAAGGCGGAATCACCGTTGTACCCAATGCAAACAGCGAATTGATTCCTACCCGTCTCGTTACTGGGTGGAGAGTTTGTATAGACTACCGCAAACTCAATGACGCCACGAGAAAGGATCATTTCCCTCTACCTTTTATGGACCAAATGCTTGAACGTCTAGCTGGTAATGAATATTACTGCTTTCTGGATGGTTTCTCGGGTTATTTTCAAATACCCATCGATCCCCAAGATCAAGAAAAGACAACATTCACTTGTCCCTACGGCACATTTGCTTATAAAAGAATGCCTTTTGGCTTATGCAATGCCCCCGGGACTTTCCAAAGGTGCATGTTGGCTATATTCCATGACATGGTTGAGCAAACCATGGAAGTCTTCATGGATGATTTCTCGGTCTTCGGGGATTCCTTCTCTGCTTGCCTTGCCAATTTGGAACGCATGCTTAAGCGGTGCGAAGACACTCGCCTTGTTCTAGATTGGGAAAAATGCCATTTTATGGTAAAAGAAGGCATTGTGCTAGGACACAAAATTTCTAAAGCCGGTCTTGAAGTCGACCGTGCTAAAGTTGATGTCATAGCCAAATTACCTCCACCTTCAACCGTGAAGGGTGTGAGAAGCTTTCTGGGTCATGCGGGCTTTTATCGTAGATTCATTCAAGATTTCTCTAAAATCGCTCGCCCGATGACCCACCTCTTGGAAAAAGATACTCCTTTCATCTTTTCTAAAGAGTGTCTCGAAGCCTTCAATCTTCTCAAGGATAAGCTAACTAAGGCACCGGTCTTGGTTACCCCTAATTGGGAGCTGCCTTTTGAATTGATGTGCGATGCTAGCGACTTTGCTATTGGTGCGGTTTTGGGCCAAAGAGTGAATAAACACTTCCAACCAATCCACTACGTTAGCAAAACAATGACGGGGGCTCAATTGCATTATACGACAACCGAAAAAGAGCTTTTAGCTGTTGTCTATGCTTTTGAGAAATTTCGCCCCTATCTTGTTTTATCCACCACCATCGTATACACGGACCATTCCGCGTTGAAGTACTTGATGACTAAGAATGATTCTAAGCCAAGACTTCTCCGCTGGGTTTTACTCCTTCAAGAATTCAACATTGAAATTCGTGACAAGAAGGGTGCTGAAAACCTGGCCGCGGATCATCTGAGCAGACTTGAGGATCCATATCAAGGGGACCATTCGAACAAAGAGATCAATGACTCTTTTCCCCTTGAAACCTTAATATCTATCAATCCCAATCTTGATGGCACCCCGTGGTTTGCCGATATTGCAAACTACTTAGCGGGTGGTGTTCTCATCCAAGGGTTAACATCCCAACAAAAGAAGAAGTTCTTGAACGATGTTAAGACTTACTTTTGGGAGGACCCTTTTCTATTCAAACAATGCGCTGACATGATTATTCGTCGGTGTGTTGACGGACCGGCAGCTTTTGATATTCTCCAAGCGTGCCACAAAGGACCCACCGGTGGTCACTTTGGTCCCAACTTCACCGCCAAAAAGGTGTTTGACTCGGGATTCTATTGGCCCACCATTTATCGTGATGCTCACGAGATGGTTAAACATTGTGATGCTTGCCAAAAACAAGGCAAGATCACACATAAAGATGAGATGCCTCAAAATTTCATACAAGAATGTGAAATCTTTGATGTCTAGGGCATCGACTTTATGGGGCCATTCCCGTCTTCTAAAGGCAACAAATACATCCTTGTCGCTGTCGACTACGTTTCTAAATGGGTTGAAGCAAAAGCTTTACCCACTAACGACGCGAGGGTGGTTTGTAATTTCTTGAAACAACTGTTTGCTCGTTTCGGTGTTCCTCGTGCTATTATCAGTGACCGCGGGACTCATTTTTGCAACGATCAATTTGCAAGAGTCATGGCTAAGTACGGTGTCAATCACCGTCTTTCCACCGCCTATCATCCTCAAACCAACGGTCAAGCCGAGATATCCAACCGTGGATTGAAGAGAATTTTGGAACGTACTTTGGGAGAGCATCGTGCCTCGTGGGCCGATAAACTTGATGATGCTCTGTGGGCTTTCCGTACCGCCTATAAGACGCCGATTGGTTGTACACCCTATCGTCTTGTGTACGGGAAAGCCTGCCACCTTCCCATCGAGCTGGAACATAAGGCATACTGGGCCTTGAAGTGGGCTAACTTCGACATCAACAAAGCCGGTGATTTTCGGAAGATTCAACTCAACGAGCTTCAAGAATTGAGGAATCAAGCTTACGAGAACTCATTGATTTACAAGGAGAAGACCAAGATTATCCACGATGCCAAAATCAAGAACCGAGAGTTCAACGTTGGTGATCAAGTCTTACTCTTTAACTCTCGGTTGAAGATCTTCTCAGGCAAGTTGAAGAGCCGCTGGTCTGGTCCATTCACCATCGCCAATGTCTTTCCCTATGGCACCATTGAGCTTTCTCAGCCAAATGGGCCTAACTTCAAGGTGAATGGCCAGCGTTTGAAGTTGTACGTTGGTGAGGACATCTCTAAGGAGATGATTCCATCCCTCACTACGTTTCCCTTAAATTAGTTCGGGACCGAGTCAGGCTCGCGACTCGGTAAACAAAAACAAGCGCTCCTCGGGAGGCAACCCGGGTATCTATCCCCCTTTCCCGTTTTTCATCATAAGTGTAGGGGGAGCTATATAGGTTGCTTGTTTTTGGATGGTGATGTGATTACAGGGATTATTGCACTCTTGGAATCTTTGAAGAACCGTGATCCCATGTTATCCGAAATCTGGTTCTATCTCGCAACTATCGTGATTCAATTTTCTTCATACTCACATTTGAAATTGATCACTTTAGTCGTCCCCTCCTTAGCTTAATTTAACCAACGTGCACAATGTCATAAGTGTAGGGGAGACCCTTCCCACATGCTTAAACATTGAGGACAATGTTTATCTTAAGTGTAGGGGGGACTTCTATCGAAGTTTTAAGTGGACTTTTCCATGAAAATGCCTTCATTTAACCGGAAAATCATACTTTTCAACATTTTTCAAATTTTTAATCAACTTTGGCCATTTTGTCGTAAATTTTAAATTTTTATCGTTGCTGTCATATGTATATATCCCGCAATAAAGTCAAAAATATTGATAAAGTGTTGTGTCTAGTTTAGAAGTCTTTGACATATTAGGCCCGTTGCGTTTATTTTGACTCAACCCGAATAGACTTATCCAAGTTTATTCTAGCTAGTATCCTTAACCATGTAGACCTTAATTGGTTTATTAGGCTA
This sequence comes from Glebionis coronaria, assembly GCA_025667525.1. Taxonomy (NCBI): domain Eukaryota; kingdom Viridiplantae; phylum Streptophyta; class Magnoliopsida; order Asterales; family Asteraceae; genus Glebionis; species Glebionis coronaria. Next base: position 45,976,771 of record CM046877.1, read on the forward strand.
AGCATCCACGAGTCTCATTCCTTGAGATTTTAAATTGTGGAGGACGAGAAATGATAGAGTCAATTATAAGTCGGTATTCTTATACAAGCTCACTTGGTGTAATTATTTGCCTATTCTCCCATCACTTGCTAATAAATTATCTGCAATAAGTAAGGTCGTACGATTTGAAAAGTTACTTAGCTTCTAGCCCAAGATCGTTTAAAAGTTGCTCGGTAATGACGAGAGTTCATAGCCAAGGCATAACTTATGAAGCGGGGCGCGAAGATTGGCGAGTCCGAAAAGGCCCTAACAAGGCATGAGGATTCAATTTTATTGCTGAAGATCCAAAAGTGATGTGAAAAGCATTTTCTCCAAAATCAATATGAAGGATCAAGATTCACGACGAAAAGCAATCAACTCCCACAAAGATGATGGAGAAGTCTATCCGAAAAGACCCTAACAAGGTATGAGGATAAATAGATCCAAGTCCGAAAAGGAGGCGGATCGTTGTATCTCAAAATCCCAATTAGAGATTGAAGAAATAATCATGAAGTCGTGGTCAACAAAGTTGGAGTACCCCTCACAAGTCTCCAAAGTGAAGAAACTCTATTATGATGAGAAGACCATTATCTCAAGAACGTCTCTCGAAGATATGAAGTATGAAGTACATGCCAAATATCGGCCCGAGAAAGGTCTCAAATCGCGAACCAAGTTATGCCAAGATATGAACTTTCTGATATCCCGAGAAGCAGTTTTAAGAGATTTTGTCCTTTAGCTAACTATTGATCAAATCGTCCTACTTTGCTTTCAGCCTAAATGAACTATCGAAATAAGTCCAAAAATGCATCTTCATGATCATTCTAAGACAAAAATAAAATATAAGAGATACACCTAGGAATAAGGGAGTCTAAGCATTTAATTAAGCCATGTGTGTAAGTGTTTGAATTGCTAACTTATAATAACAATGATCTCGTTTTTAAGCTTAGTTTGGGGAACGTGAAACTTGAGGGTGATAAATCTTCGCAGCACCAAAGCCCTAATGTAAGTCCTCGATCTCTTTACAAGTTATTTCCACATAGTTATGTTCTAACCTTTTGTTTGCTTCAAATTTCTCTTAGTGCTTTAATTTTTGTTTAGAAGTATTTGAATAAGGCCAAGGTTAATTAATTATGAGAAAAGTGTAATGTTGCTTTATCACTAAGCATTGCATGAGGGCATGGCAATGGTTAAGTGTAGGGGATTTGATAGGTGTGTAAACACCCATCTTTTCTACCACTTATTTCTTGCTAAAACAAGACCAAAACGCGTATTTAATGTCATTTGTTTGGAATTATGCGTGGTTTGTGTGTTTGTTATGTTTTCAGAGCCAACCGGATAAATATTGAAGAAAACATGGGAGTGCACGGGATTTATCAAGGAAAAAGACTGAAGACGAAGTCTATTGTCCAAGAGATGCGAAAGATTTGAAGTCAATGGGCCTATTTGAAGATTTATCGAAGAAAAGGACCAAAGACGGAAGATTTACACATGTCGAAGAAACTCAAGTCTATTTAACGAAGAAATTAAAAGACGAGTTGAATTTAATCGACGACAAATCCCGAATCATAATCGAAAACGTCAACTTTTCTGAAAAGACGGGAAGACAAAAAGAAGGAAGAAAGCCCACTCACCAACCAAGGGAGAAACCTATAAATACTCCTCCCAATACACACACGAAACGCTCTTCTTCTTTTTCCAGTTTTTAGTTTTCCTAGTTCTTAGGAACCATCTCCCTTAAGGAGTGGTTTTCTTTTTAGTTTGATTTCGTAAATCTTGTAAGTTTGATCCTTGAATTTGATTGTTGAACCTTAAATCATTAATACAATTCCTCTTTTAATCTTTTGATTCATCTTGTTCTTCTTCATCTTTTTCTTTCAAGTTCTTAAGTTCTATTTGGTTCTAGTTTGATTCTAAAAAGTTGTTGAATTGGTGTTTTTATGATTGGGATTTGATCCTTGTAGTTAGTAGATGATTTGTGGTTGATTTGGTAAAACCTTTTCGCTTTGTTGAGTCCGATTTGGACAAATTCGTAGCTCGCTGTTATTCGTTCCAAGTTTCTGATCTTGCCCAGATTCCGAATAGGGAATCTGGGGTGGTATCTATTCGGAATTCTCTATTATTCCGAGTAAGGGGTTTCATTCCTTGTCTATTCGGAACATTCCATTATTCCGAGTAGGGTTTTTCCCTTTCTTGCCTATTCGGAACTTTCATTTATTCCGAGTAAGGGTTTGAATTTTGTGTTATTCGGAACATTCCAACATTCCGAGTAGGGTTTTATCATTTTGGTTATTCGGAACATTTCCATCTTTCCGAATAGGGATTTTCTTTAAAGTATTCCGCATAAGCCGATTTCAATTTCCTCTATTCGGAATATTTTCCATATTCCGAATAGCCCAATTTTCCGAATAGGGAATCTTAAAAATCATTCCGAATAAAGAATTATATTCCGAATAACCTTATCATTCCGAATTGAGCAAAACATTCCGCATAGATTTTCCGCATGGGGCATTCCCAGATTTTTCCGCATAAGGAAGTTTATTCCGAGTAAGAAGATTTTTCCGCATGATCATAACTTTCCGCATAACCCCTCGTTTTCCGCATAAGAGATCTGTTCAGCATTATTCTGAGTAAGGGAAACATTCCGAATAAGAGAGTTCCAGTTTTATTGAGGTATTTCCTACTGTTACATTTAAAGCTTCTAGTTTAGTTCTATTATCACCTGCCTTTATCATTTTAGTAGATTTAGACCAAAGCTCCCCCTTTTTAGTCACCAATTACAATTATTCCACTTTTGACCGTGATCGATTCGAGAAGATACCGAGAACGAAACAACGATATATATCAATCGGGTACGAGCAACGCAAAGAGAGATCTTGCAAGCAAAAACCTTTTTATTAACCAACCTAAAAGTCAGTTATTACTGGTTTTACGTCATGTCTTAGCTTATTTTATATGTTCTTACTATGTTTTACTGTTTAAAGCCTTAAACTGTATTAAATCTTATATTCTGTTTAATCTGATTAAGTATTTCTGGTATTTCATGTGTTATTATACTTACTGTGTAATAATAAGTAACTTTCCAAAAATAGCAGGTTTCCTAAAATAGAAAGTTTCCAAAAATAGAATGTTTCCAAAAATAGAAAGTTACCAAAAATAGAAAGTTTCCAAAAATAGAAAGTTTCCAAAAAAGAAAGTTTCCAAAAATAGAAAGTTTTCGAAAATAGATTTACTGCTTAAAATAGATAAGTTTCTAAAAATAGAAAGTTTCCATAAATAGATTAGCTGCCTTAATTAAATAAGTTTCCATAAATAGATTAGCTGCCTTAAATAAATAAGTTTCTAAAAATAGCTGGTTTCTATAAATAAATTAGCTGCCTTATTTAATTAAGTTTCTAAAAATAGAAAGTTTCCATAATTAGAAATAAGCTGGTTAAATAAGCTAAGTAAATAAGCCTAAGTGATTTCATGATTATTTCCTAAGTCATATGATATATTGTATAGTTTAATAATTATTTCATGTAATTTAATTAAACTATAGGTTATAATATTTAATTAAAGTATAACATGTTTTTAATTAAATATACTCAATACTTAGGTTAAAATATGTATTATTAAATATTAATAATATAACCTAAGTCATGTTAATTAATTATTTATATCCATGGTTTTTAAAATAATTAATTAATTATAAGTCTTAATAATATAAATACTTAGGTTAAAATAATTTCATGATTATTAATAATTAATTAACCTAAGTCATGTTATTAAATTAATCACGTCTTTTATTAATTTAATTTTAACATAAGTTCATAACATAGAAAAAACTAACATAACCATGAACCGGATCAAAGCTTAAAAACATAAACCGGACATGAATCGACACCGTACCCCGAACCAAATCGGGGTACCCCTTGCTGCCGTGGGACCCACACGCACCAACCAAGACCAATATGGTCTTGGTGGTGTCGGCTAAGCAAACCGAAACCCCCTTGGGGTCGGTTGCAGCCTGCGGCCCAAAACAAAACACCCCTTAATCGACCCTCTGATTTTATTAATGATCAAAACATGTTAGATCTATGTTTAATTAATGTGTTTTTATAAAAAAACATCAGTCGTTCATAATTAATAAAAAGATTAATTAAAAAGAAAAGGTTTAAAAAGGTTTTAGCGTATTCGTGGATCAAGAGGGTGAAGAACAAACACGAGCAAACAACAAATCTTCAAGATCCAAGATCAATGAATCACCTCGTATGGTGATGTGTAGGTGGCGGCACAAAGAGGAGGAGAAGGGAGGGTTTTAGGTTTTTTCTTGAAATCTTCTGTAAAGTAATTTTTGAGTAGTAAAATTAATTAACCCTCCTTTTAGTAAAATTCGTAATGGGCTTGGCCCATTACCCTTGTTTTAGCCGCGGGTAGGGACCCCCCCCCCCCCCCCCCCCATGGGGTTCCCGTACCTCTTTTCGTGTCTCGTTATTTAGTTAGTCGTTTGTGTTTAATTATGTTCGTGTTTTAAATGTTCTCGTTACGTAAATACCATAATCTAATATATTTAATTACGCTCGTATTAAATATATATACGTAATTAATAATAGCTCGTGTTTTAATTACGCTCGTGATTTCGTGATCGTATGTTCGTGATTAATTATTGCTAAATAATTATTACGTGATCGTGCATATAAAATACTTATCGTGTTCTAACACGTACGTAATACGTAAACTCCTAACACGTAATCGTAATCATGCTATATTAGGAAAGTTTTTAACTAGTACGTACGATCCTAAGGGTACTATGCATGGTAAAAGCATGCGGGTTTTACAACCCTTCCCCCCTAAAAAGAATAATTCGTCCCCGAATTATAGATAAAGTAAACTGGAAAAGAAGAACATACCCGAATTCAAAATATGAAATGAGGGTAAGAAGCCCGGATAGACTCCTCCGTTTCCTAAGTGGCTTCCCGCTCTCATGACTCGTTCTTGTCTGTCAAGAACTCGTTCGGGTTCTTCTATAAAAGTGAGATCTTCACGTATCTGTTCCAGTGGATACTGAACCATGTGAAGGGGATGATACTGGTACCCTCTGAGTAAGGACACATGAAACACATTGTGCACATGCGAAAGCTGCGGAGGTAACGCCAATCGGTAAGATACTTCACCGACTCGTTCAATGATATCAAACGGTCTGATGAAACGAGGACTGAGCTTCCCTTTAATCCTGAAGCGTCTAACACCACGTGCCGGCGAAACCTTAAGGAAGAGGTGATCTCCTACGTTAAAATGTAAATCCCTACGATGCTTATCGGCGTAACTCTTCTGACGTGACCGTGCCTCCTGAATTTTCTGCCTAGCTACTGCGATCTTCTCGTTTGTCATCTCTATGATTTCTGGTTCTTCAAGTGTTCGCTCGCCAACCTGATCCCAGCAGATTGGGGCGCGACACTTCCTGCCATACAACATTTCAAATGGAGCACACTTGATGCTTGCGTGCCAACTGTTGTTGTATGCAAACTCCACCAAACAGATGTATTCGTCCCAATCACCCGTCCATTCCAACGCACATGACCTCAACATATCCTCCAATGTCTGAATGGTTCGCTCCGACTGTCCGTCCGTTTGAGGATGAAAAGCCGTGCTAAGCTTAAGTTGTGTACCCCAAGCTTTCTGCAGACTTTTCCAAAAGCGCGAAGTGAATCGAGGATCTCTGTCTGAGACGATGCTGGATGGTGCACCGTATAGTCTCATGATCTCTCGTCTATACGTATCTGCGAGTTTACTTACCGGATCTTCCTTACGGATCGGTTAGAAATGAGCTGATTTGGTAAGTCGATCAACGATAACCCAAATTGCATCGTGCTTCCTTTTGGTAGGTGGAAGACCGGTAACAAAATCCATGGTGATTTTATCCCATTTCCACTCTGGAATGTCTAACGGTTGAAGGAGACCGCCAGATCGCTGATGCTCGATCTTAACCTGCTGGCAGGTAAGACATTTGGAGACGTAAGTGGCCACATCCTGTTTCATACCACTCCACCAAAAGTACTGCTTGATGTCATGGTACATTTTAGTTGAACCAGGATGTATCGAGAATGGGGAGCTATGAGCTTCAGCTAACAAAGCTTCCCGGAATTCTTAGTCATCAGGAACACAAAGTCTAGTGCCCTGCCATACGATACCATCTGCATCTACTCTGAATTCCGTCTGCTTCTCCAAATTCTGTACTATCGCCCAGATTTCTCCGTCATCTTTCTGAGCTTCCTTGATCTTAGATAGCAACTCTGGTTCTACTCTAATATTAGCCCAATAACCGTGTTGTCCACGTACCATGATCTCGATGTCTAGTCGCTCCAAGTCTCTTATGATTTCCTCTTCGATTCTAATGCTATTGATCATTCCGGACTTCCTGCTAAGGGCATCTGCTACTACATTTGCCTTTCCGGGATGATACTGTAGATTAATGTCATAATCCTTCAACAGCTCTAACCATCTCCTCTGCCTCATGTTCAATTCACGCTGAGTGAAGATATACTTCAAGCTCTTGTGGTCCGTGAAAATGTCACATGATTCTCCATATAAGTAATGTCTCCATATTTTCAATGCAAACACGACTGCAGCAAGTTCCAGATCGTGCGTGGGGTAATTCTCTTCATAAGGCTTAAGCTGCCGTGAAGCGTACGCGATCACTTTCCCATGTTGCATGAGAACACAGCCAAGTCCCTTCCCCGATGCATCGCTGTAGATTTGAAATCCACCCGTACCAGATGGTAGAGTAAGAATAGGTGCAGATACTAGCTTCTGCTTCAGGTCTTCAAAGCTCTTCTCTCGATCTTCAGTCCAGACGAATTTCTCCCCTTTCCGCATCAGTTTGGTCAATGGTAGTGCTAGGCGGGAAAAGTTCTCCACGAACCTACGGTAATAGCCAGCTAAGCCTAAGAAACTGCGGACTTCCGTCGTCGATGTCGGCCTCGGCCACTTAGTAATGGCCTCAACCTTCGCTGGATCCATAGTGATTACTTCTGCTGATACAATGTGACCTAAGAATGCCACCTTGTCTAACCAGAACTCACACTTGGAGAATTTAGCATACAGCTGCTTCTGGCGAAGAATCTGTAGTACTGTACGAAGATGGTCTTCGTGTTCCTCCTTGGACTTTGAGAAAATCAGGATGTCATCGATGAAAACAATGACGAATTTGTCCAGAAATTCATGGAAGATTCTGTTTATCAAATCCATGAACACTGCTGAAGCATTATTCAGGCCAAATGGCATAACTACAAACTCGTAGTGGCCATAACGGGTACGAAAAGCAATCTTAGCAATGTCCTGCTCCTTGACCTGTAGCTGGTGATAGCCTTACCTAAGATCGATCTTGGAAAAGTGTTTGGCCCCTTGGAGTTGGTCAAACAGATCGTCAATGCGTGGCAGTGGATACCTATTCCGAATGGTAATCTTGTTGAGCTCGCGATAGTCTATGCAAAGACGCATACTGCCGTCCTTCTTCTTAACAAACAAGACTGGTGCGCCCCATGGAGATGCGCTCGGTCGAATGAAACCTCGTTCAAGAAGTTCTTGCAGTTGATCCTTCAGCTCCTTCAGCTCTATGGGAGCCATGCGATAAGGAGCCTTGGAGATTGGTTCAGCTCTTGGAACCAGTTCGATACTGAATTCCACTTCCCGTGCAGGTGGTATGCCCGGAAGTTCTGCTGGAAACACGTCTTGGAATTCCGACACTATTGGTTGATCCTGAATCGGTGGAGATTCAGCATCCATATCGTGAACCGTAGCTAGATAACCCTCGCAGCCATGTGACAGTAGTGCACGCGCTTGCAGGGTGGATATGACTTGTACAGACCGTCCGGGTATGAACCCATTATGAATGTACTCTGGTGCATTGACATCACCGAAGATAACTCGATATGAATGACAGTCTATGGTAGCATGATACTTGCATAGCCAATCCATGCCCAAAATCATGTCGAAGTCATTCATGTCCAGCGGAAGTGAGTCGACAGGTCGAACCTTATCATCAAATTCTAGGGGAAGACTCTTGTATACATGGGTGATTAATACAGAGTCCCTCAAAGGCGTGGAAATAGTAAGCCTATTTTCTAGTGGCAAGGGAGGCATCCTAATGTTCTTAGCATAAGCAGTAGAAATAACCGAGTGAGTAGCACCCGTATCGAAAAGAACACATGCAGCGCGACCATACATATACAAGATTCCAGTGATGGTACCTGTAGACTTGTTGGCCTGGTCTCGAGATGTCGTGTAGACACGCCCGACAGTAGGAGGCGGCTTGGTATCAACATGTCCCGATGTACCCTCCATCTCGCCCTTACGGCAATCCTTCATAATATGGCCAGGAAGACCACACTTGAAGCACGCATCAGTATTACGGCGACATGGTCCTGGGTGCCTACGGTGGCAAGTAGAGCAAAGAGGATGAGTGTATCCTCCAGCAGGTGCTCTGGCTGGCTGAGGACCTGCTAAAACATTTTACATGAGACATAATATTTGGGTACAAAGGACGAAGCGGATAATCGTAAGATTGAATACCAGTGATAGCTGGACGGCTAGGTTGCGAACCTCTCTGGTTCTGGTCCCTACCGTTTCCATGGTTCCTGGTAGAAGTTTTCTAAAGTGTCAGAATATGAGTTATAACATAAAACATAAGGAATTTCGTAAGTATTAGGACCTGCTGTTGCTGGATTGCCCGGCGTTGTTACGGTAATTGTCATTACCGCCACGCCTATCCGTAGCAGAACGGTCGTTAGTCTGACCGTTTCCCTTGGGCTGGTGAGGCTGCTGCTGAGTAGCCGGCTGAGACCGGTCCCCAGTTTTCTGCCTAGAAGATACAGTTAAAGAGATGAATAATTGACATATGGAAAGTATACGGATTTGGTCACCGCTTGAATACGAAGGTTTACCTCTTGTCGGGTCTTTCAGCTTCCCCGAACTCATCCCTCTCCTGCAGCATCTCCAGTTTCCATGCTGCATCGGCCACTTGTGCTACAGTATTGAACGTAGCACACACTAGATTGTTTGCGACCGATGTGCGAAGATCCCATCTGAAGTGATGTGCCTGCTCTTCAGGAGTACCTGCTGCCGCACCAAGGAAACCAGCCAAGCGAAGAAAGCACTGCATAAACTCATTGCTATTCTCCCCAACTCTCTAACGGATCCCATGGTACTCTCTCTTGAGCTTGTCCTGCTCAGCCTTGGGAAAGAACTGCTCCATCACCCTGTCCTTGAACTGAGCCCAAGTCAAACCAGCAACCCACTCATCACCACCTTCAGATTGCATCAAAGCTAACCACCAGTTGAGTACATCGCCTTAAACCGATAGCATGCCAACCTCGCCTTGTATGCAATAATGTATGTTAATGCAAGTGATACCTAAAAACATTATTAGTGTTAATTAATCTTTCTTAGTTTTGATCACGACAAATTAAAAAGACATTTATCGTCAGAGACAAACGAAAGACGAATTATTTAACAAACAATATCATCAAGGTAATAATCATTTAAGTATTGCACAATCATATCTTAATCATGCTTAGTGATCATAAAAAGTGATTAGCCCTAAAACTAACATTTTGTCAAATGTGACAAAATATTTTAATAAACTTTCTTTTTAAGAAAATATTTTATTAAAATAGAAAATGTGTAACACCCCATTTTGGAAATGGAAATATCACAGTAATTATGGCATGTCATCAAAGCATACAAGGTAAAATGTCTAAACATTACTTGACCATATAAAGGAAAATACCGGAATCAAACATCGGTAGTCCAAAAGTAAAGCTCATCACACACAAACATAGTATAGTAAAGGAAAAAGGACTAAACAATGTCCAAAGCATAAGTATCATAAAGAAAGGAAATGCATATTGTAAAGAAGGCTAGACAGCTTCCAGTCCATATGCACGTACTCTTAGTGTCTACGAGCGTCCCTGAGTACCTGCCGTTTTGGGAACATAGAAAAGGAAAACGGCTGAGCAATACGCTCAGTGCACGGATGTACAATAAAGCATGAATAGGATAAGCATATAACATAATAACAGCGGAAGAAACTAAGTCCCGAGTAACCTGGTAAGTCTTAATAAAACTGGTTTTATAGTTTAAAAGTCTTATGTTTATCTTATAAAAACTGTTTGTCATAATTTTACCATTAGCCAATATAGGTCATGAAAATCCACCGTGCATGAATAATTGGAGGGGTAACCTCATCATGCAAATTAGAGGGGCTGCCTCTAATTTAATATACTGGTTTTATGGGTAGGAGGGATCAGCTCCTTGTGAAGGATGCAAGGCACACACCACATTCACCATGTAATCCTGAATAAAAACGTGTAACTAGGATGCACCCATACGTCCCACGTGATAAATATAAATAAATGGCCAAAAGCTGAAGGGACGCCACGAGCAATCACTCCGCCGTGGTGAAGTCATAACATCAGTGCCTCTAATGTTATGGTTATGGTACCTCCATAACTAGGTGAAACTAGTCATGCATGTATATGGCTATAGGTAATCTTAATTAAACATAAGCAATCAAACTCATAACTTATACTACGGGAAAACAGTTGGCTGCATACGGGGAATCCTAATAAGGAAAGAATGTCCATACTGAAAGGACGGGAATTCGTCCCTTATGTCCAGTGAACGAGAACGATGAACTCCGAGAATCCTACTTCCGAAACACTAGTGCTACATAAATACGTACATGAAATAAGTATCTGCTTACTAATTACATAGCTGGTTTTACGTCATGACTTAGCTTATTTTATATGTTCTTACTATGTTTTACTGTTTAAGTTGAGGTTAATATAACGACCGCATGTGCGATGAACACTACTTTTAGTCTTAAACATAACCTAATTAACATCATCTTGATATAAAGAATAGGTAAAAGAAATTTCTTTGGTAGATAATATAACCACAAATGCAGCTTAATTAAATGTAAACGTATTCACATATATCTTTAATAGTTAGAGATTTCATAAAGTCGGAAAAAAAATGTGGAAGGACTTAAAACATAGAAAAATTAGAAAGTAATTAAAAAAATAGTAACTTATAAACCCTTAATTGTTAAATTGTGAATAGATTGTATAAACTTGAGTAAATTTATAATTTTTTTAATAAATATAACAAAGACTCCTTTTACATCTAATATACTATATATCTTATTCAAGAAAACAATATGCATTATCATTATTTATAAATATTATTATCATTTATAAATTGAGTCAACACCTATAATAAACAAGTGGTATATCAATATTTAGAAATAAAGAATAGCAAAAAGCCTAAATATGACGAGTGTGTACACTAAATTCTATAAATAGATATTTCTTGTTTCTATTCACCAAAATTTCAAATAAAACAGTCGTCCAAAATTTTCAAATTTTAAATCTTAGCCTAACTTAAATTTTTTAGTATTTTATATTTTTCAAACAAATATCGTCAATTGATACACATTATAATTTTTTTTCTTGGTTTAAGTATAGAATGAATAAAGCTTTATGTTAAAACTCTTGGTTAAACATTTTTTAAAATATTTTTCTAACTTCTTGTTAGTGTTTTTTTTATATATTACCGTTAAAAAAAATTTGATACATATTATGCTCATAAGATTTGTATGTATGTTTTTGAAAAAAAAAGTTCAATTATTACTTTCTTTGTTTGAGTGAAGACCAAGAGACACATCTTCATCGTTCATTTAAATTGATTTATTTTTGAAGATTTCAGCTAAGATCTAATTGCCATTATAAGCTTTGATTTTATATGGTTGTTGCACGTTTTGGTGTTCATATAGAGTTCTGTTGTTACAAGAATCATCTTCATGATTTGTTGCTATCAGATTTCGCTCATACATGCTATTTTGCTTTTTATTGTAGGTTTCTGATTTTTAGATGTGTTTTTTTGTTTAAGCTTTATGATAAATGTGATATGTGATCTTAAGATGTGAGTTTATATACCTACTTATATTATCTTTTTTTTATTAATGAACATGTGTTTGTGTTTCGTTAAGCTTATATCTATTGATTTAATAATTGTTTTCGACTGTGTTATCTTTGGTTGTCACGATGTTTCAAAATCTTCTTTTTTGGCTCTGTAAAATTTTTGGATGGTTTGTTGTCTAATTAGATGTGTGACCTGATTTTAGGAAGTTGTATTTTCTTGGATATTGCGTGTATTTTATATTGGCTTGCATAGTCTGAGCTTTTTCTGTGGTCATTGGTTTTGATTGCATAAGTGTTGTTTTGTTTCATAAAATGAAAGGTTGTTGAGTGCAACAATGATTTACCTGTGCAACCTTATAATATTCCGACTGACCCGAGAAATTTATGGTTGTGTTCGGTATTAAGTATGTTTTGTGCCTTTGGCAAATGGAAGGGTGTTTTAATCATTGTATGATGCAAGTGTTTTATTATGTTTTCCGATTTCTTTGTCTAACATGTGTATAGTTTGTGGTTATTGACGTTGATTTGATAATATTGTTCTACGAAGACAAATGGAAGGACCCGTGATTTGGTTTGAACATTGTTCAGTTATGAGAGTCGATTTCGTTAGCCCTCATGGCTCAAGACAGGTTAAATCATGTCACGATTTCTTCTATTTTGATTGACAAAAGAACATTGATCTAACAAACATAGTGACCACAGATTATGCATACATCATAAAGAGAAATCTAGATAAATATGAAACAAAACACTACAACTACATCACATAGTGAACACACCTTTAGGTTTTGTCATATATCCATATAAAACCTACCTTAATATAAATACATGACCACATATTTCCCACCTCAGACACGAAAGTGTCATGTAATTTTCTAGCACGCCATATAGGACATGATTTACAGTGCCTATAATATCAGCAGGCATAGTGACAACTTATATAAGGCATATAAAGTTAGAGATTGTTAACGGATGATGCGATTTGTGTAAAAGTATAAGGGAGGTTGGATGATTTTACTAATTAAAAATTTATGTTTTAAAATATTTATAGATCTAGTTATGTGAAGTTGTTTGATATTGATGTATATATGCAATAATGTATGTTAATGCAAGTGATACCTAAAAACATTATTAGTGTTAATTAATTTTTCTTAGTTTTGATCACGACAAATTAAAAAGACATTTATCGTCAAAGACAAACGAAAGACGAATTATTTAACAAACACTATCATCAAGGTAATAATCATTTAAGTATTGCACAATCATATCTTAATCATGCTTAGTGATCATAAAAAGTGATTAGCCCTAAAACTAACATTTTGTCAAATGTGACAAAATATTTTAATAAACTTTCTTTTTAAGAAAATATTTTATTAAAATAGAAAATGTGTAACACCCTATTTTGGAAATGGAAATATCACACTAATTATGGCGTGTCATCAAAGCATACAAGGTAAAATGTCTAAACATTACTTGACCATATAAAAGAAAATACCGGAATCAAACATCGGTAGTCCAAAAGTAAAGCTCATCACACAAAAACATAGTATAGTAAAGGAAAAAGGACTAAACAATGTCCAAAGCATAAGTATCATAAAGAAAGGAAATGCATAATGTAAAGAAGGCTAGACAGCTTCCAGTCCATATGCACGTACTCTTAGTGTCTACGAGCGTCCCTGAGTACCTGCCGTTTTGGGAACATAGAAAAGGAAAACGGCTGAGCAATACGCTCAGTGCACGGATGTACAATAAAGCATGAATAGGATAAGCATATAACATAATAACAGCGGAAGAAACTAAGTCCCGAGTAACCTGGTAAGTCTTAATAAAACTGGTTTTATAGTTTGAAAGTCTTATGTTTATCTTATAAAAACGGTTTGTCATAATTTTACCATTAGCCAATATAGGTCATGAAAATCCACCGTGCATGAATAATTGGAGGGGTCACCTCATCATGCAAATTAGAGGGGCTGCCTCTAATTTAATATACTGGTTTTATGGGTAGGAGGGATCAGCTCCTTGTAAAGGATGCAAGGCACACACCACATTCACCATGTAATCCTGAATAAAAACGTGTAACTAGGATGCACCCATACGCCCCACGTGATAAATATAAATAAATGGCCAAAAGCTGAAAGGACGCCACGAGCAATCACTCCGCCTTGGTGAAGTCATAACATCAGTGCCTCTAATGTTATGGTTATGTTACCTCCATAACTAGGTGAAACTGGTCATGCATGTATATGGCTATAGGTAATCTTAATTAAACATAAGCAATCAAACTCATAATTTATACTACGGGAAAACAGTTGGCTGCATACGGGGAATCCTAATAAGGAAATAATGTCCATACTGAAAGAACGGGAATCCGTACCTTATGTCCAGTGAACGAGAACGATGAACTGCGAGAATCCTACTTCCGAAACACTAGTGCTACATAAATACGTACATGAAATAAGTATCTGCTTACTAATTACATAGCTGGTTTTACGTCATGTCTTAGCTTATTTTATATGTTCTTACTATGTTTTACTGTTTAAAGCCTTAAACTGTATTAAATCTTATATTCTGTTTAATCTGATTAAGTATTTCTGGTATTTCATGTGTTATTATACTTACTGTGTAATAATAAGTAACTTTCCAAAAATAGCAGGTTTCCTAAAATAGAAAGTTTCCAAAAATAGAAAGTTTCCAAAAATAGAAAGTTACCAAAAATAGAAAGTTTCCAAAAATAGAAAGTTTCCAAAAAAGAAAGTTTCAAAAAATAGAAAGTTTCCGAAAATAGATTTACTGCTTAAAATAGATAAGTTTCTAAAAATAGAAAGTTTCCATAAATAGATTAGCTGCCTTAATTAAATAAGTTTCCATAAATAGATTAGCTGCCTTAAATAAATAAGTTTCTAAAAATAGCTGGTTTCCATAAAAAAATTAGCTGCCTTATTTAATTAAGTTTCTAAAAATAGAAAGTTTCCATAATTAGAAATAAGCTGGTTAAATAAGCTAAGTAAATAAGCCTAAGTGATTTCATGATTATTTCCTAAGTCATATGATATATTGTATAGTTTAATAATTATTTCATGTAATTTAATTAAACTATAGGTTATAATATTTAATTAAAGTATAACATGTTTTTAATTAAATATACTAAATACTTAGGTTAAAATATGTATTATTAAATATTAATAATATAACCTAAGTCATGTTAATTAATTAATTATATCCATGGTTTTTAAAATAATTAATTAATTATAAGTCTTAATAATATAAATACTTAGGTTAAAATAATTTCATGATTATTAATAATTAATTAACCTAAGTCATGTTATTAAATTAATCACATCTTTTATTAATTTAATTTTAACATAAGTTCATAACATAAAAAAACTAACATAACCATGAACCGGATCAAAGCTTAAAAACATAAACCGGACATGAATCGACACCGTACCCCGAACCAAATCGGGGTACCCCTTGCTGCCATGGGACCCACACGCACCAACCAAGACCAATATGGTCTTGGTGGTGTCGGCTAAGCAAACCGAAACCCCCTTGGGGTCGGTTGCAGCCTGCGGCCCAAAACAAAACACCCCTTAATCGACCCTCTGATTTTATTAATGATCAAAACATGTTAGATCTATGTTTAATTAATGTGTTTTTTAAAAAAAAACATCACGTGTTCATAATTAATAAAAAGATTAATTAAAAAGAAAAGGTTTAAAAAGGTTTTACCGTATTCGTGGATCAAGAGGGTGAAGAACAAACACGAGCAAACAACAAATCTTCAAGATCCAAGATCAATGAATCACCACGTATGGTGATGTGTAGGTGGCGGCACAAAGAGGAGGAGAAGGGAGGGTTTTAGGTTTTTTCTTGAAATCTTCTGTAAAGTAATTTTTGAGTAGTAAAATTAATTAACCCTCCTTTTAGTAAAATTGGTAATGGGCTTGGCCCATTACCCTTGTTTTAGCCGCGGGTAGGGACCCCCCCATGGGGTTCCCGTACCTCTTTTCGTGTCTCGTTATTTAGTTAGTCGTTTGTGTTTAATTATGTTCGTGTTTTAAATGTTCTCGTTACGTAAATACCATAATCTAATATATTTAATTACGCTCGTATTAAATATATATACGTAATTAATAATACCTCGTGTTTTAATTACGCTCGTGATTTCGTGATCGCATGTTCGTGATTAATTATTGCTAAATAATTATTACGTGATCGTGCATATAAAATACTTATCGTGTTCTAACACGTACGTAATACGTAAACTCCTAACACGTAATCGTAATCATGCTATATTAGGAAAGTTTTTAACTAGTACGTACGATCCTAAGGGTACTATGCATGGTAAAAGCATGCGGGTTTTACAAAATGTAAATTTGAATATCTCATATTCCAAATGTCATAGGAATATCCTTTGAAGGTAAAACTTACCTCAGATATTACTTCCCCATTGAAGGACAAAAAGGAGCGGAGTCTACTACCCACGGTTCCTTAAATAGTTATGCGGTTACTTAGTGATAAAGAACCGCATGACAATAAGGAACCACATGCAGAGAGATGTTGGTTTTTGTCTCCTATAAATAGTGGATCAAATCTGCATTTTTCATGAACCTTTTTGGACATTCTTTCTACCTTCTTTCTCTTTTCTAAACCCTAATCATTAGTAAATGATCACTTAATGTATTAAGTATGTTTACTTATGATTATCCTCTTGATCCACTTTTTTACTTGTCCAAAGAAAAGATCACTCACATACTTGTGATGTGATTAAAGATGAAGCCTTGATGAAGATCAACCTACCTTAGATCTAGTCATGTTCATCATTTTTATTTGAGTCTTGTGTAGATCCAATGTATTTGTGGACACTTGGATTAGTGTTGTGTTAATCCAATGTATTAGTGAACACTTGGATTAGTCTTGTGTAAACCGAAGAGAAACTATTCACCCCCCCCCCCCTTCTAGTTTCTACAATGTAAATAATAATCAGTTAGAAAAAACAAGATAGATAAATCGTGACACAAGTTTTTATTATGGTTCGGTTAAAAGCACACCTTCCTTGTCCTGCTTGACTTCCCGAGTATCCAAATCTAGAGTTTGTAAACACTTGTCCACAATCTTCTTCAATCGATAGAGAAGGCACACAATGTCGCTTATAACTTTTCCTATACAAAGCTAAATAACAAGTTTTGACAAAAGTGGAACCAAACCAAACTCGATCTACACTTTACATGTATGTGATTTAATTTACACTTATGTGAATAAAAATAAGAACCAGTAGTGTGATCTTGTAGTGATTATGAAGAAAAGTAGCTTGAGCTTGATCGTCTTGTATGCAAAAGGGAAACTGTTATATTATGAATGACTAAAGATTAGATAAGAGTATAAGAGGAAATATATCAGGAAATGATTCTCAAACAAAGAGAAAATACTTGCTATTTTA
The DNA here is from genome assembly GCA_025667525.1 of Glebionis coronaria. Classification (NCBI taxonomy): domain Eukaryota; kingdom Viridiplantae; phylum Streptophyta; class Magnoliopsida; order Asterales; family Asteraceae; genus Glebionis; species Glebionis coronaria. The sequence continues at coordinate 45,994,189 of CM046877.1, forward strand.
GACATGAAACCACTGTTCATTGAATCCCTCGGATCCCTTTTAGAGGGATCCGGATAGTGTTAGTAATAATTGTCTTTTAAGTTCGTTTTTCTCGGTATCTATTCGAATTGATTTAACGTTTTCAAGCAAATACTTAATTGTTTTTGGTGAATAATAGGCTTGTTTGATATTTATTTCTACTTGGCACAAAACATGTAAAAAATAAAAATAGCTAATGTACTACGTATATGTACTACACTAAAAACATTTAGCAATTACAACACGAAAAGCACAAAGTACAAAACTAAATACAAATTTTACAAATTCAACAAAATAACAAAATTTAACAAAATATAAAACGTAAACTATAAATGCACGTAAAACGATGACAAATATGAATATAATATTCAAAAAATGCTACGGGCCTAATAGGCTAAAATAAATCGGGCTAAAACAATTATTAAGTCTACCCTAATTGACTATTTCCAATTTAGTTTCAATAATCTGATTCTACCCTAACGATTATGCTAATTCCCACTAGTGTCCCAAATGAATCTAGCCCATCAACTGCTAAAGCCCAACAGAATTTCCAATAAAGAACTTAAAACGAAACTAACTAACTTATTTTGTTGCTATTCTATACGTTTTGTGGAAATAGCTTCTTCTAGTTTATTAAAGGCTAAAACATTGCTATACTATAAAAGTTCAGGTATGTAAAAACAAGAGTCACAATTTAATAAAACAGTCACTAGAAAGACTAAGAACATTACTATAAGCTATCCTTCTGAGCTACGTTATGCAATACTTACCAACAAATCAAGCTAAACTAGATATTGAGCAAATACAAAGTTCCTACACTGCCTAAATCAATTCAAAATCTTAGCATCTCTTCTGCTAATGCGAGATGGTCTACAACATTCGATTAATCCAAACTGTAAAGGTAACGAGTATAAACAAAATGAATCTACTAACAGATTCTATGATTGGGAAATCTTTGCTACTTGATCAATAATTCTGCAAGTGATTTTATCAAAATTTACTTCTAACTATGAGTTATGAACTGACTTCTTAACCTTGCAGTGTTCTATAGACTTGTTTTCTCAACAAGTCAAATCAAATTCAGAAAAAGCTTAGTACACTCCTACAAATGCAAGATCAAGTAGTACAAACTAATGCCAAACACACCATATCATAATGAGCAGAAATCATAAGCAGTTACTCACTGAAACTATGCAAAAAACTAAAACAAGAAGCAAGTATTATATAGCACGACAGATAAAGCAATTTACATGTAAAATTACCCTACCCTTTCCTCTAATCAGATTACACTTAACTAGTTGCAGAAAATGAAACAAGTATTACCTCTCATCCGAGGCTAAACCATTGATGGCGAAGGTTAGTGCTGAGCTGCCTTTTCGATCACCAGCTATACTTTCTGATTGTTGAACTAAACATCTATTGAAATTGTAAATCAATGATGACAGCTGTAAAGGCTCGTCTATACAACAACGTCAAATAATATTTTACTGTATATCAATCAATGAACCTTCACTAGCTGGTTAGAGTAACGGAACTAAAAACTCAACTTATAAACTCAAATTGAGCTTATAAACAATATGGTGAAAACTTGGAGTAACCAAAAAGTCTTGAACGAAACGTTATAACATAAATCTATCAAACTAACTGAACGGTATGTTGTAGTATACAAACTAACTGCTGACTTTAAGAAATGCTGAAAACAGAATTAGCAACCAACTCGAACTATACTCCAAATCTAACTAAACTAAAAATCTTCTAAGAAACTTTACTAATACACTTCCTCGATGAACTGAATTCTTAAACGAGAACAAAAAACTTCAATTTCTTCATATAAGATCAGATTATTCAAACTAGTAAATCTCATAAGCTTTTTCAAGCTTATAAACTACACTAAGATAACAACTTATAACAATAGAACTACAAGCTTTGTATAGAACATTTATGACGCAAATGAAACTTCAATGGCTATGAAAACAAGTAGAAACAAGATGATATGAAAGCTTAAAAACAGAGATAAGAGTGAAGTGGGAAGAAAAAGGCTTTGAGAAAGCTTAACGTTCATTAATGGAAGTAAATGTTTGTTACAATTTCAACAGAAAATGGTTACAAGTGTTACAACAGTATCTAAAAGCTTAACTAAACCTATCACTACTATGTGAGATTATACCTACTCCTAGTTCTACACCTAAACTACTATGTGTTTTATGAGTGGGTGAGGGATATTTATATCCAATGAGAAGAGTGGAAGAGGTTGAGTACACGTGTCAGCTCCAATCACCAACGGCCACGTGTCCGATCTAGGGTTCTTCATAATTAGGAGAATTGGGGTTTTCCTCTTGAGTAAATAATATAGCAATTAAACCGAATAGGAATGTAGAGGGAACCGTCACGATCATTTTTCATCTTACATCATCTCCTAAAATCCTCTTAAACGTTCTGAATCTTGTTTTTGAAGAAGATGCATATGTGTTTGTTCTTTATTCGTTGATGAGAAAAGAGAAGGATCACCATTTAACCCGTTACTTATTTATCCAATATGAATGGTGGAAACTTGCTTAGTTGGCAATCCTTGACTCTCTTTATAATACTCCTCATTGGTCCAAGTGGAAGCAACTAATAAGACTTCAATCAAATTGGCAAAAGCAGTCCCTGCCTTTATAAAACTTTGATCATCATTCCTCGTTTATCCTTTAACTTCATAAAGCAGCAACTTTGGCCCTTGAAACTTTGTGTCTTGATCACATTCGTCTTTTTCTTCGTCTTTTCTTTGAATAAAACCCGAGAAAGCGCACGTTTGCTCCACAATGTATCGTATTTACCTGAAACACACAAATATAAAATACACGCGTAATTCTAATAATTTACAGTTTAATATAATGTATTTGGTTGTATTTTAAGCGGTTTTTAAGTTATAAATGATGAGTGTTTTCACACTTATCAGTTAGCCAGAGGATTCGACAAAATGGTATGCTAAATTCGAGTCAATCTGGGCTTTGGATATCCAAACTCAACAAATCTATCTAACTCTTGGTAAATCTTGGCAAGATATGAAATGTTATGGGTAATATCATGCATGAGGTACTAAAGGATGTTCATTTAAGTTATTTCATTTAAAAGAAAGTGTTAGTAATAACTAATACTACTTTTATGTAAAAGTAAAAGTATATCTAATAAAATAAATAGGTATCTAATGTGATGAGTTATAATAAGTTAAAATTATTGGATTAAAACTTGTACAATATATATTCTACTAACAATGATTTTATAATTATTATCGACAAAACATTGAAAGATCATAAAATATAAATAAATGTTTTTACGACTGATTTGTATTAACACAATTTATAGAGCATCATGTAGGGCTTTGGTATGGTATTTTATATGTAAATGTCAACCATGTAATGTGGTGTCTGGTTTTACATACAGTCGTTTAACTATGATATAGTTGTGTATTAATCTTAAGGTATATAAGGTGTAATTTATTGTGTGTGGCAAAATGAAACTGTGTTCTTATGTTTGTTTTTATATCTTCATATTTTCAAAAAAATTGTTTTGAGTCCCGAGGCTCATCATGTTGCTATTGGTGTTGTTATCATGGGAGTTTTGTGTATGGTGCAGGCAATAGTTTTCGTCACACGGGTTTGTAGCATAGCATGTAACGATATTACTTTTGGCGGTGGTGTTTTATGTTGTCATTTAATGGTGTACAGGTGGTGTAGTTTTTCATATATTTTATACGATGTTTAATAAATCTAACCTATATTCTAGTTCTTTGCCTGCAAGATTTAGTAACTTGCTTATGCTTCATTTTACAATGCTAAAAGATTGTGGTGTATAAATATCAAAGTATCGATGTCGCTCATGTTGAAATGATATATGTTTCCCCGTATGCTTCCTTCAGTATAATGTTACCCTTAATTTATTGCCACATCTGGCTTGATGATGTAACGGATACTTTTCACCATGTGGCATTAAGTTACAGTTATGCACTTTTTGATATAATCCATAGGTTTTTTTTATGTTTAACTGATTTTGATAACAGTTGTTTGGTTGTGATGATTTCATCATCACTTTTAATTGCGCTTTTGTGGCCACTATAGTATCTGAGCCAAAGTAGGCATACGTTGTTTCTATTTACTAAGCCATCGCTCGTTTCTTTATTTATTCTTTTGGCTAAATAGTTTTCTTGGTAAGTTTCTTACGCTAAAAAACACTTAAGTACAAAGGATTTAGGTGAGAATCCTACTTCCTTGAAGGAAGAAACACATCAAAAACAAGAATACAAAGACACATAAAACACATAGAAATATAATGCTTCTTATGACCTCGACCCCTGATTTGGAAATTATTAGCTATAAACCGGACATTTTCAAATTATCTTGATCTTCGAACGTATCAACATCGTATGGGTCGTAGTCTAAATCATCATTCATATAACAGTCCCTCCATTGTTCCAGTTCCCATTTCAGCGTAATTCGTACACATATCTATAGCTTCATTTAATATATCAAAGTATGTCACCTCAACGGGTTTACGGTTTCCTTGTATATGGGGCTCTTAATATATTGATCCATTATATGTTTCACTATGTTCATATAAAGTTTCCTTGGGTGTTTTTATAGAAAATGTATATCAAAAGCAAAATCACATGAGATTTAATAAAAACAATTGAATCACATGTAATTTACTCCTTCATAAATCAAAATTTATTCAAACATAGCTCACTCTATAATAACAAAGAGAAAATCACATGTGATTTAGATTTTTATAACAAAGCTGCAACACAATATCACATGTAATTTTCCTTTTTCTATATCATAATAGTTTATCAGAACACTATAACAACATAATCACATGTGATTTGTATTTTTATAAATCAAAACAGTCTTATTTGATTTAATCTATAACAGCAAGGAACAAATCACACGTGATTGATATTTTTTATAACAAAACACTACGACAACATAATCACGTGTCATTTTACTTGTAATTCTTCTACAACATCTTCATAAACTTATGGATCTAATTCATTCTCATTCGTGATTTGTTTTTGCACTTGCACTTAAGGGTGTGATTTGGGTTGATCCGGTCGGGTTCGGGTTAACTCCGGTTGAGGCTACAAAAATTATATCCGAACCTGAGCTTAATTAGAACTCGGATCACTTAAGTTCGGGTCGATTCGGTTCGGGTCAACTTGGGTTGGGTCAATCCGAGTATAAGAAAAAGTTTAAAAATTGGTTAGTTAAGTATCTTTATAATGTAAAAAGTGTTAATCAAGTCGGGTTGATCGAGTTGATCGGGTTCGGTTCAACTCAGGTCGGGTCAATTTAAGTAAAAGATAAAAAGTATAAACTCGAACCCGACCTATTTAAAACTCGGGTCAAGATATGTTTTTTAGTTCTTTGAGATGATAGGGCTCTTTGAGGACTACACCATTTTCTACAAAAGAAATTAGGTGCCCGAAACACGTTTTACTCTCGAGCTTTGATATATGTGAATTGGACTTGCGGAAATCTTAATATTGGGCTTGGGTCTGAACTCATTTTACTAATCTCAAATTATTATAGTGATAACTATCATTTTCGAAGTGACCTACCCCACTAGGGCTTTTCCTTTCAATGGCAATGCACGTACCTAATGATGTTCTTGAGCAAATTCTCGTAGCTTTAGATGTGAAGGATCTGATCCGATACAAAAGCGTTTGTAAGTCATGGCAATCTTTAATCTCCGACTTTCGTTTCGTAAAATCTCATCTGAATAATAGTTACAACAAGGATGTTATCAATAATAATATCGGACATAGAAGGATTATCATGGGCTGGTTACCCTTTGGCGTTACTCCAGCACAATTTAAACATGATAGTTATCTTCTTGGTTCTTCCAATGGACTAGTATGCATGTCTACTCCGGCTGCTAAAATTTTAGTAGCCAATCCTTTGACCAGGGAGATGAAAACATTGCAAAAGACAGACATTCCCGTATTTTGGTCGCTATGTTTTGGTTTCGGTTATGATTCATCTACAGACGATTACAAGGTTATAATAGGGTTCCAGAAAAGTGGCAACCGGATATGTTTTCAAGTTTTAGCGTTAAAATCAAATGTTTGGAAAGATATTGGAGAAGTGAAGTATTCCTTTATAACAAAAGTTGGCGTGTTATGCAATGACGCGCTACATTGGTTTATGAAGGATCAAAATAAAAAGAAAGTAATTCTTTCTTTTGGTTTGGCCGGAGAGGAATTTAAAGAAGTCCCTCAACCCAATGATGCTATATATCGGGGTTTTGGTATCAAGAATATGACATTGGGGATAACGGGGGGATGTCTTTGCGTATATGATCATACGTTACATCCCCGTTGTATGTTATGGATAATGAAGAAGTACAATGTAAAGCATTCTTGGAAGACTGGATATGATTACGGGATAAAGTTTGATATTTTTCATTTCCTCAGAAGAGTCGATAAACATATGCTAAATGAGAGGTCCTTTTGTGATGATCACATTATTCACTCGCGTTCGATCCTTAGTGCCCCTATATATGTGAAAAGCCTTGTATCACCCCCTTGATAACTCACGAGAGATGGTGGTATGGTGTTCCTTGTGATTCTTTATTCCGGTAATAACTTTGTGTTGCAATTCGATCACTAGTCATGCCGCTATTCTGTTAAACTCAGTAAAACATCTATTTTCGTACTTTGAAACTCAGTATATTTGTTCCTACCTACAATGAACTATTCGGCTGTTTACTTACTTCCTGGAGTTACTTTTCTGTTAAGTTTAGTGGATCCATGCGCTCAGGGACTGAGTCTTAATGTTTGATGTTTTTGAGAGATCGTCAAGCTCAAGCTATCAGATTTTCTTCTTTTGGAACTTGCTCGAAACATTCATGCTTTTAGAAATTTACCTTCATATTGGTTTCTGTAATTCTTAATGGATTTCATAGCTTGTGTTTATTAGTTTCAAAACTATTGTTTTATGGTTTTTATAACTTGTGTTTTAAACATCACTTTAGATAGGAATCGCTTCAGTTTCAGCAAAACATTGAACTTTTGATGATATTCATTTTATGGTGGTCGAACTGAATGCAGGCAGTTTAACTTTGAGGTAGGAAGTGTTCCAACGTTCCGGTTCCGCCTGTGATCAAGTTACTTGTTCTATTCCACATTTTGTCCATCATATGTAATTTTCAACAAGGAAATCTAGGAACTGTGGTGTGAATTTCTAGTATGTGTGTATGCTAGCTTAACATTGGATTTTCCGTGAGAGCAAAGGGTTGATTCCATTTGTAAGACAGATTTTTTATTTATATCTTTGCTTTCTATTGGTACCGTTGTTTTAGATATGAATTGTAAGCATGTTTAGTAGCTTCATTAAGGTCTCTCTTGGTGACTATATCGTCACTTTTGTATAACATAAATACTGAAAGTAGTTGCGGATTGATACTACTACTTTCGTGAATGTTATTTGCGAATGTGATAATGAATTGGTGTGATTTGGAAAGAACCAAGCGATTAGTAAGTTTATGGAATTTACTAAATAACCATTGGTGATGGTGCTAGTTTGACACATCGAGCACCTATGTGTTGAGGTGTTAATCAGACAGGGTTGATCGGGTTTGGGTCATTTCGGGTTGAGGCTAGAAATATCATACCGATTAGAAGAACATATTACATGTTTTGAAATATATTTTGACAATGCAATGGTCATCTAAAAAACTCTGACTAACTAGTGCAAGTTCTAATCACCTAACTACCTAAGTGTACTATGTGATGGCTAAGGCCAACCCAAAAATAGGATAATTTGTTGATACCACTAGCCCATGTTCCTGGATTTTTGGCATACATAAGAAGATCTGACCATGGTTTTCTCATCTGTTTGTTGGTTATCCTGACACTACTATATAAGACTATAAGAGGAACACTATCTTCTAGCCATTTTGCCATTTACATGCATCAATCCATGGCTCCTTACGAACTAGGCTTGCAGTGAATCAAACACAATTTGTACATCTTCTGTCACAATAGGTGCCGCTGTCGTGTTGACACTAAAAGCAGCTACAGTCATATCTCAACTACACAGGTTTCATTCTATCTATTTTATGTGTTAATATCATCCGTTAATCGTTAATTTCAAATCAAATATTGAGCTTTTATCTCATAGCAGACAGGCCTGAAAAACAAAAGTATGAGGCCTACAAAGCCACAAAAACCTAACAACTATATGTATGAGTTCTGAAAATCGCAAGCTTTATGAACTGGCCACGCCAACCTTCTGAAAAAGGAGGGCTTTACCTAATTTGAGTTTGTGTGATGGTGGGCTGAAGCCTCGTGAATTAGTTGGCCAATGTGTCGAAAATCATGGCCTTTCAAAAATCGACAGCCTAAAACGAGTTTTTTTTTACCAACGAGCATGGTTAACAAGGAGATCGACCTAAAGTAATGCCTGCTCCATATATATTTTTTACTTTGAGACACCCCTTATTAAGCATTTGTATAATGTTTGAAAAACAATATCATATAACTGATGAGTAGCTTTTGGAGTATTACACATGTAGAAACAATTTGTGGAATTTCTTACCCTATGATCTTGTCTTTTAAGGATGTCTTGTACAAATTGTCAATTAAACTGATACATATATTTAGGTCCTATATTCAGCAATTAAGTCCTTCAATTAATTAGTATCCCTGATTTATAGTTTAACATATATAGATTAATTGTAATCACTATTTATACTAGTAGTAAAATATTTGCAGTCAATGATAATTTGGCCCTCCTCTACTCCTCTAGTATGTTTCATCTTCCTTTACTTTATTTCTTTGATTTATAGTTTAAATATAGAGATTTTTTGTAATGTTGTCACTGTTATCTCGATCGATCTGATAGTTTGATTGTATTTCCAAAGTCGTTCTTAAGATTCTTATAAGGTAGGTCTTAAAAACAAAACATTGGATATATTGCTTATTTTTCATGTGATGCTAAATCATATCCTCCCGTGCGTATTAGATTTTAGCGCGTATTCCCTCTAAAATATTCTTACAGAAATACCTCGTTTGGTGCCCATCCAGCGAGTGAGTAAAGGTATAAGCTCCATAATGTCTAGAGTAGGCCTCCTCTTAGTTTATGACTCAAATAGGTCAATTTCCTCTTTAACGTGTTATACATTAATGCATTTGGTAGGTTTGTTTTTCATATAAGGGATCTTTTAGTTTTATAACGGAAAATGTTGTGTTACTTTGAGTCACCTATATGATGTTAACATCATATAATAAGGTCAATGTGCCTAAGAGGGGTATTTTTCATATCTATGAGCGTATGTTATGAATGTTCTTTGTTGTAATCTATAAGAGCTGCTGTGATGTAATCTATATTTTACGAGTGTACTCATTTGACCCGTTGTGATAATGTATATATGCATTGTTCCAATTCATTTATAATGTACCCCCGGTTTAACTTAGTCTTTAAGAATATATGACTTGCTCTTCATTTCTCGTAGAAGTTAAATATATGCTCTAATGAGTTAAATATCCAAGTAACTTATTTTGTACATATGACAGGTGAGGTTACAGAAAAAGGCCATAAATCTTTCTTAAGTGTTAGAAAGTATAACCCTAGAGAGTTATGGATGGAATTGGAGATGACGAGGTTACCTCCATTTTCAGCAAAGTTGACCGATATGACAAACAATCATTCTCAAAAGTTTCCAAACAGTTCTTGAAAATTGCGTGCTTTCGAATACGCAAGTTACATAGTGAATTTCCTGATATGCTCTATGTTATCTTACCTGAATCCCCAAATATAATACAATTTAGATGCACTAAACAACTCTCAAACGCCCACATGAAACTCTTAACAAATTCGTGCCCCAATATCCTAAGGCTGGACCTCAGTTTAAGGCAAGACATTAATGATCACACGCAACCAGATGGTTCTGATTTTGATGATGATGGTTTGTGCGCAGTTGCAAATGCTTGTAGCCATCTGCGTTTTGTGAAATTAAGTAGGAGGTTACATGTTGGGGATGTAGGGATTGCGTCCCTTGTAAGATCATGTAAGAAATTAGATAATCTAGATTTGGAAGGATGTGTTGGTGTCACAGACGAATCACTCAAAGCTATAGGAGAAGTAGGCTGTGTAGCTTTTTTGAATTTGCGAGGTTGTTATTTGATTACGGATCTAGGTTTGGAGTATCTGACATATGGGGATTCGAAGAAGTGTTTGAGAAGTCTTGCTTTGGCTGAATGTAACAGGATCACAGATAATGGTATTTTTCACTTCAAACAAATGGTTGGATTGGACTATTTAGATTTGTCAAAGTGTGGGGACAACGTCACTAACTCTGGGATTTTGGCTGTGTCCCAGATCCCAAATATTAGTAGATTGGATTTGTCATGGTTGATCAACGTAACGAATGCTTCATTGTCAGATATTGCTAGAACTTGTCAAAAACTGGAGGTAATTAGTATTTCGGGTTGTGAGGCTATAACTGGTGAAGGTTTACGTGCTTTTGCGCAGCACCCGTCACTTAAATACCTTAATATGTACTTGTGCTACAATTTTTCGTGGGAGGATGTGGTTGCAGTTGCTTCAACTTGCGTTTGTTTAGCACGTCTTGGGCTTAGTGAAAAAATGAAGAAGCTTGCGCCTGATGAAGTTAAGGATTACGTTGATTTTGAAGACCGCCGATGCTGGATAGATTGGAAACAAGATTAGAGATACATGAATCTTTATGGCTGGAACCATCCCCTTTTTCTGCTTTCTTTCTATGGGTAAAGAAACCTTTCCTAGCCATTCTGTCTTTGGTCTCGTTCAACATTTTATATGTGTTTGCTTTCTTTTCTAGCATGCAGTTAACATTTGGTAATGCCGTTTTGAATAAGCTAAGAAACATGTTTCGTTTGCTTAATTAAGGTTACTCCCTTTTCTGGATACCTTCATCTTTTGTTTTACCGTAAAACCAATAGTAGCTTTGCGGTTTATTGGTCGTGAATGTTATTTCCAAAGTTATTAGACATGAACTGGTTTTTTTTCTCAGTTTAACGATAAGTACTATGAGTAATATATATGCCTATCTTGTATCTAACGAGAATTTGAACCTGCAAACTATATATAGGCCTTATTTTCATTGAATGAATTGGAATTGTCACACTCAAAATACTTAAAAGTGAACTGAAAATCAGTAACAAAATGTATGACATAGGTTGTAATTAATAAAAAAGCACACAATGCACTCTATAATATACCATTAAACCAAATCACCTTCAAAAAAAATAATTCCAAAAAGTTGGCTCAACTTGATTTCCCATCCATTTATCACAAGTAGAAGAATGCTGCAATAACGCCGATAACTCCAACGTACATTCCATACAAATGACCACCACAAACAACCCCTCCAGAAGCATCAGCACTAGCACTACCATCATCAGTAGCCGGAGTATCGTCATCACTGCCGGCCTTCTTCTTTTTCAAAGGCACGGGAGCTGGAGCGGGTGATGGTGGACCAAACAAACTCATAGGCAACAACACTTTTTCCACTGTGTACACAGCAAGTGTACCATCAGTGTAAAGAGTGTTAGACACCGGGGTATCCACCACACCCGTGGTTATGTTGACTTGGTTCCCAGAGGTAGTGATATTCAACTGACTACCACTATCTCCGGCTTGTGTCCTTAAAGGGTTACTAACTGTTTGGAATTGTGAAGTAGTAAGGTAATTAGGGATAACATGAAATTGCAACAGTTGTACTTTTTGTTGGTCGGATAGGGAATTTAGGGTTCCGGCTTTTAGGGTTGAGAAAGCATTGTCCGTTGGAGCAAAAACCGTCATCCCTTGGTTGGAGTTGTTGAGTTGTGTGTTGATTTGGTCAGCTAGTTGTGTGTTTTTCATGAGCCGCATTAAGGTTGTGAATTGACCTGCTTTCTCGAGGATCTTGGTTATGTTGGTTGGCCCGGTCGGTGCTGGTGCCGGAGCTTGAGCTTGAGTCATAGTAGTAGCATATAGAATAATGGCTAAGAATGCTAGTGATTGAAAATATTTTGCCATTTTTCCTCAAGAGAATAAAAGACAAAACCTTGAAAATGTTTGGATTGTGTGTTTGTGTATGTCGAATGAAGGGGTTTTATGGGGCTGATAGATGTGATAGTTTGGTTAAATGGTGTTGTATTAGTTGGAAATGTTATAATTCTAGTTGGTGGTGTGTTATGATTTCAGTTAATATGGCAACCTCAGTGTCATTACTCATATGACATTTTACATACCATCATTGGCCCGAACATTAACAAGACAATAATCATTTGTGCGCGAGTATTATGCTGGTAAATGACAGTTAAGTATTGGACTATTGGATACTATACTGAACCATTTATAGACTAGAAACCGGGTGTTTTTGGAATAAAAATGATAATATACGTAATAATATCAGATCGAATAGTAGACAGACGCTACAAGTTGTAATAAGGTCATAGTGTTTCTAATGTAATCTGATCTTAGTTAAAGAACGAGACGACACCTAAAGGAGTCATCTGTTTATTTGTACTTAGTATAAATGTTACAGTATACAGTTAAATGTACTTATCGGGTGGATTATTAGTTGGAAAAGCAAAATCTAAGACAGTTGCGTAAATGATGAAATTAAAGACTATGGTGCAATGACAGGTTGTAGTTTGCTTACAAAGGCAGGAAAAACATACTGGTTATGATGTCAAAGTGGGGTGTGGTAGGGTGCTTGCTAACTTAGACTAAAAGCTATTGTCACATTTCTGTAGCATCTTAATCATATATTTGAAATTCATGAAGATTGAAACACTTTTGGTATAAAAACTAGCCAAGACTTGATCCATTTAATGTCTGATGTTGATAGCTAGATCGATTAGGAGACGAGTACATCATAGTTTAGACTTTAGACCGGATATTTGTACGTATAAATCGTTAGTAATCATGATGTACAATTCATTGCGGCTCTCTCCTTTTTGTTGTTGTTGCGTCATCATCCTTAAGATCACCATCCTTGTAACATGAGCAATAATGTCGGTATGGCAAGGTAAGATGTACTCATCATCCAGAAAGCTCGGTCCTAAACAGATTAGGGTAAAACTGTAAACACATATGTGGCTGTTAGGACCTGGTCATGTATGGTTCGCGCCAAACATATATGCCCGTTCGCTTGCTAAATAATTTCAATCCTATGTTACTTGCTTTTTCGACTTTCGTTTCCTGAGGTACAAAATCTAGACCGGGAACAAACAGTAATGAAAAGAACCAGTGTGAAAAAATCATAAAAACTCTTTTCATTACCAAAAAGAAAAGCACACCCGGTGGGACTCGAACCCACAATCGCTTGATTAGAAGTCAAACGCCTTATCCATTAGGCCACGGGTGCTCTTTGCTTTTTTATTGTGAATCTCAATTATATGTACCAATAATGTTTATTATCAATAAAAAAAAAAAACAAAGTCTACAAAACCGATTAATCACTGCTTAATCACTACAAGGCCCTCAACCTTTCCGTTTAATAAAAATAAGATTAATGGCAGTCAATTATGGTCAACGACGGTCAAACTTACCGAAAACTTGCATATTTTGTCGAAAATACCTCAAATTCACTGTAAATTTTGTCAAAAATACTAACTATTTATATGTATGATGTATTTTAAAAATAATATTCCCAAAAATACTTAAAAATCAGTAGAAGTATCCATTGTCGGAAAACCTAAAATTTTTTAAAAATGTCAATCCGACTAATCATCGCTTAGAACGATTATATGTTATAAAGTAGTCGATCGACCAACTAGCGACTCACGATTTTTGCAACGTTGAATAAAAGAATCACTAACCATATATTTTGTTATTTACACTGTTAATGTTATAAGTATTACATCATTTACATGTTGTAGATTTGTGTACTTTTAGTTCGTGTCTGGCAGATATATTAGCTCAAAAGCAGGGATAGAATTAGAGAGGTTTTGCGGGTGTTCGGATGTCTTATGGATGTTTTTCGATGTATTAGTAATTTTTTAAAAAAAATTGATTTTTTTTAATGTATTTTAAATACACCCGGTTTATTAAAATTTGTTTCTAGTATAACAATCTAAAATTTTATGTGTATCCGATTATATTTGGTTATGCTCCCGTCCCTGCTCAAAAGCTTGACAACTTGTTTCGGGGCAAAAAAAACAAAAACTTGTTTTGGGGCTTGTTTATATTCGTTATATGCATTTTATTATTTTAAGCCCGATCCAATATAGCAATAATGGGCCAGTGAAATCTCATACTATTTCTCTTTGTTAAATAAAAACCTTATGTATGGAATTTTTATCATCAAATATGTACATTCACATGATAAGGTAACGATGACTTTTTTACCCACACACACAGCCGCGAGCGGCCGAGCAATGAGTTTTATTCGAAAATTTTCTGTTACACCAGCGTTCGCTAGATATAACTTAATGATCGTTACGAGGACTAATTATGTAGATTTTTTTTACATAAAAGAGTTCCCATATTTAACCTACACGTTGTTTAGTAACTGTAGACCTTTTTTGCAACACACGTGAACCGGAGGTACACTTATGCAGTTTTTTGTTACACATAATCACAAATACTACGGTAGAGGTGGCAAAATGGTTGGGTTGGGTCATTGTTTAGGACACTACGGAGTAATATAGAGATTGTTTTTACGGAGTAATATAGAGATTGTTTTTGTGTTCCGTAAATGATATGGATTTTGTTCTTGCAGTAGTTCAGGTCTCTTTTGATTGCCTTTTCGACCATCTTCTCGTGAAGCACTATATTTGAGGTTGACAGTTTGGTAAAAAAAATAACAAGTTACAAATAAATTAGAAATTAAAGCACACCCGGTGGGACTCGAACCCACAATCGCCTGATTAGAAGTCAGACGCCTTATCCATTAGGCCACGGGTGCTTGTTGATTAATGTTATGTAAATTTATTTAATAAACAATCAAAACGTATGTGAATTACTACATTGAAATACTAAAGGGGTGTTTGGTTAAGCTTATGAGTTGAGTTAAGCTTATATTATATAAGTTATTTATGGTTTATATATCATAAGCTTATAAGCCCAAATTTAATGTTTTGTTTAACTTATTAAAATTAATAAGTTAAATGACAAAAAAGTCCATGAGTATTAAATGATGTAGTTATTAAATATGAGGTATAAAAGTCTTTTTATATGCTATTGTTATATAAGCCCATCTTTTGTTATAAAAGCCTCACTTTTATGGCTTACCAAAACACCCACATATAAGCTTATAAACCCACTTATATAAGCTTAACCAAACACTTAGTTTCGACTTATAAACTTATAAGCCTACTATATAAGCTAAAACAAACACCCTCTAAAATCGTGAAAGTATAGTTACCTTTTTGAAAACCTAGCTCAAGTCTCATGCAATTCTTCACTTTTAAAACGTGTAATGTTACACCTATTTTTCCTTTTGAAATGTACTGTAAATAACAAGTAAAGTATTAAAAGAGTTAACCATGTTTACGCGTTAAAGATTAATATTATTATAAGTTAATAATAATTTAATGACGAATAAGCCAAACTGCCGAAAGCCCGTGACCAAACACAAAAGTTATGCTCATAAGGTCGGTTGACTATCAATCAAATCTGGCCTATATTCTTCATCTCATTCACATGGGAAAGTATAATATTTAGGGTTAAGTAAAACAAACCGAAAATTAAATTAAGTCGATTCGATCGAATTGAACCGATTATTTTCGGCTTAGTTTTCGGTTGCATATCTTTATTTGATTTTGATTGATTCGGTTCGGTTCGGTTCGGTTTGGTTTTAGGTTAAAAACAAGAAAACTATGCCGAAATAATATATTCGATCCGGTTTTCCGGTTCAATTCGTTTCGGATTGGTTTATGCTTTGCTCAGCTTATTTTGGTTCGTGTTTTTCTAAATTGGTTTTTAATTCGATATGATATTTTCCGATTCAGTTCAATTTTGAATCGATGCTCGACCTTAAATTATGTATATATTGATAAGCTACAAACAAACAAATAATGCCGTCAATTACTTAGTTTCTATATTTGATTTTGAAATAGGAAATAAAAACAAATTTGAATACTTCAAGATAAAAATGGATATAATTTAGGTGGTCACCTAAAATGCTTTGCAGCAATATTGATGATGATGACAGATTTGGAAAAAGATGTTAATTGGCAGTTTGATATTAAATTCGAGTTTTTTTATCTTGTGTCTTACAGTGTTGGAATTCATTTGCATCAGAATGTGGAATCAAAGACGCCACGTAGGATTCTGGGCCTTTGGTATTAGATTTCTGTTGGCACCATATTTTAGGGGTAATCGTTGGCACCAGAATTTTTGGTGGCAACGAAAATAATAAATTTTTTGTTTACACAATATAAGTTAAATAAAAACTAAATTAATAAAAAAAACATTACAATTAAAAACATAAATTTAATGATTGCGGCTCAAATGCTCCACAAGATCGGCTCGAAGCTTGTTGTGCACTCTTCGGTCTCGAATTCTTTAGTTTTCCACTCATGCACTTCACACCTTTCGACCCAACAAATGTCTCATACTCCGCCAAGCCTCGATTGTAACGTTCATGGGCGTTACCGAAATATTCATCGTATTCGTAAACGTTGTTTTGATAAGGATTCATTTTAGAAAAAATGAGAGTAATAGATATATTTGGGATATGAAATAAAAGGTTTAGAAGTTTAATTTATAGAATGAAGTTAGGATATTTTTTGAAAAATATTTTTTTTAGCCCCTATAACGGCTATTTTTAAAAATTTTGAAAAAAAAATTGCATTTTAACCCCCTGAAACGGCTAGTTTAGGGGTGCCATTTTCAAAATATTGAAAAAATAAACCCTTTCCAACAGATACTTTTTTAAACAAACAAAAAAAACGGTTGACGCGGGCTGTTAAGTTTGGCGCAAATACATAAAAAATATATTGAGTCTTACAGAAAAGTACAAAAAATCCATAAAGTATGAATCTTTGTGTATTTTTATATGGGACCTGGTGTATTTTTACCTTTTTATCATATGCTTTTACGACACAAGATATAAAAACCCTATTAATCTCTTAATTAGATTAAGTTTGTCTTATCTTAGAGCACAGGGTACGGGTAGAAATACCCTCGCGTTGTGCGAAAACGCGACACGAAAACGCGAGAAACCACACCCCTGCTCGCGTTTTCGTGTCTCGCGCCGAGGGGACGGCGCGCGTTTTCGTGCATAATTTTTTTTTTTTTTTTTTTTTGAAAAGTGGGCCCAATGTATACTCCATGGCTCAAGCAAACCAAGGAGCGTCAAAATGTGGCGTTTTCGTGTTTGTGGTGTTGTGGGATCATTTACCCATCACTCACCATACCCCTGAAAATTCTGGTGTTTTCTCACGGCTCAGCACGAAAATACCAAAACCATACCCTATGCTCTTAAAAAAAAGTTAACAAGCCAAGTTGAACTCGAGCTCAACTAATTATGCGCGAAGCTCAAGCTCTACTACTAGGACTTCGCCCTCGTGACTCTTAATCTTTTATGAAAATGAAACTAAAAAAACCTGAGATTTAAAACAATGCATTTAAGAAAGGAGTACACTGTTTGGAAATTTTTAGTGTAGTATATATAAGTTGGGAGGTAATTTACACACTCTTCAAAATAATTTGCATATTTAAAAGTAATGTATTTTGACATTTATACATTTGCATAGATAAACATGATTAGAAACGATTTAATGGTATATATATGTCAAGACACATTATTTTTTAGTGTGCAAATTAATTTGAGATGTGCAAATTACCTCCCATATAAATTATTTAGGCACATAAGTAACTAAGGCTCGAGGGAGTAATATTAAAATATTTGTCCTTCATTTTATCGTCACCTTAGTTTTTATTAACTTATCAAAAACTCACCACTAAATCGAAGTAAAGAACAAAATACTCACCTTCACCTAACATTCATTTTATATAAATTAAACTCCACTAAATAACCTCACACATTCACTAACATATTAAAAACTAGTATTAAATAAGAAAAATAACACGGATACTAAGAGCATTTACAATGCATATAACTATGAATGACTTTTTTCATTTATGACAATTAATATTTCATTAACTTTTAGATTTCAACAAGTCATTTATATAAAACTACTCTAATGCTTAAAAGCTTTCTAATAGCTTTTTGTTATACCCTCATTAAATGAAAATAGCTTGTAGATTTTGTGTCAAACACTTGACATCTACCAAATCATTCTTATAAAAGTCATTGTGAAAGCTTTTGTTACAATGCAACAAGTCATTAAAATGACTTTTTCAAATAGTAAAAAGTCATGTAAAAAGCTTATATTGCATATGCTGTAAGTTGTCAATTTATGGGTTTTGTGAGATGGTATGTAACTCACTTGCCATGTAAGCCAATGCAAGTCATCCGTAAAAATTTTCCACACTCTCTTCGGCCTAAAGATATCGTTAACATATTAGTTTATGAACGTTTAATATTTAGCCCACAGTTCAAAATGGAAGATTTCTTAGGGAAATGTAGTACTACGTATTTTTTACTTAACGTGTTACTTTTCAAACACTACTTGTTTTTATTTGTTTGTGAGTGTATTGAGTAATTAGTAAAGATATATTTTAAAATCGATTTTTTAATTAACTTGATCGAATCATCGTATCATCGAGTTAGTGGTTTAACCGATTCACCGACTTTCAGAAAGTGAACAATTATATGCGTTAATGCACTAAAAACATTATTTGTAATAACTAATCTTTCTTAATTTTAATCACGAGAAAGTGTAAAAACATTTATCATTAAAGAAAACCGTAAGACGAATTACTTAACGAACACTATCATTAAGGTAATGATCATTTAAGTCTTAAACAAACATATCTTATACGTGTTTAGTGATCACTAAAAGTTATTAA
Organism: Glebionis coronaria; assembly: GCA_025667525.1. Classification (NCBI taxonomy): domain Eukaryota; kingdom Viridiplantae; phylum Streptophyta; class Magnoliopsida; order Asterales; family Asteraceae; genus Glebionis; species Glebionis coronaria. The sequence goes on from CM046877.1 coordinate 46,013,136, forward strand.
CCTTAAAACTCACATTTATAAAATGTGACAAAATATTTTAATAAACTTTCTTTTTAAGAAAATGTTTTATTAGATTGGAAAATGGAAATTTGAATTTAGCTTATTCCAAATGGCCAAAGGATATTTATTTTAGATATTTTTTCACCACATGGAATTTCCAAACTACAGAACAAAAAAGAGCGGACTCTAGAGCCCGCGGATCAATATAGGTACATGCGGTTCCTTATAGATAAGGAACCGTCAGCCTATTTATAGACCCCGCGTTGGACCTTGTCTCTTATAAATAGTGGATCATTTTTCCATTTTCTAATGAACCTTTTTGGACAACTTTCTGCATATAATATCTTTTCTATATTCCAATCATTAGTAAATGATCACTTAATGTGTTAAGTATGTTTACTTATAATTATCCTCTTGATGCCCTTTTTTATATGTTCAAAGAGAAAATCACTCACTCACTTGTGATGTGATAAAAGATGAATCCTTGATGAAGATCATTCATTCCTTAGATCTAGTCATGTTCATCATATTTGTTTATTTGAGTCTTGTATAAATCCAAGGTATTTGTGTATACTTGAATTTGTCTTGTGTAGATCCAAGGTATATATGTATACATGGATTTGTCTTGTGCAGATCCGATGTATATGTGTATACTTGGATGAGTCTTGTGTGTTAGTTCTCACTAAACTCTAAAGTGATGTAGTTGTTAGTTTGTTGTGTATAAGTTCTCACTAAAATACAAAGTGATGTAATTGTGAGTTTGAGTGTTTGAGTTCTCACTTAACTAGAAAGTGATGTGCGTGCGAGAGTTGAGTGTAGATTGGTTCCATCTAAGATTAGATCTCAACATCTAGCCTTGTGTCAGAAAACAATATGGGCGACGAAGATTTGTTCTAGCTAGGATTAGAACTCGACATTTAGCTTAGTGTCGGAAAACATTGTAAATAACGTTGTAAGATTTTCTTCGCCAATAAGGGAGCATGTAGATATAGTGGAAATCCCGAGTAAGGTGTACTCAAGGAGTGGAGTCGGAACGAAGAGAGAGATTTGTTTCCGAACCACTATAAATCTTTGGTGTCTTTTCTTAGGTTGTTTCTTTTCTTACTCTTTACTTATACGTGTCTCTACATTTATCATACCATCATCATAATCACTTTATATAACAAATGTTTTGAAACATTAGAAGTTGGCCTAATTATTATGAGACAAGTTTTCAAGTAATAGTCATTTCTAATGACGAACATAATTTTAGTTAGGGAAACTATTCAGCCCCTCCCTCCTTTCTAGTTTCTACAATATTTACAACGATTCGAATAATTATATATAAAAATTATAAAATGTTCAATATATTTAGCATATAAACTATTTACAAACAAATATAATATGTAAAAATAAATTACGTCACAAGACATGCCTTATTTGTAAAAAAACAAGAAAACAATAAAACTCGATGGGGTCTCGAAAACCGGGTAACTAGATACTCTAAACCTGACGGATCAAATCAGGTTTCAAAATTGTGACACGGTTTAATTTAACCTAATTTTTGACCAAAATCATTCGACCGATAAAACCGACTAGATGGAAACTGGTCTCAAAACATTGATCAACAGAAAAACACACCTTAAAAGCACTAGATACGATTGATATCATAAAACATTCTTATTATCATAACAATGATTTTCAAAATAACATAAAAAACATCCACCTCATACAACACCAGAATCCGATGTTACAAAATGTCCTCGAACCTACTCATAACTCACTATAGAAAAACCATTTGGACGACTTTGATGACGTCAAACCCAAAAGCGCCACTTTCAGTATGGCCTTCCCGTTATGGCGTCGCATAACGACGTCGCCTCAGATTACACCGTACCGAGATCTTTTAATTATGTTAATCATCACTCTGAAACAATATACTCTTTTCGTTTCAAAATTATTGTCTTCGGACAATCAAACGCATCGTTTAAGAGAAGTTCATTTATTACAGTTTTTCTGTTTTACTTTTTAAAAAATGACAGTTTTACTATTAATTGTTTAATTAAAGTCTTATTTAAAGTTTATAATAATAATTAAATAATAATAATATGAAAAACATAATTAAACTTTTTAAGTTATTGTAGTAATGAATAATTAAATTAGAATATTAAAAAATAAATTATTAATTTGAGACAAAAAAATATTACGCAAAAAACATTCTAAAAAGTTATAAAAAAAAGAACATTTAAGTTCCTTTGGATAACAAACTTATCTAAGATATGGGGGGACTCATCTCGACCCTCCATCTTCTTATCATCTAATGGCTAAGATTAAATCTCCATTTTACATTACATGAGTATTTTCGTCATTTCATCCACCCATAATATAAACATTTTTTCTCCTTTCTTTCTTATAAAAACACACACACACACACGCCGTATCCATTCTCTCTCTACCCCGATCTACTTTCTTTCTCTACATCGGAGCGTATAATCAGAAATCTGTCACGAACATCATCAATAATCCATCAGAATCAATTAATTAAATTAATTAATTAACACGATTTCATATCAGGTTTGTATATAATATATTCTTATTTTTTTAGCTTATTTGATTTTGAATAAGCTTATTAATTTATTTTCATTAGCTTATTTTGAACAAAATATTTTGATTGATAGTTCTTATTTTGATCGAATTATTCCGATTGATTGTTCTTATTTTGATCGAATTATTTAATTAGCTTTTAAATAGGTGATTTATGTGAATAAGCTTATTTATTTGAATAAAATTTTGAATTAGATGAGATTTATGAATAATCTTGTGAATTAGATAGGAGTTATGTGAATAAACTTATAAATTACATGAGACTTATGAATAAGCTAGCTTATTAGCTTATTTTGATGAATCATGAGGTATTTTATGTAAGTTGAATTAAGTTTGTTGATGTGAGCTGAAATAAGCTTGATATGTCATATACGATATATCATCAGTTATCATATATGATAGATATATCATATATGATATATCATGAGTTATCATACATGATATAACTATCATATATGATATATCAAACAAACCATAAGAAAAAACAAATTTTGTATGAGTATTTTTCAAAAAATCAATATAAACCTGTCTTCTATCATGTATATGAGTAATTCATTTTGGTGCTAAAATGTTGCATATATGTTCTTTTCGTTCTTTTATAAATGCAGTCAGATAGAGATGGTGCGATTGTCCGATTTGGAGCAAAGCAGGGAGGCATGTTGATAATAACAAGAGGATGTGCATAGATATGTTTTAAGGATCAAGATGGAGTAGACGTTATTCATGAATTCATCATTGGATAATATGTTTAAGAATAGTTTATTGTTGAAAAAGAATAGTAGTTTCAATAATAATGTTTTTTGCATCTTTGATTATATATAAATGGTTATCATATATGATATCAGATGTATATCATATATGATTTTACATTAGGTTACATTCTGTTTAAATTACCATATATGATATTGCTTAAAAACTACACATTTTTATTCTTTGAACAAGTGTTTATTTATTAATTGAGCAGACTCTTTGTTGTAAGCATGAATTCACCAAATTTTTTGTTCAATCTATCAAACTTTTTTTTGAGTATCATATATGATAATGCAATATCATATATGACAAAATTTAAGAGTTACATGGATTATCATATATGATATTTCATTATCATATATGATATTGATAAAAAAAAGGTAAAAAAACTATGCTCCAGATGATAAAACAAAATATGCATATTATCCAAAAGTTACATTCGCAAATGTTTCGCCATTTTCATATTCAACAAAAAAACTCAATGAGTTAGTAGCATTATAAAGTTAAAGCATTACAAAGTCATACACAAATTTCTAAAATATAAACAAGTCAAAATGGCTAAAACAATGGATCTTTATTCCACGCATCAACACTTTGGTTGCAAACTCGACACTAGTCTTTTGTCATCTCATGCACATGTCGTTGTTTGTTCTTTCGACACTTGTCTTATGTTCACTTCTTTGGCCTTGAGATGATTGAGTTCTTTCAAAACAACTTTCACTACACAAATAAAAAGATTTGGTTTTATTTTCAACAAGATTATCAAATATGATATCTTACATAAGCTGAATTTTAACCAGATTATCAAATATGATATATTACAAAGGCTGACTTTCAACCAGATTATCATATATGACATATTACAAAAGTTGACTTCCAACCAGATTATCATATATAATAATATATACACACATAACTAACTTTAAATTACCCACCAGTAGATCACAAACTTGTTGTATTTGTTTTCAAGCATATCATGATATTATCATATATATGATACCTCTATATATCATATATGATATATTTATCATATACTGATGTATGCAGATATCATATATGATACATCTGTTAAGCGTAGCTTACAGATTCACCATAAGTCTACTAATAAGCTTATTCACATAACTTGCCTTATTCTTATCATATAAGCTGAAAAAGAATAAATTTATAAGTTAAAAAAGTATCATCTTATTCACAAAAAATCTAAAATAGTATATAAATTCATGTCAAATAAGCTTATTTACATCAAATAAGCAAAAAAAAAATACATAGATCTTGATGATATTACTTAATATTAATAAATTATAGATGGGATGATTCAATTACAAAAGAGATGATGATATAATAGATCGATGATGGATTAATTCGTGATTAAGATCGAGAATTTTATCGAGTATGTGTTTGTGTATGTGTGTGTTTTAAAGAGAAGAATAAAAAAACACGATGTATAGATCTGATGATGTGGGAGTGGAAGGGTGAAATTACTAATGCCCATTTGCTTTTTTTATTAATAAGATGAAGATTAATCTTAACCCTTGATTTATATTAGATGGAATGTGGAAATTGATCCCTTTTATTCCAGAGCTATATAAAGCCATATAAATTTTGCAAAAACAAATTCACACCATGACGTGTAAACATTCAAAATAGAGAAATATTAAAACCACATAAATTTTATATAAAAACTTCCACATAATGATGTGGCATGTGACTTGGACCAATTGTTACATTCTTTCTCCACTAACTCTTTATTTCATGACAAATCATTTAATTACACATTATTGTGTGAAAATTTTATATAAAAATTATGTGATTCTATCATTCCTCTTTAAAATAATCCTTCTCATTAAAAAAATAAAATCAAATGAGCACAATCAATGAACATTAATTTGTTGTTACATATGAATACGCGTCAAGTCTCCAAAGCTAAACAACATTGGCTAGTGCATCCGGGACCGCCACAACACAACCTAAAAAGACAGACTTATTACGAGGCCTAATATTTTGGTCCATCCACAAAATGAATGCCACCTTTATCTTTTTCGGTTTGTATTGTTTATTCATCATCCGTGATTGTGTTTGTTTGTGGACCATGCATGCATATATATGCCGGTGACCACCACCAGCACCAGACTGACTAGTGCTGCTTCGTTTATCTATAATCTCTATTGTGAATATATAGTTTATTACGACACTTAACAAGCTAACCAGCATTTGGACGTGGATCAGCAAAATTATTTGTATGTTATACTTCTTTCGTCACAATTTATTTGTTTATTTTTAACTTTTTAAACATTTTTAATTTATCGTTAAAGTTGAAAAAAAGATTTAAAAATATAAAATGGACAAGTAAATTAAACGGCATGAATATATTGTAAGATGCTAATTATAATCTATATCTATTCTATTATATAAAGAGGTTAACTCCGATTTTAATCCTGAACCTAAAATTTCTAAACCTAATTTCAAATCAAAAATTAAGATATAAAGATTAAATTTAAACTATTAGATTATATTTTGTTAAATTGATCTCATACATTCATATGTTTTTATAACAAACTTTTGTAACAACCTTAGTAACAAACAATTCAAAAAACTTTTATCTTAAAATTGAAATATCTTTTGATATGTATTTATTTTTTTTATAATCTAATTTCACTATATTTTCTAAAATTTCGTGTTCTTTAATTCAACATCCATTTTGATATAATTTTATTAAATTTTAGTTTTTTCGTTTTTAATGAGTTTATTTAAGTTAATTTAATTTTTTTACTACTTTGATTTGAACCTTAGTAAAATTGTAATATTCGTTCGCTAAAAAGATAGTTATCGAGTACTCGTCGCTGCATTGCGCGGGTACGATGCTAGTTACAATAAAAGTTAGTATGAATTACAAAATGTATTTTTTAATAGATATGTATGTTAAATTAAATATTTACCGTATTATTAAAATGTAAAATGACATGTTCAAATAAATTAAAATATTATTCAATGGTATATCAGTCATTTATAATTTTAACTTATACTCCTTATAAAATAAATTAGACTTTCTCTCATATTTAATGCCAAAAAAAATTACTGTAAGAGGTACCACTAAATCAGCATGTTGTATCTTTTTTTAATACACAAATTAAAACATGTTTTAAGTAGTACAATATATTAATACATATGTATAACCATAACAAAAATAAAAAAAATTACAAGAACAAATTACATTTAATAATATAATTAATATTATAATTAAAACACTCCCTTACCATAATTTACAAATAAAACAACATATTATACAAATGTCACTTTAACCTATTTTTTCTCAAAACTAATCATACATGTACAATTTAAACATGTCTGTGGGTCTATTTTTTTATTATTTTATATATGTATAATCGTCGACTCTGTGATTAAAAAACCACTCGGTGGTTGTTATATCTTGATGAAGAAATGTATGTAGTGTTTCGTTTACGTTGTCCTGATCAATTTATGATTATTCCCGGATAGTCGCATCTCCTCCTGGCCTCCACCAACTCCGATCAGATCTGGTGGACATAATCCGATGATTATCTGAAAAAACAGACGACCACAATCTGACGATGAAAAACACACATGTTGTCGATGATAAACACATCTCGCCATCCAATAGCAACAACGTTATCATATTAAAAACCTGTGTTATATATATATATATATATATATAATATATATATATATATATATATATATATATATATATATATATATATATCATTGATTAATTTTATTTATTAAAAATGTTGAGAAAAAAAACTAACCTTGAAAAGATCGAAGCGGAACAGTTAACTAATATTGTAGATTAGAACAACGAAAAAAATAAAGAACCGATCCATTGAAACTCTTGTCACCCAGCGATTGTGTGGAAATATGAATAAAAAAGAGAATTGCGGCTGCAATTTAGATACATAAACGTAGTGATGACCATTCATTGATTTTTGTTTAATAAATTAATAATTAACAAAATGGGAAAGTCACTAAAAGATGATTGGTGGTTTTGACTTACACAAGGAGAGAAATTGAGATGAGAGAATAGCGGCTGTTAAACAAAAGTATAAAAGTTTTTTAGGTTAAAGTTAAATAAATGAAATTTCATTAATACTCTTTTGACTTTATAGGTAATGTCTTTGTCTTTTATTTAATTACACCAATGCCACAATGAAAAAATTCTTATACTTCTAAATCTTATGAATAGACCAGGATCTAACTTGGTAGCTTGGCCCAACATATATGTAAATTTTGTGATCATTGGTGTTGGGATGGTTTCTCTAATTTGCACCAATCCAATGTAGTTGATGGTGTTTGGTCAGTGTATATTTTTTTATATAGGAGAGACGTGTATTGGTCTCTTACAAGTCAAAAAATGAGATGCACGTATTCAAAATTCAATTTTTCACTTCTTTGAAAACAAAATTCAATTTTTCTTATTCCAAAAAATGGGATGCTCGTATCTTCTAAAGACATTGATGTTGATAATTATGATGACAATTGTTTTAGATTGAGTCCGGGATTTATAACGTCAAGTTTTAAAACAATGTGACGTGACAAAGAGACGCGACAAAGTGACGAGATTATTTGACGAGATCGAGATCAATGGTTTTAAGAATCAACAAAAATTCTCGTCATACCCAAAACTATTATAACTGAAAATATTTGACTGAAAAATATTTTTTGACAAAAGATTTGATTACAAGGTATCCGCCGTCACTATGCGCAAGTACCCTACTATAACGCCAAAAGTAATTAATATACCTCGATTAATATTACGTTTTTAGGACATATTTTTAGATGAAAACTATCGATTCAGAAGTTATAACAAAAAAAAACAAATTATCGCGCCGAAGAATTTATGTTCACCAATCACAAATTAATTGAATGTTTTATTTTTTTTATTTAATTAAATTCAACGGTCTACTTCTTTATTTAAAATGACAAAATACTTAATATGACAAATTATATTTGACCATAACATGAGAGGATCTTTTTCCTTTAAAACAACTTTAGAAAAAAGTTCATGCAAAATCAGTCCGTTGAATGTATAGTCTAGCTAATACTCTCACAGTCCTAAATATATAGCTTTTTTTATTTTAAGTTGTCTTAAAATTATTGTTCACTAAGAAAAAAAAGTAAAAAAAAGTATTATCTAATTTAATAGTATTACTTTTATTTAAAATTATTAACTTTAAATAAAAAGTTTAATTTTTTAATGAAGGTCTACGAGATCATTGGCCTATTCTACATGATGGATTTGATGGATTAAGATGGTTGATTAATTAGATAAATATAAGAAAGATGAAGGAGGGAGATGCTAGAGTAGAGAGAGAAAGGAGAGAAGGGAGAAGAATAGAGAGAGAAAGTAAAGATGGAATCAATTTTTGTGAAAATGAACAATCAACAACCCCTCCTAACATGCTAGGAGGGGATATATATAGCCCATCCTACATGTGGGCTATATGGACTATACATTAACTAAATGGATCACGAGCCCATTACATAATTATCGTTGGAGCGACCGATCCTTCATAAATACGTAAAACGTATTTCCAACAATCTCCCCCTAAGGGAGGTCGCTCCAAGAGACAAAGTTCTAAATAGTCTATATCTCGTGATCTATGCTAACTAAGATGTGACCGAGACTTTATAGGGAAGAACGTATTTCCAACAATCTCCCCCTAAGGGAGGTCACATCTTTTTACAAAATCTTAAACCTAGCATCTATGCTTGAGTCGTCGATCTTGTTCTTGTGAATATGCTTGATGTGATCTTTGACTTTAGTCTTGAGCATGTTTTCTTGCCTTGACCTTGTGCATTCTTCACTTGTGATATTTGCCTCTTCGTGACTTCATGTTCCACATACTTATACTTTTAAATTCTTGAAAGCTTCAGAGTTTGATACAGCGGAAGACTTGACCTTCGGGCTTTCTTGAATTTGTTGAAGTACTAATTGTATGTAGTATAAGCATGTGGTGACGACTTCTTCTGGATTGTACACCGCAATGCCACCTTCTTGTTACGCTGCATAAGACAGTTAGCAACAAACAATATACACGGATGAAATGGCCTTGAACATTTCATTCTAATTCGGTAGCATTTTACCTCCGGTCGATGAAGACCGTTGGACGATATTAAATATCGTACTTGTGGCAGGTAGTTTCAATAAAGAACCTCCTTGACAAGATTTCGCGGGTAAACCCGTTCTCTTTACTCGACCGTCCAAAGCTGACTGCGAACGTAAAGAGTGAATCATTTGGATAATATTATCCGCATGATTTGAAGCCGTCAATTCATGTTCCTGGAACAAGTGAAGTTCAATTAAGAACCGCACCATCGTTGCTTTCCAGTTGTCACTAGCTTGATTCATATAGAATCTTGCAAGTTACCTACCAAGTGCTGTTTGATGTTAACACTAGAAGGATTTCCATTCGTCACTGTAAATACTTAATAGTATTACTTTGAATGTTCTGGCAAGATCACTAAGATATTGCGTAGAGGCCTGGAACGTGTTTAAATTCATTTAAGAATTAAACCACTGTTGCTTTCCAGTTATCACAAGTTTGATTCATAAAGAATCGCACAAGTCACCTACCATGAGCTTTTTGATATTCGCTCAAGAAGGATTTCCATCTTCATTGTAAATACTTTCGTATTACTCCGATGTTCAGGCAAGATCATGAAGATTTTGCGTAGGACTCTTAATATCTTTCTTACTTTTCACAGTGTGTGAAGAAGCAAGGAAATATGAAAGTGTGTCCTAATGAGATATTTGATGATCTCAAATGGCTCTAGACTCGATCGTGCATTTTGGATTTTTAGTGATCGGAGGCTGGAGAGGAGTGCCACCTTTTCAATACCAATTTATTCGGAGTGAATAAATCAATAGATAATGTGTTGTCTCCGTGTGAATAAAACAAATATCTTTTGAGAGATATCTGAGTTAGCTGGGAAGGGTTGTGCATTGCATCACTGGGTCCATGATGTCTGTCTTCAATATTAAGAATCATTAAACAATGATCTTAATAGCATATGTATTGACCCGGTTTCTGCCTAAGTTGTAAGGAGGGCTTCTTTCTTTACACCCTTTATCTTTACAGTTCTTTTTCATTCTTCAACCCCTTCAATGCTTACCAATACGTCATCACTAGCACCTTGTTGTGATTGTTCCAGTGCTAACTTAAGGACTTGGTCGGCATTCAGCTACGTTCACAATCTTTCTCCAACTTTCCTAAGGACTACTATTTCTAGCTATGGAATGTCCTTGGGAAGATTCCTCCGGTTCTAGAGGAATCATTGGACTTTAACCTATCCTACCATCCTTTTGTCACCACAATCTTCATCATCGTGAATAGAGATGTTTTGGGTAAGTGTATGTCACCATGAAATCCATTTTGAAGTGCAAATCCATTTTGCTCCCCCTTAACATATGCCACGATATCCGAAAACATTTCGCACATGTCGGGATGAGCTAGCACGTTAAGTCAAACCATTTGTGATTAATCATTTCCTATATTAAATCACATTTTCTCCCCCATATTAAAAATATTAACTCAATCAATGTTTTTAATATCAATTGATTTAATAGCGTTTTAAAAAAATTTGGGAAGAAAAACGCAAATCCAATTATCTTCATGAGTTACACAAGCTCCCCCTCAAATTAATGAGGGTGTGCTGAAACGTAAATTAAATACCTTTTAAACACAAGTGTAAGGTATTTAACACGTGCAAAGATCATATGTGATAATGAATTCACAATATTAGCAATTTACGAGGTTGGACCTGAATAATGGAGAACATCATATGAAAGAAGCACATGGTTCTCGTTCACGAATGTTGGTCTTCCTCGTAACTTCTGAAGTTATCTCTTGACTCCATGTGTATGATTGATATCGTTGTCCTAACACCAATATGTGAACTTGGCACTCTCGGCATCAAGGATTCTGAATGCTGGACAATTGCCCCCCCTCAATTGTTGACCCGTGTTCTATTGAAAGAGTTGTAGTCACCGTTTGAGTAGTCGCATCGTCGAGTATGTAGATATCAATCGTAAGTTGCTACGGTTGGTGGAGATGATAACTTCGGATTCTAAAGTCAAAGCTTTCCGGTGAAATGCTTGACTTCAAAGTGAAACGCGGGTTACTATCGGAAATAATAGCAAACCATTTTGAGCATGTTTTAAAAGATTGAACTTCTGCTCGAACTTTATTTACAACCCCGTGTCATTATTGAATGACATTTCTAGGTTCGTAAATATTATCGATTCCAGAAGACATGCTCTTTTTATCAAAACATTTTTGAACACACAATTTTGAAAGATTTAGAAAAACCTTTTGAGAAATTCTTGAAAAATTGTGTTCAAAGTTTTGAAAACCAATTACTTGAGCTTAAGATTTGGAATATCTTAGGAAAGCTCAAGTCCGAGAAGTTGTAAACTTCTCGTTGTTAAGGATAAGTTTATCATCGGCGATAAACTTTCCTTTTATCTGAAGAACGAGTCCTAAGCTGACATTTACTTAGAAGTCGTGTTCATGAGCTTGAAAACTTTGATTGTTTTAACGGAAAGATCATGACCGAGAAAGGTTAATTTCTCGTTACGAGGAAAAGTTCTCTTATTTAAAAGATACACTTTCCTTTCTGAGCTTAAAACTTCGAATGTTTTAATACAAGCTCATGACCGAGAAATGTTAATTTCTCGTTATGAGGATAAGTTATCATAAAAGATAATCTTTCCTTTATTTGAAGTTCGAGTTACAGTCTGACATTTAACTGTAAGTCATTGTGCATGAGCTTAAAAACTTCGAATGTTTTTATTATTAGCTCATGCCCGAGAAAACTTATTTTCTCGTTGTAAGGATAAGTTTATCATCGGCGATAAACTTTCCTTTATTTGAAGAACGGGTCATCATCTGTTATTTAATGATGAGCCTTATACACGAGCTTAAAACCTTTGAATGGTTTTAGGATAAGCTCGTGTCCAAGAAAACTTAATTTCTTGTTAAGAGGGTAAGTTATCGTTGCGTAGATAAACTTCCCTGTCTCTGAAGTCCGGGTCGTCGTCTGTCATTTAACGAGGAGCCAGAGTGCATGAGCTTAAAAACTTGGAATGTTTTTTGATATAAGCTCATGCCCGAGAAAAATTAATTTCTCGTTGTTAGGATAAGTTTACCATCGGCGATAAACTTTCCTTTCTTTGAAGATCGAGTTATAGTCTGTGATGTGACTATAAGTCCTGTGTAAGCTTTAACCATGAATCCCCTGAGATACTAGTTTCTCTGATATCTGCTTCTTCAGCAACCAAACTCTGAGAGTGTCCTTAGTTGAACGGTATACAATGATTGGACCGCTTCGTTCTTTTGGAACATCAACTTTGGTACCTGCATTCTCATTAGGAGTTTGTATACTTTTGCATGGGTTAGAGATATCTATTTTAGAAGCACGTGGGGGTTCACGGTTTTCTTTTCTTGTGTCAGAGGTGGCCTGAGGGGATGATTCACTTGTCTTAGTTGGCAAACGTTTCCTTTTATAGAAAACCTTAAGTTCAGGCTTAAGTGATGTATCATCCTTTGCAATTTCCTCCCTAGTAGTCTTCGTAGAATCAGAGACAATCCTAGTTAAAGGGCACTCGTTTCCTACAAGAGTGAAAGTTCTACCAGTGGGGCGCCACATTTTACCAAAGGGTTTGATTTTAGCGACCCACTGGGATTTAATTCTAGCACGGGAGTTCACTTCATTAAGCAATTTCTTGATACAGGAATCATGATTTGCCGTAAAGACACATTTTCTACATGTTTTACAAGTAGCATATTTAATGTCCGAGTAATTCCTAGATGATTGATCGATGCTCCTAGGAGACGTCATGCTACGGTTAGCAGTGTTGGGTAATCTAGAAGGCATCTGACTAGGTTGGACATTGCTATCTCTTACATGTGTCTTTTGAATAGCTTCCCTTTGACCAAAATCATGGCGCACATCAGTTGAACTAGTTCTGGACGTGTTCATTGAGCTATTCTTAGAGAAACTAGGGGGAATCATGTGATGAGGTCTTGCTAAAACTGATTTAGTCACATTAGGCCTAGTTGGTGGAGTGATTGTTCTAGAAATATGACCCAAATCAACTTGGGAGGCAAACCGCGGTCTCGAGGATTGTGGTCGCTCGGATCTAAATGCAGTAGGTTGTCTGACAATCGGTTGTCTGACGAACTGATTTGTAGGCGGTTTCCCCAAGATTGATGGTTTTTCAAGCTTAGTGTCCACACTAGGTCCTCTATTTTTCCTTTACTCGTTTTTCAACGCGGCTATAGCAAAGACCTTTTCCTGTACTTGAGCCTTTAATGTCTCATTCTCTTTAAGCACTCTATCTTGGGATGCCAATTTAGACTCTAGTAACTGAATTTGTTTCAAAAGATTATCCTTTTCAGCTTTCGAATCCAAAACTTTTTGATCCAATTTTCTTTCAAGAACAACGTTTGACTTTTCAAGTTTTTCAAAGTATGTTTCAAATTTGTCCGTTTTCTTAGAAAATTCAAGTTTGGCATCCTCAAGATCTTTTGATTGTTGAGCTACAATCGTTTCGAGCTCTCTAATCTTGGGATCAGAAGCAGTCAATGAAGCAGTTATAATACAATTATCATGATGTACTATAGCATTCTGAACAATCTCTCCCCCATTATGACTTACATCGGATGAATCAGAAGTGGTATTTCTATCACTCTTTTCCATCCCATGTTTGTCATAATTAGGTTTAGAATGCTCAATATGCGGCATTGCATCAACATATACATCATAAACAACATTACATTGTACCATGTTTGCAGGCTCTTCGTCATAAACGGGTAAGGTGTCATCAAGAGATATCTCGTGAACATTCCCTGACGTGCCACTGGTATCATGTTGTCCTCCTGATTCCGTGCTCTTGCCATTGTTAGGCTCCAAGTTATCAACAGTATGACCATTCTCTTTCATCTGCATCATAGATTCTTGCACTCCATTATCATACGCTTGCTGAAGTCGAGATCTTTCATAAATCGAAGACGATACCGATGTCATGAGTTTCAATATTGTATCACGAAAAACTCGAAGTTCGGTATGTGTATCTCGAAGAAATGATTGGCAAAGCATTGAACTTTCAGACTTGATGATATTGAATTGGAGGAAAGGCGTGAGTTGTGTCACAAGAGCCTTATAAGCAAGTGCCGATGCAGAGTGATTAAAGCTTTCATTGTTGAGTTGCTCGGCGAGTTGGGTCAAAGTGGTGAAAATTGAGTCGATGAATATATGACGATCTTGTCCAAAGATTGTCACAAATTCGCTCCCTCCTTGAATCCCCGAAAGAGTGACAAGATGAGACTGGAGCATTTGAAAGGAGGTGATGCCGATTTTCCTAACTTTGTTTTGCATTAAATACGATTCTCCCTTTTGACATGTCGAATCGAACGAATCCATTAAATATCGATTAAGAATGACGGGGATGTTGTTGTTTTCGGGATTTTAGAGTTCGTGAAAAAACGAAAGACCCGTAAATAACACTTAAAATTCCTCGATGGATGATATAAATGAAGCTCGTCACTTTGACTCGTCACGTTTTTCTTGAAATCCGGCCACAATAACGTTTATCCCGACAAATATTTTTCCACGTTAACTTTTAAAAAATACCCGCCTCAACACGATTAGCCAAAAATTCATAAACAAAATATACTAAACGAGAAATATAAAAAAGACAAAATACAAAAATAAATTTAACTAAAAATAACTTTTGTCTCAAGTTTTCCAAAAATTATTTAACTAAAAATAGAAAATTAAAAAAATCTGATATTTTAAAAAAAAGAAAAGGAAAGAAGTTACACGTTTATGTAAATGATTTATATATCTAGAGATAACGTGTAAAATTTTAAAGTCAAAACGTGGAAGGTAGTGGAACGATACGTGGCTAAATCCTATTCCCCTTTGTCACAGCCCAAAAATTACTATATGAAATCAGCCTTGTTTTATCCGTCCCTCCTAGTCAAACCAACCCTTCTACCCAAATATCTCTCTCTCCTCACACTTTATCTGATATTCCAAAAAAATAAAACCTAATTTCCCTCTATCGCAGCCACACAAACTGATTTGATGAACACCCAAATCACAGAAACGAATCACAGAAAACAAATCGACACAAGGTCTCCTTTTAATGTTATCTCTCAATCACAGAAACAAATCCATCCCTTATATTCCCTATGAAGACGAGTGAACCGGATTCAAGATCCTTAACTGGGGTCTCAGGTAGGTTTTTTAGATTAATTTGTTGAGTCCCTCTCTCATCTGTAGAGTCTTGTTGTTCGTGTTTAGATTTAGTTGTAGATCGATGAAGGTTTGGAGTGAAACTGAGATCAAGAATCTAATGATTTTGTTTTTTGTTTTGGTTTTTGGTTTTTGAGTTCAAAAGGTTTTCGAGTTTGGGTGAGTAAGTTGTAGTCGAGGTTGAGTGGGTCGAGAGATATGTGTGAAGGTTTTTTGTGTTGATTGAGTCGAGGGAGAGGGTAAGGGAGTGGGGGTCGTTTTGTAACAGTCTAGTCAACGTGAGGAGGTGAGGGGTTGGTCGTTAGGAGACGAAAGGAATAGGAATAGATTTGAGGTTGATGAGTTCGAGTCTAGTTGAAAGTGTGGGTCAGTGGATGTTGACGTGTGTTGGATGAGTTTTGTGTCACGAAAAGAGTCTGTGGATGGGTGTCGAGTGGGTTTCTGGTGTTGTGAGGGTGTTGTGAAGTCTAATGACGAGTCAGTTGTTTAATGTGAGTGATGTTTAAGGTTGGGCTTCGAGTCTAGGGTGTTGGGTTCGTGACGAGTGGTTTGAGTGAGGGTGTCGAGTGTTGGTTTGTGACGAGGGAGGGTGTGAAGGGGGTTGAGTTTTGGTGTGGGTCTGGTGAGGTTGAGTTTTGACGAAGGTGTTTGTTCGAGTAAAAAAAGTGTAAGTTTTGAAAGATATCGGGGATGTTGGGGTGTCGAGTCTAGAGTTGTTGTGAGAGTTTAGGTGGTGAGTCAGTCAAGATTTTTTGAGTCTTGAAAAAGGATTTGGATTTGAGTCTTGAAAGAAAGGTTTTTCGAGTCGAGGGTGTTGTGAATGATTTGTGGGGGCTGTGTTGAGTGTGTGTCAAAAGTGGTCGAGTTTGAGACAGTTGTGTGCGTGAGGTGAGTGAGGGTGTTAATGTCGAGAGTGGGTTTGATGTTCGAGTCTTGTGAGAGTCCAGTAAAGATTTGTGTGGGTTTGTGTTTGTTTTCCGTTATGTTTGAATTTGGTTCATTCAGAAGAATTTATTCATTCGGAACTTTTCATTCAGTCGGAAGTTTCGTTCACCCGGAAGTTTCGTTCACTCGGAACTTTCGTTCATACGGAACTTTTCCTTCACCCGGAACTTTTTCTTCAGCCGGAACTTTTTCTTCACCCGGAACTTTTCCTTCACCCGGAACTTTTCCTTCACCCGGAACTTTTCCTTCACCCGGAACTTTTGTTCACCCGGAACATTTGGTTTGATTCGGAACTTTAAGAATGACAGTTATGATAAGGCAGTTTTGGACAGTTATGATGGAACTTTGGACAGTTTGACAGTTGACCAACCCAAAAATGATAAAACTGATAAACGAAAAGACTGATTAAAAAATTTATATAAAAAACTGATTATATAAAAAAAAACTGATAAAAGAAAAAACTAATAATAAAAAAATTAAAGTGGAAAATGATTAAAAAAAATAAAAATAAAAAAGGATAAAATTAAATGTTCAATTTAAGGAACTCAAACAAAAAGGCAATCAAAATAGAAAGGATTTAATAAAAAAAATACAAAATTAAAAAGAGAAAAACACAAACTTTTTATAAAAACACAAACTTTTTAAGATTTGATAATGAAA
The DNA here is from genome assembly GCA_025667525.1 of Glebionis coronaria. Lineage (NCBI taxonomy): Eukaryota > Viridiplantae > Streptophyta > Magnoliopsida > Asterales > Asteraceae > Glebionis > Glebionis coronaria. Next base: position 46,030,371 of record CM046877.1, read on the forward strand.
TTTTTGATTTTTGTATAAAAATTTGTGATTTTTATCTAAAAAGTAAGTAAATCTAAAGATTTGACATGATTTAACACATAAAACACAAACTTTTTATAAAAAAATACAAACTTTTTAATATTTAAGCATGATTAAATCAAAACCCATCAAAATCAAACAAAAGAAAAACAAGAATAAACCAAACTAACCAAGCTCTGATACCAATTGAAGGTCTACGTGATCATTGGCCTATTCTACATGATGGATTTGATGGATTAAGATGGTTGATTAATTAGATAAATATAAGAAAGATGGAGGAGGGAGATGATGGAGTAGAGAGAGAAATGAGAGAAGGGAGAAGAATAGAGAGAGAAAGTAAAGATGGAATCAATTTTTGTGAAAATGAACAATCAACAACCCCTCCTAACATGCTAGGAGGGGATATATATAGCCCACCCTACATGTGGGATATATAGACTATACATTAACTAAATGGATCACGAGCCCATTACATAATTATCGTTGGAGCGACCGAGCCTTCATAAATACGTAAAACGTATTTCCAACAATCTCCCCCTAAGGGAGGTCGCTCCAAGAGACAAAGTTCTAAATAGTCTATATCTCGTGATCTATGCTAACTAAGATGTGACTGAGACTTTATAGGGAAGAACGTATTTCCAACATTTAAGTTTATGTAAAAATATTATTATGCTAAAAAGTAATATAGAAAAAATACAATAAATGCATTTTTCTTAATATATGTGTTTTTTGTTGGAGATAATTATTTTATGATAAAAAGAGTAGTATTACCTCCGTTCCAATATTATTGTCCACTATTTCATTTTGGGTTGTCATTAAATTATTGTCCACTTCCAAAAATTTTAAAATTAGATAGAGAATTTTGTTTAAGTTTATCATATTACCCTCACTTATGGTTATTATTACAAATAATAAAAAGTATAAAATTAATTGGTTAAGGGTAAAACTGTCATTCTGAAAAAAGTAAGAGAGAGAAAGCTAAAAAATTTATGTTTTTCTAAAACTGTGTGGTTTTTGTCCGTGGACAATAATTTTAGGACGGAGGTAGTATATATTACTCTTTTCGATAAAAACAAGCAATTTAATAAAAAAAATTAATTTATCTCTTTAACTTGTTACATAATAACAATTTTACTATTAAACAATTAATTTATAATTTTTTAAAATTTTTAATAATAGTTTCAAGTAAAGATATGATAAACTTGATCAAAATTTTTTATTTATTTTTAAACATAAATAATAATAATTTAGGACAATTTAAAATAAACTTGAACTATAATTATAAAACAAGAGACTAATATCTAATCCTAAGCAAGACGTTAGTTGGATTCACATGAAGTTTTTCTTCTACAGTGTTTGTCAGGCATTTTGGCTTATCCCAAGCTAATTATAGTGCGTACTTCAATAACAGAAATTTGGAGTTCGTGCTTGTAATGATTAGGTTCGATCACGTTACATTGGTGCGATTATGGAGCAGAAAATTGGTGCTAGTATTATATCACAAAACTAACTTTCCCCTACCCCACTGGCCACTACCCATATCCTTCAGCTAGATAAATTTGCTGGGAAATTATGTTTAGGTCACCGGTCATGACACCAGCTTGAGGGGCTGTTTGTTTTAGTTTATATAACATAAGCTTATTTCGGTTTATATAACATAAGTTTTAATTTGGTTGCTTATTTAGAGGTTTATGGGTTTATTTAAGTTTGTTATGATATAATAAACTTATATAAGCATATAAGTCACCAATAAGTTTAAAAAATTAGTGTTTATGAAATATAAGTTAAAACATAGCTTATTTTCGGTTTATATAATATAAGTCTTAATTTTGTGATTTATTTTGAGACTTAGGGGCTTATATAAGTTTATTATAATATAATTTTTTTATTTTTTTATTTATTTTTTAAATTATCTTTTTTAGAACGGCACCTCAATCTCACTGAAATCCGACCCACGAGTTATACCATCCATAACGGGCAGGCTCCGGGACCCGAATCACTAGGGGATAACCCTTAGAACTCACGGCTTCACACTAAGGAGGAAAATTAAGGATTTTTGTCTCTTGCAAGAGTTGAACCCATGACGAAACCCCCTCCCCAAGCTCCAGAAGGAACCCAGGTGGCCAACTGTTCTAGAGCAGTTGGTTTTTATCATGATATAATAAACTTATATAAGCCTATAACCTTCAAATAAGAAACAAAATTAGAGTTTATATTATATAAGCCAAAATGAGCTTACATTATATAAGTCAAACCAAACACTCCCTGTATATATATACCGGATATATAAGCACTTTTTAAAAGTAATTCTTCGTTTTATTTGTTTGGTTTAAACGAATATCTCTTCGAGAGAAATTAAAGAGTTATAACTCGTTCATGATTTAGGTATAAATATAAAAATCCTTTCGTTAATGTATTTAGGCTACTTTTATTTACAATCTTCAACAATCGGTTGAAGAATAAATAATAGTATAATATTTAAAAATTCAAAGACAAAAAAAATAGAGGGCCGAACGATTCACATGATGACTCTCTTAGCTCCAACGTATAATTGTCTCATTGGATGAGATTGAAAAATTCTTTTAAAACTATTATTTGTTTTGTCTTTATCACTCTACAGTGGATTGATTGAGTTTGCTAATAAACATGGTCTTAGGTTTAAGTGCGGTTATCTCATATTCTCGTTTCTCTTATATAAGCAATACTCGAGTTCATAAAATTATGAAAATTATCCGGCTCACTAATCTACTACTAATATATTTCTTTCACTTATCTACTACTAAAAAATAGTCACTTATTATCCGTCGCTGTATTGCGCGGGTACATGCTAGTCTCACTAAAAGATTGACCCTCTGATGAGCAGCTCCCTTATGACAACGTTAAAACCTTCTCGCTAAACTTATCACCTACATGATCTACAACACCACTATTCGTGTTAAGTAGGTTTATTGACTTAATAAAAGTATATTTCGTACCTCTAAACCCATTTTAAGTATAACGCGAACCTTAAATTACATTAAATTTACAACACATTATACGTAAAAGGATATAATTCTTAATTCTTAAACCAATCATTATACACCGCGAGGGTTTCCTAGAAAGTAAAATATACAATTAATATGTGTATTCAATAACGGTTTATGTGGTTCAAATGGTATGTAATCAAAACAACAATTAACCAGTTCCTTAATCAAATACTTCGTAAATAAGAAGGTACCAGCCATGAATTGTCATCATACTTATGATACCATTGCAATTTTATTTTGAAACGATGATACATCGACCAAAAAAATTATGAAAGTTTATCTACAAACTGATTTGTCAATTAAGTGTGAAAAAAAAAATCGTAAAAAAAAAAAAAAAAAATCATTAAACAACATGATTATCAACACACTTGATAAGATATTACGTGGATAACTTTTTATAAAACTTTTTAGATGTAGGGGTGTTAAAAAACCGAAGAATCGTAAGAATCGTACCAGAACCATACATTAGAACCATGGTCCGGTTCTTGGTTTGTAAAATTTCAAATTTTTGGTTCCCGGGAAGATACGGGAAAAAACCGGCCGGTTCCGATTCTATCCCGAAAGAATCATTATTTTGAAAATATGAATTTTTATAGAGTTTGTTTATGACATTATGTAGAATATGTATTCTTTTTTAAGAAAAAGAATAATAAAAACTACTCATTAAAGCTGTAAAAGAATTTTAAACCTTAAAATCCATAATAACTTAAAACTCAAGCTTTTAATCTACATCATTTATCATAATCAAAATCATTTATCGACATGAAGTAAATTTTATTTTATTAATTTAAGAAAATATTCAATATGTATATGTTTTATTGTTACATTAACACTATTTATAAGTGCGTAATTGTCTTCATATGCATAACTTTATAAATACAATAATCGTATACCACTCTTCAAAGAAAATACTAGTATTAATGATGGTTACTAAATCTATAATTATGGAGCAATGTTGCTATATATAAAATATTAGTCACATCACATTTTGTTAATAGTCTTTGTAGTTTATACTTTATAAAAATAATATTAGTGTAAAAGCTCATATACATTTAGTAAGTTTACAATTATTTTCGTAATAATATAAACTTTTTTTTTTACATTTTGTGTGTTTGTTTAGGTTATCTTGAACTATTAGATTTATTGGTAAGGTTTTTATTGTTAAGGAAATTTTTAGGTATGTTTGTATTGTCATAATATGTCATTTATCAAATATTAAAAAATTAAGAAAATAATTTTTAAACACAATTGTTCTCGTCGAGAATTTTCGAAAATTCTTATTCCGGAACCGAACCAAAAAAATAAAGACGGTTGTTGATTCTACATTTTTCTTATTTTACGGTTCTCGATTCTTGCGATTCGATTCCGATTCTAGAACCATGAACACCCCCTAGATGCACGTACCTTGACTTTTTGAAATAGATTTCATTAGATTTTCTTAGTTTCAAAAAGTTTCACTTCTATGGTTGAATTAACACGTTTTCATTCAGTAATACATAAATCATGAGATTTGAAATCAATGTGTATTTTTGATTTAGCATAAATCACATCATCAATCATGTTGACTCAAATTTAATTTCCATTTTTTTTAAATTAAATAATTTACAAGTAATAAATCATTAAATGATAAAAAATACATTATTACAATGATAATTAAATAATCTTTTTTAGATGGTATATGTATAAATTTTTGATATTTTTTTTTGTCTGAAAAATCATATATGATTCGTATCATGTATCATATATGATTTTCAAAAATCATATATAACTTTAGTAATTCATATATATTTGCAGAAAATCATAAACAGTTCGTGATATGAACCTTATAGGAGTTTCAATATCTTCCGACTGTAAATGTTCCAACAATTCCACTTCTACCCGTAAATATTCAAACACTTCAACCCCTCTATTCACAACCTTTTCAAACTGAGTGACATATTCGGTTTTTCGTATCGATTCGCTCGACAGCTGTATCTAACTCTTTTCGAAATAATTCTCGAAACAACTCTACTCGACAGCTTGAATTACTTGCCTTAATAAGTTCTTCCATAATATTCTTAAGATCGATCAATGGATTGTCATCATAAATATGACATCATTGCAATTTTATTAACAATGATACATTAACAAAAAAGTTATAAAATTAAATTTATTTGTCAACTAACTTTGAAAGGTAGAATCGTAAAAATGTAAAAGGAGAGACCATTAAAAACAACATGATTATCAATTTATCATCACACTTGATAAGATATTTTTAGTTTAGGTTTTTCTATCTTATGTTCTAAACACACATGATAAGAATAAATAAAATACATAAAAAGTACATCGAATCTTACAGAAAAGTACACAAAATCCATAAAGTGTGAATATATTTTTCTGGAACCCGATGTACTTTACCTTCTTATATACCCTTACGTCATAAGATAGAAAAACTCTTTATTTCAAAAAGTTTTTGTAGATCCACATGCCTTGACTTTTTGAAATAGATTTCATTAGATATTCTTAGTTTCAAAAAGTTTCAGTTCTCTGGTTGAATTAACACGTTTTCAGTGAGTAATACATGATCAATGTATATTTTTAATTTAGCATAAATTATATCAGTTAATCATGTTCATTTAAATTCAAAAATTTAAATATGTCATAAATGATAAATCATCAAATGAAAAAAAATACATCATTAAAATGAGAATTAAATCATATTTTTATAAAGGGCACATGCATTAACTTTCGACAAACTTTTTTTTTATCTAAGAAACTCATATATTATTTGTATAAGGTTCATATATGAGTTTCCGAAATCATATATGATTTCATAAAATCATATACGAATCATATACGATTCGCGATATGAATCATATACGATTCGTGATAAGAATCATATACGATTCGTGATACGAATAGATTTTAAGAAATCATGTATGATTCGTGATACGAATTATATATACATGATTTTTTCAGACAAAAAATTGTTGTTGAAAGTATATACACGTGTTTTTGATAAAAAGATGATTTAATTCTCGTTACGATGATATGTTAGTTTTTCGTAATGATTAACAGTTTGTAAGATATTTAATTTTATAAAAAATAAGTTTTTTATTAAATGTAAAAATGAATGTTTATAATTAGTTAGATGAGATATATGCTAAAAAAAATAGATGTGCATCGAACTTTTGCCTAAATTATCACGGTATGCATGTCGAGATGCCACGTACGCTAGCATTATAAGTCGTTTGTTCCTATCTATTTTCTTTTTTTTTAGCAAATCACTTGTTGCTAGTCGTTTGTTCCTATCTATTTTCAATATCAATTGTTGCTAGCGATCCCTTACAACTTACAAATTGAGGTTGTGTCAAGGCACTGAGCTACTTAATTAAAGATCTTGTGTTTAAATTTTGAGAATGAAAAAATCTTATTTAGGAGGGATACTATCCATCGAGTTACCGAGCAAACTCCTGCGGAAGATTAGTCCACTCATCCTAAAAAAGACGGTAGGAACTCTTCGTAGTAGACAAAAAAAAACTAACAGCGCCAAATGTAGTAACATTTCAACATTTAAAAATACTGTTATTTCAACGTCATATCATCGTAACATCAGATTAACATCAATTCTTCTAATCATAACATTAATCATCATTATTCAGCTTTTTATTTTTATAAAAGCTTCTCAACAATTATTTCATTTATTAAACAAACTCCACATTTCATTCATAATTAAAAATAAAAGTTACATTACGAAATAAAAATCAATTACAAAAAAAACGAAACTAAAATAAAATTTAAGACGGCCCGGTCCGGTTATTGCCGCCCATATCCTTGCTAATTTTAGCTTTGATTAGTTGTTTTTTCTTTTTGATCCAATAAGCGTCATCTTCGTCCAAATCCAGAGCGGGGTAGCTAAAACCCACAACTCTTCCAAAACGCACAAGCATGCAGTCTTTTTCTACTTGCGTCTCCAAAGCCTTTTCGACGGCTTCCCATTTGACACGAAACTCTTGTTCCGACTTCATTAACGAAGGATTAAAGTCGTGAAATGGTTGATTTTGTATCGGAGGGTTTGTTGAACAAGCCTCGGGGTGTCCAAAGAAACCGAGGAACCACAAGAACCGAAGAACCGCACCGGAACCATCCCGGAACCGAACCGTATATTAGAATCACGGTACGGTTTTTGGTTCCTAAAATTCCAAATTTTCGGTTCTCGGGACGGTTCGTGAAAGAACCGGTCGGTTCCTGTTCGTTCCCGAAAGAACCGTTCTTTTGGAAATACGAGTTTTTATAAGATTTTTTTATGACATTATGTAGAATATATAGGCCTTTTAAAACAAAAGAAAATAAAACCCTAGTATTTAATCAACATCATTGTCGAGTCAACTTGTGAAGGTGTTGCTTTGCACTAAATGTTACATAAGAAGGGAGATATGGAAATAAGTGTGGATGAAATTGAAGATCTTTTGAATGATAACGAGGTTGTTAAAAGGATGGAGTACGAAGTTATAGAGGCAAACAAGTGATGGAGCGATAATCTTTTTTATGAGATTTTGATTACAAATGCGTGTTCTATATACTTTTTAACAATTGTATACTTAATTTTCTTTACATTTAGTGTTTTTGTTTATGTTATCTTAAACTATTGAAATTATTGGTATGGTTTTCATTATTGAGACATTTTTGTATGTGTTTGTATTGTTCTAATATATCCCTTAAGAAAGATTGAAAAATAAAAAAAAGTAAACTTTTTAAACACATTGGTTCCCGTCCCGGAACCGGAACCATCTCGGAACCGAACCGAAGAAATAGGGACGGTTCTCGGTTCCACCTTTTTCTTAATTTATGAGTCTCGGTTCTTGCGGTTCAGTTCCGATTCGGTCCGGTTCTAGAACCATGGACACCCCTAAACATGCCTCGCTCATGAAATTTATGAAACCGTGTTAAAGGAAGTCAAACATTTTTTTTGCTAGTTAAAATTATATGTATTTAAGTTCGTTTGGATACTAAACTTTATTTGAATACCAAAGGACTAATATTCACTTTCCATATCCATTTTAATCAAATGGATTAGATTAAATATAAAATATATTTTCACCATATTTTTTCAAACATTAATATCTCTTAAACCGTTAATCGGTATGCGAAAAAAACATACCGTTACGAAGAGCATTTAATTATCTTTCTATATATATGCTATATGATATACTTTCGACAAAAAAAAATGTTCATTTTTCTCACGTTTTTGAAAATTATCATATAGGATACTAATATATGTAACACAAGTATCATATATGATATAACCAATCATATATGATAGAAACCAATATCATATGTGATTTAATACTGTTATCATATATGATGAAACTGTATTATCATATATGATATTTCACGTAAATTTTAACAAGAAGAAAAAAAACGATTTTTTTTCTTTAAAAGTATATCATAGTGCATATTAGTAAAAAATTAATTAAACGCTCGTCGCGGGGAAAACGTATATCATAGTGCAATATTTTTTTCTTCAATAGAATATATATTTTTTAATTTTTAAAACTAGCCGTTGAAATCCCCAAGAAGTTTTGTAAACTTTTTAAACTTGGGCCAAAAAAAGGAAATACGGCCTAGACGTGGGGAAAACGAATCTTTTTTTTAAAAAAAATTTTATCCCAAAACCCAGCGAGATTGTGTAAAACTACACACCGGTGTAATAAAGCTGACAAACGCCGTTGCCGGTGTTACTACACCCAACGACGCTACTACACCCAATTTTCTAAGACTACTTTCATAAGCCACTATAAAAAATACTTTTTCATCCAACACATTAACGTCACAACAATATTTATACATTTACTTTTCACTTTTACACTAATTTAAAATGTACTCTTATCGGTCTTCGAAGAAATACTTCTTTATTAAAAAATATTTTTTATTAATTAATAATTAAACATAACCAACTGACTTATTGTAGTTGACCACCAGACCTCCTTTTTGAGCTTTGAACGGGTTGTTTCTGGGTTCAAGCCTCGCGAGTGGCAATGAAAATCCAGATTTTACTCCTTGTGCGAAGTCCTAAGTTCGGATCTCGGAGTCACCCGTATAGATGGTGTAATTTGCGGGTCGGATTTCAAATGTGATGCCGTTTTAAAAAGAAAATTATAGTAATAATTAAAAACATTACATTAAAAATGTAGAACCTTACATATAAAAATATTGATGTTTGGTGTTTTTTCTCGTTGAGTAAAAAAGATCGTTGAATAACGTTGATGTCGTTGTGTTTGAAATTGTTTGAAGTTGTGTGTAAAAAGTTTTGTTGTTTGGCTTTTATAAATAGGTTGATTTTTTTTTATTAAATATGTATTGTTGAAATATGTCGAAAATGTTGCATAAGAAAACAAAGCAGTGACGGTTTTATCACGGTGAGCGATATTTCCATGTCGCCACGCGCATCATTGTTGGTCTCAACAGAGTTACACGTAAAAAATCTGTTCACGACGCTCTCGCGATTCCAGAGTCACGATTGATAAGTCTAGTCTAAAGTTTCTCTTTCGCCAATTATTAAAGTGAAATTTTGGTGAATTCATGCACAATATTTAACCTAATAACCCCGTACACATTTCTTCCCCCACATAGCATATGAACCGAGAACTGAATCGGAACCGACTCATTATGAACCGAATTTTAAAACAGTGGTTCGAGTCTTGGTTTTTAAATATATCAAATTTCGATTATCGGTTCGATTCGGTTTCGAACCCGAAGAACTGTCAGGAATTTTCAAGTATATGAGATTTTTATGTTTTCCTTCGTGATGCTTCACATATTGATAATCTTAATATATAGGTTCATCTTTATTAAACATAATGATTATTTGTATACATAATAAATTCTACGATTGTTTACCGACCAAGATGAATTTACTTAAACGAGGCGTATTACTTGACTCACACTCCTGTCAGATTTGTGGTAATCATGTTGAAGATATTCAACACACCTTATTTCAGTGCGAGTTTGCTAGGTCTGTGTTGAGCCGCATGTGTCATTGGTGGGAGTTGGAGTTTCAGTCATGGAACTCTTTTGCTGAGTGACACCATTGGTTCGTAGGTTTCCGTATGTCTTCAAAGATTAAAAATATTTTCGAAGGGGTTTTTCTTGTGGCGTGGTTGTCTATTTGGAAGTTCAGAAACCAAATTATGTTTGATGACAAACCTCCAAGACGATCGGTCATTTGTGACGATATTATTCTTCGTGCATATTTTTGGTGTAATAGTCGATGTAGTAGGAATTTATCTTGATTAGATTGGCTTAAAAACCCTCAGTTAATTTTCTTGTAATTTCTTTCTGTCTAGCATCTTGCTAGTTAATAAAGTTGCCGTTAAAAAAAAAGTAAATTCTACGATGTTTTTCTAATCGGTAAATAAATAAAAAATCGTTGAATACAAACGATTTAAACGGCCATTGAAATTTTTTGAAGTAGTTTTATATTAAAACAATTATTTTTCATCTTCTTATAGTATAGTTGCTAAATGTTTATTGATTTAGAAATAAATATGCGTAAACACAAAAAAAAATATTCAATGTTCGAGTGTTTTTATAAATTTTCGGTTTCAATTGGGTAGGACCCGGAATATCTGAACCGGACCGAGAAACGAGCGGAACCGAAACATGGTATTCGGTTAGGTTTTCGGTTCTTAAATTATACGTTTTCGAGTCTCGATTCTTACGGTTCCGAGTCGATTCCGTGCGGTTCGGAAACCGAGCTCACCCAACTTTTGTGACAATCGTGTGTAATTATGAATGTTTACCAACCAAAAAATTGTCAATTTTCAGATGCCAATTTGTCTCCCTTTCCATCATTCCACCAGAAATTTATACAAAAAGTTATGATTTGAAGGTAACATATCTTTAGCTAGCCTCCTTAATTAGATTTTTACCCTAATGCATGACAATAAAGTGTGAACAAACTATTTGATACCTTTTGCATCAAGGAATAATATAGGTTACCAAGACGTATGGACATTTCTTCTCTTTGATGTAAATTTGGCAACATGAAATCATCAATTCACAAGTTGCCTATGGTCCAGTAGGGTTGTGATTCGGGTTGATTTGATCGGCTTCGGGTTATTTTGGGATTGAGACTAAAAAATCATACATGAATTTGAGTCTAATTAGAACTCGAGTAACTTGGATTCGAGTCAATTCGGGTCAGGTCAACTCGAGTTCGGGGTAATCTGAGTTTAAGTAAAAAGTTTAAAAATTGGCTTATTTAAATATATTTACAATGTAAAAAGTGTTAATTGAGTCGGGTTGGTCGGGTTCTAATCAACTCGAGTCCAAAAAATATAAACCCAAACCCGATTTCTTTAAAACTCAAATCAACCCGAATTGACCTGTATAAACTTTTTGACCAGAATTGACTTATTCAGATTCGGATTCAAATCGAGTCTTACTTTTTCGACACCCTAATGGTTAGTTATGGTCATTCAAATTTAATGCTAAACTGAAAGTGAAATGTTGAAGTCATGTTGCAGACAATAGGCCCCATGTACAAATAACAAACCATATAAAGATGAAAACGTATTTATATCGAAACACTCGGGTACCAACTACATCCCTCAAGATATATCTCTAGGGGCGTAGTCGAGGGTTTTCGAAGATGCACGAAAATTCGATTAAATATTATCGCTTAGTGTATAGGTTTGTTAAAAAAAATAAGATTTCGTCAAAATAAACCTAGTTAAAAATTATGTGTTATATAAATGTTTGTATTAAAAATTATATGCACCTAATAATTTTAGGTTCTAACTCCGCCCCTGTATATCACTCAATAGCATAAACCGTAAGGCTCAAACCTTTACTTTTAATGACGTAAAGCTTAGAAACAAGAAGAGGTGATCGTATATATAGAAATATTGATCCTACGATAGACATTTGAAAGATTTTTTTCGACTCTTATTCCCGTATTTGAGTTATTAAAGTCGGTTTGTTGAACTCGGAAAATCATATTAATCGACGTAAATACCGTAACTGGCTTAAGATGTCGCAATGACATATTGCTTGTTTCTTAAGCATGAATGAAAAGTGATAGTGATTTTTCAAGACTAAGAAGGTTATCAGAAATAAAAAAGAAAATGTCAGTCATTGTACAAGGTGTGCAACGCGATCTCACATGGTTTTAAAATTTTACGGGTCTCAAAAATCGAAATGCACGTCATCTCACGTCGCGACTAACAAAGCCGCAAATACAGAAAAATGGGTACGTATGAACCATATTCGAGATAACGACACTTTATTGTTGTGTTTTTGTAGATGCACGTAACTTGCTTTACACATTTTGTTCTCGTAAATGAGAGACATTTAGAACAGGATAAATATCGGATGTTTGCTTACGTAGGAGTCCAATCTTAAAAGAAACATTTGGCTTGCACGTATGAGAAAAACGATCTAACAAAATTTACTTTATGACAATAAAGTTTTTATAGATGGAACGATTTCTAACTACTCCTTAGTTATTGGGCAAAAAGAAAGTTAGGGTCACATATGATTGGGTGTATAAATTTTTTTTAACCATAATTTTTTATATAATAAAAGAATTAGATTTTTTAAGAATTTTAGTGGAAAGTAGAGAGTTGTAGGAAAAATAATTGGACCAATCAAATGACTTGATTTTGACACATAAGCAAAATCGAGCGATGTGATTGGTGGAAAAAAGTCAAAATTAAATTAAATTTAGTTAAAATTAAAAAATTTGGTAGAAGAATTTGATGGAAAAACACAAAGATATATGTGTCAAATTTATGAAAATAAAAACTAAAAAAATGAGGAAAGGATTGATAAAACTTTATTGGTTTAATTTTAAATAAATTATATGGACTTAAAAGTATTATAATTTTTCATATTTTTTAGTAAATTTGTAAAACAAACAAAATATCCCCTTAAACTTTATACATTCTAAACTTTTTATTTTAAAAATACAACATCTTTATTATATTAAAAAAAATCAACAAATCACATGATTATAAATATTCAAAAAAAACACAAATTATTGTCTATTTCTATTTGATATTTAACAAAGTCAAATAATGCAATCTACGTAAATTATTATTAATATTAATATAAACATCAAAAGGAGTGTCGGACCTCAGACATCGGTGTGGGATGAAAATAAATAGACGGATTTTACATATTACAACAACATATATTTTTTTAAGGTCGTTATGTGTCACTAAACACAAAATGTTTCAAAAGGATAGCTAAAATTTCAGTTAAACAAATTAAAATCCTTTGTGAACAAATATTTATACAATATATTAATTAATATTATCACATAATACAAGATCATGTATTTGAAAATCGTGTAGGTGTGAGGTTGTGTAAGGTTGATTTAAATGGTTTCTTGTTAATAATTAAGATATAACTATTTAGAATAAAAATATCGAAAATAAAAAGAGTATGAAATTCAAAAAAATAAAAATTGAGGTGAATTTATATTAATTTACAGAATGCACAGTAAAATAATTACATAATCAACCATATAAACATAAGATGTTTTAAAAAATATATACAATATATATAAAATTGGAATAATAAAATTATTACTTAATTTATCATTTATATTCAAGTCCCGTGCGTGCACGGGCATTAAAATTAGTATAACATATCTAAAAAGTTAATTAAACCGGATAATAAAAACATATTTCAATAATTTGGTACATTTAAAATACATTTAAAAAATCAATTTTTTTTATTTAAACTAACATAAAATAAAAAAAATCTATAAACGTCTCGAGGATCTGCAAAAACCTTGACTCAGTCGTGTTATCGGGTTAAATAAGAAGCAAGTTTATGCACAACATCAAATTGTAGGGTAGTTGGTCGATGCCAATTTGAGCAGTACTCACCCACCTTAATCAATTGTGCTTTAAAGGTGCAACCACCCTATGATAAGTATATGAATCCTTTATTAAAATCTATCTCCTCTTTTTTTCATAAACTTCAATAATACATCTTATAAAAGATACTCTCATAAATATAAAAACCTTCTTTTGATCTTAGCTATGACATTAATACCAAGTTTTAGTGTTTTAAAATTGAAGTATCTAATTATTGTGTTTTTAGTTATTGGGACATCCTAACAAACGGGTTCTCATTCAAACTGTAAATGAACCAGACGAACACGAATTAAGTTTTATTTATTTTTAATCGAATAAATAAACGAATACGGACGTTTAAACGAAAGATGTTTCTTGTTCTTTTTTGTTTATAATCGTTTATTAAGAAATTAAACGAACATAAACGGTTGAGAGTAAATGAATAAAGAAAAAAAACATAAAATTTATTAAATATGCATAACATCTTGTTTTATACGTAGTACTAGTAATTGTTATTTTATACGTAGTAATTATACAATCAAAAGATATGATATACGGACATAAACAAATGAATGAATATAAACGAATAAATGTTAATGAACGCATAATCGAATGTTCACGGACATAAATGAACGGACGTTACTTTTGTTCATGTATGGTCATTTAATAAATGAACGTAAAATTTTATCTATATTCTTTCGTTTAATAAATATTCGAACATAAACGTATACCAAATAATTTATAAAATATTCGTAAAACGTTCAATTCGTTTACCCCTATGATCAAACACAACCTTCTTTTAACATTATTTTTAATATAAGTTTTTTTGGATAAAAAATGTGATTAAACAAATTTTGTTGGCAGATATATAGTAATTCGTAGAATCTGTATTGGTCATTGTGTTACCCATGTGTCGGAAATGTACGTGGTTCTTATTAAAAAAACGTAGTTTGACTAGGAGGAATAAATGTTTGCATATATTTCTGCATAAACTCTCAGCTGTCTGTGTAACTATTTTTTTACTACATTGATTTATGCAATTCGTGACAGAACGACACATGAACTCGTAAATGCGGTCACTACTAAAGATCAATGTATGTGTGGGGTGTATCTAGGGGACCGGGTCGGATCGAAGTTAGGTCAAAACTAAAAATAATTTACCTGAATTCGACTCAATTTGAATTTGGGTTAATCGAGTTCGAGTCTATTCGGGTGGGTCTAGTTAGGTTTGGATCAACCCGAATTCGAATGAATTATTAAAAAAAAATATTTTTTTTATTTTTATTAAAAAAATATAGGGGCCAAACTTTTATTCTTAAAATATCCTATATACGTAGGCGGAAACAGAGGAAGGGGCCAAATTTTTATTACAATTTATATTAAATTTAAATTTTATAAATAAAAAAAATTAAAAAAATTCTTATTCGGGTCAATCGAGTTTAACCAAACCTGAATTAAACATAAATATTATGCCCGATATACGACCCGATTTCAAATTCGGGTTAGTCGGGTCAGAATTAAAATTTTAACCCGAGTAACCCGACCCGAATAAGCTCGGGTCGGGTCGGAAAAAATGACACCCTAGGTGTATCTCTCTTTCGTACAATCTACTGTAAAATCTCGACAGCTAAACTCCATAATAAAAGAAATCCTGATCAAATCAACGCATGCATATTTTTCTCCAACCTATTACAAAACTAAAAAGCAGATGGTTTGAATGTGGATCTTATATCTAACTGGAAAGTCAAAAAATTCACCGATACCTTTTTCTTCACGAAGATCACAACACCCGTACATATATATAAAAAAAGGTCCTTAATAAAACCGTGTCAACAATAGAATCCCAAAAGTTCTTTAGATAATTATGGATCAACATCCTCTCAAGTTAAAAATAATTTTATTAATCATGTTGGCCAATCAGAATTTAAATAAATCTTTTTTAGAGTTTTTCTTTTAATGAAATATAGTGGATTCACATGCATTTATCTCTATAATAATTGAAGAACTTAACCTATTAAGTTGACTTCCACTTGAGAGGATTTTTTCGATAATTAATCTGATCAAACAACTAATTATAACACATCATCGTGTGCAACAACATAACGAGGACCAAACATGACTCGGTATACATAAATTTTTGAACTGTAATACTAAAAACACATCTAATAAATTGAATGTATTTAAGATATATTAAAAAATTAACGTTTTCTTCAAAATCAACGTTGCATGAAATAATTTGTACGGTTCCTGAACACCTACGAAAACTTCTAGTTCCGTCCTTAGAGAGGGGGAGCGGAAGCTGGTGGGATGGCTGGTAAGCCTTTGGCGCCAAGTTATCGCTGGCGCACCGTTCCCCGCCTCGCGCCAACCGGACAAGCCATCGCCAACACTGTTTATCACATTCTCGTGTCAACCATTCCCAGCTCTTTTAAAACGTGTGTAACTAAAAGATTCCAAACAGTTAGTTGAACCGTACGCGCCAATTAATCATGTTACATTAGTATAGGGATTCAAATTGTTAATCACAAAAACTTAAGAAGGTCCAATTGTAATATGAATCACAATGTGAACCCTGTTATCTGTAGTCTGGCCTGTAACATTTCCGTGATTGCCACATTTTGTCCTTGTTCTCCTCTCAAAACAAAAAATATCACCATCTTTGCAATCCGACGAATTTCTAGCCACATTTTAATTATTTCATTTTTATCCCATTTTTTAAAAGTATTTTATTAAAAAATGCAAGGTTGAAAAAATCGTGAATCGCTAGCTAGTCGGTCGGTCGACCACTTTGTAACTTGTAATCGTTTTATGCTGGATTAATCAGTGATTAATCGGATTGACATTTGTAGCAAATTATTGGTATTTCTGATAAGTTTTACGTATTTCTAAGGACTTTTAGATATTTTCTACAATATTATTCTTAAAATACAACTCATCATACATAAAATAGCTACTATAAATGATAAACACAAGTTTATAGAGTTTTCGATATTTTTTTAACAAAATTTGCAGGTTTTTGGCAAGTTTGACATCCTTTGACCGTCGTTAATCATAATTGATCTCCATTAATCGTTTTATCATTAATCGACAAGATCGAAATTTTTTTTGTGATTAAACGATGGTTAATTGGTTTTATAGACTTTTTTTTTCTATTACTGAGAAAATGTATAGATTTCTAAAATGGATATGAAATAGTTTGAATCAAACGGGGAGAAAATTAATCCTTTTGTGGATACAGAAGTTCACTTGCGTTCAATCTTGATTATTTGAAAAAATAATCGATTTAATATTAGTCACACTTTAAAGTTAAAAAAGTAATTGAAATAAAAGAATTTAGAAAATGAAAAATGTATGGAAGAAAACTAGTAAATGTATAGGATCTTTGTTCCAAAAAAATCATAATATTTCCAAATGATGTTTGAGTTTGACTTGATTATCTCACAATAAAAAAGAATTAAATTTAGGAGTTATCGTAAATGATAAGAGAGAAAAATGACAGATCACAAATGATACTATCTCTATCTTAAAATTATTATTATTATTCTTTTAAAATTATTGTTTATTTAAAAATAAATAGATGACTTTATTTAAGTTTATTATATTGTATTTACTCCAAATAAATATTTAAAAAAGTAAAACATATTAATCAATTATTAAAGAATAAAATTGTTTTTTTCTTTTTCGTGAAAATCAAAATAATAATAATTGTAATTTTTTTAAACTGCGTATAATTTGAAACGGAAAAATAACAAATAAGTAAAAGATTTAATATAAAAATGTAAAAAAAAATAAACTGTTAGTTTTAATATCGCGGTCAACCCGTTTTTAGTGATATTTTTTTGGTTTCTCATTGTTTTCAATATTTCCAATCATCCAAATTTTTTTGATCTTTGGTTTATTGTGAGAATTAGAGACACTTTATCACTAAGATATTTCATAAACAAAGTTTCAAAAGCGCGTTGTGGTGTCGCTAATGCGGCAATAAAATACGAGACGTGACTTTAACATTATAAAGTAGATCAAGACGTTGACTCTGACGTGATGTGAGATGAGACGTAAAAATACACGATAAGGCACGAGACGTGACATATCTTCTCTGAATTCTTTTAAAAAAAGTTACATAAGTTTATTGTTTTTTTTTTAACTTTATTCATTATGTATAACACCATTTGTAAACTCGATATATATATAACTGATATAATTATAAAAATTCTTTTACCAATTTTATATTTTATACCGCTTTTAATCACACATTTAAAACGTTATAACTTCGCCATAATTACAAATCGTTATGGCTTGACCATGCCGTTAAGCTACGATTCACAACTTTTTTCAACCGACGTAAAGAACACATGACTGAAAAATTACAAGAGCTACTAAACTAAGTCTAGAAATGATACATACCAACAATTTTGCTGTTTTTTGTTTTTCTTAGAAAAATGTAATAATTGTTTTTTACATGCATTTGTTTATTCTTCCCCTGTTCTTATCTAAAAATCTATTTTTGTCAACTGTTAAAATCATTTATATGTCAAATAGTTATCTAGTTTTATTTACACTAAATTTGGGAATGTTGAATGACAGGTAGTTTCTTCAAACTTGTTAAAATTAGAATGTTGAGAAAACTTTCATTGTTAATTCTTTGTGATTCTATTTATTAGATTGTTCTAAACAAATCAGGTTTCTAATGTTCATATTACCCGTGAAGAAAAAAGTTCAACATAAATCACAAAATCACTACATATGAAAAAAATATTATTACAGTATTTATTTTTCAGTCAAACTAAAAAATTCACCTTCATCTTTAAAGAAAAAGTTTTTCACAAATTGTTATCATTGCTACGTGAAATGAAAGGCCCATAATCGTGACCAGAACTAAATCATTTATCTGTAAAAAGTTATTTTTATATACTTTTAGCGAACAAATTTTCAAACTTTTTATAAGTATTCAAATTTATGGTTAGAAAAATCACATTAATATATGTTGACACGTACTCCATCCGACTCATTTTTATTGTTTATGTCTCTTTGTGAATGTTTTATTTTAATTTTCTATTACTAAAAATAATAAAAAAGTTTGATCTAATTTATTATATTTATTTTCTTAAAATAATTATTATTACAAAGTTAAAAAAGCTTTAATTAATTAGTTAAAAGTAAAAGTATTATTATGTCAAAAAAAAAATCACTAACATATTCAATTTTCTTAATATGCGTATTATTTTTTCAGAAAATAATAATTTTGAAACAAACATAGGATTATGTATGAAAACAAACCTGATTTCTAAAATAACAAATCATTTTTATAATCACAAATTTAACACTAAAATATTAGAGAATTTTTGTATTGAAAGTATATTTAATTGCGCATTTAATGAATATTTAAAATAATTCTCAAATAAGATTTTTTTTATTACAAAATAATTAATTTAATTTAATTTATTTTTTAAAGGATTTATGATAAATATTTATTCAACTCTATCCGAGAAAGACACTCGTTCCTTCCATATTTACATCCTAATATCCGGTGAAAAAGTCATTATTTCCTTTTTCAATAATACAAAATTTAGTGAAAAATACAAAATAACAGACCAAGCACCTTATATATAATAATGCATACACCTTTGTCTTGCTCACTGTCCCACAAACAACAAACTTATGTTCATCTCTCATTGACGATGACACGTGACTTTTATACCAGCTTATAGCTTATACTTATACTAGCTTATAAAAACATTCCTGCAATCATCACTTCATCTTTCACTTCACATTTTCATAAAAATTATTCTTTACTTAAAACCCTAGTACTATTTTTTCTAAGCAAAAGTAAACCACATGCTTTAAGATATATATATATATATATAAAGTGTTCTTAAACTCTTAGAGCATGTTATAAAAAGAACAAAAACACAAGTGTTTTCTTAGTTTTGTTTTTGTTAAGTTTAAGGTTACATGATGATGAACAAAATGTCTTTGGTTGTTATGGTTTTGGTCGTGGTTATTATGGCTGCAGTTACTGAGGTTGCTGTGGGTGTAAATGTTACGTATGATCATCGTGCTTTAGTTCTCGATGGAAAACGTCGAGTGCTCGTTTCGGGGTCTATTCATTATCCTCGTAGTACTCCTGATGTAAGTACTGTTATGTTATCAGCGTTGTCGGTTATCAACATTTTTTTAACCTAGTGTGACGATATATATAGCACCGACACTTCTGCATACATTATTTTTGATGTAGTTTTCTTTTGTATATTTTGTTTTTCCTTGAATCATATTATTTACATAGCCACAGAAGGCAAACGAGCAACAAACAGCGCTGCAGTATTTTTTTTTATTTAACTTTATGTAAATAAAATGCTTGCAGATGTGGCCTGACCTGATTCAGAAATCAAAAGATGGAGGATTAGATGTGATTGAAACATATGTTTTCTGGAATTTGCATGAACCTGTTAGAGGACAGGTGATTTTTTTTTTTAATTTTTTTAAGGTTTTTATTTTTTCGCAAGATTATTGGAACATGCTTTCTGAACATTAATTGGTGGTTGATTTTAGTACCCTTTTTTGGTTTCTTGGTGGGAAATGATATTTGTGCTTAGGTGTTTTTAGGAATTTTTATTAAAAAAAAAACTACTTTTTCTTTAATGTTATTATTCCAAATCATATACTGTAGTTAATTTTACCTTTTGGTGGGAAAGTTTAGTATACCGTCTTCCACGGGTTATGAGTCCTAATACTGTTTAGGACGGGTGTATGGAGGAAGCCGAGACGTAGACACTTTTTTGTTAAGATAATCAATATTTTACTATTATTATGTTGACTGCTGGAATTAAGTTTTGAGAATATATTTTTATGAAATGTGCTAAAGATAACTTGGACTTGAACAGTATGACTTTGAAGGAAGAAAGGATTTGGTTAGATTTGTAAAACTGGTAGCTGATGCTGGTCTTTATGCTCATATTCGAATCGGACCTTATGTTTGTGCCGAATGGAATTACGGGTCAGTCTTGATTTTAGTTTTTTTGGTAATTGATAGTCTGAATGGTTCAAGTTTTGATGTTTGTGCTAATTAGTTTGTTTTTGCGAACAGTGGATTTCCGCTTTGGTTACATTTCATACCTGGAATCCAGCTTCGAACAGATAACGAGCCTTATAAGGTTTACTTATTATTCTTCTTAAGTTAGTAGAAAATTCTTCGTTAATTGTTCAACAACTCCTTAACCAAATGTATATATTTTAGGCCGAAATGAAGCGGTTTACAGCCAAGATAGTTAGCATGTTAAAGGACGAGAATCTTTATGCGTCTCAAGGTGGACCGATAATCTTATCTCAGGTTAGTTTATCCACCAATACGCGATGACTCGTTTGATCCTTTTTAAGTTTGACATGAATATGTAAAGTTCTTATTCTGTCTGTGAATCTTTGACGACAGATTGAGAACGAATATGGAAATATTGATAAAGATTATGGCCCCGCTGCACAAACTTACATCAAATGGGCAGCGAGTATGGCGACATCCTTAAATACAGGCGTACCATGGGTGATGTGTCAGCAAGCAGACGCTCCTGCTTCGATGGTAACACACAAACACAAACTAATGAGCATTTTAACTATTTTTTGACCCGTTAAAAACTAAAGAAAATTTGTTTTTTTTATATATTATGGATGCAGATAAACACTTGCAATGGATTCTACTGTGATGGTTTTACTCCAAATTCGAAGAACAAGCCTTCAATGTGGACTGAGAATTGGACCGGATGGTTTCTTGCATTTGGTGGTGCTGTCCCTTATAGACCAGTAGAAGACATTGCATTCGCGGTTGCACGTTTTTACCAAAGAGGAGGAACCTTTCAAAACTATTATATGGTTAGTATATAGTTAAAAACATGTGGTTCCGATATACATATCAAAGACAGAAGCTTGAACGTCTTGTAAGCCCAATGTGAATTTTTGCAGTACCACGGTGGGACTAACTTTGGCCGTACTACTGGAGGACCGTTTATTTCAACAAGTTATGATTATGATGCTCCACTTGATGAGTATGGTATGTTTGTAACTTAATCTTAATTTTGACAGCTTTTAAACGCCTTTTTTGAGTTTGGATTAGAATGTACGAGTATCATTTTATAAATTTGTGTTGCAGGAGCACTTCGACAACCTAAGTGGGGTCATTTAAGAGATTTACATAAGGCTATAAAGCTTTGTGAAGAGGCAATGGTGGCAACTGATCCAAAAAATATGTCTCTTGGTCACAATACAGAGGTGATGTATAATTCTTAACCATTTGACCCGTATTGGGCTAACACAAAATTTTCAGTTAACATAGATTTTTGGTGGTTTAGGCTGTTGAGTATAAGACGTCATCGACATGTGCTGCTTTTTTGGCGAATATTGATACACGAAATGATGCGACTGTGACCTATAACGGGAACTCGTATCACCTACCTGCTTGGTCTGTCAGCATCTTGCGCGACTGCAAAAATGTTGTCTACAACACTGCAAAGGTTAGTTTGACTCTTTGGTCAATCCTAAAGCGTTTCACGTTCATTTTGATATGGGTTTCTTTACAATTTAAACAGAAGTAAAAAACTTATTTGTGGCGTTTGTTATAAGGTTTTAAGTACCTATAAAAACAAATTAACTGTTGACAGATAAATGCTATGGCTACCATCCGAAAATTTGTACCTACAAGTATTGGAGATGAATTCAGTGATTCAAAGGCAATTTCATCGGACTGGAGTTATGTTAGCGAACCCGTAGGGATATCAGGTAATAATGCATTCAACAGACCGGGATTACTGGAGCAGATTAATACCACAGCTGATCAAAGTGATTATTTATGGTATTCTATAAGGTACAAGAAATTTCTTTGTGACTTTTGAGTCATTTATTTATCATCGAGTTGTTTTGGGTTATATTCTGTTTCTAGCCGTTTCAAGTGTCCAGTAAAGAAAACATGAAAAACGGAAACGGGTCAAACAGGTCGAATTCTCCTTTAATAGGAAAAACATCACAAATCATTTTGTTAAAATTAAATACTGTATATATTATCAGTATCGTGTTTTTTTGAAAAAAGTGTTTCAGGCCAACCGGACCGTACAAAATGACTTACTACGTACCAGTTTGAAAAGAAAATAGTTCAACCCGTTAATCAATCTGCCCCATCTTAGTATCTCAAATGGTAAGTTGATAGATTCTAAGGCTTATAGTATGCTAATCTTGCAGCGCTGACATTAAAGGCGACGAGCCATTTCTTAGCGATGCATCTCAAACAACAATTCATGTAAAATCACTTGGCCATGTTCTTCATGTGTTTGTTAATGGCCAACTCGAAGGTACTAAAAATTTCTAAGAATAGCGAACTTTTAAAAAAAAAAATATTTCTGGATGAAAATTAAGTATATCTTCTAACTTGTAGGTAGTGCATTTGGCAATTCCGGTAACCCTAAAATTTCTAAGGATGTCGCCATCACTCTCAAACGTGGAACGAACAATATAGATCTCTTGAGTTTGACCGTCGGACTTCAGGTGTGACCATTTATAATTTCAAAAGTTTTATATGGAGAATAAGTGAATATATATTTAGTACTAGTCTGATCTTTGTGTACAGAACTATGGTGCATTTTTTGATAAAACGGGCGCGGGTATTACTGGTCCAGTGGAGCTTGAGGGATTAAAGAACGGGTCAACCGTTGACCTTTCATCTCAAAGATGGGCATATCAGATTGGACTTAAAGGAGAATCACTAGGACTAGATACTGGCGGTTCATCACTCTGGGTTTTGGGGTCGCCTAAAGGTCAACCTTTGACATGGTACAAGGTAATATGAAAGAACAAAGATACCTGTGAAGCCTATCAAGTTTTGTATACATTAGTTTTTACACTTGTATATGTTAAACAATTAACTATGTTGAAACAGACCAATTTTGATGCCCCTTCCGGAGATGGTCCTCTCGCAATAGACTTCACTGGGATGTCAAAAGGTGAGGCGTGGGTCAATGGTCAAGGCATTGGGCGTTATTGGCCAAGTTATAATGCTCCAACTAGCGCTTGCTCAGATTGTAGCTATAAAGGACCATATAGCTCATCAAAATGCCTCAAGAATTGCGGAAAACCCTCACAGAAGCTGTAAGTGAAGTCTATATAAAACATTAAACCTACATATCAAAATACGAGTCTTTCAATAACAGTTGGACTAATCTTATAGGTATCATGTACCTCGATCATGGTTAAAACCAAGTGGGAACGTACTGGTCTTGCTCGAGGAAATAAGTGGTGATCCTACACAAATCTCTTTCGCGACACAAGAGTTGGAAAGCTTGTGTTCCCACGTATCACAATCTCACCCGCTTCCTATAGACGCATGGAGTCAAAACAAAAAGTCAAAGTCAAAGTCAGAGCCAAGAGTCTCGCTCGAGTGCCCTCATCCTAATCAAGTCATTTCATCGATCAAGTTTGCTAGCTTTGGAACTCCTCAAGGAAAATGTGGAAGTTTCAGTCATGGTGAATGCCGGAGTACTAAGGCCCTCTCAGTCCTAAAAAAGGTTAGCTCTTACGGCTTTGGCTCTTTTTCGTGCATGTATATGGTTTTTTAAAACAAAATCAACTAACCAATGCTAAACACCAAACATTACAGGCTTGCGTTGGGTCAAGGAGCTGCAGCGTTGCTGTCAATACATCCAAATTTGGCGACCCATGTAAAAATGTAGTAGTAAAAAGTTTAGCAGTAGAAGCATCGTGTGCGTGAAAAACAAAAACACGCAAACATGCCAAATGATTATAGAATAAAAACATACAGTATTATTTAAACAATAATGAAATTTTCGAAATCGTTATTTCCCTTATTCAACAATGTTAGTCGTTAGATTAGATGTAGCTGCAGTCGTAATCTGAAACTTGAATTACGGACGAACCTATATTCACTACCCATTATAGGCATAAACTATGCCTCTACAACCTGGCTCACATACCCGGGCTGATAAATTTTTCCAAAATACCCGACATCGTGTGATGCATTCACGGACTTAAACTGTGTAACTCAAAGTGCTGCAAAACAAACGCCACAGATTACAAAATAACCAAATCTGCATGAACGGGATTATTTTTTTTGCCTAATGTAATGACCTAACCAATAGGGGTGTTCAAATACACCGAGAAACCAACGAACCGAGCCGAACCGCACAATCCGAAACCGAAAAAACCCGAAACCGAAGAAACCGAAACCGAAAAAAAACGAAACCGAAAAAACCCGCTTATCACGGTTCGGTTTTGATTTTTATTTTTAGATATCCGCGGTTAACCGAACCGAACCATACATGATATATATGAATTTTTAATAATTGCAAATTCAAATAATAGTACATATATTACTTATATTAGTACACTATTTTTATTGTACAACGACTTTATCGTTTTAATGTCGACAATTCGAAACATGTATGTGTAAAATTTAGATGATGTGATCCTAATCCATACACATGGAATAAATATTTTTTTTAATATGTTATTTATGACTATTTGAATGATTTTTTTATAAAGAAGTAACTTTTGTATGATTTTTATCTATTTAAATATCATTTATTTATATGAGAACGAAATTTTATGTCGTAAACCATGTTATTATTTATAAACATAAATTCGATAAACTTTATAACATGGTTAACCGTAACCCGAACCGCGGGTAACCTGTCATTTCGGGTAACCGCATATCTGGTTAACCGCCTTGTACGGTTCGGTTCAGGTAGTAAAATTAACTACCCGCCTCGCGGTGGATAGTTAAAATTGTCTAATTACCCGAACCGAACCGAATCGTGAACACCCCTACTAACCAATAATCCAGGATTTGCATGTTGCTTTCGAACTTCATTTTATCATTCCAGGATATGTAACTAGCCTTAGGGCGAGCGGCGAACCCGGACCGGACCAGACCGGATCGGCTAAAATCAGACCGGACCGAGGACCGAGGACCGAATTGGTCCAAAACCCCGGACCGAGACCGGACCGAAATGGTCCGGTCCGGTTTGGGTTGTCTGGTCTTCGGTCAGGTCCGGTCTCAATTTAGCAAAATAAACAAATTTTTGGTAAGACTAAACCGGACAGATCAGACTGAGGACTGAAATGATCTAAAATGACGGATCGAGGACTGGACCGAATTTGTTCGGTCTGATTCGGGTTAGTCCGGTCTGGTTTTCCGATCCGATGGTCTAAATGCTCACCCTTATTGTCTAGCCTTACTTCACTCTCATTATGTTCTTACCCATCTTTGACCCTTTAAGATCACCAAATTACCACTCAACTATTGTGTTTGAGGCAGGGACGGACCTACGTGTTGAGTATGGGGCCATAAAGTTCTTGCAGAGACACAAAATGTATAGAAAAAAGTTTAAATTAGTAGAAAAAATCGTTTTTCGTAATTTTGTTTGATCGGAAAAAATGGTGGAAGGAAAGTGAAGTATAGACGCACGGAGGAAGATGAGTGATAAATGTTGAAAGCACCATCTACCTTTTCTTTCTTAATTACGAGGCATGTAAACCCGCGCGTTGCACACGGGTTGGTGACATAATTTTATTGTTGATTGTTCCACTTATCGAATAACTGCAATTATGTTAAAAATTCTCCTGATCATATCACGTTAAAGTATTATTTGTTATAATTGATTTTTTTATGATTAGCGTTATTGTTGAATGTTCCAATCATCGAGTAGCTGTAATTATGTGAAAAATGTTCCTCACCAAGTGTTTTAGTATTTTTTTTTTGTAAAATTGAACTTTTTCTTATGATATGAAAATTGAGACCGTTTGCGATTTTTCCAATATTTAGTTGTAGCGTGATAAATAGCAAATATGTTGTAACTTAATATATTATTTTATGAGAACTGAATCGTTTTGCTCCAATCATGTGCGTTCTTTTTCAAAATTTAGTTGTAGCGTGATAATAGCAAATATGTTATAATTTGAGAGGCCTAATGTGTTTATATTTAAAAAATTTCTTTATCGATACAAACAAAATATAATAAATAAGTAAAATTGTTACCCGTGCGTCACCGACTTTAATTGTGTCAAAATTCAAGGATTAGAGCATTTTCGCGGGTTACGTGCATGTGTTTAGTGACTAATGTTTGTCTACAAAAGATAGTCCAAATAAAATTAGTCTATATTAAGCCCAAATAAAATTAGTCTATATTAAGCCCAAATAAAATAATCCACTATGTCAAACTGTAACAGTTAAGTAACAGTTTTGAGTCAAAATGGGCCATTATATGAAGTGTTTCTCTTGGGTAGCTGACATGCATGAAGTGGTTCTCTTGTGTAGTTGACCTTCTATCTTCTATTAGATGTGGAATAGCTGCTTTGCTTTAGACTGAGTAAGTAGAAAACAAATGGTAAGGGGCTGATGCATTATCGAGTAAATATTCGTGCATAGCCTAAAATAATGGTACCGTGAGTTGCTTTTAAGTTGTAATTGAGGGCATGCAAAGAGATAGAAGTAACAGTTCCTATTCATCTTCAATTCCAGGTTGGTTTGTTCTCTTTACGGGTTGTAATTGCAGGAAGGTGTTGTAATATAAAAGCGTTTATGGTTTTAATTTGTTCAGTTGTTGTTCCGCTTTTTTAGGTGTGATTATCTTGTGACGGAGTGGTGATGGGAATGTGTAATGTTTTAGATTTTTATATGTAAAAAAGCTGGTTATGAGGAGTGTAACTTCATGAACACTTGGTTTGCTTGTAACTCATGCAACTGTTGGTTTGCTTGTAACTCCTACAACTGTTGGTTTGCTTTGATTAAATGAACTTGCAAACCGCAAGATCTTTGACATTCTTACTATTAACTAATCTTTGAAACGGGATGTATTTGTGTATTCTTCAGTAGTACCATACTTTACCTAGCTTAGGAAAATTAACTCCCTTTAAATGGATACTTGCAAACTTAATTTTGAAACCTAAAATTTATATATAATAGATTTATTATTTGAAAGTATGACTACTATTTTGTTGTTTCTCTTTTTTTTTTCTAACACTCTCTTTTGTTTTTTCTGTTTTCTTTTAAAAAATGCTTACTTTTCGATCGTACTAGTAACATAATAGTACCACTAAGAAAATACATGTATAACATTTACAAACGGTTGCATATTTTTACCGAAACCCGACCCGGTATATTTAGTAAGTTGGTCATTTCATCACTCTCTTCGCTCGATTCCCCCCCGCGATGACAATTCCTGCGTTCGTCACTGGTTTGAGGGGTAATACATGAATTATTTAGCCATCTGCTGTAAAAATAACAAAGACCTCCCTTTTCGGCAATTCACTCCTCTATTTTGTATGCCTTTTACTCGCTCCGATACAACAATATATATAATGTGTGCCATTTGCTACATAAGTACATACGCACATGATTGATTGAGCATTAAAATATTTAAAACGAAGGTCAATATAATGGTGTATGATTTGAAATACTCTGAAGTTCCTAATGCTTAAAGAATATACTTTTTACCTCATGTGTGGAAAAGAAGTGTCATGGTAGTTATGATATGGAAATATTTTGAATGCAAGGTAATGGTGATGAGATATGATGAGACTGCTTTTATACATAGTCTCATCGTCCAAAACGGTCTTAAAATGGTTAAAATATCATAAAAAGTGCCAAATATATGCTTGTGTTTGTTCAATGTGTATTTTAGGTACGGATATCGAGAAAATGACAAAAGATCACAAGTATCAATAAAAAACGAACACGAGAAAAGAAGCCGCATAATGAACCAGGCCCTCGCCCTAATGTTGAATTTCCAAGAAAAGTCCTTGAAGAATTGAAGATTGTACAAGAAGGGTCCTTCATTATTGAATAATTGACACTTTATACCCTTTTTTATTCATAATTACAAGTTTGGTCCCTAAAGTTTGTCAAATTTACAAAAAGGACCCTCAACTTTGAAGAATTGGCAAGAATGGTCCCTCAAAAATGAAGACTTGTTACTTTTAGTCCTCGACAAAGTCAAATATACAAGTAAAGACCCTCAACTTTAAAGAAATGGCAAGGATGGTCCTTGAAAATCCAAGAAAATACAAGAAACACCCTTTTTTACATTTGGAAAATGTTTTTGTGGCCAAAGTATGAATCTTAAAACTTCATCAACAAAGGAATATTGGTTTTAAGCTGTTTTAACTTAATGGGCATACAAAATGAAAACCAAAGGGCTAGAACTGCCATGACACCCAAACCTAACCCACCATTCATGTTACGCCACCTCACCCTCCCATGCCAGCTCACTTTTGATTAATCTAATCTTTCTTTTAAACGAATTTTAGAACCGGGTAACATACACTGTTAACCTAAAAATTATCAAACCCCCATCTCCAACACCCATAAAACTTAATTTTCTCTCAAATTAAATCATAGGGATTATGATATGATCTATTCCAAATCATTGACTAGCAACTTTTCAATCACATTCCCACCCAAATCCCCCAACCAGCTCATCCCATATGCTCACATGAACC
Organism: Glebionis coronaria; assembly: GCA_025667525.1. NCBI lineage: Eukaryota > Viridiplantae > Streptophyta > Magnoliopsida > Asterales > Asteraceae > Glebionis > Glebionis coronaria. The sequence continues at coordinate 46,059,751 of CM046877.1, forward strand.
ATCCCCTGCCCCACATATCACAAGAAACAAAAAAAGACAGAAAATCAACGATTGAGGATTCCTACGTGTTCCCAAAGTCTTAACTGATGGCCAAGATTATCTCTATCAAGCTGGCATCTCACCTACAAGCCAAGAAATCACATGGTATAATTCAAAAATCAGCATATTCTAATTTTTATACGAATCTTACAAAGGCAACAATGGAAAATCATCAATCAGGGTTAGCTTGAATTTTATTTTTCTAGAAAGATCTTGTAACCCCTATATAAAGGGTGTTAGGTATTAGCAGTTTTTTGTTCTTGTTTTTCTTTTCCTAAGTCACAACTTGTAAACCCCCTTTTATTGATGAATGAAAAGTGGTTGAGTTTTTGTTGATGAAAAGAAACGAGTTCCCATTTACTTTCCCTGTTTGAGTTACAAAATCTGTTTGAATTGTTATCTTCCTATTTTAAGCTTTATCATTCTCTTTATTTACATTGTTGGTTCACCATTAATTTAAGATTCCAAAATTTTACAAAAACGGCAAGGAGTGTTTTCAGCCTTGTGACTTGGAGTTCCTTGTTGTTTATTGTGAAAGAAAGTGAGATAGAAACACATTTTTTTTGGTTAAGAGGCAATAGACTCAACATCTTGGCTGTTGAATTCAAACACGATCATAGTCCACTGATATTTCGTAAATATCAAGGGATGGTGAGTGGTGGGATTCAGCAACACAATTTGTGGGGTGTTTGCTCCTCTCAAAGATAAGTTTTCTTGTTTAAATACCAAAGTTTATAAAGTTTCAAAAAGTAAAAAGAAAAAAAAGAAAAAAAAAAGAATATATATATATATATATATATATATATTAGTTGGGTATAATATTATTACTGTTTGTTCGTCAGTTGCTAACCTTGGCAGGTAAAAGGAAGCTTGTGACTAATTCGCCGTCACATAAGCTCAAAAGGCGAGAGCGTGGACGTACGTTCTTGCAGTTAGTTTTCTTCCTCTCCTTTTTATTTTCGTTTATTGCTTATTATTTACTGGTCATGAGAGTTTGTTGCCTGGTAGTTTTGTTAGTTTCATGGTATTTGATTTTGGATTGAATAGCTTAAGTTATCTAAGTTTAATCTGTAAAAAAAACCGGAAGGTATCATGTGGGTGTTGTCTTTTTGTTTTATTTGTTTAATCTTGGTGTTATGATTTGGTGATAATTTGTTTTCTTGGTATTGATAGGCTACGATTGTCTATTGTGGTTTCAAGTAAGTGCTTTGAAAAATCTGTTTCCTAGACTAAAAAGGGGTAATCACTTTAACAGTCCACTGTTAGTAATAGGTTGCCTGCTAGTTAGCTTTGCCCGTTGTAGCTCAAGCGTGATCTGTTGTGTATTACTGGTTCACCGAAAAAGAGAGTAAAACAAACAAGGAGGGATGACTAGGTTTGTGATTCGTGTTGTAGGGATTTGTGGTTATGCATCTTAGAGTAACATAACTTACCATTGAAGTCCAAAAAGTTTCATGCCTTAATTGCCCAGTGTTTTGTGTGTAGTAACTTTCTGCTGTATATCAGTAATTTAGGCGTGTCCAATCGCTTGTATTGTGTTTTGATAAGTTGTGTGTAAGTTTGAGCGTAACTTGGACCAATAGCAATCGCATTAAGTTAAGATGACCATAAGTAATCACTGAATAGTGTCTACGTGTCATATTTGAGCCCACAACCCTTCATCATTATAATTCTTGGTGATTTTTGCCAATATTGGAGTTTCAGTCGTGGTCAATCAAGGAAGGTAGGTTTGCTTTAGGCCTACGTTAAGCTAAGACTTCAGTTAGTGCAACTTCAGGGTGGTTTGAGTAGCAGCTAGACCTACTGTTTACTTATGTCGCACCCACTTTCTGCATTGCAATTGAGTGAGTAGTTAGAAGCTTTTCGATCATAATCTGAGCTAGGAGTTTAAGTGCATAGGTTTTAGTAGGTGAAATCTTGACTGATAAGTTTGCCGTGTTGCACTTGGAGCCTTCAGAATTCGTTTATTTGCTCGTTTCGTGTATATTGTGATTCTTGAGTTAAACTGAATCTTGATTGTTGTTGTTGTCGTGTCTGTATTTGACTCCTCACACCACAACTTGGTGTGAGGGTGCCGTTGTTCCCCCAAACACAGCCTAGACTCATTATCATCCCAAATATAGCAAGAAAAAAGAACCAAGAAAAAAAAGTGAGCAATCGAAGACTGGTGGTTTAAGCATTAAATTCGAGTTGTACTTAAGTTAAATCCATCTTGTTTTTTGAATTGGAAATTAATACATTACAGTGAACAAGTGTTTGAAAGAAAAAAAAAAACAAAAATTAAAAATCCACTAGCCCGGCTTCAAACCCCTGACCTCTCGTAGGAGGGCTCAGGGTCCTTACAGGTGTGCTAGCTTTAATCTTGTGTAAACATCTACAAGGTCCTTTACTTATACATGTGTTAGTAGTGCTTAATAATAAAAAGCCGTGAGCTTTTTAAGCTGTTTTAGCTTATTGGCTGCAATCTTTTAGGTTGTTTACATTTTTTCCGTGGCTTAATAGCACTTAGTAATTTATTTGTTCAAAAAGTAGATTTTTCCCCTTTTTATTTAGTTTTCTATCATTATTTTTAGGTTTAAATTTTGTAAAGTAATTTAAAAATAGGAAAAAGTGTTTTAAAAATTTAGAAAATTATATTTTAAGTTTTAATTAATCTTTTCTAGGTTTATATTCAAAAAAGTTTTCATTTTCACTTTTTATCATTTTTATTTAATTTTGGGTTTTTTTAATTAAATTTTAAAATTTAATATAAAATAATTAAAAAGTTTTTGGAAATTTTTATTTTCATTTTTGTTTTAATCACATTTTTCTTAGCTTAAATTAAAAATTTGGTTAATTTTAGTGTACTTTCATTTTTTTCGATTTTTTGATTTCGCGTGTTTTACGTCGTAGGGTTATTTTTTGCATAATCCGTCATTTTCTTTCTCCTTTCCATCAATATTAATCACAAAAGTTAATCAATTCTTAACACACACATTAATCCTCCTCGAGAACGAACTCACAAAAGAGTCATAAGTGTTTACATTTTCATAAACGTACGCTTAGTACTTACCGCTTTTACCTCGTTTTTCTAAACGAGTGTGAAATTACAACTATCATTTTGGCGTCGCTACCGGGGAGTCGTGTTCTGTTTTGATTTGAAAAATTTTGTTTTTATATTAACCATAATAACTATTTGTGTGTTTTAGAACTCTAAGCACACGTATTATCGGTTTTTTGTTTTTGTGTGAATGTTATTACTATATTGTATACGTATCACAATAAATTCACAAGTACTCCAAAAGTGTGAAAACACAACCTTGATTTGGGATTTCATCACTAAATCATTGTATTCGAATCTCAAACAAAGAAAAAAGGCAAAATAGATAATTACTTTCGAGAAGCTTGATTTTAATTAACACAAACTATAAGGTGGGTATAAGACGGTTGTACTTCACGACCTAAGGGAAAAAGGATCTTAAGTGCTTAGCGCCTCCTCGTTTCCCCCGCTTTCTTGTGCGTGTTAAGAGAAAAAGGGCCAATCGAGGGTTTGCCAACCAAAGTATTATCTACGTATATATATATTTTCTTGGTTTCAAAGATTAAACCCTCTTGAACGTTTTGGTGTTCAACAAACGTTCTAAAGTCATCGAAGGCCTTCACTTCACGCAATTTTTTTCATTCCTTGAGGCTCCTTTAATCGAGAGATTTAATTTGAGGAGAGATTTGTAGATTTGTGTCTACGTAATACATCACAAAATCCAAAAAAGTAAAAAAACAATCAAAAAACACAAAAAAAATGGAAAAAATTGAAAACACCCAAAATAATCTTCTTTGCTCATCCCCACGTTGTACGTGGCATTTGTGCAAACTCGTAACCAAGCAAGACGTGCACGTAAACGTAGAAACCGAAAGAAAGGAACGCCTTCTAGTGAAGAATCTCCTATTGACGAACCCATCGTAGAACAAGAAGCAACCATGGCTAATCATACTATGATGGAGTTGCTTCAAGCATCCACCGAGGGTTATGGAGAGGATATTGTGATTCCCGCCATCCTTGCGGAGAATTTTGAAGTTAAGACGGGTTTGTTGTCCATGATTCAAAACAACAAATTCCGTGGTGATGAAAAGGACAACCCTCACAACCATATCCGCCAATTCAATCATCTTACCGCCACTTGCAAGTTTAAGGACGTCTCGAACGACTCGATTAAGATGATGCCTTTTCCGTATTCCTTAGCGGGGCCCGCAAAAATTTGGTTAGAGAAAGAGCCACCCAATTCTATATTAACGTGGAAGGATCTCGTTTCGAAGTTCGTGAACCAATTTTTCCCGCCTTCTAAGACTACGCATTTGAAAAACGAGATTTTAAAGTTTACACAAGAGTATAATGAGAGTTTTTCAACGGTTTGGAATCGTTTAAGGAAATGTTGCATGAATGTCCACATCACAGTTTTTCCGACTTGCATCAAATTGACACGTTTTACAATGGCTTGAACGATCATGAGCTTGATTATCTTAATGCCGCCGCGGGTGGTAACTTTTTAGTGTATAACGGTCGAGGAAACATTGTTGATTATTGAGAATAGGTCTAAGGTCTATAGTCCTCGTAGCACATCGAGTGTTCGCAAGGCTTCGTCTTCGCCTTCATTGTCACATACCATCGATGCTTGCCAAATCGAGGCAAATTTGGAAAACAAGATTTTTGATAAGCTTAGAGGATTGTTAATTGAGTTTAGAGTTGGTGAACAACCAACTCCCGCAACGGCTAAAGCGGTTGAGGTTTCTTGTATGTATTAATAAGTGTGTAAACACTTATCCTTTTACCACTTAAAACAATGAAAAACGAGACCAAAACGTGTAATTAATATCGTAAATGTCGGAATTATGCGTGGTTTATGTTTTTGTTGTGAAATAGATACAAAAGATCAAAAGGAAAGAAAATACGGGATTTCATGGTCATTTATCGAAGAAAAAGTCAAAGATAAAGTCAAAGGACCAAAAAGTGACAAAAGAAGAAGTTTAGAGGACTAAAAATGAAGATTTGATAAAGATTTTACAACAAGGACCATTTTTGCCAATCTCCAAAGTCATCCACTAATAAACCACATTGAAGAGCACAAAATTACGAAGCCAACGGTCCCGACCTCGCGTCGTACTCTTTACGGTTTGGTTTTTATGAAGTTTTAAACTTTATTAAGTTTTTAAATTAAATAAATAGTTTTTAATAATTAAATAATATAAAATAATATATATAAAAACATTTTTCCGAAATTTAATAAATTAAATTTTTTTTATTAAAATAAATAATTTAATTTTCGTAAATTATTATTATTATTATTATTATTTTATTTTTTTCATAAATTATTATTATTATTATTTTTATTAAAATAAGTAATTTAATTTTCGTAAATTATTATTATTATTATTATTATTATTATTATTATTATATTATTATTAAAATTAATAAACATAGTGAACCAGTCAAAGGGGGTCAAACGCCTGGTCAACAACCAACAAGAAGGGAAGTACTTTTTTTGCAAGTATATAATTGAAGGTATGCTTGGCCTGATGGCTAACACCTTCAGCTTTGCTAGCACTCACCCGAGTTCGAGCCCTGCTTGGACAACGGTTGGGTGTATATTGCCATTGCCACGTGGCAGCACCTTAGTGGTCCACGTGGCCGACCCGAACCAGAACCAGACGGTCCATACCCGGTCCAGACCCGAACCAGAACCAGAACTGACCGGTTCAGACATGCCGGTCTAGACCCGGTCCAGACCGAATCAGAACCAGACCTGATTCAGATCGGTTCGACCCGGTCTAAACCGGCTGACGTCAGTAATGACGTCAGCACCACGTGGCGGCGGCTGGCTAATGCCAGCGCGCCACGTGGCACTGACATTCTCTGAAAATATGCAGGTACCAGGTACTGTATCAGCGACGGCTGGCCAATCAGGGCGCGGCACGTGGCAGTCCCAGGTTGTAGTGGCGGCGCTGACACATCAGTCTGACATGTCAGTACGAGGTGGCAGTGGCGGCTGACCAACAGGAGCATGACACGTGGCGGTGGCGCCGCCATGTCAGTCCAAGGTTGCAAGGGTGGCCGCCACGTGGCACTGACATTCTCTGAAATTATACAGGTACCAGGTACTATAGCAGCGACGGCTGGCACATCAGGGCGCGGCACGTGGCAGTCCCAAGTTGTAGTGGCGACGCTGACACGTCAGTTTGACGTGTCAGTACGAGGTGGCAGTGGTGGCTGGCCAATCAGGGCGCGACACGTGGCAGTCCCAGGTTCTCTGAAAATATGCAGGTACCAGGTACTGTAGCAGCGACGGCCTGCCAATCAGGGCGCGGCACGTGGAAGTCCCAGGTTGCAGTGGCAGCGCTGACACGTCAGTCTGACGTGTCAGTACGAGGTGGCGGTGGCGGCTGACCAACAAGAGCATGACACATGGCGGTGGCGCCGCCACGTCAGTCCAAGGTTGCAGTGGTGCCCGCCACGTGGCACTGACATTCTCTGAAAATATACAGGTACCAGGTACTATAGCAGCGATAGCTGGCCAATCAGGGCGCGGCACGTGGCAGTCCCAGGTTGCAGTGGCGGCGTTGACACGTCAGTCTGACGTGTCAGTCAAAGGGGGTCAAACGCCTGGTGAATAGCCAACAAGAAGGGGTCAAGTACTTTTTTTTGCAAGTATATAATTGAAGGTATGCTTGGCCTGATGGCAAACACCTTCAGCTTTGGTAGCACTCACCCAAGTTCGAGCCCTGCTTGGACAAAGGTTGGGTGTATATTGCCATTGCCACGTGGCACCACCTTAGTGGTCCACGTGGCCGACCCGAACCAGAACCAGACCGGTCCAGACCCAAACCAGAACCAGACCTGATCGGTTCAGACCGGCCGCCAGACCCGGTCCAGACCCGAACCAGAACCAGACCCGGTTCAGACCGGTTCAACCCGGTCTAAACCGGCTGACTTCAGCAATGACGTCAGCACTACGTGGCAGCGGCTGGCCAATGCCAGCGCTACGTGGCACTGACATTCTCTGAAAATATGCAGGTACCAGGTACTGTAGCAGCGGCGGCTGGCCAATCAGGGCGCGACACGTAGCAGTCCCAGGCCAATGCCAGCGCTACGTGGCACTGACATTCTCTGAAAATATGCAGGTACCAGGTACTGTAGCAGCGGCGGCTGGCCAATCAGGGCGCGACACGTAGCAGTCCCAGGTTGCAGTGACGGCGCTGACACGTCAGTCTGACGTGTCAGTACGAGGTGGCAGTGGCGACTGGCGGCTGACCAACAGGAGCATGACACGTGGCGGCGACGCCTCCACGTCAGTCCAAGGTTGTAGCGGTGGCAGATGACTCAGGACGGCTGGCCAATCAATGAGTGACACGTGGCACCTAGCACGCGTCAGTACGAGGTCAGAAGTGTGGCAAACTGAATTATGCACCAGATCCCACATGTTTCTAGAAGGGGATGGTTATAACAAGAAAAAAAAGACAGCTGGCCTCCATATGCTTAGCCTCCAAGCAAAAATTAGATAGTAAATTACTAAAATACCCCAAATGTTGGCTCTATATAAAATCCCCCTCTCCCCTTGTTTTTTCACTAGTTTTTCTCTTATATAGTTTTCACATAGTTTAAATTTGTATTTTCCTTTTCAAATCTTGTAATAGCTTAATCATTAAGCTTTTTCATCTTTTAATAAAGTTAATCATTTAGCTTAATCTCTTTACCTTATTCTCATTCTTCCTTTCTTTTTACTTTTCTTAATAATCTAGCCTATTATTTGGGATAAGTTTATATAACTTTTTCCTAATAAGTTAGATTTATATACAAGCTTATTTTAAGCTTATTGTTGCCTTATTTTAGTAGATCTAGCTTATTGTGGAGTAATTATTTAATTAGCTTCTTACCTTTTTAAATATTAAGTTTTAAGCTTAGGCTTACAACTTATTTATAAGCTAGCATATATTTAAGCACTTTTAGTTTTTATTAAATAGTTATAAAGATCTATTAGTTTAAGCTTTAAAAAAATAAAAAATACTTTCAAGAAAAAAAAAATAGATCTATTAGGTTTTCATATTAAAAAGTTCAGATGTATAAGTTTAGAGTTTAAAATTTATAGTATTTTTTATAAAACCTTAATAAATAGTTAGATCTATTAGGTTTTTAAATAGATTAAGTAGATTTATAATTTTTAGCTTTAAAATTTAAAATACTTTTATAAAACATAAAAAATATTTTAGATCTATTAGTTTTTATTAAATCTCTTTATCATATAATAATTATTGCTTATTATCCTAACCTTTTATGTTTTCTTTGATCTCGGCGTATCGATCTATCATTTTTGAAAAAGAGCTTATAGTTGATTAATTCGGTTCAAGTTGATATGGTTTGATTGATTTGGTTAGAGAATGATTTGAGAGGCCGTGTACTTTACGGGCCAAATTCGGGTTTTGCTTTTGATAGTTTTGGCATTGAGAGACCATGTACTTAACGGGTCGTATTTTGTTGATGTTGCTTGTATTAGAGCGGTTTTTACGGACTACGGGGTACTAAAGGTCTCCTTTTTATTTTTCTAGTTTAATCGCTTTAGTTTTATTAATTGGATCATTATAGTTTAAATTGTTTAAATAAAAGTTATATTTTTTTATAAAATCGGTTTAATTAATTTTAGTTATTATTACTTGTGTTAAAATATAGATTTAAAAGTTTTAAAAATTAGATTTTATTTAGATAAGCTCATATTAGTAAAAAGTTTACACTTTTTTGTGTTTGTTAAGCTTATTAGTATATAAAGCTTGTAGATTTATCATCTAAAAAGGTTAATAAGTTTAAAAGGTTGAAGCCTTTATGCTTATTTTTAAGTTTCTCTTTGTGAATTTATTTTTCGTCACTATTACTTGATATTACGTGCATGCATTAGATTAATTTCGCATTTAGATTTATTTTTAATTATAGTTTATTTTTGTTGCATCTAGATTTATATTTGTAGTTTAATTTTTACGTTGCATTTTAGAATAATTTTTACGTGAATTAATTGCGCTTTTATTTTTATATAGTCCTTAGCCTACATATTTTACCTATTTTTCGCTTAAATAGACATACATTACCAAACAAGTATTATTAACCAAAAACAATTAATCTTGTGTTAAAATTGGAAATCAATTCGATTCGAGTCGAGGAGAAACACTATATACTTAAAATTGCTTTATTAAATCAGCGCCGCTGCCGCTTCGTTTGTTATGATTGACGAATTTTCGTGAGACTATTTGGATTTTGGGATCCGTTCACTTTTGAACGTTATTCTTCTTGCTAAAAAATCAAAAACATAAAAAAATCAAAAACATAAAAAAATCAAAAAGATAAAAATACAAAAAAATAAAAAAATCATCAAAAGCAAATTCTTTCCTAAGATTTGCACCAAAAAGATTAATAAATACAAAAGTAATACTTTTCCTAAAGTATCACACCAAAAATATTAAGTAATATTGTTATTTTTCTTATTTTGATTTCTTTTGTTTTTATTGTGAATATATACTTTTCTTAAAGAAATTCAAAAATATTTTTCTTTTACTATAGATATTACGTATAAGAACCTTAATACGCAATATTTCCATAAGTATTGCTTGTAATACCCCGTATTTGGAGGCGTTCTGGTTCCTTATACGTGTATCGATCAAACAAAAATAAAGGCAAAAATAGATAAATACTTTCGTTAAGCAATAATTCGAAAAATACGAACTTAAGGCGAATAGAAAGACGACCTGCTATTAAAGGCCGTCTAATGGAAGCTAGGTACTTAAGTGCTTCACGCCACCTCATTTCCCCCGTTCACTTGTAAGTATTTTGAGAAGGAAGGCTCATCGAGGGTTTTGCCGCCCAAGTAGTATTACATATATATTGTTTTGTAGTTTTTTAATATTGAACCTCGAGAGGGATAATCCCTTTCTTCTCAAAGTCGACCAAGGTCTCCTACCTCATTCCTCATGTTTAGTTGTATGCGCACTCGCGCGCGTGCACACATACCGAGTGGTGTACCAAATACCCAATACCAAAATAGGTTTTGTAGCTCATGTCTTATAAGTCTAATAACTATTTGGCTCCCCCGGGTTTTGTAGCTCCACAAAGACTACCCCCACCCACCCAAAATACCCAATACCAAAATAGGAACCAAGGTCCTCAAATGGTTAATTTTCAAGGGAATTCAAATGCAAGGGGTTTTAACCAAAATCAAGGGAATTTTCAAGGGCAAAACCAAGGGTTTAATAATCAAAATCAAGGCTTTAATAACCAAGGTTTTTAAAATATAGCTTTCAAAATCCTAATCAATTTCCAAACCAAGGTTTTCAAAATCAAGGGTTTCATTATCAAGGTAATCATCCTCAAATGGACTTGGTTCTCTAAAAACTGACCGAACATGAGAAAACTATGAAAGAAATGCAAGAGTCCACCGATAGGAAATTCGTGCAAATGTTGCAAGCCCTTAGACCCCAAGGAGCCTTACCTTCTAATTCCGAGACAAACCCTCGAGCTAATGTGAGTGCTATTAATACTCGAAGTGGAGCCACTTTCGTGGGACCTTCCATCGCTTCACCCATAAAGAAGAGACAAGGCCCGGAGGTCATAATGAGTAATCCTACTCCCCCTTTAGTGATTCCTCCCACTACCACTCCTAGTACTAGTTCTCCATTTCCTAATGAGCCTAACCCTAAGGTTGTTCAAGAAGCGAGTCCTTCTCCTTCTCAACCTTCAACTTCAAAGCCCAATATCCCTTATCCCTCTAGGCTGGACAAGGCTAAGTTGCTTACCAAATAAGACGTTCACGTTTCCAACTTTTTGAAAATGATTTCCCAAGTGAATGTTAACATTAGCCTTACTGAAGCACTTGCCCAAATGCCGAAATTTATAAAACTGTTCAAAGATTTGCTAAATAAGAAAGAAAAAATATTTGAGCTTGTTAACACCCGTTTAAATGAGAATTGTTCCGCGATTCTTCTCTAAGAGCTTCCCGAAAAGCTAGGAGATCCCGGACGATTCGTGTTACCTTGCTCGTTCCTCAAATGAATGGTTGTATGGCTTTAGCGGATCTCGGTGCTAGCATCTATCTTATGCCACTCTCGGTATGGAAACAATTATCATTACCCGACCTTGTACCAACTCGCATGACTCTCGGATTAGCTAATAGAACTCTCGCATACCCCGTTGGTATTGCTGAAGACATTTTTGTTCGAGTCGGTACCTTCACTTTTCCCGCGGACTTTGTCATAGTCGACTATGAGATGGATCCTCGTATTTCGTTAATACTTGGTAGACCGTTCTTAAGAACCGGAAAGTTATTAGTTGATGTAGCCGAAGGGGAATTAATTATTAGGGTAGGGGATGATCAACAAGTGCTTAAAATGGGAAAAATCGTATATAAATCAAATGGAAAAGAATCGGTCAGTATGATTGATGTGCTTAATTTTGATAATGAAGAAAGTCTAATCAATCCTTTTGAAACAAAAAAGTTTAACATTGATGATTTTGTGGTACATTCAAATCCACTTTTTGAAACTACAAATGATAATCCACTTTTTGAAGAAAATACGGGAGCTAATAATGATTTTAGTGATGTCTCTTTTTTAAGTGATCATTCTACTTCGGACTTAGAGGAACTACCTTTTGAGCCTCCACTTTTAGATAATCCCATTTACAATACCGATAGTGATGACACTTTTTCAAGTGTTTATTCTCCTTTAGATCTTGGGGAGACACCTTTAGAGTCTCCACTCTTTGATACCCCACTTTACGACGATTATGATGACGACACTTCTTTAAGTGATCTCATTTTTTTGGGATTTGAAGAGACACCTAGTGACCCTAATGATCCTTTTATCTCTATGAATGATCCCCCCACTCTTGAGCCTCCTTTTGATGAGGATCCTCCACCATCAACGTTTGATACTACTTTAGAGGATTACTCTTTTGAGGAAGATTTCAACACTTTTCTCAATACTTACTTACCAAATGAGCATGATTCTCCCACTTTGGATTTTGATTATGGCCTTTACCCTCCTTCGGACTTTAAGAAACCCGTTTCAAAGGAAAAGAAACCGGCGGCACCAACATTCGGAGAACTTATGTATTAACACCTCTTTTTCCACCTTCTTCGGATGCGATTGTGAGGTATATGACCGGATCTTCTTCAAATTCCGATGAGAGTCTTTCTTCTTTTCCCCTAAAGGAAAAGGTGTTCGATCCCGGTATCAAAGTTTTTGAGCCATCTCAGCATCCATTTGATGAAATAAAAGGAAACATTTTTAGAATATTCGGAGCTACGCTTTCACCTTACCACACCTTCTACTATCACCATACCACCCTTTCCTTTAAGAGCTCGTTGCCTAAGGATACTCCACTCGACTTATATTTGTGTGATTCTACCACCATGGGGTTTATTTCCTTTCGTGATGGAAATTATGTGTTTGACCCGGGTGGATTTTTCTTGGGGTATTCCTTATGTGAGTGTGCTTCACCCTTTATCATGGAGAGATTTTCCTCCTTTGGAAATCTTGGTTTTTCCATGATTTTCCCATTTAAAAGAGGATATTCGGGAAATCGAGTCGAGCTAGAGACTCGTGATAAATAAATCAAGTATCGTATAACTAAGTTAGATATTTACCTTTTCCACCCTTTCCACCTTCACCCATTTCCACCAATAAGTTTAGGGGGGAGCTAAGTAGGTTGTGTTTTGTGATGTTGTGCAGGGACATGTGCTTTAGTGATCCACTTTTGGTGTTTTTGACACGACCCGTGATCTCGTGTACCCGGTTTCTTCGATTCGTTTTTGCTTTTGTGATTCAATTTTGTATATAAATAAAACGTGAAAAAAATTGATCACTTTAGTTGTCTCTTCCTTAGCAAGATTTAAACAATGTGTACAATGTCCTAAGTGTAGGGGAGTTTACTTACACATGCCTAAACATTGAGGACAATGTTTATACTAAGTGTAGGGGAGACTTCTATCGAATTAATAATAAGTGGGGTTTTCCATGATATGTCCTCATTTTAACCGGAAAAATTAATATTTTTCAACGTTTTTCAAAATTTTTGATCTATTTTGGCCTAATAGTATTTTTATTTTATTTTCTTTTATCTCCTTTCCTTTTGTCATCACTACCATATGTATATATATTCCATAATAAGTCAAAAAGAAAAAAAATAAACAAATAAAATGGTTTTAACAAGTTTAGACGTCTTTGATATATTAGGCGCGTCATGAATCTTTTGACTCAACCCGAGTTTACTTATCCAAGTTTACTCTAGCTAGTATCCTTAACGTGTTTAAATCTAGTTTTGCTAGACTTTTATATAGGGAACTTTAAAACACGAAAGTCTTAACTCATACGGGTTTAAGAACAAGAACTTTTCGCAAGTTCCTATAATTGATCCTAGAAAGTCGTTTATCAAGGGAACTTTAAAATGCAAATTCTAAACTTGAAAAAGTCTAAGAAGTTGCAAGATCCTATAGATGACTTGAAAACCCAAAATTTTGATTTAATAGGCTAAGCATCAACGAATCTCATTCCCTGAGATTTTAAATTGTGGAGAACGAGAGATGATAGAGTCAATTATAAGTTTGGTATTCTTTCATGAATTTATGTGAGTTAATTATGAGCTTTTTTCCCATCGCTTGTTAATATATAATTGCAATAAATAAGGTCGTACGATTTGAAAAGTTACTTAGCTTCTAGCACAAGATCGTTTAAAAGTTGCTCAAGATTAATTAGAGTTCATAGCCAAGGCATAACTTATTGAAGCAGGATGAGAAGATCGGCGGGTCCGAAAAGGCCCTAACAAGGCATGAGGGCTACATTTTGTTGCTAAAGATCCAAAGTGATGTGAAGAATCATTTATAAAAAATCAGTATGAAGGATCGAGACACATGGCGAAAAGCAAATACTCCCCTAAAGATCATGGAGAAGTCTATCCGAAAATACCCTAACAAGGTATGAGGATAAATAGATCCAAGTCCTAAAAGGAGGCGGATCGTTGTATATCAAAATCCCAAATAAAGATTGGAGAAAAATGAAGAAGTCGTGATCCAAGTTTGAAGAATCTCTCAAAAACTTCAAGTGAAGAAATTCCTATTATGAAGAGAAGACCATTATTTCAAGAACGTCTCTCAAGATTCGAAGTATGAAGTCAATGCCAAATATCGATCCGAGAAAGGTCTCAAATAGTGAAACGAGTTATGCCAAGATATGAACTTTATGAGGTTTCAAGAAGCAGTTTTAAAAGATTTTGTCCTTTAGCTAACTATTGATTAAATCGTCCTACTTTATTTTCGGCCTAAATAAACTATCGAAATAAGTCAAAAATGCATCCTCGTGATCATTCAAGACAACAATAAAATATAAGAGATACACCTAGGAATAAGGGGGTCTAAGTGAATAATTGAGCCACATGAGTGAGTGTTAGCTTTACTAACTTATAATAACAATGATCTCGTTTTTAAGCTTGGTATGGGGAACGTGAAACTTGAGGGTGATAAACATTCATGACACCAAAGCCCTAATGTAAGTCTTAGATTTCTTTACGCGTTTTTTTTCCTTTAGATATTTTGTAATTTTTATCTTTTTAGTTTCCTTAGTGTCTAGTATTTAATAAAGGCCGAGATGGGTTAATTATGATAAAAAATGTAAAATTGTGCTTTAAAATTATGCATTGCATGGGGACATTGCAATGGTCAAGTGTAGGGGATTTAATAAGTGTGTAAACACTTATCCTTTTACCACTTAAAACAATGAAAAACGAGACCAAAACGTGTAATTAATATCGTAAATGTCGGAATTATGCGTGGTTTGTGTTTTTGTTGTGAAATAGGTACAAAAGATCAAAAGGAAAGAAAACACGGGATTTCACGGTCATTTATTGAAGAAAAAGTCAAAGATAAAGTCAAAGGACCAAAAAGTGCCAAAAGAATGAAGTTTGGAGGAATAAAAATGAAGATTTGATGAAGATTTTACAACAAGGATTATTTTTTCCAATCTCCAAAGTCATCTACTAATAAACCACATTGAAGAGCACAAAATTACGAAGCCAACGGTCCCGACCTCGCGTCGTAAGTCTTTACGGTTTATTTTCTATGAATTTTTTAAGTTTATTAAGTTTTTAAATTAAATAAATAGTATTTAATAATTAAATAATATAAAATAATATATATAAAAACATTTTTCCTAATTTTAATAAATTAAATAAAATAAAGTTTTTATTAAAATAAATAATTTAATTTTCATAAATTATTATTATTATTATTATTATTATTATTATTATTTTATTTAACCATCACTTTAATAGAAACAAAAAAGGATTTACAACAAGTTGGATGGGAGTCGAGATACTATCTGCGCTCCCACCCCTTTAGCAATAGCAAAACCTATTCTATGAAAAATATGTACAGCAGCGCGCGCTCCAATGTCTTGAGCCTTAGAAAATCTCTAGATCCGTTTCAGCAACACAACTGCATCTTCCTGTAACTCACCTAGAGAAGAGAAAGAGAAAGGAAGAAACCCATATCCAAGAGCTGCACACTTAGCCATATACTTGCATCATTTATGTTGTGCAGCATCAGTCACAGCTCGGCCGGGTACAAAGTCATTCATCCCCGTTCGAGTCAAAGGAGAAGAACCAGTCAGATCAACACACACATCTTTACCTCCATCACAAGAATAAAAAAAATATCTGTCGGACGTAAGGCATTATCAAGTCCTCCATCTAATCCGATATTAACTTCCTTTCCAACAGATATCCCTGAACGAAAGACATAGTTAACCTGTCAAACTAATAAACATAGTCAACCAGTCAAAGGGGGTCAAACGCCTGGTGAACAGCCAACAAGAAGGGGTCAAGTACTTTTTTTTGCAAGTATATAATTGAAGGTATGCTTGGCCTGATGGCAAACACCTTCAGCTTTGGTAGCACTCACCCGAGTTCGAGCCTTGCTTGGACAAAGGTTGGGTGTATATTGCCATTGCCACGTGGCACCACCTTAGTGGTCCACATGGCCGACCCGAACCAGAACCAGACCGGTCTAGACCCGGTCAAGACCCAAACCAGAGACCTGACCGGTTCAGACCGGCCGCCAGACCCGGTCCAAACCCGAACCAGAACCAGACCCGGTTCAGACCGGTTCAACCCGGTCTAAACCGACTGACGTCAGCAATGATGTCAGCACCACGTGGCGGCGGCTGGCCAATGCCAGCGCGCTACGTGGTACAGACATTCTCTGAAAATATGCAGGTACCAGGTACTGTAGCAGCGGCGATTGGCCAATCAGGGCGCGACACGTGGTAGTCCCAGGTTGCAGTGACGGCGCTGACACGTCAGTCTGACGTGTCAGTACGAGGTGGCAGTGGCGACTGGCGGCTGACCAACAGGAGCATGACACGTGGCGGTGACGCCGCCACGTCAGTCCAAGGTTGCAGTGGGGGCAGATGACTCAGGGCAGCTGGCCAATCAATGAGTGACACGTAGCACCTGGCACGCGTCAGTACGAGGTCAGAAGTGTGGCAGACTGAATTATGCACAAGATCCCACATGTTTCTAGAAGGGGACGGTTATAACAAGAAAAAAAGACAGCTGGCCTCCATATGCTTAGCCTCCAAGCAAAAATTAGATAGTAAATTACCAAAATACCCCCAATGTTGACTCTATATAAAGTCCCCCTCCCCCCTTATTTTTTCACCAGTTTTTCTTTAACTAGTTTTTCTCTTATATAGTTTTCACATAGTTTAAATTTGTATTTTCCTTTTCAAATCTTGTAATAGCTTAATCATTAAGCTTTTTCATCTTTTAATAAAATTAATCATTTAGCTTAATATCTTTACCTTATTCTCATTCTTCCTTTCTTTTTACTTTTCTTAATAATCTAGCTTATTATTTGTGATAAGTTTATATAACTTTTTCCTAATAAGTTAGGTTTATATACAAGCTTATTTTAAGCTTATTGTTGCCTTATTTTAGTAGATCTAGCTTATTGTGGAGTAATTATTTAATTAGCTTTTTAGCTTTTTAAATCTCATAAGTTTTAAGCTTAGGCTTACAACTTTTTATAAGCTAGCTTTTATTTAAGCACTTTTAGTTTTTATTAATTAGTTATTTAGATCTATTAGTTTAAGCTTTAAAATAATAAAAAATACTTTCAAGAAAAACCAAAAAAATAATTAGATCTATTAGTTTTTCATATTAAAAAGTTTAGATCTATAAGTTTAGAGTTTAAAATTTAAAGTATTTTTTATAAAACCTTAAAAAATAGTTAGATCTATTAGGTTTTTAAATAGATTAAGTAGATCTATAATTTTTAGCTTTAAAATTTAAAATAATTTTATAAAACATAAAAAATATTCTAGATCTATTAGTTTTTATTAAATCTCTTTATCATATAATAATTATTGCTTATTATCCTAACCTTTTATGTTTTCTTTGATCTCAGCGTATAATACTCGGCTTTTACCCCTCGTATAAAATATAGTTGTCCCAAGTCTTTTCGAATTGAAAATCGGTCTTAAGTGCGACTCAATCGTCTTTTGGTGAATCAAGAGAATGGTTTGGTTTGATTGTCTATTTGCAAGTAATTAAAGTGTCGTTGTGTAAAATGGAAGAATAAAGATTAATACTAAAATGACAAGTAAAATAAATACTTGGAAACTTAAAGGTAATATTAGAAAAGCACTTAAACATTTAATGAAAATAAATTCTTAGAAAATTTAATGAAAATAATACATTAAACAAGCCAAATTGGAATAAGCCAAAAACAAGCCCAGATCGGAATATATTCCGATCTGGTGGTCGGAAAATGGGAAGGGTACTGATCGGAATATCCAACTTAAGGGGGCAATCAGAATGTTACTCAAGGTACCAATCGGAATAATAGACAAAGACTACCAATCGGAATGTCCAACTTTGCCACAATCGGAATAATGTGCAAGTCAGCCAATCGGAATGTTGGGACAAATACTATAATCGGAATACACCAAAAACTCACAATCGGAATATGCAAACAGGGCCAGATCGGAATCCTAAACCCTTATCCGATCAATTGATCGGAAATAGGAGGGTGCAGATCGGAAAAACTCAAACCCTTTTCCGATTGATCAATCGGAAAGGGTGATATGGTGGCTGCTCGGAAAATGTGGATCGGAAAAGGGTTTATAACCTTTTCCGATTTTGGTGGGATTCGGTTAAGCTAGGTAATAAGCTAAATTTATTAAGCTAATACCCGAAACTAACCAAACCAAATAATAAACCGGAGCAAATAAGCAATTATCACAACTTATTCAACCTCAAAATAAGCAACTTTTCAATCAAACAATAAAAAATATGAACTTTTAAAGAAAGCTTTTTATAATAAAATAAGCTAATCATAAAAATAAGCCAATAAGCACAAGAGTCTTAAAGCTTAATCAAATGGAAACTTATGAAATGATCAAAAGATTAACTTTTTAAGCACGAAATCATTTAGATCAACACGGATCATATGATAATCACACCAAAATCAATCTAAAATCAAAGAAAAGTAGAATGAGATTAAGGATTAAAAGCTTAAAAATAAAACTTGATTAATGAAAATAAGCAATACAAGGTGTTTAATCTTGAAAGATTAAGAGAGAAGATGAAACTTAGTGAGAGAAAGTTTAAGACTTTCTCTCTCTAAAACTAGAAAGAAAATGAAAAAGTGAAAACTAAAAACTACTAGCTAACCACCCTCCTAATGACTATTAGGAGGGTATTTATAGGGAAGGTGGAAGGAGTGCATGTGTTGCATCTTCTTTCTTGCTTTCTTCACGTTTTCTCGACTCGACTTTTATTCTTTGTCTTTGTCGTCTCGGGATATGAACTTGTCTTTTAAATTTCTTCTTCTATTAGACTTAAGTTCTTCCACTTCGTTAAACTTCCGCCTTTAGACTTTTTCTTCGATAAATCTTCAGAATAGGCCTTGGACTTCCGTTCTTTTTGCACTCTTGATCTTTTGACTTCGTCTTTTCCCGTTTTCTTCGATAAAAGCCCGTGAAAACCCGTGTTTTTTCCTTTTTCATATTTTGGTCCTAAAACACAATAAAAACACAAACCACGCATAATTCCGACTTTTACGACATAAATCACACGTTTTGGTCTTGTTATTATTGGAAATAAGTGGTAAAAGGATAAGTGTTTTCACACTTATTAAATCCCCTACACTTTACCATTGCAATGCCCTCATGCAATGCATTAATTTTAAAGTACGGCTTACATTTTCCATCATAAATAACCCACGTTGGCCTTTATTAATTACTAAACATAAAAGATAGAAATAAGTAAAGAAATTAAAAACTTACATTGGGTTTTGGCGGCCATGAACATTTATCATCCTCAAGTTTCACGTTCCCCATACCAAGCTTAAAAACGAGATCATTGTTATTATAAGTTAGCAAACTATCACGAACTCATATGGGCCAATTACTCACTTAGACTCCCTTATTCCTAAGTGTATCTCTTATATTTTATTTTTGTCTTGAATGATCACGAGGATGCATTGTTTGACTTATTTCGATAGTTATTTAGTCCGAAAATAAGGTGAACGATTTAATCAATAGTTAGCTAAAGGACCAAATCTTTTAAAACTGCTTCTGGGACCTCATAAAGTTCATATCTTGGCATAACTCGCTTCACGATTTGAGACCTTTCTCGGATCGATATTTGGCAGCGACTTCATACTTCTAATCTTGAGAGACATTCTTGAAATAATGGTCTTCTCTTCATAATGGGAATTTCTTCACTTGAAATTTTGAGAGATTCTTCATCTTTAGACCACGACTTCTTCATTTTCCTCCAATCTTTATTTTGGACTTTGATATACAACGATCCGCCTCCTTTTAGGACTTGGATCTATTTATCCTCATACCTTGTTAGGGTCTTTTCGGATAGACTTCTCCATGACTTTTGGGGAGTTCTTGCTTTTCGTCGTGTGTCTCGATCCTTCATATTGATTTTCGATAAATGATTCTTCACATCACTTTTGGATCTTTAGCAACAAAATGTAGCCCTCATGCCTTGTTAGGGCCTTTTCGGACCGCCAATCTTCGCAACCCGCTTCAATAAGTTATGCCTTGGCTATGAACTCTAATCCGTACCGAGCAACTTTTAAACGATCTGGGGCTAGAAGCTAAGTAACCTTTTAAATCGTACATCCTTATTTATTGCAGATAAATTTATTAACAAGCGGAGGGAGAATAGGCTTATAATTAACTCACATAAATTCACGAAAGAATACCGAACTTATAATTGACTCTATCATCTCTTGTTCTCCACAGTTTAAAATCTCAAGGAACGAGACTCGTGGATGCTTAGCCTATTAAATCAAAGTTTTGGGTTTTCGAGTCGCCTATAGGATCTTACAAATTCTTAGACTTTTTCAAGTTTAGAAATCGCATTTTAAAGTTCCCTTGATAAACGACTCTCTAGGATCAATTATAGGAACTTGCGAAAAGTTCTTGGTCTTAACCCGTGAGAGTTAAGACTTTCGCGTTTTATAGCTCCCTACATAAAAGCCTAGCAAAACTTGACTTAAACACGTTAAGGATACTAGCTAGAGTAAACTTAGGTAAGTAAACTCGGGTTGAGTCAAAATGTTCACGACTAAGAAAAATCTAAAACCACTTTATTTAAGCAAGAAAAGAAAATAACCATGATAAAGGAAAGTACAACTATACAACTAGGCCAAAATAGATTAAAATTTTTGAAAAATGTCGAACATTCAAATTTTCCGGTTAAAATGAGGGCAAATTCATGGAAAAGACCACTTACTTCGATAGAAGTCCCCCCTACACTTGAGATAAACATTGTCCTCAATGTTTGAGCATGTGGGAGTAAACTCCCCTACACTTAGGACATTGTGCACTTTGTTTAAATCTTGCGAAGGAAAGGACAACTAAAGTGAATTCAATGTGAACATATATAAAATATGAAATATTGAATCACAAGAGTTTATGATAAGACCAGGAAGATGGGAACACGGTATCACGGTTCGTCAAAAGTCATCAAGGTGGATCTTTGAAGCTTTAATCCCTGCACAACACAAGAAACAATACAACAAACACATACGGGGCTCACCCCTACACTTATTATGAAAGAAGTAAAGGATAGATCACGGGTTGCCTCCCGAGAAGCGCTTGTTTTTGTTCACCGAGTCACGAGCCTGACTCGAGCCAATTTTAGTTCATGGGGAACGTGGTGAGGGATGGAATCATCTCTTGAGAGATGTCCTCACCAAAGTACAGCTTCAGACGCTGGCCATTCACCTTGAAATTGGGCCCATTTGGCTGAGAAAGCTCAATGGTCCCATATGGAAAGACTTTGGCGACGGTGAATGGACCAGACCAGCGGCTCTTCAACTTGCCAGAGAAGATCTTCAACCGAGAGTTAAAGAGTAAGACTTGATCACCAACGTGGAACTCTCGGTTCTTGATTTTAGCGTCATGAATGATCTTGGTCTTCTCTTTGTAGATCAGCGAGTTCTCATAAGCTTCATTCCTTAGTTCGTTGAGCTCGTTGAGTTGAATCTTGCGATGATCACCGGCTTTGTTGATGTCGAAGTTAGCCCACTTCAAGGCCCAGTGCGCCTTATGTTCCAGCTCGATTGGGAGGTGGCAGGCTTTTCCGTACACAAGACGATAAGGTGTACAACCAATCGGGGTCTTGTAAGTAGTACGGAAAGCCCACAGAGCATCATCTAACTTATCGGCCCACGCAGCGCGATGCTCTCCCACAGTACGCTCCAAAATTCTCTTCAAGCTACGGTTGGATATCTCGGCTTGCCCATTGGTTTGGGGATGATAAGCGGTGGAAAGACGGTGATTTATACCATACTTAGCCATGACTCTTTGTTAGAAATACGTTTTAACGTATATTGGAAGTATCGGTCACTCCACAATATGATTTATGTTGTAATAGCTCGTAGTTAACAATTAGTTAAATGTTACTTATTAAGTTAAGTAAGAACCGGTCCATGGGCTTGTCATGGACCGGCCCAAGCCCAATGTTAGCTTGGAGTATAAATACCCCTTTCCACCATGGAAAGGGGTTGGTTGTTGTTCATGTTTTCATATTAATAAAGACACATTTTCTCTCACTTTCTCTCTCTAGTTTCTCTCACTAGAAAACATCAACCCACTTCATAGATTCATAGGTTATCAATATTCTACATTTGGTATCAAGAGCTATAGGGTGATTTGAGGTAAGGATTGTGTTGCTTTTTTTTAGTTTTTGAATCAATTAGTGATCTTTAGAAAAAATCAATCTTGAATCTTGTTGTTTTTGGTGTTTTTGTTATTGGGATTGATTGATAAGGATTGGGTTTAGCTTATTTTGGTAAAAATCATAAAACTTTTAGTGGTTTTTGATCAAAAAATCGGATTTAAAGCTGTTTTTCAAGTCTCGAAATATTTTTTTCCAGTTTATTCCGAATAGGGATTCCGAATAGGAAGGTTTTCAGAATAGCAGATTTATTCCGAATAGGATAGTATTCAGAATAGCAGGATTTTCCGAATAGACATTCCGGATAGAAGAATTTTTCCGAATAGCAGTATTTTTCCGAATAGCAATTCTTTCCGAATAGCAATTCTTTCCGAATAGCAGTTCTTTCCGAATAGCCCATTTTTCCGAATAGCCAAAAAGTTTCCGAATAGTCAACCTTTCCGAATAGCCATACTTTCCGAATAGCTTTCCGAATAGCCTATTATTCCGAATAGCCAATTGCCAAAATATTCCAAATTGAAGAAATATTCCGCATAAGGGTTTTTCCGCATAAGGGTTATTCAGCATAGGGGTTATTCCGAATAGGGCATTTTCAGAATAGGGTTATTCCGCATAGGGTTATTCAGTATAAGGGTTTTCAGCATAGGATTATTCCGAATAGGTATTATTCCGAATAGGGTTTATTCTGAGTTAGGGTTATTCCGTATAAGCAAGTTCAAGCGGTATTTGAGGTTTTTTCGACGATCTTTAGTGGATTTAATCTTGAGTTCAACCAACACAACACAAATTCTCAACCTTTCTTCACTGCTCGATCAACCGATAATCTTTGAGTCTTTTAAGTGATCACAATGAATCCGAGTTCATTAATGCCTCAGATGACATCTCTTACGGATATCTCAATTATAACGGGAACTGATAGTCGTCCACCGATGCTTATTAAAGAGGTGTTTGAGGCATGGCAGGGCCGTATGATGCAATACTTGAAGGGCAAACCAACATACGGAAGGCTTATGGTCAAATCGATTTTGAATGGTCCACTCGACTATGGTACCATTGTGGCAAATAACGTGTCTCGACCAAGAGAATATGAAGAACTCACACCGGCACAACAACTCATTGCTGATGCTGATGAAAAGGCTCTACAGACACTTCTCCAAGCTCTTCCGCATGATATTTATCGCATGGTAAGTCAATATACGGTTGCCAAAGATTTATGGGAACGTCTAAAGGTGTTGCTACAAGGTACGTCTCTCACCAAACAGGAAAGGGAGTGTCAGCTGTATGATCTGTTTGATAGATTCACGTACAGCCCAGGGGAAACGCTACACGACTATTACTTCAGATTCACCACTCTAATGAATGATCTGAATGTATACAATCTCGTGATTGCTCCATTCCCGGTTAACATCAAGTTCTTGAATACTTTACCTCAAGCTGAATGGGGTGAGTATATTACCGATGTTAAGTTAACCCGGGATTTGCATAAGTGCAACTTAGATCAAATCTATGCTTTTCTTCAGCAGCATGAGAAACATGTGATCATGCACCGTTCTCCTCGAGGTATGTACCCTGATTCCTTAGCTTTGATGGCGAATCAACCAAGCTTGTCACACAACAACACACCTTATATCTTGGGACATCAAGCCTATCATCCATCACCTTACATGACACCGACCTTTCCCCAATACTCGATTCTACCACAACCACCCACCTCACATCAGCAACAATATCGGTTCAATGCACCTTCACCACAGTATGCTTCACAACTTCATCCAGCAAATATTGCACCTTATGCTCAGCCTTCATATTCTTCTTATCAAGAGAATGCAGCATACCCAACAAGCTACCTTGATCAAATGAGTATTCCTTCTAGTGATTATGCAGCTCATCAAGACCAAGCAATGTATTGTGATGATGAGGAAGTCCCCATTCCTGTATTCCAACAAGGAGCTGACCCAGTTGAAGTGCTAACCACTATGTCTGCTTATCTCACAAGGACTTTAAGCAAACGAGGATACAGAGGATCAGCTCCAACCAACAATCAGTTGAGGAATTCATCCAATTCTCGTCAACAAGCTACTATCGAGAATGGCAGGGTAATGGTTCAGCCTATTCAACCATATCAGGGGAGACCTACCACATCAACTACCAATGCTCGCACGGTCAATCAGGCACCAATGGTCAATCCTGCTCCACGGGCTAATTCCACAGGCAAGTTGCGAATGATTACATGCTACAACTGCAAGGAAGAGGGTCACATGTCCAGGGATTGTAAGAAACCCAAGAGGAGAAGGGATGGACAATGGTTTGCAGAGAAGATCTATCTGGTTATTGCTCAGGCACAAGGAAGGGAACTTGATGAAGAGGAGCTTGCATTTCTTGCTGATCCAGGGATTGCTGAACAAGACGTTGTCACCACACAGAATGCAGCATACCAAGCCGATGATCTTGATGCGTATGACTCAGACTGTGATGACTTTCAATCTGCAAAGGCTGCTCTCATGGCAACTATCTCCAGCTTAGGGCCAGAAAAGAGATCTGAGGTACTTATTAATACCACCGATAATACCACTGATGTTAGTATTCAACCACATCAAGTTGTGCAAGAGAGTGATGATTCGAATGAGTCTTCGGTGGTGAGTCTTTCAAATGAGAAGACAAACAATGATAGCAATATCAATGTGAGTCCCCAGACTTTGAGTGAATCACAACCGGGACCCATTTCGCATACGCCTACTCCTGCTCAACAAGATTTGGTCATGGTTCCTGCTACATTACTTAGCCAAATGAATGCTGCACTCTTAGAAACCTTAGCTAAGAATAAGAATTTGTCTGATGAGCTTACCTTAAGCAACGAGAAAGTTCAAACCTTGGAATTAGTGCCCTCGTCTAGTGTTCTAACTAATCTCGAATATGATCATTTTAGAAACAAACAAATGGGTCACTTGCAAGAAATTGAAAACTTAAGAGCAAATCTGTCTAATGAACTTAAAGAAAAAGAGTTAGTGGTCACTAATTTTCAAAAACTTCAAACGGATTTTGAGTCACTCGAGTCTAAGAAGAATGAAATGGAGATTAATGCTACTAATAAGATTAGAAGTCTAGATTACTTGCTTTTAAGACAATACGCTGCTTCTCAACTAGTTCACTTATTTGATGCTTCATTTAGAGAATTTAACTTATCACGTCTAAAAGGCCTTCCCCCTAATCCATGGTATGCAAAACAAGCTTTAAGACATAGTCCTAGACTTTATAATGCAACTCAATTAGGATTGGCCTTAGAACCGATTGTTTTTCCTGGTGATCGAACAAGTAAGGATCTAGTTGATGAGGATCGGTCATACAATTCTGCAAAATATCCCGAGTGTGATTATTTTAAATTGAATAAGGAGCTTGCAAAAACGGATTTTAGAATTCGCTTCCATATGGACAAAGATCTCATAACAGCATCAACCTACATATTAGATGAAGAAAACCCTAGTACTTTTCCTACACTTGTCAATATGGAAGGTCCTAAGGAAATTCCAAAGGATCTTCCACCTGTTAGCACTGTATGGTTAAACTTGCAAGAGATTAATCAATACTTTACTAATTTTGACAAGGTCATTTTGGAACGTACGACTTCAAATGGCCTAAACGCCAGAGAATGGGCTTTCGAACATATGAACGAGGTGTTTAGAAATGAGATCAATCCGTTTGTCGAAAGTCTAAAAGGCATTTTTTCATCTCTTAAGGAAAATCTTGTGTTTCAAATTGGTGAAGTTCAAAAAGTGTTTTATGAAATGGACACCGCTTACGAACTACAACTAATTGAAAAAGAAAAGATTTTAACCGAATATGACTGATTCTTGTCTGCAGTAATCTCGTGTGATGTGCTTACTACTGTAAATGTTAATTATTCGAATGAGCTTACATCCGCTATGATTAATTGTGATGCTGTGAATATTTGTAATGATATTTGTGATGATGTTTGTGATCTCTCTGTAAATGTTGCTGATACTGTAAATGAGGTAGATAATCAGTCTTGTCACGAATCTAACGCTGAGTTTTTAAAGCTACAAGATTCTTACAATTTACTTTCAAAACGCTTTAATCAACTAGAACAATATTGTATATCTTTAGAATTAAAACAACAAACTCAAAATGAGAATCTTTTGATATCAAATGTTTGTGAAAACGGTGTTGAGACGAGTGACAAGATGATTGCAATTGTTAAGACATTAGAGGAAGAGATAATGAGATTGAAGAGAGATGTGTCATCAAATGAAACACTCAAAATGGAACTAGAGGCTGCAGAGTCTAAAAACCAGGTCTTAGAAATTAGACTTTCGTCTGTTCTAGGGGAGATGGATCGGACAAGACAGGGACTATCCGCTCTTTATGGTTCACTAGAAGAACGCTTTGCTTTTAATGCGGCACAGCAACAATATTATGTTGAACAACTGAACCAAAAGTGCGAGGAAATCTCTGACTTGAACATCCTGCTCATTGACAAAAATATGGTTTTGGCCGAGTTAAAGGAAACACTTCTTCTCACCCGACAAGAAGTTGTTGATAACTTAGCTACCAACTCTGCACCGTCCACTAGTGCCCCAACAACCAAGTCAGTAGTGCTTTATAAGAACCCGCTTCATAAGAGAAACCCAGTTACCTACAATGATTATATGAGGAATGCCATTAAGCATGTAGATCTTGTTAGGGATATCTTAGACGATCTTTATGCCTTAGATCCCTCAAGTAGCTACTACTATTCGGCTCATGAATATATTAAGCGAGTTCAATATTGCTTAGCATATTTGCAATACATAGGTACACCAGGTTCTGCACTACTCACTAATAGGCCCATTGCTGTAACTCCATTTAATAAGACTCCAGGAGAAAAACCGTCATTGGCACAATCAAGTAAGGCACCTTTAAAATCTGTTGCTAATGTTCCCACTTTGCCTTCTACAGGATTAAAAGAGACTACTAAGGCTAAAGGATCGCCACTCAAGAAAGATAAGATCAAGCCCTCCACTAGTAGTGTCAAAAAGAAGAAAGTAGAAGTTCACAATAGGAATGCTAGTTCAGTTTTAAATAAAAAGAATCATGTTAAGACTAAAAGCTCTGCGCCTGTGCAGCAGCCTAAACCATTCGTGAATTCTGATTTGAATTGTTGGAATTGTAATGAATGTATGTTTTCCCAACGTCATGATTTGTGTCTGATTGATCACGTGAATGAAATGAATGCTATTAAGAATGGTCTTGAATAGAAGCCAACGGGTAGAACTCGTGCCCAAGTTGGCTGGCAATGGCGTCCCACTGGTAGGACCTTTACATTAGATGGAAAAATGTGCCCTTTAACTAGGAATGCATCCATTGAGGTTAGGTCTGAGCGTCCTTTAGTTAGGAACACTCGCACTCAAGTATGGAAACAGCGCCCTTTAATTAGGTCAACCCCCACTATAGTGCCTATCAGTGAAGAAATACCTCAGGATTTAAGCCAACTAGAATCTACACCACCTATTAAGAAAAAGAAGGCTAGGAAATCTAAGAAACCTAGAGTTAGCAAATCTAAGATTATTAAATCTGTACCTGCTAATAACAAGGAACACTCAGATTCCGATACCTCTACATTGTCTTCGTGTGGTGATATTTTCAGATGGTCCAAATCATCCTGTGGTATTTGGACTCCGGTTGTTCAAAACATATGACCGGAAATCGCTCGATGCTCCGAAATTTCGTCAGCAAGTTTCTTGGTACGGTTAAATTCGGGAATGATCATATAGCAAAGATTATGGGGTATGGTGAATATCAGATTGGAAACGTGACGATTTCAAGGGTATACTATGTAGAAGGTCTTGGTCATAACTTATTCTCAGTAGGACAATTTTGTGATTCCAACCTAGAGGTTGCTTTTCGACAACACACTTGTTTCATCCGCAACTTGGAAGGAAAAGATTTGTTGAAGGGATCTCGTGGTGCAAATCTTTATACGTTGTCTCTACAAGATATGATGGCCGCCTCTCTAGTATGTCTTCTCTCTAAAGCATCTAAGACCAAGTCATGGTTATGGCATCGCAGATTATCTCATCTTAATTTTGATGCTATTAATCATCTGGCTAAAAACGAGTTAGTTCGTGGTCTTCCAAAGCTTAAATTTCACAAGGACCATTTATGTTCCGCGTGTTCAAGAGGGAAAAGTACCAAGAAATCTTACAAGCCCAAAGCTGAAGACACCAATCAAGAAAAACTTCATCTTTTGCATATGGATCTTTGTGGGCCAATGAGAACTGAAAGTGTGAGCGGTAAGAAATTCATTCTCGTTATTGTGGATGATTTCTCCAGGTTTACATGGGTTAGATTTCTACGTACAAAGGATGAAGCACCGAAGGCTATCATCACTTTTCTGAAATTCATTCAGGTACGTTTGAACACTACTGTCCGCCGTATTCGTACAGACAATGGAACAGAGTTCGTCAACCAGACTCTTCGTGATTACTATGAAGGAGTTGGTATTTCACATGAAACATCTGCTGCACGCACTCCACAACAAAACGGTGTCGTTGAAAGACGGAATCGTACGCTTATGGAATCTGCTAGGACCATGCTTATTTACGCGAACGCTCCATTGTTCTTGTGGGCAGAGGCTATATCTACTGCATGTCTCACCCAAAACCGTTCTATCATTCGGAAACGCCATGGAAAAACACCTTATGAGCTTCTACATGACCGTAAACCCGATGTTTCATTTTTTCATGTGTTTGGTGCTCTTTGTTATCCAAACATTAATAGTGAGAACTTGGGTAAGCTTCAACCGAAAGCCGATATAGGTATTTTCATTGGTTACTCACCGCCCAAGAAAGCATACCGAATCTATAACCGTCGTCTTGGCAAGATTGTAGAGACTATGGACGCAGATTTCGATGAGCTGATAGCGATGGCTTCTG
Organism: Glebionis coronaria; assembly: GCA_025667525.1. Lineage (NCBI taxonomy): Eukaryota > Viridiplantae > Streptophyta > Magnoliopsida > Asterales > Asteraceae > Glebionis > Glebionis coronaria. The sequence goes on from CM046877.1 coordinate 46,088,983, forward strand.
AGCAACACAGCTCTGAACCCGCGCTTCATGAGATGGGAACCGATGCTATTAGTTCCGGATTACTTCCCAATAATCCTACTTCTACATCATTTTTACCACCAACAAGGCCCGAGTGGGATAAACTGTTTCAACCGTTGTTTGATGAATTCTTCGATCCCCCGACTGATGAAGTTCCAGCACCTGTAGTAATCGCTCCAATCCCTGAAGTGGTTGCTCAAGCTAATGAACCTTTATCTAATGCATCTACAATTCACATTGAACCGGATGCACCTTCACCAAGTGATTCTCAAACTACACCTGAATCATCACCCCTACTTGTGCCTAATGATGTGGAAGAGGATTCTATTGATCACGACCTGGAATATGCTCACTTGCAAGAGCTTCCTTTCTTTGGTGTAGCGATCCCTGAAAACCCTTCAGCCGCGTCTACCTCAGAAGAAGCTCCTTCTATTGTTCACTCCAGACCACCTAGGATTGAAAACCATAGCACTAAATGGACAAAAGATCACCCAATTAGGAATGTCATTGGAGATCTAGATCGACCAGTCTCTACACGCCATCAATTACAAGAGAATGCACTATATTGCTACTTTGATGCATTTCTCTCTGAAGTTGAACCCAAAAATTGGCAGCAGGCTATGACTCAATCATCTTGGATTGAAGCCATGCAGGAGGAACTAAATGAATTCCAACGACTTGAAGTATGGGAATTAGTTCCTCTCCCTGACAAGGTTAACATCCTTACCTTGTTATGGGTCTATAAGGTTAAACTTGATGAGATGGGTGCGGTATTGAAGAATAAGGCTAGATTGGTCGCTAGAGGATATAAACAAGCCTTGGGTATAGACTTTGAAGAATCTTTTGCTCCTGTGGCTAGATTGGAGGCGATTAGACTATTCCTTGCGTATGCTGCTCATATGAACATGATCGTCTATCAAATGGATGTAAAGACGGCATTTTTGAACGGTGAACTAAGGGAAGAAGTCTATGTTAGTCAGTCGGATGGGTTCGTCAGTACGGAGTTTCCTAATCATGTGTACAAGCTTAAGAAGGCTCTCTATGGGTTGAAACAAGATCCACGCGCGTGGTATGATCTCCTGTCAACATATCTCATTTCGGAAGGCTTCTCCAAAGGCAAGGTGGACCCCACTCTATTCACTCTCAAGGAAGGCAACGACATGATTCTGGTACAAATTTATGTTGATGATATAATTTTTGCTGCCACTAACATAGAATTGTCAAATCGCTTTGAGAAGATAATGTCCACACGCTTTCAGATGTCGATGATGGGAAAAATCTCATTTTTCTTAGGATTACAGATTTCTCAAAATCCCAGAGGCATCTTTATTAATCAATCCAAATATGCTCTAGAATCTCTTAAGAAATATAACTTTGAAAATTGTGACCCCGTGGACACTCCAATGGTGGAGAAATCCAAGTTAGATGAAGATAGGAATGGGACTATTGTCGATCCAAAACTTTACCGTGGGATGATCGGCACCCTTCTATATCTGACTGCTAGCAGGCCTGATTTGCAATTTGCTGTATGCATGTGTGCCCGGTATCAGGCTCGGCCTACCGAAAAGCACCTACATGTAGTTAAAAGGATCTTTCGGTATCTAAAAGGAACACTTCATCGTGGTCTATGGTATCCGAAAGATTCCTCGATTGCTTTAATATCATACGCAGATGCCGATCATGCTGGATGTCAAGATACGAGGCGTAGCACGTCTGGATCTATGCAACTCCTTGGGGATAGATTGATCAGTTGGTCTTCAAAAAGGAAGAAAAGCGCTGCAATATCAAGCACGGAGGCTGAATACATCGCCATGTCCGGTTGTTGTGCTCAAGTCCTTTGGATGAGATCACAATTAACTGACTACGGTTTGGGATTCAACAAAATCCCGATGTATTGTGACAACAAGAGCGCCATTGCCCTTTGCTGCAACTATGTTCAACACTCCCGGGCCAAGCACATAGACATTCGCTACCATTTCATTAAGGAGCAGGTGGAGAACGGAGTGATCGAGCTGTATTTTGTCACTACTGAGTACCAGCTGGCGGATATGTTCACCAAAGCCTTAGATCGAGGACGAATCGAGTTTTTGATCGACAAGCTTGGCATGAAATCATTCACTCCAGCGACTCTCAAAGAGTTGGCAGAAGAATCAGCTGAATAGTCGTGGTAAACTATTCAGAGTATCCTTTGTTCGTAATCATGTATATTATAGTAAATATATAAACCACAAAAGAAAATACAAAAATATAAAACCAACAAAATCCATAAAAAATATAAAACCTACAAAAACCATAAAAATTATAAAATCAAGAAAAAACCAAAAATATTTTTCGTTTAAAACGGGCATGTCTTTTAGTACGGTAATATTTACGGCCTTAGAAATGTCGATCAATATTGACACGGTGCCATAAATAGAGTCCGTATAAAATTTGTACTTTTTAAAACATGCCCATTATGGCTTGTAGTTATTTCTGACTGCAACCCGGTTTTCATATTAAAGTCACGTATTTCCTTGGAAAACGTTGGCTCACAACGGGAATTAATTTTCTCGGGCATGATTTACAAGCCAAATCATGCAAAGGGATCAAGTTTACTTTACAACTTGGTCTAACACGAATTAGTGTACGTCTCAGTGCATTAATTTGTTAAAATAAGAGAAATCTTATTGCCACAACGAATCAAACTTTTCAAGATATCAATTGGAAAATGTTTTTCATCATCATGTGCCTCGTTAAACAATGACTACAGCTCTTTAAATAGAAAACGGGTCATCGTTTAAGGGGGAGAAAATGTTACATCATCTTTCACATCAAAAAGATCTTCAAAAGTTTTCAAGGAAACTCAACAAGCTTAATGGTTAATGGTTGGATTGCTTTGGAATTTGTCTTGTTGTTGCTTATAAGTTTGTCATGAATAGATTTGTGTGTTAAGATAGGTTAATCACTAAGGCTCGGGAATTTAACATAAGATGGGGTCAAAATGACAAGTATTAAAACTTGGAAAAACAAAAGCATGTTGATTGGAGTGAAAAGAAAAGTGAGGGGTTAAATGTGACTATGTTTCAAACTTGTTAAAAATTTGACCTAGTCAATCATCACCCCCTGTTTTCTTCTTTCTCTCATCTCACTGTTCCCATCTTTCTTTGCCGCCATTAACAAACAATCACACAAACACTCACGGAATCAAATTAAACATCTCAAAATCATTAATCTTCTAAGTTCAAGATCTTCAAAAAGGTATCTAATCGGATTAATCATTCAAGCAAATCAATTTAATTAACTCTTTTAATTGAAAACAATCGATTGCAGTTACTGATTAATTAGGGTTTAATTAAAATTGGGGGTTTTGCTTGGGATCTATTCGGAATAGAGCAATTGAACTAATTTGGCCTTTAGAACACATGAATCAAACGCATAAGTGCCTAATTAGAAAAATGGTAACTGTTTGTTATTTTCCGAATAGAATGATCTTTCCGCATAGAAAAGTTTTTCCGAATAGAAAGATATTTCCGCATAGGAGCATTCTTTCCGAATAGAAAGAACTTTCCGCATAGGAGCATTTATTCAGAATAGAAAGAACATTCCGCATAGGAGCATTTATTCAGAATAGAAAGAACTTTCCGAATAGGAGCATTTATTCAGAATAGAAAGAATGTTCCGAATAGGGATTTTATTCCGCATAGGCCCAATGTTCCGAATAGGGAATTTATTCCGCATAGGCCCAATGTTCCGAATAGGGAATTTATTCCGCATAGGCCCAATGTTCCGAATAGGGTTTTATTCCGCATAGGCCCAATGTTCCGAATAGGATTTTATTCCGCATAGGCCCAATGTTCCGAATAGGGTTTTATTCCGCATAGGCCCAATGTTCCGAATAGGGATTCTATTCAGAATAGGGATTTTATTCCGCATAGGCTAAATGTTTCGAATAGACATTTTATTCAGAATAGGGATTTTATTCCGCATAGGATAAATGTTCCGAATAGACTTTTTATTCAGAATAGGGATGTTATTCCGCATAGGCTATATGTTCCGAATAGACTTATCATTCCGCATAGGATTTTATTCCGCATAGGCTATATGTTCTGAATTGAATGATTATTCCGTATAGAAGATGTTTGTGTGATTTACAAGCTTAAAGGATTAGGTCATATGTTCAATGCTTAGGTTTAAAGTCATATTGATATTCATATTTGTATGTTTCAATCTTTGTGTTTTATCTTAAGCAGAGACGATGACTAACCCTACAGTACAACAAATACAACACACCAGAGCCATCGCCATTGCCGAAGCCAAGACTCTAAAGTTTATTCCAAACAACTTCCGTTTGAAGGAGGTATCTCACTCTACCCATAATGGATTTAAGGTAGGTACAGTCATGCTTGATAAATCTCATCTCAAGCATGCGCTAAGGAGAAGTGCTTCAGTGCTCTATGACTACCTTTACGAGTTCTGGGCTACCAAAGAGAGGACGTCGAACAAAATCACTTTTTCCTTGGATAACAAGCAGCAGACGCTTACTGTGTCAGACTTCAGGAAGATCTTTGGATTTCGGCCGACACTCAAAGACCTATCATACTCAGCCAACCCGACTAAGGACCAGATCATGGAAATGTTCACCGCCATTGGATGTCTTGACATATGAACCCCGTCTGAGTTTACTACTGCCAAAGTTGGTCAACCATGGAAAGCTATTTTTGGGATTCTAAGCCGATGTTTAACACCCAAAACAACTGGATTTGATGCTGTTCGTCCACCAATCATCAAGATGTTTTATGGTATGTTTAAAGGTATGGGCATTGATTATGCATCACTGCTGTGGGAGGAGTTTACTTTTCAACTCTTCACAAACACAAAGGGTAAGGTTAAAAGTTACCAGTACCCTAGGTTCATTAAGCTGATCATACATTACTTTATGGAACAAGATGCATCCATTAATAAACGTGCAGGTAGTCGTCACCACACGATGGATGATGATGATTTGGTAGACTTAAGGCAGGAGACTCATTCGAATACGGTTATTCCTGGTCCCATTCCCAGTCATCTTCTGACCGATGAGATTATCGCATCTGATGATTACAAGAACTTGCTAACAGAAATTGAGAATCAACGAGCAAGCATTCTAGCAGGCGAAGACTCTTCCACCACGGTTAAGAGCAAAGGTAAACGGAAGCAAACAGATTTAACTGAACCCAAAGCCAAAAAGAAGAAGACTGCAGTTAAGAAGAGAAAGGGTACGGCTGATGAGTTAGTTCTCCACGATGAAGAAGATATTGATGATCCTGCTCTTAACAAGGCTGAGAGAAAAGCGATGAAGATAGCTATGGAAAGGAGTAGGAAAGACACTGGAGGTAGTGGTTCGGGTGCACGGGTAAATGTTGAAGAAGAGTACGTGGAACCAGATGATGTGTTTGAGTTTGGATCACCTGAAAAGTATTCTACTTCGAAGGAGACATCCACCCCCCTGTTTCAGCTAGTATTGAAAAAGAGTCTACTCAACCTTTAGCAACTCAACTTCAACCAACTCAACCCGTACCAACCAGACCGGTTTCAACACCATTTCTTCCACCACCAATAACTCCCATCCTTAGTACCGCAGTAACAACCGAGCCTATTCTATCAACCCAGAGCAGCTCTGCAACATCTACAATGGCTGCATTGGTGATGGCCGAAATGTTGGATAAACATGTGGATAATCACAAGAGAGAAATGGATGAACTTCGCCAAGAGTTACGTAGACGAGCTCAAAGTGAAGAAGCATCTAAGAAAGCTCAAGAAGAGTTGATTGCTAAGTTCGCTGCAGATATGGAATTTACACGTAAAGCTCATGCAGAAGAACTTGCTCGGGTCAAAAAGGCTGAAGCTGATAGGCATCAAGCACGAATTACGAGACTTAAAGCTATTAAGGATGACTTTAAAGAGCAGAAAGAAGCTCTTGAAGCTTCTATTGAGCAGAGAGTGAAAGACTCCGTTTAATCCCTAATGCCTAAACTGCGTGATGAGTTGAAGACACTCGCTGCTGATAACTTGATGATCAAATCATCCAATCCTTCAGAAGCCGCCTACAAGATTGCTTATGACTTGACGGATTTCGAATTAAAGAAGATCCTCAAAGCTCGAATGAGGGAACTTGGATCGTTTGATAAATCGAGGATTCAACGGGCTCTCTTCAAATCCCTGAATGACGCTATTATGGAGGATGATAGGTTGTTCAAGACGTTTGGAAGTGTGGTACCCTACCACATTCTCCCTGAGGAAGAAAGGGAAGAGAGTGAAGAAGAAAAGGGTACAGGTGGAGAAGAGGAAGAAGAAGAAGAAGAAGATAAGGATGAGGATGATGATGAGGATGATGATGAGGATGATGATGAGGATGATGATGATAAGAATGATGATGATGATGAGGATGATGATGACGATGATGATGATGGCGATGATGGTGGTGATGGTAATGAGGAGAGTGTTAGAGGGAGCAACGGGGATGATGATGAGGATGATGATGGGGGTAAACAGCCTAAAGAGGGAGATAAGGTTACCAGCTCCAAGAAACCTGCTAAGTCTGGAACCAAGTCCAAGAAAGATGCAGCGCAGAAGGACAAATCTACTTCCACGGAATCCAGACGATCCAAGTGGCGCCACGATGTGAATGCCACTACAGCGTCATCTATTCCTGGTACATTTATCGCTGCATCCATACCTGTTACCACTAACCCCGTTAGTTCTATTGTTGTTGCTCCTGTGATTGCAGAATCGGTAACCGAACCTGAAGCTGCACAACACTCACCCGTTCATGACACTGCCGAGATGCCTGAAACAGAACAAGCAGATGTTCACGTCTCCACTCCTCTACAACAACACCCACAATCTACTGTTCCAAGCACAAGGGACTGGGCAGACACGTTGGAGATTGACGAGACTGCACCACCACAGGCTTGGATTACGGCAGCGGTGCAATATGATCCGATCACAGACGCTGACAAAGATGTCTTGTATCTCCGTATCCGCAGTCCGATTGACTTATGTGCATTTCTTGCTCATGAGTATAAGACTTCGGTTACTCCATCTTTGGTGAAGAAATCACTGAAGGATAAGAGACTTCGCGCCAAAACCCGGTTGACCCAAATGGAGTTCGAGTATTATGCCGATGAGATCCTGAAGGCTCTGAATACCGTTCAACGGCCAGGTCTTCATGAATCAGAAAGAGCTCCACCTCCACTGGACCCTACTCAAGATAATCAGATTGCTCTCGACTTCTTCGTCACCAATGATCTGGTTTATCTTCTCAAAGGGTCATCAAAGTACGCAACATCCCTTACCTTGCTGAAAGCTGCCAACTGGGGGACAATACCCTTCATCGAGGAAAAGGTAAATCGACTCTGGGTCCCAAAGGTAAATCGTAATTATGATATGTATGCTGTCATAGGTGCATCACACTGGGACGAACGAGTTCGAAGGGCGTACAGGGGCTGCTGTCTAGTCAATTCAGGGAGTAACGTTAGATCCGATATCCGCATCTCCAGCATCTTAGGATTGAAAACTGAAGCCAAGAATGGCTACTATCATGTGACGGAGATTCGTTTGAAAAGGGAGGATGACCGAGAATACAAAATCCAGCAGGGAGATTTCTCTATCATTTGCCTTGAGGATATTGAAGATATGTTGCTTCTGATGACCCGAGATCAACTCACACATATTCCTCGTGAAGACCTCATTGCCTTGAATACAGCACTCCGTATGTTCACACGAAGCGTTGTTATCAAGAAAAGAGTTGAAGATCTTCAGTTGGGAGTCGAAAGCTATTAAAGGAAGCTCAACTTAACCCGTCCAGTGAATCAAGTTCTACCTCAACATGCAGATAGATGTCCCTATACCGGCATTTCTGTCCCGAATTACGGCATCTTCTACTTGAACAGTCGAGGGTTAATGAAGTTTATGAGGGTGGGTGAGCTTTATAAGTACAGTGATGGGACTCTTCTACAAGTCAGAGGAAAGTTGGAGCATCTGAACTCGGGTGGGACTTTGCCAGAGATGACGGAGGATTGGCATAAGGGTTATCAGCAGATGGCGACTTATGTGATCAAAAAGATTGATCAAAAGCTCCGTGAACGTAGATTGATGAGGAGTTTGGAAAGATTCGTGGGTGGTAGACCATATCTAGTGCACCACAAGCTACTGCAACGATCCATCTAATGGGTCGTACATTTCAGGTCCACTTTATATTGGTTTTCAATTGTGAATATGTATATTTGTGAATATTGTGTTTTAATGGCTTGATGTAGTGTTAAGGTATGATAATTTTTCAAGAATTTCTCACGAGATTCTAAATCTTTCAAAATATATCATACTAAAGCACTACAAATATCCCTTATTAACTTAAGGGGGAGCATGAACATGTTCTATGGCCAAACATCGATTTCATTTTTACCCAAAGACCGGTTAATCCATTCAATATCCCAAATATTAATGGTTAACATTTTGGATAAGGGGAGAAAATGGGATTAAGGAGATTTAAATGATACTTGGCTAAAAGATGAAAAAGACTTAATGATTATCCAACTTAATATGTGCAAAGCACGTGTTAAGGGGGAGCAATTTTGATGAACAAAACACCTAAGGTACAAAACTTTTGATTTCAATATCACAAGTACCTTAAGTGATTTTTCAATGATTTTTCATGGTGGCAATTCCTTCCCAAAACACGCTTAATTCACGACGGATGTGGTGACAAAAGGGTGGTAGGAATAGGTTTAGTCCAATGATTCATCAGAGCCGATGGAATCTTCCCAAGGACAATTCCCTAGATAGAACTAGAAGTCCTAGGAAAGATGGAGAAAGAATGTGAACGTAGCTGAATGCCGACCAAGTACTTAAGCTAGCACTGGAACAATCACAACAAGGTGCTAGTGATGACGTATTGGTAAGCATTGAAGGGGTTGAAGAATGAAAAAGAATTGTAAAGATAAAGGGTGTAAAGAAAGAAGCCCTCCTTACAACTTTAGGCAGAAACCGGGTCAATACATATGCTATTGAGGTCATTTTTGCTAATGATTCTCGATATTGAAGAAAGACATCATGGACCCAGTGATGCAATGCACAACCCTTGCCAGCTAACTCAAATATCTCTCAAAAGGTATTTGTTTTAATTACACGGAGATCAACACGTTATCTATTGGTTTATTCACTCCGAATAGACTGGTATTGAAAAGGTGGCACTCCTCTCCAGCCATCGCTCACTAAATCAAAACGCACAATCGAGTCTAGAGCCAAGAGATCATCAAAAGTCTCATTAGGACACTTTCCATTTATTCCTTGCTTTCTCACACACTGTGAAAAGTAAGAGATTTTCATGAGTCCTACGCAGTATTCCTGTAATATTGCCAGAACATCCGAGTAATACGCAAGTATTACAATGAAGATGGAAATCCTGCTTGAGCCAACATCAAACAAGCTCATGGTAGGTTACACGTGCGGTTCTTTTAGAACCAATCTTGTGAAAAACTGGAAAGAAACAGTGGTTTAATTCTTAATTGAACTTAAACTCGTTTCAGGCCTCTTCGCATTATCATATGATCTTGCCAGAACACTCAGAGTGTCTCTTTATTGATCACAGTGATGAGTGGAAATCCTTCTAGTGTTAACATTAAACAGCACTTGGTAGGTGACGTGCAAGATTCTTTATGAATTGAGCTCGTGACAACTGGAAAGCAACGATGGTGAAAATCTTAATTGAAATTCACTTGTTCCAGGTTTCATGAATTGACGGCTTCAAATCACAAGGATAATTTATCCAAGTGATTCACTCTTTATGTTCGCAGTCAGCTTTGGACGGTCGAATAAAGAGAACGGGTTTACCCGCGAAATCCTGTCAGGAAGTTACTTAATTGAAACTATCCGTCACGGGTACGATATCTAATATCGTCCAACGGTCTTCACCGACCGGAGGTAAAATGCTACCGAATTAGAATAAAATGTTCAAAGCCATTTTATTCGTGTCGTTGCTGTGTACCTGTTAAAGACGGTGGCGTTGCTGTGTACCTGTTGAAGACGGTGGCGTTGCTGTGTACCAGTGAAGACGGTGGTGTTGCGGTGTACCTGTAGAAGTCGTTCCCACATGCTTATGTCTTTTGCAACAATGTTCAGCAAAAATTCAAGAAAGTACAAGATGAAGTCTTCCGCTGTACCAAACTCTGAAGCTTTCGAGAATTCAACAAAAAGACATAAGTGTGTGAAACATGAAGTCACGAGGAGGCAAATTCACAAGAAAGGCAAAGATCGCACGTGAAAGGCCAAAGAACAATGCTCTCAAGCCAAAGCCGAAAAGATCAAACCAACATATTCACAACAAAAGAAAGAAAAGAAGAAAAGACTACGAGCTAAAGAACGAAGACTTAGTATAGTATGCTAGGTTTAGAACTATGTAACATGGAGTGACCTCCCTTAGGGGGAGATTGTTAGAAATACGTTTTAACGTATATTGGAAGTATCGGTCACTCCACAATATGATTTATGTTGTAATAGCTCGTAGTTAACAATTAGTTAAATGTTACTTATTAAGTTAAGTAAGAACCGGTCCATGGGCTTGTCATGGACCGGCCCAAGCCCAATGTTAGCTTGGAGTATAAATACCCCTTTCCACCATGGAAAGGGGTTGGTTGTTGTTCATGTTTTCATATTAATAAAGACACATTTTCTCTCACTTTCTCTCTCTAGTTTCTCTCACTAGAAAACATCAACCCACTTCATAGATTCATAAGTTATCAATATTCTACACTCTTGCAAATTGATCGTTGCAAAAATGAGTCCCGCGGTCACTGATGATAGCACGAGGAACGCCAAATCGAGCGAAAAGCTGCTTCAAAAAGTTCACAACCACCCCCGCATCATTCGTAGGAAGAGCCTTAGCTTCAACCCATTTAGAAACGTAGTCGACGGCGACGAGGATGTACTTGTTCCCTTTGGAGGATGGAAATGGCCCCATAAAGTCGATGCCCCATACATCAAAGATTTCACATTCCTGTATGAAATTTTGAGGCATCTCATCCTTATGTGTGATCTTGCCTTGGCGTTGGCAAACATCACAATGCTTAACCATTTCGTGAGCATCACGATAAATGGTGGGCCAATAGAATCCATAATCAAACACTTTTTTAGCGGTGTAGTTGGGACCAAAGTGACCACCGGTGGGTCCTTTGTGGCAAGCTTGGAGAATGTCAAAAGCTGCCGGTCCGTCAACACATCGACGAATGATCAGATCAACACATTGTTTGAATAGAAAAGGGTCATCCCAAAAGTAATTCTTAACATCGTTCAAGAACTTCTTCTTTTGTTGGGATGTTAACCCTTTGATGAGAATACCACCCGCTAAGTAGTTTGCAATGTCAGCAAACCAAGGGGTGCCATCAAGATAGAGATTTATAGACATTAAGGTCTCCAGGGGGAAAGAGTCATTGATCTCTTTGTTCAGATGATCCCCTTGATATGGATCCTCAAGTCTGCTCAGATGATCCGCGGCCAGGTTTTCGGCTCCCTTCTTGTCACGAATTTCAATGTTGAATTCTTGAAGGAGTAAAACCCAGCGAAGAAGTCTTGGCTTAGAATCATGCTTTGTCATCAAGTACTTCAACGCGGAATGGTCCGTGTATACGATGGTGGGGGATAAAACAAGATAGGGGCGAAATTTCTCAAAAGCATAGACAACAGCTAAAAGCTCTTTTTCGGTTGTCGTATAATGCAATTGAGCCCCCGTCATTGTTTTGCTAGGGTAGTGGATTGGTTGGAAGTGTTTATTCACTCGTTGGCCCAAAACCGCACCAATAGCAAAGTCGCTAGCATCGCACATCAATTCAAAAGGCAGCTCCCAATTAGGGGTAACCAAGACAGGTGCCTTAGTTAGCTTATCCTTAAGAAGATTGAAGGCTTCGAGACACTCTTTAGAAAAGATAAAAGGAGTATCTAATTCCAAGAGGTGGGTCATCGGGCGAGTGATTTTAGAGAAATCCTGAATGAACCGACGATAGAAGCCCGCATGACCCAGAAAACTTCTCACACCCTTCACGGGTGAAGGTGGAGGTAATTTGGCTATGACATCTACTTTAGCACGGTCGACTTCAAGACCGGCTTTAGAGATTTTGTGTCCTAGCACAATGCCCTCTTTTACCATAAAATGGCATTTTTCCCAATTCAGAACAAGGCGAGTGTCTTCGCACCGCTTAAGCATACGTTCCAAATTGGCAAGGCAAGAAGAGAAGGAATCCCCAAAGACCGAGAAATCATCCATGAAGACTTCCATGGTTTGCTCAACTATATCATGAAAGATAGCCAACATGCACCTTTGGAAAGTCCCGGGGGCATTGCATAAGCCAAAGGCATTCGTTTGTAAGAAAATGTGCCATAGGGACAAGTGAATGTTGTCTTCTCTTGATCTTGGGGATCGATGGGTATTTGGAAATAACCCGAGAAACCATCAAGAAAGCAGTAATATTCATTACCCGCTAAACGTTCAAGCATTTGGTCTATAAAAGGTAGAGGGAAATGATCCTTTCTCGTGGTATCATTGAGTTTGCGGTAGTCTATACAAACTCTCCACCCAGTAATGAGACGGGTAGGAATCAACTCGTTGTTTGCATTGGGCACAACGGTGATGCCGCCTTTCTTAGGCACACAATGGACTGGACTAACCCATGGTGAATCCGAAATAGGGTAAATCATACCCGCATCAAGAAGTTTGATAACCTCTTTTTTGATGACTTCATGGATTTTAGGATTCACCCTTAGTTGGCTTTGAATTGTGGGCTTAAAGTCGTCCTCCATGAGAATTTTATGTGTGCAGAAATGAGGATCAATTCCACGGATGTCGGAGATTTTCCAAGCGATAGCTCGTTTATGCTTCTTCAACACGGCGACAAGTCGGGCTTTTTCGTCTTCTTTCAGATCCTTTGCGATGATGACCGGTAACTTCTCGTTGTCTTCCAGGAAAACGTACTCAAGATGAGGAGGTAGGTCCTTAAGCTCAAGAGTAGGAGGATTCTCAATAGATGGTGAAACTAACGATGGATCATCATTAGTCACCTCTTTAGGAGAAGGAGGAGAAAATGGGTCCTCATTGACAAGTCTCTCAATAGTACGAATGTCTTCATCCCAATTGGTGGATAAATTATCATACTTAATATCGAGAGGACCCAAACTAGCTTCGAACTCATCCAAGTCACTTTCTCCAAAAGGAGTCAATGCTGGAGCAATTGAGGCAACGGTCTCAACATTGGGTAGAGAAGAAAGAGTACTTATGCAAGCATCATGAAAATGTTCTTCACAGGCCTCATCGAGAACATCAATAGCATTAACACTCTCATACGAATAAGGTTGCTTAGAAATCTTACCCATGTTGAAGACAATTTTATCGTCACCAACTCTCATGATTATTTCGCCCGCGGCTACATCAATGAGAGTGCGACCGGTCCTCAGGAATGGACGTCCAACGATTAATGGAACACGAGGATCCATCTCGTAGTCAACGACAACAAAATCCGCCGGGAAGGTGAATTTGTCAACGCCAACAAAGACATCTTCGGCTATCCCCACTGGATAAGCAACCGTACGGTTGGCTAATTCCAAAGTCATTTTGGTGGGGACTAGCTCGGGGAGAGATAATTGCTTCCAAACACTTAAAGGCATTAAGTTTATACTGGCACCTAGATCGGCTAGGGCCATGCAATTCTCTACTCCTGGGAAGTTGCAAGGAATCAAGAAGCGACCCGGATCACCAAGTTTGGTGGGCAATTGCCTTAAGAGCACTGCGGAGCAATTCTCATTAAGTTGGGTCTGAGAAATGTCAAGAAGCTTTTCCTTATCACTTAGATATCACTTAGAAGATCTTTAAACATTTTAGCGTATTTGGGCATGTGAGCGAGAGCCTCGGCAAAGGAGATGTTAAAATTCAATTGTTTAAACATTTTGAGAAAGTTTGAAACCTGAATATCATCCTTGCTCTTTTGCTTCTCTTTCCTCAACCTTGAAGGATAAGGTATATTGGATGAAGAAGAAGGCTTTAAGGGAGTAGGATCACTCACAACCACGGGTGGTGGGGAAATGGGGATAGAAGGTGAAGGAGGTGGGGAAAGTTGCTCTTTTTCCTTGTTCACAATCACGGGTGGAGGTGTAGGAAGCTCGGGTTCCATATAACCTTTTCCACTACGAGTGGTGATTGCTTTCATCTCCCCTCTTGGATTCGCAACGGTATTACTCGGAAGAGTACCTGAAGAAGAGGGTTGATTACCTTGGATGAGCGAACCAATCATATCACGAAGGTGAACCGCTTGATTATTAAAAGAGTCTCTCATGTTTGCATCAATTTCATTGCTGTGTTTTGCCATGTCATTCCTTAGCTCGGCTCGAATATCATTCCCTTGTTTTTCCATTTCTCCCTTCAAGTTGCGGACTTGACTCTGAAGATTCGTCACCATCTCCCGATTAGTCTTCATGAATGTCTCGACGTCTGAACTCACTGCCATCGGTTGATTAAGAGGTGGAACTTGGTAGGCTTGAGAATTTCCTTGAGGTGGGTATGGGTTTCGTTGGGATTGATATTGATTGTTTGCACGAGGTTGGGATTGGTTGTAGCTTTGTTGTTGGTTTTGGTTTGCAGGAGGGAAACCGGGAGGAGCAAGATAATTGTTGGAACAATAACTTAGCAAGCCACGGTCTCCTTGAGGGCGGGCTTGATAGCCTCCCGTGGGATAAGTACCGTAAGCTGCGTTAACGTTTTCAGAAAATTGCCTTGGGTAGAAGGACAATCATTGTAAGAATGAGGACCACCACATGTGTCACAAGAAATAGCAACGGCTTTAGCTTGTTGAAAGTGGTTTGTGGCCATGGCCATGAAATTCTTGTTCATCTCAGCGAATTGTCGAGAAATTTCAGTCATTTCAGGATTGGAGGTAGTAGAAGAAACATTGACTCTCGAGTTAGATCTTGAGGATGCGGATGAATCCCAATTCTTGTGGTGAGTAGTCATGTTTTCAATCAACTCTCGACACTCCTCCGGTCTCCTTTTCATAAAGGTACCACCGGCGGCGGCATTGATCGTGTCACGATCACGAAAAGTGAGACCATTGTAGAAGGTGTCAATGAGAGTGACGGGGAGCATATTGTGATTTGGACAGCGGTCGATCAAATCATTATATCGTTCCCAAGCATCAAAAAGCGATTCATCATTTTCTTGCATGAATCCACTGATTTGGTTACGAAGGCTTGTTACCATGGATGGGGGAAAGTAGCGCGATAAAAAGCGTTGAGTCATGTCATTCCACGTATGAATGGAATTCTTAGGAAGACGATCAAACCATTTTTCGGCATGGTGAGAAAGCGAGTGGTGAAAGAGTTGAAGGCGAAGGTCATCCATAGAAACACCGGAGCACTTCTTGCTTTGGGTAATGGTAATGAATTTGTCGAGGTGTTTGTTGGCATCATCATCCGGAATTCCGCGAAACGGGTTCGTTTGCACTTGTTGGATCATATGATGCTTCAACGAAAACTCCTGAGCCGTGACGTGCATCGGCGCAATCGGGCCTCCGCGTCCGTTCATGGTGGGTTGGCACAATTCCTCCATTGTCCGTAAATCAGGTAGGTGGACATTGTTGTTGTTGTTGTTGTTATTATTCAAATTGGGTTGAGGTGGGTTGTTATTGTTGTTATTAACACCAGCCATATCTAAATCTTCACGAGTCTCGGGCTCAGAATAATTCGAAGATCTAGTACGCATACACCTGCAGAAGAAAAATATACACAGAATATATCTATATAATCTTTTTGGTGCAAAACCTTTTTGAAAAGAATTGCTTTTTATGATTTTTCAATGATTTTGTATTTTTGAAGAGTTTTATATTTTTTAGGATTTTTTGAAAATTTTTAAAACAAGGAAAATAACGTTCAAAGAACGGATCCCAAAATTCAATGCGTCTCTCACTAGAAACCGTTAATCTTAACGAAAAGAGCCGGCAGCGGCGCCATTTAATACTTCGCTTTTGGCTAGGTATAAAATCTTATCGTCCGAATCTTTTCGAATTGAAAACCTGTCTTAAGTGCGACTCAATCGTCTTTTGGTGAATCAAGAGAATGGTTTGGTTTGATTGTCTATTTGCAAGTAATTAAAGTGTCGTTGAGTAAAATGGAAGAATAAAGATTAATACTAAAATGACAAGTAAAATAAATACTTGGAAACTTAAAGGTAATATTAGAAAAGCACTTAAACACTTAATGAAAATAAACACTTAGAAATTTTAATGAAAATAATACATTAAACAAGCCAAATTGGAATAAGCCAAAAACAAGCCTAGATCGGAATATATTCCGATCTGGTGGTCGGAAAATGGGAAGGGTACTGATCGGAATATCCAACTTAAAGGGGCAATCGGAATGTTACTCAAGGTACCAATCGGAATAATAGACAAAGACTACCAATCGGAATGTCCAACTTGGCCACAATCGGAATAATGTGCAAGTCAGCCAATCGGAATGTTGGGACAAATACTATAATCGGAATACACCAAAAACTCACAATCGGAATATGCAAACAGGGCCAGATCGGAATCCTAAACCCTTATCCGATCAATTGATCGGAAATAGGAGGGTGCAGATCGGAAAAACTCAAACCCTTTTCCGATTGATCAATCGGAAAGGGTGATATGGTGGCTGCTCGGAAAATGTGGATCGGAAAAGGGTTTATAACCTTTTCCAATTTTGGTGGGATTCGGTTAAGCTAGGTAATA
Source organism: Glebionis coronaria (assembly GCA_025667525.1). Taxonomy (NCBI): domain Eukaryota; kingdom Viridiplantae; phylum Streptophyta; class Magnoliopsida; order Asterales; family Asteraceae; genus Glebionis; species Glebionis coronaria. The sequence continues at coordinate 46,105,761 of CM046877.1, forward strand.
AGCTAAATTTATTAAGCTAATACCCGAAACTAACCAAACCAAATAATAAACCGGAGCAAATTAGCAATTATCACAACTTATTCAACCTCAAAATAAGCAACTTTTCAATCAAACAATCAAAAATATGAAGTTTTAAAGAAAGCTTTTTATAAGAAAATAAGCTAATCATAAAAATAAGCCAATAAGCACAAGAGTCTTAAAGCTTAATCAAATGGAAACTTATGAAATGATCAAAAGATTAACTTTTTAAGCACGAAATCATTTAGATCAACACGGATCATATGATAATCGCACCAAAATCAATCTAAAATCAAAGAAAAGTAGAATGAGATTAAGGATTAAAAGCTTAAAAATAAAACTTGATTAATGAAAATAAGCAATACAAGGTGTTTAATCTTGAAAGATTAAGAGAGAAGATGAAACTTAGTGAGAGAAAGTTTAAGACTTTCTCTCTCTAAAACTAGAAAGAAAATGAAAAAGTGAAAACTAAAAACTACTAGCTAACCACCCTCCTAATGACTATTAGTAGGGTATTTATAGGGAAGGTGGAAGGAGTGCATGTGTTGCATCTTCTTTCTTGCTTTCTTCACGTTTTCTCGACTCGACTTTAATTCTTTGTCTTTGTCGTCTCGGGTGATGAACTTGTCTTTTAATTTTCTTCTTCTATTAGACTTAAGTTCTTCGACTTCGTTAAACTTCCGCCTTTAGACTTTTTCTTCGATAAATCTTCAGAATAGGCCTTGGACTTCCGTTCTTTTTGCACTCTTGATCTTTTGACTTCGTCTTTTCCCGTTTTCTTTGATAAAAGCCCGTGAAAACCCGTGTTTCTTCCTTTTTCATATTTTGGTCCTAAAACACAATAAAAACACAAACCACGCATAATTCTGACTTTTACGACATAAATCACACGTTTTGGTCTTGTTATTATTGGAAATAAGTGGTAAAAGGATAAGTGTTTTCACACTTATTAGCGTACCGATCTATCATTTTTGAAGAAGAGCTTATAGTTGATTAAGTCGGCTCAAGTTGATATGGTTTGATTGATTTTGTTAGAGATTGATTTGAGAGGCCGTGTACTTTAGGGGCCAAATTCGGGTTTTGCTTTTGATAGTTTTGGTATTGGGAGGCTGTGTACTTAACGGGCCGTATTTTGTTGATGTTGTTGATGTTGCTTGTTTTAGAGCGGTTTTCTACGGACTACGGGTACTAAAGCTCTCCTTTTTATTTTTCTAGTTTAATCGCTTTAGTTTTATTAATTAGATCCTTATAGTTTAAATTGTTTTTAATAAAAGTTATATTTTTTATAAAAATCGGTTTAATTAATTCTAGTTATTATTATTTGTGTTAAAATATAGATTTAAAAGTTTTAAAAATTAGATTTCATTTAGATAAGCTCATAATTAGTAAAAAGTTTACACCTTTTTGTGTTTGTTAAGCTTATTAGTATATAAAGCTTGTAGCTTTATCATCTAAAAAGGTTAATAAGTTTAAAAGGTTGAAGCTTTATGCTTATTTTTAAGTTTATCTTTGTGAATTCATTTTTCGTCACTATTACTTGATATTACGTGCTTGCATTAGATTAATTTCGCATTTAGATTTATTTTTAATTATAGTTTATTTTTGTTGCATCTAGATTTATATTTGTAGTTTAATTTTTACGTTGCATTTTAGAGTAATTTTTACGTGAATTAATTGCGGTTTTATTTTTATATAGTCCTTATCCTACATTTTTCCCCATTTTTCGCTTAAATAGACATAGATTACCAAACAAGTATTATTAACCAAAAACAATTAATCTTGTGTTAAAATTAGAAATCAATTCGAGTCGAGTCGAGGAGAAACGATATATACTTAAAATTGCTTTATTAGTATTGTGGTGGAGGTCATGATTTCTTTGAGTGCATTACCAACGGTGGTAACACTTCGAGTGCCTATGCGGCCACGAGTACTTATAACCAAAACGGTCAAGTTACCCGCACAAATCAATTGACTCCACTAGGTTTTCCACCAAATCAAAATACTAACAATTATCGAAACAATCAAGTTGGTTACCAAGGAAATCAAAGGAACAATTATAAGGGTAACAACTATGGGAATCAAGGGACTAGTAATCAAGTGCAAAACCAAAATCAAAACCGTAATTTTCAAAACCCGAGTCACATTAAAAAGCTTCCAAATGACTTTTTGAATTACGCTACAACAAATGACAAGATTTTTAAAAACATCAAAGAACAATTGGCTAGTCTAGCTAGGAAAACGGCTAAGAGCACAAAGGAGTTAGCTAATTTTGCTAGGGAAAATGCCAACATGAGAACGGAATTGAAAAAACGATTTTGCTAATCAAATTAGAGGCCAAAACAACAAAATTAAACAAAGTCAATATAGGCTTGAACAAAGGATAGACCAAATTGCCGCTAAGCAAGACGTTAAGCTCAATGCTATCTTGGAAGCAATCATGATGAACAAACCCTCTACTTCGGGTGGTCTTCCTAGCAACACCGTGTCAAACCCGAAGGGAGAGATGAAAGTGATTACCACACATAGTGGTAAGACCTTTAAGGAACCGACTCCTCAACCAATTACTCCTATGGTGGAGGAAATTTAGGAAGAACCCGAGGTGGTGGTCGAAGAGGAGCATATCCCAATCCCACGAAGTACCGCTCAAACCACACCTACGGTTGACCTATTACCATCATTGGAATCCGAGATTCCAAAGGCTATTCCTATGCCCCAACCCACACCACCCTTGCCTTACCCATCGAGACTTCTTCAGGAGAAATTGCAAGAGCGTGAAAATTACCAATTTGAGATTTTTATGAAAATGTTTCGTGTTTTGCATTTTAACATAAGTTTTGTCGACGCTTTAGTCATGATGCCTCGATTTGCCGCTAACTTTAAGAGTATGCTAAACAACAAGGAGAAATTGCAACAGTTGTCTAGTTGTTCATCGGTTTATCTTAACCGCATACCTCAAAAAGTTGGTGATCACGGTAAATTTTTTATTCCGTGTGCTATTCAAGATATGGAAGAATGCTATGCCTTGGTCGATCTTGGTGCTAGTATTAATTTGGTGCCTCTTGCAATCTTCAATGCGCTCAATTTTACTAATCTTACTCCTTCACTAATGTCTATTGAATTGGCCGATCATTCCACGATTCCCGCATGTGGATTGGCCGAAGAAGTTTTTGTAAAGGTGAGCAAGTTCTATTATCCGGTAGAATTTATGGTAGTTGATATCCCCATGGATTCTTAAGTTCTACTTATTTTAGGTCGTTCGTTTTTGGATACGTCAATGGCGTTGATTGATGTGCATGCTAGAAAAATCACCTTACGTTTCAACGACGAGGAACTTGTTATAAACGCAACACAAAAATCTCAACTTTCTCATGTTTATTTCATCGGGACTATAAACCATGTTGGTATGATCGGTGTCGTTTGCGAGGAATTTTCACAAGAATTTTTAGGTTTTGGTGATGAAGAAAATAGTGGCGATCCCACAATGCTCGATCCTATTCTTGATAATTCGACACCATCCTTCACTCCATTTAAAGGTGGTGGTTTTACGTTGGAAGAATTCGACGTTCCTCGTACTTGTAATGAAGACCTCGACAACGATGAGGACTTCTCGATTTCAAGGATTTTCTTAATGATTTCCCATTTCCTCCGCCGGTGGAGGTTATGAGTATTGAACTCAAATCTTCAATCTAGGAACCACCAATCATCGAGTTGAAAGATCTTTCTCCTCATCTTGAATACGTATTCTTGGAAGGAGACGATACGTTGCCGATGATTATTGCGAAAGATCTTTCGGATGATGAAAAACCGCACTTATCCATGTCTTAAAGGACCACAAAGGGGCAATTGCGTGGAAATTATCCGACATTAAGGGGATCGACCCTAAATTTTGTACCCACAAAAATTAATGGAGGAAGACTACAAGCCCGCAATCCAATGTCAAAGGAGGGTGAACCCCAAAATTCACGACGTCATCAAAAAGGAAGTCCTTAAACTCCATGACGCGGGAATGATTTACCCTATTTTCGATAGCCCTTGGGTGAGTCCCATTCATTGTGTCCCTAAAAAGGGAGGAATGACCGTTGTGCCAAATGATGATAACGAGTTAATTTCAACTCGACTTGTGACCGGTTGGAGGGTGTGTATCGACTATCGTAAGTTAAATGACGCCACTCGAAAAGACCATTTTCCCTTGCCCTTCATGGATCAAATGTTGGAGCGTCTTACGGGAAACAATTTCTATTTCTTTTTAGATGGTTTTTCTGGTTACTTCCAAATCCCCATCGATCCCCGTGATCAAGAAAAAACTACGTTTACGTGTCCATATGGAACGTTTGCCTATCGTAGAATGCCATTCGGACTTTGTAATGCACCGGGAACCTTTCAACGATGCATGATGTCTATTTTTCATGACATGATCGAGAAGACGATAGAAGTCTTTATGGATGATTTTTCCGTGTTTGGTAGTTCGTTCACTTTGTGTCTAGGAAATTTGAAACAAATGTTGAAACAAATGTTGAAACATTGTGAAGAAACCAACCTTGTGCCCAATTGGGAAAAGTGTCATTTTATGGTTAAGGAAGGAATCGTCTTAGGGCACAACATCTCGAAAGCGGGGATTGGGTAGATAAAGCTAAGGTAGACGTCATCACCAAATTACCTCATCCTAAAACCGTTAAGGGAGTTAGGAGTTTCCTAGGCCACACAGGCTTTTATCGTCAATTCATCAAGGATTTTTCAAAGATATCTAGACCTATTACACATCTCCTCAAAAAAGATGCTCCTTTCGTCTTTAACGAAGATTGTCTACGAGCCTTTGAAATCCTTTAGAGGAAAATTACCGAAGATCCCATTCTTGTTACTCCTAATTGGAACCTCCCATTTGAGCTCATGTGTGACGCTAGTGATTACGCTATTGGGGCTGTTTTGGGGAAACATCATGAAAAGCACTTCTTGCCTATCCACTATGCTAGCAAGACGATGACCGGGGCTCAACTTAAGTATACCACAACGGAAAAAGAATTCCTTGCCGTGGTGTATGCATTTGAGAAATTCCGACCTTACCTCGTCTTGACTAAATGCATAGTGTATACGGACCATTCGGCAATCAAGTTCCTCTTGGCTAAGCAAGATGCAAAGCCGAGATTACTTCGTTGGATTCTCCTCCTACAAGAATTTGATGTCACAATCCTTGACAAAAAAAGGAGCCGAGAATCTAGCGGCCGATCATCTTTCTCGCTTGGCAGATCCTCACCAAAGTGTGTACAAGAATAAGGAAATCATTGAAACATTTACTCTCGAGACACTTGGTGTAGTGAATTATAAGATTGACTCATCCACCCCATGGTTTGCGGACATCGCAAATTACCATGCGGAGAATTTCATCATTAAAGGTATGACGACTCAACAAAAACGGAAATTCTTTCGTAGCGTCAAGTTCTACTTTTAGAACGACCCTTATCTATTTCGGACTTTTGCGGATCAAATTATTCGACGTTGTGTTTTTGGCACCGAAGCTTCTAATATCCTTAGAGCTTGTCACGAGGGACCAACGGGTGGTCACCATGGTGCTAATCTCACGGCGAAGAAGGTCTTTGATGCCAGTTTCTTTTGGCCTACTTTTTATCGAGATGCACATGCACTTGTCAAGACATGTGACTCATGCCAATGTCAAGGCAAAGCCTCACAAAAGATGAAATGCCACAAAACATCATCCAAGTGTGTGAGATCTTTGACGTTTGCGGAACTGATTTTATGGTCCGTTCCCATCATCTCATGGTAATAAGTACATCCTTGTTGTCGTTGACTACCTATCCAAGTGGGTGGAAGCTAAGGCTTTGTCCACGAACGATGCTCGTGTGGTAGTCAAGTTTTGAAGCAATTGTTTTCTCGGTTTAGAACCCCTCGTGCTATCATAAGCGATCGTGAAACCCATTTTTGCAATGACCAATTTGAAAGAGTTTTAAGGAAATATGGGGTTACACATTGGCTTTCTACGGCTTATCACCTGCAAACGAGTGGGCAAGTTGAGGTTTCAAACCGAGCGTTGAAGAGGATCTTGGAGAGATCGATAGGAGAGAACTGACAATCGTGGTCGGATAAGTTAGACGATGCTTTATGGGCCTTTCGTACCGCTCATAAGACGGCCAATGGGTTCACTCCTTACAAGCTTGTTAATACAAGGTTTTTAAGCTCGTATGAAAGTTCGTTAAACTGATCTTTTCGAATTGATTACCGATTAAAAGTGCGACTCAATTGTTCTTGGTGGAAAGTAAAAGGGATTGATTCTCTATTCTACTGGAAAATATAAATGGGCAAAGTGAATAAAAATAAGCTAAAAACAATTAATTATAATGACGAACAATTTAAAAATAATAAAGCTGGAATTAAACCTCACAATAAAATAACAGTAACAAATATACTAAAAACTTCTCATTCTGAAAGTTACCTTTATTCGGAATAATTTGTTGGAAATGAAAAAGGCTCATTCGGAATATTCATCTGATTCGGAAAAATATGCTTACTCGGAATAACACTTTACTCAGTATGAAAACCCTTCATTCGGAATAACTTGCTCATGCGGAATAAATCACTTGATTCGGAAAAAACAGTTCATCCGGAATAATTTGATTCGGAAAGACCTTTGGTTCGGAAAAACAGCTCACTCAGAATAATGGCTTTATGCGGAATAATGATTGATCCGGAATAAATTTGCTTATTCGGAATAAATTGCTTGACTCGGAAAACACTGCTCGTTCGAAATAAATTTAAATAAAAGGCTCATTTGGAATGTTTGTGCTTATTCGGAATACTAGTTGATCCAAAATAATTTCTTTATCCGGAATATCTGTTCATGCGGAATACACTGTTCATTCGGAATTAGCTTGACTCGGAATAATATGGCTCATGCGGAATGTTTTGCTCATCCGGAATATAGGTTTGATTCGGAATAAAAAGAGGGAATTTAACTGGTTCGGAATAATTATATGCTCATTCGGAATATCTAACTGAAAACCTTTCGTTCGGAATATCTTGCACTCATTCGGAATCTGGGAAAACTTTGAAGACGAAGAACAGGGAGAAAAAAAAAACACGAATTTTAACCAAATTCAACCAAGTTTCAACCAAAGATTAAACAAAACTAACCACCAATCATCTACTAATGATAAACTTTAAACCAAATCAACAAAAACATAAAACCCACTTGTTTTTAAACATCAAACTCAACAAAATAAAAACTTAAAACTTAAGTATCAATAAGAAGAACAAGATTAAAAGGAAACTTGTATTAAGGATTATGGTTTAACAAACAAATTGAAAGATTAAAACTTACAAGAACTTGGAGAAATCAAAAGAAAATAAAAATCACCAAACTCCTTAATGGAGTTGGTTACCTACGGAACAAAAGGAAAAAAGAAAACAGAAAAAATGAAAAACTAACTCCTCAAATTGTGAGGAGGGGGCCTATTTATAGGTGTGTTGAAGTTGGTTGGTGAGTGGGCTTTCTCCTTTCTTTTAGTCTTCTCGCCTTTTCAGTGAAGTTAACTTTTTCGACTCTAATTCGGGATTTGTCGATGAATAAATTCAACTCGTCTTTTAATTTCTTCGTTTAATAGACTTAAGTTCTTCGACATATAAAAATCTTCCACCTTTGGTCCCTTTCTTCAATAAATCTTCAAATAGGCCCATTGACTTCAAATCTTTTGCATCTTGAACTATAGACTTTGTCTTTTCGTCTTTTTCTTCGCTAAAACTGGTACAATCCCATGTTTTCTTCAATATTTATCCGGTTGGCTCTGAAAACACAAAAAACACACAAACCACGCATAATTCCAAACAAATGATATTAAATACGCGTTTTGGTTTCGTTTTAGCAAGAAATAAGTGGTAAAAGGATGGGTGTTTTCACACCTATCAAATCCCCTACACTTAACCTTTGCAATGCCCTCATGCAATGCATTAATTTTGAAGCACGGTTTACATTTCTCCTCATAAATAACCCACCTTGGCCTTTATTAAATTCTAAACACTAATGAAACCAAAAGAACAAAACAAGTAAAGAATTCAAAGACTTACATTAGGGTTTTAGGTTGTCATGAACGTTCATCATTCTCAAGTCACGTTCCCCTTACCAAGCTTAAAAACGGGATCATTGTTATTATAAGTTAGCAAACTAACACGAACTTATGTGGCCCAATTATTCACTTAGACTCCCTTATTCCTAGGTGTATCTCTTATATTTTATTGTTGTCTTGAATGATCACGAGGATGCACTGTTTGACTTATTTCGATAGTTATTTAAGCTGAAAACAAAGTGGGACGATTTAATCAATAGTTAGCTAAAGGACAAAATCTTTTAAAACTGCTTCTCGGGACCTCATAAAGTTCATATCTTGGCATAACTCGCTTCACGATTTGAGACCTTCCTCGGACCGATATTTGGTAGCGACTTCATTCTTCAAATCTTTGAGAGACGATCTTGAAATTATGGTCTTCTCTTCATAATAGGAATTTCTTCACTTGAAGTTTTGAGAGATACTTCATATTTGGACCACGACTTCTTCATTTTTCTCCAATCTTTATTTTGGACTTTGATATACAACGATCCGCCTACTTTTAGGACTTGGATCTATTTATCCTCACAACTTGCTAGGGTCTTTTCGGATAGACTTCTCCATGATCTTTTAGGGAGTACTTGCTTTTCGTCGTGTGTCTCGATCCTTCATATTGATTTTCGATAAATGATTCTTCACATCACTTTTGGATCTTTAGCAACAAAATGTAGCCCTCATGCCTTGTTAGGGCCTTTTCGGACTCGCCAATCTTCGCATCCCGCTTCAATAAGTTATGCCTTGGCTATGAACTCTAATTATTAGCGAGCAACTTTTAAACGATCTTGGGCTAGAAGCTAAGTAACTTTTCAAATCGTACAACCTTATTTATTGCAGATAAATTTATTAGCAAGCAATGGGAGAATAGGCTTATAATCAACTCACATAAATTCACGAAAGAATACCAAACTTATAATTGACTCTATCATCTCTCGTTCTCCACAATTTAAAATCTCAAGGAATGAGACTCGTGGATGCTTAGCCAATTAAATCAAAGTTTTGGGTTTTCGAGTCATCTATAGGATCTTGCAAATTCTTAGACTTGTTCAAGTTTAGAAATCGCATTTTAAAGTTCCCTTGATAAACGACTCTCTAGGATCAATTATAGGAACTTGCGAAAAGTTCTTGTTCTTAACCCGTGAGAGTTAAGACTTTCGCGTTTTAAAGTTCCCTACATAAAAGCCTAGCAAAACTTGACTTAAACACGTTAAGGATACTAGCTAGAGTAAACTTAGATAAGTAAACTCGGGTTGAGTCAAAAGATTCACAACGTTTGAAAATTAAAACCACTTTATTCAAATTTATTCTCGCAAAGAAAGAAAATAACTATAACAAAGGAAAATTACAAGGCCAAAATAAATTAAAAGTTTTGAAAAATGTCGAAAAATCAAATTTTCCGGTTAAAATGAGGGCAAATTCATGGAAAAGCCCACTTACTTCGATAGAAGTCCCCCTACACTTGATATAAACCTTGTCCTCAATGTTTAAGCATGTGGGAAAAGTATCCCCTACACTTATGACATTGCGCACGTTGGTTAAATCAAGCTAAGGAAGAGATAATTAAAGTGATCAATTTCAAATGTGAGTATGAAGAAAATTGAATCACGATAGTTGAGAGATAAAACCAGATTGCGGATAACACGGGAGCACGGTTCTTCAAAGATTCCAAAAGTGCACTTATCCCTATAATCACATCACCATACAAACACATGCAACCTAAATAGGCCCCCCTACACTTAGGAGGTAAAATGGAAAGGGATAGATACTCGGGTTGCCTCCTGAGGAGCGCTTGTTTTTGATAACCGAGTCACGAGCCTGACTCGACCCAAAACTAGTTCATGGGAAACGTGGTGAGGGATGGAATCATCTCATGATAGATTTCCTCACCAAAGTACAACTTCAAACGCTGGCCATTCACCTTAAAATTTGGCCCATTTGGCTGAGAAAGCTCAATGGTGCCATAGGGAAAGACTTTGGCGACGGTGAATGGACCAGCGGCTCTTCAACTTGCCCGAGAAGATCTTCAACCGAGAGTTAAAGAGTAAAACTTGATCACCAACGTGGAACTCTCGGTTCTTAATTCTAGCATCATGGATGATCTTGGTCTTCTCTTTGTATATCAGTGAGTGCTCGTAAGCTCCATTCCTCAATTCATTAAGCTCGTTGAGTTGAATCTTGCGAAGATCACCGGCTTTGTTGATGTCGAAGTTAGCCCACTTCAAGGCCCAGTATGCCTTATGTTCTAGCTCGATAGGGAGGTGGCATGCTTTCCCGTACATAAGATGATAAGGTGTACAACCAATCGGGGTCTTATAAGCGGTACGGAAAGCCCACAGAGCATCATTTAACTTATCGGCCCATGAGGCACGATGCCCTCCCACAGTACGCTCCAGAATTCGCTTCAATCCGCGGTTAGATATCTCGGCTTGACCATTGGTTTGGGGATGATAGGCGGTGGAAAGACGGTGATTGACACCGTACTTAGCCATGACTCTTGCGAATTGATCATTGCAAAAATGAGTCCCGCGGTCACTGATTATAGCACGAGGAACACCGAATCGAGCAAAAAGCTGCTTCAAAAAGTTCACAACCACCCTCGCATCTTTCGTGGGGAGAGCCTTAGCTTCAACCCATTTAGAAACGTAGTCAACGACTACGAGGATGTACTTGTTCCCTTTAGATGATGGAAATGGCCCTATAAAGTCGATGCCCCATACGTCAAAGATTTCACATGCTTGTATGAAATTTTGAGGCATCTCATCTTTATGTGTGATATTGCCTTGTCTTTGGCAAGCATCATAATGTTTAACCATGTCGTGAGCGTCACGATAAATGGTGGGCCAATAAAATCCAGAGTCGAATACTTTCTTTGCGGTGTAATTGGGACCAAAGTGACCACCGGTGGGTCCTTTATGGCAAGCATCAAGGATTTGTACCGCTGCCGGCCCATCAACACATTGACGAATGACAAGATCCGCACATTGTTTGACGAGGTAAGGGTCGTCCCAGAAATAATGTTCAATATCTTTAAAGAACTTTTTCTTTTGTTGGGACGTTAACCCTTCCTTGAGAATTCCACCCGCTAAGTAGTTTGCAATGTCCACAAACCATGGGGTGTCATCAAGATTGGAATTTATAGACATTAAGGCCTCAAGGGGAAAAGAGTCATTGATCTCTTGATTCGGATGATCCCCTTGATAAGGATCCTCAAGTCTACTTAGATGATCCGCGGCTAGGTTTTCGGCTCCCTTTTTGTCACGAATTTCGATATTAAATTCTTGAAGGAGCAAAACCCAACGAAGAAGTCTTGGTTTAGAATCTTGCTTAGCCAACAAGTACTTCAACGCGGAATGATCGGTATACACGATGGTGGTAGAAAGGACAAGATAGGGGCGGAACTTTTCAAAAGCATACACTACAACTAAAAGCTCTTTTTCGGTAGTGGTATAATGCAATTGAGCCCCCGTCATTGTCTTGCTAGCATAATGGATTGGTTGGAAGTGTTTGTTCACTCTTTGGCCCAAAACCGCTCCAATAGCAAAGTCGCTAGCATCACACATCAACTCAAAAGGTAGCTCCCAGTTAGGGGTAACCAAGACCGGTGCCTTAGTTAGCTTATCCTTAAGAATATTGAAGGATTCAAGACACTCCTTGGAAAAGATGAAAGGAGTATCTTTTTCCAAGAGGTGGGTCATCGGGCGAGCGATTTTAGAAAAATCTTGAATGAATCGTCGATAGAAGCCCGCATGACCAAGGAAACTTCTCACACCCTTCATGGTTGAAGGTGGAGGTAATTTGGCTATAACATCCACTTTAGCACAGTCCACTTCAACACCGGCTTTTGAGATTTTATGTCCAAGCACAATGTCTTCTTTTACCATGAAATGGCATTTTTCCCAATTTAGAACAAGGCGAGTGTCTTCACACTGCTTAAGCATGCGTTCCAAATTGGCAAGGCAAGTAGAGAAGGAATCACCATAGACCGAGAAGTCATCCATGAAGACTTTCATAGTTTCTTCAACCATGTCATGGAAGATAGACATCATACACCTTTGAAATGTCCCAGGAGCATTGCATAAGCCGAAAGGCATTCTTTCATAAGCAAATTTTCCGTAAGGACAAGTGAATGTGGTTTTCTCTTGGTCTTTGGGATCGATGGGAATTTGAAAATACCCGGAGAAACCGTTTAAGAAGCAGTAATAGTCATTACCCGCTAGACGTTCAAGCATTTGGTCCATGAAAGGAAGGGGAAAATGATTCTTTCTCGTAGCATCATTGAGTTTGCGATAGTCTATACAAACTCTCCACCCTGTAACGAGACGAGTAGGAATCAACTCATTGTTTTCATTGGGCACAACGGTGATTCCGCCTTTCTTAGGCACACAATGGACGGGACTAACCCATTGTGAATCCGAGATAGGGTAGATCATTCCCGCATCAAGAAGTTTGATAGCCTCTTTTTTGATTACGTCATGGATCTTAGGATTTACCCTTCTTTGGCTTTGAATAGTGGGTTTAAATTCGTCCTCCATGAGAATTTAATGTGTGCAAAAGTGAGGATCAATTCCACGAATATCGGAGATTTTCCAAGCAATCGCTTTCTTATGATTCTTTAGCACGACGATAAGTCAAGATTTTTCTTCCTCTTTCAAGTCCTTAGCGATGATGACGGGTGACTTCTTGTTGTCTTCAAGGAAAACGTACTCGAGGTGAGACGGTAAGTCCTTAAGTCCTAAGTCCGAAGGATTTTCGATGGAAGGCGTGGTCAAATTCGGTTCATCGATAGAAATATCCTTAGGAGATGGTGGAGAAATATGGTCCTCATTGAGAAGTTTCTCAATGGTATGCATGTATTCATCCCGATTGGAGGGAGAATCGTCATATTTTAAGTCCACATCTCCCAAAGTTGCTTCAAAGTCTTTGAAAATGAAATCACTTTCTCCAAATGGAGTTAGTGATGGAGCAATAGAGGGAACGGTCTCAACATGGGTAGAGAAGAAGAACCACTTTTACAAGCGTCTTTGAAATGTTCTTCACAAGCCTCATCAAGAACGTCAATAAAATTAACACTCTCATTTTCCGAAGGCTGCTTAGAAAGTTTACCCATGTTGAAGACGATTTTATCGTCACCAACTCTCATGATTAATTCGCACGCGGCTACATCAATGAGAGTGCGACCGGTCCTAAAGAATGGACGTCCAACGATTAATGGAACACGGGGATCCATCTCGTAGTCTACGACAATAAAATCCGCCGGGAAGGTGAATTTGTCGACACCAACAAAGACGTCTTCGGCTATCCCCACCGTATAAGCAACCGTACGGTTAGCTAATTCCAAAGTCATTCGTGTGGGGACTAGCTCGGGGAGAGATAATTGCTTCCAAAAACTTAATGGCATTAAGTTAATACTAGCACCTAGATCGGCTAGGGCCATGCAATTCTCTACTCCCGGGAAGTTGCAAGGAATCAAGAAACGACCCGGATCACCAAGTTTGGTTGGTAATTTCCTTAAGAGCACTGCGGAGCAATTCTCATTAAGTTGGGTCTGAGCAATATCGAGAAGTTTCTCCTTATCACTGAGAAGATCTTTAAACATTTTAGCATATTTGGGCATGTGAGCGAGAGCCTCAGCAAAGGAGATATTGAAATTCAGTTGTTTAAACATCTTGAGAAAGTTAGAAACTTGAATATCATCCTTGTTCTTCAATTTCTCTTTCCTCATCCTTGAAGGATAAGGTATATTGGGTTGAGATGAAGGCTTTGGAATGGAATTCTCACTCACATCCTTGGGTGGTGGAGGGGTAGAAGTAGAAGGTGGTGGAATTAGAGAAGTAGAAGGTGGAGGAGTAGAAGTTGGAGGAATTGGAGAAAGAGACTCGTTTTCCTTTGTCACAATCACCGGTGTAGGTGTAGGAAGCTCGGGTTCCTTTAAACCTTTTCCACTGCGAGTGGTGATTGCTTTCATCTCCCCTCTTGGATTAGCAACGATGTTACTCGGAAGAGAACCCGATCCAGAGGCTTGATTACTTGGGAAGAAAGTAGCCATCATGTTCCTCAAGTCATTCGTTTGACTTGCCAAAGTGTTTCGCATATCAGCTCGAAGATCATTCCCTTGCTTCACCATATCTGCTTTCATGTTGGCCATTTCTCGCTGAAGATTTTGCACTATCGCATCATTAGTCCTCATGTAGGTTTCAACCTCTTGGTGTAATGTAGTGGGTTGGTTGGGAGGAGCATGGTAGGCAGGTGGTTGATAAGCAGGTTGTTGGTAAACTTGGTTATTTCTTTGAGGTGGATATGGGTTTCTTTGGTTTTGATATGGAGTTGGAGCATGAGGTTGGTTTTGATTATTGCGATTGAGGTTGTTTGGGTTTTGTGGGGGAAAACCGAATGGTGAAAGAAAGTTGTTTGAGCGATAGCTGAGCAAGTTGCGGTCACCTTGAGGACGTGCTTGATAGCCTCCTGTAGAATAGGTACCGTTGGAGGCATACACATTTTCCGGATTGTCGTGAGTCGAAGGACAATCGGTGTATGAGTGAGATCCCCCACATATATCACAAGATTGAGTCAAAGCACTAGCTTGGGCAGTGATAGCTTTGGTATTATTGGCGGCTTGGAGAGCAAGTGATTCAACAAGTGAAGTAAGCTTATCAATTCTCTTGTCGCTCTCATTAGTGCTAGCACTAGCCACATTGGTCCGAACACTCTTGGTTTGCACTCTAGACTTGTTCTTAATAATATCCCAAGCGGCATTAGAAGACTTAACCAAAAGATTACCCCCCGAGGTACTATTTAGTGAATCTTGGTCATTCATGCTTAAACCATTGTAAAAAGTATTAATTTGATGTACTTTTGTTAAACCATGTTGTGGACACTTTCGTAAAAGTTCCTTAAAACGGTCCCAAGATTCACTAAATGTCTCATCGTACTTTTTTTCAAAAGTAATGATTTCATTCCGCAAAGCGGTAGTATGTGAGGGTGGGAAAAAGTAGTTGATGAATTTGGTCTCTAAATCCGTCCACGTAAGAATACTTTGTGGCGGTTCCTTATCAAGCCAATGCCGGGCTTGTCCCTCTAAGGAGAAAGGAAAAAGTTGCAAGCGAATTACCTCTTGTGAAACCCCATTATACTTAACCGTATTAGTGAGTGGAAGAAACCTCTTAATATGGTCATGAGGATCATCAATTGAACGCCCCAAGAATGGTTGAGCAGAGACCATTTGAATGAAGCCGGATTTGAGCTCAAAGTTTTTGGCTCCAATAGCGGGTATGACAATAGCATCGTTGTTGCCCTCTACATGTGCTTGCAAAAGTTCGATCATTGGACGATTGTCCGGTAGAGGTTCATTGTTGTCATTATTCATGTTGGGTTGAGGTGGATTATTATTATTGTTGTGTACACCGGCCATGTCTAAGTTATCGAGAGTCTCGGGCTCGGGATGAGACGTTGATCGAGTGCGCATACACCTGCAAAAGAAATAACAAAACAGAAATATTTTTGGTTTTTTAATTTTTTTCTATTTTTAAAATTTTTATATTTTTTAGGATTTTTGAAAATTTTAAAGCAAGGAAAATAACGTTCAAAGATGAACGGATCCCAAAATCCAACGCGTCTCTCACTAAAAACCG
The DNA here is from genome assembly GCA_025667525.1 of Glebionis coronaria. NCBI lineage: Eukaryota > Viridiplantae > Streptophyta > Magnoliopsida > Asterales > Asteraceae > Glebionis > Glebionis coronaria. The sequence continues at coordinate 46,121,515 of CM046877.1, forward strand.
TTAATCTTAACGAAAAGAGCCGGCAGCGGCGCCATTTAATACAAGGTTTTTAAGCTCGTATGAAAGTTCGTTAAACCGATCTTTTCGAATTGATTACCGATTAAAAGTGCGACTCAATTGTTCTTGGTGGAAAGTAAAAGAGATTTATTCTCTATTCTACTGGAAAATATAAATGGGCAAAGTGAATAAAAATAAGCTAAAAACAATTAATTATAATGACGAACAATTTAAAAATAATAAAGCTGGAATTAAACCCAACAATAAAATAACAGTAACAAATATACTAAAAACTGCTCATTCGGAAAGTTACCTTTATTTGGAATAATTCATTTGTTGGAAAAGAAAAAGGCTCATTCCGAATATTCAACTGATTCGGAAAAATATGCTTACTCGGAATAACACTTTACTCAGTATGAAAACCCTTCATTCAGAATAACTTGCTCATGCGGAATAAATCACTTGATTCGGAAAAAACAGTTCATCTGGGATAATTTGATTCGGAAAGACCTTTGGTTCGGAAAAACAACTCACTCGGAATAATGGCTTTATGCGGAATAATGATTGATCCGGAATAAATTTGCTTATTCGGAATAAATTGCTTGACTCGGAAAACACTGCTCGTTCGGAATAAATTTGAATAAAAGGCTCATTCGGAATGTTTGTGCTTATTTGGAATACTAGTTGATCCGGAATAATTTCTTTATCCGGAATATCTGTTCATGCGGAATACACTGTTCATTCGGAATAAGCTTTACTCGGAATAATATGGCTCATGCGGAATGTTTTGCTCATCCGGAATATAGGTTTGATTCCGAATAAAAAGAGGAAATTTAACTGGTTCGGAATAATTATATGCTCATTCGGAATATCTAACTGAAAACCTTTCGTTCGGAATATCTTGCACTCATTCGGAATCTGGGCAAACTTTGAAGACGAAGAACAGGGAGAAAAACAAAACACGAATCTTAACCAAATTCAACCAAGTTTCAACCAAAGATTAAACAAAACTAACCACCAATCATATACTAATGATAAACTTTAAACCAAATCAACAAAAACATAAAACCCACTTGTTTTTAAAGATCAAACTCAACAAAATAAAAACTTAAAACTTAAGAATCAATAAGAAGAACAAGATTAAAAGGAAACTTGTATTAAGGATTAAGGTTTAACAAACAAATTGAAAGATTAAAACTTATAAGAACTTGGAGAAATCAAAAGAAAATAAAATCACCAAACTCCTTAATGGAGTTGGTTACTTACAGAACAAAAGGAAAAAATAAAACAGAAAAAATGAAAAACTAACTCCTCAAATTGTGAGGAGGAGGCCTATTTATAGGTGTGTTAAAGTGGGTTGGTGAGTGGGCTTTCTCCTTTCTTTTAGTCTTCTCGCCTTTTCAGTAAAGTTAACGTTTTCGACTCTTATTCGGGATTTGTCGATGAATAAATTCAACTCGTCTTTTAATTTCTTCGTTTAATAGACTTGAGTTCTTCGACATATAAAAATCTTCCATCTTTGATCCATTTCTTCGATAAATCTTCAAATAGGCCCATTGACTTCAAATCTTTTGCATCTTGGACTATAGACTTTGTCTTTTCGTCTTTTTCTTCAATAAAACCCGTGCAATCCCATGTTTTCTTCAATATTTATCCGGTTGGCTCTGAAAACACAACAAACACACAAACCACGCATAATTCCAAACAAATGATATTAAATACACGTTTTGGTCTCGTTTTAGCAAGAAATAAGTGGTAAAAGGATGGGTGTTTTCACACCTGTCACTTGTGTATGGGAAGAATTGCCACTTACCAATTGAACTCGAACACAAAGCTTATTGGGCCCTAAAGCATTGTAATGATGACATTGAGACCGCGGGAAAACACCAGAAAATGCAATTAAAGGAATTGGATGAATTAAAGGATATTGCTTATGAAAATTCATTGATTTATAAAGAGAAAATAAAAAGTTTCACGATTCTAAAATTAAAAACCGGGTTTTTAACATTGAAGATCAAGTGTTGCTTGTTAACTCAAGATTGAAAATATTTTCCGGCAAGTTGAAATCCCGTTGGTCCGGTCCATTCACCATTACCCAAGTGTTTCCTTATGGGACCATCGAGCTAGCTCAAAATGATGGTCCTAATTTTAAGGTGAATGGACATAGGTTGAAGCACTACTTTGGTGGGGAAGTTCCTTCTTTGAACTACCTCAACCAAGTCACCTTCCCCAATGATAATTAGTATTGAGGGGATCGAGTCGAGCTCATTACTTGGTAATAAAAAACGAGGTGCCTCGTGGGGGAGTCCCATGCTTATCCATGTACATATTATCGCTTTCTAATGTAGCTTATGTGAGGGGATTTGTGCCCTTCCAACCTTTGTGACGTGGTTGTTTGTGCATTGTGGTTTTTAGATGATCATTATCTTCACGATTAGAGCCTCTCGTGTTCGTTTTATGGGAGCACTCGATCGTTTGCTTTGAAGAATTTCTCGATATCCATATGATATATCCTTGATTGTTCTAACCTTATGTTTTTAGCACACTTCATAAACGGCTATTAATTTAACGGTTACACCCTTTCCATGCTAGATTAAGCACTCGACTACGTCTCTAGTATGGGGGTATCCTACCCTTAGACTCGAAACATTGAGGACAATGTTTAACTTTAGTATGGGGGGTGAATAGATACTTTCCTTGCCAAACCTTCACGTTTTCCAAAGTTTATCTTTTTGTTACAAAATAAGGCTAATAATGGCCAAATTTTAAAATTTTTCTAGTATTTCATAAGTGTTTGAAGACACGAATGTAGGTTTTCCGATGGCGAGAATAAGAGTAATTTTTGACTTGACCGTGCGTGTTGAGCACTTAGCTTCGCTTCCTTAACTTTATATTAGGCTAAGTCTCTTAAATGAGGACGAGAAATGATAGAGTTACTTATAAGTTACTATGCTAAACGTAGAGTACTCGTATTCTTTCAAAAACTCATGTGTTCTCGTTGTTTGCTTATTCTCCCTTTGCTTGTATATATATTTTGCTAATAAGTATTGGCTTAGCGGTTTAGTCTTGATTGTTGGTTTCTAGTCTTTTCTAGTAGCTTCCATGTAATTAAATTGGGAAGACATTAAGGTATCGCCAGCGTCACGGTTTTGAAGTATTGGCAACCCGAATAATCGAAAGCTTCACCTAATAATAAGATTTCAAGTGCTCACCTAAATCAAGCAAACAATTTGAAGCTCACAAGGCCGAAAAATCTATGCGAAATTAAAAGTGAACCAATCCTTAATCTTTGAAGCTTTAAAGATCCAAAATTCGCTTTAGTGTGAGGATATACGTCTTTGGCCATAATAAACACCTCATGGCGAGGTTAAATAAAAGGCAAGGCAAGACGGAAGTTAATAAGTGTGTAAACACTTATCCTTTTGCCACTAAAATCAAGGAAAAAACAAGACCTAATCATGTGTTTAATATCGTAAAAGTCGGAATTACGCGTGGTTTTGTGTTTTTGTGTTAAAATAGGTACAAATGATCAAAAAAAGAGAAAACACGGGATTTCACGGTCAAATGTTGAAGAAAAGTCCAAAAAGAGACGAAGACAAAGTCAAAAGATCAAAAGTGTGCCGAAGATCACGAAACCCGGCAAAATCGATACGATTTGAAGAAAAGACCAAAATGCCAAAGATCAAGTTCAAATTTGTTAACGAATTCAAGTCTTTGAAGAATTTTTGTCTTGTGGGTCCCACATTGGATAAATAGGCTCAAAAGCCCATTTAAAAATTTAAAGTATCCACTTTGTGAAATTAGCCTAAAAAGGCCCATTTATGGGATTAGAATGGATGAAATTTGCAAAGGAGTCCAAATTGATTTTATAAACGGATGGAAAGGAGATTGGGCACCCAAGCCCAATGCTTTGCACAATTTTGGGACGGTGGAAAGTTTACTTTTCACACAAATAAACAAAACCTGGTCAATCACTGGTCAAACTCCCCATACGTTCCACACCCTCACACACACGTATCATCTACACACGTGTTTATACTACCTCACCCCACTCACTTTAATTAAATAAAACAACTTTTATTTACCCTATCCCTCTCTCACCATTCGATAACAACAAGAAACTCCCACTCTATCTTTCTCTCCCATTTTTACAGCCAACTCCCCAAACCCTAATTCACAAATTAAACCAATTTTACCCATAGAAAATTGGGAATTTAATCCAAACTTGTGATTCACACGAGTTTGGATTAAATCCACACACAAATCAGAGATAACACCAACTGTGGTCCTCATCTTCCATCCGACGTGGCTTAATTCTCCTTTGTGATTAGTTATCACCACCTCACCATAACCCTTTCACCAATTAAAATCCTCCACCTCAGCCTAAACAAACACAACAAACACACCCACTGCCACTTTGGTGATCCGTGTGATGCGAGGGTTATTCTCAACCGTTGATCAAGTGAAGAGATAAGAGAGAAAGAAGAATGAAGGATTTAAGGGCCAATATTAGTTGCTTAATTTTGAATCCATCAAGAGGGTTTCAGGGGTTTTGCCTATAAAAACCCCCTCCCAATCTGTAATCAGGAGCACTTTTTCTTTATTTTAATTTCTGCAAAAAAAATAGTTTAGGTTTATTGTATTTCTTTCATTTTCAGTATTGTAATTTTCTTTTATTAATTAATGAAAAGTAGTTTTTAATTAAATTTGGTCTCCTTTAAATTTCGTCTCCCTTTAAATTTTTGCAAGTTTAATTATCATCTTCATTAATCTGTTTTTTTCTATTGTTACTGTTCGAGTTATTTATTAATATAAATAAAAAAAATAAAAAAATAATAAAGGAAAGTGAAAAGTATTTTTCCCTACTGGAAAAATATATGGTTCGGTTACTGTTCATTTGTTCGAGAGTTTTGTGGTTGGATTCGAGATGATGAAGACGGTGTTTGTTTTCGGTTCATAAGGGGGTTCAGCACCACCCTTTGTCACAACGGATTCTCCAAAAAGGTTTTATTTCTTTTCTTTTAATTTCTTGTTAAGTGTTAGTTTTGAATTGATAAACTGCTTATTGTTCTTGAGTTTAGTTTGTTTGTTCGAATCTGCTTATTTCGTTTTATATGGTTATTTAGTTTTAACTGAGTAGTTTAAATATATTTTGGGTATTATTCTGTTTGTTCGATTTGGTGATCTGCTTATTTTTTTGGGTGATATGATAAACTGCTAGTTATTTAGGTTGATTTATTTAGTCTTAAGTTTTGCTATTTAATCTGCTATTTGTTTTGACGTTGTTTGGATTTGCTATAGTTTAGGATTGCTGTTTATTTTAATATGCTATTGCTTATTTCGATTTAAATTTGGCTTATCTGATGTAATTGCTTATTTCGGCTTATTGTTTTAGTAGAACTAGGATTGGATTCATTTTATTTGTCTTCTTTTGTTTAGCGTATTTGCATCGTAATAGCTTATTTCAGTTTTTAGTTCACTTATTTGGCTTATTTGTAAATTGTATTAGCTTATTTGGTGATTATTGTGTTGCTGGTACAAGAAACAGACCCTTTTGGTATGTTTTGCTTTTTAATTCAAAAAAAAAATAAAAAAATAATAATAACCAAATTCGTCTGGCCCAGGGATTTGAACCCTGGACCTCTCGCATAATAGCCAACCTCATTAACCAACTCAACTAGCACCCTTTTTGTGTTTATAAATGCACCAATTAATTAATATAGGGCTTTTATATAGCTGTCAGTTTTAATATAGTTTTAATACAAGTTTTTAGTTTAATAAATTTTAAAATATAAAAGTTTAATATTAATTTCCTTTATTCAGTTTAAAAAAAATAAAAAAATAAATTATAAAAAGATAAAAAAAAAATATTTTTAATTACTTTAATTAATTTTAAATTATTTTTAAATTTAGTTATAAAATTAGTTTTCATAAAATTTAGTTTTGTTTAAAAATAGTTTTTATAGATTTCATTTAAAAGTTTTTTTTTAGTTTAAAATTAATTAGATTTAAATTTAGATTTAAAATTTTATTTTAAATAGTTTTCATTTAAAAGTTTTTATTTAAATTAGTTTAACTTTTAAATTAGATTAAATAGTTTTTGTATCAAATAGCTTTTAGTTTAAAATTCCAAAATATATTTTACCCAAAACAAAATTGAGTCTTACGTTTAACCGGAAATCAATTCGAGTCGAGTCGAGGAAACAAACTTTAAATACATACAAAATCCTAGTATTAAAATGGCGCCGCTGCCGCTTCGCTCGTACGATTGACGATTTTTCGTGAAGTCGTTTGGATTTTGGGATCCGTTTATCTTGAACGTTAATTATCTTGCAACAAAATCAAAAACAAAAAAAAAATTAAAAACTTAAAAATACAAAAAAATTAAAAAATCACAAACGCAAATTCTTTCCTAAGATTTGCACCAAAAAAATTAAAAAATAAAAAGTAATACTTTTTCCTAAAAGTATTACACCAAAAAGATTACATATTAATGTTATTTTTCTTAGTTCGATTTCTTTCGTTTTTATTGTGAATATATATTTTTCTTAAAAAAATACAAAAAGATTTTTCTTTTACTATAGTATATTACGTAGCACAATAATTTACCTACTTTTCAAATAAGCCTTAGTTGGGATTTCATCACCTAACTATTGTATTCGCATCCATAACGAAATAAAAAGGACAAAATAGATAAATACTAGTAAGACGTTTGAACTCAAAATATACAAACTATAATGTGTGTATAAGGCGACGCGCTATAAAAGGCCGTCTATGGAAAAAGGTTTTTAAGTGCTTTTTGCCACCTCGTTTCCCCGCTTGCTTGTGCGTATATTGAGAGGGACGACCGATTATTGGTTTGCCAACTCAATTAGTAATTAAGTATATATTTTTGTAGCTTTTTAATATTGCACCTCGAGAGGGAAAATCGTTTTCCTCTCAAAGTCGAACGAGGTCACCTACCTCATTCCAAGTTTTATTTGTATGCGCACTCGCGCGCGTACATACATACCGATTGGTGTACCAAATTCTTCCAATTCTTCCAAAAAGAAGAAGAAGAAGAAAAACAAAAAGACCGTCATTCAAGCCAATCCCGAGAATCGAGCTTTCGACAATACGATGGCAACGGATAATCGACCAATGATTGAGATTCTACAATCTCACGTTGAAGGAAACGATGACGCGATTGTGGTGCCGGATATTGGAGCTAATCATTTTGAACTTAAAACGGGTTTTATTCAAATGGTTTCCGCTACACCATTTTTAGGCCGTACTAATGATGATCCACACGCTCATATCAAACGTTTCATACAATTGGATAATACCGTCAAATACAATGGGGTGCCACAAGAGGCCATTCGTTTACAACTCTTTTGCTTTTTCCCTCGAAGGACAAGCCCGGATTTGGCTTGATAAGGAACCACCCCAAAGTATTACTACATGGATTGATTTAGAGACCAAGTTCATAAACTACTTTTTCCCACCATCACGGACCACCTCTTTAAGGAATGAAATCATTACTTTTGAGCAACAATATGGGGAAACGTTTAGTGAGTCTTGGGATCAATTTAAAGAGCTTTTAAGAAAATGTCCACAACACGGTTTCACTAAAGTGCATCAAATAAATACGTTTTACAATGGTTTAACTCTAAATGTCCAAGACTCACTTAATAGTTCCGCGGGGGGAAATATTCTTGTGAAAACCATGAACGAGGCTTGGTCCATATGTGAAAACAAGGCTAAAGTGCAAACCAAGAGTGTTAGGGCCACTATGGCGAGTGCTAGTTCTAGTGAGAGTGACAAGAGAATCGATAAACTCACTTCGCTTGTTGAATCACTTTCTCTAAAAACCGATGCCCTCAATGGTCAAGTGAATGCTTTGAAAGAAACTAGTGAAACGTGTGAGACTTGTGGTGGACCACATTCATATTTCAATTGTGACCAGGTTTACAATCAACAACAACAAGTTTGTGCTTTCAATACTAATGAAAGGGTTCCATTTAAACAAAATGTTGATGTTAACCATTTGTCTTATAAAAGTACTAATTATTTGGCTCCCCCGGGTTTTGTAGCACCACAAAGACCACCCCCACCCGCCCAAAATAACCAATACCAAAATAGGAACCAAGGTCCTCAAATGGGTAATTTTCAAGGGAATGCAAATCCAGGGAATTTTAATGGTCAAGGGTTTCAACATAATAACCAATGTTTTTATAATAATATCGGTTTTCAACCTCAATATCAAAACCAAGGTTTTCCTAATCAAGGGTTTAATCAAATGAACATGCAAAATCCTCAAATGGACTTGGTTCTACAAAAATTGACCGAACATGAGAAAATAATGAAAGCAATGCAAGAATCTACTAGACAAATGCAAGAGTCCAACGATAAGGAATTTTTGACTATGATTCAAGCCCTTAGACCCCAATGAGCCTTACAATCCAATACCGAGATTAACCCTCGTGCTAATGTGAGTGCTATCAATACTCGAAGTGGAGCCACTTTAGTGGGACCTTCCATCTCTTCGCCCATAAAGGAGAGACAAGGCCCGGAGGTCATAATGAGTAATCCTACTTCCCCTCCGGTGATCCTTCCCACTACCACTCCTAGTACTAGTCCTCTATTGCCGAAAGAGCCTATCCCTACGGTTGTTCAAGAAGCGAGTCCTTCTCCTTCTCAACCTTCAAAGTCTAAGCCTAATATTCCTTATCCATCTAGGTTAGACAAGGATAAAGTGCTCACCAAAGATGACGTTCATGTCTCTAACTTTTTGAAAATGATTTCCAATGTGAATGTTAACATAAGCCTTATTGAAGCACTTGCTCAAATGCCAAAATTTGTCAAAATGTTTAAAGATTTGCTTAATAAGAAAGAAAAAATGGTTGAGCTCGTGAACACCCGTTTAAATGAGAATTGTTCCGCGATTATTCTCAAAGAGCTTCCCGAAAAGCTAGGAAATCCCGGACGATTCGTGTTACCTTGCTCGTTTCCTCAAATCGATGATTGTATGGCTTTAGCGGATCTCGGAGCTAGCATCAATCTTATGCCACTTTCAGTTTGGAAACAATTATCCTTACCAGACCTTGTACCGACTCGTATGACTTTAGAGTTAGCTAATCGAACTCTCGCATACCCTGTTGGTATTGCCGAAGATGTTTTTGTTCGAGTTGGTACATTCACCTTTCCTATGGACTTTGTCGTCGTCGAATATGAGATGGATCCTCGTATTCCGTTAATACTTGGTAGACCATTCTTAAGGTCCGGAAGAGCCTTAGTTGATGTAGCCGAAGGGGAGTTAATTATTAGGGTTCAGGATGAACAACAAGTTTTTAAAATGGGAAAAGTCACAACAAAATCAAATGGAAAAGAGTTGGTCAATATGATTGATGTTCTTAATTATGATAATGAAGAGATTTTTATTAATCCTTTTGGAATTGAAAAGTCTAATCAAAATGATTTTGTGATAAATTCATCCTTTTCCTTAGAGCCTCAAATTTTTGAAACTCCCATTTATGACACCTATAGTGATGACACTTCTTCAAGTGATCACACTATCTTCGGTTTAGACGATTTACCTTTTGACCCACCCATTTTCGACCCACCCATTTATGATACCCCAATCTTTGATACTTACGATGATGATACTTCTTTAAGTGATCTCATTAATTTTGATGACCCACCCCATGATCTTAATGCACCTCATATCTCTATGAGTGATTCTTGCATGAAGACTCCTTTTGACTTTTATACCCCAATTTTAGAAGTCATGACTTTCGAGGAGGATCCTCCACTCTTAGAGATCATTCCGACTTTAGAGGTTATTCCATTTGAGGAGGATTTAGATAACTTTCTAAATACCTATTTTCCTCATGAGGATGAGTTTTCCTATGACACTTATGTTTTCACATCGAGTTTGGAAGAGGACGACCTTCCCACTTTGGATTTTGATGATATTTTGAGCTTAAATGTTACTACCTCTTGCTATTTTCCCGTTAAGGAACCGGTGTTTGATCCCGGAATAGAGACTTTTGTGCTATCATTTCCAAATCACCTTACCTTTCCTTGTAAAAGACTTTTGCCTAAGGATACCCCACTTTTCTTTGACTTGCGTACCACATCGGGGTTTATTTCCTTTTGTGGTGGAAATTATGTGTTTGACCCGGGTGGATTTTCATGGGGTATGCCTTATATGTCTTTGTTTCACCTTTATCATGGAGAGATTTTCCTCCCTTGGAAATCTCGGTTTTTCCATGATTTTCCCATTTGAATGACGACATTCGGGAATTCGAGTCGAGCTAGAGACTCGTGATAAATAAATCAAGCATCGTATAACTAGTTAGATTTTTACCTTTACCATCCTTTCCACCCTTTTTCGCCTTCACCCATTTTCACCAATAAGTGTAGGGGGGGGGGGGGGGGGGGAGCCAAATAGGTTGTTTGTGTGTTGTTGTGTGCAGGGACATGTGCTTAATGATCCACTTTTGGTATTTTTGATGCGACCCGTGTTCCCGTGTTTCCCGTGTACCCGGTTCCTTCGATAAGTTTTTGCTATTGTGATTCAATCATGTATATAAATAAAACAAATAAATGTAATCACTTTAGTTGTCCCTTCCTTAGCTCGATTTTAAACAACGTACTCAATGTCCTAAGTGTAGGGGAGTTTATTCTCCCACATGCTTAAACATTGAGGACAATGTTTATATTAAGTTTAGGGGGGATTTCTATCGAAATTTTAGTGGACTTTTCCATGAATTTGACCCCATTTAACCGGAAAATTTAAACATTTTTCAACGTATTTCAAATTTTTGATCTATTTTGGCCTAGTAGTATTTTTATTTATTTTTCTTTTGTCATCGCATCGTAATAATTTCCGTTTCTAGAATAAAGTCAAAAAAATAATAATGAATAAAATGGATTTAACAAGTTTTGATATCTTTGATATATTAGGCCCGTCGTGAATATTTTGACTCAACTCGAGTTTACTTATCCAAGTTTACTTTAGCTAGTGTCCTTAACCATATGGACCTTAATTGGTTTATTAGGCTAAGCATCCACGAGTCTCATTCCTTGAGATTTTAAATTATGGAGAACGAGATATGATAGAGTTGATAATAAGTTTAAGGGTTAATTTTTGCTTATATGGTTTTTGTGGCTCTTTCTTCCCGCTTGTATATTTAATTGCTTAATAAATGAGGATTTTTGCGGTGTCGATTCAGTATCTTAACTCTTAGCCAAATCTTTAATCTCCTTGTAATTAAAGCATGAACACATTGAGGGTGCCAGCGTTGTGGACTTCCGACTAAGGTGGCTCATAACCACTAAGTAGGTGGTATTCAGACCATGGGACCGCGGAATTTGGCCTACTATATATATCATAAATGTAAAACCCACATTCTTATAATATGGAAATTTAAATAAAGTATGATATTTAAACATTTTATATGAATTTGAGAGTTTTATGTAAGTTTAATAGTAGAGATTTTATTTACTTAATATAATTTAAAGCATAGTTTAATTCTTTCATAAGTATTAAATAAATAAGACTTAGATTATGAAACCTTTTTATCAAATTATCTTATAACCTATACTTTAAATAAAGACAAAGTATAAATGGACATTCTTAAACTAATGTGAATAAATATTTTAAAACTTAGGTTATCTTTGTTTAAAAAGTACACACTTTGTTAAATATACACTTTTTGTAAGACTTGTTAAAATGGGAAAAAGGTAAATTTTTGGTATGTTATAATGGCATTAAAATTGAGATGAAACTCCTTCCCCATTTTTGACTAAGACACACGAAATTTTGTAGGTTTTAGGAATGATTTTGATGATTTTTAATGTGTTTTAATGCAAAGATGTAACATATGTTTCAAGGATTGAAAAACCTAGTTAATGTTATTCCTTAATTCAAGCTTTTAACTAAAATAGAATTTTGCTATATAAAGTCACCCCATGGCAGGCCTAAAACACACAACAAACACTTTTCACCTTGCCTAAACTCTACCAAAATCTCCTCTCATCTCCATTGTTAAGAAAACCTTAAAACCTTAAGGTTGTTCTTGATCTTTCTCCTCTCTAAACCTCCATTCTTGTTACTAAACATCCATTATTATTATTTTGTGTGTATAGTGATTACTATATCATTATACACATCTCATGTAAGTCCTTATAATCCTTATGTCACCTTTATGGCTTTCTTATGTTTTGATTTAATGCATAAACATGATTTCTAGGGTTTTGAAACCCTAAAAATGTGTTTTGGTGATTCAATACCTTAAAAACGTTTTTGTATGTTAGATCTTCTTTTAGACCAGCATAAATATGTTCTAATATAGTTTTATAAAGTTTTTATAAAGATCTAGCTAACCTATGGTGGTCTAGATCATTAAACCGGCTCATACGTAATAATAACTAAGGGCTGTCCAGATTTTGGGTGATCTTGTAAGGGCTGTAAAACGGGTTTTATAACATCTTATTAAGAGTTTCAAAATCTTAAAACCATCTAAAATGAATCTAGTTTTCATAACAGGTCTTAAAACGTTTTGAAGTGGTTTGGAACTATGGTTACCGTGTCGATCTTTGAAAACAGTCCTTAAAAATCAGAATATGAGTCATCTTGTAAGAGTCATATCTTGAGCCTCGGGATAGCTTTTTGAGTGAATCCGGGGTCTAAAACTATCTACTTAGAATTTATTTTTCAAATATGGACTTTATTCAGTGAGTATGGTTTTGGAAAATGATCTTACAGTCGGATCTTCTAAAACAGTCCCTAAATGACGGGTTTTGGGAAAGTGTATAATTAGGGTTTTGAATCACCGAATCATGAAACCTTGTAATCTTTTGTTCTAGAACAGTATGTAAGACATATTTTTATGTATCTTTTAGCCTTGGTGACACGGGAATAGGACTTGTTGCTTTGTATACGATTCCGTGACTTGTTTGTGCTTTTAAGGTACGGATATTCGGTTCTTTATTAAAGAACACTCTTTTACTCTTTCTTACACAACTCCATTTGATAAATCCCTATGCCATTGCTATGCTCCCACATCCTTGGTTTCTGTTTTGATATGATCCTTAAATTCTTTGCCTTGTTATGATTCCGTTATTGTTATGCCTTTATATGTTCCCCATTTGAATACTTATATTTTTCCTAGTTGTTATGCTTTTGAAATGAACCCTTAAGCCCGAGCCATATTTTGTATCTAGTCATGGAGGTACCATGACCATGTCATACGATGCACCGGTGACATGACACTAACTGGGGCGGTGTGATTAGATCCCCGGCGTTCCCTTTTGGTGCACATAATTATTATATTATTGTGAGTGCGGGTGCTGGTCATGAGCTAGTGCACGTGCTATTGACATTTGTTTTGCAGGGAGCGTATGGATGCATCCTAGGTATTTGTTTGATATGATATGATGTGATTTAATGTGATAGGTTTGTGTGTGCAATACACGCTGTCACTTTGTTACATAGGAGTCGCAATCCTAGTACTCATATATGATTATTTGGTTGATTTGGATATGTGATTTGTTATGTGTGCTCGTGGGCTATTCTTGTCTTTCATTAACCCTTTTTATTCATCCACTTAATCATCCTTATGATTCATACATTGTGATACCTTCATTATTGTTATATATTTTGCCTTAAATCATATTTGTTATATCCGTTCGCTGGGCGTTTTGCTCAGCCGTTTCTTTTTCCATGCGGCAGGTATTAAGCGGGAGACGGGGCATTGAGAGAGTTTGGGACTTACCTAGATTCACCCAAGTTATAAATAAATCTTAATACATTTTATGATTTGATACTTTGCATTTTGGACCCCGTTGTTTTGGGGATTTCTGTTTATTAAGATATTACTTTGAGTATTTTGGGATTTAAATTTTTTTTAATTTTAGCCCTTTTAAAATTTGATGTATCTGATGTGACACCATCTTAGTAGCACTTTGACTCTTTTCGGAGCGGGGTGTTACAATTATGGTATCAGAGAGTCTACGACCTAGGATTGACCTGTGAGGATTGGGTAGATTAGGCTTCCATGCGTACTTTGATATTGTTATGATATTTTTGATACGTATTTGTTTCCGTGGAATTTGTCATGTTAGTAGGGAGCTTCGTATTAGGATGTTCCATCTCGATATTACGTCTTGGCTGAGTGGTTGGGTTTACGATTTAAAGTGCCCTCGCTCCCCAAACGTTTATAGAATGGCTTCCTAACTATGATGGCCCGAACAATGACGTCTTCTTCGTACTCTGATATTATCACTTTCTTTGTATATGTGCATTTTATTTTATAAACTTTATATTTTTGTCACCACTAATTCGTTTGTATCTCAGATGGTGAACACACGTCAGAATTCTACCGTCTTTTCCGGTCCCGCGTTTGACGAGGCAGTGCAACGAGCCGTTTCTGCACTAATTCCTGGCCTCACTACTGAAATTACCAACCAAATTCGCCAGAATACTGCTAGCGGAAGCAATGACCAAACTCCTACTATGCATACATGGTTGGAAAGGTTTGGCAAGCAAAAACCTCGTTCCTTTAGTGTTGCTTCTAATCCAGTCGATGCTGAGAACTGGATTGCACACATTGAGAAGTTGTTCGAAGTGTTGGATTGTGGAGATCAGTATAAGGCTAGGTTAGCTAGCTACAAGTTAGAGGGTGACGCTCTGAACTGGTGGAAGGCCTACAAGCAGGCCAAGGGAGGTGATGACTATGTGCTAACTATGTCTTGGGAAAACTTCCGAGATGCCTTTTTCTTGCAATACTTTCCTAAGTCAGAGCAACAGAGATACGAGCGGGAATACCACAATATTAGGCAGAAGGAGGGAGAGCTTACTGGGGACTTTATGAAACGGTTCTTGAGGTTGGCAAGTTTCTTAGGGACAAAGGCGGGTACACAAGAGGAGCAGGCACAGAGGTTCAAATGGGCTCTCAACGATCAAATTGGGGACAACCTTGTAAACCTTGATTTCACGGATGTGGCAGCGGAGGCTGATGCCGCAAGAAATTATGAAATTCATCGAGAAAGGTCAGGGCTGAACAAGAGGAACCGCGAGGGGGATCGCATCCGACCTATGACTCACCATAGCAACAACCACAACAACAATAACCAGCGAGGTTATGACTCTAGGAGGAATGATGGTCGTGGCTATGATAGGCAGTCGGGAAACAACAACAACAATTACCAAAGGCCATATCAGCATAATCGGGGACAATAATACAACAACAACCGTGTTGCGGGATCCTCAAGCCAGAAAAGTCACATGGATCATGCTTCTATTCCTTTATGCAACTCATGTGGGAAGAGCCATCCGGGAAAGCAATGTTACCGTGCAACTGGCGCTTGCTTTGAGTGTGGTGAAATTGGGCATCGGGTAAGAGATTGTCCTAAGAAGGGTGGTTATGGAGGTAGTGGTTCTGGTAATGATAAGTCTACACTCACCAAGGGGCGCGTGTTCACTGCTACTAGGGAGGAAGCCTCAAACTCTTCAGGTACCGTTTCAGGAACCATCTTTTTGAATGATCGTGCTATATTCGTTTTATTTGATACGGGGCGACCCATTCTGTGATAGCGGTATCGTTAGCTAAGCATATTAATATTTCTCCTACGCAACTCGATTATACGTTATCATTATCCACCCCTATGAAAGGCGTAGCTATGATTAATCATGAATATTTAAATTGTCCTCTACGTTTTGACGATAAAATTCGTGCTGCAAATTTGTACCCGTTAGATATGACTGATTTCGACGTAATTTTGGGCATGGATTGGCTTTCTAAGCACCATGCTACTATTGTATGTCCTTCTAAGCGTGTTGTTTTTGGCGAGTTTAACCAACCTGAATTCGTTTACCAAGGTTCGCAGCCTAGTAAACCTCTTAAAATAATTTCTGCTTTGAAAGCCCGTTCTTTGATCTCTCATGGTTGCGAAGGCTTCTTAACTTCCATAAAAGTTGTTTCGATGGATGGTCCTCATCTTGAGAATCATCCGGTGGTTCGGGATTTTGCGGATGTATTTCCTGAAGTACTCCCGGGAATTACGCCGGAGCGTGTAGTCGAATTTGGCATTGAATTAGCTCCGGGAACCGAACCCATTTCTAAAGCTCCTTATCGTATGGCACCGATTGAGTTGAAGGAATTAAAGGGGCAGCTTCAAGAACTTCTTGATCTTGGTTTCATTCGTCCTAGTGTTTCGCCATAGGGTGCTCCGATGTTGTTTGTCAAGAAGAAGGATGGATCTATGCGGCTATGTATTGATTATCGGGAGTTAAATCGTGCTACTATTCGTAATCGTTATCCGCTCCCCCGCATCGATGATTTATTTGATCAACTACAAGGTGCAAAATTCTTCTCTAAAATCGATTTACGATCTGGTTATCATCAACTACGGGTGAAAGGGGAGGATGCCGCTAAGACTGCTTTCCGTACTCGTTATGGTCATTATGAATTCCTTGTTATGCCGTTTGGATTGACTAATGCACCGGTTGTATTCATGGATTTAATGAATCGGGTTTTTCACGAATACTTGGATAAATTTGTCATTGTCTTCATCGATGATATTATGGTCTTTTCGAAGACAAAGACGGACCATGAAGATCATCTCCGCATCATTTTGGAAACTCTACGTCAGAAAAAGCTATACGCTAAATTTTCAAAGTGTGAATTCTGGTTGGAGAAGGTGGCATTTCTGGGACATGTTGTGTCAGCGGATGGAATTATGATGGATCCCGCGAAGGTTGAGGCTATCACTAAATGGCCAAGACCAACGACGGTGACAGAGGTTCGTAGTTTCTTGGGCCTTGCGGGTTATTATCGGCGATTTGTAGAAGGGTTCTCACGTTTAGCATTACCGTTGACTAAACTTATGCGAAAAGGGGAGAAATTTGAGTGGGATGAAGAACGGGAGAAGAGTTTTGAGGAGTTGAAGACGAGACTCGTTTCGGCTCCGATACTTACTCTTCCTTCTGGCACCGGAGGTTACCAAGTTTATAGTGATGCTTCAAAAAAAGGTCTAGGGTGTGTACTTATGCAACACGGTAAGGTTATTGCGTATGCATCGCGACAACTAAAACCGTATGAAGCTAATTATCCTACACATGACTTAGAACTAGCAGCAGTTGTGTTTGCCTTGAAAATTTGGAGGCATTATCTGTACGGGGAAACTTGTGACATTTTCACCGATCACAAGAGTCTTAAGTACATTTTCACTCAGAAGGAATTGAATATGAGGCAGAGGCGCTTGTTGGAACTTCTCAAGGATTATGATGCAAACATTCAGTATCATCCCGGAAAGGCTAACGTAGTAGCCGATGCACTTAGCAGAAAGACGGGAATCTTAGCAGGAATCGAAATGGGACGTGAACTAATCACCGATTTGGAGCGTTTGGATGTTGAGTTTTGTGTTCGCGGCACTAATGGTTTTTGGGCTAGTATGAAGGTTGAGCCTAATCTTATACTACAAATTAAAGAAGCTCAGAAAGATGATGGCGAATTATAGGCTGTGTTGCAGAAAGCTGACGAGAATGAGCATACGAAGTTTCGGGTGGACGAAGAAGGTGTAATCTGGTATGGGGATAGATTGTGCGTTCCAGAGGACCTTACTCTTCGTGAGGCCTTGTTG
Source organism: Glebionis coronaria (assembly GCA_025667525.1). Lineage (NCBI taxonomy): Eukaryota > Viridiplantae > Streptophyta > Magnoliopsida > Asterales > Asteraceae > Glebionis > Glebionis coronaria. Next base: position 46,139,140 of record CM046877.1, read on the forward strand.
ACGGAAGCACACAGTTCTCCTTTCTCCATTCATCTGGGTTCCACTAAAATGTACGGTGATCTAAAACAACATTTCTAGTGGAATGGCATGAAGCAAGATGTGGCTACGTTTGTATCTCGGTGTATGATTTGTCAGCAGGTAAAAATTGAGCATCAGCGTGCTAGCGGTCTCCTACAACCCTTGGATATTCCCGTTTGGAAATGGGATGAGATATCCATGGATTTTGTGACTGGATTGCCGAATACGCAGAAGAAGCATGATGCTATCTGGGTTATAGTGGATCAATTGACCAAATCGGCTCACTTTCTTCCCATTCGGAAGGACTATTCTGTGAGTAAATTGGCAGATATCTTTCGGCAAGAGATTATTCGGTTGCATGGTACTCCAGCAGCAATTGTATCCGATAGGGATCCGCGCTTTACATCTCGATTCTGGAAAGGTTTACAGAAAGCTTGGGGTACTAGACTCAAATTTAGTACAGCATTTCATCCACAGACTGATGGTCAGACCGAACGAACCATTCAGACTTTAGAGGACATGTTGAGGTCTTGTGCTTTGGAATGGACGGGAAATTGGGACGAATATCTATGTCTTGTGGAGTTTGCCTACAACAATAGTTGGCATGCTAGCATTAAGGCAACCCCGTTTGAGCTTTTGTATGGACGTAAGTGTCGTGCTCCTATTTGTTGGAATGAGGTAGGTGAACGCATTATCGAGGGTCCGGAACTTATCGAGGTGACTAACGAAAAGGTTGCCATTGCTAAGGAAAAGCTTAAGGAAGCTAGGTCTCGACAAAAGAATATTGCTGATCGTCATAGGAGAGAGTTATCCTTTAGTCCCGGAGATCGTGTTTTTCTGAAAGTTTCTCCGTGTCGCGGTGTTCGTCGTTTCGGTATTAAGGGGAAACTTAGTCCACGTTTTATTGGCCCTTTTGAGATTCTCGATCGTTTTGGGGAGGTTTCTTATCGTTTGGCTCTACCCCCACAGTTATCTCACGTGCATAATGTGTTCCATGTATCACTTTTGAGGGGATACAAGTATCACCATCTGCATGTCGTTTCATATCCTTTGGATCAAATCCAAGAAGACTTATCTCTAGCCGAGGAGCCCGAGGCTATCTTGGATCGTCAAGAACGTGTTATGAGAAACAAGACCATTCCTTTTGTTAAGATTCTTTGGAAGAATCATCCTGAGCGCGAGGCTACTTGGGAAACCGAGGAATCGATGCGCTCTAGTTATCCTCATTTCTTCGCATAATTTGGTACGTTTCATTCCGTTTATTTCATTTTCCTTGTTGATTATTCTATTTTAATTTCGAGGCCGAAATTTTTCTTTTAGGGAGGAGGAATTGTAGAATCCATAACACTACTTTAATTTCGGAGACGAAATTTTCTTTTTAGAAGGGAAGAGTTGTAAAACCCACATTCTTATAATATGGAAATTTAAATAAAGTATGATATTTGAACATTTTATATGAATTTGAGAGTTTTATGTAAGTTTAATAGTAGAGATTTTATTTACTTAATATAATTTAAAGCATAGTTTAATTCTTTCATAAGTATTAAATAAATAAGACTTAGATTATGAAACCTTTTTATCAAATTATCTTATAACCTATACTTTAATTAAAGACAAAGTATAAATGGACATTCTTAAACTAATGTGAATAAATATTTTAAAACTTAGGTTATCTTTGTTTAAAAAGTACACACTTTGTTAAATGTACACTTTTTGTAAGACTTGTTAAAATGGGAAAAAGGTAACTTTTTGGTATGTTATAATGGCATTAAAATTGAGATGAAACTCCTTCCCCATTTTTGACTAAGACACACGAAATTTTGTAGGTTTTAGGAATGATTTTGATGATTTTTAATGTGTTTTAATGCAAAGATGTAACATATGTTTCAAGGATTGAAAAACCTAGTTAATGTTATTCCTTAATTCAAGCTTTTAACTAAAATAGAATTTTGCTATATAAAGTCACCCCGTGGCAGGCCTAAAACACACAACAAATACGTTTCACCTTGCCTAAACTCTACCAAAATCTCCTCTCATCTCCATTGTTAAGAAAACCTTAAAACCTTAAGGTTGTTCTTGATCTTTCTCCTCTCTAAACCTCCATTCTTGTTACTAAACATCCATTATTATTATTTTGTGTGTATCGTGATTACTATATCATTATACACATCTCATGTAAGTCCTTATAATCCTTATGTCACCTTTATGGCTTTCTTATATTTTGATTTAATGCATAAACATGATTTCTAGGGTTTTGAAATCCTAAAAATGTGTTTTGGTGATTCAATACCTTAAAAACGTTTTTGTATGTTAGATCTTGTTTTAGACCAGCATAAATATGTTCTAATATAGTTTTATAAAGTTTTTATAAAGATCTAGCTAACCTATGGTGGTCTAGATCATTAAACCGGCTCATACGTAATAATAACTAAGGGCTGTCCAGATTTTGGGTGATCTTGTAAGGGCTGTAAAACGGGTTTTATAACATCTTTTTAAGAGTTTCAAAATCCTAAAACCATCTACAATGAATCTAGCTTTCATAACAGGTCTTAAAACGTTTTGAAGTGGTTTGGAACTATGGTTACCGTGTCGATCTTTGAAAACAGTCCTTAAAAATCAGAATATGAGTCATCTTGTAAGAGTCATACCTTGAGCCCCGGGATAGCTTTTTGAGTGAATCCGGGGTCTAAAACTATCTACTTCGAATGTATTTTTCAAATATGGACTTTAATCAGTGAGTATGGTTTTGGAAAATGATTTTACAGTCGGATCTTCTAAAACAGTCCCTAAATGACGGGTTTTGGGAAAGTGTATAATTAGGGTTTTGAATCACCGAATCATGAAACCTTGTAATCTTTTGTTCTAGAACAGTATGTAAGACATATTTTTATATATATTTTAGCCTTGGTGACACGGGAATAGGACTTGTTGCTTTGTATACGATTCCGTGACTTGTTTGTGCTTTTAAGGTACGGATATTCGGTTCTTTATTAAAGAACACTCTTTTACTCTTTCTTACACAACTCCATTTGATAAATCCCTATGCCATTGCTATGCTCCCACGTCCTTGGTTTCTGTTTTGATATGATCCTTAAATTCTTTGCCTTGTTATGATTCCGTTATTGTTATGCCTTTATATGTTCCCCATTTGAATACTTATATTTTTCCTAGTTGTTATGCTTTTGAAATGAACCCTTAAGCCCGAGCCATATTTTGTATCTAGTCATGGGGGTACCATGACCATGTCATACGATGCACCGGTGACATGACACTAACTGGGGCGGTGTGATTAGATCCCCGACGTTCCCTTTTGGTGCACATAATTATTATATTATTGTGAGTGCGGGTGCTGGTCATGAGCTAGTATACGTGCTATTGACATTTGTTTTGCAGGGAGCGTATGGATGCATCCTAGGTATTTGTTTGATATGATATGATGTGATTTAATGTGATAGGTTTGTGTGTGCAATACACGCTGTCACTTTGGTACATAGGAGTCGCAATCCTAGTACACATATATGATTATTTGGTTGATTTGGATATATGATTTGTTATGTGTGCTCGTGGGCTATTCTTGTCTTTCATTAACCCTTTTAATTCATCCACTTAATCATCCTTATGATTCATACATTGTGATACCTTCATTATTGTTATATATTTTGCCTTAAATCATATTTGTTATATCCGTTCGCTGGGCGTTTTCCTCAGCCGTTTCTTTTTCCATGCGGCAGGTATTAAGCGGGAGACGGGGCATTGAGAGAGTTTGGGACTTACCTAGATTCACCCAAGTTTTTAATAAATCTTAATACATTTTATGATTTGATACTTTGCATTTTGGACCCCGTTGTTTTGGGGATTTCTGTTTATTAAGATATTACTTTGAGTATTTTGGGATTTAATAAAAGTTTCATTTTAGCCCTTTTAAAATTTGATGTATCTGATGTGACACCATCTTAGTAGCACTTTGACTCTTTTCGGAGCGGGGTGTTACAATAAATAAGTAAGAATAAGATTAAAACATGACCTCAAGGAGCCTTAGGGTGTGAGGCATGTAGCACGAACCTTGTCATTAGAGCCTTAGGATGTATGACATGGTAAGTGTTGAATAAAAATTGATTCAAAAATCAATTCCCTCGTTTATCGTTCAAGGAGCCTTAGGGTGTGGACAATAGACGGGGAGCATTTTTACATCTTAAAGAGCCTAAGGGTATATGATGTGAACTTTCTAAACTCCACAATAAGTCTACATGACTTTGGAGGAATAATTAATAAGTAGTACTATTGGCAAAATTTTAGGTCCGGGAATTTATTCCCCAAATCGTGTTAAATCATACTTGATGTGGGCTTACTTTAGTGACAACGTTTTTTAGGACGAGGTTAGGTTTTGAGTGTCAGGTTTGCACCGTTTGGCCTTCATTTTTGGAATAATAACTATCAAATAAGTCAAATAAGCCTACGGGTGAATGACAATAAATAAAATCTAGAGATACAAAGTAGGAATTGGAGAAAGAGTATTACACAATTGTCTTATATAAGTGGTTTTAACTTGAGGACTTATGATAAACAATGATCTCGTTTTTGAGATTGGTATGGGGAACGTGAAACTTGAGGGTGATTAATATTCATGACACCAAAGCCCTAATCTAAGTCTTAGATTTCTTTACGAGTTTCTTCCATCAATAATTTCCAAGTAATAAATTGTTACAACTTTTGTCTCCTTTCAAGTTTTTATCTCTCCGTCATAGTAATAATAATAAAGGCTAAGATGGGTTAATAAGGAGAAAAATGTAACTTTATACTTAAAAATAATGCATTGCATGGGGTCATTGCAATGGTCAAGTGTAGGGGATTTAATAAGTGTGTAAACACTTATCCTTTTGCCACTAAAATCAAGGAAAAACAAGACCTAATCATGTGTTTAATATCGTAAAAGTCGGAATTACGCGTGGTTTTGTGTTTTTGTGTTAAAATAGGTACAAATGATCAAAAGAAGAGAAAACACGGGATTTCACGGTCAAATGTTGAAGAAAAGTCCAAAAAGAGACGAAGACAAAGTCAAAAGATCAAAAGTGTGCCGAAGATCACGAAACCCGGCAAAATCGATACGATTTGAAGAAAAGACCAAAATGCCAAAGATCAAGTTCAAATTTGTTCACGGATTCAAGTCTTTGAAGAATTTTTGTCTTGTGGGTCCCACATTGGATAAATAGGCTCAAAAGCCCATTTAAGAATTTAAAGTATCCACTTTGTGAAATTAGCCTAAAAAGGCCCATTTATGGGATTAGAACGGATGAAAGTTACAAAGGAGTCCAAATTGCTTTTATAAACGGATGGAAAGGAGATTGGGCTCCCAAGCCCAACGCCTTGCACAATTTTGGGACGGTGGAAAGTTTACTTTTCACACAAATAAACAAAACCTGGTCAATCACTGGTCAAACTCCCCATACGTTCCACACCCTCACACACACGTATCATCTACACACGTGTTTATACTACCTCACCCCACTCACTTTAATTAAATAAAACAACTTTTATTTACCTTATCCCTCTCTCACCATTCGATAACAACAAGAAACACCCACTCCATCTTTCTCTCCCATTTTTACAGCCAACTCCCCACACCCTAATTCACAAATTAAACCAATTTTACCCATAGAAAATTGGGGATTTTAATCCAAACGTGTGATTCACACGAGTTTGGATTAAATCCCCACACAAATCGGAGATAACACCAACTGTGGTCCTCATCTTCCATCCGACGTGGCTTAATTCTCCTTTGTGATTGGTTATCACCACCTCACCATAACCCTTTCACCAATTAAAATCCTCCACCTCAGCCTAAACAAACACAACAAACACACCCACTGCCAGTATTGTAATTTTAGGTATTGTAATTTTCTTTTATTAATTAATGAAAAGTAGTTTTTAATTAAATTTGGTCTCCTTTAAATTTCGTCTCCCTTTAAATTTTTGCAAGTTTAATTATCATCTTCATTAATCTGTTTTTTCTATTGTTAGAGTTATTTATTAATATAAAAAAAAAATAATAAAGGAAAGTGAAAAGTATTTTTCCCTACTGGAAAAATATATGGTTCGGTTACTGTTCATTTGTTCGAGAGCTTTGTGGTTGGATTCGAGATGATGAAGACGACGTTTGTTTTCGGTTCATAAGGGGGTTCAGCACCACCCTTCGTAACAACGGATTCTCCAAAAAGGTTTTATTTCTTTTCTTTTAATTTCTTTTTAAGTGTTAGTTTTGAATTGATAAACTGCTTATTGTTCTTGAGTTTAGTTTGTTTGTTCGAATCTGCTTATTTCGTTTTATATGGTTATTTAGTTTTAACTGAGTAGTTTAAATATATTTTGGGTATTATTCTGTTTGTTCGATTTGGTGATCTGCTTATTTTTTTGGGTGATATGATAAATTGCTAGTTATTTAGGTTGATTTATTTAGTCTTAAGTTTTGCTATTTAATCTGCTATTTGTTTTGATGTTGTTTGGATTTGCTATAGTTTAGGATTGCTGTTTATTTTAATATGCTATTGCTTATTTCGATTTAAATTTGGCTTATCTGATGTAATTACTTATTTCGGCTTATTGTTTTAGTAGAACTAGGATTGGATTCATTTTATTTGTCTTCTTTTGTTTAGCGTATTTGCATCGTAATAGCTTATTTCAGTTTTTAGTTCACTTATTTGGCTTATTTGTAAACTGTATTAGCTTATTTGGTGATTATTGTGTTGCTAGTACTTGCTGGTACAGGAAACAGACCCTTTTGGTATGTTTTGCTTTTTAATTAAAAAAAAATAAAAAAAATAATAATAACCAAATTCGTCTGGCCCAGGGATTTGAACCCTGGACCTCTCGCATAATAGCCAACCTCGTTAACCAACTCAACTAGCACCCTCTTTGTGTTTATAAATGCACTAATTAATTAATATAGGGTTTTTATATAGCTGTCTGTTTTAATATAGTTTTAATACAAGTTTTTAGTTTAACAAATTTTAAAATATAAAAGTTTAATATTAATTTCCTTTATTCAGTTTAAAAAAATATAAAAAGATAAAAAAAATTATATTTTTAATTACTTTAATTAATTTCAAATTGTTTTTAAATTTAGTTTTCATAAAATTTAGTTTTGTTTAAAAATAGTTTTTATGGATTTCATTTAAAAGTTTTTTTTAGTTTAAAATTAATTAGATTTAAATTTAGATTTAAAGTTTTATTTTAAATAGTTTTCATTTAAAAGTTTTTATTTAAATTAGTTTAATTTTTAAATTAGATTAAATAGTTTTTATATCAAATAGCTTTTAGTTTAAAATTCCAAAAGTTGTAGTCACCAAAAACGAACTAAGTCTTACGTTTAACCGGAAATCAAATTCGAGTCGATTTGTGGAACGAAAATTAGACATAAAAAGAATTGGCAAAATTCTTAGTATTAGAAATAATTAAAGCTCCATGGTGGAGTTGAATAAAAGATGGAGGTAAACCTATGATAATAAGGCCCATCCGTTAGGGGGCGTATAAAAGTCTTGATAATAAGTCTCATGTTCAAAACCGTTATAAAACCGTGTTTATCGATCCTTCTTGTTGACTTAATTTTTTGACATCGTTGTCTTAGGGGGAGGGGGTTATAAATTCGATGGTCTTGGTTACACCATTATGGCTGTATTTTTGGACCTTAATCTCTATCATCGCATAAGTAAAAAATGTATCCTCATGAACATTCAAGACAAAAATAAAATATAAGAGATACCACCTAGGATTAAGGGAGTCTAAGTACGTGATTAGGGCATATGAGTAGTGTTAGCATTACTAACTTATAATGACAATGATCTCGTTACACGCTTGGCATGGAATTGGGTGAAAATCAAGGAAAACGAAATTGTTTCTAACAAGCATTCACGTGTTCTTATTCTATGAACCTAAACGTCCCATTTTGCGATGAAAATCATACATTATGTCTAAAACACAAGTAGTAGCAAGTAGTAGTAGTGTAGTAAGCTTATGATTCAATAGAAGTGCATAAAATGAGTTTTGGAGGTGCTACAATTCTTTATTCTAGCATTGCGCGAGGGCACGACAATGGTTTAGTATAGGGGAATGATGAGACTGCTTTTATATATAGTCTCATTGTCCAAAACGAGCTTAAAATGGTTAAAATATCATAAAAAGTGCCAAATATATGCTTGTGTTTGTTCAATGTGTATTTTAGGTATGGATATCGAGAAAATGACAAAAGATCACAAGAATCAATAACAAACGAACACGGGAAAAGAAGCCGCACAATGAACAGGCCCTAATGTTGAATTTCCAAGAAAAGACCTTGAAGAATTGAAGATTGTACAAGAAGGGTCCTTCATTATTAAAGAATTGACACTTTATACCCTTGTTTATTCATATTTACAAGTTTGGTCCCTAAAGTTTGTCAGATTTACAAAAGGACCCTCAACTTTGAAGAATTGGCAAGAATGGTCCCTCAAAAATGAAGACTTGTCACTTTTTGTCCTCCATAAAGTCAAAGATACAAGTAAAGACCCTCAACTTTGAAGAAATGGCAAGGATGGTCCTTGAAAATCAAAGAAAATACAAGAAACACCCTTGTTTATATTTGGAAAATGTTTTTGTGGCTGAAGTATGAATCTTAAAACTTCATCAACAAAGGAATATTGGTTTTGAGCTGTTTTTAACTTAATGTGCATACAAAATGAAAACCAAAGGGCTAGAACTGCCATGACACCCAAACCTAACCCATCAGTCATATTACGCCACCTCACCCTCCCATGCCAGCTCACTTTTAATTAATCTAATCTTTCTTTTAAACGAATTTTAGAACTGGGTAACATACACTGTTAACCCAAAAATTATCAAACCCCCATTTCCAACACCCATAAAACCTAATTTTCTCTCATATTAAATCACATGAATTATGATATGATCTATTCCAGATCATTGATTAGCAACTTTTTAATCACATTCCCCCATCCAGCTCATCTCATATGATCACATGAACCATCCCCTGCCCCACATATCACAAGAAACCAAAAAAAGACAGAAGATCAACGATTGAGGATTCCTTCGTGTTCCCAGTGTCTTCACTGATGGCCAAGATTATCTCTATCAAAATGGCATCTTAGCTACAAGCCAAGAAATCACATGGTATAATTCAAAAATCAGCATATTCTGATTTTTATACGAATCTTACAAAGGCAACAATGGAAGATCATCAATCAGGGTTAGCTTGAATTGTATTTTTCTAGAAAGATCTTGTAACCCCTATATAAAGGGTGTTAGGCATTAGCATTTTTTTTTGTTCTTGTTTTTCTTTTCCCAAGTCACAGCTTGTAAACCCCCTTTTATTGATGAATGAAAAGTGGTTGAGTTTTTGTTGATGAAAAGAAACGAGTTCCCATTTACTTTCCCTGTTTGAGTTACAAAATCTGTTTGAATTGTTATCTTCATGTTTTAAGCTTTATCATTCTCTTTATTTACATTGTTGGTTCACCATTAATTTAAGATTCCAAAATTTTACAAAAACGGCAAAGAGTGTTTCCAGCCTTGTGACTTGGAGTTCCTTGTTGTTTATTGTGAAAGAAAGTGAGATAGAAACGAATTTAGTTTTTTTGGTTAAGAGGCAATAGAATCAACATCTTGCAAATGAAGTCTAGCTCAGTTGGATGGATGCATTTGGTTATAGTCTCCATGTGGGGGAGGTCAGGGGTTCGACTCCTGTCATTCCCCATATGGGGGATTTTCCCAGAATTGGCAGCCGGGTTTGAATCCCATCGCAATGTCTTGAAGCCCCTTAATGGGAAACTGGATGGCTAGCATGGGGGTTGATATTCTCTTCGTGAGATGATTCAAACTCGGGTCGAGAGACTTGGTGCCTCGGTGGCACGCAAGATACTCCGCTGCACCAAACTGCCGTTCAAAAAAAAAATAGAATCAACATCTTGGCTGTTGAATTTAAACACGATCATAGTCCACTGATATTTCATAAATATCAAGGGACGGTGAGTGGTGGGATTCGGCAACACAATTTGTGGCGTGTTTGCTCCTCTCAAAGAGAAGTTTTCTTGTTTAAATACCAATGTTTATAAAGTTTCAAAAAGTAAAAAAAAAAATGTAAACAAAAGAAAAAAAATATATATATCAGTTGGGTATAATATTATTACTGTTTGTTCGTCAGTTGCTAACCTTGTCAGGTAAAAGGAAGCTTGTGACTAATTCGCCGTCACATAAGCTCAAAAGGCTAGAGTGTAGACGTACGTTCTTGCAGTTAGTTTTCTTCCTCTCCTTTTTATTTCCGTTTATTGCTTATTATTTACTGGTCATGAGAGTTTGTTGCCTGGTAGTTTTGTTAGTTTCATGGTATTTGACTTTGGATTGAATGGCTTAAGTTCTCTAAGTTTAATCTGTCACAAAAAAGTAAACAGTAGGTATCATTTGGGTCTTGTCTTTTTGTTTTATTTGTTTAATCTTGGTGTTATGATTTGGTGATAATTTGTTTTCTTGGTATTGATAGGCTACGATTGTTTATTGTGGTTTCAAGTAAGTGCTTTGAAAAATCTATTTCCTAGATTAAAAAGGAGTAATCACTTTAACAGTCCACTGTTAGTAATAGGTTGCCTGCTAGTTAGCTTTGCCCGTTGTAGCTCAAGCGTGATCTGTTGAGTATTACTGGTTCACCGAAAAAGAGAGTAAAACAAACAAGGAGGGGTGACTAGGTTTGCGATTCGTGTTGTAGGGATTTGTGGTTATGCATATTAGAGTAACACAGCTTACCATTGAAGTCCAAAAAGTTTCATGCCTTAATTGCCCAGTGTTTTGTGTGTAGTAACTTTCTGCTGTATATCAGTAATTTAGGCGTCTCCAGTCGCTTGTATTGTCTTTTGATAAGTTGTGTGTAAGTTTGAGCGTAACTTGGATCAATAGCAATCTCATTAAGTTAAGATGACCATAAGCAATCACCGAATAGTATCTGCGTGTCATATTTGATCCCATAGCCCTTCATCATTATAATTCTTGGTGATTTTTGCCAATATTAGAGTTTCAGTCGTGGTCACTCAAGGAAGGTAGGTTTGCTTTAGGCATGCGTTAAGCTAAGACTTCAGTTAGTGCAACTTCAGGGTGGTTTGAGTAGTAGATAGACCTACTGTTTACTTATATCGCACCCACTTTCTCTATTGTAATTGAGTGAGTAGTTAGAAGCTTTTTGATCATAATCTGAGCTAGGAGTTTAAGTGCATAGGTTTTAGTAGGTGAAATCTTGACTGATAAGTTTGCCTTGTTGCACTTGGAGCCTTCAGAATTCGGTTATTTGCTCGTTTCATGTATATTGTGATTCTTGAGTTAAACTGAATCTTGATTGCTGTTGTTGTCGTGTCTGTATTTGACTCCTCACACCACAACTTGGTGTGAGGGTGCCGTTGTTCCCCCAAACACAACCTAGACTCATTATCATCCCAAAGATAGCAAGAACAAAGAACCAAGAAAAAAAGTGAGCAGTTGAAGTCTGGTGGTTTAAGCATTAAATTCGAGCTGTACTTAAGTTAAACCCGTCTTGTTTTTTGAATTGGGAATTAATACATTACAGTAAACAAGTGTTTGAAAGAAAAAACAAACAAAAATTAAAAATCCACTAGCTCGGCTTCGAACCCCTGACCTCTCGTAGGAGGGCTCAGGGTCCTTACCGGTGTGCTAGCTTTAATCTTGTGTAAACATCTACAAGGTCCTTTACTTATACACGTGTTAGTAGTGCTTAATAATAAAAAGCCGTGAGCTTTTTAAGCTGTTTTAGCTTATTGGCTGCAATCTTTTAGGTTGTTTAAATTTTTCCCGTGGCTTAATAGCACTTAGTAATTTTTTTGTTCAAAAAGTAGATTTTTCTCGTTTTTATTTAATTTTCTATCATTATTTTTAGGTTTAAATTTCTAAAGTAATTTAAAAATAGGAAAAAGTGTTTTAAAAATTTAGAAAAATATTTTTTAAGTTTTAATTAATCTTTTCTAGGTTTACATTCAAAAAAGTTTTCATTTTCACTTTTTTATCATTTTTATTTAGTTTTGGATTTTAATTAAACTTTAAAATTTAATATAAAATAATTAAAAAGTTTTTGGAAATTTTTATTTTCATTTTTGTTTTAATCACATTTTTCTTAGCTTAAATTACTCCCCGGTCGGAATAGGTGGGTTAATTCCTTCCCTTAGAACCGTACTTGAGAGTTTGGTTAATTTTAGTGTACTTTCATTTTTTTTTCGATTTTTCGATTTCGCGTGTTTTACGTCGTAGGGTAATTTTTAGCATAATCCGTCATTTTCTTTCTCCTTTCCATCAATATTAATAACAAAAGTTAATCAATTCTTAACAAACACATTAAACCTCCTCGAGAATGAACTCACAAAAGAGTCATAAGGGTTTACGTTTTCCTAAACGTACGCTTAGTACTTACCTCTTTTACCTCGATTTCCTAAACGAGTGTGAAATTACAACTATCAAGATATTCGCGGTTTTAGAGCAAGCGGAGTCGTCGTGTCAAAGCTTGGCGTGATGTAGGGCCGTCCCGTAAGATATGGAGGCCCTGTACCATTATTGTAAATAGGCCTTCGGAAAGACGAAGTGTTCCGATACTCAACGACTATTAACTCGACAATGCACTGCTTTTGTTATTGATTAAACATATTTCTAACCGTATTTTTATGTAAATACCTATTTTTAGGCGCAACCATCGGGTATACTAAACACTTTACAACGAACTTTAAAGTATTACATCTAAGATGTCTTAAAATAAATTAAAGCGCAAAGACATATTTTTAGGACCTCTTTCAAGGCTAAGAAATGGTTTTGTTGAGGAATTTGAATTTAGTTTATAAATTTAGGAAACTAACAGCTAAAAGACAAACAAAAATTAGGACCCACTTAAAACATTGTATTTTCAGCTTTTGGGTTATCTTCCTCACTAAAATTCCAAAACATGTGTTACCTTTTCCACCATTAAACTCAGTAACAAGCTTGTCTTTTTCTATTGGTTATATAGATCTTATTATCGTATATCCTAAATCATCTTCAAACTAAAATAAATCCGCCAAAAATGATTATATAGTCAAACTGAAGTTTAAAACATCGGAGGCCTCTAAAAATCGGCGACCCTGTGTCGTCGCTCTTGCCGCAGGCGCACATGCTTAAATCCGGTCCTGGCGTGATGCTATGGCGCGAGAAAAGGGAACGAGCAGGACATCGTGGGTTGGCGCTATGGATACCAGCCCACACCATACAATTTTCTATATTTTTTAATCTAACAGATATATAGCCCATATTGCACAAAAAATACCTCATATGACACCAGAAATGGTATGGCTCACCAGTACTACTTAAAACTGGTGTCATTACTCATTTTGCTGACGTGACACCACTTTTTAGCTACGACACCACACTTATGGCACGATGACTCCCTATGCTCTTGGTGTTTATGTTTGCCAAGATAATCGCAAAAATCAAGTTTGTCCGTATCATTAGCATATGATTTGTTATATGAACAATGTAAAACCACAACTTGACTTTATCTTCAATAAGATATTATTTGAAACAAATTATATATTCTCACGTGTCGTATATGGAGGTGATTTCATTTTTTTTGAGTTTTTTTATATACTTGCAACCTCTCTAGGAGTAGAAGATGATGTTGAGCATCAAGACAAAAATCTTCAAAAAGAAGTCAAGCTTTAAATTAACCGTTTATGGTGTTTTCAGTTATGACTAAATTAAACGTTTACTAATCATTTTATTTGTTATACATACGATTATAATGAGCTATATGATGTACTATTTAAAAAGTGTATATACTCATCTTAACTCCAGATCTAACTCAAAACAAAAAAATTAAAATAAACATACCAAATCTCAACCATTAGATCATTCTAATCTAAACTTTACTCCAAACCAAATGTGTAATCTTGACCATCTATTTTTTTAACAAACTTTTACAACAACTTATTAAAAAATCATATTTCTAAATTGAAATATCTTTCAATTTGTTTATTGTTTTCATAATCTAATTTCATCATATTTTCTAAAAAATTATTCTCTTTAATTTAACATTCGTTTTGATTTATTTACAATTTTTTATTTTTAATGAATGTACTTATCTAAATTTAAATTTTGTACACTTTAATATTATTTTGATTGTCAAAATATAGTCATCGAATATATGTCGATATATTGTGCGAGTAGCATGCTAGATATCTAACAGAAGATAAATATGATACAAATAACGCTGATGGGAGCGGAGGTAAAGTCACCCGCGACTTTATGAAGTCGCGCACGACTTACCGTCCCTCCATAAACCTACTCACGTGCGACTCGTTTTTTTCTTCACAAAAAACCCAGGGAAAGATTGAACCTACGAGAAACAAAATGGCATGAACCGAAAAACTGGTTGGATTCGGTTTTGTTTCTTTTATGGTAGGAAATGAGCCTACTTCTTATTTAGAATTTGTAACTTCTTTGAAAGGGTATCAACGGAAAGAAGCTATTAAAAGTAAAATAGACTCTATTTTACAAAAGTAAACCTAGAAGCTCGTGGATTTACCTCAAGTTTGTAAACTACTAGGCTATAAATGGATCTTCAAAAAAAAAGATGAAAGTCGATGACACCATTGACATGTGCAAAGCAAGATTGGTAATTAAAGAATTTAGACAACGAGAATGTCTAACTTCCTTTAATCCTAATTCACATGTTACACGAATAAAATCATATAGGAGGGTAATTTATTGTCGCATTATGAAATTTTGGAAGTTCCTTATGTGGATGTGAAAACGATATTTTTTTGGTATACTTAGGTTTCTGACTCGACATTGTGAGTCGACTAATCCCAGGGCGACTACCCTTTTGGATAGCCCGGAGTCATCGCAGGTGAACCTCCATGGCCACCCCCAAGTGTACACACCTAGTGAGGTTTGAATCATTGACTTCTTGTTTGAGAGTCAAAGACCTTACCATGAAAACAAAGATTTCTAAAAAAAGATTTAGAAAAGGACCTATACCTGAACTAACCTAAGAGTTTCATGGTTCCTATACTAGAGAGAAAAGTTTCTATGCTCATTAAGTCATTATATGGCCTAAGGCAAGCTCCCAAACAATGACATCAAACTTTTTGACCATATAATGTAAGAATGTGGATTCAAAATTAATGTATGTATGTTTGATCAATAGTAAATATGTACTCTTGTGTTTATGCAAAGATGAGATCCTTATCATTAAAAGTGATAACAAGATGAATAAATCAACCAATGATAGATTGGAGTCAAGATTTAACATAAATCTCATTAGTTTTTGGGTTTGTTTTGAACCCATATAGATTGTTTTGAAGTAAAACATTAAGAAAACAATATTATTGAGAGGTTTAATGTGGGGGATTCCGGCTAAGCCAGAGTCCAATGACGTTTTTTAAATCTATTTAAAATAGTGGTAAATGTGTTGCCCATTTTGAATAGTCAAAGAATATTGGGCATCGTATGTGTTTAATGACGTATGTGTAAACTGATTAGAACTTATAATCATGTTAAATAGATATAGTAGTAATTCAAGTGGGGAACATTAGAATAAGTATTACTTGAGTACTATGATATTAATAACAATGCATTATGGAAGATATCCGACTACTATCAAGTGATAGAGTAACGCAAATATGAATTCTTACATATAAGAATCTAGATCTAATAGAGCGGATGTATATATGCTAAGTGGAAAGCTATGTCTAAGAAATATTGAAAGTATTTCAAAGGGGCGGTTATAGCTAAATCTATGATGAAATATGAATTTATTATTTGAGATAAATTTACAGAATATGCGGGAAAGTTTTCGCTAAGTCGTAAAGGTCATACCAAGATGGCGTATACCGGTAACATCCATGTTTATAAATTTTATAGTCAATAAAATTTAACAGAGCTCGTATCACAATGTAAAATGGTAAGTTGAAACATATCCATCATAGGTTGTGATTATTGCGACAACTACTCTCAACTAGAGTTATCACGATTGATTATCTAAAGTCAAAGGATAACATCGCGGATCCGCTTACCAAAGGCTTAAGCAGAGAGTTAGTTAGTGAGTTGTCTAAAGGAATGAGACTAATGTCCTTGAAGGAATGAGTTTCTATGAAAGAAAACCTAACCCAGTTGACTGGAGATCCTAAGATCTGGGTTCAATGGGAAAACATAATCATAGAAATATGGAGGAAGTCACGTAAATGTGGGGGAGTTACTTAATACAATAACTTTCCTAGCCCATTCCTAAAATAATGTGAATTGTTGAGAGGTTAAACATATGACTTAATGATTCAGGATAAAATCATAAAGCATAATGATTCAAGATGAAATCATAAAACATATGTTTTTAATGTATCAAGATGAAATCACCTATGTGAGAGAGAAGTGGGGTCACTTCGAAGGAAATTATGGGTGCACAATTTTTAAGAGCTCTTGCAGATGCAGGCTAGTTTTCATGACCATAACGAACACGACTATGAGAACTTGACAAGGTCAGGGATAGTCTTGTGTAAATGTGTATTGTTGTCTATGTAAACAGAGGCTGAGTTCAAGGACATCGCGTCCACTCAGATCTAGGAGACAAAGTGCATCTCACAAAGGAAGGTTCAAAGGATCACACCTACCTATCCTATGCAAGACTTAACCGCAAAAATTATGCAGAAACTTTGGTGTGTTTTCGACCGATCCCCATTCATTTGGGGGATTGTTGGAATATTTTATAAATTTGAATGAGATATCGTGAGATTTTGTATCTATTTATTTTTATAACTGATTTAAGCTTTTATGAATAAGTTTACCGAATCGGTTTTAAATAAATTTGTTTTAAACATTGACAAAATATATTTAAATAAATAAGATATATTGGAATCAGTTTAATTTTTATATGATATTCTGTCTTGATGATCAAGACAAGTTTTCACTGTAAATTATTCCAACTCCTTCTTATTCAGGTTTGGACACAGAAAATACAGCTTCATAGCAACCGAATTCCATCAGTCTCTTCGATATGAAACATGCAAGTTTTCTGTGATCTTTTAGGCAGTTTTGTTAAGTCCGACAATACAACTTACGGTTTCGGCTGTTGTACCCTAAGAAACAAACGTCGAATATATTTTAAAGGAAACGTGCCAAACACGTGCCTCAACTCTTTATTGCTAATCATGTCAAACACGTGGTTCTGCTCGTGTGCGCATCTGACGATCTAGTAAGTATTTTAACATTTTATTGTTTTTTTATTATCGTTTATTATTATATATGTTTTTTATTTATTTTTTGTTAATTCAATAATATTGTCTTTAAGTTTATAAATAAAGGTGTACATGTTTTCATACATGTAATTCTATTTACCGAACTAACACGATGAAAATACATATGTATTTTAAGCGTGGTTATAAATAGCGTGAGGCGTGGCGTGGCGGCATGTCCAAGCTACACGCTTTAGCGGCTAAGGCAAAGCTTTAGCGTTTCTAAAGCGTGGCTTATAGCGGCACAACATATAAAAACATATATTTGTTTTATCATATTTTAATATTATATTTATCTTAAGCTCATAATAGGTGTTATACATAATAATTAAAACTATAAAACTCTCCTTACATGTAACAATATTCATTTTTTGGAGTTAAATTCAAAAAATTACCGCATATCATGTCGTAGCGCACCTTGACCAATTGCGTAGCGTGGAGGCCATGCCTCAAGCTTCAGCGCGCCTTAAGGCGAGCTATAACGACCTATTTACATTATGATTTTAAGAGTAACTTCACCCTAATGCACTAATATTAAAAGTAACTTCACCGCTCGTCTTTTAAGAAGACCTTGGGCCCAAGTTTCAGGCCTGTTTTTTAAAGAAAAGAAAACCTTGGACTCCAAGTAACCCAATAACCGACAATCTCATCAAGCCTATATAAACAGCCAAAAGTACACGTACGATCCCATAATAAACACAGCCGTTTACGTGCGATAAAAAAAAAGATATGGGTGTGTTTACTTTCGTGTGCAAATCATCAGGTGGATCATGGACTGCCAAGCAGTTGCATGGTGATCTTGAAGGATCCGGTGACTCGACTTATGCGCTTCAAAGGAAGCTTGTTGACGTTACTTTGAGTGCTGATAATTCTGGTTGTGGTGTTCAGAGTTCTTTTACCCATGTTCTCCCTGATTCTGGTGTTTTCCAGGTGATCATTGGTGGTGGTGGCGCTCCTTTGGAGGAGCTGCTGCAGCATCAGCCCCTTCAGGAGGTGCTGAGGCACCTGCAGCTGAGGAGAAAAAGGAAGAGATAGTGGAGAGCGACGAGGAAGACTATGCTATGAATCTCTTTGATGATTAGATGTCTCCGGTTTCTATACAGTGTTCTATTGCTCTTAAGTGTTCGATATTATTGTTTCTTGTTTATGAATGAAGTACTATTTTACTATTTTAGATTAATTGTTACAGAATATTATGTGTGTTTGTGACTGTGATGCAAACGTTTGATCTTACAAATTTGTGGTATTTTTGGGCCAAATTTCTAAACAAAATTGTGGTAAAAAGCCAAAAAGCTGGGATTACAATGAAATTCGGACCATAATAATTCGTCTATGCAATAGACAATGTTGTTACAAGTTATGTTATTTGGAATAATCTTCTCTATAACTTAACATAACAGGTAATGTAAGCAACTAGTTTTACCCGTGCTTCGCGGCCAGGTGTTTGTCAATCGGTTATGTTTTCGGTGTTACAACTTCTTTGTTTTGCGGATGTTGTCTTTTTTGGCACAATGTCTTTTTTGGTTTACTGCGAAGCTGATCCATGAAGGAACGTTGTTGTAATGTAGCCACATGTATATGATGTTCACGATTATTGTATACAACAGCTTGGGTAAAATAATTTGAAGATAAACAAAACCAATCACACCACTAATAGAACACAGTCCCAATATTAGCTTGGGAGAAAGAAGAGCTGTAAACTAATTGTTCGAGTAGCAGAAGCTATCCACATGGGCGAAAAAATGCAAACTTGATGCAAGCCGTATCTTGAACAATATGTCACTCAGAATTTTGTAACACAGGAGCATCTCGACAACCGAAGTTGGGTCATTTAAGAGATTTACATAAGGCGATAAAGCTGTGTGAAGCGGCTTTGGTGGCAACAGATCCAAAAACTACATCTCTTGGTCACGGTATAGAGGTGATGTATAATACCTAAACATTTGAGGATTATTGAACAAACATAGATTTTTCTCGGTTAACATAGCGATTTGCTAGTTTAGGCTGTTGTGTATAACACATCATCAACATGCGCTGATTTTCTTGCGAATATTGATGCAAGAAATGATGTAACTATTAGCTATAACGGCAAATCTTATCATATACCTGCTTTGTTGCAACTTTTTATAAGCTTTGATGTAGATATCAATCTTTAAGTTGGTCAAAATGTTTTAAGAAGTCGAAGCGTGTTTATAATGTGACCATTGAAAGATCAACTCTGGACATAACGTGGAGTGTAGATCTATCCCAATATGATCAAGAAGAGACCTTACCGGGATTCGACCACATTTTAATCTCCATATAAAAACATTTACTTTCCGAGGCATAAACTTACACCACGACGTTTCTTCAACATAAGCGAACGATATGATCGAAGTCTTTATTAAACATACATATTAATCTTGTAGGTACCATGTAGCCCGATCATGGTTAAAACCAAGTCAGAACATACTAGTCTTGCTCGAGGAAATAGGTGGTAATCCTTGTGAAAATAAACATTACAGGCCTGCGTTGGGTCAAGGAGTTGCAGTGTTGGAGTCACGACATTCACATTTGGTGACCCTTGTGAAAATGTAGTAAAAAGATGGCAGTAGAATCATCGTGTGCATGAAAAAAACCAAAATAAGAAAATATGCTACTTGATCGTAAAATAAAAACATACAAGTATTATTTAACAACAATGAAATTTCCTGGAATAAAAAGTTTATTTCCCTTATTTAGTACATATATAAAAACATGAAGTTATAAGGTTGCAATAGCTTTATCAGTATTGAGATAAACCAACAACGTTAGATGTAGTTGTAGTTGTAGATTGAAACTTGCATTGTTTGCAAAGAGTTGAGGTTAACGATGGAGTTTCATACTTATCTTCACCACCCATTATCGGCATTGCTACCCCTCTCTTCACGGGGCTCACATAACCAGGTTGGTATGTTTTCCCCAAAATACCCTCAACGTCGTCTGAAAGATTCATGAACTTAAACTGCAATTCAAAGTGAGCAAAAGCGTCATCTGATGGTAACTGATAGTTGTGTGCTTTATCATCTGCCTTAGTCACAGGGACTGCTTTCATGTTAATCTCAACCAATCCACCAACAGTCACTCTGACGGTGTTAGTGTCGTCGGTTCTTTCAATCGCTACTTCTCTAATTCCAGTGTTCGTTTTCCATTCAGAGTCTCCATCAAATGGGATGGAAATTTCTTCACCATTGTATTTTACAAGGAGCACGTCAACTGAGTCGTCCCATTGTGCCACTTTCTTGGCTGAAATGACTAGTTTTTGGGTGTCGAACATGACCGAGACTGCCTGGACCCATGTATAGTCACGCTTCCTGCCATTGGGTCGGTTTCCGATGAAGTGACCATTGATTTGGAGGCTGGTATCCGAGACTAGAGCAAAATCGCGTCCTTTGCCACCATGGAAGTAGAACATAACTCCATCGCCACCAACAAACCTTGGATCATAACATAGCGAGCCATAGCCGTTACATTGCGGCCTCCTCCCTGTAAAGATCATTGGGTTTCAAATAGAGATTAGTATAAACAGTGTATCTATTTACGGAAATTTTTCATCCAGAAGTTAGCATGCTTACATTTGCATGTAGCTTCACATTTGCTACCACAATTGACGTGGCATCCTTTTCCTTTCTTGTTCTTCTTTGGCTTCCTCTCTGGGCACTCCTTTGGGCAAGTGAGTGTTTTGTAGTTGCAATGCCCTTTTGATTTACAAAAAGCTCGTTCACATCCTGTTTGTGGTTCTGGTGTCAAGTCATCGTAGTTAGTTTCATCCTCCTCGACCGGTTTAGGCTTGGGTGCGGGTTCTGGAGTCTTGGGCTTCTCTGGTTCTGGTGTGTTAGGAGCCGGACTGGACCGAATTTGTTCGGTCTAATCCGGGTTGGTCCGGTCCGGTTCGATTTTCCTGTCCGACGGTCCAAATGCTCACCTTATTGTCTAGCCTTACTTCACTCTCATTATGTACTTGCTGTTGATCCCAAAGTCAGATCTTAAACCTTAATAGCTTGTTTAAGGGTTGTGATAGAGAGAAAGGATTCAATCTAACAATAGAGAAACTTTGCAAAGCAAAGTAACTAAACAAGATGCGGAATGTAATGTTTAGCACAAGAACAAATGTGATTCAAACGTTGAACTTTAATATATCAAAGATATACGAATACCCAAAATGGTATTAGGGTTTACAAAACATTAAAGTAATATAATGAAAGACAAAATGAGAAAGACACACTTTGCATGCTAACCTAGTGAGTCCTTTTATAGCCATAAGGACCCACGTACAAGATCACTACTAACAAACAAGGAAAGTATTAAGGAATAATAAGTGAAACGCGTAAAAATCTATTCCATGTTTATCTTTGACAGCAGGGCCTTTGACTTCCAGCAGGGGAACCAATCCCCCTGCCTTTGTTATCTAGCAGGGGGAACTTACTCTAGCAGGGGTACGAATAATCAACTAGCAGGGGAAACAAACTAAGCATAGATTTATTCCCAACAATCCTCCCCTAAACTTGTGCTTTCCCCTAACGACAAGTTTCTAAATAAATACTAGTTGATGAGGATGCTTACAAACTTTCTGGCCAAATCTGACTATGAACCATTCTTACCAGACATAAGCAACAGGCTTTTTAGCATCTACAATTAGGTTAGCCTGTGCCAGTTTCTTCAAGGTGTCCTGAGAGAAGGGATAATACCTATGATTGAGCAAGTACACACTCACACCTTCCATCACTATCTCATAAACCCCAGAATTGGTAAACAGCTTCCAATACAACAAATCTCCTTTATTCACTACATCAAATATGAGATCAAATAACTCATGCTCATACATCCTATGCATGCACTCCCAGATTACCCAATCCTTCTCCACACCATCCATGGTAGGAGGTTTTGCAGCAAACGTCTTCTTCAAGATTTTCCACAGATCTTCTAAGTCTTCACTATCCAAAATTTGAAACATGACATCTAGACTTAGAAATGTCTGTGCTGTATTGTCAGCTCTTGTAAGCTTCCACCAAGTCCTCCCTTTGTGTTCATAAACAACATACTCTATGATAGCAAACTTCTTTCCAAGTTCACTAGGTGAGATATCATCATTTTCCTGCAGAATTAGTTGTTTATCAATCTCATCATTTGAAGGCCTTTGAGACTCTTTAGTAACTGTGCCCACTTTCTCCATTCTCTTGAGTCTCTTTGCTGCTCTTTGTACATTAAGTACAGACTTCTCAAGTACTTCTGGAAAACTTCCACCTGCTTGATGTGATGCCCCTACTTGTGATGATGCACCTGCTTGGGATGATGCACCTGCTTGTGTAGTTTCCAGAGTTGTCTCTTCAGCTTTTCTTTTATTTGATTCTCTAGCTTTCTGTAGCATTTCACTTTGTCTCCTAAGATACTCAGCTTCCTCAGGAGTGTTGATAGTCATCCAATCCTCCACATCATACAATTTTAGAACTGGTCTGACTGCCCTTTTTATGGCTTCAAAACTCATATCTCTGAAGTCACCATCCTTCCACTTTCTATGTCTCTTAAGCAGAACTTTGTAGTGATCAAGTTGCCATTTTTCTGAAGTTAAATACTTCTCACTCTGAATTTGAATTGCCCTTCTTTCCAGATACTCAGTTTGATATTTGTAAACAAGGCAAGTCAACTCATACCTGTCTTCTAAAGGAGCATTTTTCAACTCCTTCTCCCATTGATCAAGAAACTCTCTAACATGAGGTACCCTGTCATCTAGTTCTCTATGCATAATCTCAACCTGCTTGAGCATATCTTTGGGCCTCATCTTTTGTGTTCCTTGGTCCTGCATATCCATCTCCTCTTGTTGTAGCCTGAGTGCTACTTGTGCATCTTGTGCTTCTTGAGCCCTTAGCTGTTCAGGAGTTAGATGTTTGTATTTTCTCTTGGGCTGTTCCACCATGATTCCTTTTCCTTTGTCTTTTGGATCCACTGCTGGTGCTGCTGTTACTTTAGATGCAGGTTCTTTGATTGTAATTCCCTTCTGAGCTGGCTGCTTTCTGTTCTTTCTGACAAAAGTTTGAGTAATATTCTTTGTAGGGGAATAACTTACAGCAGTGGGATCAGCAATGGCAGGGGAAACTGTTGAAGCAGGGGATTCTTCTGGATTGCCCATGGTGAGCAATGTTTGAGCAATATCTTTGGTTGCACTCCCCTTGTCACTTCCCTTATCAGCACTTTCTTTCTCCATCCCTTTCTGAGCACTTGTTACCTTTCCATGTTCCCCACCAGGATATGAATAATACTCAGTAGACCCTTCTGTGTGTGGAATTTCCTCCCCTTTGGAAGCATCCTCATCTGTTGAAAGAATCAGTCTGGGCTTTCTCCTCCCCTCAAGAGTAGCAAGTTTGGTTTCCAAGTGAGAGATAACCAGACCTTGCTTTTTGACATCTTGTACTAGTTGTGCATTCTGCCTTTTCAGACTCATACACATTTTCGTCAATTCCAAATTTGTCAAAGGTTTCATACTGCTCTCAATCCTAGAAGGGAATTTCTCCCCTTTTTGGATATCATGGAGTGGGGGAGCGGACTTATTGATGGTGTCACTATCCTGCTCACCCCTTGAGGATGAGACAGTAGTGGCAGCCAAACCCCCAGGTTGCTCCAAACTCTTGGAGACTCTCCTCTCTGCTGCTTGTGAAGATTCACCAGGCAAGGGAGACCCGGCAAACCTGGATTTTGAACGCCTTTCTTGTTGTGGATCAGCAGGTGGTAGGTTTTCGGCAGGGGAATCAGAAGGTTGATTTGTGGCTTATTCCCTTCTAATTTGGTCCATCATAATTGAAGTGAATGGAATGTTTTTGCCAGAAAACAAAGGTGATGGTGCAAGTAGTGTGGTGAAGAGTTTGGTGGTGTGTTGGGTTGCTGAAAAATAGTTTTTGTGTTTAATGGGACCATGATCACTCATATTCAGCAGAATTTCTATAAACCTTGGATACATACAAAACTTTGAGGTGCTTGAAACATTTTTAACCATGCCTTTAAAAATCATTTGGGAAAAACAATACTTCCTCCCTGTTGCAAAGCAGATCAGGGCAGAAGCTATCTCACTACCAACCTCATTAAAAGCAGTGGTTTTTGGTGACAAACATTGCATAATAGTATGAATCAAATATTTCCAATGAGGGGCAAACTGGCCTTTAGCAAACTTACATTTTTTATTTTTAGAAATTTTGTACCCCAATTTAACAAGACCTGCAAAAATTTCAGCCTCAGAAAAGTTGGTTATTCCATCCTCATCATCAAGGAGAAGGTTCTCCCTGATGGAGGCAAGTGTAATGACCTTGGAATGACCATCAACCGTGCTTTGAATTATAACCTCTCCATTCACTGTTTTGGTCATGGCTTTAGACCAGAACTGTTGAATGTGTGAGGTATAGATGCGAGGATTGATGAGAAGGGCCACTCTGAAGTACGAAGACTTTAGAAAGGCCACAGCATCAGCAAACTCGACTGGTTCATCATGAAGCAAAGCAATTTGGTTATGATTAGGAGCAATTTTAAGAGTCATGATAATTCTTGAAAATAGTTTGAAGGTTTATAGAGATGAGAGGTAAGTGGGTTTAAGTCGAGAGAGAAAGATGGACCTGCTGGTGAAGGGAATTAAGTTTTTATAGGCGAATTGAAGAGCTGTGATTGGACCAAAATTTTCAAATTGCAAAAATATCAAAGATAAATCTTGATAAAAAATTAGTTTATTTGAAATAAAAAGGAAAAGATTACCAATCAGCGAAGAAAGCGTCTTAAATATCTTTTAAAAATAATAAACAATTCCCTAACCAAAAATTAAGCTAGCAGGCCCAACGGCTATGAACAGGGTAACGGTATTGTCGGTCAACTGTCAAACAGGGGAATGTCATGATAGCAGGGGAATGAAAAGATAAAAGCAGGGGAAAACTTTCCTAGAGGTATTGGACTAGTCATGGAGAGACCAATGCTAACTAGCTCTGCCCTAATGCACACACTTGTATACACAAGATAGATACATAGAAACTCAAGAGTCCTCTATTCAACAATGGTCCCAATACAAAAAGTCAATACATAAGCCCCCTACACCAGGTTATCCCAAGAAAACATGCATACCCCAGTCGCCATCCCAACCTTGTTCCTTACCTATGGTTAATCTGTCTTGGCAATGTGTGCCATACTTCTGTATTTAAACAGCAAGCTGTTTTAATAGAGAAATGTAAGCACACACTACAGTGCCTCAAGGTTTCAGAATTCTGACAAGCTTTGCAACAAGTCATCATTACCCTGAACCCCCACTCACCAGTGGATATGATCTAAGATCATATATGAGTATCCTAAGGATACCCTGAGTCCTAAAGGTGTGACCTAACCTCCCCTGAAACATAGAATATATACCTGATCCACCAATGAGAATAGTATGCACCATATGAACCTCTGCATTGTTAGTCTAAAACCACATAGAACCACTTTTGTAAAAAGAACACACCCATCTTAAGAGAAAAATTCTCTTGGCAGGGGGATGAACCCCCCAGCAGGGGAATCTGTGTTAAAAAGCAGTGGAATGAAAGCGATGGAAAAATGGACTAACAATTATACAACAACAGCAGTGAAGTAACCCTGATCATACATGACAAAATAGACATCAGATTTTAAGGAGTAACCATTCCAATACCTGCAACCAGATACTGAAACCTCCCTACTTCAAAAGCTTTTGTTAAAAGATCAGAAACATTAAGTTCTGTATCAATTTTCTCAGGGACAATCAGTCCTTTTTCAAAACAATCTCTGATAAAGTGATGTCTAATTTCAATGTGTTTAGTCTTGCTATGAAAAACAGGGTTCTTTATAATGCAAATAGTGCTGTTGTTGTCAATGAATATCTTGGTTTTAAGAAAGTTATACCCATAATCAAGCAATTGATTTTGCACCCAAAGAACTTGACCACAACATGCAGCAGCTGCTACATACTCAGCTTCAGTTGTGGATGTTGCCATGATAGTCTGCTTCTTACATTGCCAAGATATAAGCCTGCTCCCCAAAAATTGGCATCCCCCTGTTGTAGACTTCCTATCATTGTTGTCACCAGCATAATCACTATCTGAATAGGCTATCAGCTCAAATGGTGACTCCTTTGGATACCAGAGTCCTAAGGTAGGATGACATTTTAGATACCTAAAAATCCTTTTCACAACAAATAAGTGACACTCTGTTGGTGACACCTGGTATCTTGCACATAAGTAGACTGCAAATATGATGTCAGGTCTTGAAGCAGTGAGATACATAAGAGACCCAATCATAGACCTGTAATTCCTGACATCTATAGGCTTTCCAGGACCATCTTTGCCCCATGGATGATCCTTGTCCATTGGAGTGGACACCTTCTTTCCATCAGACATGCCAAACTTCTTAACAATCTCAGCCACATATTTGTCTTGTGAGATAAATATCCTATCTTTCCGCTGCTGAACTTGTAACCCCAAAAAGAAGTTTAGTTCTCGCATGGCACTCATTTGGAATTTATCCTGCATCAATTTGGCAAACTCTTTGCTAAGCATAGAGTTAGTTGATCCAAAAATGATGTCATCCACATAGACTTGTACTAGCAGAAGGTCACCCTTTTGTTTCTTGGTAAACAAGGTCTGATCAATCTTCCCCCTACTGAATCCATTGTCTAAGAGATATTTAGAGAGAGTACCATACCAGGCTCTGGGAGCTTGGTGAAGTCCATACATGGCCTTTTTCACTTTGTATACTTTGTCAGGATGTTCTGGATCTTCAAACCCTGGAGGTTGCATGACATAGACTTCTTCATCAATGGTTCCATAGAGGAAGGCACTTTTCACATCCATCTGGAAAACAGTGAAGTCCATGAATGAGGCATAAGCAAGAAATAATCTAATAGCTTCAATCCTGGCTACTGGAGCAAACACCTCTTCATAATCAATTCCTTCTTCCTGAGTATACCCTTGTGCCACTAATCTTGCTTTGTTCCTGACAACTATTCCCCTTTCATCCTTTTTGTTCCTGAGTACCCACTTTGTCCCAATAGGCCTTGCCCATTTGGGACAATCAACCAGAATCCAAACCTCTTGTATGTCAAATTGTAAGAGCTCCTCTTGCATGGCTTCAACCCAGCTTGGGTCATTTAAAGCCTGAAAAATCTTCTTTGGCTCTTCTTGTGACAAAAATGCAGTAAACAGACAACATTACATGCTGTCATGATTGAACTTCATGGTGATGTTAGCAATGAAGCTGTGCTCCTTTGCTGTATACCTTGTATGTCTGGGGGCTTCAGGATTGCCAATGATCTGAGAGATAGGATGATCCTTATTGATTTTGTAGGTAGGCTGCATGATGACTTCTGTTTCATCTTCTTCCAAATCAAAATTGATGGGGCTATTTTGATTAGGAAAGAAGTCCTCAAAGGAACTTCCAAATGATACAGCATGACATAGAGATGGGTGGTGGTGAGCAGAATGAAGCTCTGAATAACTAGGACCTCCACTCCTGATGATTCTGCTTCCACTGCTGGATATAATAGGACCATCATTTATGGGTGTAGATGATGAAATGAGTGGGGATTCTCTTTCTGCATCAGTAGTCTCATTAGCATCATGATCCTTTGTGAAAGAGGAATCAATTGGTCTAGCAGGGGAATCTTGGATTCCACTGCTTACAGCCATTCCACTGCCTTCAGCCATAGCAGGGGATGAGATTGGCTGTTCTTTTCCTAGAGAAGAATTATCTTCTTGAACATCAGCTTCAATAGGAAACAATGAGGGTACATTCATGTACCTCAGGGGTGACTTCTCTGCACCAGTTGTTTCTTGAGTACCTGAAATGTTAGTGTTCTGCAAAGCAACAGGTACATAATTCATAGACTTTGAAAGTACATCTATATCAAAGAACCAATCAGGACCTGTTTGAACATCTTCAGGTTTGTCTTCAAGAAAGTTCACATGAAGATTTTCTGTAATTTTGCTTGTCTTCTTGTTGAAGACCCTATATCCCTTGCTGTTTAATGAATAGCCCACAAAGTATCCATCATCACCCTTTTCACTAAACTTACCTAGATTGTCAATGGTGTTCAAGATGATCACATGACACCCAAAAGGTCTGAAAAAGTCAATTAAGGGGGGTCTTCCATTGAACAGCTGATAAGGGGTCTTGTTGTGTGCCTTAACAACCAAGGCCCTGTTATGTACATAACAAGCAGTGGATACAGCTTCAGCCCAAAAGATAACTGGAAGTTTGGAATCAGACAGCATAGTTCTTGCAGCTTCAATGAGTGTCCTATTCCTTCTTTCTGCCACTCCATTCTGTTGAGGTGTTCTAGCAATGCTGAATTGCCTCTTGATGCCTTTGTTTATGCAGAAAGAGTCCAGTTTCTGATTTCTGAACTCACCACCATTGTCTGATCTTATGGTAACTACCTTCATGCTTTTTGATAGTTCAATTTGATTGATGAACCCAATGAGTACATCAGCTGTGTCACTCTTTTCAAATAGAAAGAATGTCCATGTAAACCTTGAAAAATCATCAGTAATCACTAAGCAGTACCATTTCTTCATTATACTTGCCACAGAAGTAGGACCAAAAAGATCCATATGCAGTAGTTCCAATGGCTTGGTGGTGGACATACTTGTTTTTGACTTGCAAGATGCTCTGTGTTGCTTCCCTTTCAGACATGCTGCACAAGTATGTTCATTGGCAAAAGACTTGGAAGGAAGACCATGAACCAGATTATGCTTTACTAGTTTGTTCATGTTCTTGAAATTAAGATGACCAAGTCTTCTATGCCATTTCTTACATTCATCTGCTGAAGCTTTGGCAATGAAACATGTTTCATTGTCTTGGAGAGATATGTCCTTGAGATCAATTGTGTACATATTCTTCTGTCTTGGTGTTCTGAGTACAATAGGAGTGTCTTTTGGCAAGACAAACTCCTTTCCTAATACCAAGCATTCAGTGTCAGTAAACAAGACAAAATTCTTGTTATCAGTCATCTGTGACACACTGAAGAGATTATACTTGAGTTCTTTCACCAAGTACACATTGTCAAAGGTCATCCCATTAGTAACAATAGTTCCTTTTCCTGTAATAGTTCCATGCCCATCTCCAAAAGAAACACCATCATTGTCATGCAGGGGTACAAAATTAGACAAGTATGCTTTTTGTCCAGTCATGCTTCTTGAGCATCCACTATCCCAATATGCTCTATCATCCCTTGTCTTCTTTGTCACCTGCAAAAAGAAAAACAAATTAGTTTTTCTTAGGGACCCAAGCCATTACAGACTTGGATCTACCTCGTGTATCAATGTAGGATAGCTTATCA
The DNA here is from genome assembly GCA_025667525.1 of Glebionis coronaria. Lineage (NCBI taxonomy): Eukaryota > Viridiplantae > Streptophyta > Magnoliopsida > Asterales > Asteraceae > Glebionis > Glebionis coronaria. The sequence continues at coordinate 46,168,783 of CM046877.1, forward strand.
AAAACTAGAGATACACCATTAGATTGAGTACCCCTTTTGGGTGCCCAAACCCAACGAGCTGAGGCTTTCACACCTTTTCCCCATCTTCCCATGTTCCTAGAATGCAAAACTTTTCTAGCAGGGGATACCCCAGTTTTAGCAGGGGAATCCCTATGCTTAGCAGAGGGAACCCACCTTTTGTTTTGGCCTCTAATCATGTGTTGGTAAGGTCTAGAGCCAGATCTATATGCAGTATAAGGTGTTGGGGTGGTCACAGAAGTGTTGGGCTTTGGGTGAACATCATTCTCCTTCCTAAGGGCAGGAACAACATATTTATCAGTCACCCTATTTCTCAAGGCAGGGGCAACATACTTGGCAGGGGAAAAGGATTTTGCCCCTGCATTTAGAAGAATGGTTTTAGGTTGCATATCCTTTAAGGAATTTGCAGCCACCATCTCCATTGGTACCTTACACTCTTGATAAGTGTGTTCAAAGCTGCCACATGTGAAGCAGGGCTTGGTATTAATCACAAAGTCTTCTCCTAATTGATGAGACTTTTGGTCATTCCAATTTCTTTGATTACCTCTGACATTCCTGTACATACCAGCATATTTAATGGTAGACTTAGGGGACTGTGGCCTAGTCTTAGATTTGGGAGAGATACTCTTAGAACTAGGATTGCTGCCAGAAATTCCTTCTTTTGAAAATCAAACAGGATTTTCAATTTGCTTTAAACCAACCTGTTCCTTTTTAACATCCTTAATGACACTAGTTTTAACTAGAGACTCTTCTGTATCAAGATTATTAGGTATATAAGCACTCAAGTCAAACTCAATGTCATCCTGTTTTTCAAAACAAGGAAGACCAGGCCAGGACAAGTCTTTTCTAGGAGAAGGAGCATGGATGTTAGCAGGGGGTGGTGGTATGGTAGCATTCATATTCTTAATCCCAAACCCTGTTTTGTCCCTAGGAGATTGACCAATTTCAACTGCCTTGGTTAAATCTTTTGAAGCTTTTCCAAATTTTTCAACAGTTTCCTCATCTATCTTTTGATTAGCTTTAAAAATTTCAGGTTCAGCAGTCAATATATTTATAGATTGGTTATTCTCCTTAGCATCTCTTTCTAGAATCACAATGTGATCCCTATAATCACTTTCTCTTTGCCTATATTCTCTTATGGTGGACTCTAAATGTTCTAAAGCACGTTTATAATTATCAAGATCATTATCGCAATTGATATAGTCAGCTTTTGCCTTTCTGATTTGATCATTCAAAGTTTCAGTATTTTTCCTACAAGCTTTAGTATAGTATGAGTCATCATATACCTCATTGTCAGAGCTAGAACTTGACATAGCCATAAGTGCAAAGTCTTCTTTCTTTTCCTCAGCAATCAAAGCTTGATTTCTTTCCACACTCTCTGTCATAGCACTCCAGTCCCATCCACTTGCTCCATCTATCCCCTGCATGGCTACCATGGCTTTAGCACCAGAATCATCATCTCTTGTTTCCTTTCTGTAGCTATTTCCAGACTTAGGTCCTCTGCATTCCCTGACAAAATGACCCTTCTTGCCGCAATTGTAGCATTCAACTTTTGTTTTATCAAACCCAGCCACATCAGAGGGATTAATTGTGATCTTCTTCCCATACTTCTTGTGGAACCTGTTGGCTCTCATGCTGAGCAAAGCCATATTCCACTTGATATCCAATTCTTCTAGCGCTTGCTTACTGATTTGACTTAGATCTTCATGTAACACTGTAGATCCTTGTGGCCCTTGAGATGCTATAAAAGCACACGCAGTATCAAGGCTGAATGTAGCTGGTCTTTCTTCATCATAGGAAGGTCTAGACCTGGTAGCAGGGGAATAAGTAGCAGGGGCTACTTCTATTCCACTGTTCTTGGAGATTCCACTGCTTTGTGATATGAATGCCATGTTAGCAGGGGAATCAGTGAATCCACTTGAGTTGGTGGGAATTGTTCCTTTTGACTTCATCTCATTGACAACAGGTTCAAAAACCTTTAAGTTATTGTATATGTCATCAATGTCTTTTTCGTCCAAGTCATCCTTATTCTGCCAGATTGCCTTATAGACAAACCATTCTTTCTGGAGGTTGTTAAGTAACCTGGTATTCACCTGTTCTTTTGATACCTCAATATCAAAGAATTCTAATTTGGCCACCATATCTTGAAGCCTATTGTAAATAGCTCCAATTGATTCATCACCAATTGCTTTGAAAGAAGCAAAATCATTCAACATTTGATTTTTCTTCTTCTTCTTTGTGGCTTCATTTCCTCCAAAGGTTTTGCCTATGGCTTCCCATAGATCCTTAGCTGTTTTGTATTTCCTGAATCTGAGTTGATGTCTATCAGGTAGAGCCAACAGCAATGAGCTGTGAGCCCTAACATCATGCCTTCTAGCCAGTATCTCCTTGTCACACAGAGCAGCAGATTTCTTTTTCTCCTTACTTTTGGAACTTTCACCTTCTTCCTTGCTCTCTTCAACTGCCACCATTTTGTTGAATTGATCACCAAACTCTATGATCTCCCAGAGAACATAGTGTTCCATTTTGAGGTATTGTTGGATCCTGAATTCCCATAATTCAAAGTTTTCAGGATCCAACATGGGTAACTTGAGGTTATTGTGGTTGTTGCTGTTTGAGGATGAATCTGAAGACATGTTTGCTATGAGGATTTTGTTCTTGATTTAGACAAAGTTTCTCAACAAGCTCTGATACCACTTGTTGATCCCAAAGTCAGATCTTAAACCTTAATAGCTTGTTTAAGGGTTGTGATAGAGAAAAAGGATTCAATCTAACACTAGAGAAACTTTGCAAAGCAAAGTAACTAAACAAGATGCGGAATGTAATGTTTAGCACAAGAACAAATGTGATTCAAACGTTGAACTTTAATATATCAAAGATATACGAATACCCAAAATGGTATTAGGGTTTACAAAACCTTAAAGTAATATAATGAAAGACAAAATGAGAAAGACACACTTTGCCTGCTAACCTAGTGAGTCCTTTTATAGCCATAAGGACCCACGTACAAGATCACTACTAACAAACAAGGAAAGTATTAAGGAATAATAACTGAAACGCGTAAAAATCTATTCCATGTTTATCTTTGACAGCAGGGCCTTTGACTTCCAGCAGGGGAACCAATCCCCCTGCCTTTGTTATCTAGCAGGGGGAACTTACTCTAGCAGGGGTACGAATAATCAACTAGTAGGGGAAACAAACTAAGCATAGATTTATTCCCAACACTTGCCCATTGACCCTTTAAGATCACCAAATTACCACTCAACTATTGTGTTTGAGGCAAGGACGGACCTACGTGTTAAGTATGGGGCCATAAAGTTCTTGCAAAGACACAAAATGTATAAAAAAAGTTTAAATTAGTAGAAAAATCGTCAATGCCCTCCATACACTCAAAGATTACTAGAAATTGAAGTGCTCTAAAATTGTTTTTCGTGATTTTATTTGATCGGGAAAAATGGTGGAAGAAAAGTGAAGTATAGACGCAGGGAGGAAGACGAGTGATAAATGTTGAAAGCACCATCCACCTTTTCTTTCTTAAATTACGAGGCATGCAGAACCTCGCGTTGCACGCGGGTTGATGACATGGTTTTATTGCTGATTGTTCCACTTATCGAGTAACTGCAATTATGTTAAAAATTCTCCCGATCATATCACGTTAAAGTATTATTTGTTATAACTGATTTTTTTATGATTAGCGTTATTGTTATTGTTGAATGTTTCACTCATCGAGTAGTTGTAATTATGTAAAAAATGTTCCTCACCAAGTGTTTTAGTATTATTTTTTTTCTAAAATTGAACTTTTCTTATGATATGAAAATTGAATCATTTTGCTCCGATCATTTGTGATTTTCCAGTATTTAGTTGGAGCGTGATAATAGCAAATATGTTGTAACTTAATATATTATATTATGAGAACTGAATCGTTTTGCTCCAATCATGTGCGTTTTTTTCAAAATTTAGTTGTAGCGTGATAATAGCAAATATGTTATAATTTAAGGGGCCTAATGTGTTTATATTTAAAAAATTTCTTTATCGATGCAAACAAAATATAATACATAAGTAAAATTGTTACCCGTGCGTCACCGGCTTTAATTGTGTCAAAATTCAAGGATTAGAGCATTTTTGCGTGTTGCACGCGGGTTATGTGCATGTGTTTAGTGACGAATGTTTGTCTATAAAAGATAGTATAATTTTAGTATTCGAGTAGTGAATCTGAGTAGAGTTTGAGGATGATGGGATTATGATAGAATAATTTTGATTGTATTTGGATGTTGTTTTAGGTTGTGTAATGAAGCTATTCTTCTCCTTGTTCTTTATCTTTGTTCTTTATCTTTGTTCTTTATCTTTTGGTTTGGCTTTAACTCGGTACTTACGGGGTTAACTCAACTGAGTTACCTTGGCACTATGTTGACTAAGTTGAGTTGACTATGAAGATTGAGTGCATTGCAGTTTTCGTGGACTCATCATGGTAACTTATTTATAGGTGAGCTATTTTGGGTTTAGGAATCACATGCACAACCTTTGTAATTCCGTATTGAAATGGCAAGAACATTTCCCAATCTTCATCTGGTGCTTTAATACTTCCACATTAAATTACTCACCTTGAATTATTCCAACTTGTTGCCTCTCAAATAACTGAATATCACAGTTAGGATGAACTCCAACTACTACTATGCTCTCAAAGAGCATGATGGTTCTTTCAATATCCTCTGACGCAAAAAATTATAAACTTCACAATTAATTTCGACTGTAACAGTTAAGTAACAGTTTCGGGTCAAAATGGGCCACTATATGAAGTGTTTCTCTTGGGTAGCTGACCTGTATGAAGTGGTTCTCTTGTGTAGTTGACCTTCTATCTTCTGTTAGATGTGGAATAACTGCTTTGCTTTAGACTGAGTAAGTAGAAAACAAATGGTAAGGGGCTGATGCATTATCGAGAAAATATTCGTGCATAGCCTAAAATAATGGTATTGTGAGTTGCTTTTAAGTTGTAATTGATGGCATGCAAACAGATAGAAGTAACAGTTCACATTCATCTTCAATTCCACGTTGGTTTGTTCTCTTTACGGGTTGTAATTGCAGGAAGGTGTTGTAATATAAAGGCGTTTATGGTTTTAATTTGTTCAGTTGTTGTTCAGCCGTGTCTACATCTTTTTTAGGTGTGATTATCTTGTGACGGAGTGGTGATGGGAATGTGTGATGTTTTAGATTTTTATAGGTAAAAAAACTGGTTATGAGGAGTGTAACTTCATGAACACTTGGTTTGCTTGTAACTCCTGCAACTGTTGGTTTGCTTGTAACTCATGCAACTGTTGGTTTGCTTGTAACTCCTGCAACTGTTGGTTTGCTTTGATTAAATGAACTTGCAAACCGCAAGATCTTTGGTATTCTTACTATGAACTAATCTTTGAAACGGGATGTATTTATGCACTCTTCAGTAGTACCATACTTTACCTAGCTTAGAAAAATTGACTCCCATTAAATGGATACTTGCACACTTAATTTTGAACCTAAGATTTATATATAATAGATTTTTTATTTGAAAGTATGACTACTATTTTGTTGTTTCTCTTTTTTTTCTAACACTCTCTTTTGTTTTTTCTGTTTTCTTTCAAAAAATGTTTACTTTTCTATTGTACTTGTAACGTAATAGTACCACTAAGAAAATACATGTATAACATTTACAAACGGTTGCATATTTTTACTGAAACCCGACCCTGTTTATTTATTAAGTTGGTAATTTCATCAATCTTTTCGCTCGATTCTCCCGCGATGACAATTCATGCGTCCGCCACTGGTTTGAGGGGTAATACATGAATGATTTAGCCATCTGCTATAAAAAATAACAAAGACCTCTCTTTTCGGTAATTCACTCCTCCATTTTGTATGCCTTTTACTCGCTTAGATACAACAATATATATAATGTGTGCCATTTGCTACATAAGTACATACACACCTGATTGATTGAGCATTAAGATATTTAAAACGAAGGTCAATATAATGGTGTATGATTTGAAATACTTCGAAGTTCTTAATGCTTAAAGAATATACTTTTTACCTCATGTGTGGAAAAGAAGTGTCATGGTAGTTATGATATGGAAATACTTAGAATGCAAGGTAATGGTGATGAGATAATTCGCGGTTTTAGAGCAAACGGAGTCGTCGTGTTAAAGCTTGGCGTGATGCAGGGCCGTCCCGTAAGATTTGGAGGCCCTGTACCATTATTGTAAATAGGCATTTGGAAAGATGAAGTGTTCCGATACTCAACAACTATTGAATCGACAATGCACTGTGATATGAGCTTAAATACTCATATCATTTTTATCAAATAACAATGAAATTATGCATGAAATGTATCAAAAATGCTTTGTATATGTGTATTTCTTGTTTCATGTGTGTAGGTACCCAAGTTCACGAAAAACCGGCAAAAAACGACACGAGATTGAAGAAAAGATCGAGGAAGCCAAAACTGAGTTCAATTTAGAGGATTCAATATTTAAATAAAGGATTTTGGTCAAGTGGGGTCCCACAATTGGGTAAATGGGCTCAAAAGCCCATTTAAGTTTCAAGTTAATTTTGTGATATGTTTTGAAGATCCAAAAGGCCCAAAAATGGGAGAATTTATACGGATGGTAGAATGATTATTGGGCCCTAGCCCAAATTCAATGGAACAGTAAACAAATTGGTTATGGGCTCTAGGGTTTACTCAAACGTGTATAAACACGTTTTCTCATTCACACAACTTTCTTAAATAAAACCGTTCCTCTTTTACACAATTATATTAAAACGTTTTTTCTCACCTACCCATTTACTACCCTATTTTCATCCACTCTTATTTTTACACGTCATACACCACACAAATAAATAAACCCTCACCCTCTTATCTTTATTACTCTCACACGTTTTTTATCCCACCCACAAAGTCATTATTAAATGGCGATACACCCTATGTGACCACTTTCTTCCCTATTTTTCCATCTTCCCCAATAAACAAAACCAGTAACTTTAAGTTACTATTCCTCAAACCCTAATTTACCAAAAATTCAATTAAACATGGGGGTTTTGATCTCACGTGTGATTCACGTGAGGGGGAATTAAATCCCCCAAATTATAGGAAGAGAAAAGTTGGATTGAAGAGGCTACGTGGCTGTTTTTCAGTGGAAGAAACACCTCAATCTTCCAAATCAACCAATCAAGGGCCTTTTAAGATGCACAACTAGCACACACAGATGCCACGTTGGCGATCCGTGTGCTAGTAGTGTTATATCCACCATCCGATCAAAGAAAGAAAGAGAAAGAGAAGATCAAGGGCCGAAAATCAAAGGGAATATGCTCCAAGAGATTCGAATATCCTCCTCAGCAAGCCCTTGGGAAGGCTATAAAAACCCCCCAAATTATCTTGTAAATTTATCCTTTCTTTTACTTAAAGTTATTCTGTTGAAATAGTGTTAAGGTTTAATCTTGTATTTCTTTTTAAGCTTTGTAATATTTCTGGAAATTAATGAAAGATTCAATTATTTTATTTAAATTCGTGTCTTGTTTTCATTGATTAAATTGATATACGAATTAACTTTAATTAACTGTTTCACATAATAATATTTGAGATGTTAAATCTAAACTAATCAGTAGTTTTAGATTTAATATTAGAAGTAAAATTGGATAAAATACTTTCCCTACTGGAAAGTATTCACAAACAGTGCACGAGATTTATGGTTCAAATGGTGGTTCGATTTATAAATAACGGTGGTATGGTGGTTTTGATTCCGATTCGTTAGGTTGCTCAGCGCAATCCTACTTCCCAATGGTTTCTACAAAAGGTGAGTTCCGATTTTAATTTTTTGTTTAATTCATGTTTATTTTATTTATGTTATTTTTGTATGCTAAATGATGTTTGTTAGTTTTATCTGTTACAAACTAAGTTTCTGTTTAAGTCCTAGTGAAGTAGTATAAGAGTTTCATGAAATTTTTTATGAATGATATGATGTTAAGGTATTCTGTGATGATATTGTGCACATTTTTAGAACAAAGTTGATTTGGTACGACTGGTGGATTGATCTGCTGATCTTACTGTTAAATTGCTTATATAAACTATTCTTTGCTGAAATTAGCTGAGAGTATTAGTAGTGTACATTTCTGATTGAAATTTGTGAAGTGAATTAGATAGCTGAGATAATAATAGTTCTATTTTAGGTGATTATTATGTTACTGATATGTATGTTTATGCTTCACTATTTGTTTCTGTTACTGATTTAAGTTTGAACTGATCTTGAGTTATGTTATATCCATAATTTGTTGATTCGAATGTTCATACTGTTACTTATAAATTCGTTGGATGCTTGATATTTGAAGTCGTGTTTTACTGATTTATATGTTCAGTTATATCTGATTTTTGCTGAGTTAAGTTGTATTTGAATTTGATTTACTTTGAGCTTTGTGAATTTGATTTATCTGAATTTGATTTAGTTTTATGTTAATTGGATTGCTTGATATTTTGCTTGATTAACTTTGCAAGCAAACAGCTTATCAGATCCCAACGTTCTGATAAGCCCAAAAGGGCTGATTACTATCAGCTTATTCATAATAAGCTCTCATTTTAACCACTCCTGTGGTCAATTTAATTTTAGCTGTCAAAAAGGTATAAATCCAAAAATGATGTCCCTCATGGGAATCGAACCCGTGACTTCACGGATGAGTGCATTGCGTGTTAACCATCTAGGCTAACTGGTCTTTTGATTTCTTTATCCGTTTATTGATTTAAATAGTGTAATTGAATCTGGTTGTTTTAGTTTCTAAACTGAATTTTAAGTAAATTGTATTTCTAAATTACTTTTTAATATTTTTTTTAGATAAGTAAGTTTTAGTTTCATTAATAATAAATATAATAAAATAATATAAAAAATGTTTTTTTATTAAATTTAAAAGTTTAACTAGTTAATTTTTATAATTAGATTTTAGTAATTTAATAAAAATAGTTTTTTTTAAATAAGAATTGTTTTAAAGTAACTTTTAATTAAGTAATTAGTTTAAAAAGTTTTAATTAGATTTTTTTTAAGTAGAGTAAAAGTTATTAAATAGATTTACTTTTATAGATTTTTAATTAGATTAGGTTTTAAATAGTGTGTTAATTTTTAAGTAATTAATTGATTGTAGAATTTAAATTTAGCGGGGTTACGATTCATGCACTTTAGGCTAAATAGTTTAAAATTGGTAGATTTTAATTGTAGTTTAAAAACCCAAAACCAATTCAAATCAATTGTCCAAATCAAAACGAAACGTCTCAAATTCATAAGATCTTCGTGTACAACGAACTTGAGTCACCAATGTGTTTAATTGAATTCGTCATTGGTATTATTAGTCTATTACTTTTTCCTAAAGGTAATTTTCTAATTTACCCTATAACGTATCTCAAATTATCACATACACTTATCTCCGCACATCAAAAATTTTGGCGCCGCTGCCGGGGAATCTTGTGTACGATTCGCTCTTGTGGAGATTTGTTGATCGTTGATTTGAAGACCCTTTCCGTCCTTGGAAAGTTTCGTTATCTTTCTATTATATAGTATGTATCGTTTTCTCGTTTTTTGTGAATAATATATTGTATTACGTAAAACAATAAGTTTACATATCTTTCAAATAAGCCTTAGTTGGGATTTCATCACCTAGCTATTGTAGTCAAATCCAAAACAAAAATAAAAGGCAAAATAGATAAATACTAATAAGAAGTTTGAACTCGATTTATACAAACTATAAGGTGGGTATAAGGCGACGTGTTATAAAAGGCCGTCTAAGGAAAAAGGTTTTTAAGTGCTTTGTGCCACCTCGTTTCCCCGCTTTCTTGTGCGTATATTGAGAGGGACAACCTATTATTGGTTTGCCGACTCAAGTAGTAATAAATCTTATTTTTGTTTTTTACTTATTGAACCTCGAGACGTTTAGGTTTTCATCTATCGTTTCAAAGTCGACCGAGGGTAATTTACTTCCATAGTAATTATCCTTATTCCTTGTTTTTTATCAATCATTATTGATTGAGCAATACCAAATAAATACCAAAAATAATCTTCTTGTCTAAATTCTTTTCTTCAATCCTCTAAATTATCGTCTTTGTAGTGTATGAAATTACGTTCTTCTCGTCTTGTGATTGATTTTAATAGGCTTGAAAATATTTCTCGTAGAAATAGAAATCGTCAACAACGAATAGTGGAACCCGAGCTTCCACCTATTGTTGTAGAGATGGCCGATAACCGAACAATGGAGGAATTGCTCCGTGCACCTACCGAAGGGTATGGGGAAGCAATCGTTGTGCCGGCTATTTTGGCGGATCATTTTGAGATTAAGACGGGTCTTTTATCGCTCATTCGGGTCGACCAACTTCGTGGCAATGAGACCGATAGCCCGCATTCTCACATACGGAATTTTAATCGAATTACCTCGACTCTCAAGTTTAGAGATGTGCCGAATGACGTGATTAAGCTCATGCTTTTTCCTTACTCGCTCGAGGGTAATGCTAAGCTTTGGTATGAGAAAGAACCACCGGGTTCGATCTTAACATGGGATGATTTAGTGTCTAAGTTTATGAATTATTTCTTTCCACCATCCAAAACAACACATTTTAAGAATGAGATCACTAGATTTGAACAAAAAGTGCATGAATCGTTTGGGGTTGCATGGGAAAGATTTAAAGATTTGTTGAGACAATGTCCACACCACGGTTTCTCGGAATTGCATCAAATTAATATTTTCTATAATGGGCTAAATATGATTGAACAAGATTCTTTAAATGCCGCCGCGGGTGGTAATCTTTTAAGAAAAACTCTGAGAGACGCGTGGAGAATAATTGAGGACAAGTCTAGAGCACAATATTCACGAAACACACCGGTTGTTTCCAATCTGAATTCATCTAATATCGAGATTGCTAGATTGGACTCTAAGATTGACACGCTTTTGAATGAGTTTAGGAAGAATCCTCATGGATCCATTAATATGGTTGAGAATGTTTGTGTGTAATGTGGTGGAGCACATCCTAATTATACTTGCTTAAACACGGGGTTTGATCAAGCTAGTGCTTTTGCGGCGACAGGAAATTATGGCTCCAACGGTCAAGTTCCTCGTCAAAATCATGTTGCTCCACCGGGTTTTCCACCGGTTCAAAATAGGTACAACAATGGAAACAATGGGAATAATTTTAACCGTGGTAACCAAGGGAATTATAATCAAGGAAATGGGTTTAATGCTATTCAAAACAATCAAGGTTTTCAAGGCAATAATCAAAATGATTTGTCAAGCTACATCAAAACAAATGAGGCAAATTTGAAAGCTTTTCAAAATAATCTTCAAGGACAAATGGCAACTTTGAAAAATGAGTTTCAAAATACGATTAAAGGGCAAAACAATAAGATTGAGCTTAATCAACAAAGGCTAGAACAAAACCAAAACCGTTTTGAGCAAAGGTTAGAGCAAAGTCATAATCGTATGCAACAAAGTTTGGAACAAGGTCAAAATAAATTGCTTTCGATGTTTGAGGGATTTATGTCTAAACCATCATCTTCTTAGGGTTGCTTACCTAGTAATACCATTCCAAACCCAAAGGGAGAGCTTAAGGCTATAACCGTTTATGATGATTGTGAAAATTTAGATGAAGTTGAAGTGATTGAGTTTAAGCCTTCACCTAAGGAAACTTTTCTAGAAGTCACTAAGGCTACTTTGAATGTGATTAGTACCTCGGTTTTCTTTGATTTCTTTCCCGAGAAATATAAAGATCCGGGTCAATTCTTGATACCTTGTGTTTTCAATGAGCTTGGGGTTTGCAAAGGCCTAGCCGATCTAGGAGCTAGCATTAACATAATGCCCCTAGCCCTTTGGAAAACCATTGATTATGCACCACTTAGTACCACTCGTATGATCATTGAGCTTGCTAATGGAACCACCACTCGACCGGTTGGTATTGCGGAAAATGTCATTATGAAAGTGGGGAATTTCTTGTACTTAGCCGATTTTGCTATAGTCGATTATGAGACCAATCCTCGTGTGCCAATTATTTTAGGAAGACCATTTTTGTGCACGGCTCAAATTCAAGTTCATATGAGGAAAGAGGAGACTAAATTGTTTTGTGGAGATAAAAGCATTGTTTTTAAACCGGAAAAGATTCCAAGATTTGCTCCTAAGAAAGTTGAAAGTGTTAAACTTGTTGAAACAATTGAAAGTAATAAGAAAGCTCTTTTTGATAAAGGTGTTTTTCCAATTTTGGAAACTTCATTTTGTGAAAGTAAAAAGTTAAAATCAAATGAAGAAGCTTTCTTTGTTGAAACATGTTGTAACCTTTCCTCATCTACACTCACTCCACACGAGGATGATAATGCTAAGATTGAAAAATAAATTGATGATTACTTAAGTGAGCCTTTTGATACTAGTGAGTTTGTTAGTGAAAATTTTGATCCCGAGAGTGATATTGCTTTAATTGAACAATCTTTGAAAATGGACTCATTTTCACTCTCTTCTAAGGATCATGTTGATGTTCCTAAGGCACAATCTTCCATTGAAGAGCCTTTGATTCCTAACTTCACACCGAGTGAGGTTAGTGACTATTCATGTGATAAGTTCATCGATGAACTTTTTGCTATCATTGATCCACTTCCACGGGGAAGTGAAGACGTTTCCAATCTTGAGATCGAGCGTGATTCTTGTGTCTTACCTACCATTCTCGAGGAATTCGCCGATGAATTGCCTTCTAATGAGAATGATGATCTAGTATCCGAGTGCGACACACTTGATACTTTGTCGGAAATTTCTTGTGATGACAAGGATGCCGACACTTTTGTGATTTACTCAAATCCTCTATTTGAAGTTTCATTGAACAATAATCCGCTGTTTCAAGAGGATTTTGAGAGCATCATACCTCCTACATCTCACAACCTTTGTGATGATGAGCTTCTTATGAAGGAGGTTGATGAGTTTCTTTATATAGACATTCCTTTGGAATTTGAGGAAGAGTCTAATGACGGTGATGAAAACTCTTGGTTTGATCACCCGATTTATGATGATGATAATGTTGACCCGGAGGGAGAAATTACTTTTGCTCCAATTATCCTTCCCACTCGCTTTGATCTTAATGTGCGGGTTTTCCATGCGACTCGTTTTGAGTACCATGACCCTTTTATTCACATTCTTAAGAGTGATAAGGTCAACAAAGTCATGCAAGTTGAAACCACTAGTGTTGAGACTTTTGTACCACCATTACCATGTGCTTCATATGACTTAGGATTAACATGGGGGGACGATACCTTGTTGTCTATTCCTTTCTCCACCGAGGACGAGGTATTCGACCCTGGAATCGTTTATTTAGGGAAATCTCGGCCTTTCAACGATGCAATAATTGAAAGATTTTTTAATTATCTTGGTGCGAGTTTATCTCAGGGAGCATGCTACATCCATACCATTAGTTGTGACTACCATCTCTTTTTAGAGATTTGTGTTGGAGTTTTATCCTTTCGTTTGTCATCCGACAACGAGGATGTAATCTTTGACCCCGACATCGTGCTTTATGTTGGTTTTTACTCCAATATGCCGGTTTTCACCACTTTCCCTAAGGACCAATGAATGCGGGGATCGAGTCGAGCTCATGACTCGGTGAACAAAAACGAGTGCCTTCTATCTTCTTTCTATTTTCTTACAACTAATAAGGCTTGATCTTTCAAGCTCGTGCTCGTGTTTTGTTGTGTTGTGAATCTTAGGTATGACCCTAATTTTTGAAGACTCTCGGGTTCGGTTTTTGCCGCTCCACTTGATCTTCCATTCTTTGAATGCCAAAAAGGGGCACACTTTTTACCCTTGATTTTTATCGACTAACGTTTTTTTTCTTGAGGCATAATTAATAAACGGCTTATAGATTTGCGTGCTCTTTCCATGCTAGGAGTTTGCATTAGACTCTTCGTGTTTTAGCAAGGGGGTGTTACTCTTGAGCTAAGAAACATTGAGGACAATGTTTGATTTTAGCATGGGGGAGTCAATCGATATAATCGCTTGCAATTGCTTTTGTCGTGTCCAAACGTATTGTTTTTCTCATTTTTCAATAAAATTTTAAAATTTTAGTGTTATTTTTAAGTTTTAATAAATAAAATAAGTGTTTTTGACACGAATGTAGGCTTTCCGTTGGTAAAAATAAGAATAGTTTTTGACTCGACTCGGTTTTTAACCTTAGCTTTTCCTTAACGTATTTGAATTAAGTTTTGCTAGGCTATTATATAGGGAGCTTTAAAACGCGAAAGTCTTAATTCATACGAGTTAAGAACACGAACTTTTCGCAAGCTCCTATTATTGATCCTAGAAAGTCGTCTATCAAGGGAACTTTAAAACGCAAATTCTAAAACTTGCAAAAGTATAAGAAGATGCAAGATCCTATAGATGACTTGAAAACCCAAAAATTTGATTTAATAGGCTAAGTATCCATTGATTTCACATTTTTGAAATTTTACAATATGGAGAACAAGAGATGATAGAGCCAATTATAAGTTTGGTATTCCTTCGGGAATTTATGTGAGTTAATTATAAGCCTATTCTCCCATCGCTTGCTAATAAATTTATTTGCAATAAATAAGGTTGAACGATTTAAAAAGTTACTTAGCTTCTAGCCCAAGATCGTTTAAAAGTTGCTCGGTATGGATGAGAGTTCATAGCCAAGGCATAACTTATTGAAGCGGGATGCGAAGATTGGCAAGTCCAAAAAGGTCCTAACAAGACATGAGGGCTATATTTTATTGCTAAAGATCTCAAGTGATGTGAAGAATCATTTATCAAAAATCAATATGAAGGATCGAGACACACGACGAAAAGCAAATACTCCCCAAAAGTCATGGAGAAGTCTATCCAAAAAGACCATAACAAGGTATGAGGATAAATGAATCCAAGTCCAAAAAGGAGGCGGCTCGTTATATATCAAAATCCCAAATAAAGATTGGAGAAAAATGAAGAAGTCGTGGTCCAAGTATGAATCTCTCAAAACTTCAAGTGAAGAAATTCCTATATGAAGAGAAGACCATTATTTCATGAACGTCTCTCAAGGTTTGAAGTATAAAGTCGCTGCCAAATATAGGTCCGAGAAAGGTCTCAAATCGCGAAGCAAGTTATGCCAAGATATGAACTTTATGAGGGACCGAGAAGCAGTTTTAAAAGATTTTGTCCTTTAGCTAACTATTGATTAAATCGTTCACTTTATTTTCGGCCTAATAAATTATCGTAATAAGTCAACAATGCATCCTCGTGATCATTCAAGACAACAATAAAATATAAGAGATACACCTAGGAATAAGGGAGTCTAAGTGAATAATTAGCCCACATGAGTTCGCGTTAGTTTGCTAACTTATAATAACAATGATCTTGTTTTTGCACTTGGCATGGAAAAGTGAAAAGTCGAGGACGATGAATCTATTTGAGCTTTTATGATCCTTAAAGTTATCTTTCAATAATGAAAGAAATACATTATGTCTTTGCAAAATAAAGTGTCATAAGTTGAATAATGGTGTAGTTAGAGTTTTATTCTATCATTGCGTGAGGACACAGCAATTGCTTAGCATGGGGGAATTTGATATGAGCTTAAATACTCATATCATTGTATCAAATAACAATGAAATTATGCATGAAATGTATCAAAAATGCTTTGTATATGTGTATTTCTTGTTTCATGTGTGTAGGTAACCAAGTTCACGAAAAACCGGCAAAAATCGACACGAGATTGAAGAAAAGATCGAGGAAGCCAAAACTGAGTTCAATTTAGAGGATTCAATATTTAAATAAAGGATTTTGGTCAAGTGGGTCCCAAAATTGGGTAATGGGCTCAAAAGCCCATTTAAGTTTCAAGTTAATTTTGTGATATGTTTTGAAGATCCAAAAGGCCCAAAAATGGGAGAATTTATACGGATGGTAGAATGATTATTGGGCCCTAGCCCAAATTCAATGGAATAGTAAACAAATTGGTTATAGGCTTTAGGGTTTACTCAAACGTGTATAAACACGTTTTCTCATTCACACAACTTTCTTAAATAAAACCGTTCCTCTTTTACACGATTATATTAAAACGTTTTTTCTCACCTACCCATTTACTACCCTATTTTCATCCACTCTTATTTTCACACGTCATACACCATACAAATAAATAAACCCTCACCCTCTTATCTTTATTACCCTCACACGTTTTTTATCCCACCCACACAGTCATTATTAAATGGCGATACACCCTATGTGACCACTTTCTTCCCCATTTTTCCATCTTCCCCAATAAACAAAACCAGTAACTTTAAGTTACTATTCCTCAAACCCTAATTTACCAAAAAGTCAATTAAAAATGGGGGTTTTGATCTCACGTGTGATTCACGTGAGGGGGAATTAAATCCCCCAAATTATAGGAAGAGAAAAGTTGGATTGAAGAGGCTACGTGGCTGTTTTTCAGTGGAAGAAACACCTCAATCTTCCAAATCAACCAATCAAGGGCCTTCAAAGAAGCACAACTAGCACACACGGATGCCACGTTGGCAATCCGTGTGCTAGTAGTGTTATATCCACCATCCGATCAAAGAAAGAAAGAGAAAGAGAAGATCAAGGGCCGAAAATCAAAGGGAATATGATCCAAGATATTCGAATATCCTCCTCAGCAAGCCCTTGGGAAGGCTATAAAAACCCCCAAAATTATCTTGTAAATTTATCCTTTCTTTTACTTAAAGTTATTCTGTTGAAATAGTGTTAGGGTTTAATCTTGTATTTCTTTTTAAGCTTTGTAATATTTCTGGAAATTAATGAAAGATTCAGTTATTTTATTTAAATTCGTGTCTTGTTTTCATTGATTAAATTAATATACGAATTAACTTTAATTAACTGTTTCACATAATAATATTTGAGATGTTAAATCTAAACTAATCAATAGTTTTAGATTTAATATTAGAAGTAAAATTGGATAAAATACTTTCCCTACTGGAAAGTATTCACAAATAGTGCACGAGATTTATGGTTCAAATGGTGGTTCGATTTATAAATAACTGTGGTATGGTGGTTTTGATTCCGGTTCGTTAGGTTGCTCAGCGCAATCCTACTTCCCAATGGTTTCTACAAAAGGTTAGTTCCGATTTTAATTTTTTGTTTAATTCATGTTTATTTTATTTATGTTATTTTTGTATGCTAAATGATGTTTGTTAGTTTTATCTGTTACAAACTAAGTTTCTGTTTAAGTCCTAGTGAAGTAGTATAAGAGTTTCATGAAATCTGTTATGAATGATATGATGTTAAGGTATTCTGTGATGATATTGTGCACATTTTTAGAACAAAGTTGATTTGGTACGACTGGTGGATTGATCTGCTGATCTTACTGTTAAATTGCTTATATAAACTTTTCTTTGCTGAAATTAGCTGAGAGTATTAGTAGTGTACATTTCTGATTGAAATTTGTGAAGTGAATTAGATAGCTGAGATAATAATAGTTCTATTTTAGGTGATTATTATGTTACTGATATGTATGCTTATGCTTCACTATTTGTTTCTGTTACTGATTTAAGTTTGAACTGATCTTGAGTTATGTTATATCCATAATTTGTTGATTCGAATGTTCATACTGTTACTTATAAATTCGTTGGATGCTTGATATTTGAAGTTGTGTTTTACTGATTTATATGTTCAGTTATATCTGATTTTTGCTGAGTTAAGTTGTATTTGAATTTAATTTACTTTGAGCTTTGTGAATTTGATTTATCTGAATTTGATTTAGTTTTATGTTAACTGGATTGCTTGATATTTTGCTTGATTAACTTTTCAAGCAAACAGCTTATCAGATCCCAACGTTCTGATAAGCCCAAAAGGGCTGATTACTATCAGCTTATTCATAATAAGCTCTCATTTTAACCACTCCTGTGGTCAATTTAATTTCAGCTGTCAAAAAGGTATATATCCAAAAATGATGTCCCTCATGGGAATCGAACCCGTGACCTCACGGAAGAGTGCATTGCGTGTTAACCATCTAGGCTAACTGGTCTTTTGATTTCTTTATCCGTTTATTGATTTAAATAGTGTAATTGAATCTGGTTGTTTTAGTTTCTAAACTGAATTTTAAGTAAATTGTATTTCTAAATAACTTTTTAATATTTTTTTTATAAAAGTAAGTTTTAGTTTCATTAATAATAAATATAATAAAATAATATAAAAAAAATGTTTTTTATTAAATTTAAAAGTTTAACTAGTTAATTTTTATAATTAGATTTTAATAATTTAATAAAAATAGTTTTTTTTAAATAAGAATTGTTTTAAAGTAACTTTTAATTAAGTAATTAGTTTAAAAAGTTTTAATTAGATTTTTTTTAAGTAGAGTAAAAGTTATTAAATAGATTTACTTTTATAGATTTTTAATTAGATTAATTTTTAAATAGTGTGTTAATTTTTAAGTAATTAATTGATTGTAGATTTTAAATTTAGCGGGGTTACGATTCATGCACATTAGGCTAAATAGCTTAAAATTGGTAGATTTTAATTGTAGTTTAAAAACCCAAAACCAATTCAAATCAATTGTCCAAATCAAAACGAACCGTCTCAAATTCATAAGATCTTCATGTACAACGAACTTGAGTCACCAACGTGTTTAATTGAATTCGTCATTGATATTATTAGTCTCTTACTTTTTCCTAAAGGTAATTTTCTAATTTACCCTATAACGTATCTCAAATTATCACATACACTTATCTCCCCACATCACACTGCTTTAGTTATTGATTAAACATATTTCTAACCGTATTTTTATGTAAATACTTATTTTTAGGCGCAACCATCGGGTATATTAAACACTTTACAACGAACTTTAAAGTATTACATGTAAGATGTCTTAAAATAAATTAAAGCACAAAGACATTTTTAGGACCTCTTTCAAGGCTAAGAAATGATTTTGTTGGGGAATTTGAATTTAGTTTATAAATTTAGGAAACTAATAGCTAAAAAAAGATAAACAAAAACTAGGACCCACTTAAAACATTGTATTTTCAGCTTTTAGGTTATCTTCCTCACTAAAATTCTGAAACATGTGTTTCGTTTTCCACCAATAAACTGAGTAACAATATTGTTTTTTTCTACTGGTTATATAGATCTTATTATCATATCTCGTAAATCATCTTCAAACTAAAATAAATCCGCCAAAAATGATTATATAGTCAAACTGAAGTTTTGAACATCAGAGGCCTCTAAAAATCGGCGGCTCTGTGCTGTCGCTCTTGCCGCAGGCGCACATGCTTAAATCCGGCCCTGGCGTGATGCTATGGCACGCGAAAAGGGAACGAGCATGACATCGTGGGTAGGCGCTATGGCTACCAGCCTACGCCATACGATTTTAATATTTTTTAATCTAACAGATATATAGCCCATATTGTACCAAAAATACCTCATATGACACCAGAAATGGTATGGCTCACCAGTACCACTTAAAACTGGTGTCATTACTAATTTTGTTGACGTGACACCACTTTTTAGCTAAACACCACACCTATGGCACGACGAATCCTTATGCTCTTGGGGTTTAAGTTTGCCAAGATAATCGCACAAATCAAGTTTGTTCGTATCATTAGCATACGATTTGTTATATGAACGATGTAAAACCACAACTTGACTTTACCTTCAATAAGATATTATTTGAAACAAATTATATATTCTCACGTGTCGTATATGGAGGTGATTTCATTTTTTTGAGTTTTTTTATATACCTGCAACCCCTCCAAGAGCAAAAGATGATGTTGAGCATCAAGACAAAAATCTTCAAAAAGAAGTCAAGCTTTAAATTAAACATTTATGGTGTTTTAATTTATGACTAAATTAAACGTTTACTAATTATTTTATTTGTTATACATACGATTATAATGAGCTATATGATGTACTATTAAAAAAAGTGTATATACACATCTTAATTCCAGATTTAACTCAAAACAAAAAAATTAAAATAAACATACCAAATCTAAACCATTAGATCATTTTAATCTAAATTTAACTCCAAACCAAATGTGTAATCTTGACCATCTATTTTTTTTCTAAAAAACTTTTACAACAACTTATTAAAAAATCATATTTTAAATTGAAATATCTTTCAGTTTAGATATTTTTTTCTAAAATTGTATTCTCTTTAATTTAACATTCGTTTTGATATATTTACAATTTTTTATTTTTAATGAATTTACATATCTAAATTTAAGTTTTGTACACTTTAATATTAATTTGATTGTCAAAATATAGTCATCGAATATATGTCGATATATTGTGCGAGTAGCATGCTAGATATCTAACAGAAGATAAATATGATACAAATAATGCTGATGGGAGTGGAGGTAAAGTCACCCGCGACTTTATGAAGTCGCGCGCGACTTACTGTCCCTCCATAAACCCACTCAAGCGCGACTCGTTTTTTTCTTCACAAAAAAACCCCGGGAAAGGTTGAACCTACGAGAAACAAAATGGCGCTAACCGAAAAACTGGTTGGATTCGGTTTTGTTTCTTTTATTGTAGGAAATGAGCCTACTTCTTATTAAGAATTTGTAACTTCTTTGAAAGGGTATCAACGGAAAGAAGTTATTAAAAGTGAAACATACTCTATTTTACAAAAGTAAACTTAGAAGCTCGTGGATTTACCTCAAGTTTGTAAACTACTAGGCTATAAATGGATCTTCAAAAAAAAGATGAAAGTCGATGACACCATTGACATATGCAAAGCAAGATTGGTAATCAGACAACGAGAATGTCTAACTTCCTTTGATACTTATTCGCATGTTACACAAATAACATCATATAGGATGATACTTTATTGTCGCATTATGAAATTTGAAAGTTCCTTATGTGGATGTGAAACGATATTTTTTTTGGGTATACCTAGGTTTTCTACTCGACATTGCGAGCCGACTAATCCCAGGGCGAATACCCTTTTGGATAGCCCGGAGTCATTGCAGGTGAACCTCCGTGGCCACCACCAAGTGTACACACATATTGAGGTTTGAACCATTGACCTCTTGTTTGCGAGTCAAGGACCTTACTATGAAAACAAAGATTTCTAAACAAAGATTTAGAAAAGGACCTATACATGAACTAACTTGAGGGTTTCATGGTTCCTATACTAGAGAGAAAAGTTTGTATGCTCATTAAGTCATTATATGGCCTATGACAAGCTCTCAAACAATGACATCAAATTTTTTGACCATATAATGTAAGAATGAGGATTCAAAATTAATGTATGTATGTTTGATCAATAGTAAATATGTACTCTTGTGTTTATGCAAAGATGATATCCTTATCATTAAAAGTGATAACAAGATGAATAAATCAACCAATGATAGATTGGAGTCAAGATTTAACATGAATCTCATTAGTTTTTGGGTTTGTTTTGAACCCATATAGATTGTTTTGAAGTAAAACATTAAGAAAACAATATTATTGAGAGGTTCAATGTGGGGGATTCCGGCTAAGCTAGAGTCCAATGACGTTTTTTAAATCTATTTAAAGTAGAGGTAAATGTGTTGCCCATTTTAAATAGTCAAAGATATTGGGCAACTTATGTGTTTAATGACGTATGTGTGACCTGATTAGAACTTATAATCAGGTTAAATAGATATAGTAGTAATTCAAGTGGGGACCATTTGAATAAATATTACCCGAGTACTATGATACTAATAACAATGCATTATGGAAGATATCCGACTACTGTCAAGTGATAGAGTAATGCAAATATGAATTCTTACATATAAGAATCTAGATCCACTAGAGCGGATGTATATATGCTAAGTGGAAAGCTATGTCTAAGAAATATTGAAAGTATTTCAAAGAAACGGTTATAGCCAAATCTATGATGAAATATGAATTTATTATTTGAGATAAATTTATAGAATATGCGGGAAGGTTTTCGCTAAGTCGTAAAGGACATACCAAGATGGCGTATACCGGTAACAACCATGTTTATAAAGTTTATAGTCAATAAAATCTATCAGAGCTCGTATCACAATGTAAAATGGTAAGTCGAGACGTGATTGTTGCGACAACTACTCTCAACTAGAGTTATCACGATTGACTATCTAAAGTCAAAGGATAACATCGCGAACCCACTTACCAAAGGCTTAAGCATAGAGTTAGTTAGTGAGTCGTCTAAAGAAATGAGACTAATGTCCTTGAAGGAATGAGTTTCTATGAAAGAAAACCTAACCCAGTTGACTGGAGATCCTAAGATCTGGGTTCAATGGGACAACATAATCATAGAAATATGGAGGAAGTCACGTAAATTTGGGGGAGTTACTTAATACAATAACTTTCTTAGCCCATTCCTAAAATAATGTGACTTGTTGAGAGGTTAAACATATGACTTAATGATTCAGGATAAAATCATAAGGCATAATGATTCAAGATGAAATCAAAAAACATATGTTTTTAATGAATCAAGATGAAATCACCTATGTGAGAGAGAAGTGAGGTCACTTCGAAGGAAATTGTGGGGGAACAATTTTTAAGAGCTCTTGTAGATGCAGGCTAGTGTTCATGACCATAACGAACACGACTATGAGGACTTGACAAGGTTAGAGATAGTCTTGTGTAGATGTGTATTGTTGTCTATGTAAACAGAGGCTGAGTTCAAGGACATCGCGTCCACTCAGATCTAGGAGACTAAGTGCATCTCACAAGGGAAGGTTCAAAGGATCACACCTACCTATCATATGCAAGACTTAACCTCAGAAATTATACCGAAACTTTGGTGTGTTTTCGACTAATTCCCATTCATTTGGAGGATTGTTGGAATATTTTATAAATTTGAATGAGATATCGTGAGATTTTGTGTCTATTTATTTTTGATAACTAATTTAAGCTTTTGTGAATGAGTTTACCGAATCGGTTTTAAATAAATTTGTTTTAAACATTGACAAAATATGTTAAATAAATAAGATATATTGGAATCAGTTTAATTTTTATATGATATTCTGTCTTGATGACCAAGACAAGTTTTCACTGTAAATTATTCCAACTCCTTCTTATTCAGTTTTGGACACAGAAAATACAGCTTCATAGCAACCGAATTCCATCAGTCTCTTCGATCAGAAACATGCAAGTTTTCCATGATCTTTTAGGCAGTTTTGTTGGGTCCGACAATACAACTTATTTTTTCGGCTGTTGTACCCTAGGAAACAGACGTCGAATATATTTTAAAGGAAACGTGTCAAACACGTGCCTCAACTCTTTATCGCTAATCATGTCAAACACGTGGTTGGCTCGTGTGCGCATCTGGGGATCTAGTAAGTCCTTAACATTTTATTGTTTTTTAATATCGTTTATTATTATATATGTCTGTTATTTATTTTTTGTTGACTCAATAATATTGTTTTTAAGTTTATAAATAAAAGTGTACATATTTTTATACATGTACATCTTTTTAGCAAACTAACACAATGAAAATAAAAATACATTTTAAGAGTAAAAAAATAATTCTCATATTTATTTCTTATTAAAAATAACTTCACCCTAATGCACTAATATTAAAAATAACTTCACCGCTCGTCTTTTAAGAAGACCTTGGGCCCCAAGTTTCAGGCCTGTTTTTTAAGGAAAAGAAAACCTTGGACTCCAAGTAACCCAATAACCGACAATCTCATCAAGCCTATATAAACAGCAAAAGCACACGTACGATCCCACAATAACCACAGCCTTTTCCGTGCGATAAAAAAAAAGATATGGGTGTGTTTACTTTCGTGTGCAAATCATCAGGTGGATCATGGACTGCCAAGCAGTTTAATGGTGATCTTGAAGGATCCGGTGACTCGACGTATGCTCTTCAAAGGAACCTTGTTAACGTCGCTCTGAGTGCTGATAAGTCTGGTGGTGTTCAGACTTCTTTTAGCCACGTTCTCCCTGATTCTGGTGTTTTTCAGGTGATCATTGGTGGTGGTGGCGATGGAGCCTCCTTTGGAGGAGCTGCTGCAGCATCAGCCCCTTCAGGAGGTGCTGAGGCACCTGCAGCTGAGGAGAAAAAGGAAGAGATAGTGGAGAGTGACGAAGAAGACTATGCTATGAATCTCTTTGATGATTAGATGTCTCCGCTTTCTATACAGTTCCATCGCTCTTAAGTGTTTGATATTATTGTTTCGTGTTTATGGATGATTGGTTTCTTTGGATTATTGTGATGAATATATAATCTTGTCTTTCGTATTGGAAGTAGTATTTTACTATCTTAGATTAACTGATGCCGAATATTATGTGTGTTTGTGACTGTGATGCAAACGTTTGATCTTACAAATTTGTGGTATTTTTGGGCCAAATTTCTAAACAAAATTGTGGTAAAAAGCCAAAAAGCTTGAGATTACAATGAAATTCGGACCGTAATAATTAATTTGTTGACGCACTAGAAAATGTTGTTACGATTTATGTTATTTGGAATCTTCTTCTCTATAACTTAACAGGTAATGTTAAGCAACTAGTTGCGGCAGGGTGTTTGTCAACCGTTGATGTAACTTCTTTGTTTTGCGGCCGTTATAAAATTAGTAGATGACACATATGTATTTTTTGGTTTGGTTTACTGTCTAAAGCTGAAGGGAGGTTGTTGTAATGTAGCCACATGCATATGATGTTCACGATTATCACCCGAGTAATTACCTCCACCATATCGCTATTTGCTGCAAATTGTGGTTAATACCGTTAAATTATTAGCCAACGTAAATGTATAAAAAAAGTTGTCATAGATTACTGTTTTAGGGACATGTTGTGTGCCCGTTCTAGGGATTATGAAGCCGAGATCAAGTTCCAAAAATTTAGGAAGAACGACGTGGTAATGGCTGCAATCTGATATTTTTTAACGACAACCTAACTGGGGTCATTCAAGAGATTTACATATAGAGGTGATGTATAATACCTAAACATTTGATTATGGTTGAACAAACATAGATTTTTCTCGGTTAACATAGCTGCTTGCTGATTTAGGCTGTTGTGTATAACAACACATCATCAACATGCACAGCTTTTCTTGCGAATATTGATGCAAAAAATGATGCAACTGTGATCTATAACGGCAAATCTTATCATATACCTGCTTGGTGTGTCAGCATCTTGGCCTTGCCCGACTGCGAGAATGTTGTGTACAACACAGCAAAGGTTTGTCTAACTACTCTATATGGTCAACTATAGCTCATTCGATATTCATTGCCATATGATTTTAGTTTATGAGCAATTGAACAACATGATCTAGATATCAAATTTTAAGTTGGTCAAATTGTTTTAAGAAGTCGGAGGGTGTTTATAATTTAACCATTAACAGATCAACTCTATTTAGTTTCAAAAAATGCCTCCAGAATTGTGGGATACCATCACAGAAGCTGTATGTTTAATTAAGGGCTTGTTTCTTTTTTTACAAGCTTCCATATTAGGCTCTTAATTAGTCTCTTAGTGGGAAGAGAGAGATATTTGTGTGAGTATGGAGCAAGATGTTTAAAGTGAATTGGGCCCACAACTTTTCCCACTAAGAGGCATATAAAGAAAAAGAAACACCCCCTAAGTCTCTAGTAAACATACTTATCAACTTTTGATTTTTCTTTTCAAAGATTGGGTTAGTCTTAGAGGGCAGAGGGGAGTGGTCACGATTCCGCGTTGCCTGGCGTAACCACACCGTGAAGGACGGCGTGACCACGGCCTGCGTGGAAAGCCCTAAATATTTACAAAACCTCCCCTTATGAATTTAAACAAACCAAACACTCCCCAACAGCTAGTGTTTGGCATTTAAAAATTTGATTTTTTTTAAAGAAACTTGTAGCCAACGCTACATTTTTATATATAATTATTTTTGAATAATCAAAATAGCCTAACTTGCTAGTTTTTTAAAAAAAAAAATAATAATTAAAAATTAGCCAACGGCTCGGGTTGTGACGAAACCGAGGCTCGTTTGATCAATGCGAAAAAGGAAGAAATCAAAACGAAACTTGATCGAAGTGAAAATTAGTTTTTTTTTTTAATTTCCATATTTTCTTTTTAATTTCCGTATGGTTTTTTTTAGTTTTAGGATGTAATGTTTTTTATTTGAATGAATAAAGTAAATTAGGATTTGAATTAACTAATTGTTAATGGTAGTTTTTGAAAATAAGTGGAAAAGTTGGTGTGGTGGTGTGAAAATAGTGTGGTGATAAGATGAGTTTTTTTATGTGAATGTGAAAATGAAAAAAACTGACGTGACAGAGTGTTTTTTAGTATGACGATGTGATCACTCCTTTTACTCTTACAGGTACCATGTACCCCAATCATGGCTAAAACCAAGTGGGAACGTACTGCTCTTACTCTAGGATATGAGTGGTGATCCGACACATATATATTTTTGCAACGCAAGAATTGGAGAGTTTGTGCTCCCATGTATCCCAAAATCACCACTCCCAATAGAAGAGAAGCCTGGAGTCAAAGCAAAAAGTCAGAGTCAAGAGTCTCGCTCGAGTGTCCCTATCCTAATCAGGTCATTTCATTGATAAAGTTTGCTAGCTTTGGAACTCTTCAAGGAAAATGTGAAAATTTTAATCATGGTGAATAAAGGTACATTTTTTTTTGGCTAATTTTTGAAATGTCCCATGGTATTATCATGTTTCCCTTTTTGCACCTACCAAATGAGATTTTCCCTAAATGTCTTATGCAACCTATGCAACTTATGCAACTTATGCGACTTGGATTAAATTACAAAAAATGTACTTTTATCCTTATGACACATGTCAGAATGTGTCATAAAAAGTACATGTGTGTAAGAACTTCGCTCTTATGCAACTTACTTTGTTTTTTATGCGACTTGTATTAAAAAATATTATTTAAAAAAAAGTAACTTTTAACAAAATCTTTTAATATTACTTATTTTATATTTTATTTTTATGCAACTTGTACCTTTATGTAGACAATGAAATGACATTTGACTAAACTACTTTTTGATAAAATCTATAAAGTCTTTTTATGCGACTTTTATTAATTAAAAAGTAATATAAAGTACCATGTAAATATGTGTAAAAGTAGGTAGGGTGTAAGTCTTTTCTTATATAACTTTTATTTAATTTTTTATGCAACTTTTGTTTAATTTGTTATTCAACCTTTAATTAATTTTTTGGCAACTTTACAAATTCATAATTTAAAAAAATAAAAAAATAAATAATCTAAATAAAAAAAATAAAAAATTTAAATTATATTTTTAAAAAAAATGTGTAAATATATTTTAATATAATTTAAAAATTAAATTTTTTTAAAAATAAAGTTTTTAAAAAATTAAATTTTATAAAAAATTAAATTTTTTAAAAAATGAAAATTTTAAAATAAATAATTAAAATTTTAATATAATTAAATTTTTTTTTATAAATTAAAATTTTAAAATAAATAATTAAATTTTTAATATAATTTAAAAATAAATATAATTTAAAAATTAAATTTTTAGATAAATTAAATTTTTAAAAATTAATTTTTTTAAAAATTAATTTTTTTAAAAATTAAGTTTCTAAAAATTAAATTTTTTTAAAAATTATTTTTTTTAAATTAAATTTTAAAAAATAAATAAATAAAATTTTAATTAAATTAGGATTAGAATGTAATGTAATGAATATCAAATAAGTAAGTACAAGTTGCATAATATATAAAAGTTAAAGTACTCTAAGTCAGAATCTATTTCATCTAATATATTAGTATTCATTGCTATGTTTATACATAGGGAAGTAAAACATCCAGGCCCAAAGAAAATGATCCTGGGAATGTTTAACCTCTTCGCCACATTTGTCGTCCACGAAATACCATCATCTGAGATGATGCAACTTGGAGCAAGACTTAATCCCCTAAGCGTCTTTTCAACTGGTTCTTCTAGCATATCTATTGCTGCAAAAAGATTGTCCGAGAGTGCAGTTGATGGAAGCATGTCAAAGTTCTCGCATCCTTCTGGCAAACCAACTTCAGAAGTAGCAAGTGGGAGTACAAGAACTTCGATCTTGAGCTTAGCTTGACATGCACGATCAATGACAGATTTAAAACGGCTCGCATTAACAGGAGTAGTGATTATTGTAACCGTAGCACCTCGTTGAGTTAGTAGTCTAGCAATGTCGACCATGGGTATCATATGGCCTTGAGTCATTAGAGGAAACAAGATAAAATGGAGGTTGTTTGACGGGGAAGCCATTGGAGTTTATGCACAAATGAAGTACAAAACACTGAGAAATTGAAGAATATAGTATTAATGATTCTATCACTCTTTTCTTTTGCAGATCATACAAAAATTCAGATTTGATTAATGTATTCACAAGACTTGCCACTATTATTTTATCCAATTTTCTGTAAAATATTATGCTCGACAAAGATATATATATATTTCGTGACTGTATTTTGTCATGGCTTATATTATATAAAGATTCCAACATGGTTTTTATTGTCAACATCTGATCATGCCATAGAGCAAAGGGCCAACGTCCTTGAAAGATTGGACTGAGCATCTTGTGCATCTCCATGTGTTTGAAAGATTGGGAGACTATGCATGGAACATTATAGGGCTCCCCCCAAAATGCAAAGACTGCCAAATTAATTTATGAAGTCAAAGAGAACTTAAACATATACTCTCTAGCTGATGTGAAGTCATCTAGTATGGATAAAAGCTAAAAGCCGAAGGTTCATCAGCGATTGACAATTCATTGATGTAATGATGTTCCCTTTCAGCTCTCTGATTCATAGTTATATGAAAGTGCATGTATTTAAGAATTTGTGTTAATTCTAAAAGAATTAATTATATTGAAGATATATAAAGGCAGGAGACTGATACATCACATTCCTTGTAGCGAGATATTAATGGAATACATACGCAACCGAATACGAGACTTGCATACAAACACTAACAAATGGTTTGTATGTTTATACAACAGATTTGCACATTTCAGTTGCTATACAACATCTCTAACCGATTTAATTAGTGTTCTTGGCTACTTCTTTAGTAGTATCTTGAATCATTAACGCCGTGTTAAGGTGTGACGACCCCCCTTCCTGCATTGCTATATTCGCTAGTACTTTGAACTCTCTAGCTCTCTTTCTTCTTGCTTCACCTTCCTCCTCAGTGCTCATTAAATCTTGAACGGCTATTCCAACATCTTGCCTCTTCACGATAATTTTCGATTTATCTAGCTCTGTAAATATAGCAGGGACTTCAGTCCCAATTTTCACACCAATTTTCACCACATCTATGATAAATCTTTCATTTATAAACTGGTCTGCAAAATGTGGCCAAGTAACCAACGGAATTCCAGCAGAAATCCCTTCTAGAGTTGAATTCCATCCACAATGTATTACAAAACCCCCAGTGGCTTGGTGCGACAATATCAAAATTTGTGGTGCCCAACCATGCACGGATAATTAGGCCCCTATCTTTTACCCTTTCTTCATACCCTTCTTCTAATACCCATCTCTCAAATTCATCAGTTGTGTTCCTTATGACCCAAATAAAGGGTACAAGTTGCATAATATATAAAAGTTAAAGCCTGATTTTACAAAAAGAATACAAAAAGTAAACAGTAAAAGTTTACTATTTGCACAGTGTACTAAAGTAAAAAACAATAGTACTAAAGTCAAATCTTAAAATTTATTTTTTAAACAAATCTTAAAAAAGTTTTAAAATTTATTTTTAAAACATATGTTAAAAAAGTGTTTTTTTAAACAAATCTTAAAAAAGACAAAGTTTTTCAAAATTTTATTTTTATTAAATTAGTTAAACAAAACTGTAAAAAAATAACTAAAATTTTTAAACTATATTAAATTATATTATTTATTTTTTTTACAAAATTTAATCTTTAAGTTATATTAAAATTTTATTTATTTATTTTTAAAATTTTAATTTAAAAAAAAAATATTTTTAAAAAAGTTAATTTATAAAAATTTAATTTTAAAAAAATTAATTTTTAAAAATTTAATTTATTTAAAAATTTAATTTTTAAATTATATTTATTTTTAAATTATATTAAAATTTAATTATTTATTTTAAAATTTTAATTTATAAAAAATTTAATTTTAAAATTATATTAAATTTTAATTATTTATTTTAAAATTTTCATTTTTAAACAATTTAATTTTTAAAAATTTAATTTTTTATAAAATTTAATTTTTTAAAAGCTTTATTTTTTTAAAAAATTTAATTTTCAAATTATATTAAAAAATATTTACACATTTTTTAAAAAAAATATAACTTAAATTTTTTATTTTTTTATTTATATTTTTTATTTATTTATTTTTTAAATTATGAATTTGTAAAGTTGCCAAAAAATTAATTAAAAGGTTGAATAAAAAATTAAATAAAAGTTGCATAAAAAATTAAAAAAAAGTTGTATAAGAAAAGTCTTACACCCTACCTACTTTTACACATATTTACATGATACTTTATATTACTTTTTAATTAATACAAGTCACATAAAAAGACTTTATAGATTTTATCAAAAAGTAGCTTACTCAAATGTAACTTCATTGTCTATATAAAGGTACAAGTTGCATAAAAATAAAATATAAAATAAGTAATTTAAAAGATTTTGTTAAAAGTTACTTTTTTAAAAATAATATTTTTTTAATATAAGTCGCATAAAAAACAAAGTAAGTTGCATAAGAGACAAGTTATTACACACATGTACTTTTTATGACACATTCTGACATGTGTCAGAAGGATAAAAGTACACTTTTTGTATTTTAATCTAAGTCGCATAAGTTGCATAAGTTGCATAGGACATTTAGGGAAAATCTCATTTGGTGAGTGCAAAAAGGGATACATGATAACACCATGGGGCATTTCAAGAATTAGCCCTATTTTTTTGTCTTAAAACCTTCTGAGTTAAGAACTTGCAGTGTTGCAGTCACCACATGTAACATTCCAAAACCGGGTCTTACGCATTTATTTACGATAATGTCATTTGATAGTTGACCATGACTTTTACAAGGTTGAATGTGTTACGTGATTGACTAGTCAAACCCGTTAGTCAAGCTAATAGTCAAATATATATAATATGGAATTAGAAAGTATTATGTGCCATAATTGCAAGAGGAAGAGGACTTGAGGGACTATTCTTGCCATAAAGGCAAACCCATACATAACCAATCTATAGATAGAAGTTCCCTAGATAATTCTGGAGAGTAGTGTTGTTGTGTGGGTCGAACAAAACCGGAAGGAGAGAGATGGAACCATATCTTGATGATCCAGTGATCAAGGATTTTAGGTTCCAAGTTAAGGGTTAATCTGTATCAATGATTCCCATAAATAAGTAATCTATATTATTTTAGTTTGAATTGATGAATTTAAGAGTTAGGGTTCATGAACCCAATTTGAGAAAATTGGTAAAAGATGGTTTTAAACTAATTAAGGGTTATAAAATTATGGGTTATTTATATTGTACAAATTTGAGTAATTGGGGGTTTTCACCATATGATCAAGATATGATCATACGATGATGGAAGATGTTAAAAGGTATGATAAATGGGTTGAATAAACCCTTATTATGGTCTTTAGATTATTTGTTAGTGGTAATTGCATTCATATGGTAATAGGTGGTTGTGTTGGCCATTGAATATGAATCAAGTATTAAAGATGATGATGTTTATTGGTAAAACTTAGCTTGGAGCTAAGGTAAGTATGATGATCATAACATGTGTTGTATATTAACTTCATGTATGTCATGTGTTTATCATTTGTTAGTCAATATGCTTAAATGATGGTCATGTTAGGATTGTGATAAGAGATGTATGTGCAACGTGATGATTGCGAGATGTGATGCTTGTTGTTATAGATTTGATGTAGAGGTTTGTGTTATAGTTAGTAGTTGATTGTAATGAGATTACATGTTGTATGATATATAATGACATGTTTTTTTTGTTTTACTTACTAATCGTTTAACGCTTATATGTTATAGATGCTAACATTTGTAGGTACAATGTGACGATGACGATGCTTGGAATATGCTTGTGAATAAAGTGTATGCTAGATGGAAATATGCTTAGGAGCTTAGTAGTATTAATACCGAGCTCGAACTTGTGTAATGGTTTGTAATTGAGAATGTAATGCATTAATGTTGTTGTTATAGTCTAGTAATAAGTTACAGTGGGTCAAAGTTATAAGTTAAAGTTGTATATTATAGTGAATGTAAATGGGTCAAAACGGGCGTTTGTAATACCACATAAAGTACATAGGTACGGGTCTCTTAGATCGCTAATGTTTATGAAAACGATGTATTTTTAACGTTTTGTGAAGTCCTAGATTGTTTCGTAAAGTTTTGAGTTGTGGAAGTCAATTTCGAAAGAAAACGTGAAGTATTTTAAAATGGTAAAACCTGGGCTCGGCCTGTGGTCGTGGCCTGTGGTCGTGGCTACTCGGCCAGCCGCCAAAGGCCTCTGAGAGTAAAAAACTGGGCTCGGCCTATGTCTGTGGCTATTCGACCAGCGACCAAAGGCCTCTGAGAGTCAAAACCTGGGCTCGGCCTGTGGCCGTGGCTATTTGGCCAGCGGCTAAAGGCCTCAAAGGGTTCAGAACTGGGCACGGCATGCGGCCGTGAACCCTCGGCCGGCGGCTAACACCCCTCTGTGAAGTCAGAAATGTCGTATCTTGATTTCGTTATATCTTTTGATCCGTAATGAGTTAGAAGTCATTCTTTATATCGAGTTGAAGGTAATCGAGTCTACTTTCTTGTAAAGAAGATTTCAAGGTCTGAAAGTTAACTTATATTTGTCATATTGTTTAAGAGTAATATGGTGTTTGATTTGGTAAAGTAGTTTTCGCGTAAAAGGTTAAAATTCGCATATATTTGGTCAAGTCGGGAAAGGGGCGTTTCAACTTGGTATCAGAGCTTCGGTCTAAGAGAAATAGGTTCCCATGATAGGTTGCCTAAAATTAGACCACTTGTAGATGCGTTTTCTATAAGTGTAATTTTACAAAGTAGACGCCTCAATTACAAGGTTTACCATATGCAAGGTTGTAGAAATCGCTAGGCGCCAGTGAGGCGGTCGACGACCTTCGAGGCAAAATTCATCTAGGGGGCGCTTAGGCGCCGCCTAAGCGAATTGGTATTTTATACATATAAATATTATAAATAATATGTATGACATAATAAATACTTCTCATTTCAAGTAATTCAAAGTTCTTGCAAAATAGATAAATAAAACATAACAATTTAAGTGTCTAGAACTTCAAACGTGAATAGATAATTCAATTGGTTCTAATTTCATACGAAAACCCATTAATTTATGTTTATAATCATTCGTTAATCTCTTATTTTAAGATGTTACGTTAAAATAAATATGAGCACTATATATTAGAAAGAAAACCCTTAATTTTTTGTAAAAAGTTATTAAGTTTTTGTTGACTTTCTTGACTTTTTACCGCCTAGCTCCTAGGCGGAGTATGACCGCCTAACCCTTGTTTTACAACATTGACCATATGCATACTATGATGGAATAGTAACAATGCTTAGATATAAATGTTGTATGATATGTAATAAGTGTGAAAACACTTATCCTTTTACCACTTAGTTCCAATAATAACATGACCAAAACGTGTATTTTATGTCGTAAAAGTCGGAATTATGCGTGGTTTGTGTTTTTATTGTGTTTTAGGACCAAAATATGAAAAAGGAAGAAAACACGGGCTTTCACGGGCTTTTATCGAAGAAAACGAGAAAAGACGAAGTCAAGAGATCAAGAGTGCTTAAAGAACGGATGTCCAAGACCTATTCTGAAAATTTATCGAAGAAAAAGTCTAAAGACGGAAGTTTAATGAAGTCGAAGAACTCAAGTCTAAATTAAAGAAGAAAATTATTAAGACAAAGTTCAAATCCCGAGACGACGTCGAGTAAAGACAAAGAATTAAATCGAGTCGTGAAGAAAAGAAAGAAGGAAGCACACCACACATGCACTTCCCACTTAGCCTATAAATACCCTCCTAATCACATTAGGAGGGTGGTTAGCTAGTTTTCATTTTTAATTTTTCTTTCTAGTTTTAGAGAGAGAAAGTTCCCAACTTTCTCTCACTTAGTTTTTTCTTTGTTTTCATCTTTCAAATATTAAGCTTTCATTAATCTTTGTACTTGAGTTTCTTTAATCAAAAGTTTAAGTTTAAGTTTGTGTTCTTTAATCTCTTCCTACATTTCTTGGTTTCATTTTGCTTTTGATCCGAAAATTATAATCCATACGGATTGATTTCGTTTGATGTTTAAGTAGTTAAAAGGTTAATCTTTTTACTACTTATTAAGCTTTTATTTGGTTTAGGCTATAAGCTCTTTATGCTTATTGGCTTATTTCATGTTTTAGCTTATTGGTTTTCGGATTTCTTAAAAGTTTTAATCATCTTAAAGTTCCTTTCATAAAGTTTATGATCTTTTATGTTTTAAAAGTTGTCAAATTTAAGCTTTTTGGAGTTGTTTAAGTTTCGGATAAGTTAGCTTATTGTATGTGCTTATTGAGTTTTAAGCTTTCCACCAATTTCGGATTAAGTGTGCATTCCATCGCAATATTAGGGATTTCTACATTCCGACGGGAGTTTGTTTTTATCGCAATAACTCTTAAGGGTTTTACTTTGCGATAGTTGGTCATTTACCCCTTATTCCGATCTGAGATTGCGATCGCATATTCCGACGGGGTTTAAGGTCTTCTTTAAGTCGAAACTCTGCCCAAATTTTGTTAACAGCATTCCGATAACTCCCATTCCGATACTAGCACATTGCAATAGAACCATATTCTGACAGAAGTGTTTTCATTATTCTGATCTGGACATTGCGATCACAGTGCATTCTGACAGCTTTGGTTTTGATATTTATTCCGATGGTTATGACTTTGGTGCATTCCGATAGAGATGATTTGCAACATTCCGATAGACTAAGTTTTAAAGTGTTACAACGTTTTAGGTTTTAAGTGTTTTTCTAAATAATCTTCTAGTAATTTTTAAACGCTTTAATTTCACTCAACGACATTTTAATACTTGCTTATAGTTTAAATTATATAACCAAACCCAACCATTTATTATTCCACCAAGAACAATTGAGTCGCACTTTAGACTGGAAATCAATTCGAAGAGATCGGACGATAAGATTTTATACTTGGTGTAAAAGCCTTGTATTAAATGGCGCCACTGCCGGCTCTTTTCGTTAAGATTAACGGTTTTTAGTGAGAGACGCGTTGGATTTTGGGATCCGTTCATCTTTGAACGTTATTTTCCTTGCTTTCAAATTTTAAAAAAATCCTAAAAAATATAAAATTTTCAAAAATACAAAAAAATTAAAAAACATAAAAAAACCAACAATATTTCTGCTTTGTTAGTTCTTTTGCAGGTGTATGCGCACTCGATCAACGTCTTATCCCGAGCCCGAGACTCTCGATAACTTAGACATGGCCGGTGTACACAACAATAATAATAATCCACCTCAAAACAACATGAATAATGACAACAATGAACCTCTACCGGACAATCGTCCAATGATCGAGCTTTTGCAAGCACATGTAGAGGGCAACCACGATGCTATTGTCATACCCGCGATTGGAGCCAACAACTTTGAGCTCAAATCCGGCTTCATTCAAATGGTCTCTGCTCAACCATTCTTGGGGCGTTCAATTGATGATCCTCATGACCATATTAAAAGGTTTCTTCAACTCACTAATACGGTTAAGTTTAATGGGGTTTCACAAGAGGTAATCCGCTTGCAACTTTTTCCTTTCTCCTTAGAGGGACAAGCCCGACATTGGCTTGATAAGGAACCGCCACAAAGTATTCTTACGTGGACGGACTTAGAGACCAAATTCATAAACTACTTTTTCCCACCCTCTCGTACTACCGCTTTGCGGAATGAAATCATTACTTTTGAACAAAAGTACGATGAAACTTTTAGTGAATCTTGGGACCGTTTTAAAGAACTTTTAAGAAAGTACCCACAACATGGTTTTACCAAAGTGCACCAAATTAATACTTTTTACAATGGTTTAAGCATGAATGACCAAGATTCACTAAATAGTGCCTCGGGGGGTAATCTTTTGGTTAAGTCTGCTAATGCCGCTTGGTATATTATTGAGAACAAGTCTAGAGTGCAAACAAAGAGTGTTCAGACCAATGTGGCTAGTGCTAGCACTAATGAGAGCGACAAGAGACTTGATAAGGAGAAACTTCGCTTTTTGAATCACTTGCTCTCCAAGCCGCCAATAATACCAAAGCTATCACTGCCCAAGCCAATGCTATGACTCAATCATGTGATATATGCGGGGGATCTCACTCATACACCGATTGTCCTTCGACTCATGACAATCCGGAAAATGTGTATGCCGCCAACGGTAACTATTCCACGGGAGCCTATCAAGCACGTCCTCAAGGTGACCGCAATTTGCTCAGCTATCGCTCAAACAACTTTCTTTCACCACCCGGTTTTCCCCCACAAAACCCAAACAACCTCAATCGCAACAATCAAAACCAACCTCGTGCTCCAAATCAATATCAAAACCAAAGAACCCCATATCCACCTTAAAGAAACAACCAAGTTTACCAACAACCCGCGTATCAACCACCTGCCTACCATGCTCCTCCTCCCAACCAACCCACCGCATTACACCAAGATGTTGAAACTACATGAGGACTAATGATGTGATAGTGCAAAATCTTCAGCGGGAAATGCTCAACATGAAAGCAGATATGGTGAAGCAAGGGAATGATCTTCGAGCTGATATGCGAAACACTTTGGCAAGTCAAACGAATGATTTGAGGAACATGATGGCTAGTTTCTTCCCAAGTAATCAAGCCTCTGGATCGGGTTCTCTTCCGAGTAACACCTTTGCTAATCCAAGAGGGGAGATGAAAGCAATCACCACTCACAGTGGAAAAGGTTTAACAGAACCCGAGCTTCCTACGCCTACACCGGTGATTGTGACAAAGGAAAACGAGTCTACTTCTCAAATCCCTCCACCTTCTATTTCTCCAATTCCACCACCTTCTACTTCCACCCCTCCACCACCCAAGAATGTGAGTGATAATTCCATACCAAAGCCTTCATCTCAACCCAATATACCTTATCCTTCGAGGTTGAGGAAAGAGAAATTGAAGAACAAGGATGATATTCAAGTTTCTAACTTTCTTAAAATGTTTAAACAACTGAATTTCAATATCTCCTTTGCTGAGGCTCTCCCTCACATGCCGAAATATGCTAAAATGTTTAAAGATCTTCTCAGTGATAAGGAGAAACTTCTCGATATTGCTCAAACCCAACTTAATGAGAATTGCTCTGCAGTGCTCTTAAGGAAATTACCAACCAAACTTGGTGATCCGGGTCGTTTCTTGATTCCTTGCAACTTCCCTGGGGTAGAGAATTGTATGGCCCTAGCCGATCTAGGTGCTAGTATAAACTTAATGCCTTTAAGCGTTTGGAAACAATTGTCTCTACCTGAGCTAGTCCCCACCCGAATGACCTTGGAATTAGCTAACCGTACGGTTGCTTATCCAGTGGTGATAGCCGAAGACGTCTTCGTCGGTGTCGACAAATTCACCTTTCCGGCGGATTTTGTTGTCGTTGACTACGAGATGGACCCCCGTGTTCCATTGATCGTTGGACGTCCATTCCTGAGGACCGGTCGCACTCTCATTGATGTATCCGCTGGAGAATTAATCACGAGAGTTGGTGACGAAAAAATCGTCTTCAACATGGGTAAACTTTCTAAGCAGCCTTCTGAAAATGAGAGCGTTAATTTCATTGACGTTCTTGATGAGGCTTGTGAAGAACATTTCACAGACGCTTGTAAAATTAGTTCTTCTTCTCTACCCACTGTTGAGACCGTTGCCTCTATTGCTCACTCACTAACTCCATTTGGAGAAAGTGATTTCATCTTGAAAGAATGTGAAGCTACTTTGGGAGATGTGGACTTAAAATATGACGATTCTCCCACCAATTGGGATGAAGACATTCATACCATTGAGAAACTTCTCAATGAGGACCATATTTCTCCAACATCTCCTAAGGATATCTCTATCGATGATCCGACTTTGACTCCGCCATCCATCGAAAATCCTCTGGATTTAGAGCTTAAGGATCTGCCGTCTCATCTCGAGTACGTTTTCCTCGAAGACAACAAGAAGTCGCCGGTCATCATCGCAAAGGACTTGAAAGAGGAATAAAAATCTCGCCTTATCGCCGTGCTGAAGAATCACAAGAAAGCGATTGCGTGGAAGATCTCCGATATTCGTGGAATTGATCCTCACTTTTGCACACATAAAATTCTCATGGAGGACGACTTTAAACCCACTATTCAAAGCCAAAGAAGGGTGAATCCCAAGATCCATGACGTTATCAAAAAAGAGGTTATCAAACTTCTTGATGCGGGCATGATCTATCCTATCTCGGATTCACCATGGGTTAGTCTAGTCCATTGTGTGCCTAAGAAAGGCGGAATCACCGTTGTTCCCAACGAAAACAACGAGTTGATTCCTACTCGTCTCGTTACAGGGTGGAGAGTCTGTATAGACTATCGCAAACTCAATGATGCTACGAGAAAGGATCATTTTCCCCTTCCTTTCATGGACGAAATGCTTGAACGTCTAGCGGGTAATGACTATTACTGCTTTTTAGACGGTTTCTCGGGTTATTTTCAAATACCCATCGATCTCCAAGACCAAGAGAAAACCACATTCACTTGTCCTTATGGAACATTTGCTTACAAAAGAATGCCTTTCGGCTTGTGCAATGCTCCTGGGACATTCCAAAGGTGCATGATGGCTATCTTCCATGACATGGTTGAAGAAACCATGGAAGTCTTCATGGATGATTTCTCGGTCTATGGTGATTCCTTCTCTTCTTGCCTTGCCAATTTGGAATGCATGCTTAAGCGGTGTGAAGACACTCGCCTTGTTCTAAATTGGGAAAAATGCCATTTCATGGTAAAAGAAGGCATTGTGCTGGGACATAAAATCTCCAAAGCCGGTCTTGAAGTGGACCGTGCTAAAGTGGATGTCATAGCCAAATTACCTCCACCTTCAACCGTGAAGGGTGTGAGAAGTTTCCTCGGTCATGCGGGCTTCTATCGTCGATTCATTCAGAATTATTCTAAAATCACTCGCCCGATGACCCACCTCTTGGAAAAAGATACCCCTTTCATCTTTTCCAAAGAGTGTCTTGAATCCTTCAATCTTCTTAAGGATAAACTAACCAAGGCACCGGTCTTGGTTACCCCTAATTGGGAGCTACCTTTTGAGTTGATGTGTGATGCTAGCAACTTTGCTATTGGAGCGGTTTTGGGCCAAAGAGTGAACAAACACTTCCAACCAATCCATTACGCTAGCAAGACAATGACGGGGGATCAATTGCATTATACCACTACCGAAAAAGAGCTTTTAGCTGTAGTGTATGCTTTTGAAAAATTTCGCCCCTATCTTGTCCTTTCTACCACCATCGTGTATACAGATCATTCCGCGTTGAAGTACTTGTTGACTAAGCAAGATTCTGAGCCAAGACTTCTTCGTTGGGTTTTGCTCCTTCAAGAATTCAACATTGAAATTCATGACAAGAAGGGAGCTGAAAACCTAGCAGCGGATCATCTGAGTAGACTTGAGGATCCTTACCAAGGGGATCATCCGAATCAAGAGATCAATGAATCTTTTCCCCTTGAGACCTTAATGTCTATTCATTCCAATCTTGATGACACCCCGTGGTTTATGGACTTTGCAAATTACTTAGCGGGTGGTATTCTCATTAAAGGGTTAACATCCCAACAAAAGAAGAAGTTCTTTAAAGATGTTAACACTTACTTCTGGGATGACCCGTACCTCTTCAAACAATGTGCTGATTTGACCATTCGTCGATGTGCTGATGGACTGGCAGCTTTACAAATCCTCGATGCTTGCCATAAAGGACCCACCGGTGGTCACTTTGGTCCCAACTATACCGCGAAGAAAGTATTCGACTCTAGATTCTATTGGCCCACCATTTACCGTGACGCTCACGATATGGTTAAGCATTGTGATGCTTGTCAACGCCAAGGCAAGATCACACATAAAGATGAGATGCCTCAACATTTCATACAAGAATGTGAAATCTTTGATGTATGGGGTATCGACTTTATGGGGCCATTTCCATCATCTAAAGGGAACAAGTACATACTCGTAGCCGTTGACTACGTTTCTAAATGGGTTAAAGCTAAGGCTCTCCCAACGAATGATGCGAGGGTGGTTGTGAACTTTTTGAAGCAGCTGTTTGCTCGATTCGGTGTTCCTCGTGCTATAATCAGTGACCGCGGGACTCATTTTTGCAATGATCAATTTGCACGAGTCATGGCTAAGTATGGTGTCAATCATCGTCTTTCCACCGCCTATCATCCCCAAACCAATGGGCAAGCCGAGATTTCCAACCGTGGATTAAAGCAAATTTTGGAGCGTACTGTGGGAGAGCATCGTGCCGCATGGGCCGATAAGTTAGATGATGCTTTGTGGGCTTTCCGTGCCGCTTATAAGACCCCGATTGGTTGTAAACCTTATCGTCTTATGTACGGGAAAGCATGCCCCATCGAGCTGGAACACAAGGCGTACTGGGCCTTGAAGTGGGCTAACTTCGACATCAACAAAGCCGGTGATCTTCGCAAGATTCAAATCAACGAGCTAAATGAACTGGGGAATGAAGCTTACGAGAACTCACTAATCTACAAAGAGAAGACCAAGATCATCCATGATGCAAGCATTAAGAACCGAGAGTTCCACGTTGGTGATCAAGTTTTACTCTTTAACTCTCGATTGAATATCTTCTCAGGCAAGTTGAAGAGCCGCTGGTCTGGTCCATTCACCATCGCACAAGTCTTTCCATATGGCACCATTGAGCTTTCTTAGCCAAATGGGCCCAATTTTAAGGTGAATGGCCAGCGCGTGAAGTTGTACTTTGGTGAGGACATCTCTCATGAGATGATTCCATCCCTCACCACGTTTCCTATGAACTAGTTTTGGGTCGAGTCAGGATCGTGACTCGGTTATAAAAAACAAGCGCTTCTCGGGAGGCAACCCGTGATATATCCTTTACCGTTTTCATAATAAGTGTAGGGGGGAGCCCCGTATGTGTTTGTTGTCTTGTTTCTTATTTTGTGCAGGGATTCAAGCTTCAAAGAGAACCTCGTTGACTTTTGACGAACCGTGATCCCGTGTACCCGTCTTCCTGGTTCTATCCTAAACTGTCGTGATTCAATATTTCATATTTTATATGTTCACACTAAAATCACTATAGTTGTCCTTTCCTTAGCACGATTTAAACAAAGTGCACAATGTCATAAGTGTAGGGGAGTTTACTCCCACATGCTTAAACATTGAGGATAATGTTTATATCAAGTGTAGGGGGGACTTCTATCGAAGTAAGTGGTCTTTTCCATGAATTTGCCCTCATTTTAACCGGAAAACTTGATTTTTTCGACATTTTTCAAATTTTTTAATCTATTTTGGCCTATTAGTTTTTCCTTTGTTATAGTTATTTTCCTTCCTTGCTAGAATAAAGTTTAATAAAGTGGTTTTAAGTTTTTCAAAGTCGTGAATATTTTGACTCAACCCGAGTTTACTTATCTAAGTTTACTCTAGCTAGTATCCTTAACGTGTTTAAGTCAAGTTTTGGTAGGCTTTTATATAGGGAACTTTAAAACGCGAAAGTCTTAACTCTCACGGGTTAAGAACAAGAACTTTTCGCAAGTTCCTATAGTTGATCCTAGAGAGTTGTTTATCAAGGGAACTTTAAAATGCGATTTCTAAACTTGAAAAAGTCTAAGAATTTGCAAGATCCTATAGATGACTCGAAAACCCAAAACTTTGATTTAATAGGCTAAGCATCCACGAGTCTCATTCCTTGAGATTTTAAACTGTGGAGGACGAGAGATGATAGAGTGAATTATAAGTTTGGTATTCTTTCGTGAATTTATGTGAGTTAATTATGAGCCTATTCTCCCATCGCTTGTTAATAAATTTATCTGCAATAAATAAGGTTGTACGATTTGAAAAGTTACTTAGCTTCTAGCCCAAGATCGTTTAAAAGTTGCTCGGTATTAATTAGAGTTCATAGCCAAGGCATAACTTATTTAAGCGGGATGCGAAGATTGGCGAGTCCGAAAAGGCCCTAACAAGGCATGAGGGCTACATTTTGTTGCTAAAGATCCAAAAGTGATGTGAAGAATCATTTATCAAAAATCAATATGAAGGATCGAGACACACGACGAAAAGCAAATACTCCCCAAAAGATCATGGAGAAGTCTATCCAAAAAGGCCCTAACAAGGTATGAGGATAAATAGATCCAAGTCCTAAAAGGAGGCGGATCGTTGTATATCAAAGTCCAAAATAAAGATTGGAGAAAAATGAAGAAGTCGTGGTCCAAATATGAAGAATCTCACAAAAAGCTCAAGTGAAGAAATTCCTGTTATGAAGAGAAGACCATTATTTCATGAACGTCTCTCAAGATTCAAAGTATGAAGTCGCTGCCAAATATCGGTCCGAGAAAGGTCTCAAATCGTGAAGCGAGTTATGCCAAGATATGAACTTTATGAGGTCCCGAGAAGTAGTTTTAAAAGATTTTGTCCTTTAGCTAAGTATTGATTAAATCGTTCACTTTATTTTCGGCCTAAATAACTATCGAAATAAGTCAAACAATGCAACCTCGTGATCATTCAAGACAAAAATAAAATATAAGAGATACACCTAGGAATAAGGGAGTCTAAGTAAATAATTAGCCCACATGAATTCGTGTTAGTTTGCTAACTTATAATAACAATGATCTCGTTTTTAAGCTTGGTATGGGGAACGTGAAACTTGAGGATGATAAACGTTCATGGCAGCCAAAACCCAATGTAAGTCTTTGATTTCTTTACTTGTTTCTATCTTTTTATTTTCCTTAAATG
The DNA here is from genome assembly GCA_025667525.1 of Glebionis coronaria. Taxonomy (NCBI): domain Eukaryota; kingdom Viridiplantae; phylum Streptophyta; class Magnoliopsida; order Asterales; family Asteraceae; genus Glebionis; species Glebionis coronaria. Next base: position 46,211,648 of record CM046877.1, read on the forward strand.
TTTAGTATTTAATAAAGGCCAAGGTGGGTTATTTATGATGGAAAATGTAAACCGTGCTTTAAAATTAATGCATTGCATGAGGGCATTGCAATGGTCAAGTGTAGGGGATTTAATAAGTGTGAAAACACTTATCCTTTTATAACTTAGTTCCAATAATAACATGACCAAAACGTGTATTTTATGTCGTAAAAGTCGGAATTATGCGTGGTTTGTGTTTTTATTGTGTTTTAGGACCAAAAGATGAAAAAGGAAGAAAACACGGGCTTTCACGGGCTTTTATCGAAGAAAACGAGAAAAGACGAAGTCAAGAGATCAAGAGTGCTTAAAGAACGGATGTCCAAGACCTATTCTGAAGATTTATCGAAGAAAAAGTCTAAAGACGGAAGTTTAATGAAGTCGAAGAACTCAAGTCTAAATTAAAGAAGAAAATTATTAAGACAAAGTTCAAATCCCGAGACGACGTCGAGTAAAGACAAAGAATTAAATTGAGTCGTGAAGAAAAGAAAGAAGGAAGCACACCACACATGCACTTCCCACTTAGCCTATAAATACCCTCCTAATCAAATTAGGAGGGTGGTTAGCTAGTTTTCATTTTTAATTTTTCTTTCTAGTTTTAGAGAGAGAAAGTTCCCAACTTTCTCTCACTTAGTTTTTTCTTTGTTTTCATCTTTCAAATTTTAAGCTTTCATTAATCTTTGTACTTGAGTTTCTTTAATCAAAAGTTTAAGTTTAAGTTTGTGTTCTTTAATCTCTTCCTACATTTCTTGGTTTCATTTTGCTTTTGATCTGAAAATTATAATCCATACGGATTGATTTCGTTTGATGTTTAAGTAGTTAAAAGGTTAATCTTTTTACTATTTATTAAGCTTTTATTCGGTTTAGGCTATAAGCTCTTTATGCTTATTGGCTTATTTCATGTTTTAGCTTATTGGTTTTCGGATTTCTTAAAAGTTTTAATCATCTTAAAGTTCCTTTCATAAAGTTTATGATCTTTTATGTTTTAAAAGTTGTCAAATTTAAGCTTTTTGGAGTTGTTTAAGTTTCGGATAAGTTAGCTTATTGTAAGTGCTTATTGAGTTTTAAGCTTTCCACCAATTTCGGATTAAGTGTGCATTCCATCGCAATATTAGGGATTTCTACATTCCGACGGGAGTTTGTTTTTATCGCAATAACCCTTAAGGGTTTTACTTTGCGATAGTTGGTCATTTACCCCTTATTCCGATCTGGGATTGCGATCGCTCATTGCGATCGCATATTCCGACGGGGTTTAAGGTCTTCTTTAAGTCGAAACTCTGCCCAAATTTTGTTAACAGCATTCCGATAACTCCCATTCCGATACTAGCACATTGCAATAGAACCATATTCCGATAGAAGTGTTTTCATTATTCCGATCTAGACATTGCGATCACAGTGCATTCCGACAGCTTTGGTTTTGATATTTATTCCGATGGTTATGACTTTGGTGCATTCCGATAGAGATGATTTGCAACATTCCGATAGACTAAGTTTTAAAGTGTTACAAAGTTTTAGGTTTTAAGTGTTTTTCTAAATAATCTTCTAGTAATTTTTAAACGCTTTAATTTCACTCAACGACATTTTAATACTTGCTTGTAGTTTAAATTAGATAACCAAACCCAACCATTTATTATTCCACCAAGAACAATTGAGTCGCACTTTAGACTGGAAATCAATTCGAAGAGATCGGACGATAAGATTTTATACTTGGTGTAAAAGCCTTGTATTAGTATGTTTAGAAGATACAAGGCAATTGAATTAGTTGTGATTGGTATGTTGCAACCCTTATTGATAATGTTAAGTATATGATTGCATAATTGTATAAAAGCGAAGTTATGACTTAATCGATTAAAGCCTAAGTGAATGTGAACATGTATGTTATAGTATGGTTTATATAAAGTGTGATGAATAAATTATAAAATAAAGTGTATATGTTGAATTAAACCTTATTATAGTATTAAAACGGCTTGGCAACGAGTTAAAGTAGTAAAAGTATGTATATGTAAAGATAATAAGATATATTATATCAAAATGTAAGATATATAAAATTGACACAGTACTTGTTATGTGTCGAATAAAATAATGTATGAAAGCTTAAAGCTGAATGAATTGATGAAGTTATAGAATGTGTTAAAGTATGATAGTGTGTAGAAGATGTATTGGTTAGTATTGCTTAAATGCAATACCTAAAATGTAAATAGGTTAAAATACTTAAAGATAATGAAATCGTGTTACATAGAAAACATGATAAATAATCATAATGATTAAAGCGATGAATAAGGTCATACATATAAAATGATCTCGCTGAAAATTATAAGAAATGTATAATGAGCTATAATGAAATGGTAAAACATGATTTGAATCATGTTAATATTATGAAATGAGTAATATGAGATTAAAGAGTGTATTATAGGATAAACCCATGATAGGTTTGCATATGCGAAGGGGTTGGTTAAAGAGAAATAAGATGTATCATAATAAATGAAATAAATTGTCAACTTGGGGTTGACGAGAAGATGATAAATGCATCAGAGAAATGCATATGAAAATTTGTTATAGCTAAAATTAACAAGCATCTTATAAATCTTGTCTAAAATATTGAGAAAATGAGAATGAAAGGGAATTGCGCAGGCAATAAGAAATAAGATTAGAAGAGTACTTGATTAAAAATACAAGAATGATGAGATGCATACGAATGCAAAATGTAATACATGTTAATAGCTTGGATCCAAAATTATGATATGTATTACAGTAACGGTTATAGTATCCTCCGGAGGAATGTGTTATAGGGCGAATCCTTGTAAGGAATGGCCAATTGATGTTATAGTGGAAAATTCCTATGGGAAATGGCTGATGTTGTTAAAGTACCTTTTGGGAACAACTATAGTGAGAATGGATCCAAGCTTGAAAGAATGAGAAGCATTGATAAAAACAAAGGAAGTATGAAACTGAAAAAGAAATGACTTTCTGGTTAATGAAGATAAAGCATATAAAGGTTTAATAACTTAAAGTTAAAGCGTATAATAGAGGCGGTAATGGTGTGTCGAAAGTATATGAGTAGGATGATTTATAATTTCCTTATTTAAATAGAGTGGGACGCCTCTTCATTTGAATAAATAAATTATAGGTTGCCGAACCATAAGTTCATAATTTAATATTTGCATAAATTGGGACGCTTCTTTATGTAAATAGTGAGTTGTGGTCGAGTGGGCTTATGTGTTCGCGACATGTCATTAGTAAGACAGTAGAAAATTAAAATCTAAAAACAAGATTGGTGTCTTAAGAACTAAGTTAAGTGCATATTGAAGAATTAAAAGTTGGAATTAATGTTATAATATTTCTTAGGGCATGTAACAAATAGAATGGCGATCTTGGTGATCGTTAGAATGTCTTACAAGTCTTACGTGAAATGTAAAGGTACTAGTTGAAATTAACTTTATGAAGTCTAAGTGTGAAATTTCTTCAAGTGACATATCCTTGACATTAATCCTTAAAATAAAATGGAAGAAGCAAAATGTTATAGTCGAGTGCCAAACGTGTAATAGAATGAGTATGTAAAATTATGAAGGTAATAGCTAATATTGTAATTAAGTATATACAAGTATGTCGCATAATAGTACTAGATTTGATTGAATGGTATATGTTTTGCTTAAATTATGTCTCGAGAGGACATTATGACATTGTTAAGAGTTTTTTTGTCATAGAAATGGGTTAATAATATAATGAATTAGAGTCTCGAGATGAATTACAATATGCTTAGAATTTGCAAGATCAAGTAGATCATCCCAACTAAGTGAATGAAATAGGAAATATTATGAGTGTTTGATTAATGTAATCAAGATATGATGAGTAATAGATAAAAGATTTCAAGGACGAAATCCAAATAAGGGGATAGATTTGTAACATCCCAAAACCGGGTCTTACACATTTATTTACGATAATGCCATTTGATTGTTGACCATGACTTTTACAAGGTTGATTGTGTTACGTGATTGGCTAGTTAAACCTGTTAGTCAAGCTAATAGTCAAATATATATAATATGAAATTAGAAAGTATTATGTGCCATAATTGCAAGAGGAAGAGGACTTGAGGGACTATTCTTTCCATAAAGGCAAACCCATACATAACCAGTTTATAGATAGAAGTTCCCTGGATAATTCTGGAGAGTAGTGGTGTTGTGTGGGTCGAACAAAATAGGAGGGGGAGAGATGGAACCATATCTTGATGATCCAGTGATCAAGGATTCGAGGTTCTAAGTTAAGGGTTAATCTGTATCAATGATTCCCACAAGTAATTAATCTATATTATTTTAGTTTGAATTGATGAATTAAGGAGTTAGGGTTCATGACCCCAATTTGGGAAATAGGTAAAAGATGGTTTTAAACTAATTAAGGGTTATAGATTTATGGGTTATTTATATTGTACAAATTCGAGTAATTGGGGGTTTTCACCAAATGATGAAGATATGATCATATGATGATGGAATATGTTAAAAGGTATGATGAATGGGTTGAATAAACCCTTATTATGGTCTTTAGATTATTTGTTAATGGTAATTTCATTCATATGGTAATAGGTGGTTGTGTTGGCCATTGAGTATGAATCAAGTATTGAAGATGATGATGTTAAATGGTAAAACTTAGCTTGGAGCTAAGGTAAGTAAGATGATCATAACATGTGTTGTATATTAACTTCATGTATGTCATGTGTTTATCATTTGTTATAGTCAATATGCTTAAATGATGGTCATGTTAGAATTGTGATAGGAGATGTATGTGCAACGTGATGATTGCGAGATGTGATGCTTGTTGTTATAGATTTGATGTAGAGGTTTGTGTTATAGTTAGTAGTTGATTATAATGAGATTACATGTTGTATGATATCTAATGACGTGTTATGTTTGTTTTACTTACTAAGCATTTAATGCTTACATGTTATAGATTCTAACATGTATAGGTACAATGTGACGATGACGATGCTTGGAATATGCTTGTGAATAAAGTGTCTGCTAGATGGAAATATTCTTAGGAACTTAGTAGTATAAATACCGAGCTCGAATCAAGGTTGAACCCCCAAGTGTTGTGTAATGGTTTGTAATTGAGAATGTAATGCATTAATGTTGTTGTTTATAGTCTAGTAATTTAATATATGAAATTGGGTCAAACAAAGAGTGTTAAAGTGGGTCAAAGTTATAAGTTAAAGTTGTATATTATAGTGAATGTAAATGGGTCAAAACGCACGTTTGCAATACCACATAAAGTACATAGGTACGGGTCTCTTAGATCGCTAATGTTTATGAAAACGATGTATTTTAACGTTTTGTCAAGTCTTAAAAAGTTTCGTAAAGTTTCGAGTTGTGGAAGTCAATTTCGAAAGGAAACGTGAAATATCTTAAAATGGTGAAACCTGGCCTCTGCCTGTGGCCGTTGCTACTCGGCCAGCGGCCAAAGGCATATGAGGGTCAAAAACTGGGCTCGGCCTGTCGCCGTGGCTATTCGGCCAGCGGCCAAAGGCCTCTGAGGGTCAAAACTAGGCTTGGCATGTGGTCGTGGCTATTCGGCCAGCGGCTAAAGGCCTCAAAGGGGTCAGAACTGGGCACGGCCTGCGGCCGTGAACCCTCGGACAGCGGCTAAAACCCCTTTGTGAAGTCAGAAATGTCGTATTTTGATTTCGTTATATCTTTTGATCCGTAATGAGTTAGAAGTCATTATTTATATCAAATTGAAGGTAATCGAGTCTACTTTCTTGTAAAGAAGATTTCAAGGTCTGAAAGTTAACGTATATTTGTCAGATTGTTAAAGAGTAATAAGGTGTTTAATTTGGTAAAGTAGTTTTTGCGTAAGAGGTCAAAATTCACATGTCTTTGGTCAAGTCGGGAAAGGGGCGTTTCACCACATCCATATTTGGCGATCCTTGTAAAAAGAGTAGAAAGTTTGGCAGTAGAAGCATTGTGTGTTCGAGAAACTAATACATAAAAACATGCCTCATAATCGTAGAATAAGAACATATTATTTAAACAATTGATTTTTTCGAGAATGTTTATATCCATTATTTAATACATGATTCAAAACATGAAATTATGAAATTGCAATAGCTTTATCGGTATTGAGATAAACCAACAACCTTATTAGATGTTTTTGTGACTGTAGTCCGAAATTTACAGTGTTTGCAAACAGTTGAAGTTAAGGATGGATTTTCATATTAATCTTCGCCACCCTATATCGGCATAGCTATCCCTCTCTTAGCCGGTCTAACATATCCAGGTTGGTATGTTTTCCCCAGTGTAGTGAATCGTTCACTACAACCTGATTACTAGATGCGGATAACACGATCAAAGAAGCATATCGACAGAAAAATGACACAAGGTACGAATCCCTAATCTTCCCGATTAGTTTATTGATAAAGAATGTGTTGTGAATCTCGTTCCCCCTCACCTCCTTTTATAGAGATGAGGGGGAACCGACTAATACATACACTACGGGTCGGGTTGGGCTTTGACACAGCCAACCGACCTTTATTGCTATAGGCTATTTAGGAAACTTGATAACTATCCCCTAGACGCGACTTAGGCTAATAAAGACTAATACATAACAATTTCCACCTTAGGCTTATATTAGCCTATCCCAACACTCAGCAGCTCCAAGCAGTGTTGTAACTTGCGTCCAGGTACCACCTTCGTCAAGGCATCCACAGCATTGTGTTCAGTACTCACCTTCAGAACTTCAACCGTCTTCGCCAAGACTTCTCTGATAAAGTGATAACGCACATTGACGTGCTTAGTCCTATCATGAAAAACATGATTCCGCAATAAATGAATCGCGCCCTGATTATCACAATTAACTGCAACAGTGTTAAGCTTCACGCCTAACTCTTCCAAGAATCCCCTTAGCCAAATAGCTCCTTTCACAACCTCCGTATGTGTCATATACTCCGCTTTAGTTGTCCACAAAGCCTCCGTATGCTGCAACTTAGCTTCCCAGCTCCTCGCACATCCATGTATCAGCAACCCGTACCCTGTGATTGATCTACTCATGACAGTGATCGATCTACCCATGGTGTAGTCAAAATCCACAAAAACTTGTACGTATGTCTGTAATCCACGATCAAACCTATCTAACATACTCACATCTGCAGATGCTATGTCAGGTCTCGTGTAGACCACCTGATACTCCTGGCTTCCAACCGCATATATATATGACCACTTACTATTCTTTACCACATCACAGTCCCCTGATAGACTATCCTCCAACGACAGTATGGAGTGTCCCTTCAACAAAGTCTGTACTAACTTTCTGTTGTTAAACCTGGACTGTGACACCCTTAGAGTATTACCACTCCGATTCCTGATGATCTTAATACCAAGTATATTTCCCTTTGCCTTAACCAGCAAACCCTTGGTAACCGAGATCTCAGCCTTGCATCCGCAAGAAAATACCATACAATCTATATAGAGAAATAGATGTATGAACATACCTGGTGTATCCTCCCAGTAATAACCGTATCTGTCGTCACTGCTTTTCCTGCAACCGTTGCTGAGCACATGCACATCTAACCGAGTATCCATTTCTTCCTTCAATCCAACCATCCACTTGGAAAAACCCTCACAAGCAACTGTATCATTGAAAGTCAATGACTCATGTGCACAAATCTTCTCCACTGCAGCAACTGCAAAAGCAGACTCATTACTGTCTTCTCTATACTTGAATAGTTCCCGTGCTAAGTGTTGCTCCCTATCACGTGCTAGATGATAGTATATCAAATCTTGAGTTTGTACTTTCTTTGGAACAACTACATGACTAACATTCCCCCGAGGTTCCACCTTAAGTGCTTGATCCTCCCGAGATTCCACCTCAAACTCAACTCCTTGCAACACCTGCATTGAACTTATACATACACCAGAACCAATGAAAGTTTTCTTGTATTGCCTACTTTCATTGAAACCCATATTCCTGTAAAGCACTCCCTTTGAAGTAACGTCATCTAACCTCCAAAGTTGATCAACATTTATACCTTTACGGTATCCCAGGAATATGCACTTGAACTTAACCAGTTCAAGCATCCCTTGCTCAATACTAGCAAGCCAACCAAAAACCCCCAACATACCTATAGTCTTCTTTAACCCAATCGCTGCTGATGGTGACCTATTATCTAGATATGTGGACATGGTTGTATCCTCTGTCCAGAAAACCTTGGACATACCAGACTTAATCAGAAAACAACGTACCTTATCCAAGAGTGTCACGTTTATCTTCTCAACCAACCCATTTTGCTGCTGTAACCCCGCAACATCCAAATGTTTGGCGACCCCACTCTTCATACATTGTTGTGTAGAATTCTGATTACATGAATCAAGAACATCACCTGTCTTGATCTTCCACCCAGTCTGAAATTTTCCTAACTGCTTCCTACCCTTCATTGTCTTCCCGGTCATAGCCTGACCGTTCAGGGTATATACGCAATTAGCCCTTCTGGTTCCTGATAGTACCACCAGTGAACCCTTTATAACCTTGATCTTGCCCAACTGCATCTTCACGGTAAAACCCTCTTTTCAAGAGTGCCCAGCGATATCAAGTTTCGTCTTAATTCCAGAACATACCTGACGTTGTCCAACAAGAAACTTGATCCATCCCTCATTCGTACTCGAACCTTTCCTGTCCCTCGTACACGGTATTCCCTACCATCACCTAGTAGTACATTACCACCGTCATACTCCTTAAAATCAACCAAGTAATCTCTCCGATGTGTCATATGGTATGAGCCCCCTGAATCCATGATCTAGTCCAAAAGTTCATCAACACTCATAGCCATCATAACATCAGCATTGTCATACCCATCAGCTCCAGAATCGGATACCTGATCTTTACTCCTGACAAAACCTTGAGATTTCTTGTGATTATACCTGGGATAATCCCTCTTCAAATGATCCTCAGACTAACATATATAACACCTGAGTTTGTCGCTCCTTTCTTGTGACCTTGACCACGAACTATTTGCACCCTGCTCCATATCTCTCTGACCGGATCTCTCCCTCACATACAACCCTTCACCATTATCACCCTTTGCTTCCGTCATCTTCTGAAGTTCCCTAGAATTAAGTGTCGCGAGCACGTCTTCTAGCTTCAAAGTATCCCAACCATATAGTAAAGTCTCCACGAAATTATCGTAAGATGATGGTAAAGATGTGAGTAATAATAATGCCTGATCCTCATCCGATATAGCAGTATCTATAGCCGTTAAGTCACCTACGAGCTTGTGAAACTCATCAATATGTTCAGACTGACTCTTACCTTGATACATTTGAAAAGTATATAACTTTTTCTTCAAGTACAAACGATTAGCTAAAGACTTTGTCATGTATAAAGTCTCTAATTTTTTCAAATCCCCGCTGCAGTCGTCTCATTGGTGATCTCCCGTAGGACCCGATCATCCAAACACAAGATCAATGCGCTGTATGCCTTTTTCTAAATGACATTATCGTAAGCCACTATTGTGGTGGCGGATAATTCCTCCAATGCTGCATCTAATTCGAGATGTTCCAGCAAAGCCTTCATCCTTACCTGCCATAACCCAAAGTCATTCTTCCCATCGAATTTCTCGATGTCAAATTTGCTCAGCGTCATCTTATTTTAACCCTTTTCTAACCGTTTAACCTTTTGTGAATTTACCTACATAAAAACCACGATCTAGCAAAGTATCCCGTGTATAAAACACCCCTTGATTTATCGATATAACCCTAAGATAAAAATCTTATAAATCGATCAAACCAAGTAACCCTTCAAAAGAAAACCCTTTCTTACTCAAATATTGACCGGACCTTGGAAATTAACCTATCCAATAAATCGACAATCCTTGAATCAAGAAAGTACCCAGCGCCTTTTGAAGTAACCCTTGTCGTACTTTTAATTTTGCAAACCGATTTCTAATAACCTAAGAAATCTTGCAACCCCGACAAGTCTTGAACGCTTCTTTATCCCTTTATTGATTTGCTAAACCTTGTGAAAAAACACTCACAATCATAAATCAACAAAGTCCCTTCGATAATTCGCTAAACCTTGTGATATAATAACCCTCACAATCACGAACTACGAAGTCCCCTTGTGTAAAAATACCCGAAGTAATAATACTACCTTTTAGTTTTATATCCAAAAACCTTTGGCCCAATATATATATATTCAAAAATAAACTAGACTAGTTAAACTTTAACCAGCCCAACATAATCGGCCCAATAAGGAGATTAAAACCCTTCCGTATTATTTACTTCTTTTGTTGACTTTTATATAAAACAAAACCAACAATGCCTTTGTCTTCCTCCTGTCTTCTCTGCAACTCACGATTGAAGAAAAAAAACCACAACCACCAATCTTTTCGATCTTCAGTGGCCAAACAAACCAAATCCTTCTTCAATCGATTAACCTTGCTGTAACCTTGTCGATCTAAACTCGATCAACAACAACACCGACTTCGCCGATCGATTCCTAGTAAACCAGCGCCCGCGAAACCAGGCTCTGATACCACTTTTAGTAAATCGTTCACTACAACCTGATTACTAGATGCGGATAACACGATCAAAGAAGCATATCGACAGAAAAATGACACAAGGTACGAATCCCTAATCTTCCCGATTAGTTTATTGATAAAGAATGCGTTGTGAATCTCGTTCCCCCCACCTTCTTTTATAGAGATGAGGGGGAACCGACTAATACATATACTACGGGCCGGGTTGGGCTTTGACATAGCCAACCGACCTTTATTGCTATAGGCTATTTAGGAAACTCGATAACTATCCCCTAGACGCGACTTAGGCTAATAAAGACTAATACATAACACCCAGAATACCCTCAACCTCGTCTGAAAGGTTCATGAACCTAAACTCCAACTCAAAGTGAGCAAAATCATCATCTGATGGTAACTGATAGTTGTGTCACTACAAGAAAATGGAGCTTATAAGACACCTGTTAGTGTCCTATTAAAATAGTTTATAGGACCTTTCATCTAATAGGACCAAACTAAATATGTCTATAGAAAGGGGCTGTAATAGATATTTAGGACCTTTATCGATGTCCTAATAAACTCGGACATTTTGAAACAAATTCTTTGGTCCCATAAAAATGTTTTATGCAACCAAAATAGTGTCTTAATACACCACATTATAGGATGGTATCTAGTGTTCTAATATATGCTTAATCATTTGTTATGTTTTGAGACACTTTCCTAGGTCCTAATACACATTTTCATAGGACGAGAACATAATGGAAAGAGTCTTATTTTAGTACTAATGAAAAGGTCCTAGTACATAGGGGATTTGTTAGGACCAAAATTAATGTTATATTAGACATTTTATCTAATGTTTGGTTAATGTCATTAGTGTCTTAGTAAGTGACATTATAAAGAAACTTCAGATATGCAAAATATTAAAACTACTTAACTCAAAAACAAAATTTCAATAAAGTAAACTCAATTGAATTTGAAACAAGTAACAAGAAAGGGATGAAATTCAATAAGTAAAATAATAAAATAAGCAAAATAATAACATAATACGGAGTATTTCATTTTCATAAAAGATGCTTTCCCATGAAGTATAAAGTCTTAATATAACAAAACAATGTAGTAGTAGAAGATGTAACAAAAGGAAAGCTAGAAACTAATAAACTGTGTTCCATCATCCATCTTCCTCATGTGGCAAGTAGTGAGGCGATATTATCATGTCCGTACTTAATATCTTCTAACAAGGGCGTGTTACCAAAGTTATCTAAATTGTTGACTTCTGCACTGTGTTGAATAAGGAAGCGTGTAATGTCTTCGTGCCCTGCTGATGCTGCAAAATGATGTTCATGCAAATAACTTGTCAACAAACAGTATGCAATAACTCTGTTTAAGAATGTTTACTAATGAAAACATACCAATGGTGACCTTCCATCATAATATTTTTTGTTTGGATCAACCCCTTATCGAATTAAGCTTTTCGACTGAGAAAAATCTCCATTATAAGCGAAACTATTGACCTTTAGTGCAAGTTCTGCCTCTTGCATACCAATATGAACATAAATATCAGTCACCATATGCTTCATGCGAGCATCACTTTCTTTACCCTGCCACCATATATAAGTTTAGATGTAGGATACTAATTTAAAAGGTTAAAAATATAGTACAAGATTATCACCTCTAGTAATTGTTCAGAATCTTCCGTCCATCATGGAAATATATCTCTAGGATACTAGTGAAAGATTTTTTTATCAAGCCGTAATAGTCTACAAAGGTCGCGACCTCGAATTATGTATGGTTGGGAAATGTTGCATGGAAATATCTCCAGATGAGTCATGATGTTTTAAAACTGATACTATTTAGTTTAATTCGTAAACTTATAAAGTTACTAAACAAGAATCCTTAAAAAGAGACATCATTTCGATGTATTCTTTGTATAAAGTTTCAGATATCTGCACGCATCAAGTAAAATCATTATTTGAGGCAAATAAATACTATAAAATAGACCAAAAAAACCCTGCAATTTATAAAAATATGTACCTTGGAACGGATAGAACTTGGAAGGTATTGAATAACAGCAGAATCAGTGTAGTTGCTATCGTATTCTAACCGCAAGTGATCTTTAATTTGATCGCGTATGTCTCTTCCTAATCTATTTCTGTCCATATATTTAAGGAGATGTGTCATTCTATCTTTGTGTCTTTGTGTTTTTGATCCTTTCACAATTAATACAGTCATGTTACCGATCAAATAAGCACCAAGAATCATGTGAAGTGAAACATAAACCATAAAATATCATCTCTCTCAAACTGACGGCATGGATATCACCATAACCTGTAGAAGAAGGTTCCCACTTGTTGGGTCTACTAGATGTAGATCTTGCAGCCTGTCAGGACCGGTGAATGACTTCTGTAATCACAAGTCAAATCACAGAGAGACTCTATACACAATATGGATGTAGAATATAAATATAAACAAGAGAAACAGAATAACTATAAAGACTTGATCCTTTCTAAGGATTTCTAATATTGGTAAAGACTAGAACTACGTTTTGTGAAGGTGTGTCTAACCCTTCTGCCTAAGGTTCCTTTTATACTACAAGGAAACCCTAATACATCATTAAAGAAAACGTGTAAAACTGATATGCATATCCTTTCCTAACATATCTCATGCATATCCTAACAGAATATTAAGTAACTAATAAAGTTTGACTTCGACTAGGACCAGGAGCAGGACTTGCTCCTACTACGACTAGGACCAGGAGGAACTACATACCTCCTAGTCTACCTATTACATAACCTGTACCAACCATTACTTAGTCATAAACCTACGACAATGACATATATATGTATGCATGAAAATGATGAATGCACCGACTGTCAGTTCTAGGAAGACCATAGTGACTACCCACTAATCACAGGTCATGTTTTGAGAGCCTACAGGTCGAAGCCTTGGCTCTGATATCATAATTGTAACACCCCATTTTGATAAATGGAATGTCACACGTGATTATGGCGTGTCATCAAAGCATACAAGGATAAATGTCTAAACATTACATGACCATAAAGGAAATACCGGAATCAAACATCGGTATCCCAAAAGTAGAACTCATCACATACAAACATAAGTACTGTAAATGAAAGGACTAAACAATGTCCATGGAAATGAGTATCAAATTATAAAGAAATGCATAAAGTAAAGAAGGCTAGGAAGCTTCCAATCCATATGCACGTACGCTTAAACTCTACGAGCGTCCCTGAGTACCTGCCATTTTGGGAACATGAAAAGGAAAACGGCTGAGCAATACGCTCAGTGCACGGATGTACAAGTAAAGCATGAATAATATAAGCATAAAAGCATGAAACAACGGAAGAAACTAAGTCATGGATAACCCGGTTATATCTTAGTAAAACTGGTTTTATAGTTTGAAAAGCCTTATGTTTATCTTGTAAAAACTGTTTAACATATTTTACCGTTAGCCAATATAGGTCATGAAATATCAACGTGCATGAATACTTAGAGGGGTGACCTCGTCATACAAATTAGAGGGGCTGCCTCTAATTTAATACACTGATTTTGGGTAGGAGGGATCAGCTCCCTGTGAAGGATGCAAGGCACACCACATTCACACTGAGTAATTTGCTGAAAACATGTAACTAGGATGCACCCATACGCCCCAACTGATAATATAATAAATGGCCAAAAACTGAAAGGGACGCCACGAGCTATCACTCCGCCGTGGTGAATTCATAACACCAGTGCCTCTAGTGTTATGGTTATGGTACCTCCATAACTAGGTGAAACTGGTCATGCATGTATATGGCTTTAGGTATTCTAATTAAACATAAGCAATCAAAAACATATAAAACATATACTAGGGAAAACAGTTGGCTGCATACGGGGAAATCCTAATAAGGAAAGAATGTCCATACTGAAAGGACGAAGAATCTGTACCTTATGTCCAGTGAACGAAGAAGACGAACGGAAGAGAGTCCTACTTCGGTATCACTAATGCTACATAAATACATACGTGTATAAGTATCTGATTACTAGGTACGTAACTGGTTTTATACCATGTCTTAGCTTGTTTTATATGTTCCTGTCATGTTTTACTGATTTAAGCTTTATACTGTGTTTATCATATATTCTGTCTATTCTGATTAAGTATTACTTGTATTTCATGTATTATTATACTTGTTGTGTAATAATAAGTGACTTTCTAAAACTAGTAGGTTTCCTAAAATAGAAAGTTTCCAAAAATAGAAAGTTACCAAAAATAGAAAGTTTCCAAAAATAGAAAGTTTCTAAAATAGAAAGTTTCCAAAAATAGAAAGTTTCCAAAAACAGAAAGTTTCCAAAAATAGAATTACTGCTTAAAATAGATAAGTTTCTAAAAATAGAAAGTTTCCATAAATAGATTAGCTGCCTTAATTAAATAAGTTTCTAAAAATAGAAAGTTTCCATAATTAGATATAAGCTGGATAATTAAGCTAGTTATATAAGCTTAAGTGTTTACTGATTATTATTCTAAGTCATGTGATTATAGAGTATAGTTTATTAATTATTACATGTAAATTAAATAAACTATAGGTTAAAGTATTTAATTAAAAATAACATGATTTTAATTAAATAAGGTAAAATACTTAGGTTATAACATGTATTATTATCTATAAATAATATAACCTAAGTCATGTAAATTAATTAATTATAGTCATGGTTTTAATAATTAATTAATTATATAGTCTAATTAAATAATAAATACTTAGGTTAAAATTCATGAATTAATAATTAAATTTATAACCTAAGTCATGTAAATTAAATTAATCATGTTCATGCTTTTAATTAATTTAATTTAAGTCTTGAAAAAAAAACATAACTTGTAAAAATCATAAACCTTAAAAAAATGATTCATGAACCGGACCCATGATTAAAACCCATGAACCTGACCCGTAACCATCACCATACCCCGACCGAGGTCGGGGTTTCTTGCCCTTGCTGCTGCCATGACATAACCACCACCAAACCGAGACCTTAAGGTCTCGGTGGTGTGAAAATAAGCCAAGCCGAGACCCCTTTGGGGCTCGGTTAGGTGTCGGCTAGATAATAAACACCCCTAAACCCTTGATTGATTTAAAACCCATGATTAGAACATGTTTATATTACTTGTTTTTAATTAGTTTATTAAAAACATCAAGATTTTATGTGATTATATAAATCAAAACATAATAAGAAAAGATTAAAGGTTATACCGATTACGTGAAATCAAAAAGGATGAACACACACGACTCCTTGCAATAAATCAAAGATCAAAATCAACCCGAATCACCCTTGTGGTGATGTAAACCCGGCGGCCAAAAGGAGCAACAAAAGAAAACTAGGGTTTTAATTATTTTCTAGATTTTGTGATAAATGAAACATGTTTTTCCCTTAACCCCTTGTTTAGTAAAAATTACATGGGCTAAGCCCATGTTTCTTGTGTAGCCGCGGGTAGGGGCCCCCATATGGGGTAACCCGTACCTTTTTCCGTGTTTAAAATAATAGTGTGTTCTCGTGTTCGTAATTTACGTGTTCTAATTAGTTATCGATCGTGACTTAATATATTTATTCGTGTTCGTAATAAATATATATACATACGTAATATTAGTTCGTGATTAATTTACGTTCATGATTTCATGTTCGTATGTTCGTGAATATAATTATTATTGGAATAATTATCGTGTGTTCATACATAATAAATACTTATCGTGTTATAACACGTACGTAATACTTGTAATTCTTATTCATGAAACGTAAACGTGCTATAAAAGTAAAGTTCTAATCATGTATGTATGATCTTAAGGGTACTATTCATGGTAAAAGCATGCGGGTTTTACACAAATAGTTGACTCATATGTCCTTTTCCAACTTGGAGAAAAATTCGAGAATCTTTCGTACCTGCACCAACCTAATTAGTAACAGGTATCTCACTTATTTTTTTACAGAAGCATGATTCATAAAATCCTATTAGTATTAGTAATTGAATAATGTGGTTGGTGTTAAAATGGTCTATAGAGTCGTACCGTATAAAGAATATCCCAAGGCATACAGGCAAGTACATCAAATATTAAGTGAGATTTTAAGTGTCTGCGAAAAGAAAGTTATAGTATGAAATATGAAAATGTGAAATAAGAATAAGATTGAATGTTATTTTTTGTCTTATAGGTTCGAAAAGAACAAAATCAAAAAACTAACTGAATGGCAATGAGTTCTCGACTAAAGACAATGTAGGATATTGTAAATCTTGATTATGTTCTAGAGAGAGAAAGAGATAGAAAGATGGTGAGAACACACACACTTAGAAAGAGAAAGTTGTGTAAAAACACACTTTACTATGTGAAAATAATGAGTGAACCACACCCTCTCCAACTAAGGAGAGGGTTTATATACCCAAGCCTTGTGATAGGCTTGGGCTTACACAATGGGCCACCGGCCTCATACAATACATGGGCTTGTCATGGCCTTGTTTACTTAAATTAATAATACTAGACTACGAGCTATCACTTAATCTATTATTGGAGTGACCGATCCTTTCTACTACGTAAAATGTATTTCCAACAATCTCTCCCTAAGGGAGGTCACTCCAAATAAGGGCGTTACCCAAGTTACAATAATAAAATAAACCTAGCATTCTATGCTTGTCTTGAGCTCGTAGTCTTCGTCTTTCTTTTCTTTTTCTTTTCTTGTGAACATGTTGATCTTGAGTATTAATCTCTTGCCTTGATCTTGTGCATCATTACTTGTGATATTTGCCTCTTCATGACTTCATGTCCCACATACTTATACCTTCGTAATTCTTGAAAGCTTCATAGTTTGATACAGCGGAAGACTTGACTTTTAGGCTTTCTTGAATTAGATGAAGTATTAAGTGCATGAAGTATAAACATACGGGGGCGACTTCTTCTCGGATTCCGCGACGCCACCGTCTTCAAATGTAGTAACATAAGTAGACACGAACAAAATGGCTTTGAACATTTCATTCTACTTCGGTAGCATTTTACCTCCGGTCGGTGAAGACCGTTGGACGATATTAAATATCGTACTTGTGATAGGTAGATTTAATTAAAAATCTACTTGACAAGATTTCGCGGGTAAACCCATTCTCTTTACTCGACCGTCCAAAGCTGACTGCGAACGTAAAGAGTGAATCATTTGGATAAGATTATCCGCATGATTGAAGCCGTCAATTCCGATTCCTGGAACAAGTTTGATTCATTAAAGAATCGCACCATCGTTGCTTTCCAATTGTCACGAGCTTGATTCATATAGAATCTTGCAAGTTACCTACCAAGTGCTGTTTAAGGTTAACACTAGAAGGATTTTCACTCATCACTGTGAACACTTAAGAGTTTCACTCTGAGTTTCTGGCAAGATAATTAAGATATTGCATAGAGGCCTGGAACGTTTTTAAATTCAATTAAGAATTAAACCACTGTTGCTTTCCAGTTATCACAAGTTTGATTCATAAAGAATCGCACAAGTTACCTACCATGAGCTTTTTGATGTTCGCTCAAGAAGGATTTCCATCTTCATTGTAAATACTTACGTATTACTCGGATGTTCAGGCAATATCATAAAGATATTGCGTAGGACTCTTAAAATGTTTCTTACTTTTCATAGAGTGTGAAGAAGCAAGGAAATATGAAAGTGTGTCCTAATGAGATATTTGATGATCTCAAATGGCTCTAGACTCGATCATGCACTTTGGATTTTAGTGATCGGAGGCTGGAGAGGAGTGCCACCTTTTCAATACCAATTTACTCGGAGTGAATAGATCAATAGATAACGTGTTGATCTCCGTGTGATTAAAACAAATATCTTTTGAGAGATATCTGAGTTAGCTGGGATGGGTTGTGCATTGCATCACTGGGTCCATGATGTCTATCTTCAATATCAAGCATCATTAAAAATGATCTCAATAGTTACTAAGTTGACCCGGTTTCTGCCTAAGTTGTAAAGAGGGCTTCTTTCTTTCGACCCTTTATCTTTACAATTCCTTTTCATTCTTCAACCCCTTCAATGCTTACCAATACGTCATAGCTAGCACCTTGTTGTGATTGTTCCAGTGCTAACTTAAGTACTTGGTCGGCATTCAACTACATTCACAATCTTCCCCATCTTTTCTAAGGACTACTATTTCTAGCTATGGAATGTCCTTGGGAAGATTCCTCCGGTTTTGGAAGAATCATTGGACTTAACCTATTCTACCATCCTTATGTCACCACAATCTTCATCGTCGTGAAATAAATGAGTTGAGGGTAAGTATAAATCACCATGAAATCCATTTTAATATAGCAAATCCATTTTGCTCCCCCTTAACATATGTCTCGATATTCGAAAACATTTCGCACATGTCGGGATGAGCTATCACGTTAAGTCAAACCATTTTTGATTTATAATTTCCCATATTAAATCACATTTTCTCCCCCATATTAAAAATATTAACCCAACCGATATTTTTGATATCAGTTGGTTTAATGAAGTTTTAACAAAGTTTTTGGGAAGAAAAATGCAAGTCCGTTTAATCTTCATGAGACCAATTTGTGAGATATGATACTGATTTTTAACATGATCACATATTCACCATATATGAATGAATTGACAAGGTTGGACCTGATTGATGAGAACATCATGTGATAAGATCAAATGGTTCTTGTCAGTAAATGTTGGTCGCTTCATCACGTTTGAAGTTATCTCTTGACATCACATGTACGATTGGTATTGTTGTCTTGACAACAATTAGTGAGCTTGGCACTTTTGGCATCGAAGATTCTGAATGCTTGACAATTGCTCCCCCTCCAATTGTTGACCTGTGTTCTATTGAAAGAGCTGTAGTTGCCGTTTGAGTAGTCGCATCGTCGAGGATGTAGATACCAATTGTAGATTGCTATGATTGTAGAGATGATAACTTCATAAAACAAGATTTCTCTTGTTTTAACAAATAAATGCACTGATGCGTACATATACCCGTGTTAGATTATGTTATAACGTACACACAATCCCTTGCATGGTTATAAACTAAACCATGCTCGAGAAAATTAATTCCCGTTGTTGAGCCAAAGCTTTCATAAGAAATACTTGACTTTAATATGAAAAGCGCGTTGCAGTCAGAAATAACTACAAGCCAAATAGGCATGTTTTAAAATATTTACAACTTTTGTACAAACTCTATTTATGGCGTCGTGTCAATATTAATCAACATTTCTAATACCGTAAATATTATCGTACCAAAAGACATGCCTTTTAAAAAATAAAGTAAAAATATTTTTGATTTTTTCTGAATTTTTTCAATTTTTATGGTTTTTATATGGTTTTATATTTTTGTATTTTGCTTTTGTGGATAAAAATATAAACAATTACTTATGATCACCAAGGATACAGAGAATAGTTTCCCATCACTATTCTTTCACTTCGTCTACCAATTCCTTTAGAGTCTCGGGCGAGAAAGTTCTCAATCCTAGCTTGTCGGCTAAAAATTCAATTCGAGCGCGATCTAAAGCCTTCGTGAAAATATCCGCCAATTGATACTCAGATCGGACAAAGTAAAGCTCGATCACTCCATTTTCCACTTGCTTCTTGATAAAGTGGTAGCGAATCTCAATATGCTTTGACTGGGAGAATTGAACATTGTTGCAGCATAAGGCAATTTGCACTTTTGTTGTCGCAGTACATCGGAATTTTGTTGAAACCTAGACCATAATCGGTTAATTACGATCTCATCCAAAGAATTTGAGTACAACAACCGGACATAGCTATGTATTCTTCCTTCTTACTTGAAATTGCAGCGCTTTTCTGCCTTTTCGATGCCCAACTGATTAGTCGATCTCCTAGTAGTTGTAAAGTTCCACTTGTGCTACGCCTTGTATCTTGACAACCCGCGTAATCCGCATCTGTATATGCCATGAGTGAAACCGAAGAGTCCTTCGAGTACCAAAGTCCACGATTAATGGTTCCTTTAAGATATCGAAAGATCCGTTTAAAAGTAGCTAAGTGTAACTCAGTAAGCCTAGTTTGATACCGAGCACACATACATATAGCAAACTGAAGATCAGGTCGACTAACTGTGATATACAGAAGGGTACCGATCATTCCTCGATAAAGAGTCGGATCAACGACAATCCCATGTGGATATGCATCTAGCTTAGTTCGTTCCACCATTGGAGTATCTACGAGGTCGCAAGATTCCATCTTATATTTATTAAGCGATTCAAGGGCATACTTGGATTGATTGATAAAGATGCCTCTGGGACTCTGAGATATCCAAAGGACTAAGAAAAATGATACCTTGCCCATCACTTACATCTTAAACTTGGAAGACATGAGTGTCCCAAACTCATCCGATAAGGTTTGGGTCGAGGTAGCAAATATAATATCATCGACATATATTTGTACCAGAATCATATCTTTACCTCGTTTCTGAATGAACAGCGTGGGATCCACCTTGCCTTTAGCAAAGCCTTGTGTAATGAGGAATTGTGATAATAGATCATACCACGCGCGTGGAGCTTGCTTCAACCCATAAAGATCCTTCTTAAGCTTGTACACGTGATTAGGATATGTAGTATTCACAAAACCATCCGGTTGTTGAACATAGACCTCTTCCTTGAGTTCACCATTTAGAAATGTCGTCTTCACATCCATTTGATAGACGGTTATATTCATGTGCGCAACATAAGCGAGGAATAGTCTAATAGCTTCCAAACGGGAAACCGGTGCAAAGGATTCCAAAAAGTCGATGCCCAATAATTGTTTGTATCCACGAGCTACTAGTCGGGCTTTGTTCTTCAATATTCCGCCTAACTCATCGAGTTTCACCTTGTAAACCCATTTCAAAGTGAGTAACTTCACTTGATCTAGGCATGGGACAAGTTCCCATACATCAAGACGTACAAATTCATTAAGTTCTTCTTGCATAGATTCTATCCAACAAGATTGGGTAAATTCTTGTTGCCACGTCGTAGGTTCAACTTCATTGAGAAAAGCATCAAAATGACAAAACATTGCACTTTCTTGTAACTGACTTCATGTGGATACCGGACGATTAGGGTCACCAATAATAGAATCTATAGGATGATCCTTTGTCCACTTGCTGTCATGTTCACGAATCCATGGATTGGAGTAGACCGTATTAGAAGCTTCCTCTGAGGTGGACGACCCGGCTTGATTAGAGTCGGGAGTTGGTACACCAAAGAATAGAAGTCATGCATTTGAGTGAATTCCAAATCGTGATCATCATCATCCTCTTCATCATCAATATGCATGACATGGGTAGTTGGAACATGTGTTGGTTGAGAATTACTCGTTGAAGATTTCTCTTGCCCAATTGTTGGTGTAGACGTATCTGATTTTGCTTCGGTTGCTGGAGCGATAACTTCGGTAACCAGAGCTATTACTTCAGGTTTTAAAGCAACAATACTTGGAGAAGTAAAGAATTCATCAAAGAACGTTTGAAACAACGTGTCCCATTCATTCCTAGAAGGTGGTGTAAATGATGATTAAGTGGGGTTGTTTAGGACAAGACCAGAGCTAATGTTACTCGGCCCCATTTCATGAAGTGCGGGTTAAGAGCTGCTTTGCTCAGACGCCATTGTCGTCAACTCATCAAATCAACATTCAAAGTTTCAAGGATTTTACGAGAATTACGGTTGTAGATTCGGTATGCTTTCTTTGCGGGTGCATAACCAATGAAATACCAATATCAGCCTTTGGTTGAAGTTTTCTCAAATTGTCACCAACATTATTTGGATAGCAAAGAGAACCAAATACATGAAGATATGATAAATCTGGTACTTTTCCATGTAGAAGCTCATAAGGTGTTTTACCATGGCGTTTTCATATTAGTGACCGATTTTGGGTGTAAACTGCTGTAGATACTACTTCTGCCCATAAAAATAATGGAGCCTTTGCGTAAATTAACATCGTTCGAGCAGCTTCCATAAGTGTGCGATTTCGCCTTTCAACGAAACCTTTTTGTTGCGGAGTGCGAGCAAGAGATGTTTCATGAGATATACCAACTTCTTCATAATACTTACGCAAGGTTTGATTCACAAATTCGGTTCCATTATCTGTACGAATGCGTCAGACAGTAGTGTTGAGACGCACTTGAATCATCTTGAGAAAAATCGATGATGACTTTAGGTGCCTCATCTTTTGTTGCAAGAAATTTCACCCATGTAAACCAAGAGTAATCATCCACCATGACGAGGATGTACTTTTTACCACTAAGAGTTTCAACACGCATTGGCCCACAAAGATCCATATGCAATAAATAAAGTTTCTCTTGATTGGTGTCTTCAGTCTTGGGTTTGTATGATTTCTTAGTACTTTTCCCCATTGTACATGCGGAACACAAGTGATCCTTGTGGAATGTGAGTTTAGGAAGACCACGAACAAGTTCGTTTATCGCCAAAAGATTAATAGCGTCAAAGTTAAGATGAGATAACCGTCGATGCCATAACCATGACTTAGTCTTTGATGCTTTGGAGAAAAGACATACGGGAGAAGCAACCATCATATCTTGCGGAGACAAGGTGTACAAATTATTCCCTGAAGTACCTTTCAATAAATCAACCCCTTCTAAATTACGAATGAAGCAGGTATGCTCACGAAAAGCGACTTCAAGTTTTGAATCACAAAACTGTCCCACATAAAATAAGTTGTGACCGAGTCCTTCAACATAATACACTCTTGAAATAATAACATTTCCAATATGATATTCACCATAACCCATTATCTTTGTAATATGATCATTTCCAAATCGAACCATACCAAGAAACTTGCTGACGAAATTTCTGAGCTGAGAGCGATCTCAGGTCATGTGCTTGGAGCAACCGGAGTCTAAATACCACAAGACGATTTGGAACACCTGTTTGAAACAACCACAGTAGGCAATGCTTTGGAATCTATTGGTTCCGGAGTGTTAGTAGAGACAGAGACAATATCATAATTGCCAGTTTTATTGTTCCATCTTCCTGTGGTTTTGGATTCGTATCAAGCACTACAGTGGGAGTAGACCTAGTTAAAGGGAACTTTGTTCCTACAGTAGTGTTGGTGTTCCTAGTTAAAGGGCACGCTTGTGTTTTAGTATCCTTGGTACTCCTAATTAAAGGGAACACTTTCTTCGCTTTAGTGGGAGTGATCCTAGTTAAAGGGTACGCATTTCCTACTATAGTGAAAGTTCTACCAGTGGGACGCCACATCCAGCCAACTTGGGTTAACACTTTCCAGTTGGTTTCCATTCTAAATTGTGCTTTCGGACATTCATCTCATTCACATGGTCAATAAGCCAAGAATCATGACGACTAGAAAACATACATTCATTACAATTCCAACATTTCAAATTAGAATTCACAATAGGCTTAGAACACTGCACAACCGTAGAGCCTTTAGGTTTAGCTACACGATCTTTTTATTCAAAACAGAAATAACATTCCTAGGGTGGGGTTCTACTTTCTTCTTCACTTGACTACTAGATGAGGGCAAAATCCTATCATTCTTCGTGATTCCTTTAAGCTTAGATCTTTGAGCCCTAGTAGTGGTGTTTACTCCTGTAGAAGGCAACATGGGAATATTAGAAACGTGTTTTGACTTTGCCTTATCCTTAGTGACCAATGTTTGAGAGGGTTTAGTACTAGGGCCCTTGTTTAATGGTGTGACGGCAATCAGACTAATGGGTGATTTCACATTAGGAACACTAGATTGAGTGTCATCGGCCTCTAGTGTCCTTTCCATAGTATCTATGTTTAATTCCTTAGCATCCTTATCACTTCTCTGACGCTGTGGAGTTTCAAAAATTTACTTAATAGATTGATTCTCACATTCAAGTGAAAGACAATGTTTTTGAATCTCATCAAAACGTTTTGAAAGCGATGTATAAGAATCTTGAAGCTTTAAAAATTCAGCGTCAGATTGTGACAAGTATTATCTACCACATTATCCACAGATTCAACATTATAATAGAATCATTATCAACACTATTATTCACACAGACGGAAACAATATCAAACGACATCACTTGCTTCAGAAGCTGATCATTTTGGCGTGAAATTCGTTCTATTTTAATGTTGAAACAAAAGGCTTGATAAAGGCTTGGATACATAAAATGTGTTTTCATAAGCATCATTCATTTCATTGAAAACACGTCTAACTTCTTCTATTTCCAAAAGCAAATCTTGATCAATATTGCTAAGACAAGCTTTAATATTGTTTTCAAACGGAACTATTTCGTCTCGAAACGCAGCTCTAGTGTGCTCAAAATTCCATTCACCTTCCGTTATGGCCGAAGCCGTCATACGTTCCTTAATGACCTTGTCAAAATCGGCAAAGTGTTGGTGCACCGCATTTAAACTATCTGACACCTTACTTACCTGTGGAATTAACTTAGTTAAATCCTTTTTGACAAGTGTAGGAGACGTACTAGGAAGGTTTTCCTTTGACAAACTTTGGGCACAAAAGCTGATAATTGAGCTAATTCCTTTTGTAAGCGAATACGGGTCTTTTTATCAAATTGATCTTTATTATGCTTAACGTAATCAAGCTTATGGAATGTTGAAAGCATTTTAGATCGAGTTTCTTCCTCAAGTGACATTGTCTCCACATCATCACGAACATAAGGTGCTTATTTCGATTTGCCAATTAGGGTCACATCATAAAGATTAGGAATATATTCCTGAGCTTGTTTTGCATAGCTGAGATTAGGTGGTAAATCTTGAAGACGCTTAAGTTTTAGTTCTTTAAATGATTTAGTTAAAGATAAATCTTTTCTGTGGAAGTGTATTGTTTTAAAAGTTGTTGTTCCTTGAATTTAAGAAGTTTGGTAGCATTAATTTCCGATTCTAACTTTTTTGACTCGAGAGTTTCGAAATCCGTTTTAAGTTTTTGAAAATCATTTACAACCGACTATTTTTCTTTTAATTCATTGGAAAGACTAGCTCTTAATGATTCTATTTCATTTAAGTGTTCTATCTTTTCAAAACAAAATTGGTCAAATTCTGAATAAGTTATTTTCTCTGCTTGAGGAACCATTTCAAAAGCTTTGACCTTTTCCTTATACAGTGCAAGCTCAGTGGTTAGATTGGTATTCGTATCTACGGTGTGTCGGACAGCCGCATTCATGTTATCAATAATATGTTTAGGCACCATTACCAAATCATGTTGAGCATAAGATTCCATACCCGTCGGAGCATTTGGTTGAGGTTCACTCAAATGTGTTGAATTGGATACCACATCATTTGAGTTACTAATTCCCGAATGCTGTTCGAGGTTGTTATTGTCATGCCCAACTTGATGTCGTTTATCATAACCATTATTAGATGTGGTTGGTACCTCACTGACGACATCAGAACCGTAGTGAGAGAGATTGGCAACGAGAGCAGCTTAGGCTGTGTGAATGTCATCACAATCCGAATCGTATGCATCAATATCACCTGCTTGATATGCTGCATTAGAAGTAGATACGACTACAATGCCTTCATTATTTGCTACCCCTGGGTTTGCAAGAAATGCTAATTCCTTTGAATCCAAGATCTTTCCCTTAGACTGAGCGTCGACCAAATACATCTTCTCATGAAACCACGTTGCATACCTTCTCCTTTTCAGCTGAGTGCATTGCCTAGCCATATGACCGTGTCCTCGACAATTGTAGCAAGTCACAACCTTTTGAGGACCAATGAGGCTTCCATTTCCACTAGCTTGAGAATGCACACCTTGAGCGTTCACGGTCCTTGTTGAGGGTCTATATGAATTTTGCCTTTCTTGAATGGAT
The DNA here is from genome assembly GCA_025667525.1 of Glebionis coronaria. Taxonomy (NCBI): domain Eukaryota; kingdom Viridiplantae; phylum Streptophyta; class Magnoliopsida; order Asterales; family Asteraceae; genus Glebionis; species Glebionis coronaria. Next base: position 46,237,945 of record CM046877.1, read on the forward strand.
TATACCGTCACTTGACCGTCTTGAATAGTGGCTTGTTGTCGAGGATTTGAAGAAGTGCGGAGCTGATTGTTCGTTGCTGGAAATCCTCTAGTTGCAACAAGTTTTGACAAGTAGGCAGTGAGATGATTTAAGACATTAGTAGGTGTATCATTTGGAGTAAAGACTGGTGCTTGAAGTGGTGGAAGTTTATTGGAGTAGAAGGCTTGTGCTTGTGGTGCTTCAGTTGGAAAGTATCCTTGCTGAGGAGTATAGCCCATTGGAGACGTGATGGCTTGTGATGGTGATGCCTGATGTGTTTTTTGCTGTTGATAAGGCTGTGGAAGAACACTTTGTTGAAATGCTTGTTGTGGCATCATTGATTGTTGATAAAATGATTGTTGTGGTTGCTGATAGGTGTGTGGTGGCTGCTGCAAGGATGATGGTTGTTGATAAGTATAAGCCAAGTTTTGTTGGGGAGTCATTTGAGAAGCATACATGGAAAGTGGATCACGGACTTGAGGTGTTGACAACCAAGCCTCGATCACGTGACATTCGTGTTGTTGAAGAAAAGCTTGAAGTTGATCCACGTTTGTTTGATGCAAGTCCTTAGCCAATTTAACAACCGTCACGTACTTGCTACATTCAGAAGGAAGAGTATTCAAATACTTGGTGTTTAACTGAAACGTCAGAATTTCCATGCCATAAATGTTGAGCTCATTCAACAATAAAGTGAATCTCAAGTAGTAATCATTGAGAGTATCCCCGAGAACATAGACAAACTTATCAAACGTATCATATAGCTTACACTCTCTTTCTTGTTTAGTTAACGAGTTGCCTTGTATTAGAACACGAATTCTATCCCATAACTCTTTGGCAACTTTATGTTTACTGACGAGTTTGTAGACATATGGAGGAAGGGCTTGGAGAATGATGTTTGTAGCTTGTTTATCACACTTATCTTGAATCTTATCATCTCCAGTTAAATCACCCGTTGTGCGAGGACGAGTAACAGTACCTTCCGTCACATTACCATATACCAATGTTCTATTGAGCACTGATGCCCAAATGAGATGTCCGTTCTCTTTGTTCAACATATAAAGTTCCATTCGGGAAGCCCAATCCTCGTACATAGTCTTCACCAACATTGGTGGACGATTATCCGTACCCGAGAGGATGGACTTATCCGTAAGAGATGTGTACTCCATTTCGATAAGAAAAGATTTACAACTTTGGATCGAACAATGAGAGAAAGTAAATGTGTTTGATTTTGTGTGTAGAAGACAAAAAACAATGTTGAAATCCCCAAAATATGTCTTGATAAACCAAGAATTCCAAGACAAAATTTCAAAAACACGTTTTTTGAAAATTTTGGAATAGTTACCGTAAGTAAACTTCGGAATCCCCCAAGAAATGCACTTCGCAATAATCTGACTTCGGAATTCTGGACAAGTTAACTTCAGAATATTTGATAACTTCGGAATATGTAGAAATGATGCACACGACTTATAGAACAAGAAATAAAGATGATGAAGAACAATATTAAAACTAAGAATTGAATATTAGATTAGATGAAGAAGAAAGAGAAAGATACAAGGAGTGTGTTCCTAGTGAGAGAAACTAAGGAGAGTTTCTCTCTCTAACAACAAGAAGGAAGGAAAATACTATGAGAGACACCCACACAAATGAGGTTGAATTGGCCTTTTATACTAAGGCTTACAAGTTAGGAGGCCTTCCTCATTTGTATGTTCGGGACTAATTCCCGTTACATACATAACAATAACATAGAACTCTCGACACCATTAAGTAGCTTTTTCCACGAGCTTCGAAACGGTATATTATATGGTCATCACTTTAAATACTTCTAACAATCTCCCCCTAAGGGGTGGTCATATAATATGTGACTTCACTTCTTTGACCATCACTTTAAATACTTCTAACAATCTCCCCCTAAGTGGTGGTCATGTAATATGTGACTTCACTTCTTTGACCATCACTTTAAATACTTCTAACAGAATATCAACGAAATTCACTTCGCAATATACCAAAAATCCACTTCGGAATGTACCAAAAAAACTACTTCGCAATACCTGACCGAAGTTACTTCGGAATAATTCCAAACTTGTGAACTTCGCAATCCAATCCAAAGGAACTTCGTAATATAGCAATCTTCGGAATAATTATCTTCGCAATAAATCCACTTCGCAAAAATCCACTTCGCAAAAATCCACTTCGCAAAAATCCACTTCGCAATCGAGAGTACTTCGGAATAATAATGCACTTCGGAATAATATATACTTCGGAAAACTTGGTTACATCGGAATCAATGTGAACAAAATTCACTTCGGAAAAATTGTTGTTGGTAACTTCGCAATTTTTTCTTTTGTCACTTCGGAATAAAGTTTCCTTGGGTACTTCGGAATAATTATCCTTAGGTACTTCAGAAAAAATCTTCCTCGGGAACTTCGGAATATTAATCTTGGGAATCACTTCGGAATGTAGCAGATGTTCACTTCGCAATACAGAAACCCTTGAAGCAACTTCGCAATGAGTACAAGAATATTCCGAAGATGATGTTTTTCTTCAGCCGACTTACTGTTTTCTCGGATCTAACACACAAAAGTCGTGATATCAAGCCAAAAAATGATCCAAACACCCAAAAAAATTGTGTTTTTAACCAAAATAACAATATCAAATCTCTACCATAACTATGTAGATGATTTGTATGAAGGATAAACCATAAAAACACAATTTTTTTTGGATCAATTGATTTTGTATCAAAATAGACACAAAATCAAGAACGCAAACACAAAAATAATACAATCATCCCATGGCTCTTGATACCATTTGTAGGATATTGTAAATCTTGCTTATGTTCTAGAGAGAGAAAGATATAGAAAGATAGTGAGAACATACACACTTAGAGAGAGAAAGTTGTGTAAAAACACACTTTACTATGTAAAAATACTGAGTGAACCACACCCTCTACAACTAAGGAGAGGGTTTATATATATCCAACTTGTGATGGGCTTGGGCTTACACAATGGGCAGCCGGCCTCATACAATACATGGGCTTGGCATGGCCTTGTTTACTTAACTTAATAATACTTGACTACGAGCTATCACTTAATCTATTGTTGGAGTGACCGATCCTTTCTAATACATAAAACGTATTTCTAACAGACAAGTTTGTAGGGCTGACTGTCTCTATAAGCAACAAAGAATTAAAGAAAAATATCGAAGAAGAAAGCGACTTGGCTAAAAATGTCTGACAAATACAGGTTATCAGGAAATCCCCTAAAGAAGCCAAATTTCATTGGTGTGAAGAAAGAAGAGTAGACTGCCCATAATAATACGACTTTTTTTCCCAAATCCGGTACCATCTGCATCAAGGAAAACCGCTTACTACATTTCCAGAATTAATCAAAACTTAGGGTATATGATTCAAAACACTGAAATAAGTTGAGTTATGCTAGTCAATGACCCATTCATCTTATCCAGCTGTTAACAGAATGAATATAATTTGTTTTATACAAAGTGATTACTTCATCAAAATTGCCTACATACGCTTATAAACATATACTCGCAAAGACATACATGACAACATCACAACTATATTAAAGCTAAGGTCGTATGAAAACTAAACTAATTTTCTACATGTTGGGAATAAAATGAGCTAAGTCACTCAGATGCTGACAAGAGGAAATTAGACGCTGACAAGAGGAAATTGGACGCTGACAAGAGGAAATGAAGCGCTGACAAATCCAGCATTGACAAGAGATATCCAAGCGCTGACAAGAAGAAGTCCAACCACTGATAGGAATACTTAGTCAACACGTTTATTATTTGAAGTAAAGATATACTCAATATTGTATTTTCTATATTTATCTTTGGAATTTGATAAAGACCAAGTATGAGGCTGAAGCACCTACTTCAGTCAATGGAATAAAGATTTGGACATCCTTCAAAAGGATGATTCAACCAGATGAAGCAGATCTAATATGGTTGGATCTGGATGATATCAGTGGGTTACAATGGCGTCTACATTCAGCAGCTGGTGTTTACCATCTAAGCACTATAAAGTTTTCAGAGTATCTTCTTGTGGATGCTCAATATCCTATGTCCAAGGATGTTTTGAAGAAGATGGTGTCTACACAGTTAGAAATGGATTATACTAGTGATGTTGGCAAAGATTTAATTAGATTTGTTTACTATCTAATTAACAAGTAATTTGTATTTGTAAGAATCCTCCTTGTACTTAGTTTTTATTCAGAATTTGATTACTAGTGTAAATATCAAGTTTAGGGGAGGATTGTTGGGAATAAAATGAGCTAAGTCACTCAGACGCTGACAAGAGGAAATTGGACGCGGACAAGAGGAAATGAAGCGCTGACAGATCAAGCATTGACAAGAGATATCCAAGCGCTGACAAGAGGAAGTCCAACCACTGATAGGAATACTTAGTCAATACATTTATTATTTGAAGTAAAGATATACTCAATATTGTGATTTCTATATTTATCTTTACCTAGAATAATTGATAGGTTATCCTTTGTACACGACTCTTTATGTTATAAAAGGAGGTCGTAGGGTTTGTAGTTCATACACATTATTCAGTATTCACAACTTTCATTGTAAGCAAGTTCGATTATCAATCAAAAGTGAAAGTTTGGTTTAATTGTTTTACTTGTTCTTTATTCTAAGTGTTAATTCCGTATAACACTTGGATTGTCCATAACAATAAAGTTTCTCTACGTGTTAAACTTGATTCAATCTCGTTAACACAAAGCTAATCGATCTAAGTTTGGGATCAACACTACAAATTGACATACCTTATCAAATAATCAAGGTTATATTATGAATCTAAAAATTAAAATAGAGAATTATTATTTTACCTTCGAATTTAGGAGACAAAGTGGAACCCCAACTTCGATTTAATGTTCGATTCCTATAGACAGATGAATTAATCAATAAAGTTATTCTTAAATATAGATGAAGAACGTGGGTTCTTCAACATCCCAACACCAAATCAATCACATGTTCTAATTTTTCTAAATCAATTGGCGGGTTTATTTTCCCGGGGATGAAGAACGTGGTTTCCCTAATTTTGGTGAGTTACGGAAGATGAAATATAACAATACTAGTCCTTTTGTTGATCTTTTTATATACTTTTATCACATTAAAAAACATATTATACTGTTTTATAAAAAATTTATACACTTCTTATTCGTTAAATTTTTAGATAATATAAACTTTAAAATATAGTATACAAGTCAATTAATCATTACCATAACTTTTTTAAAGTTGATTTTCATTAATACATATTTTAAAACATATGTTACAAGTACACATCAATTAAAATATTAAACACTCTAATTAATAATATTTTTAAAATATCCGTAAAATAAATAACACATCTTATTATGCATATTTTACAAAACACAAAAAACTCATATAACTTACAAGTTGGTGGTAAATATGGTTTTAAAATTGAACTAGGTCAACGAGTTTAATAAACAACTGGAAAAACCCAGTCGAAACCTATGCAAATGAGCGAACTAGGCTTGATCGGGATCATTTTTTTATCTTTCTCAATTAATCACATGGTAGCCGTCGTAGCATCTCGCGGGTACGCTTCTAGTACATGTCTAGCTAATTGAGTCAAGCGTCAGCAATTCCAACAAAAAAACAAACCGAGCCGAACCGACGGAAACTAAAAAGATAATTTTTTGTTCGGTTTTCGGTTTCGAGTATTTATGGTTTCAGTTTCTCGATTCGGTTCGGTTCGAGTAAAAGCGAAGAAAAATATGCCTAACCAATCCATTTACTCGGTTCGGATCGATTTCGGTTATGCTCGGTTCACTTAGGTTCGGGTTTCATTTCTATTTTTTTCTAAAATCGGTTTTCGATTTTGTTTCGGTTCATTTTTTGATTATGCTCGATTCACTTTGGTTCGATTTTCAGTTCCTATTTTTTCTAAAATTGTTTTTCGTTTCGGGTTTTTCGATTCGACTGATTCTCTACCAATGCTCAACCCTAATTTGAGGTGTGAACCAGGGATTCTAATCGAGTCAAGCTCAGATTTGATCTCACTTTGCTTGTTAAAAGTATGACTTATTTGCATCCTTAGTGTGAACAAGCTGAGCTCAAACTTATACGTAGCCATCTTTAACAAGTAAATATAAGAAACTATTCACCCCCCCCCCCCCCCCCCCCCCTTCTAGTTTCTACACATACAAAGATATATGTCAAATTTATGAAAGTAAAATCTAAAAAAAGGAGGGGATTAGTAAAACTTTAGTGATTGAATTTTAAATAAATTAGATGGAGTTAAATGTAAACTTATAATTTTCCATATTTTTTATTAACTTTATAAAATAAACAAAATTTTCTTTAAACTTTATACCATCTAGATTTTATATTTTATAAATACAACATATATGTTATATTAAAAAATCAACGAATCACAAGATTATAAATATTCAAATAAAAACATAAATTATTGTCTATTTTTATTTTGACATTTAACAAAGTCAAGCAATGCTCTACGTAAATTATTATTTACATGAATATAAATATCAAAATGAACGCAGGATATCAGACATCGGTGTGAGATAAAAAATAAATAAATGATATTCTACAAACTACAACAACATGTATTTTTTCAAGACCGTTATGTGTTACTAAACATACAATGTCTAAAAGGGGATAGTTAGGTTGCGTTTTGTTGGATGAAAAACACTTTATTTTCTACAAAATGTTTTCTAGAAAACAAAGAAAACAGAAAACGCATTTGAATCATCGTTATCCAAAAATATTTTCTAGAAAATACAAAATACATGTTTTACCCTTTTGGCACACAAAACAAAAAAACTTTTTTTTTTGTTTTCTAGGTTTTTCTTTACACACAGAAAATGCATTTTCCCCCTTGTTTCCTTTATACTTTTGGAAAATGGAAAATACAAACACATATTTCTCCAACTAAACGCGTTTTCAAAATTTTTAAATGTTCTATGGAAAAAGAAATCCCTTTTTTTTCTACAAAACAAAAAATGGAAAATGATGAAAAATGTTTTCCAACTAAATGTACCCTTAGCATTTCAGCTAAACAAAATCAAATATTTTGTGCAAGAAACATTAAAAACTCATGAGTTTTTAATCGGGTACGTGTAAGATTAATGTAAATGATTTGTTAATTAATAATTATGATATAACTATTTAGAAAAAAATATCGAAAGTAAAAAAATATGAAATTAAAAAAATAAAAATAAAGATTAGTTTATATTAATATACACTGTGCACAATAAAAGAACAACATAATCAAACATATAAAGATTAGATGTTAAAAAACATACATAATATACTTAAAGTCGCAATAAACAAATTATTACTTAATTTATCTTTTGTGTTCAAGTCCTGTGCTTGCACATGCATTAAAACTAGTATATTAATCAACAAAAACAATAAGTACAACAGAATTTGGCTAAAACACCACTTTAACCCTCAAGACGAAACTTAACGCTAAGTTCTCGAGTTTTCAATGAGAGAAAAAGGAAAAGAATAGGAAGTGAAAAGAAAAAGTAAAAGTAAAGAAATGTTGTTTACATGTTCTTGAGGCAAATGAAAGAAAAAGAAGTATCATGTTCTTAAGTGAAAATAAATGGAAAAATAACTTGTTATGTTACATATATACCCTTAAGTTCTTGTAACCAAACATTATAAAAAGGGCAAGTTAGTATTTATACAAGTTATTATAAACTTTTCTTTTTCTTTCCTCCCAAAAGTGAGAGGAAAGTTTTATGAACAAAATTTCCCCCAATCTTTTTTTTCTAATTCCTTTTCTATCTTAAATAAAACTAAAGAACACAAAAACATTTCTCTGTCCTTTCATATCCCCTCTCATATCAACTCGAGAACACTTTGTAAAAGACCAAAGTAAGTGACAGGCCACAAGCTAACAAAAAAAAAACAAACCAAAACTCGGTCCCCAAAAAGTCTAAAGGAACTCGGCATATTCCACAAAGCTAGCATATCCCTAACCGCCGTCTTATTCTTAAATCGAAAAATGAGCAGCCTCAATCGGACCGTAACAACCACATGATCACGAATATCATCCGGTTTCGACTTAGGCCCTTAAACAACCTAGTATTACGCTCCTTCCAAACATAATACGCCAACACCATAGGTTTAAGGACTAAGACAATGTCCTCAAATACAGGCCGTACAAGCATACTTCCTAACATAATCCCACACCTTGGCCGCAAACGCACATTCGAAAAATAAATGCGAATGAGAGTCGGGCTCACTTTCACAAAGCTTACACAACATAGATAACCCCAAATCAAACCCTATATCTCATATGTAAAGCTTATCTTGAGTCTTCAAAGCTTGCCGCGTAACCACATGTAGAAGCTATAACGGGGATGGTATGTGAGAACCACACAACTTTAGCCCAGTCTACCTTAGACCCATGACGCCTAAATGCCTCCCACACTTTTTTGCATCAAAAACAAAGATAAGCTTCCATTACTATCTCGTCAACGCACCATATCCATCAAATCATCAACCAAGGTCGTACTGGTAATATTAGCCAGATTCGGTGCCTTCATCAACCAAGCATTCGACCAATTCCATTCGTTATTATGAATAAAATCATAAACCATTTGATTTAAATGATAACCCTCCCTAGCTATGTCACGAGGGGAAAAGCACGAAATAAGGGGACATTGAGCATCCCACATATCAACCTAAACAAACGTCCTCTTACAGTTACCAATTTGAACCCAAATGAAAAGCCTAACCAAACCAAGAATCTGGAGCAGCTTACGTCAACCCTAAATCATGTCAGCCCTAACTGGGACATCCCACATCAACCCCAAATCATGTCAGCCCTAACTGGGACATCCCACATCATACGACCTTTCAGCTTGAACATATGAATCCAACGAACCCACAACGCCTCTTTCTTAGAAATGATATAATCAAATAAGACATTTATATCAAATTTCCTATTATGTTATATCATTATAAGACCTTACCAAAAAAGTATATAAAATGTCCTATTATAAGTAACTGTAATATGACTTAAAATTCGATTGGTCCTATAAAATACTTTTTAAGACCTCATATAGAAAAGAGTCCTAAAGAAAATTCCTATAAGCTCTCTTTTCTTGTAGTGCAATGAGTAGTTTGAACGACCACGTCAAAGAATCTGATGGAGGCGGCAGGAAGGGGGACTCTATCAGCAAGGTTTATTCCTTCGAGAAGACTAGCTATAGCCATGATCGAAATGTTCCACCAGTCCACAACACGTTTCCATGTGTCCAGCAATAGAACATGAAGCGAAAATGTGGTCTTCGGTTTCAATTATCAAAAGCGTTTATGTTTGCCAAGATAATCAAACAAATCAGATTTGCCCGTATCGTTAGCATACGATCTGTTATATGGGCGATGTAAAACCAAAACTTGGACTTTATCTTCCATATATTATTTGAAACAAATTCTATAGTCTCATGTGTGGTATATGGAGGTGATTTCAATTTTTTGGGGCCTTTTTTTACATAATGCAACCCCTCCAGGAGCAAAAAATGGTATTGAGACAAAATCTTCAAAAAGAAGTCAAACTTTAAATTGAGATAAAAAAATGATGATGCATGAACGACATCGAGACTCAAACTTCAAAAGTAACTCATAGAAGAATACACATTGGTGACTTTTTTAGGATTCATCTTTAATTGTGTGATCTTTAGAAATGGTCTGTTAGCCCGATCGTTTAAAAAATGTTGTTAAAAACATACAAGAAGAATAAAAGGTATATGGCTGAGAAAATAAAAAAAAAACCGAAATCAAACCGAAAATAAAAAAAACAAAATCAAACCGAAAATAAAAAGAAAACCGAACTAAAAAAGCTGATCGAAAATAGAAACCGATGGTTTGATTTTCACTTTTAAAAAACCGAAAAGTTTCGATCTGGTTTCGATTTCTATCAAAAACCAAATTGTAAAAACCGAACCGAGCCGAACAATGTTGTTACATAAAAAATATATATGATATAATATAAATAAATAAGTAACAAATTTAAATTTAAAATTAATATCCATTTTGTGAGTGAAATAAGAGTAATATACTTATCTTAAGCATAGATTAACAAAAAATTAAAAAAAAATAAATAATATTTTTACGTAAAATAAGTTTGTTAATCTAAATCAATGGTACTAAATATAAACGGCTTTTAGTACTGAAATAATCAAACCGAAATCCTTTAAAAACTAAAGAAATCGAAAAGTTTTGGTTTGTGTTTTATAAAAACCAAAAATTTCAATTTGATTTCGGTTTTAGTCAAAAACCGAGTCAAATCGAACCGTGCACACCTAATAAAAGGTATGTCGATCGTAACTCAAACCTTGGACCAAGTTTTTTAAGGAAGATAATCGAATAAAGAAAGAAACCTTGCACTCCAAGTAACCCAATAACCGACAATCTCATCAAGCCTATATAAACAGCAAAAGCACACGTACGATCCCACAATAACCACAGCCTTTTCCGTGCGATAAAAAAAAAGATATGGGTGTGTTTACTTTCGTGTGCAAATCATCAGGTGGATCATGGAATGCCAAGCAGTTTAATGGTGATCTTGAAGGATCCGGTGACTCGACGTATGCTCTTCAAAGGAACCTTGTTAACGTCTCTCTGAGTGCTGATAATTCTGGTTGTGGTGTTCAGAGTTCTTTCAGCCATGTTCTCCCTGATTCTGGTGTTTTCCAGGTGATCATTGGTGGTAGTGGCGATGGAGCCTCCTTTGGAGCAGCATCAGCCCCTTCAGGAGGTGCAGCAGCTGCTGAGGCACTTGCTGCTGAGGAGAAAAAGGAAGAGATAGTGGAGAGTGACGAAGAAGACTATGCTATGAATCTCTTTGATGATTAGATGTCTCCGCTTTCTATACAGTTCCATCGCTCTTAAGTGTTTGATATTATTGTTTCGTGTTTATGGATGATTGGTTTCTTTGGATTATTGTGATGAATATATAATCTTGTCTTTCGTCTTGGGATCTTTGATTAACTGATACCTATTTGTTTGTGACTGTGATGCAAACTTATCTTATTAACTTGTGGTATTTTTGGGCCAAATTCCTAAACAACATTGGATTCTTCTCTATAACTTAAAAGGTAATAATGGTAAGCAAGTAGTAGTTTTAAAGCCCGTGCTTCGTGGCTGGGATCTCTTTTTTGGTTTACTGTCTGAAGCCGATCCATGAAGGAACGTTGTTGTAATGTAGCCACATGCATATGATGTTCACGATTATCATATACAACAGCTTCGGAAAAATAATTTGAAGTTAAACAAAACCAATCACACCACACATTCGCAATATTAGCTTGGGAGAAAAAGAGCCGTAAACAAATTATTCGAGTAGCAGAAGCTATCCACGTGGGCGAAAAAATGCAAACTTGATGCAAGCCGTAGGAGCGACAACCTAAGTGGGGTCAATTAAGAGATTTACATAAGGCGATAAAGCTGTGTGAAGCGGCTTTGGTGGCAACAGATCCAAAAACTACATCTCTTGGTCACGGTATAGAGGTGGTGTATAATACCTAAACATTTGAGGATTATTGAACAAACATAGATTTTTCTCGGTTAACATAGCGATTTGCTAGTTTAGGCTGTTGTGTATAACACATCATCAACATGCGCTGACTTTCTTGCGAATATTGATGCAAGAAATGATGCAACTGTTAGCTATAACGGCAAATCTTATCATATACCTTCTTGAAAGATCAAAATGTTTTAAGAAGTCGAAGCGTGTTTATAATGTGACCATTGAAAGATCAACTCTACGGGGACCATCCGAAGCTTTGTGCCTACAAGTAACGGAAATGAATTCAGTGATTCAAATGCAATTTCATCAAATTGGAGTTATGTCAGTGAACCTGTGGGAATATCAAGTAATGATGCTTTCACCAGACCGAGATTACCAGAGCAGATTAATGCCACAGCTGATCGAAGTGATTATTGATGGTACTTCATATGGTAAGAAACATCCTATTGCGACTTATGAAAAAGGAGTCAAACATGGCGAGTTATTCGATTCTAAAGTTGTTCCTATGCTTATTGCAGCACACACATCAAACGCGAGGAGCCATTTGTTAATGACGCATCTCAAACAACAATTCGTGTTAAATCACTTGGTCATGTTCTTCATTTGTTTGTTAATGGTCAACTTGAAGGTAGTAAAATTTTAGGAATATGGAATTTTTTTCTTATAAAACTTCTTGATGAATATCAAAATTCTAACCTGTAGGTAGTGCATTTGGCCATTCTGGTAACCCCGGAATCTCCAAATGACGCTTGCTGCACACTCTCAATTTTTGATGACACCATACCATCAGCGGATAGGATGTCTGATGTCGATGAGCCATCAAAATCACTAATACTCCACCACAAAAAGATCTTGGACCAGACAGCATAAGCAAAGGGACATCGAACCATAATGTGATCAATTGTTTCAACGATATTTTCGCAACATGGACATAACGTGGATTGTAGATCTATCCCAATATGATCAAGAAGAGACCTTACCGGGATTCGGCCACATTCTAATCTCCATATAGACATTTACTTTCCGAGGCACAAACTTACACCACGACGTTTCTTCAACATCAGCGAACTATATGATTGAAGTCTTTATTAAACATCAGCGATCATGGTTAAAACCAAGTGGGAACATACTAATCGTGCTCGAGGAAATAGGTGGTGATCCTTGTGAAAATGAACATTACAGGCTTGCGTTGGGTGAAGGAGTTGCAGTGTTGGAGTCACGACATTCACATCTGGCGACCATTGTGAAATTCTTAAAATGTAGCAAAAGTTTAGCAGTAGAAGCATCGTGTGCATGAAAAAAACCAAAATAAGAAAATATGCTACTTGATCGTAAAATAAAAACATACGAGTATTATTTAACAACAATGAAATTTCTGGGAATGTTTATTTCCCTTATTTAATACATATATCAAAACATGAAGTTACGAGGTTGCAATAGCTTTATCAGTATTGAGATAAGCCAACAACGTTAGATGTAGTCTTAGTTGTAGATTGAAACTTGCATTGTTTGCAAAGAGTTGAGGTTAACGATGGAGTTTCATACTTATCTTCACCACCCATTATCGGCATTGCTACCCCTCTCTTCACGGGGCTCACATAACCAGGTTGGTATGTTTTCCCCAAAATACCCTCAACGTCGTCTGAAAGATTCATGAACTTAAACTGCAATTCGAAGTGAGCAAAAGCGTCATCTGATGGTAACTGATAGTTGTGTGCTTTATCATCTGCCTTAGTCACAGGGACTGCTTTCATGTTAATCTCAACCAATCCACCAACAGTCACTCTAATGGTGTTAGTGTCGTCGGTTCTTTCAATCACTACTTCTCTAATTCCAGTGTTCGTTTTCCATTCAGAGTCTCCATCAAATGGGATGGAAATTTCTTCACCGTTATATTTTACAAGGAGCACGTCAACTGAGTCGTCCCATTGTGTCACTTTCTTGGCTGAAATGACTAGTTTTTGGGTGTCGAACATGACTGAGACTGCCTGGACCCATGTGTAGTCACGCTTCCTGCCATTGGGTCGGCTTCCGATGAAGTGGCCGTTAATTTGGAGGTTAGTGTCCGAGACTAGAGCAAAATCGCGTCCTTTACCACCATGGAAGTAGAACATAACTCCATCGCCACCAACAAACCTTGGATCATAACATAGTGAGCCATAGCCGTTACATTGCGGCCTCCTCCCTGTAAAGATCATTGGATTTAAACAGAGATTAGTATAAAAAGTGTATCTATTTAAGGAAAGTTTTCGGCGAAAAGTGAGCATGCTTACATTTGCATGTAGCTTCACACTTGCTACCACAATTAACATGACATCCCTTTCCTTTCTTGTTCTTCTTTGGCTTCCTCTCTGGGCACTCCTTTGGGCAAGTGAGTGTTTTGTAGTTGCAATGCCCTTTAGATTTACAAAAAGCTCGTTCACATCCTGTTTGTGGTTCGGGTGTCAAGTCATCGTAGTTAGTTTCATCCTCCTCGACCGGTTTAGGCTTCGGTGCGGGTTCTGGAGTCTTGGGCTTCTCAGGTTCTGGTGTCTTAGGAGCCGGCGTTGGTGCTGGAGTCTTTTTATCGTCGTCATCATCGCCATCGTCATCATCTCCCTTGTCGTCATCACCTCCAATTGGTGCCGGCGTCTGTTTATCATCGCCATCGTTTCCAATAGGTGTTGGAGTCTTCTTATCATCGTCATCGGCTTGAACCGCTGTTGAGCCAATGGAGATGGCTATGAGTAGGAAAGCCACCAAAATTAGTGACTTCCTCATTTCTAAACAAGTGTGAGTTTCTTAACCTAATCTCTTGTTTGTTGTTGAGTTTTATTTGTTTGTGTTTGAAGATGGAAATGAATAATGTTGAGATCAAAATGGGCTTATTTATAAGGGAATAAAGCAATTAGTAAACCACTAAGTTCGCATTAATTCATGTAAACATCTTTGCTTTCATTTCAAAAAACTTAGAAGACTCAACCAAGATGCTTCTATGTCAATGAATTATACCTTTTGACTTTCTAAGACTTCTTAAACCTAGGATCCATAATAAAACAAGATATGAGTAAATTAACTCACCAAATAATCTAGACTTCTTAACATTTTTAGCACATAAAATAATTTGAAGAATTTTCAAGTCCTTAAACACAAAACACAAAAATATTTTTTAGTGTTGCACATACTAAAAAATACACTACGTAGTCCCCAATAGGATGTGGCCCTTGCCACACTCGATTTCCATGTGAGTCCGTCCGTAGTATATTTCCTATTTTGCCATGTTAAATAGTAGTAGTAGTTTTTATAACAAAGTAAATTATTGTGTAAAAAGTGGGTTCACATGGGATAACATGGTATAAAACATTGCTTTACCATGCATTCATGCTCTTCTGTTGGCCGGCTAAGACAAGCTTGGTTAACGTTGAACCTTAATTATGCTTGAAAAATATAATAATTAGACTATGCCTAACGTAACTCTGAGCAGAATTGCAGTCACAATCATTGTAATGAATAAGTCGTCGCACGAGGCATCTTTTATTGAATTATCGTGTAAAAAGATTCAGCTATTTAACTATAACGGCACTGTAATTATAAGATATGCATGGGCTTGCTCATCAACGTTTTGTAAGAACTCATGGTTTCATGCCACATAAAAGCACGCCACTCGATTCTGCTATGAATATATCAACTTCAGTCCGTGTAACACAAAATCTGAGATGACCCTATTAAAGGTAGTCATTTTTAATGTTTATGTCTTTCTGGTTCATGACAAGTACCAGTTTCTGGTGACGGATTTGAAATGAGGCGAACGTATATTTTGGTTATGGTCAAGAACTTTTACCGTCTATAAGATTTTCTTTTTTCTGGTAAAGATCGTCTTTAAGATTTGGTGAATGCAGCCAACTTTGGCTATTATAATTCCATATCAGACCACCAAGTAGGGTGATATAACATGACAATGCAAAATCAGTAGGGAAAGATGATAAGATAGAACAATAGTACAACTATAGACACTATTATTTTTCGTCATTTAAACCATGATTTACTGATAGAATGCAGCTTACGAACTTAAAACCTTCTTCAAAAGGAATCACCTCACATGGTTCGGTTAAATTCAAAATTTCCTCACTGATATAGTTTTCTGGATTGCTTGGTATTTTTACTGTGTCACGGTATAGACTTCATGCACACAACCAATAACTCTACCATAAGTCTCAACCAATGTCAATATCGTTTGCCCACATACTATCTTAATCCAGGTTGAATTTTAACGCACAAAATACGCACTCTTTAAGATAGTAGACACTAGAAATTGGATTTCACACTTGAATTTAGAGTGTTTAGATGTACTTTGAAAATTATTTATTAGAATTGAACATACATATCAGAGCAATGAAATGCCGAAAACCATGAAATATAATATTACAAGAATTGGTTAGTATTGAACTAAACCAATGCCGATAGCTTTATCAGTATTGAGATAAACGAACAACGTTAGATGTAGGTGTAGTCTGATATTTGCATTGTTTGCAATCAGTTGAAGTTAAGGATGAAGTTTCATACTTATCTTCGCCACCCATTATCGGCATAGCTATCCCTCTCTTAACCGGGCTAACATATCCTGGTTGGTAAGTTTTTCCCAAAATACCCTCAACGTCGTCTGAAAGATTCATAAACTTAAACTGTAGCTCAAAGTGGGCAAAAGCATCATCTGATGGTAATTGATAGTTGTGTGCTTTATCATCTGCATTTGTCACGGGGACTGCTTTCATGTTAATCTCAACCAGTCCACCAACAGTCACTTTAACGGTGTTTACATCATCGGTTCTTTCAATCACCACTTCTCTAACTCCAGTGTTTGTTTTCCATTCAGAGTCTCCATCGAATGGGACGTAAATTTCTTCACCGTTCCATTTTACAAGAAGTACGTCAACTGACTCGTCCCATTCTACCACTTTCTTGGCTGAAATAACTAGCTTTTGGGTGTCAAACATGACTGAGACTGCTTGGACCCATGTGTAGTCACGCTTCCTTCCATTGGGTCGGCTTCCAATGAAGTGACCGTTGATTTGGAGGTTGGTGTCTGAGACTAGAGCAAAATCGCGTCCTTTACCACCATGGAAGTAGAACATAACTCCATCGCCACCAACAAACCTTGGATCATAACATAGCGAGCCATAGCCGTTACATTGCGGCCTCCTCCCTGTAAAGATCATTGGGTTTCGAATAGAGATTAGTATAAACAGTGTATCTATTTACGGAAATTTTTCATCCAGAAGTTAGCATGCTTACATTTGCATGTAGCTTCACATTTGCTACCACAATTGACGTGGCATCCTTTTCCTTTCTTGTTCTTCTTTGGCTTCCTCTCTGGGCACTCCTTTGGGCAAGTGAGTGTTTTGTAGTTGCAATGTCCTTTAGATTTACAAAAAGCTCGTTCACATCCTGTTTGTGGTTCGGGTGTCAAGTCATCGTAGTTAGTTTCATCCTCCTCGACCGGTTTAGGCTTGGGCGCGGGTACTGGAGCCTTGGGGTTTTCAGGTTCTGGTGTCTTAGGAGCCGGCATCGGTTTTGGAGTCTTTTTATCGTCGTCATCATCTCCATCATCTCCATCGTCATCATCGCCCTTGTCGTCATCACCTCCAATTGGTGCCGGAGTCTTTTTATCGTCGCCGTTGTTACCAATAGGTGCTGGAGTCTTCTTATCATCATCATCGGCTCGAACCGTGGTCGAGCCAATGGAGATGGCTATGAGTAGTAAAGCCACCAAAACTAGTGACTTCCTCATTTTTAAACAAGTATGAGTTTCCTAACTTAATGTTTCTTTGTTGTTGAGTTTTTTTTGTTTGTGTTTGAAGATGGAAATGAATAATGTTGAGATCAAAATGGACTTATTTATAAGGGAATAAAGCAATTAGTAAACCACTAAGTTCGCATTAATTCACGTAAACATCTTGACTTTCATTTCAAAAAACTTAGAAGACTCAACCAAGATGCTTCTATGTCAATGAAATACACCTTTTGACTTTCTAAGATTTTTTAACATAGGACCCATATAAAACAAGATGCGAGTAAACTAACTTACTAAATAATCGCTTTGAAATTAATCGGCTTGCAATGTCGAATCGGAAACTAAATATAAAAAAAGAAAAACTCACCAAATACTTTAAACCTCTTAACATGCGGCTCCTACGTGAGTCCGTACATAATATATTCCCTATTTAGCCATGGTAAATAGTAGTAGTAGTTTTTATAACAAAGTAAATTCTTGTGTAAAAAGTGGGTTATAAAACATTCCTTTAACATGCATTCATGCTCTTCTGCTGGCCGGCTAAGAATGCTTGATTTACGTAGAACCTTAATTATGTTTGAAAATATACTACGTAAGAATTAGATTATGCCTAACGTAACTATGAGTAGAATTGCAGTCACAATCATTGCAATGAATAAGTCGTCGCACGAGGCATCTTTTATTGAATTATCGTGTAAAAAGATTCAGCTATTTAACTAACGACGCTGTAATTATAAGATATGCATGGGCTTGCTCATCAACGTTTTGTAAGAACTCATGGTTTCATGCCACATAAAAGCACGTTACTAGATTCTGCTATGAATATATAAACTTCATTCCGTGTAACACTAAATCTGAGATGAGTCGATGACCCTATTAAAGGTAGTCGTTGTTAATGTTTATGTCTTTCTGGTTCATGAAAAGTACCAGTTTCTGGTGATTGATTTGAAATGAGGCGAAGATGATAAGATAGAACAATAGTACAACAATAGACACTATTATTTTTCGTCATTTAAACCATGATTTACTGATAGAATGCAGCTTACGAACTTAAAACCTTCTTCAAAAGGCATCACCTCACATGGTTCGCTTAAATTCAAAATTGCCTCACTGATATAGTTTTCTGGATTGCTTGGTATTTTTACTGTGTCGCCGTATAGACTTCATGCACACAACCAATAACTCTACCATAAGTCTCAACCAATGTTAATATCGTTTGCCCACATACTATCTTAATCCAGGTTGAATTTTAACGCACAAAATACGCACTCTTTAAGATAGTAGACACTAGAAATTGGATTTCACACTTGAATTTAGAGTGTTTAGATGTGTACTTTGAAAATTATTTATTAGAACTGAACATACATATCAGAGCAGTGAAATGCCGAAAACCATGAAATATAATATTACAAGAAGTGGTTAGTATTGAACTAAACCAATACCGATGGCGTTATTAGAATTGAGATGAACCAACAACGTTAGATGTAGTTGTGACTGGAGTCTCACTACAAGAAGAAAAAGTGTCTTTAGTGACGAAAATTCGGTGACCAATTTTTATTTGGTCACTATTTTAACAATTTTTATTTTTGTTTGATGGTAGTGATAAAATTATTGGTCACCAATTTATAATATTAAAAATAGGTTACGTAAAATAATTACTCTTTAAATCATAATATTTTATAAATCAAATACTTAAAATAAAATTTCGAAACATTATATATATTCAAAAGAAATCTATATAATGTAACAGAATAAAATAGTAAGTTGTAAAATTTTTACCCTAAAGTTAATAATCCCAATAAAGTGTATCTTTTACCAAAAAAATTATACCAACACAAATATGAAAAAAAAACCGCGGATCTTTCTAAATACCCGATAAAAAAATTAGTCCACATATCTTCTCTATGAAAAAGATCTCCATATACCCTTAGTTTAGCATAAACTCAACCAACCAATCACAACCATCTATTTTTATCATGTAACAAAAAAACTCATTTAAAAAAAATTAAATATCTCACAAACCGTTCATCGTTACGTAAAACAAAACATACCACCGCGACGAGAATTAAATCATCTATCTATCGAGGGGCACATCTATATACTTTCGACGAACTTTTTTTTCGATTTTTTTTAATTCACGTCTGGAGAGAATCATATATGATTCATATCACGAAACATATATGATTCTCAGAAAATCATATATGATTCATATCACAAATCATATATGATTCGTGACGAATCATATATGATTCTCTCCAGACGTGACTTAAGAAACAAAAGTCGAAAAAAAGTTCGTCGAAAGTATATACATGTGCCCCTCGATAGATAGATGATTTAATTCTCGTCACAATTGTGTATTTTTTTCGTTTGACAATTTACCGTTTGTGAGATATTTAATTTTTAAAAAAGTGGTGGGAAGTGGGTTTTTAAAAAAATGGATGATTATGATTGGTTGTATAGGTTTATGCTAATTTAAGTGTCTGTATAGATCTTAACTCCATAGGCTATGTGTAACGAAGTAGATCATGTTATACCAAAATGTATATAGTAATATAAGCAAGCACCAATACTATTATACACATTTATTCTCTTATTACTGAGAATTTTTAATGACCCGTGAGACCCTTTTGCATTTTGTACGGATGAGGTGTGCGATATGAACATATGGATCTCTTTGTGCTTGGAATACTGTTTATGTTTATTAGTTGCAAACGATTTACTTGTGACGCTAGAACATAAAAGAGCTGTTAAGGGATGCAAAGTTATTCATTTGTACTTGAATAAAGCAACCTGTATTCTACCAAGTTTCATTAGTAAGGGATGCAAAGTTATTCATTTGTACTTGAATAAAGCAACCTGTATTCTACCAAGTTTCATTAGTAGAACAACTTTAATACATGAATTCTTTTATGACTAAAATACTTGAACTGCTTAATATTTCAACTTGCAAGTTTAAACACTTACATTATGTGAAGGGAAAACCAATAAGGTATCTGGTGGGACACTGCATGCAGCAAGCGGTTTTCCTTCCCTGCTGGTTCTGACACTGCATGCAACCCCACACACCCTGATATCCATGAATCCACACACCCTGATCAAACTACTCTAAGCAGAGTATGCAGTGTTGCTGTGACAAGAAGACCTCATAATAATTGACTGGATCATGTAATTTAGCTCTTTGTATATAATGTTACAATAAGTAATCGTGTTTTTAATTCTTTTAGAGTAATATACAAGATAGTAAGTGCCCAAGACGAGTTCTGTTAACCATAGTTCGCGCCATTTCCAGAGGTGCTATGCCCATGGTTAAAGGAGTTTCCATGGCTGCTTGAACTCCCATAAAAGGAACTATCATATCCTCTGGTGTTTGGTAGTCCACAAAATTGGGGCTTATGTTATATAAGCCGAAACTAAGCCATATTTTCGGCTTATATTTCATAAGCCCCAATCTTTTAAGCTTATGTGGAGACTTATGGGCTTATATAAGTTTATTATATCATAATAAACTTATATATGTTGGAAAATGTTTTGCAAAATGTGGTTTTTACAATACTTTGGACATAATTTTATATATGTATATGTTATATATATTCGTAGTACTTAGTAGCTTTGCGTTCTCCTCGAAGAGAGCTTCGCAACGAGCTAAAGTATGTCCAATATGGAGTTAATATGAATGAGATATCGTGTCTCAAAGTGAGTCACGTGAAACACAATATTTGGAAAAATATTTGTCCCACATCGCTTGAAACATGAAGTGAAAACATGTTTATAAGGAAATCCTAGTTTCTACCCTACAATATTCATTTGTGGGTTTTTACTCCCACGCCTACGCGCGCGCAGGGGGGTGCAGAAAGTGGGATTTCTAGGCCAAAAACGGGTTCGAAGCTACTGAACTTGTGCACGAGCGCGCGACCTGCGGACACGAATGCAGCTCCGAAAACTGGCTTGGGTGCGGGCAGATTTCGGTATCTTTTTTGCTGCGAATTCGATTTATTTTTCCAGAGAATTCTGTACATCTATTTTAGGAATAGATACAGAAGTTATTTACAGAATATTTTGTGTGTTAAAAAGATACAGAAAATATTCACAGAATATTTTGTGTGTTAAAAAGACAGGAAATCTGTTTTAGTTATAACAGATTTTCCTGACTTTGGTATATATTTTCTTTGAGAACAAGTCAAGTTTTCAGTATAAATATAACCTCTTCTCATTCAGTTAAAGACATCAGAAAAACGCAGCTTTTCATACTCCATAACCAGACGATTTTTCTAGCAGTTCTCGATCAGAAACGCATAAGGCTTCCGTGATCTTTCAGGCAAGTTTGTCTAGTCCGGCTGTACAACAGCTTTGGACGTTGTACCCTGGGAAACAGACGGCGAATCTGTTTTAAGGGAAGCGTGTTAAACACGTGCCTCGTCTTACTTTTACTGCTTTCAATTTTATTTGTTATTTAATTATGTTCTTTGTTTTCTGTTAATTTTATTATTGTTTTAATAAAAGTATACACCAGTTCCCACAATCTTAAAACAGATTCTGTTTAACAGAATTAAAACTTTTATTAAATCGGATTAATAATTTTATCAGATTTATTTATAAACTGTTTCTACCGAAACCAGGATTGAGTTTCACTGGAAATCAGTTTTAATTTACAGATTTTAATTAACAGTTAAGGTTTTTTTTAGCAGTTGTTCTAATCAGTTTATTGAAACCAAGATTGTGTTTCTGCTAAACTGATACGTTTGATAATTACATCTGATTCATTGAAACCAAGATTGAGTTTCTTTGAAGCAGATCCACTATAAGTATATAGAGATCACGATTGAATTTCTTATATACAGATTTATAACAGTTGTCTAACTGTTTGTGTTTTGATCTTGTTTGATCTTTCAGGATGTCTACCAGCACTCCTGTAACTCCTGTAACTCCTGTAACTCCTGCAACTACTACTGTGAATGTAACTGGTGCGCCAGTTCCCCACACAGTTGCTAATCATGCTGAAAAACCAGAAAAATTCAATGGACAGAATTTTAAGAGGTGGCAGCAGAAGATGTTCTTCTATCTCACTACTTTGAACCTTGCGAAGTTCTTAAAGGAGACTGTACCTCAGGTGGAACCTCCTAAAGAAGGTGTACCCGAAAATCAACAAGCCGTGCAAGCTGTTGAAGCATGGAAACATTCAGACTTCTTGTGTCACAACTATATTCTGAATGGTTTGGTGGACTCTTTGTACAATGTGTACTGCAAGACTAAGACTGCCAAAGAATTATAGGAGTCGTTGGAACGCAAGTACAAAACTGAGGATGCTGGTACAAAGAAGTTCGTGGTAGCTCGCTTTTTGGATTACAAGATGGTTGATTCAAAGAGTGTGATAACTCAGGTTCAAGATCTGCAGGTTTTGCTACATGACATTCATACTGAGGGTATGACTTTGAGTGAAACTTTTCAAGTTGCTGCTATCATTGAAAAGTTACCTCCAAGCTGGGTAGAATTTAAAAACTACTTGAAGCATAAGCGAAAGGAGATGACTGTTGAAGACTTGGTTGTTCGTCTTCGTATTGAAGAGGACAACAAGCTGGCTCAGAAAAACACTTATACACCTGATTCTGCCAAGGCAAATATGGTTGAGCATGGTTCGTCTTCTTCAAAGTCTAAAGGCAAGAGCTTTGGAAAAGGGAAGAATGACAAGAAGAGCAAAGGGAAGTCTGAGTACCTTGCTCCTAAGGCTGGAATTGCGAAGCAGAAGTTCCAAGGAAATTGCTTCAACTGTGACAAGCCAGGTCATCGTGCTGCTAATTGCAAAGCGCCAAAGCGGGTGACTCCACGCGAGGCTAATATGGTGAATGATAATGTGGAAATGATTGCTATGGTGTCTGATGTCGTTACCATGATCTCTGAAGTTAACCTGGTAGGTTCTAATAATAATGATTGGTGGGTTGATACTGGGGCAACCCGTCATGTGTGTGCTGACAAGAGTATGTTTCACTCTTTCAGAGCGGTTGACAATGGAGAGAAGCTGTACATGGGCAACTCTGCAACTGCTGATATCAAGGGCGAAGGAGATGTTATTTTGAAGATGACATCCGAGAAAGAGCTCAAGTTGACTAAAGTCTTGTATGTTCCGGAGATTCGCAAGAATCTTGTGTCCGGATGGCTTTTGAATAAGTTTGGTTTTCGTCTTGTTTTTGAGTCTGATAAAGTTGTACTTTCTAAGAATCAAATGTATGTTGGTAAGGGGTATGCCCTGAATGGTATGTTTAAGCTCAATGTAATAGTTGTTAAGAATGATATCAATAAAATGAATTCTTCTGCTTACTTGATTGAGTCTTCTAATGTGTGGCATGGCCGTCTTGGACATGTTAATTTTAATTCAATGCGTCGTTTGATTAAATTTAATGGCATACCAAATTTTCATATTGATTCAAATTATAAGTGTGAAACTTGTGTCGAAGCCAAACTTACAAGATCATCTTTCAAATCGGTTGAACGAAAAACCGAACCACTTGATATGATACACACAGACATATGTGATTTGAAATCACTACCCACAAAAGGTGGCAATAAGTACTTCATCACGTTTATTGATGATTGCACAAAGTACTGCTACGTTTACTTGTTGAAAAGTAAAGATGAAGCTATAGACAAGTTTGTTCTATACAAAACCGAAGTTGAGAATCAACTTGGTAGGAAAATCAAGGTTGTACGAAGTGATAGAGGAGGTGAATATGTGTCTCCGTTTGCTGATCTATGTGCGAAACATGGAATTAGACATGAGTTTACTGCTCCTTATTCACCTCAGCAAAACGGTATTGCCGAAAGGAAGAACCGTACCTTGAAAGAGATGGTTAATGCCATGTTGTTAAGTTCTGGTTTGAGCCGGGACATGTGGGGGGAAGCCATTCTAACGGCTACTTATCTTTTAAACAAGATACCTCGTAAGGATAAAGAGGAAACCCCATATGAACTGTGGATGGGAAGAAAACCATCATACCAGTACTTACGAGTGTGGGGGTGTCTAGCCAAGGTAGTTGTGCCGACACCTAAGGCCCAAACGATTGGACCTAAATCTGTGGATTGTATATTTATTGGATATGCTAAGAATAGTAGTGCGTATCGTTTCATTGTACATGATTCGAAAAATCCAGATATACACAAGAACACGGTTATGGAATCAAGGAATGCGTCCTTCTTTGAAAACATATTTCCTTGTTTAAAGAAGGAAAATGGAAGCACATCTAGAATAGATGATGCAGTTGTCCAAGATAAGAGACAACGTGATGATAATGATCTCCAAGATGAGAGAAAAGATCAACCCGAGGAAGAAGAGGTTGAACCTAGAAGAAGCAAACGGGCGAGAACCGAGAAATCATTTGGACCCGATTTTGTCTCTTTTATGGTAGAAAATGAACCCACTTCTTATCAAGAAGCTGTAAATTCCTCGGAAGGGCCTCGATGGAAAGAAGCGATTAATAGTGAAATAGAGTCTATTTTACAAAATCATACTTGGGAGCTCGTGGATTTACCTCCTGGTTGTAAACCACTAGCCTATAAATGGATCTTCAAGAAGAAGATGAAAGCTGATGGCACCATTGATAAGTACAAAGCAAGATTGGTGATCAAAGGTTTTAGACAACGTGAAGGTCTAGATTACTTTGATACTTATTCGCCTGTTACGCGAATAACATCTATTAGGATGATTCTTGCTATTGCCGCATTAAGAAATTTAGAAGTTCATCAAATGGATGTGAAAACGGCTTTTCTAAATGGAGATTTAGAAGAAGAAATATACATGAACCAACCCGAGGGTTTCATGGCTCCTGGACAAGAGAGCAAAGTTTGTAGGCTTGTTAAGTCATTGTATGGCTTAAAGCAAGCTCCAAAACAATGGCATCAAAAGTTTGATCACGCCATGCTAGAGGGTGGATTCAAAATTAATGAATGCGACAAGTGTGTTTATGTCAAAGACACGAATAGTGGATATGTAATCTTGTGTCTTTATGTTGATGATATGCTTATCGTTGGCAGTAACGACAAGATGATCAAGTCTACTAAAGACATGTTGAAATCAAAGTTTGACATGAAAGATATGGGTTTGGCTGATGTGATCCTTGGAATAAAGATCATACGAACTCATAGTGGAATTGCATTAAGTCAAGCACATTACGTGGACAAAATTCTCAATACTCATAATGCGGGGGATTCTGGCCTAGCTAGAACTCCAATTGACACCAGTTTGCATCTATCTAAAAATAGAGGCGCAGGTGTTGCCCAATTAGAGTATTCAAGAATCATTGGCATGTTGATGTATTTGATGACATGTACCCGACCTGACTTAGCATATGCTGTTAGCAGGCTAAGTAGATATACTAGTAATCCAAGTGATGCACATTGGAAAGCTATGACTAGGGTACTTCATTATTTGAGATACAGTCGTGATTATGGACTGAATTATGCTAGATATCCATCTGTTATTGAAGGATACAGTGATGCAAATTGGATATCTGACATAAAGGATTCTAGATCGACTAGTGGATATGTGTTTACACTGGGAGGGGCCGCTATATCTTGGAAGTCTTCCAAGCAAACTGTAATAGCTAAGTCCACGATGGAATCAGAATTTATCGCGTTAGATAAATGCGGAGAAGAGGTGGAATGGCTACGTCAATTCGTAGAGGACATACCCAGGTGGCCTAAACCGGTAACGGTCATTAGCATACATTGTGATAGTCAATCGGCAATTGGCAGAGCTCATAGCACAATGTATAATGGAAAGTCTAGACATATCCGTCGTCGACATAATTCGGTACGACAACTACTCTCAACAGGAGTTATCTCAATTGACTATGTGAAGTCAAAGGATAACATTGCGGATCCGCTTACGAAAGGCTTAAGCAGAGAGTTAGTTAGTAAGTCGTCTAAAGGAATGGGACTAAAGCCCTTGAAGGAATGAGTTTCTATGAAGGAAAACCTAACCCAGTTGACTGGAGATCCCAAGATCTGGGTTCAATAGGACAACCTAATCATAGAAATGTGGGGGAAGTCACGTCAATGTGGGGGAGTTACTTAATAAAATAACTTTCCTAGTCCATTCCTAGAACAATGTGACTTGTTGAGAGGTTAAACATATGGCTTAATGATTCAGGATGAAATCATAAAGCATAATGATTCAAGATGAAATCATAAAATATATGTTTTTAATGATTCAAGATGAAATCACCTATGTGAGAGAGAAGTGGGGTCGCTTCGAAGGAAATTGTGGGGGCGCAATTTCTAAGAGCTCTTGTAGAACCAGGCGAGTGTTCATGACCATAACGAACACGACTATGAGGACTTGACAAGGTCAGGGAGAGTCTTATGTGAGTGTGTATTATCGTCTACGTAAACAGAGGCTGAGTTCAAGGACATCGCGTCTACTCAGATCTAGGAGACTAAGTGCATCTCACAAGGGAAGGTTCAAAGGGTTACACCTACCTATCCTATGCAGGACTTAACCGCAGAAATTTTGCCGAAACTTTCGTGTGTTTTCGACCGATTCCCATTCATGTGGGGGATTGTTGGAAAATGTTTTACAAAATGTGGTTTTTGCAATACTTTGGACATAATTTTATATATGTATATGTTATATATATTCGTAGTACTTAGTAGCTTTGCGTTCTCCTCGAAGAGAGCTTCGCAACGAGCTAAAGTATGTCCAATATGGAGTTAATATGAATGAGATATCGTGTCTCAAAGTGAGTCACGTGAAACACAATATTTGGAAAAATATTTGTCCCACATCGCTTGAAACATGAAGTGAAAACATGTTTATAAGGAAATCCTAGTTTCTACCCTACAATATTCATTTGTGGGTTTTTACTCCCACGCCTACGCGCGCGCAGGGGGGGGGGGGGGGGGGGGGGGGGTTGCAGAAAGTGGGATTTCTAGGCCAAAAACAGGTTCGAAGCTACTGAACTTGTGCACGAGCGCGCGACCTGCGGACACGAATGCAGCTCCGAAAGCTGGCTTGGGTGCGGGCAGATTTCGGTATCTTTTTTGCTGCGAATTCGATTTATTTTTCCATAGAATTCTGTACATCTATTTTAGGAATAGATACAGAAGTTATTTACAGAATATTTTGTGTGTTAAAAAGAAACAGAAAATATTCACAGAATATTTTATGTGTTAAAAAGACAGGAAATCTGTTTTAGTTATAACAGATTTTCCTGACTTTGGTATATATTTTCTTTGAGAACAAGTCAAGTTTTCAGTATAAATATAACCTCTTCTCATTCAGTTAAAGACATCAGAAAAACGCAGCTTTTCATACTCCATAACCAGACGATTTTTCCAGCAGTTCTCGATCAGAAACGCAGAAGGCTTCCGTGATCTTTCAGGCAAGTTTGTCTAGTCCGGCTGTACAACAGCTTTAGACGTTGTACCCTGGGAAACAGACGGCGAATCTGTTTTAAGGGAAGCGTGTTAAACACGTGCCTCGTCTTACTTTTACTGCTTTCAATTTTATTTGTTATTTAATTCTGTTCTTTGTTTTCTGTTAATTTTATTATTGTTTTAATAAAAGTATACACCGGTTCCCACAATATAAACACATAGGGGCTCACGTTATATCAGCTAAAACAAACAACCTAGTTTCGTGATTGATCCGAACAGTTGTGCAAGCTGTCTTTTATTTTAAATCTTTAGTTACATTTTATTTTTTAATTCAGTTGCAGTTGCTGCATAACTTATCTTTCATTCTCTTTAATTTTCTTGTGCGATTGCTCATTTATCCAGCAACGAGACTATGGAGGAGTCACCATCTGTAGTTTCCAGAAAAAGGCAAAAGACTGACGAGGTAGATGTGGTGAAGGCTGTAGACATGAATTACACTCAAATACAGAAGGAGTTGGTATACGCGACTGAAAACAACAAGAATGACAGTGAATCAGTACGTATTTGTGTAAGCTGTCTTTTATTTTAAATTTTAGTTGCATTTAATTTTTGAATTCAGTTGCTGCATAACTTGTCTCATAATTCTTTCTGGTTTTCTTGTTGGATTGCTCAGTTGGACACCACAAATGGAAGCGACGAGACTGTAGAGTCGCCACCATCTGTAGTTTCTGGAAGCCTGAAGACTTTAGTTACGCTCAAATAATGAAGGAGTTTGAATACTTTGCTGAAAACATCAAGCTCAACATGCATGACAAGTATCATCGTTTTAATGTAAGCTGTCTTTATTTTAAATTTTAGTTGCATTTAATTTTTGAATTCAGTTGCTGCTTAACTTGTCTCATAATTCTTTCTAATTTTCTTGTGGGATTGCTCAGTTGGGCCCTATGAATAGATTAGTTTCCGGAGGAAGAAAGCCTCATGAAGAGAGAGACGAGGAGCATGGTCATTGGTTCTACAGGGACCACTAGTGATACATGCTAGGCCTAGTTTCAAGAAATGATTTGAAAACGTTTGTTGACGCATGCATCTTCCCGCGTAACACGATGGTATTGAGAGATGACCAGAAACCCGACCAAGCTATCTCATTTACAGATATGCTTAGGACCGACGAGGGAGATGGTATGTATGCATTTGCATTCTTTTCGTACATGAAGGGCAGTAAAGATTGTGTTTTTAAGAAGGTTATCTTTATTCATGTTGGATATTGTAATTCTATAATAATATGGTAGGCAATTGGCTCCAATTGTAATATTCAAAGATTATGTGTTTTTAAGAATCATGGATGTGTTTCTATAATAAGTTGGATGTTATGGATATCGATTATATTCTCTTTTTTGTTTGGATTGGTTTGTGTTATGTTAACAAGTTGAGAATTTTAGTTTTCCGTTTTGCTAAAAGTAAAAGGTTGCCAAGAAACCGGGCTGTATTTTCTAGGTTGGCAACTTTGTCGATGTTGACTACTTTTTTGGTCACCAACCAACCAAAATAGTGACCAGAGTTTGGTCTCTAACAGATTGGTGACCAGAATATTTGGTCTTTAACCAATCAGTGACCAGAATATTTGGTCACCAATGGTGAAGTTGTGTTTACCTCCCATCCGATTAGTGACGACTTTTTGGTCACTATTTGGAGACCAAATTTCCTTTGGTCACCAATTGTAATTAGTGACGGACCTTTGGTGACCACTGATGACTACCTATATTTGGTCACTAATTATGTTTGGTGACCAAATCAGTACCCTTTGTGACTAAATATTTTCGTCATTAAAAGCACTTTTCTTGTAGTGCTTAGTTCCTTATAACAACTTTTACTATCACTATTCATAAATTTTTTTGCATAAAGGTTCAGCATGAACCAAGCATCTCTTAGCAGCCCAAAAGAAGACCATGAATGCATGCTGAAGCAATGCTATTAGTTATTATTATCCCATGTGCTATACGCTTATATTGTAAACTACGTTATACCATTTTTATAAACACCATATGTATTATGTTTGTTAAAAACATCTACAATGATATAACAATAATTACTAACATATATAATAAAATTACAGGACTTGAAAGTTCTTCAAATTAGCCTCAAAATTGCCATATATTTTAAACGTTTAGTTTCAGGTTTGGTTAGATCATACAATGTTTTATACGTTTCTTGTTAGATATAAACATAAAGCATACGTAGTACTATAATTCAGTACTTATTACGTACTGTAGTAACCCTTAGAAAGTCAAAAGGTCTATTTCATTGACATGGAGTTGAACCATCTTGGCTGTTTACTTTTTTGAAACGAAGGTAAAGATATGTACATGAATTAATGTGAACTTTGTGGTTTTACCAATTGCTTTATTCCCTTATAAATAAGTCCATTTTGATGTCAACATTATTCATCTCCATCTTCAAACACAAACAAAAAAAACTTAACAACGAAGAGGATATTAAGTTAGGAAACTCATACTTGTTTAAAAATGAGGACGTCACTAATTTTGGTGGCTTTCCTACTCATAGACATCTCCATTGGCTCAACCACGGTTCGAGCTAATGACGATGATAAGAAGACTCCAACGCCTATTGGAAACGACGACGATGATAAAAAGACTCCAGCACCAATTGGAGGTGATGACGACGATAAAAAGACTACAAAACCAAATGGAGGTGATGACGACAAGGGAGATAATGACAATGGCGATGATGACGAGAATAAAAAGAATCCAACACCGACGCCAGCTCCTAAGACACCAGAACCTGAGAAGCACAAGACTCCAGAACCGACACCCAAGCCTAAACCGGCCGAGGATGATGAAACTAACTACGATGACTTGACACCCGAACCACAAATAGGATGTCAACGAGCTTTTTGTAAATCTAAAGGGCATTGCAACTACAAAACACTCACTTGCCCGAAGGAGTGCCCTGAGAGGAAGCCAAAGAAGAACAAGAAAGGAAAAGGATGTCATCTTAATTGTTGTAGCAAGTGTGAAGCTACATGCAAATGTAAGCATGTTCACTTTTTGACGAAGAATTTTCTAGGGTATTTATACATTTGTTTAACTAATCACTATTTGGAATCGAATCTTAACAGGGAGGAGACCGGAATGTAATGGCTATGGCTCACTATGTTATGATCCAAGGTTCGTTGGCAGTGATGGAGTTATGTTCTACTTCCATGGTGGTAAAGGACGTGATTTTGCTCTAGTCTCAGACACCAACCTCCAAATCAACGGTCACTTCATCGGAAGCGGACCCAATGGAAGGAAGCGTGACTACACATGGATCCAAGCTTTGTCAGTCATGTTTGACACCCAAAAACTAGTTATTTCAGCCAAAAAAGTGGTACAATGGGATGACTCAGTTGACGTACTCCTTGTAAAATGGAACGTTGAAGAAATTTTCGTCCCATCCGGTGGAGACTCTGAATGGAAAACGAACACTGGAGTTAGACAAGTGGTGATTGAAAGAACTGATGATGTTAACACCGTTAAAGTGACTGTTGGTGGTTTGGTGGAGATTAACATGAAAGCAGTCCCCGTGACTAAGGAAGATGATAAAGCACACAACTACCAGTTACCATCAGATGACGCTTTTGCCCACTTTGAGCTACAGTTTAAGTTCATGAATATTTCAGACGACGTTGAGGGTATTTTGGGAAAAACATACCAACCAGGATATGTTAGCCCGGTTAAGAGAGGGATAGCTATGCCGATAATGGGTGGCGAAGATAAGTATGAAACTTTATCCTTAGACCATGTTTATTCACAACCCCATCCAACCCAACCCATCATTAAAATATTATTTTCTTACTCCTCCACATACCCAACCTATACATACAACCAATCTTAATATTTTTATCATTTATCAACAACCCAACCCAACCTAACTCAACTCAACCAAATACATAATATTAATTTTCTTACATTTAATTTAATTACTTAAACCCCAAATATATGGTTAACCAATTCAACAATTAATATGTTGAATTAAGTTTGGTAAAAAAATCATTCGAGCAAAATAAAAATACAGTTCAATGACAATAGTAAATGATATAGTCTAGAAAGAGTATACAGTAAATACAAATGGCTTTTCAACCATTATCAACCACTTTACATCCACTTCAATTATCTGCTGTAATATCCCATTATCAAAATAACCACCGAACCAAATACCAAACACCATCCCAGATCTAACCAGGCACACAGAATATTAAACTAGCCACTCAAGGTTTAATATCAGCACATAAATTATATGCGGATTAGTTGTTAAAGAAGTGCAGCAAATCCATGTTAAGATGAAACATATTATAAGAAGATGGAAAGAGAGATTTGATTGTCTTGGAAAAGAGTTATCCACTATATGATAGACATGTGGCAAGGTTGGATGGTAGATTTTAGAATCACTACACGAACTGGTCGGGTGCTTCATTTTCTCTATATTGAGCACTTTCATTATTATATTAATTGTTTTGGTCCTTTTGTCCTTCAATCGGTTGGGTAAGTTTGCTGATAAATTTAGTCTTAACTTCAACTGTTTGCAAACAATGCAAATTTCAGACTACAACTACAACTACATCACACGTTGTTGGTTTATCTCAATATTGATTGATAAAGCTATCGGCAATGGTTTAGTTCAATACTAACCAATTCTTGTAATATTATATTTCATGGTTTTCGGCATTTCACTGCTCTGATATGTATGTATTAGCTCTAATAAATCGTTTTTAAAATACACATCTAAACACTCTAATTTCAAGTGTGAAATACAATTTCTAGTGTCTATTATCTTAAAAAGAGTTTATTTTGTGAGTTAAAATTCAAGATGGATTAAGATAGTATGCAGGGAGACAATATTGACATTGGTTGAGATTTATGATAAATTTATAGGCTGTGTATATGAAGTCCATACGGCGACACAGTGAGGCAATTTTGAATTTAAACGTACCATGTGAGGTGATGCCTTTTGAAGAAGGTTTTAAGTTCGTTGTTGAGACTAAACTTGCTTTCGAAAAATCACAGGTAATATATAAATATACTTTCTATTGATTGATTCTAACTGAATTACATAAACTTGTCCTATATATATCACAACCTGCTGAGAATGATGAAAACTATATCGTCCACAATTAGAACCATCACAGTAGTTCATGGACATTTATTCGTTGTGATATTATTATGATGAAACCTAACATAAGCCTTTTGTATCTAGGACAACCCATTACGATTCATATCCGCTACGTACTAATAGTGTTAATGGTTAACGTAGTATATTAAATCTCAACAGTGGCATCACGAGTCAACTCGTTTGGTGTGTTATGGGTTACACACTTAGCGGCATGAAATCTAACTTTATTTATTTGTTTTATAAATTGTTGTGACAACTATATAATACTTGTCATAAAAATACCTTGATACACACATAAATAATTACTTGTTAATAACCACCCCCAAGTGGCCTAGTGGTAAGGTCCTTGACACTCGAACAAGAGGTCAAGGGTTCAAACCTCACTAGGTGTGTACATTTGGTGGTGGCCACAGAGGTTCACCTGTGACGAATTCCGACTATCCAAAAGGGTGGTCACACTAAGATTAGTCGGCTCGCAATGTCAAGTTGAAAACACAGGTATATCCGTAAAAAATAATTACTTGTTACTGAGATAAACATATTAAATTATTATAAATTGTTCTAACCATGTGGCCTCTTTTTTTTGGTTCCACACATCACGATTATCCGAGGATTGAACTAATTTATTTCCACACTAACCACGCCCACAGACCCTCTTATAAACTCCACATTTTAATTTTCTACTACACGAGCAAATTCTACAAATACCACATAAACAAAGGGTTATAAAAGAAATCTAAGACTTGTCGAGGTAGTGAGGTTTCTTATGCTACAAGAAATTTGTTTTGAAAAAATTAAGTACGACAAATGTTACTTCAAAAGGTATCTGATACTTTCTTGATTCAAGGGTTGTGTATTTATCGGATGTTTGATTTTCAAAGTTTAATCGATATTTGAGTAAGAAAGAGTTTTGTTTTTGAAGGGTATAATCGTATTCCGTAGTCGTTAAATCACATACAAGCTTGTGAAACTCTTCAATATGTTTAGATTGACTCTTACATAAATGCATTTGAAAAGCATATAACTTTTTCTTCAAGTACTAGCGATTAGCTAAAGACTTTGTCATGTATAAAGTCTTTAAACTTTTTCCAAATCCCCGTTGTGGGACCCCATCACCCAAACACAAGATCAATGCGGTATAAGCCTTTTTCTGAATGAATTTTTGTATACTACTATCGTGTCGCTGCATCCAACTCCTCCAATAGTGCATTTAATCCCTGTTGTTTTAGCAAGGCCTTCATCTTTACCTATCATATCTCGAATTCATTTGTTCCATATAATTCTTTGATGTCAAACTTGGTCCCCATCATCGTTCTTTTAACCCTTTGCTAAAAGTTAAAAACTTTTGTGAATTTTCTTACACAAAAATTTGCTAATAGAGGTTCACCTGTGATGAAGGGCTATCCAAAAGGGTGGTCAAACTAGGATTAGTCGGCTCGCAATGTCGACTCAAAAACTCAGGTATATCCATAAAAAATAATTACTTGTTACTGAGATAAACATATTAAATTTTTATAAATTGTTCTGACCATGTGGCCTCCTTTTTTGGTTCCACACATCACGGTTATCCGAGGATTGAACTAATTTATTTCCAAACTAACCACGCCCACAGATCCTCCTATAAACTCAACATTTTAATTTTCTACTACACGAGCAAATTCAACAAATGCTACATAAACAAAGGTTTATTAAAGAAATCTAAGACTTGACTAGGTTGCGAGGTTTCTTATGCTACAAGAAATTTGTTTTGCAAAAATTAAGTACGATAAATGTTACTTCAAAAGGTATCCGATACTTTCTTAATTCAAGGGTTGTCTATTTATTGGATGTTTGATTTTCAAAGTTTAATCGATATTTGAGTAAGAAAGAGTTTTGTTTTTGAAGGGTATAATCGTATTCCGTAGTCGTTAAATCACCTACAAGCTTGTGAAACTCTTCAATATGTTCAGATTGACTCTTACATAAATGCATTTGAAAAGTATATAACTTTTTCTTCAAGTACTAACGATTAGCTAAAGACTTTGTCATGTATAAAGTCTTTAAACTTTTTCCAAATCCCCGCTGTGGGACCCCATCACCCAAACAAAAGATCAATGCAGTATACGCCTTTTTCTGAATGACTTTTTGTATGCTACTATCGTCGCTGCATCAAACTCCTCCAATAGTGCAGTTAATCCCTGTTGTTTCGGCAAGACCTTCATCTTTACCTATCATAACTCGAATTCATTGGTTCCATATAATTCTTAGACGTCAAACTTAGTCCCCGTCATCGTTCTTTTAACCCTTTGCTAATAGTTAAAAAATTTTGTGATTTTTCTTACACAAAAGGACAACTTAGCAAAATTGTGTGTTTGTAAAAACCCTTGCTTTATCGATATAACCATAAGAATAAGCCTCCTTAGAAATCGATCAAACCAAGAAACCCTTCAAAAAAACAAAACCATTTCTTACCCAAATATCGATCGAACCTTGTAAATGAAACCATCGAATAAATCGACAACCCTTGAATCAACAAAGTACCATACACCTTTTGAAGTAACCTTTGTCATACATTGTTTTTTTAAAAACAAATTTCTTGTAGCATAAGAAACCTCGCAAGCTCGACTAGTCTTACACTTTCTTTTCTAACCATTTTTTAATCGCTTTTGCCACATAGTAGGTATAACATAAACCAAAATTTTGGAATCCGAATTGAAAAATTTTATCCGAATTTTCGGATATCTAAATTAAAAAAAACTTTGCTAAAAATGGTGATTCTAACATAAAACCGTCAACACAAATTTTGGAAACCCAAATTTATGATATAAGTAGTTATTGACAAGTCTATATATTATATAAATCAACAAAAAAATTATTGTAAAAAATGTCCCATGTATATTCTTGATGTAGTCCACAAGAGGCAATGAGATGAGTATTATACCCTAATAATCATATTTAACTATTTAAAAAATATTTATAACATTTAAATAACTTTATCTAAATTCATGGGGTAACCGCTTATGAAATGGACTTTAAACTTGTAGAACGTATAACCCTTTAATGAAAAAACAAAAACTCGAACAAAAAAACCAAAAACGAAAAAACCAAACCCATCGTTTGATTCGGGGTTTTGTTTTAAAATAGTTAAAGCCGAACTTTTGGTTTGAGGTTTGTAGCCAAAAACTGTCTTAGATCGCTCGTGATCACACCTAATCAAAACCCTTCGTAGCCGTAAAGTAATTATATGCACCACTTAGTATTTAGGATCTGCCCATGATGCATCCACCACCACCAAGAGATGATAAAGCCCAACTGTGGTTTCGACGAATGGCCCAACACGCCAAGGTAATGTGTCGGTTCAGACCCAGCAAGTTGATGATGAGGCACCACCTCTCAGCTCGCTGTAAACCCCTCTCCCAAGAGATAATCCTTACTCGTCACGAAATCAAGAGGTTGTTGAACCTGAATATGAAGCTTAAGCCAAAGCTAATGCTAAACGTGAAACTGAAGTTCATGGTACACCAGAAGAAGCACCCAATGTGGATTGCTTGATCAACTTGAAATGATCCCATTGGCTTTGAGCGACCGTGCTTGGATCAATTAACGACCTTCTAGCACAAGGTATAATAATTTTAGACAATATTTTCCCCACAGCAGTAGACACCATATTTGGCAAAGGAAACTTGCCCTACTATTTTAACATCATTACCGGAGCGGTGATTCTCGCAATAAGAGAGTACATCTCAATAATCTCACAGCTAGACGTGCAACAACAACAAAGATCAGGCGTCGACAAAAGAGCCACTCTAAACTCATCGACAACTGCTTTCTTCTCGTATGTGGGTTACCTTCTAGGTGCTCTAATAGTTATGGTTCCATCTCCGTATCTTATATATCTACTAGTTTACATTTACCCATACAGGGTAGTAACATTTACATTACCGTGTCATTAGGGATGATATTTTGGGATGCTTAGTGGCGATATTAGAGATGACACCGATATCTAAGTTAATCCTCCGATATGTTCTTGGTGGGTAGTTTGTTACAGCTATGGGCGTATCCGGAATATTAAGTTATTAGGTGCACATAATGTTTTTTACGGGTATAACGGGTTTTAATTAGGGTTGAGTATGAAGCGGCCTCCGACGTATTTTAGCTAAAACTAAACCCCAAACAAAAAGTTCTAACAATCCAGATATCTAAAATTAATAATTAAGATATACGAAGTTTTAGTTAAGATTTTTCAATTTAGTTATCTGAAGTTTTGAATATTCGAAATTTTAGTTAATATATCTGAAATTTTAGTTTTTATTTTCGGAAATTTAGTTGGACCCGTTATTTTAATTATGTTTTTACACTTCATATGTATGAAATTTTGGATTACTTTAGTTGGACCCAAGTTGAATTTGAAAAAATCTAGACTTTTTGCAACAATTACATTACACGGCCAACATTGATAAGCTTCATGCAAATCCCGAGAACCCCCTAGATCCGCCTTGGACTTATAGACGTTACAGTTATCTATGCAGTAATACTCGTTATCCTTCATGCTTACGACGATGATGCAGTCCAAGCCGACATGCTTATGATGTACAGATCCATACGAAAATTCAACGTCTTGATGTTGGCCGCAACCCGTGAACAATATTCACACGGTTTTATACAATTTTCAAAGACAAAAATCCATTTACATAACTGAATGGGAGAAAAAGTTCAACATACACCCTTAGTTTAGCATAGGCTCAATCAACCAATCACAATCACCCATTTTTATCATGTAACAAAATAAACTCATTATTTAAAAATTAAATATCTCACAAACCGTTCATCGTTACGTAAAATAAAACATATCATCGTGAAGAGAATTAAATCATCTATCTATCGAGGGGCACATGTATATATTTTCGACGAACTTTTTTTCGACTTTTTTTCTTAAGTCACGTATGAGAGAATCATATTTGATTCGTGACGAATCATATATGATTCTCTCATACGTGACATAAGAAAAAAAGGTGAAAAAAATCTTCGTCGAATGTATATACATGTGACCCTCGATAGAAAGATGATTTAGTTCTCGTTTCAATGGTGTATTTTTTTCGTTTGACTATTTACTGTTTTTGAGATATTTAATTTTTAAAAAAGTGGTGTGAAATTGGTTTAAAAAAAATGGCTGATTATGATTGGTTGAATAGGTCTATGCTAATTTAAGGGTTAACATAGATCTTAACTCACTAACTAGGTATGAAATAAAATAATTTGAAAGAAAGTAAGAAAGTGTTTCTATCTCTCAAATAGTACACACACTTTATGGAAATTGTTATAGGAAAAACTATTACAATGTATAACATGAAGCAGTAGACACAAAATTGTGAGCGTACATTTATTTGTATTGATACAACTATATAAGGTACAATGATGCACGCTAGACATGACACTCTCACTTTCCTTCTCCTTGTTTGTTGTTCATGGCACACATAATATTAACAAAAGCAAAAAAATTAAAGGTAAATGACTATAACACTGATTGTAAAACTCGAAAATTTGAAAATCTAAATTTCTCACTTTATTTTATAGATTTTAAAAATAACCAAAGGTATAATAAAGGAATTCGGAAATAAAAACCTTAGGGTATTAGAAATAATGAAAATAATAACATAAGGTAAAAAAAATTCCAAAATTAGAAATCTGGTTTTGAGGTATGTTTTACGTTAAAAAGTTCTTCTAAATTTTTAGTATTAGATTATTTTAAGAATAGACTGTAAATGTAGAAACTAGAAGGGGGGGGGGGGGGGGGGGGGTGAATAGTTTCTCTTGATTATGGTCTTAATTAAAAATCCTTTCAATTAGGTTTGTCCCAAAAGTACCTTTTACTTAAAAGCTAGTTTCAAAGTTGTTAGGTTCAATTCTAATGCATTAACAATATCTAGTGACAATAAAATGCAATGTAAGAATGAAAACATAAGTAAAGAGTAAGGAAAGAAACAACCTAAGGTACCACACCAAGATTATAGTGGTTCGGCAACGAAGATCTATCATCGTTCCTACTCCACTCCTCGAGTACACCTTACTCGAGATTTCCACTATATCTACAAGCTCCCTTCTTGGCGGAGAAAATCTTACAACGCCGCTTACATTATTTTCTAACACTAATCTAAATGTCGATACCTAATCTTAGCTAGGACCAATCTACACACGTCGCCTACTTCATCATTTTCCGACACAAGGCTAGATGTCGAGTTCTAATCGAAAGCTAGAACCAATCTTCGTCGCTTATCTTCTTTGCCGACACAAGGCTAGATGTCGAGTTCTAATCCGAAGCTAGAACCAATCTTCACACTCTTCACTTTGAAGTTTAGTGAGAACTCATAAGACACATACGCACATCACTTTGTAGTTTAGTGAGAACTAACACACAAGACTTACTACAACTCAATAAGACATATCCAAGTATGCACATGTAACTTGGATCCACACAAGACAAATCCAAGTATACACATATACAATGGATTTACACAAGACTGATCCAAGTGTTCACCAATACATTGCATTAACACAACACTAATCTAAGTATAGACAAATACATTAGATCAACACAAGACTCAAATATAAAATGATAAACATGACTAGATCTAAGGAAGGATGATCTTCATCAAGGCTTCATCTTTAATCACATCACAAATGTGTGAGTGATCTTCTCTCTGGACAATTAAAGAAGGAGATCAAGAGGATAATCATAAGTAAACATACTTAACAAATTAAGTGGTCATTTACTAATGATTGAAGAACATAGAAAGAAGATAAGAGGCATAAAGATTTTGTCCAAAAAGGTTCCTGGAATATGAAAATGTGATCCACTATTTATAGGAGACAAAAACCAACGACTATTTGGGCCCGGTTCCTTAATTGTTGTGCGGTTCAATATTGATATCGAACCGCATAGCTATTTGGGAACCGCCCAAATTAGACTACGCTCCTTTTTGTCTTTTAGTGAGGAAATGTTATGTGAGGTAGATTTTACCTTCAAGGATATTCCTATGGCATTTGTAATATGCCATATTCAAATTTCATTTTCTATTTTAATAAAACATTTTCTTAAAAATAAAGTTTAGAGAGAAGTACAAAATACATCCCTGTGGTTTATAAAAAGTGTGGATTACATCCCTCGTCAGTACTTGGGACATAATACATCCAACCGTTACATACTTTGGGCACGATACATACCTTGGACGGATGATGAAAATATTTTTTCGTTAAGTACTAACGAGGGATTATAAAGAATGATATTTGTACCTTTTTTCAATATAGAGGGATGTATTTTGCACTTAACTAAAAAATCTTTTTTTTTAAATTTTTTTATTAAAAAAAGTAAATTTAATTTTTTTTTTAAGTTTTTTTTTTCTGAAAAAAAGAAGTAATTTTTTCGAAACCATTTTTTGAAAAAAATTAAAACTACAGTTACTTCGGAAAATTTTTTTAAATTTTCTAAAAAATTAATAGTTATTCGAAAAAAAGTTTTTAAAAAGGTAAAATTTTATTTAAAAAAAAGTAATTTTAATTATTTTAAGAAAAAAGTATAATTTTTTTTCGAAAAAGGAAGCTTAATTTTATTGAAACTTTTTTAAAAAAATTTAAGTACACTATCTTCGGAAAAAAATGCTTTCTTTTCGAAATAAAAAATTAATTTTTCGAAACCATTTTTTTGAGAAAAAATAAAATTATATTTTCTTCGAAAAAAGTTTACAACGTTAGGGAATTTTTTTAAAATAAAAGCGTAATTTAATTTTGATTCAAAACAATGTTGACTAATTTTTGTAACCATAATTTTTACATTTTCCAAAAAATAAAAATGTTTGAAAAAAATTAAAATTACTTTTTCGAAATTTTTATACAGTAAAAAAACTTTATATATTTTTAAACTTTTTTTCTTACAAAAAATTTTAATTTATTGGAAAATTTAAAATTTTTTCTCGAAGAAAGTGTAATTTTAAATTTTTTAACAACAATGGTTTTGAAAAAAAATAAATTTCTTTTTTTTTAAATATAAAAAATTTTTTTGAAAATTTTTTTTTTTTTTAATAATTTTTAAAAAATATATTTTTTGAGTTTAGTGCAAAATTGTTGGAAATACGTTTTACGTATATAGAAAGTCTCGGTCACTCCAATAATGTAGTTATAGGCTCGTAGTAGTGTTTAGTAACATTTATTAAATAGCCCGACCCATGAGCATGTTCATGGGCCGGAGGCCCAAGTCCATTAAGGACTTGGGTATTTAAACCTCTTTCCACCATGGAAAGAGGTGTTGGTTGTTTCATTTCTCATTTTCAATATAAC
This sequence comes from Glebionis coronaria, assembly GCA_025667525.1. Classification (NCBI taxonomy): domain Eukaryota; kingdom Viridiplantae; phylum Streptophyta; class Magnoliopsida; order Asterales; family Asteraceae; genus Glebionis; species Glebionis coronaria. Next base: position 46,279,131 of record CM046877.1, read on the forward strand.
AAGTTTCTTTCATTTCTCTCTCTAAGTTTCTCTCTATAGAAAATATCAACCCCCTTGATTCTTAAAGATTATCATTGTTCTACAATTGGTATTAAGAGCATGGGATGAAATATAGGTTTGTTTTAGTGTTGTGTATGCTTTTCTAAAGCATTTCGTAGCTTTTTGAGTTTTACTTGCCGAATCATCAAGTTTTTTTGTTATTGATCGTGATTTCAAGAAGTATAACGTATTTAATCGTGTTGTAGTGTTTTTGGTATCTTGGTTTTGGTTAAAACACAATCTTTCTTGGGTCAAAAGTTCACAAATTTCTTGTTTTCTTCATTCTGAATTTCCAGCTACCATCACCGTCGGAAAGTACAAGTGAAAGGGTTTCGATCGCAATAACCATCACCATCGGAAAGTGACTGGTTCTACTTTGCGATCCTTGGATTTCGATACTTATTCCGATCTGGACATTCCGATCGATCTTTGCGATCTGGGATTCCGACGGTTATAAGGAATTTTAAGTCATTACTCTGCCTAATTTGTGTCAGCCATATTCCGATCTGAATATTCCGACAACACCTTGCGATCTGAGCATTCCGACAGAACTTTGCGATATGAGCATTCCGACAGCTTTACATTGCGATCTAGGCATTCCGATACCAGCAACATTCCGACAGGGTTACATTACGATCTAAGCATTCCGATAGTAAGACATTCCGATCTGGACATTCCGATCTGGGTATTCCGACAGAAAGCAACATTCCGATAGAACTTGTTTTTGGATACTTAGTGGATTTCTTCTATTTGGCATTAATTTTGGTAATTTGGTAAATTTCAAAAGCAAACACAACAAAAAGATAACATCTTGTAGTTAACAACACAAAAAACTCATAACCTTATTTCATTGTTCGATCATCTTTGATAATCTTTTTTCAAGGGATCATAAAATGAATTCACATTCAAATATGCCGACAATGACTTCGCTTACCGATATCTCAATCATTTCGGGTACCGATACTCGCCCACCTTTGCTCATCAAACATTTATTTGAATCATGGCAAGGTCGCATGAGAACGTACATCATGGGCAAATCCAGTGGTCGACTTATGCTTCAATCAATTGAAAAAGGTCCATTAGATTGAGGAGAGGTTACCGTCAACAATGTGACAAGGGCAAGGGAGTATCATGAGTTAACCGATGCTAACAAACTCATTGCAGATGCCGATGAAAGGGTTGTTCAGACAATTCTTCAAGCCCTTCCACCCGATATCTTTCGAATGGTAAGTGAACATAAAGTGGCAAAAGATTTTTGGGATCGACTAGCTGTTTTGTTACAAGGGACATCTCTAACTAAGTAAGAACGAGAGTGTCAGTTGTATGACTTGTTTGATAGGTTTACATACCTTCCAGGGGAGACTCTTCACGATTTCTACTGGCGTTTTACCACTTTGATGAATGACATGAATGTGTATAATCTAAGGATTGAACAGTTTCAATTAAACACCAAGTTTTTGAACACGTTACCCCCAGAATGGAGTCAATATGTCACTGATGTTAAGATGATTTGTGATTTGCACAAGTCCAATTTAGATCAACTCTATGCTTTCTTACAACAACACGAGAAGCATGTGATCCAAAAACGACTCTCTCAGGGATCTTACCATGAACCAATGGCATTAATGGCAAACCATCCTACACTGTCATACCACAACTCTCAGCTTGCTTTGGGACACCAATCTTCATATCAACCTTTGTATCAAACACCGAGCTTCCCACAGTACTCAATCTTGCCACAACCACCTACATCTTATCAACAACAACTCAAGCTACCAGCAACATCATCACCAGGAGATTCACATCCATTACCTTATGCTTCAAACCAGTACTCACCGTATCAACCTCCAACAAACCTTGCTTGTACCTATCCACAACTTGAGGCTTCTCAACCTCATTACTCACAACAAGTCAGTGCTCCATCCAATCTGATTGTAGCTAAATCAGCACCAGCATTCTACTGTGAAGATGACGTCCCTGTCCCTGAGTTTAGACAAGGAGATAGTCCTACCGTTATCCTTGCTCAAATGTCTGCTTATCTAAGTCAAACATTGAACAAACGAGGTTATAGAGGTCCAACAACAACTAATAATCAGTTAAGGAACTCTTCTAACTCTCGACAACAGGCTACAATTCAGGACGGAAGAGTCATGGTGCAACCACTTCAAGGGAGATCTAATTCGTCTACTGCTGGTGCACGTTCATCCAATACTACTGCTACAAGAGGAAATAGCACTAGTAAAATGAAGGTGATTATTTGCTAGAACTGCAAAGGGGAAGGGCACATTGCCCGAGAATGCAAGCAGCCTAAGAGGAAAAGGGACGACACATGGTTTCAGGAGAAGATCTACCTGGTGAATGCTCAAGCCCAAGGACGTGAGGTTGATGAAGAAGAGTTGGCATTCCATGCAGATCCGGGAGTAGCGGAAACTGACGGTCTCACAACAGTAATCACCAACAATGCTGCATATCAATGTGATGATTTAGATGCATACGACTCTGATTGTGATGATCTTAATACCGCCAAAGCAACTCTCATGGCAAATCTTTCACTTTACGGAACTGATACAATTTCTGAGGTACCACATACTGCTACAGATACTAGTATTGTACCTTATCAAGTTGAGTAAATGTCTGAGTATTCGGAACAGCCTCCAGTGGTTAGTAACTCAATCGACGAGACAAACAATGATAGCAATATCAATGAAAGTCCTCAGACTTTGAGTGAACCACAATCGGGAGCTATTACGACTACCAATTCGTCTGCTCAACCTGATTTGGTTATGGTCCCGACATCTTTGCTTAGCCAAATGAATAACACGGTCCTTGAAACTCTTAATGCTAATCAGACTTTATCTGCCGAGCTTGCTTTGCATAAGGACAAGGTTAAAACCTTGGAAATGACTCCTGTGTCCACTACCTTAACCAATCCTGAATTTGATAGGTTTAGGAAAGTTCAAATGGACAATCTGTTAGAAATTGAGAGTTTAAGAGCAAATCTTTCGAATGAACTTAAAGAAAAAGAGTCAGTCGTTAATAATTTTCAACAACTTCAAACGGATTTCGAAATTCTTGAGTCCAAAAAGATTGAAATGGAAATTAAGACGTCTGAAAGAATAAAAGAAACGGAAATTAAGCTTTTAAAACAATATGCTGCTTCACATCTAGTACACTTGTTTCATGCATCATTTAAAGAGTTCAATCTATCGCGTCTAATAGACCTACCACCTAACCCGGGGTATGCAAAGCAAGCGCTTCACCACAACCCACTACTTTATGATGCAACCAAGTTAGGATTGGTATTAGATCCGATTGTGTTCTTGAATGATTCTGAGAGTATGACACCATATGAAGAGAAGCGGTTAAAATTACTTCCTACATATCCTGAATATGATTATGCTCAAATGAATGCAAAAAATGCCACAGTAGATCTTAGAACTCGCTTTAATATGCAAAAGAGAACTATCCAAACATCCACTTTCATGCCTACTAGAGAATGCCTTAGTATAATTCCTACACTCGTTAACTCGGACCAACCGATGGAAATTCCTAAGAATCTTCCACCGGTTAGTACGGTAAAGCTCAGCTTGGAAGAGATTAAGCGATACCTTACCGAGTTTGACAAGGTCATTCTGGAATGTACGACTTCAACGGTTCTAACCGCGGGAGAATGGGCGTTCGAACACATGAAAACGGTGTTTGAGAAAGAGATCGTTCCGTTTGTGGACCATATTAAACAAGGAGTCTATGCTCTAGCGTGTAATCAAAGTTTTGAAATTGGTGAAGTTCAAAAAGTTTTCTATGAAATGGATTATGCTTATGAACAACATTTAATTGAAAAAGAAAAGATTTTATCCGAATATGACCGATTTTTAGAACATATGGTGTCTCTCGAAGTGATGCAAGTTGTTACTTTTAAATATACTCATGAGATTTCATCTACTGTGAATATTTGTGATGATGTGCATGAATCTGTGAATATTGTTGAACATGTGAATTCTGTAGATAATCATTCTTGTCATGAATCCAACGCTGAATTTTTAAAGCTTCAAGATTCGTATAACACTCTCAAAAAGTTTTAATGAGCTTTAACAACATTCTATATCTCTTGAAATTGAAAATCAATCTCAAAAGGAAACTCTTTCAAAACTAAATGATTGTGGAAACTCCGTTGAGACAAGTGACAAGATGATTCAGATGGTTCAGGATTTAGAGGAAGAGATGATGAGAATTAAGAGAGAATTACTATAAACAAAAACGGAACTAGAGGCTGCAGAGACTAAGAATCATGTCCTAGAAAATAGAATTAATTCTATACTAGGAGAGCGTGAACAAGTAAGGCAGGGAGACTCACAAAATTCTGGTTCAATAGAAGAACGCCTCGCGTTTAATGCGATAGAGAAAAAGTCTTTAATTGACAAACTGAACTAGAAATGTGAGGAAACCTCTGACCTAAACATTCAGCTCATAGACAAAAACATGGTTATAGTAGAATTAAAGGAGACACTTCCACTCAAAGGACGAGAAAGTGTTGATAATCCAGCTACTGTCTCTGCCTCGACCTCTAGTGCTCCCAAAACCAACCCACGTGTGCTATATCGGGATCTAAAATTTAAGAAGAGTCCCACTAAGTTTGCCACATATATGAAAAATGCCTTAGAACATGCTGATCTAGCTAGAGATATTATTGATGAAATGCGTGTACTAGATCCCACAAGTCATAATGTATATGAGCTTTTATTATATGTGGATCGTGTTCAGGATTGTTTAGCAAACTTAGAGTACATTGGGCAACCGATATCTGTACCATCTAAACAACAAACCACCATTGCCATTACTCCATTCAATAAAACCCCAGGAGCTAAACCTATTTTAAACACACTCATCAATGCTAAGTCAAAATATGTAACTAATGTTCCCTTGGCTTCTACAGGAGTAATTATGTCCACTAAGGCTAAAGGATCTCAAGACAAGAAAGATAGGATGAAGCCTTCCACTAGTAGGACTGAGAAGAAGAAAGTAGAAGTGCACCCTAGGAATGTTACTTCAGTTTTAAATAAAAAGAATCATGTAGCTAAGACAAAAGGTTCTCCTTCTGAGTAGAAACCTAAGCAAAATGTGAATTCTAATTCGAAATGTTGGAATTGTAATGAATGCATGTTTTCTCAGCGTCATGATTTATGCCTTGTTGATCACGTAAATGAAATGTATGCTATTAGAAACAATCTTGAGTGGATTTCAACGGGGAAGAAATTCACCCAGGTTGGTTGGCAATGGAAACCCACTGGTAGGACCTTCACTGCTAATGGAACTAAGTGCCCTTTAACTAGGATCACATCCACTGAAGTTAGGTCTCAGCGTCCTTTAAATAGGAACACTAGCACTAAGAAATGGAAAAAGCGCCCTTTAACTAGGTCTGCCCCCACTATTGTGCCTACCAATGTTACTGTCTCCAGTCAAAAAATACCTCAGAATACTAGACAACTAGAATCTAAGCCAACAACTAAGAAGCAAATTTGGAAGCATAAAAACTCTTCTGACAGCAAATCTAAGATAATTAAATCTGTACCTGCTAACTTAGAGGAACAATTAGAATCCGATACATCGTGTTTGTTTGGCAATATTTTCAGGTCGTCCAAATTATTCTTTGGTATTTGGACTCAGGGTGCTCCAAACATATGACTGGAGACCGCTCGATGCTCAAAAATTTCGTCATCAAGTTTCTAGGAACGGTTAAATTCGGCAACGACCGTATTGCGAAGATTATGGGTTATGGTGAATACCAAATTGGGAATGTTACGATTTCAAGGGTTTATTACGTGGAGGGACTTGGTCACAATCTATTGTCAGTGGGACAATTTTGCGATTCAAACCTTGAAGTAGCTTTTAGACAACATACTTGCTTTATTCGCGATCTTGTAGGAAATGATTTGTTAAAAGGTTCTCGAGGGGATAATCTCTACACACTGTCTATTCAAAACATGATGGCCGCCTCTCCTGTTTGCCTACTCTCCAAAGCATCTAACACCAAGTCATGGTTGTGGCATCGCCGGTTATCTCATCTTAACTTTGATGCTATTAACCATTTGGCTAAAAACGAACTTGTTCGTGGTCTTCCAAAACTTAAGTTCGACAAGGATCATTTATGTTCCGCATGTTCTTCGGGGAAAAGCACCAAGAAATCATACAAACCTAAAGCTGAAGACACCAACCAAGAACCACTGTATCTTTTGCACATGGATCTTTGCGGGCCAATGCGTACGGCTAGTGTGAGTGGTAGAAAATACATCCTCGTCATAGTGGATGATTCCTCAAGGTTTACATGGGTAAATTTTTTAACATCCAAGGATCAAGCACCAGAGTATATAATTACTTTCTTAAAGATGATCCAAGTACGTCTTAATGCTACTGTTCGCTGCATTCGCACTGATAATGGAACTGAGTTCGTTAATCAAACTCTATGACACTAGTATGAAAAGGTAGGTATTTCACATGAAACTTCTGTTGCCCGCACTCCACAACAAAACGGTGTCGTGGAAAGACGTAACCGTACACATATGGAAGTTGCTCGAACTATGTTGATTTATGCGAATGCTCCTTTATTCCTATGGGCTGAAGCAGTGGCAACCGCATGTTATACCCAAAACCACTCCATCATCCGTAAACGTCATGGTAAAACTCCATATGATCTACTTCATGGACACAAACCCGATATTTCATTTCTTCATGTGTTTGGTGCACTTTGTTATCCAAATACAAATAGTGAGAATCTGGGAAAACTTCAACCGAAGGCTGATATTGGAATTTTCATTGGTTACTCGCCTGCAAAGAAAGCTTACCGGATTTATAACCGTCGTCTTGGCAAGATAGTAGAAACTTTGGATGCCGATTTTGATGAGCTGACAGCGATGGCTTCTGAGCAACACAGCTCTGGACCCGTTTTACATGAGATGGGAACCGGTACAATCAGTTCCGGACTAACTCCCAACATTCCTACTTCTCCATCATTTATACCACCTACAAGGTCCGAGTGGGACAAGTTATTTCAATCTATGTTTGATGAATTCTTTGATCCACCGAGTAATGATTATCCAGCACCTGCAACAGTAGCTCCGATTCCCGAAGTTGTTGCTCAAGATAATGGAAATCAGTCCGAGACATCTACTGTTACTCTTGAACCAGATGTCCCATCCCCCAACAATTCACAAACTACACCTGAATCATCACCCCCCACTCGTTCCTAATGATGTTGAAGAGGATCTCTATGATCATGATTTGGAATATGCTCACTTACAAGAGCTTCCCTTATTTGGTTCACATATACTTGAAGACCCTACCGGTGCGTCTACCTCAGAGGAAGCTCCTGCAATCGTTCACTCCCGACCACCACGGATTGAAACTCACAACACAAAATGGACAAAGGATCACCCAGTCCGCAATATTATTGGTGACATCGATCGACTAGTCTTAACACGCCATCAACTCCAAGAACATGCATTATATTGCTATTTTGATGCATTTCTTTCAGACACTGAACCTAAAAACTAGCAACAAGCCATGACTAAATCATCTTGGATTGAAGCCATGCAAGAGGAACTTCATGAATTCCAACGTCTTGAAGTGTGGGAATTAGTTCCTTTACCCAGCAACATTGAAATCCTTACATTGTTGTGGGTATATAAGGTTAAACTCGATGAGTTGGGTGGAGTGCTGAAGAATAAAGCTAGATTGGTTGCTAGAGGTTACAAACAAGCTTTGGGTATTGACTTTGAAGAATCCTTTGCTCCTGTTGCACGATTGGAGGCTATTAGACTATTCCTTGGTTATGCTGCTCATATGAACATGATCGTCTACCAAATGGATGTTAAGACGGCATTTCTCAATGGTGAATTAAGGGAAGATGTCTATGCAAGCTAGCCGAATGGATTCGTCAACTCAGAGTATCCTAATCACGTGTACAAGCTCAAGAAGGCTCTTTACGGGTTGAAACAAGCTCCACGCGTGTGGTACGATCCCTTATCGTCGTATCTCATCTCCAAAGGCTTCTCCAAAGGCAAAGTGGACCCAACATTATTCATTCTCAAGGAGGACAACGACATGATACTGGTACAAATTTATGTTGATGATATAATATTTGCTGCTACTAATCAACGTTTGTCTGACCATTTTGAGAAATTTATGTCCACACGTTTTAAGATGTCGATGATGGGAAAAATTTCATTTTTCTTAGGGTTGCAAATTTCTTAGAATCCTAGAGGCATCTTCATTAATCAATCTAAATTTGCTCTTGAATCATTAAAGAAATATCATTTTGAAAACTGTGACCCCGTGGATACTCCAATGGTGGAAAGATCCAAGTTAGATGAAGATAAGGGAGGGATAGCTGTCGATCCTAAACTTTACCGTGGAATGATCGGCACCCTTCTCTATCTGACTGCTAGCAGGCCTGATTTGCAATTTTCTATATACATGTGTGCCCGGTATCAGGCTCGGCCTACCGAAAAGCACTTACATGTTGTGAAAAGGATCTTTCGGTATCTTAAAGGAACACTTCATCGTGGTCTGTGGTATCCGAAGGATTCCTCTATTGCACTAATCTCATATGCAGATGCAGATTATGCCGGGTGTCAAGATACCAGACGTAGCACTTCTGACAGTGTGCAACTTCTTGGAGATAGACTTGTTAGTTGGGCATCAAAAAGGCAGAAAAGCGCTGCGATATCAAGTACGGAGGCTGAATACATTGCTATGTCCGGTTGTTGTGCTCAAGTTCTTTCGATGAGATCACAATTGACTGACTACGGTCTTGGATTCAACAAAATCCCGATGTACTGTGATAACAAAAGTGCAATCGCTCTGTGCTGCAACTACGTTCAACATTCCCGAGCAAAGCACATTGACATCCGCTACCACTTCATCAAAGAGCAAGTGGAAAATGGAGTGATCGAACTGTACTTCGTCAACACTGAGTATCAGCTGGCAGATATTTTCACGAAGGCATTAGATCGAGGACGTATCGAGTTTTTGATCGAAAAGCTAGACATGAAATCATTTTCACCAGCGACACAAATAAAATCATTGACTACACCAGCTCCTGGAATCGAGAAGTCAACGTTTAGATCGGATCCCTTTCACGGATTCCAATGATCATTATGATACTCACATTGCGATGCCTGTCATTGCGATGAGTCATTCCGATGGCTCATTTCGATAGGCTATTGCGATGAGTCATTTCGATGGCTCATTGCGATGGCTCATTGCGATGTGTCATTGCGATGGCTCATTGCGATGGGCTATTGCGATGGGTAACTCCGATGACTCATTGCGATGGCTCATTGTGATGGGTCATTCCGATGACGCATTGCGATGGCATATTGCGATGACGCATTCCGATGTGTTATTGCGATGGCATTGTAATGGTATTACGATGGGACATATTGCGATGGTTTCTCATACATTCCGATGGAATTGCACTTATTGCGATGGACTTAGTTATTGCGATAGGACATTATTTCGATAGGATTGCGATGCTTTAATCATTGCGATGACTTGGCTAGGATTCCGATGGATTGATAGATTGCGATGGACTTAGGACTCTTATAATTCCGATACCTTGTAACCTTGCTATGGAATTTTAGTATTATGCTCTTGCCTTAGACTATCTAATGAGTTCGGCCTAGATTGCATTATTTCCTTATTAGGCTTTAAGTAAATTAGGGCCACTAACACGAAACCAAGTTTTATTAAAATTAGTCAATTTTATCTCATAAGAATACTTGAACGGTTTCTTATTACAGAAGTTCATCTTATTTAATAAGTTGACTCCTCTGTAAAAAAAAGAGATACAAATTACTTAGTCAATGTCTTGTGTTTTGTTTCCAGGCCATGGAAGACAAAGCTTCATCGTTGTCTTGCCCTTTGTTCAAGCCTACTATATTTTGGGTTGAGGATAATCCTACAATTCCTGACGTAGTGGTTGAATCTAAACCAAAACCCACTGAAGTTTTGGTTGAAACTAAACCAAGACCTACTGAGGTGTTAGTAGAAATCAAACCTAGACCCACTGAGGTTCTGGTTATGACAACCAAGAAATCCAAATATTTTAAGAACTAATGCTAGGTCGTTATCTCTTTAGAATACAATGTGTTTGGCATATATGTCATTATCCTAAGTATGTTGTGGAATGTAAGGACCTTGTCCATCTGAACCATGTTTGTATGTTGTTTCTGTATAATATGTGGTAATAATTGTTATGAATTATTCCCTATGATTCAACTTGGCATAGACTTAAGATATATATATTTTGTGTATATCATTTGTGCTTATGTCATCAAAACAGGAAAATGTCAATCACAGAGGAACAACCACGACTTCGTGATCTTGAACTTGTTTCGCTCAGTGATAGGCTTCCATATGCTGAGAACAACTCTCGATTACAAGAGGATTTTGATCCGTCCTTACCAGCTTTCAAAATCGCCACGAATATCCTAGACATCTCACCCATCAGAGATACACTCAGATGTACTGCATCTGTTCCCGATGTCTACATGCATGACTTCTGGAACACTGCATCTTTCTCCAAAAAGACTATCTCTTTCCAACTGAACAAAACACCAAGGGTACTTAATTTGAGCATTTTTCGGAAATTGTTTGAACTTCCTAGGTTGGCACAAGGAGAACAATTTGTGGCTAACCCAAAGAACGATGAAGTGCTTCGAATCATTCGTGCCATGAATTATGAAGGTGACATCCACAACCTATCCCAGTTTAACACATCACACATAGGGAAACCCTAGAAAGCACTTATCACCATCATTGTCAAGTGTCTTACTGGAAAGACTAGGGGCACCGATGCAATGAGACCACCACAGGCTCACTTATTTTGGGGATTGTACACTGCATCTCAAGTAGACTATGCACTTCTTCTCTGGCAAGAATTTTGCTATCAGTTTACTGGAACGAATAAGAAATCCATGCATCTTCCATTCCCAAGATTCACCAAGCTCATTATCAGCCATTTTATGAAGAATGACCCAACCACTGACACTCGTGGGAATTTCTTCTACCACACCAAAGATGATGACTATGTGATTCTCACAATGAATGCGGCCACTAATTCCACAAAGTATGCATTACTTCCTGCCCTAGTACTTGACACAATGGTAAATGATGGAATCAAGGAAAGTGATAAATATCAAGAGATGCTAATAGACATTGACGCACAGTTTAAACGTGCAAATTCATATCCCTTAGAGAAGCAAAAAGGTAAACGCAAGAAAAGAGTTTCATAACGCCAATCAACTGCTTCTTCTAAAGATAAAAGCCCAGGGAAAATGCAAATAGTTGATGAGGATGATGATGAGACGATCCATACTGAGGAAGAACAGGAAGAAGTACCACTCCGAAGGCCTAAGAAAGCAAAGCAGACAAAAGGTAAAGAAGCAAGTGTTGCTTCAAATGACCCTGCTCAACAACAAATTTCTGAAGCCAAACGACTGCGTATCGTTCTTCAACAAAGCAGACAGGAAGCCTTTGCAGGATCAGGCTCAAGAATGTTTGAAGACTTAGCAGATTTTGGTAATCCTGATGCTGACATGGCATTTTATGAAGATCCTACTAATGAATACGCTTATGAAGATGCATATGAAGATGCTGTTACCTATCATTTTGAAAGTCGTGAGCAGAGGGAAGAACGTGGTAGCAGTGCAGACACTGATACAAGTATGATGTATCGAGACGCCAATATCACCACATCTTTACCAGAACCAAATCACATGGTGCTAAACGACGATGCTCATGCAACTCTCATACCAGAGACTCAACTTCAAAGTAAGTCTACTTCTGGTTCTAATGATGTTATGAAATATCTAAATTTAGAAGGGGAGGGTGTCGAGGTTACAAATACTGACCCATCAACAAATGAAGCAATGGTGGATGTTCCTATAACTACTGTTACATCAACCACCACTTCACCATTATCCACCCTGGTCATCAGTGAAATCATAACACCAGTTATCACACCAGCACTTGTTGCACAACCGGTATCAACCACCATCCTAAACACTGAATCTACACCGTCATCAACAACTGAACAACCTGTATCAACCACCGCCCCAATCATTGCATCTACACCAACACCTATCCTTGAACACAAAGTATCATCCACCACCACCTTAACAGTGATGGTTACACCTCCACCAGCAGAACAACAAGTATCATCCACCTCCAACCCATTCCTCATAGTCAATGATCCACTCATCCAGTCTCTTCAACAACAGCTGGAGGCTCAAGCTCAACAAATAGCTACATTAACTGAAAGGATCACCACTCCTCTCAAAGAACCGAAACCTGATGAGCCCACACTTCAGAAAATATCTGACAAAGTGTCTAAACTTAAAATTCAACATAAATCATTTCTTGGAGAGAAGTAAACTCGTGACAAAGAGAATGCTGCTTTTCTTGTGTCAATTGATGAGAAGATGACCAAGATCATTCGACGAGAAGTCAAGACATATGTTGATCAACAGCTACCAAATCTTGTCGGTAATGGTTTATCTACCCTTCAACTAATGACATTGTTACAAACACGTCTGCTGAATATGGGGGCTCACAAATCAAAAAACAAACGAAAAGTTCTGCAATATCTCAATAAAGTAATTATTGACGATACACCAGCAGAGACTACTGACTCTGACAATGAAGACGAACTAGAGGAGGAAGATAATGAGGGTAACGGTGAGGAGGATGATGGGGACAATGATCAAAATGTGGAAGAGGAAAAGGAAGGCAATGAGGAGGAAGAAGAGGATGAGGAAGAAAAGATAAGGATGACGATGAAGATGAGGACGAGGATACAGATGACGATCAGGATGACGATGATGATAATGACAATGGTAATGGAATCAATAAGGGTGATAAGAATGAAGAAACGGGTACAAATGCCGAAGACTCAAACAAGGATAACAGTGACAAGGCTACTGAGAAAGGTTTAGAGGAAGCTGCAGAAAACATTGCTGAAACCACAGAAAAGACGCTGGAGTCAACAGTACCAGAAACTCAGCATATGGACACAGGTATATCTACTGCACCAGCTTTTACTACTGATTCTCACAATGAATCTATAGAACACATGCAAGCAGAAGAACCAACAGAGTCAATGCTTAATGATGAATCTCGCGATGATATACCGATGATGCAAGATCAACCTTCAACACCATCTGAAGATCAGCACAACATTGATATGGAAGTTGAAGATTTAAATGTTCCAGAACCAACGTTTGCTGAATCTCTTATCATCGATGATACTATACAAGAGCAACTTTGGCTAACAAATGCAGCACCACAGCATCCTTTTAACACTGCAACTGAAATGGAGCTGACTCAATTCCTCAATAACCCTATCGATTTCTCGGATTTTCTAAGGTACTCTCATGGGAAACCGACAATGACTCCGGATCTGATCAAAATGGCAGCTGCAAATGTGGACTTCTTTGACACTTTAAAGATCAGCCATAATGAAGCAGAATATCAATTGAATGAGCTTACAAAGGCAATGAGAGCGACAACTACAGGAATTCAGACTCCCGTGTTGCGACCTCTTACACCATCGGTCATCGCCGATTCTGCAACGATCCCAATAGATCACTTTGTTTCTCACGATCTTGAATACCTTGAAAATGGAGCAAAGAAATATGCCACGTCACTCACTATGGTTAAGGCTGTTAATTTGGAGAATGTTCCATGGATAGAGGATAAAGTGCCTGACACAATATGGAGAAAGAAACTGCTCAAATTTTATGATACCTATGCTGCACTAGGCATCTCTCACGGGATTGCAAAGAAAAGGTTAGCTTACAATCATTTCCATCGTCCTAAGAGAGGTTCTTCTATTGTCTCAGCTCACAAAATCAAAAGCATCCAAGGAGCAACCACTCAGACTGTCTTCGGTTATGATTACTTGAATGTAATTGTGTTCAAACGTACCGATGAGAAAGAATACTGAATTGACGAAAGTGATCTCCAGTACCTTCAACTTGAAGACATCGAAGATCTTTTGTTGCTATTGGCTCAAGAAAAATTTGACCATCTACCACCTGAGATTGTCATAGCCATGAGCTCGAACTTTCGTCAATATGCAAGGAAAACGTCATTCAAAACCGGGTGGAAGACTTTCAACTTGGAGTAGAAAGCTATCAGAAGAAGCTAAACCTGGAACGTCCCCATACGACTCCACTCAGTAATTTCCATAAAAACAAGAAGGTTTACATGGGGACCACAACGCCGGAAGCAGGGATCTTTTATCCAAATGAGACTCGCTTCATGCAATATATGCGATTCTCCGAACTGCACAAATTCAGTGATGGAACGCTAAAGAATGTTCGAGATGATCTGTCGGTTCTCAATGCCAACTTACCGCTTCCGACAGTCAAGTACACCTGGAGAACCCAGTGCAAAAAGGGAGCATCGTACGTAATCAGGAAGATTGAAGAACTTCTAAGGAAGCGCCGGTTGCTACGAAGTATAGAACGATTCGTCGGTGGACGACCATATGGAGCTCACCATAGGTTCACGGAACGAACCATTTAATTATGGTTCGTCTCATAACAGGTCAACTCCATATGTTTATAATTGTGAATATGTTACTTTTTGTAATCAGCTTTTGTGGCATGTTGTAGTGTAAAAGTATGATATTTTTCAAGAATTTCTCTCGAGATTCTAAATCTTTCAAAACATATCGTACTCAAGCACTACAACCAACCCTCATTAATTTGAGGGGGAGCATTAATATGTTCTTTGGCCAACATCTAATTTCATTTTTTTACCCAAAGCCCGGTTAATCCATTAATATCCAAAATATTGGTGGTTAACATTTTGGAAAGGGGAGAAAATGGGATTAAGGAGACTTAATGATATTAGGCTTAAAAGATAAACCAACCTAACTTGTGTAATGCACAAGTTAAGGGGGAGCGTTTTTGATGATCAAAACCACTTAAGGCACAAAAACTTTGATTACAATATCACAAGTGCTTTAAGTGATTTTTTCAAAGATTTTTCATGGTGACAATACTTACCCAAAACACATTTAATTCACGACGGAAGTGGTGACAAAAGGGTGGTAGGTATAGGTATTAGTCTAATGATTCATCAGAACCGATGGAATCTTCCCAAGGACAATTCCCTAGATAGAATTAGAAGTCCTAGGAAAGATGGAGAATGATTGTGAACGTAGCTAAATGCAGACCCAGTACTTAAGCTAGCACTGGAACAATCACAACAAGGTGCTAGTGATGACGTATTGGTAAGCATTGAAGGGGTTGAAGAATGAAAAAGAATTGTAAAGATAAAGGGTGTAAAGAAAGAAGCCCTCCTTACAACTTTAGGCAGAAACTGGGTCAATACATATGCTATTGAGATCATTTGTTAATGATTCTCGATATTGAAGAAAGCCATCATGGACCTAGTGATGCAATGCACAACCCTCCCCAGCTAACTCAAATATCTCTCAAAAGGTATTTGTTTTAATCACACATAGATCAACACGTTATCTATTGGTTTATTCACTCTGAATAGACTGATATTTAATAGGTGGCACTCCTCTCCAGCCATCGCTCACTAAATCAAAACGCACTATCGAGTCTAGAGCCACGAGATCATCAAAAGTCTCATTAGGACACTTTCCATTTATTCCTTGCTTCTTCACACACTGTGAGAAGTAGGAGATCTTTATGAGTCCTACGTAGTATTTTTGTAATATTGCCAGAACATCCGAGTGATACGCAAGTATTACAATGAAGATGGAAATCCTGCTTGAGCCAATATCAAACAAGCTCATGGTAGGTGACACATGCGGTTCTTTAAGAACTAATCTTGTGACAACTGGAAAGAAACAGTAGTTTAATTCTTAATTGAACTTAAACTCGTTCTAGGCCTCTACGCATTATCATATGATCTTGCCAGAACACTCAGAGTGACACTCTTTAGTGTTCACAGTGACGAGTGGAAATCCTTCTAGTGTTAACATCAAACAGCACTTGGTAGGTGACAAGCAAGATTCAATTTGAATTAAGTTTGTGACAACTGGAAAGCAACGATGGTGAATATCTTAATTGAAATTCACTTGTTCTAGGTTTCATGAATTGACGGCTTCAATCATAAGGATTTTAATCCAAATGATTCACTCATTATATTCGCAGTCAGCTTTGGACGGTCGAATAAAGAGAACGGGTTTACCCGCGAAATCCTGTCAGGAAGTTACTTAATTGAAACTATCCGTCACGGGTACGATATCTAATATCGCCCAACGGTCTTCACCGACTGGAGGTAAAATGCTACCGAATTAAAATAAAATGTCAAAGCCATTTTATTCGTGTCTTATTATGTTGCTTCATTCGAAGACGGTGGCTTTGCGGTGTACCTGTTGAAGACGGTGGCGTTACGGTGTACCTGTTGAAGACGTCCTCACATGCTTATTCCTTCTGCATCAAATACTTCTACAAATTCAAGAAAGTATGACCTAAAAGTCTTCCGCTGTATCGACTCTGAAACTTTCAAGAATTCAACAAAGGATAAGTGTGTGGGACATGAAATCACAATGATGCGAACATCACAAGAAGATAAACAATGCACGTGAAAGGCCAAAAGAACGTGTTCCAAGCAAAAGGCTGATATTATTCAACACATATTCACAAAAGAAAGAAAGAAAAGGGAAAGTGGACTACGAGCTCAAGAACAATATCTAACATGCTAGATTAGGACTTTGTAAATTTGGAGTGACCTCCCTTTGGGGGAGATTGTTGGAAATACGTTTTACGTATATAGAAAGTCTCGGTCACTCCAATAATGTAGTTATAGGCTCGTAGTAGTGTCTAGTAATATTTATTAAATAGCCCGACCCATGAGCATGTTCATGGGCCGGAGGCCCAAGTCCATTAAGGACTTGGATATTTAAACCTCTTTCCACCATGGAAAGAGGTGTTGGTTGTTTCATTTCTCATTTTCAATATAACAAGTTTCTTTCATTTCCCTCTCTAAGTTTCTCTCTCTAGAAAACATCAACCCCCTTAATTCTTAAAGATTATCATTGTTCTACAAAAATACATCCCTGTATAATAGAAAAGGTATCATTCTTTATAACCCTTGTTAGTACTTAACGAAGAAAATATTTGCATCATCCGTCCAAGGGATGTAACGTGCCCAAAGTATGTAATGGTTACATGTATTATGTCCCAAATACTGACAAGGGATATCCATACTTTTTGTAAACCACAGGGATGTATTTTGTACTTCTCTCTAAAGTTTATTAAAATATTTTGTCACATTTGTAAAAATGTGAATTTTAAGGTTAATCACATTCTATGATCACTAAACATGATTAAGATATGTTTGTGTAAGACTTAAATGATTATTACCTTGATTATAGTGTTTGTTGAATAATTCGTCTTTCAATTGTCTGTGACGATAAATGCCTTTATACTTTGTCGTGATCTAAAATAAGAAAGATTAGTTAACACTAAAATTTTTTTAGGCATTGCTTGCATTAACCATATCCCCCTATTTGATTACGACAAACTATAAACTCATTTATGTAAAAACAAAAGTTTTTGAATTAGTAACGAGTTTATCACTATCATTTCTCCCCCTTTGTCGAAGCAAGAAGATTAGCACAAGTCTTTGAAGGACAGAAGAATCGACTTTGCTAGTAGCTCCCTCTTGGTGCTTACCCCTAGCTTGGGGCACCAATACATAGAACTAAAGTGACAAGCTACATACAAAGGTTAGTAGAAAGAAAAGAAACACCAATGTATAAACTATAGTCACTACCTACTAACTACCTTGAGAGGGAGAAAGAAAAGAAATATCAAATTAGAATTAAGTATTTGTTAAGTAGTCCAAAGAGAGTGTTTTGACAAGATCAATTCACAATTGGTGGAATAAAGATATAAAAAGAACATCCATACCAATTGTAATTAAACAAAATATGTCAAAGGTTAAACATTTAGATTTGTTGGAATCACCCAAGAACAATTGTAAATTTTAACCATAATCAACTCTCAACAATATGTGTGATAAAGAATTAGCAACAAAAGAAATAACACATATAAAGCATATTACAAAAATATGAAAGAACAAACAAGAAGAATATTAATATACACAATATGAATATTAATACAACAAATATTAAAAATAAACAACAAAAGCAAAAACTATTCTAGTAGAGATAGTCTTCCAAGATTGCTTAGGTATTTATTTGACTTAATAAATTAGAACACAAAGTGTGCTTTAATTGGTAAAATAAGACGACGAGGCACCATTCGAAGATTTTCTCACGGGAACAAATACTTTGAGAGAAGGTCGAGTGAGAAGAAATTTAAGAAAATTTAACTTGTCATAAACATGAGCAAGTTCAACTTGTTGAAATCTAAAACACGCACACGAGATTCCATGATGCAAAACAAAGTCGTTTGATGGGGGAGGACCATCATATTAAGAAGGTGGTGGAGGAGAAGGAGATTGAGGATTAGAGAGGTTTTCACAATGCCTAGTTAGATTGGGGAAAGAAGAAAGGTCATTGAGATGAGGTATGTTGCAAGGTTTAGGTGGTGGTGGAAAAGCTTCTCTTTCTCCGGTAACTGGATGGATTGTAACTTATATGGTTTGGGATGATTTTCAGTTTTCAACCCTGGACTACAAGGTTTACGTGTCAAGCTCTGAATTAAGCTTTGATTTGGTCATGGCACACATTTTTTTATTATTGAGTCCTGATCTTTTTCAGTTTTTCTAGAGATGTGTAGTGGACTGGGCGTTCTGCGACCGCAACACACATTCGTGCCGAGCCATGTGTTTATTAGACAAAACTCCCGTCATTATCATGTAATCGAATTGCCTCGTCTAATATTAATATATTGGTTGTCTTACGCTCAACAAAATTATTCATGGTGTTTTTCAATGTGGCATTTGGGTGATATGAAAGTGGAGAAACAAGGTGATTCATGCCCTGGCAGACCACCGTGACAACTTTTTGAATGATGAAGTCTTCCCTTCCATTCAAAGATTTACAAAGTCATGGATCTTGGAGCGTTCCAAATCCCTGTTCTGCAACTAGAACTGTTTAACCACATGTCATGCATCTCTTTTAAACTCGGCGTAGCCTCTGAGTAGTTTAGTTGATGTTTCATAATCCGCTTTTTGATGGCTTCTTAGTTTTCCTTTTTGTTTGTCCATGTTGTTCTCTTTCGGTTTCCTCTTCAGATTCGTTTTAATAAAATCTTAGCTTTAAAAAAATATTAATATATTGGTATGTTTTAATTTGAAATATGCGATACAAAGTAACATGATTCTAAGCTAAAGATGAATGAATATTAAAAATTATAATTGAAATTTCTGGTTATCTTGAGTTGAATAAATTAAGAAATGATTTTCTTACCGTTAAAAAACAAAAAGAAATGATCTTTTTTTTGGGTTTAAAGCAATGTGTTATGTTTGGTGAAGATACGGTAGTTAGAAATAGTAGTAGCATGCAGTATTGGAACGCAATATTAAGAAGCAATAGTTGTTTGTTTTGATAACATTTTTAATATGGTAGTTGTACAGTCATATTAGCAAGTGTAAACCTTTTTTTTGAACAGGCAAATGTAAACATTAGTTGCACGTAAATGCTACTAAGAGCCTAGGTTATGGCAATCGATGGCTTGAGCCGTAGGTATAACGTGAGACATACGACGCCAGACATCACATCGTGTGTGGCGTAATAGGGTCTGACGTCGTATTTGCCAACCCAAAATGATGGGTATAATGCGAGCCTACGGCGCCAGAATTACACCGTGGGTCGTGTTATACTCTCGCGCCATAACTTTTTATTTATTACTCCGTATTTTTTTTATTTTTTATTACAAGTGGAGCCACTATAACACCAGAATTTTGGTGTTAATCAAGGAGCCACTTTTTTGACTTTATGGTGATTTTGATATTATGAATTAGTTGGCTGACGTGACATGCACTTTTTCTATGATACGAGTTTATGGCTCAGCACTACACCGTACACCATGTGTTCTAAGGGTATTATTTTGATTTGGAGAGTTTTGGAAAATGTATGATGCTAGATGCTTGTTTCCAGGCAATCATATTGTGTAAACACTAACTCCTACTTGATGGTTATTTTAAAACGCTTTTAAACGCTTGCTGCCAGACGTAAGCATAGTTACGAAAGCACTTTTTGGGTTATAAACTTTACTTGCGTACTCGTATTTCTTTGAGAACTATAATCATTGGCGATGTGGTAATTAAAGTCAAATTTTAAACCATAATCGCTAGATTAGTCGTTAAAAAAACAGTAATTCTCAAAATATATCTAGCTTAGAACCTAAACACGTAAGTGTAGGTTCACGAAAGTCTAACATAAGTATCAGGTCCAGCATGATTATTTGGGTATGGTTTATACGTTCTTTTGTGTAAACCAAGTGTTACTTAGCTAAGAAAAAAAAGAGTAATAAAGTTGAGATATTGCGCAAGTTTGCTCAACATTTTCAAATTGCTTGACCAAGACATGCATGTTACAATTTTACTCGTAAACAAAATACTTTCATAATCTTAATAGCGTGTAAGTTTCAAATTTGAATATAATTATTGACTATTTTTTATATCACTCAAGCATCAAAAGGGATGTTTTAATATATTAATGTTTCTTACACATGAAAGTAATCATAATGATTATTTTTATCAATTTGATCGTAAATTATTAGTTTTGTGTTATATAATATTTGATAAAATTTATGCCGATGAAAATACATGTAAAATTCAATCCATACATATATTTTGCGTTAGGTATTATATAACAAAAAAAGTAATTTTCGGTTAAAGTTGAATAAAAAAATGAATAGTAGACAAGTAAATTGTGACGGAGAGAATATATAACATTGGTCACTTGTTTTGCACTTAGTTTGGTATATAGTTGGTATATGCAGGTGAACAATTGTATGTCTGTTAATTAAAAAGTTGACTTATTGGCTAACAAAACAAATAAACAGTTGGAAATAATAGATAAACAATGATGCTTTATATATCAAATTTGGAAAGAATTCGTTGTTTTTATATATATATATATAACTTATAAGTGTCTGTGTCATATTTGATCGAGCAGTATATTGTGGCTTAGTGTTTTTGTAGAAGAAAGCTTTGTGACGAGCTATAATTTGTTAAATTGGAGTCAATGTGTATGAGATAGCGATTCTTAAAGTGAGACATCAGTTACACCCCTCGATATCGTAAACATGTGAGATTGGTGTTTAGAGGATTTTGATACAATAATATCACATATTCCATCCATTAAAAGCGTAATTGCCTTCATGATTTTGATACAATGTTCTCATGTTCATTTTAGTTTTTGAAGTTTCTGAGAATTCTGTTGGAGCTCAAGTCTTGGATAATCTTAATCATTGTTGGCACATGTAGTTATCAGTTATCACTGAATGAATGATCTTAATCGATTTTGGATGGTTTCTCTGAGAAGATAAAAGAAATAACATTCACAATATGATCAATGTCGCCTAGAACAAGTACTGTATGAGGCAAATAATCTGAACATGTAAATGAGACTACATACAACCATTGGCTTTAGTGGTTTACTCTTTGTAATTTTCTAGCATCTTGCTAGTGTTGAATAAAATTTTGCCGTTCAAAAAAAAAAACAACCATTGGCTTTATTTATCACAACTGCCTAATGCATTATTATTGATACAAGAGCTTTCACATCAATAAACAATCAATCAAACATCAATACATTATTAGCACAAAACAATCAACATATATGACTTGGTATATATATAGACGAGCGGCCACTTGGTGCTACTTAGTTACTTTTTTTGGCTCATCAGCAGGTAGCGAGTCCAGGAACTTTTTAAGACATCGTGTATAGACACACGGTCGTTCAATGTGAACTAGGTGTCCTGCCTTACTTATACCTTCGAAAGTTGTGTTGTCTCCTAGTTCCCTGTAACCGTATACATAAAACCAATTTAAGTAATGATTCACTATGGCGATTATTGTTGAAACCATATATACTAATAAACGATAGATTACCATTTCATGTTCTGAGCAAGCTCCATCTTAAATATTTGATCATTTTCACCCCACAGAAGATGTATTCTCTAAAAAGAGTGATCGGCTTATATTGTTAGTTAAGAGTGTAAACTATATAAATGATCCTCAGGTAGACGCAGTGTTGAATTTGTTGTAATACCTGTGGATAATGTGGTATGTTGAGATCTTTGTTGCTAACTATCAACCCCTCTAGTAGCTCAGCCCTTTCCTTTCTGTTGTTAAACATTACCTGCAATTCATCATTCAAACAGTAAATGATTGGTCGATCATTTAAAATTACGTGAGTATCGTGTTAGTATTTTCATTTACTGCATACATCAAATTCTAGAGGATTTTTATTATATTGATAACAGAATCTCTAGGCATTTCGATATGTGAGCTGGAGGAGCTTCTATCGTGCATACATCAACTCATTTCTACACACCTAGGCCTAGCTTGTGATCGAGTTTCTAAAATTAAATTTGTATGTGTGTCCATTTTTCTGCTGAAAGTGAAGTATAAGACAACTAGAAACAATACCTATAATTGTTGTTGAAAAAGAAAATTTATCATTGAAAAGATAATATATTGTTTGATAATTTGGCAGGAGTTGGTTACCTATATTTGATTATAACAGTTTATATTGACATAAAGTCAATAACTTAGGCGTAGCTGTACATCAACTTATTTTTAGCTTGTACTAACTGTTTTGTTTTCAAGAATAATTTTTAATCCAAAACCGTAAATTTTACCACCTCAAAATTTTCATATATTAGGATTTAGGAGTGTAAAACTTGTTGATCTAAGCCACCAAAGTCAATAACTCATCCGTAAAACTGAACTAAACTAGACTCATTATGTACGTATCATATCAGTTCATGACACAAAAAACTGAAATTTCAGTGTGCAACCATGTTTTTTCTTCTTATTTTTTGGTGGTTGCGTGTGAAAAAAACCATATGTTTCGTGCAACATATTACATTTTTACTATTTAAGGAGTTAAAATTAAAGGTTTTTTGGTCCAATTCTGGGCAGAACCAGCCGGTTTTCGCATGAACCAAATCTATTCTACGATACACGAATACAACATCTTTATACTTTTCACTGTACTTTTTTCTTGTCCCGTTTTGAAAAATAAAAATAAAATAATACGGAGTACTAGTTAAAGAGTGGAAATAGTGAAACCTCAAGGTAATCCTTATGAAGGCGATCAGGAAACCAAAGCTTCTTATGAGTCGCAACAGATAAAAGCGTCTTCAAACCCTTAACAGAATCAGGTAACAGAAGCTCAGTAGACGACGAAAACCCCAACTCATCTAACGACTGTTGACTTATGGAATCAGTCATAGCAAGTATCGAGCCTGATATCACCATAGCTCTAACCATTTCAGGATACAGTTCCGCCATCTTAAACGCCACCATCCCACCATAACTAAACCCTACAGCCACACAACTCTCAACTCCTAACTTCCTCAACGCTGTAACCAAGCACTCGGCTTGAAACCTCGGAGACCGGTCACCACTATCCGAGTATGATCCACCAAAGAATAATAAATCTGGTACGTAAACAGAATAATGTTTTGAAAGTCCACCAATAGTGAGCTGCCATGTAGCAATTCCCTCGGCTGCAAAGCCGTGGATTAGCACAACAACGGGCTTGTTCGGTTTTGGACTAATAGTTGTGACTTGGGTTGTTTTGTTTTTTTTGTTGTATTTTTTTTCTAGGGTTTCGTTGGGAAGCCAGAAACGCATGTGGGTTCCTGGCTCGATATCGACGGTGTGGGTTTGAACACCGGCTAGTTTCATCAAGAAGATGATAAATGGTTCTTGTATTGCTACCAAGTTCACCATTGTGTTGTGTTTAGAGTGAGAAATGATGATGCATGGGAAGGTATTAAGTAGAGGAGGGAAGGTAGAGTTGGTGTTGGCAAGTCATCTGTTTTAAATATTTGATGTTTACGTTAATTGGTGCTTATGCTGCATACAATACAATACTAACAAACTATATACTATGACAAAAATGCATTTAAACAAAATACTCGGCCGTTAACTGTAATTTCCAGATATATCCTGGCTTTCACCGACTGGCCTCATCATGGTCGATGGTCCAAAATGCTCACCCCTAACATACCCAAATGAAATTTTTAAATACCTTGATTCAAGGGACACATAAACATGATTTGAACTCATAACATCAGCTTAATGGATGTGTTATTGGCTTAATATGTATTTTTTTTCACTACAGACTTGTAGGAGTCATGCAAATATGAAGTTTCCAAACTGTAAGTCTGTAACCACCATCAATTGTGACAAGTTTCAAATACCAAAAATGATCAATATGACATTATTCGACAAGGAGTTTACAGAATACAAATCACCGTTTATTAAACAGTTACAGGGTAACCTTTTACCCAGAATATGGATACACACATCCTGTAACTACTTGTTTTGTTTGGACCATCAATAACAATCACTTCAATGTTACTCTAAGAATCATGTATGGATTCACGTCACGCCTAGTAGACCCAACATATCCGAAAAACTAGATAACGTGTTAACAATATTCAAGATATATAACACTACATTTGTTGTTTTGTTCGAATAAAGCATGGAATTAGTTTGTGGTTATGATGGAATTGATATTATTATCTGTCTTTGTTAAATATGCTAAGAATAGTCATTAGGGTTGTTAGGAAATGGCCTTTTATTGATTGACTTCCTAAGTAATGCAAATTTAGATGCTCCTTGTACAAAACTTAATTATATACCTCAGAAATTTTTTCATTAGCAGCTGAAAATATAATGTAGTGTATTGAGAAGTTTGTACACATCGATCAAATAACTTTGATCAAGATGAAGTCTACATATAAAACATAATGTAGTGTCTTGAGAAGTTTTACGCTATAAATAAAATACGAAAGTATGCTACTATTGATCACTCTAATCTGCATTTTGTTAAACAATACCATATATGATCAGTTTAATTAACTTTAACGACCTTTTTAATCACCTAATGTATGCTAACAGATCTTTACACATTACAAAATATCGTGAAACATAAAACACAACCATCTACGTACCCACAACTAATGCAAGTCGTCGCAACCACCATGACCTCATCAATCATGGCTTACTTGTCCCCATCACATGGCGCGAGCACGCTGTCACTTATATCTATATTACATTACACAACATGTAAACCTTCAATCTGTAAATTGAAAATGAAGTAATACGTTAAGTAACGTACTTTATAGTCAATTGTTATTATAAGTTATTACACCCGAAAATCTTCTCATTCCTAAAGTTATAGTCATAAACAATATCCAACCGAAGAAAACTGCTTGATAAAAGATTTAACCAGGCCACCTCTTTATTGCTAACGCATCGTGCAGAAATTAACTTTGTTGATCAATAGTGAATGATGTTTTGAATGTTATTCAGAAGCATAATATACTATTGATTGTTTCAATTAATATTTAATTAAGTGTAAATACTATGGAAGATTAAAGACAACTTGTGCTTTTTATATTGGATTAAGAGTATTACAAAAAGCTTATTAAATAGATGGAGTTAAAAATATAGTTTCATTGTTTCAATCTTTAATAGTTTAGCTAAGTTAAAAATGGAGAACAAAAACCAAAATAGCCGAACAAGAACCTTATATATAAATGATGCGTGTGTTTGCTCATGCTCACTAAACCACAATTTGTGTTCATCTTTCATCGACGAAGACACATGACTTATAACTTATAACCTCAGAAAAACACAACTGTTTAGATAAGGTAAGGTAAGATGATGAGAGGTGTGACACAGATGTTTATTGTAACGGTCTTGGTGGTGGCAATGGCTACGGTTACAGCGGTTGTTGGTGTAAATGTGACGTATGATCATCGGGCATTGGTTGTTGATGGAAAACGCCGAGTGTTGGTTTCAGGGTCTATTCATTATCCTCGTAGTACTCCTGATGTAAGTATTATTATGAGCGATGCCCGTTATGAACATATTTGCATATTATCACATACCCTGTAAAAGCACATGATATACATTCTTTTAATTTTGATGCACATTGTAGATGTGGCCTGAGCTTATTCAGAAAGCAAACGATGGAGGATTAGATGTGATTGACACATATGTTTTCTGGAATTTGCATGAACCTGTTAGAAACCAGGTTACTCTTGGTTTTTGTTTTTGTTTTTTTAACTTTTGATGCAAGAAGATTACTGGAACATGCGTTATATATGAACATTTTTTGGTTTTTGGTTTGATCGAGTATCCTTTTTGTGTAAATGTGTAATGTGTTAACAACACTTGGAACTAAACAGTATGACTTCGAAGGAAGAAAAGATTTGGCTAGTTTTCTGATACTGGTAGCTGAAGCTGGTCTTTATGCTCATATTCGAATTGGTCCGTATGTTTGTGCTGAATGGAATTACGGGTTAGTTTTAAATTATAGTTTTTTAATTCTTTGATAGTCGGAATGCTTCAAGTTTTGATGTTTGTGCTCATTAATCTGTTTCTGCAAACAGTGGGTTTCCACTTTGGTTACACTTCATACCAGGAATTGTGTTTCGAACAGATAACGAGCCTTTTAAGGTTTTTATCTACTATTATCTTGAATTTAGTATAAAACACGTCCTTCTTTCGTCAACAACTCCTTAACCAAATGCATATATTTCAGGCTGAAATGAAGCGGTTTACAGCCAATATAGTTAGCTACTTAAAGCAGTATAATCTTTATGCGTCCCAAGGTGGACCAATAATCTTATCTCAGGTTAGTTTATGTACCAATGCGTTATGACCATTATTCTAACTTTTAAAATTTTACATATGAAAGATATTTTTCTGTTTTTGTGTCCAAATCATGATGACAGATCGAGAACGAATATGGTAACATTGAGAAAGGATAGGGTCCTGCAGCACAAAACTACATCAAATGGGCAGCGAGTATGGCGACATCCTTAAATACAGGTGTACCATGGGTGATGTGTCAGCAACGAGATGCTCCTGCTTCAATGGTAACAATAATCAAAGAACATAAAAAAATTAGTTAATATCTTGACCGTCTATTAGTTTAAAGACATGTGGTTTTACAAATTATGAATGCAGATAAACACTTGCAATGGATTCTACTGCGATGGGTTTACTCCAAATTCTAAAAACAAGCCCGCAATGTGGACTGAGAATTGGTCCGGATGGTATTTTTCATATGGTGGGGCAGTCCCTTATAGACCAGTGTAAGACCTTGCATTTGCAGTTGCACGCTTCTACCAGAGAGGCGGAACGTTTCAAAACTATTATATGGTAAGTATATGGAATACTGAGAATATACATAATACATATAAACACCTTATACTTCTCAAGTTAATTCAGATACTAAAAATTTGCAGTATCACGGTGGGAGCAATTTTGGTCGGACCACTGGTGGACCATTTATCGCCACAAGTTATGATTTTGATGCTCCACTTGACGAGTATGGTATGATTTTCTTTCTAAACAGGTGGACCGTTTAAACATGTTTTATATAATTTGATAATCCATATTTTATGATGCAGGAGTTCCTCGACAACCTAAGTGGGGTCATTTAAAAGATCTACATAAGGCCATAAAGTTTTGTGAAGAGGCACTGGTGGCAACTGATCCAAAAAACACTTCACTTGCTAAAAACGTAGAGGTGATATGTTCAACCTTTTTCGTGAATTTAAAACCAGCATAGTTTTTCTGTTTAACAAGATGTTTGATTTAGGCTGTTGTGTATAAAACTTCATCAACATGTGCTGCTTTTTTGGCGAATATTGATGCACAACATGATGCAACTGTAAGCTACAACGGGAAATCTTATCACTTACCTGCTTGGTCTGTCAGCATCTTGCCCGACTGCAAACATGTTGTGTACAACACTGCAAAGGTGTGTTTGACTTTCTTAGTCAATTGTAGCGCGCTTCAAATTTGTTGTCATTCTTTCTTTTTTTCTTTTAAACAGATAAATTCTATGGCTACCATCCAAAGGTTTGTACCTGCAAGTGTCGTTGGAGATGAAGTCAGTGATGCAAAGGCAATTTCATCCAACTGGAGTTACATTGGTATTCCATAAGGTATGAATAGTTTCTGCTATGATATTAGAATAGGAGTATATGTGTCAAACATGTACATTTAAAAGAATTAGGTAAAATGAGATCCAAATTTGGACAAAAGTGCTTTGGCACGTTAATCCTTTTATTTAAAGTTCTAATGGCGATTTAGTCTATTGTAAGGCTTTCATTATGCTTATCTTGCAGCACTCACATCAAAGGCGATGAGCCCTTCCTTAACGATGCGTCTCAAACAACAATTAATGTTAAATCACTTGGTCATGGTTTTCATTTGTTTGTTAATGATCAACTCGGAGGTACAAGAATTTTCATAAATATACAAAAGGGAACTTCTTTTAATCTTTCTTGATGAACATTCTTTTTTCTAACTTGTAGGCAGTGCATTCGGCAATGCTAGTAACCCTGAAATTTCTAAGGATATCTCCATCACTCTCAAACCTGGAATGAACAATATAGATCTCTTGAGTCTAACCGTTGGACTTCAGGTTTGACCTTCATAGATGGCAAAGTTTTCTTTTTGGCTGGGTAACAAGTGAATACATTTAGTACTAATCTGATACTTGTAGACAGAACTATGGTGCATTTTTTGATAAAACGGGTGCCGGTATCACTGGTCCAGTGGAGCTCGAGGGATTAAAGAACGAGTCAACCGTAAACCTTTCATCTCAAAGGTGGACATATCAGATTGGACTCAGAAGAGAATCTCTAGGACTGGAGACCGGAGGGTCTTCACTTTGGGTGTCTGGGTTACCTAAAGGTCAACCTTTGACTTGGTACAAGGTAGTTATATCAAAGTTTTCTTTTAACTTTTTAATAACAACATGAAAGATTGTAGTACTAAAGTAAAAAATTATACTTAAACAGACAAATTTTGAGTCACCTTCTGGTCATGGTCCACTCGTGATAGACTTCACCGGGATGAAAAAAGGTGAGGCGTGGGTTAATGGTCAAAGCATCGGGCGTTATTGGCCAGGTTATAATGTTCCAACTGGCCGTTGCTCCGAATGTAGTTATAAAGGACTATATAGCCCATCAAAATGCCTCAAGAATTGTGGAAAACCATCACAGAAACTGTAAGTGAAGTCCTTACTGAACATACTTATCAAAGTTTGCATCTTTTGTTTATGACAGAGCTAATCTTGTAGGTACCACGTACCCCGATCATGGTTAAAACCAAGTGGGAACGTACTAGTCTTGTTTGAGGAAATAGGTGGGAATCCCAAACTAATCTCACTCAGGACACAAGAGTTGGAAAGTTTGTGTTCCTATGTATCCCAAAATCACCCACTCCCTATAGAGGATTGGAGCCAAGATAAAAACTCCAAGTCAAAGTCAGTGCCAAGAGTCTCGCTCGAGTGTCCTCATCCTAATCAATTCATTTCATCGATCATGTTTGCTAGCTTTGGAACTCCTCAAGGGAAATGTGGAAGTTTTAGCCATGGTGAATGCCGCAGTTCTAATGCCCTTTCAGTCATACAAAACGTAAATTCTTTCGACTTACCTATTCATGTGCATATATATGTTCTTTTAAACATTTTTGGCTGACAAATGCTAAACACTACAGGCTTGCCTTGGGTTAAGGAGTTGCAGCGTTGCAGTCACGACATCCACATTTGGCGACCCTTGTAAAAATCTTGTAAAGAGTTTAGCAGTAGAAGCATCATGTGAATGAAGAACAAGAACACGAAATTACGCCAATTAATCATAGAATAAAACCACTTTAATCAAACAATATTGATTCCGGAATGTTTATTTTCCTTATAATACATGAATCAAAACATGAAATCATGAATTACAA
Organism: Glebionis coronaria; assembly: GCA_025667525.1. NCBI lineage: Eukaryota > Viridiplantae > Streptophyta > Magnoliopsida > Asterales > Asteraceae > Glebionis > Glebionis coronaria. The sequence continues at coordinate 46,309,131 of CM046877.1, forward strand.
TAACTTTGTCAGTTTTGAGATAAACCAACGGCAATAGATGTACCTGTAGTAAGTTGTAATATGAAACTTGCATTGTTTGCAAAGAGTTGAAGTTAAGGATGAAGTTTCATACTTGTCTTCGCCACCCATTATCGACATCACTATCCCTCCCTTCACCTGGCCTTCATACATTGGTACTATCCTTGATCCAATCTAATTGTTAGTGTTGGTGTTGAAAACTTGATCCAAGTCATATCCATTGTCTCTAATCTACGTTCGCAATAATAAGTACCCGCTAAGTGTCTCCTTCATACTTCAAATCCGATATTTCATATATATACCACCAAAGGTGGGAAGAAATCCAACAAACAACTTCATATAAGTCGACTAAACAAAGAAAGAAAAGAGCATGCGCACACGAATATCTCAAAGCTTTGGGTTGTATTAAACGAATGAGCAATGAAAGATGAAGTACAAAACAAGCTCCCTGTCACCTCTATGTTACGACGAAGGGAAGAAGGGTCAACTCTCATGAGAAGATTGGCCAAATCTTCGACTTGCAAGCCAAGCAACAAGTCCTAATCTCTTGATAGCCAAGCAACAAGCATCTCTTAGCAGCCCAAAAGAAGAGCATGAATGCATGGTGAAGCAATGCTATTAGTTATTATCCCATGTGCTATACGCTTATATTGTAAACTACGTTATACCATTTTTATAAAACTTCAGATGTATTCTGTTTTTTTTTAAAAACATCTACAACGATATAACAAAAATGGCTAACAATTATAATGAAAATACCAGACTTGAAAATTCTTCAAATTAATCTCAAAATTGTCAAATATTTTAAATGTTTAGGTTTCAGGTTTGGTTAGATCATATCATGCATTGTTTTATACGTTTCTTGTTAGATATAAACATAAAGCATACGTAGTACTATAATTTAGTACTTATTACGTACTGTAGTATTTAAAATCTGTATTTTGTCTTATTGCATAGATTCTGTGTATAAGAATGTAACCCTTAGAAAGTCAAAAGGTCTATTTCATTGACGTAGAAGCATCTTGGCTGTTTTCTTTTTTGAAACGAAGGTAAAGATATGTGCATGAATTAATGCGAACTTCGTGGTTTTACCAATTGCTTTATTCCCTTATAAATAAGTCCATTTTGATCTCAACATTATTCATTTCCATCTTCAAACACAAAAAAAAAAAAAAAAAAAAAAACTTAGCAACATATAGGAGACTAAGTTAAGAAACACACACTTGTTTAGAAATGAGGAAGTCACTGATTTTGGTGGCTTTACTACTCATAGCCATCTCCATTGGCTCAACAACGGTTCAAGCCGATGACAATGATAAGAAGACTCCAACACCTATTGGAAACAACGGCCACGATAAAAAGACTCCAGCACCAATTGGAGGTGATGACGACAAGGGAGATGATGACGATGGCGATGATGACGATGATAAAAAGAATCCAACACCGACGCCAGCTCCTAAGACACCAGAACCTGAGAAGCCCAAGACTCCAGAACCCGCACCCAAGCCTAAACCGGTCGAGGAAGATGAAACTAACTACGATGACTTGACACCCGAACCACAGACAGGATGTGAACGAGCTTTTTGTAAATCAAAAGGGCATTGCAACTACAAAACGCTCACTTGCCCAAAGGAGTGCCCAGAGAGGAAGCCAAAGAAGAACAAGAAAGGAAAAGGATGTCATGTTAATTGTGGTAGCAAGTGTGAAGCTACATGCAAATGTAAGCATGCTAACTTCACGATGAAATTTTTCATTAAATAGATACACTTTTTATACTAATCTCTTTTTGAAATCCAATAATCTTTACAGGGAGGAGACCGGAATGTAACGGCTATGGCTCACTATGCTATGATCCAAGGTTCGTTGGCGGTGATGGAGTTATGTTCTACTTCCATGGTGGTAAAGGACGTGATTTTGCTCTAGTCTCAGACACCAACCTCCAAATCAACGGTCACTTCATTGGAAGTCGACCCAATGGAAGGAAGCGTGACTACACATGGGTCCAAGCAGTGTCGGTCATGTTTGACACCCAAAAACTAGTTATTTCAGCCAAGAAAGTGGTGCAATGGGACGACTCAGTTGACGTACTCCTAGTAAAATGGAACGGTGAAGAAATTTCCGTCCCATTCGATGGAGACTCTGAATGGAAAACGAACACTGGAGTTAGACAAGTGGTGATTGAAAGAACCGATGATGTTAACACCATTAAAGTGACTGTTGGTGGATTGGTTGAGATTAACATGAAAGCAGTCCCTGTGACTAAGGCAGATGATAAAGCACACAACTATCAGTTACCATCTGATGATGCTTTTGCCCATTTTGAGCTACAGTTTAAGTTCATGAATCTTTCAGACGAGGTTGAGGGTATTCTGGGGAAAACATACCAGCCTGGATATGTTAGCCCGGCTAAAAGAGGGATAGCTATGCCGATACTGGGTGGCGAAGATAAATATGAAACTTCATCCTTAACTTCAACTATTTGCAAACAATGCAAATTTCAGACTATAACTACATCTAACGTTGTTGGTTTATCTCAATTCTAATAACGCCATCAGTATTGGTTTAGTTCAATACTAACCACTTCTTGTAATATTATATTTCATGGTTTTCGGCATTTCACTGCTCTGATATGTATGTATCAGCTCTAATAAATAATATTCAAAGTACACATCTAAACACTCTAATTTTAAGTGTGAAATCCAATTTCTAGTGTCTACTATCTTAAAGATTGCGCATTTTGTGCCTTAAAATTCAACATAGATTAAGATAGTATGTAGGGAGACGATATTGACATTGGTTGAGACTTATGATAATAAAGTTATAGGCTGTGTATATGAAGTCCATACGGCGACACAGTAAATTACCAAGCAATCCAGAAACTATATCAGTGAGGCAATTTTGAATTTAAACGTACAACTACAACTGAGTAACGGAAATCCGAACCCAAAGAGGGTGATGTCCTGAAGAAGGTTTTAAGTTCGTACGCTGCAATCTATCAGTAAATCGTGGCTTAAATGACGAAAAATAAGTGTCTATAGTTGTACTATCGTTCTATCTTATCATCTTTGTTGAAACTCGGTCTTCCTTATCTTTCTCGAGCAACCCGCGGTCACGGTCTCGGTCGTGGTTGCATCGGTCTCGGTCTTGACATAACCTGTCTCGGTCTCACGGTCTTCTCGACGGCGTCGGTTCACTTTCTTTCCTTCTACTCTTGATTGCATGGGGTTTCAAACAGCCCCCTTTCGGCTTCTGCCCTGCACCCTTTTCTTGAACCGACTCTCAAACCCGCCCTTTGATCGAACTCCACTCTGATACCAAATGTTGGAATCAGTTTCCAATATTAATAAAACAGAAACATTGAATCCCAATCTTGCTGTTTTGATTTCTGTTCGGGTGGTGTGAGTCCGGGGGTGAAGGGAGCTCTCGGTCTAGGTCTTTCCCTACTAATTTTGAATTATCATGTTATATCACCTACTTGGTGGTCTGAAATTGAATTGTAAATAAAAGTTGGCTGCATTCACCACCAAATCTTAAAGATGATCAAAGTTCTTGACCATAACCAAAATATACCTTCGCCTCATTTCAAATCAGTCACCAGAAACAGGTACTTGTCATGAACCAGAAAGACATAAACATTAACAATGGCTACCTTTAATAGGGTCGTCGACTCATCTCAAATTTTGTGTTACACGGACTGAATTTGATGTATTCACAGCAGAATCGAGTAAAGTGCTTTTATGATGGCATGAAACCATGAGTTCTTACAAAACGTTGATGATCAAGCCCATGCTATCTTATAACTACAGCGTCGTTAGTTAAATAGCTGAATCTTTTTACACGATAGTTCAATAAAAGATGCCTAGTGCGACGACTTATTCATTGCAGTGACCGTGACTGCAATTCTGCTCATAGTTACGTTAGGCATAATCTAATTATTACATAATTAAGGCTCTACGTAAACGAAACATGTCTTAGCCGCCCAGCAGAAGAACATGAATGCATGGTAAAGCAATGTTTTATACTACCATGCATGCTATGAAGTTACAGACAAATTTACTTTGTTATAAAAACTACTACTACTAAGTACTACTTTTTCCGTCTCATAATTATTATTTTTCCATAAAATATGTACAGTTAAAAAAAATACTTTAATTACATTTTTCTCACTTCTATTTTTTGCACAATGTAATTATAGATTAAAGCAAAGATATTACGGTAAATTTTATTAAATATTTTGTCTATTTTTATTAGTAAACAATTAAATTGGAACGAATTATAAAAGAAAGATGGACTACTAATTTGGAAGCAAGAGTATAAAACATGGCTAAAAAGTAAATATATTATGTGTGTAGAATTTCCTGAAAATTCTATAAATTATTTTTTAAGTGCTAAACAGTTAAGAAGTTTAGATTATATGGTAGGTTAATTTACCATTAATAGCTAGTTATATTAAAAATTAAATCACTATTATAAGCTACTCATATTTTGTCTTATTACTATGGATGCTATATTTCTATGGATGCTATATTTCTATGTTTAAGAAATCTTAGAAAGTCAAAAGGTGTTCAAACCACCAAAAAAAGGCCACAAACTTCTTAATTACAATTTATAAACCTTTAATACACCTTAATACATCCCTAATCAGTAGCTAAAACCCAAATTACAACCACTAATCTCAAGACCTCCCAATGAGGTTCGGCAAATTTTCCCCCCCAAAACTTGTTCAAAAACTTTCCCTCATTCAAACATTCAAATCTGATTATATAGGATAAGAACAACCTTAAGCAACCAACCAAATGGGTGCATACTTGCTTGGTTTATTATAAAAAATTAATAAAAAGTATAAAATGATACCTCGTGTCTCCTTGTTTTTATCCATAAGTTCTAATCTTTTTAAACCTTGCAAGGCTACCTCCTAGGCATCCTTAGTCACTTCTCTATTGGTCTGACACGTTGCTAGCTTTACCTTGGTGTCTACGTGTTGAAATGACTATAAATAGGACGTTTTAGGCATCACTATCCCTCTGTTCACCCGGCTTTCATACCTTGGTAGTTATGTGTTGGAAATACGTTTTTACGTATTTAGAAAGGATCGGTCACTCCAATAATATATTCAGGTATTAGGCTCGTGATCCAGTTGTAAACAGTATAGCCCATATAGCCCACATGTAGGGTGGGCTATATATACCCCCTCCTAGCATGTTAGGAGGGGTTGTTCTTTCATTTTTCATACTCTCTTTTTTAATAAATCACTTTCTCTCTCTATCTTTCTTTCCTCTCCTCTTTCTCTCTCTACACCCTCATCTTCTTCCTCCTCCTCCTCCATTCAATTAATAGATAAATTCATAGATTCCACAATCCTAAGAAAACGTAGACCTTCAATTGGTATCAAGAGCCATGGTTAAATCTTAGGATTAACATATTTTTTATCTTTTGATTTGGTGGTAAAAATCTTTTCTTTTCTAATTTTCTATCATTTTTTTTTCATAATCTTTTATCTATCAATCTTATAAAGTTTTTCTATCAATTTTTCTTTTATCAATTTTATCAATTTTTCTTTTATATTTTTATCAATTATTTTTATTTTATCCGTTCTTTTAAAATCAGTTTTTGTAAATCTATTTTAATTGGTCAAGTAAGTTTCCCATTTTCATCTATCGTTTAATCAGTTTTCTGTCCAATCTTTCCAATCTGTCAAAATAGTCAAAAGTCTCAAAATCTCAAATCTCAAATCTGTAACCACTGTTTTTCTTGGCTTCTGTAACACTTTGTCCAACTGTCATCCAAATTCTGTTTTCTTTTTATATAATCAATTTTTTATTATCAATTTTTATAACTAATTATTAAAAGATGGGATTTTTGAGATCTTCAGATCTGGTATAAAACTTTTTCCGAATCAACAGAGTATTCCGAACGAAGCAAAAGATTCCGGATCAACTAGTTATTCCTGATCAACCAGTTATTCCAGATCAACCAGTTATTCCGGATCAACCAGTTATTTCGGATCAACCAGTTTTTCCGGATCAACCAGTTATTCCGGATCAACCAGTTATTCTGGATCAACCAGTTATTCTGGATCAACCAAGTTATTCCGGATCAACCAAGTTATTCCGGATCAACCATTTATTCCAGATCAACCAGTTATTCCGGATCAACCAGTTATTCCGGATCAACCAAGTTATTCCGGATAAAGCATTTATTCCAGATCAACCAGTTTATTCCGGATCAATCAACATTCCGGATCAACCAGTTTATTCCGGATCAATCAATATTCCGAACGAACGGTATTCCGCATGAATGGTTGAATGAACTGAAGACGACTCAAATATAACGGGAATTTAAAGACTCAAAACAGATTCAAACACAACAGCCCCAACATTCGACTCGACTTGTAATCCAGACTCATTTTTTTAGACCCTTACCCACATCACTCGACAGCATACACACAACACCACACCACTCACCCTCGAACCCCACACCCTCATCAGTCTCAACGACACCCTCTTCGACTTTCAACCCAGACACAGATCCATCCTCACGACTCAGACTCACTAACACCCTCGACTCTAAACAAACACTTGACTCAAACCAACAACAAACACTCATAAACCCAAGATCTCAGTCAAACATAACTCTCATCGATCTAAACCAAAATTAAAATAAAAAGAAAGTCAAATAAACCTACCCGAGACCTTATCAAGATCTTGATGTCACAAATCGAACAGGTTTAAATTGTGAGATGATATAGTCGGTGGATAAACAAACGGATAGAAGGAGTTTGGATTTTTAGATTGGTGTTTTGGGAAGATAAGTGTTGTTTGGGGGAGACGATATAGATTTGGTGGGAGAAAATAAAAATGGAGGTGATATATGTTAGAAGAGAGAGAGGGACGGAGGAACCAAGGTGGGGGAAATAAATGTCGTTGTGAGAAATTTAGAGAGAGATTGGGGGCAGAAACAAAGGGACGGAGTTTTTGAGAATACAGAGTTTACAGTTGCTTAAATTTAGGGTCAAATTTTGTTTTATTAAATCCCAAGTGGGATACGTGTACTACAAAGACGGAGAAAACAAGGCCATTTATTTTATTGGGTTTTATTTGGGTTCAAATCGGATACACGTGTATAATTGTTTGTGTTTTATATATTGGGTTACAGGATGGAATAGGGCACGTAGCGGGTTTTACGCCCTTGGTTTTGGTGTATAAAGGTTTTCGGGTTTCCTGATAAAGGAACGAAAAGTTGTTTTGGATGCTTTGACACGTGATTTGTCAACAAATGTGGCAAGTTATTTTTTTAATATATTGGGTTTAGGTTACTCTAGTTTTATTTTTGATATCAATATTTTTGAGGATGGATAATTAGTGGGGTATTTTTACTATTACTTTCTTTAAAAGTAATTTAAGGGTATTCTAATTGGGTATTAAAATAACTTACGGGTATTGTTATTGGAAGTACTCGGGCATATTTTCATTTTTCAAACGAAAGTGCTTAAACGACAACGCAATTTACAAAGTGTTGAACTTTAGACAAATTTAGAGGATTTCGCGCATCATTTTAAATCACCAATCAAGGTTTTATCCAAGAACTTTTATGATTTCTTCGTTGGTTTCTAAAATCCCGTGAATTCAGTTTTCGGTTTATTCACGACTCATAAAATCCCAGATACACCCACAATCACACCTATCTTTCATCGACATACAATGGAGTCTTTGAATTCAACTTTTCGAGAGGGAGACTTGCAGAAATTGCATAATTTGCAAGACAAAGTTAGAGAAAGTGGCATCACTTCATTTCGGATGCTTCAGTCTCATCTTGTCACTATTTCATGGATTCAAGGAGGGAGCGAATTTGTGACAATATTTGGTCAAGATCGTCATATATTCATCTACTCAATATTCACCACTTTGACCTAACTCGCCGAGCAACTCACCCATGAAAACTTTAATCACTCTGCATCAGCACTTGCATATAAGACTCTTGTGACACAACTCACGCCTTTCCTCCAATACAATATCATCAAGTCTGAAAGTTCAGTGATTTGCCAATCATTTCTTCGAGATACACATACCGAGCTTCGAGATTTCCGTGGTACAATATTGAAACTCATGACATCGGTCTCGTCTTTGATTTATGAAAGATCTCGACTTCAGAAAGTGTATGATAATGGAGTGCAAGAATATATTATGCAGATGCAAGAAGAGAATGGTCATACGGTTGACAACTTGGAGCCTAACGATGGCAAGAGCACGGAATCAGGAGGACAACATGATACCAGTGTCACGTCAGGGAATGTTCACGAGATTTCTTTTGATGACACCTTACCCGTTTATGACGAAGAGTCTGCAAACATGGTACAATGTAATGTTGTTTATGATGTATATGCTGATGACATGCCGCGTATTGAGCATTCTGAACCTAATTATGACAAACATGGGATGGAGAAGAGTGATAGAAATACCACTTCTGATTCATCCGATGTGAGTCATAATGGGGGAGAAAGTGTTCAAAATGCTAAACATCATGATAATTGTCTTATAACTGCTTCATTGACTGCTTCTGATTCCAAGATTAGAGAGCTCGAAACGATTGTAGCTCAACAATCAAAAGATCTTGAGGATGCTAAACTTGAATTTTCTAAGAAAACGGACAAATTTGAAACATACTTTGAAAAACTTGAAAAGTCAAACATTGTTCTTGAAAGAAAATTGGATCAAAAAGTTTTAGATTCTAAAGCTGAAGAGGATAATCTTTTGAAACAAATTCAGTTACTAGAGTCTAAATTGGCATCCCAAGATAGATTGCTCAAAGAAAATGAAACGTTAAAAGCTCAAGTTCAGGAAAAGGTTTTTGCTATAGCTGCGTTGAAAAACGAGTTAAGGAAAACTAGAGGACCTAGTGTGGACACTAAGCTTGAAAAACCATCAATCTTGGGGAAACCGCCTACAAATCAGTTCGTCAGACAATCGTTTGTCAGACAACATACTGCATTTATATCCGAACGACCACAATCCTCGAGACCGCGGTTTTCCTCCCAAGTTGATTTGGTTCATCTTTCTAGACCAGTCACTCCAGCAACTAGACTCAATATGACCAAAACAGCTTTAGCAAGACCTAATCATATGATTGCCTCTAGTTTCTCTAAGAATAGTTCAAAGAACACGTCTAGAACGAGTTCAAATGATGTGCGCCATGATTTTGGTCAAAGGAAAGCTATTCAAAAGACACATGTAAGAGATAGCAATGTCCAACCTAGTCAGATGCCTTCTAGATTACCCAACACTACTAACCGTAGCATGACGTCTCCTAGGAGTATCGATCAATCATCTAGGAATTACTCGGACATTAAATATGCTACATGTAAAACATGTAGAAAATGTGTCTTTACGGCAAATCATGACTCTTGTGTCAAGAAATTACTTGATGAGGTAAACTCCCGTGCTAGAATTAAGTCCCAGAGGATAGCTAAAATCAAATCCTTTGGTGAAGTTTGGCGCCCCACTGGTAGAACTTTCACTCTAGTTAGAAACGAGTGCCCTTTAACTAGGATAGTCTCCGATTCTACTAAGTCTACTAGGGAGAAAACTGATAAAGATGATACTTCACTTAAGCCTAAACTTAAGGTTTTCTATAAAAGGAAACGTTTTCCAGCCAAGATAAGTGAATCATCTACTCAGGTCACCTCTGACACAAGTAAAGCCAACTGTGAACCCCCACGTGCTTCTATAATTGATATCACTAACCCATGTCAAAGCCTGCAAATTCCTAATGAGAATGCAGGTACCAAAGTTGATGTTCCAAAATAACGAAGCGGTCCAATCGTTGTATACCGTTCAACAAAGGATACTCTCAGAGTTTGGTTGCTGAAGAAGCAGATATCAGAGAAACAAGTGTCACAGGGGATTCATGGTTAAGCTTAACACAAATGGCTCACATTCAAATCATAGTCTGTGACCCGAACTTCATAGAAAGGGAAGCTTATCTCGTCAACGATAACTTACCCTCACAACGAGAAATTAATTTTTCTTGGACACGAGCTTACACTAAAACCATTCAACGGTTTTAAGCTCGTGTATAAGGCTTATAGATAAATGACAGTCTATAACCCGCTCTTCAAAGGCAGGAAAGTTTATCGCCGATGATAAACTTATCCTTACAACGAGAAATTAAGTTTTCTCGGGCATGAGCTAATATTAAAAACATTCGAAGTTTTTAAGCTCATGCACAATGGCTTATCGTTAAGTATCAGACGATAACCCGTGCATCAAAGAAAGGAAAGTTTATCGCCGATGATAAACTTATCCTTACAACGAGAAATTAATTTTTCTCGGGCATGAGCTTATATCAAAAAACATTCCAAGTTTTTAAGCTCATGCACAATGACTTACAGTTAAATGTCAGAATGTAACTCGAACTTCAAATAAAGGAAAGATTATCTTTTATGATAACTTCTCCTCATAACGAGAAATTAACCTTTCTCGGTCATGAGCTTGTATTAAAACATTCGAAGTTTTAAGCTCAGAAAGGAAAGTGTATCTTTTAAATAAGAGAACTTTTCCTCACAACGAGAAATTAACCTTTCTCGATCATGAGCTTTCCGTTAAAACAGTCAAAGTTTTCAAGCTCATGAAAACGACTTCTAAGTAAATGTCAACTTAGGACTCATTCTTCAGTTAAAAGGAAAGTTTATCGCCGATGGTAACTTATCCTTACAACGGGAAGTTTACAACTTCTCGGACTTGAGCTCGTTTCCTAAGATATTCCAAATCTTAAGCTCAAGTAATTGGTTTTCAAAACTTTGAACATAATTTTTCAAGAATTTCTCAAAAGGTTTTTCTAAATCTTTCAAAATTGTGTTCAAAAACGTTTTGATAAAAAGAGCATGTCTTCTGGAATCGATAATATTTACGAACCTAGAAATGTCATTCAATAATGACACGGGGTTGTAAATAAAGTTCGAGCAGAAGTTTAAAAGATTTAAAACATGCTCCATATGGTTTGCTATTATTTCCGATAGTAATCCGCTTTTCACATTGAAGTCAAGCTTTTCACCGGAAAGGTTTGACTTCCGAATCCGAAGTTATCAACTCCACAATCCAAAGTTCGTTGCAATTGATATCTACATACTAGACGATGCGACTACTCAAACGACGATTACAGCTCTTTAAGTAGAACACGGGTCAACAATTGAGGGGGAGCAATTGTCAAGCGTTCAGAATCTTTGACGCCGATAGTGCCAAGTTCACATGTTGGTGTCAAGACAACAATATCAATCGTACACATGGAGTCAGGAGATAACTTCAGACGTGATGATGCGACCAACATTCGTGAACAAGAACCATGTGCTTCTTTCATATGATGTTCTCCATCATTCAGGTCCAACCTCATAAACTGCTAATCTTGTGAATACATTATCATATATGATCTTTGCACGTGATAAATACCTTACACTTGTGTTTAAAAGGTATTTAATTTACGTTTCAAGTATACCCTCATTAATTTGAGGGGAGCTTGTAAAAATCATGAAGATAAATGGATTTAATTGGATTTGCATTTTTCTTCCCAAACTTTCTTAAAATCTCATTAAATCAATTGATATTAAAAACATCGATTGGGTTAATATTTTTAATATGGGGGAGAAAATGTGATTTAATATGAGATCAATTAATTCAATGGTTTGACTTAATGTGCTGGCTCATCCCAACATGTGCGAAATATTTTCGAATATCGTGGCATATGTTAAGGGGGAGCAAAATGGATTTCATGGTGACGTATACTTACCCACAACATCTTAATTCACGACGATGACGATTGTGGTGACATAAGGATGGTAGGATAGGTTAAAGTCCAATGATTCCACTAGAACCGGAGGAATCTTCCCAAGGACATTCCATAGCTAGAAATAGTAGTCCTTAGGAAAGATGGAGAAAGATTGTGAACGTAGCTGAATGCCGACCAAGTACTTAAGTTGGCACTGGAACAATCACAACAAGGTGCTAGTTATGACGTATTGGTAAGCATTGAAGGGGTTGAAGAATGAAAAAGAATTGTAAAGATAAAGTGTGTAAAGAAAGTAGCCCTCCTTACAACTTAGACAGAAACCGGGTCAATTCATATGCTATTGAGATCATTTATGATTCTCGATATTGAAGATAGACATCATGGACCCAGTGATGCAAGGCACAACCCATCCCAACTAACTCAGATATCTCTCAAAAGATATTTGTTTTAATCACACGGAGACAACACATTATCTATTGATTCATTCACTCCGAATAAATTGGTATTGAAAAGGTGGCACTCCTCTCCAGCCTCCGATCACTAAAATCCAAAATGCACGATCGAGTCTAGAGCCACTTGAGATCATCATATATCTCATTAGGACACACTTTCATAATTCCTTGCTTCTTCACACACTGTAAAAAGTAAGAAAGTTGTTAAGAGTCCTACGCAAAATCTTCATGATCTTGCCTGAACATCCGAGTAATACGAAAGTATCTACAATGAAGATGGAAATCCTTCTTGAGCGAATATCAAAAAGCTCATGGTAGGTGACTTGTGCGATTCTTTTTGAATCAAACTTGTAATAACTGGAAAGCAACAGTGGTTTAATTCTTAACTGAACTTAAATACGTTCCAGACCTCTACGCAATATCTTAGTGATCTTGCCAGAACACTCATAGTAACACTCTATAGTGTTCACAGTGATGAGTGGAAATCCTTATAGTGTTAACCTCAAACAGCACTTGGTAGGTAACTTGCAAGATTCTATACGAATCAAGCTCGTTACAACTGGAAAGCAACGATGGTGCGGTTCTTAATGAATCAAACTTGTTCCAGGAATCAGATTTGACGGCTTCAAATCATGCGGATATTATTATCCAAATGATTCACTCTTTATGTTCGCAGTCAGCTTTGGACGGTCGAATAAAGAGAACGAGTTTACCCGCGAAATCTTGTCAAGGAGGTTCTTAATTGAAACTACCTACCACAAGTACGATATTTAATATCGTCCAACGGTCTTCACCGACCGAAGGTAAAATGATACCGAATTAGAATGAAATGTTCAAGGCCATTTCATCCGTGTATATGTTTTGTTGCTAACTGTCTTATGCAGCGTAACAAGAAGGTGGCATTGCGGTGTACAATCCAGAAGAAGTCGTCACCACATGCTTATACTACATACATTTAGTACTTCAACAAATTCAAGAAAGTCTGAAGGTCAAGTCTTCCGCTGTATCAAACTCTGAAGCTTTCAAGAATTATAAAGGTATAAGTATGTGGAACATGAAGTCACGAAGAGGCAAATATCACAAGTGAAGAATGCACAAGGTCAAGGCAAGGAAACATGCTCAAGACTAAAGTCAAAGATCACATCAAGCATATTCACAAGAACAAGATCGAAGACTCAAGCATAGATGCTAGGTTTAAGATTTTGTAAAATGGTGTGACCTCCCTTCGGGGGAGATTGTTGGAAATACGTTTTTCCAAAGAAAGTCTCGGTCACATCATTGTTAGCATAGATCACGGGCTATAGACTATTTAGGACATTGTAACTTGGAGTGACCTCCCTTAGGGGGAGATTGTTGGAAATACATTTTTATGTATTTAGAAAGGATCGGTCACTCCAATAATATATTCAGGTATTAGGCTCGTGATCCAGTTGTAAACAGTATAGCCCATATAGCCCACATGTAGGGTGGGCTATATATACCCCCTCCTAGAATGTTAGGAGGGGTTGTTCTTTCATTTTTCATACTCGCTTTTTAAATAAATCACTTTCTCTCTCTATCTTTATTTCCTCTCATCTTTCTCTCTCTACACCCTCATTTTCTTCCTCCTCCTCCTCCATTCAATTAATAGATAAATTCATAGATTGCACAATCCTAAGAAAAAGTAGACCTTCATTATGTTTTTCCAAAAATACCCTTGACGTCATCAAAAGATTCTTAAATTATAAGGTCTAGCTAAAAGTTTGATCAATGCTGGAACGATCTCAATCTCTAGTTTCTAAAGTAAAAAAATGACATTTATTTTGGAGTTGTTAATGTGTGATTAATTAGTACATCCATTTTCTTTTTTCTACTTTTAACTCTTTGTGTATCCTAAGTTTTTATATATCAAGTGTTAATGTTGCTTTTACTTTTACAACCCTAAATAAAACATTCATATATGTAAAAGAAATGTTAGAGTTTTAAAGAAATTAGCGTGTTAAGCTATTTTGAGTGTTTTACAAAAAAAATTAGAGGATTCTCTATTGTACTTAGTATTAAGCTATTGCTTATTATCCCCTCCCATTCCCATCCCATCTCCTTCATTTATGGTATCAGAGCTGTCGGCTCGACCTGTATTATCTAATCTATTACGTAGTATTTAAAACCTGCATTTTGTGTTATTGCATAGATTCTGTGTATAAGAATGTAACCCTTAGAAAGTGATATGAACCAGATCGATCGATCAGGATAATAAAGATAGAGTAATCGACGTTCGAGAGGTCGAATAAGCTCTCTCAGTTAACAATAAACTAAGAAACCATAATAAATCATACTCATATATTTTCAGTCTATCTCTGTTACAACCTAATACACCTGTTTATAATAAAATACTAACTTGCTCCTAAAGACAATCAACAACGGAAAGTAAATAAAGTAACTATTTATCTAATATTAATAATAATAAACGGCCAAGATGTATCAATACTCCGCCCCACAAAAACACCTTGTCCTCAAGGTGTTGTTATTTTGCCTAATGTGATTCTGGGATCCCAAGTTATTCGTTTTATCCCCTTTGTGCGCTTCAAGAGCAGGCAGTAGTCTTGGTCTATGTTTTTGAATTTTATTGTGCAGACTTGTAACTATTCTTGTGAATCTGAAGTTTCAAATCTAGGACCAAGTGACGTACCTAGCTTTCTAGGTTTTCTGGTTCGAACACGTGCCACCACAAACTTATTCCAAAACAACCTTGCCTTGATCTTCCTGTTAGGAATCCGTTGATTTAGTTGGACCCCTAAAGAATTTGTTCCATCTTTTTCTAGCTTCTTTCCCATAAATTTTGAATCTGACCCGAGACGAACATCTTCATCACACTTTTCTGTTGCGGCAGGTTATGTTTTAGGCTTTGAAACAGGCTAGATGAAAGACTGAATTAGATTTATCATCTCTTCAATCTTTTGATTCAATTCTGCACGCCTCTTCTCCTCTTTATAAGATCTATTAGCCATTTGTTCCAGTCTTTGATTCCATTGATGCCATTCTTGACACCTTTGATTCCATTGATGCCATTCTTGCCACCTCTGTGCTTCCGCTTCCATTCCAGTAACTTACTTTTTTCTGATGAACAGTAACTGACGATGAACAATAACCGATGAACAATTTTTTTTCTTAAACCCTAGAATCGAAATAGATCTGATACCAATTGATATGAACCGGATCTATTAGAATAATAAAGATAGAGTAATCGACGTTCAAGAGGTCGAATAAGCTCTCCCAGTTAACAATAAACTAAGAAACCATAATAATTCATACTCATATATTTTCTGCCTATCTCTGTTACAACCTAATAACCCTATTTATAACAACAGGCTAAGTTGGTCTTAAAGATAATCAACAACGGAAAGTAAATAAACTAATTATTTAGCTAATATTACTGATAATAAACTGCCATGTCAAAAGGTCTATTTCATTGACGTAGAAGCATCTTGGCTGTTTTCTTTTTTGAAACGAAGGTAAGGATATGTGCATGAATTAATGCGAATTTTGTGGTTTTACCAATTGCTTTATTCCCGTATACACAAGTCCATTTTGATCTCAACATTATTCATTTCCATCATCAAACACACAAAAAAACTAAACAACAAAGAGGAGATTGAGTTTTAGAAACTCACACTTGTTTAAAAATGAGGAAGTCACTAATTTTGGTGGCTTTACTGCTCATAGCCATCTCCATTGGCTCAACCACGGTTTGAGCTGATGACGATGATAAGAGGATTCCAAAACCTATTGGAAACGACGGTGACGATAAAAAGACTCCAGCACCAATTGGAGGCGATGACGATGGCGATGATGACGACGATAAAAAGACTCCAGCACCAATTGGAGGTGATGACGACAAGGGAGATGATGACGATGGCGATGATGACGACGATAAAAAGAATCCAACACCGACGCCTGCTCCTAAGACACAAGAACCTGAGAAGCCCAAGACTCCAGAACCCGCACCCAAGCCTAAACCGGTCGAGGAAGATGAAACTAACTATGATGAATTGAGACCCGAACCACAAACAAGATGTGAACGAGCTTTTTATGAATCAAAATGGCATCGCAACTACAAAACGCTCACTTGCCCAAAGGAGTGCCCAGAGATGAAGCCAAAGAAGAACAAGAAAGGACAAGGATGTCATGTTAATTGTGGTAGCAAGTGTTAAGCTACATGCAAATGTAAGCATGCTAACTTCACGACGAAATTTTTCATTAAATAGATACACTTTTTATACTAATCTCTTTTTGAAATCCAATAATATTTACAGGGAGGAGACCAAAATGTAACGACTATGGCTCACTATGCTATGATCCAAGGTTCGTTGGCGGTGATGGAGTTATGTTCTGCTTACATGGTGGTAAAGGATGTGATTTTGCTCTAGTCTCAGACACCAACATCTAAATCAACGGTCACTTCATTGGAAGCCAACCCAATGGAAGGAAGCGTGACTACACATGGGTCCAAGCAGTGTCGATCATGTTTGACACTCAAAAACTAGTTATTTCAGCCAAGAAAGTGGTACAATGGGACGACTCCGTTAACGTACTTCTTGTAAAATGGAACGGTGAAGAAATTTTCGTCTCATTTGATGGAGACTCTGAATGGAAAACGAACAATAGAGTTAGCCAAGTGGTGATTGAAAGAATCGATGATGTTAACACAATTAAAGTGACTGTTGGTGGATTGGTTGAGATTAACATGAAAGCAGTCCCCGTGACTAAGGCAGATGATAAAGCACACAACTAGCAGTTACCATCTGATGATGCTTTTGCCCACTTTGAGCTACAATTTAAGTTCACGAATCTTTAAGACGAGGTTGGGGGTATTCTAGGGAAAACATACCAGCCTAGATATGTTAGTCCGGCTAAAAGAGGGATAACTATGCCCATACTGGGTGGCGAAGATAAATATGAAACTTCATCCATAACTTAAACTATTTGCAAAAAATGTAAATTTCAGACTGCAGTCACAACTACATCTAACGTTGTTGGTTTATCTTAATTCTGATAAAGCTATCGACATTGGTTTAGTTCAATACTAACCACTTCTTGTAATATTATATTTCATGGTTTTTGGCATTTCACTGCTCTGATATGTATGTATCAGCTCTAATAAATCGTTTTCAAAGTAGACATCTAAATACTCTAATTTCAAGTGTGAAATCCAATTTCTAGTGTCTACTATCTTAAAGGGTGTGCATTTTGTGCGTTAAAATTTGGATTAAGATCGTATTTAGGCAAGGGATATTGACACTGGTTGAGACTTATGATAGATTTATTGACTGTGTATATTTAGGCCACACAGTGACACAGTAAAAATACCAAGCAGTCCAGAAAACCATATTAGTGTTGGGATTAATCAAATTAATCTTTAAACATACGAATTAACAACCTGTTACTTTGTAGTGTTAAGGCTACAAGTCGACAGAAGGGAGAACAAAACTGGCTGCAAACATCAGAATGAAAAGAAGACCCAGAAACATTCATGAAACCTATAACAGGTACAATGGTTTGGGCCGCAGGCCAACAAACCCTAGATAGATTAGAAAGATATGGGACAGTTACATATTCAATAGATGTGTCGTATGGTTATTAAACCATCACAACGCTTCACAACATACCGTTTCATTCATTATAAATAGTGTAGGATTAAGGTTCAACCCCCAAATCTTTTGTTCTTATATTCATTATGATGCAATGACGTTCATGATCTTGATTTGATCAATTTCGATCCTGGAAATCACACGATTAAAGGCCTGTCAACATTGGTATCAGAGCGAAGGGATCAAGCAACTCCAAAATCATGGAGTCATCATCAAGAAAATCATACATTGGATAAAAAGACAGCGGATACAGAAGGCAAAAAGAGGCAAAATCATATTCGAGAAGAAAGAAGAAAACATGGCTGTTTTGTTGCAAAATAAGGAAGAACACATCCTGTGTTCATAATAAATCGAGAAGATGAGACACAATTCGGGAAGAACAGAAGGAAGAAAGAAGAATTATTGCGAAAGAAGAAAATAACACATTATGTGTTCAATAGGAAATCGAGAAGAAAAGAAACCATGGTTCGTGAAGAACCCTAGCACCATGATGGTAGTCAAGATT
Organism: Glebionis coronaria; assembly: GCA_025667525.1. NCBI lineage: Eukaryota > Viridiplantae > Streptophyta > Magnoliopsida > Asterales > Asteraceae > Glebionis > Glebionis coronaria. The sequence continues at coordinate 46,327,511 of CM046877.1, forward strand.
ATGATGTCGCAATGATGCTCAGAAGATGATAAAACTTTTACAGCAAAACATCAAAAGGCCATGAAGAAATCAAAACGGATACAAAACAAGAAGATTGGAAGAACACAAAGATTAATTAGATTAAGGGGGAATGTTGGGATTAATCAAATTAATGTTTAAACATACGAATTAACAACTCGTTACTATGTAGTGTTAAGGCTACAAGTCGACAGAAGGGAGAACAAAACAGGCTGCAAACATCAGAAGGAAAATAAGGCCCAGAAACATTCATGAAGCCTGTAACCGACATAATGGTTTGAGCCGCAGGCCAACAAACCCTAGATAGATTATAAAGATATGTACGGTTATATATTAAACAGATGTGTCGTATGGTTATTCAACCATCACAACGCTTCACAACATACCGTTTCATTCATTATAAATAGTGTAGGATTCTTGTAGTTCAATTCAACCTTATATGACTTATATTATCAGATTATTAGTTAAGGTTCAACCCCCAAATCTTTTGTTCTTATTTTTATTATGATGCGATGATGTTCATGATGTTGCTTTGATCAATTTCGATCCTGGAAATCACACGATTAAAGGCCTGTCAACAATCAGTGAGGCAATTTTGAAGGTTTTAAACGTATCATGTGAGATGATATCTTTTGAAGAAGGTTTTATGTGATAACCCGAACCCGAGGTCATTTATTTAATATTATATAATATTATTTTACGAATGATTTTGAAAATTTTAATGAGTTGAATGATATGACGATTGATGGTTTTATTTAGAACCGGCGTTGGAGGTTTTATTTTTATCTTTTTACTAATAGCGAGGATTATTAGTGACCACGATATCGACGCATGCCCGAGATTTTATGTTTTATCATTTGTTGTCTCAATGTTTATATTTTTAACGTTTTTATTTTAAGTTCGTATTAAGTCGAACCGGGATCATATTATCATCACATTTTGAGTGTGTTTTAACTTTTGAAAAGTATTTTTACGAAACCCGAGCCTCGTAAATATTTTCAAAATTGACAATTTACATTTTCAACCTTGTAAACTATTTAATTGCATTTTGGACCAAAACTATTACAAATTGGCAAAATCTACCCACCACCACTATAAATAATTTTCCCACTATAACAAAACACATACAAATGTGTGAAAATGAAATTCATCTCTCTCTCTATTCTCTCTAGCAAAACCGTACACTCCCTAACCAAAATCATTTGATTTTGAAAAATTTACTTTGAATCCATAAAAACTAATCAATATCCTATGTTGCAAATTTGATGGTGATCATTTTGGTGTGATTTTAACAACATGCAAGAACTTTTAATTTTTGATGATGATCCATAGAGGTTTGATCTAATTTCTTATGATATAGTTCTTGTTAGTGTTGTTTTATATATATTTTAATTATTACATGTTTGAAATTTTGAGTGAGTAAATTTTTGTATGATCATTCAAGGGTGTTATGGGTTAGATGATATGTTTGTGATGATATTAGGATGATTTTAGACATATGAGATTGATTAAAATTGGATGAAAAATTGATTTAGCATGACTTTTTAAAAGACAATTTAGATCAGTAGGTTCAAGCCTAATTTTGGGTACCTTACTGTTTGAAAATGGTTTAACTAATAGCATAGGGTTGTAGAGAATTCTTTTAGCTTCGATTTGATATAAGGTAGAACTTCTAGCTCCAAACGAGTGCGAAGTTATGATGTTTTGATTATTCGTGTACCGGGAGACGAGTATCGACACAATCCGAAGTTGTTGTCGATATTTTGATCGAATCTCGGGGACTACAGAATGAGTTGTAAAAATGGTCAAGTTCTGATGTTTGGTTCTAAACTAAGGGTTGTGAGTCTATTTTCAAACTCAAGTGTCGGATTTGTAAAAGAGATTGTTTAGAATGGTCAAAATGGTTGTATTAGTCGGTGACGTAAAACAGTCCGGTTTGTGTAGTTCAAAGATGTGTCGGGCAGGAAACTTTATAAGTAAAATCTTTTGATGGGATTTTAACAGATCTTTCTATATATAGTAAGTGACATCTCTGATTAGTATCATAAGTATTTGATGTGTTTAAGTGGGGTAAATGAGCTCGTACATTTGGTGTGTACTGGCAGATTTTTATCGAAAGGATTGACTAATAAAGTAAACATATAGAAGGAAGTAATAGGTCACTTGTATTGTTTTCATTTTGGGTGGGTTGTGATTTTATTATTTTGAGTTTGATGTTACTAAGTATGGATTTTATTCGAGTTATTATTAATGAACGCACCTTATTTGATAGGTTGTGGTTTTTGTGTTTATCGGGCATCAACTATCGTCGAAGGTCGTCTTGCTACTGCTATTACTCAAGGTGAGTCTATAGCCTCGCTTTTGTAATTGTGTCTAATGATTTTAAAACCCGCGAGGGGGATACATGCTATTTGAAAGTAAAATGAACACAAGTCATGATTGATTGTTTGGACCCGAATGTTGCCATGTTGCCTTTGTTGTTTAGAATTATATAAGTACCTAAATTGCAAAAGTCCCTAAATTCATGAGCCGTTAACTATCTTCTGACTTGATGTTGTGAGTTGGGAATATCCGCTTGTTCTAATAATAGTACTATTGGGCTGACGACCCTATCCGAGACCAGGGCTTTACGTTGAGTAACCTCTGGGAAGGATAAGTTTACGAGAATGAGAATGTGGTATTTTTGCAATTGATACCCTAGTAGGGGCACTGGAATTCATCTAGTCATGACGGCTTTAGGCGTGGGTGACTAAGTTAAGGGGTCGGTGTCATGAGCTTAATACAATTTTATAGCTATTGCTATATGCCTGAATGCCTGACTAATAGATTGTGTGCATGACAATTCTATTAAATGATCTTGATTGATTTTTCTCTTGTTTTCAAATGATGATTTGGAAAACCTATAGACTCGCTCAACCGTTGTGTTGATGATTTTAAGCATGTATTTCAGGTGATTGAAGTGGATTGCTGATGGAGCTTGCTGTAGAAGGATTGCAGATTGCTTTTGTGGTGTTTGGGTCTAAAACTAATTTATTTCCCTTTTGTCATAAAAATAATAATGTACGGCCATGTACTTTGGTAAATTGTTTGTTAATTGGATGAAATCTTTGGGGGACCAAAATGTGACTATGATATTTCTAAAATTGTTTTACTTGGGATCGGAAGTTTTAGACAATGGTTAAATTATATCCTTTTATACTTCAAATGTATCATTTTAAGATTGTTTAAAGTGTTTTGTGTAATGATGTTTGAGTTTAGCACCCAAATATGTATTTCCGGTGCTCAATGTAATTTGGGGGTGTTAAAGATTGGTAATCATAGCTTTTTAGTTATAGCGAATTAGGTTTATTTTTGAAAAATGTCCTAAACTATAACTTTGGTGTCGAAATTATTTTACAAAAGCACTCAACTTCTCCGCAAGGCTCTAGTAAGATTATTTGTTTTGTATTTTTTTTATAGTTAGATGTATCCTTTAAAATTGAAATGATTTTTAAAGTATTTATTAAGTAAATACTATGATGATGTATTGATGATGTATTGATGTTGTTGAAAGTACGTTGAGTAATTCTTATCGTAATTTTTTTATGTAATGCATATGCATATAATTTTAAATAATGACCTTATATACGGCCGAGGGTCTATAATAGTAGACCAGATGATGAGCGATTTTACAACTGATTTCTTACGACTTGTATCGGGTATGAGGATGTTTGATTAGTTGATGTATGATAGATATGTGGTTGAAAACAGGTGTGATTAGAAGGTTGATGTGAAAGAAAAGTTGTTTTAAAGGTTGTATCTGGTATGTGGAGAATTGAGTTTGTTAGGACTTGGAAGATGGATGAGATTGCTAGTCTTGGGTTGATTGTGATGAATTTGTGTGTTTGAATTGAAAGGTTTAAAGAGAAGTAGGTAAGTTTTGAAAGGATGAGTGAGTGGGAGTCTCATGTGAGATCAGTTCTGAGTAGAGTTGGGAAGTTTAGGAATGTTGAAAGTCGTACTGAGACTTTCCTTGTGATTAATCTGCCGTGTAGGAGTGAGTATTTGGATTTTGAGAGTGAGCTGCAATCATGTTAGGGATTCAACTTTGAAGTGCGAACGGGTAAATAGACGAGTGTGATGAAGCTGACAGCAATATTAAGGAGGATGAGGAACTGGTGTCTAAGGAACTAATCGCGTAATGATTTCTTTGTATCTTGCTTTCTTTTTGTGATCGAACTTATTTAATCCTTGTGTCGTAGCATTGTGATGGAACTTATTATCCTTTAAGTTTTTTCGGTAGATGGTTGTAATGACAGACACTGCCACTATCCTGTTGAATCCTCAACGCAATCTGAATTACCTTCATGATCTATGATGTGCCTTTATTAACTCTTTTGGGTTTGGTTGATGAACCATTGTAGCTTGTGTTGTTCGTACATGTAGTATCCATTAGATGTCCTGATAAAGAATTCCTTCTTTTATCTTGATATGTATACTTATCATGTTTCTTTCTTCTGTGATGATGGAAGAAGGAGTAAGGGAAGCATATTTCTGTCATTAGTAGATCGCTAAGTGACTAAGTTTCTTGAAATATGTCGCCAAAACTAACAATTGCTACTGTTAACACCATGATCGAACAAGTTATTGCTAGAGCACATGAAGCTGATCGTGCTGCAAGGAATCAAGATGCTGGAGTTAGTTGTGCTGGAGATAATGGTGTTGCAGTTGATGCTGCTAAGGATAATGATGATGCTGCTGAAAATAATGATGATGTTGCTGAAAATAATGATGATGTTGCTGAAAATAATGATGATGCTGCTGAACATAATGATGATGCTGCTGATCCAGATGATAGTGTTGCTGCTGTTCTGCAACTTCGAAAGAATATATATATGTTAGGATTTGTTGTGGTTAATGGTAAGACATGGACCGGGATGAGAGGACTATTGACTGCTAGGTTTTGTCCTGAGTAGGAACTAGGATAGTTGGAATCTGAATTAAGGCACTTAGTACTGAGGAACGATGTTATTACTGCTTACTGGGAAACTTTCTGAGCCATATTTGCTATGTCCTGATACTTTTGTGAATGACTGTAAGGTAAGGAAGCAATACATTAGAGGATTGTCTAGTGATATTGATGAGACTGCAATTATACATAGTCTCATCGTCCAAATCGGGCTTAAAATGCTAAAAATATCATCAAAATACCCAAATATATGCTTGTGTTTGTTCATTGTGTATTTTAGGTACGGATATCGTGAATTCACCAAAAGATCACAAGAATGAAGCAAAAACGAACACGGGAAACGAAGCCGCACAAAGAACCGGACCCGAATCATGATTTTCCTATCAAGTCCTTGAAGTTTGAATATTTGGCAAGATTGGTCCCTCAACTTTTCAAGACTTGACAATTTATACCCTTGAAAAACTCATTTATTGCATTTGGGTCCCTAAATTATCAAGACAATACAAGTTTAGTCCTTGGAATATGAAGAAATTACAAGAAAACCCCTTGGTTCATGTTTAAGAAACCTTTTGTGGCCAAAGTGCAAAAATAAAAACTTGCTTACAAAGGATTATTCAGCCGAAGTGACAATAGTTTAGGAACCAAAGGACCAAAATGGACCAGACAATAAACTTCTCCACAACCAACCCACGCCTGCTACCTCACCTTTGACCTTTGACCACCCAATCACATTGCACCCCTCTTCCACGTATGAACCCACTCACCCCAGTTTATTAAAACCAATATTTAAACTTTGTTTAAATCAAAAAACATGGGAAACATATTAACTAATCACCAAACAGATTTAACCACCCCTTAATCCCCAACCAAGAACCATAAACCCTAATCCTAAATCACGACCAAAACAAAGGGGTTTAAATCCATCCTTTCCAGATCAGTGATTAAGAGTCCCCTAATCCTAACTCAACCCTCAAAACCTTTCCCAACATCACCACATGGGCAGTGGGGACCATCCCCTGCCCCGTCCCTTTCTCCCCAAAACCCTATACCAAACAAGATCAATGGTTCTCAACTAAACTTGTTCCCAAAGGCTTATTTAACGTTCTATATCACATCAAGACAGCCTGCTACATCAAGGACATCACATGAGTGCCTAGAAGACCAAAAACTCAAATTCATCAAAGGGCAAAACTGGAAAAGCTAGCATTAGGTTTTCAGCTATTGTATTTTTTATTAATAGTTCTAGAATACTCCAACCAGTAGTATAAATGAGGTGGATTGTACCTCATTTGGTTTTGTTCCAACACTTTGTAATATTTTTAAATTTTTATGAATATTTAGAGTTTAAATTTTATAAAACTTGCAAGTGTTGTGTTCCATCCTTTTAATGTTTTTTATAGTATAATCTTTACCTTTATGCAAGTTATTTTAGAATTCATCAAAATATTTTCTTGTACCAAAAATTTGGCAGATTATTGTTTTGAGAACCTTTGGTTTATAGGACATTTGTACAAAAGATTTGACGAATCCTTTGTATAAACTGAGTATAAGCTAAAGTTTTTAATTGTTTGGTTATTGTTGGTTTCACAAGGTTTCATCAAAGATTTATTTTGAAGAAAAATCCATTTTCATTTTTTTGTTATCCAAATCAGCTTACCAAAGGAGCTCTGAATTTAAGCTGACTGACAATCAGTTTAAACTCAAGCTCTTTGATGAGTTTGTTCTTGTTTTAGTTCTTGTGTTTGTTCCATTTGTGCAGGAGTGAGAAATCAGGAAGACCATTTCATCATTCCATTTTTCATTGAAGATATTTTAGGCTTGGGTCCATTGTGGATTCGATCATCAGCCTTCTCTACTGGTTCATAAGATCACCTAAGCTCCTAAGCCAAACCCTTGGAAGGCATTCAGCCAGGTATGGGCTTTGAACCCCATTGGTGTAGTTTTTGAAGTTTTCGTATGATTTTGAATGAATTTGTATGAACCTATTCTTATGTTGTTTATTTTTGTTTGATTATGCTTTTTTGTGCCTTTTATGCATGTTAGAGTATTAATTAATTAGTTTGGTTAGGATTTAAAAGCTTTTGGTTTGAAATTTTGATTTTCAGAAAAGTTAAGTGTTGGAAATACGTTTTTCCAAAGAAAGTCTCGGTCACATCATTATTAGCATAGATCACGAGCTATAGAATATTTAGAACTTTGTAACTTGGAGCGACCTCCCTTAGGGGGAGATTGTTGGAAATACGTTTTACGTATTAATGAAGGATCGGTCGCTCCAACGATATATTAATGTATTAGGCTCGTGATCCAAGTATAGCCCATATAGCCCACATGTAGGGTGGGCTATATATACCCCTCCTAGCATGTTAGGAGGGGTGGTTCTTTTCATTTCACAACTTTTCATTTAATCAAATAACCCCTTTTCTCTCTACTTTTCTTTTCTCTCCTTTCTCTCTCTATACCTCATCTCCTTCTTCCCCATTTCCACCATCTAATCAATAGATCAATCCATTAATTACCAAATCCTTAGATATCGTAGACCTACAATTGGTATCAAGAGCCAAGGGGTGATTTAAGGTAAGGATTAGTGTTGTTTTTTTAGTTTTTGAATGTATTAGTGATTTGTAGGAAAATCAACCTTGAATCTTATAATTTTTAGTGTTTTTGTTGTTGGGATTAGTTGATAAGTATTGGGTTTAGCTTATTTTGGTAGAAATCATAAAACTTTTTGTGGTTTTTGATCAAAAAAATCGAGTTTTGTCTCATTTAAAGAACTCGTCCCTGGTCTCGAAGTGTATTTTCCAGATTTATTCCGAATAGTTGGGGTTATTCCGAGTAGGGGTTATTCCGAGTAGGGGTTATTCCGAGTAGGGTATTCCGAGTAGGGGTTATTCCGAGTTGGGGTTATTCCGAATAGTTGGGGTTATTCCGAATAGTTGGGGTTATTCCGAGTAGGGGTTATTCCGAGTAGGGGTTATTTCGAGTAGGGGTTATTCCGAGTAGGGGTTATTCCGAGTAGGGGTTATTTCGAGTAGGGGTTATTCCGAGTTGGGGTTATTCCGAATAGTTGGGGTTATTCCGAATAGTTGGGGTTATTCTGAGTAGGGGTTATTCCGAGTAGGGGTTATTCCGAGTAGGGTATTCCGAGTAGGGGTTATTCCGAGTTGGGGTTATTCCGAATAGTTGGGGTTATTCCGAATAGTTGGGGTTATTCCGAGTAGGGGTTATTCCGAGTAGGGGTTATTCCGAGTAGGGGTTATTCCGAGTAGGGGTTATTCCGAATAGTTGGGGTTATTCCGAATAGTTGGGGTTATTCCGAATAGTTGGGGTTATTCCGAGTAGGGGTTATTCCGAGTAGGGGTTATTCCGAGTAGGGGTTATTCCGAGTAGGGGTTATTCCGAGTTGGGGTTATTCCGAATAGTTGGGGTTATTCCGAATAGTTGGGGTTATTCCGAATAGTTGGGGTTATTCCGAATAGTAGGGGTTATTCCGAGTAGGGGTTATTCCGAGTAGGGGTTATTCCGAGTAGGGGTTATTCCGAGTAGGGGTTATTCCGAGTAGGGGTTATTCCGAATAGTTGGGGTTATTCCGAATAGTTGGGGTTATTCCGAATAGTTGGGGTTATTCCGAGTAGGGGTTATTCCGAGTAGGGGTTATTCCGAATAAGCAAGATTATTCTGGATAAGCAAGTTATTCTGAATCAAGGTAGATATTCCAACCAAGGTCTTTTTCACATTAAGTCGGGACAAAGTGACGAGTCAACGTGACGGGATTTATTTTTAGCGACTACGGATTTTTTATCGGGTTTAATTCATAATCGTTTGAGCCAACAACAATTATTTAGCCGAGTCGAATTGTAAAAACCCGAAAACAACAAAGAGAAAGTGGTATAAATTCATTTCAAATGCTTCAATATCATCTAGTTACTCTTTCTCGGCTTCAAGGTGGGAGCGAATTTGTGACCATCTTTGGACAAGATCGTCATATATTCATCGATTCAATATTCACCACTTTGACCCAACTCGCCGAGCAACTCAACAATGAAAACTTCAATCACTCTGCATCGGCACTTGCATTTAAGACTCTTGTGACCCAACTCACGCCTTTTCTCCAATTTAATATCATCAAGTCTGAAAGTTCAGTGATTTGCCAGTCATTTCTTCGAGATACACATACCGAGCTTCGAGTTTTCCGTGATACAATTTTGAAACTCATGACATCGGTCTCGTCTTCGATTTATGAAAGATCTCGACTTCAGCAAGGGTATGATAATGGAGTGCAAGACTCTTCGATGCAAGAGGAAACTGGTCATACGGTTGAAAACTTGGAGCCTAACGATGCCAAGAGCACGGAATCAGGAGGACAACATGATATCAGTGGCACGTCAGGGAATGTTCACGAGATTTCTCTTGATGACACCCTACCCATTTATGACGCAGAGCCTGCAAACATGGTAGAATGTAATGTTGTTTATGATGCATATGCTGATGACATGCCGCATATTGAGCATTCTGAACCTAATTATGACAAACATGGGATGGAAAAGAGTGATAGAAATACCACTTCTGATTCATTCGATGTGAGTCATAATGGGGGAGAAAGTGTTCAAAATGCTAAACATCATGATAATTGTCTTATAACTGCTTCATTGACTGCTTCTGATTCCAAGATTAGAGAGCTCGAAACAATTGTAGCTCAAAAATCAAAAGATCTTAAGGATGCCAAACTTGAATTTTCTAAGAAAACGGACAAATTTGAAACATATTTTGAAAAACTTGAAAAGTCAAACGTTGTTCTTGAAAGAAAATTGGATCAAAAAGTTTTAGATTCTAAAGCTGAAAAGGATAATCTTTTGAAACAAATTCAGTTACTAGAGTCTAAATTGGCATCCCAAGATAGATTGCTCAAAGAAAATGAAACGTTAAAAGCCCAAGTTCAGGAAAAGGTGTTTGCTATAGCTGCGTTGAAAAACGAGTTAAGGAAAAATAGAGGACCTAGTGTGGACACTAAGCTTGAAAAACCATCAATCTTGGGGAAACCGCCTACAAATCAGTTCGTCAGACAACCGATTGTCAGACAACCTACTGCATTTAGATCCGAGCGACCACAATCCTCGAGACCGCGGTTTGCCTCCCAAGTTGATTTGGGTCATATTTCTAGAACAGTCACTCCACCAACTAGGCCTAATGTGACTAAATCAGTTTTAGCAAGACCTCATCACATGATTGCCCCTAGTTTCTCTAAGAAAAGTTCAATGAACACGTCTAGAACTAGTTCAACTGATGTGCGCCATGATTTTGGTCAAAGGGAAGCTATTCAAAAGACACATGTAAGAGATGGCAATGTCCAACCTAGTCAGATGCCTTCTATATTACCCAACACTGCTAACCATAGCATGACGTCTCCTAGGAGCATCGATTAATCATCTAGGAATTACTCGGACATTAAATATGCTACTTGTAAAACATGTAGAAAATGTGTCTTTACGGCAAATCATGACTCTTGTATCAAAAAATTGCTTAATGAGGTGAACTCTCGTGCTAGACTTAAATCCCAGTGGGTCGCTAAAATCAAACCCATTGGTAAAATGTGGCGCCCCACTTGTAGAACTTTCACTCTTGTAGGAAACGAGTGCCCTTTAACTAGGATAGTCTCCGTTTCTTCTAAGACTACTAGGGAGGAAATTGATAAAGATGATACTTCACTTAAGCCTAAACTTAAGATTTTCTATAAAAGGAAACGTTTGCCAGCTAAGATAAGTGAATCATCTACTCAGGTCGCCTCTGACACAAGTAAAGCCAACTGTGAACCCCCACGTGCTTCAAAAATAGATATCTCTAACCCATGCAAAAGTATACAAGCTCCTAATGAGAATGCAGGTACCAAAGTTGATGTTCCAAAAGAACGAAGCGGTCCAATCGTTGTATACCGTTCAACTAAGGACACTCTTAGAGTTTGGTTGCTGAAGAAGCAAATATCAGAGAAACAAATGTCTCAGGGGATTCATGGTTAAGCTGCAAACAAGGACTTACAGTCACATAACAGACTGTAACTCGATCTCAAAAGACAGGAAAGTTTATCGCCGATGATAAACTTATCCTTATAACGAGAAATTAATTTTTCTCGGGCATGAGCTTATATCAAAAACATTCCAAGTTTTTAAGCTCATGCACTATGACTTACAGTTAAATGTCAGATTGTAACTCGAACTTAAAATAAAGGAAAGATTATCTTTTATGATAACTTATCCTCTTAACGAGAAATTCACCTTTCTCGGTCATGAGCTTGTATTAAAACATTTGAAGTTTTAAGCTCAGAAAGGAAAGTGTATCTTTTAAATAAGAGAACTTTTCCTCATAACGAGAAATTAACCTTTCTCGGTCATGAGCTTTCTGTTAAAAAAATCAAAGTTTTCAAGCTCATGAAAACGACTTCTAAGTAAATGTCAGCTTAGGACTCGTCCTTCAGATAAAAAGAAAGTTTATCGCCGATGATAACTTATCCTTACAACGAGAAGTTTACAACTTCTCGGACTTGATCTTTCCCAAGATATTCCAAATCTTAAGCTCAAGTAATTGGTTTTCAAAACTTTGAACATAATTTTTCAAGAATTTCTCAAAAGGTTTTTCTAAATCTTTCAAAATTGTGTGTTCAAAAATGTTTTGATAAAACGAGCATGTCTTCTGGAATCGATAATATTTACGAACCTAGAAATGTCATTCAATAATGACACGGGGTTGTAAATAAAGTTCGAGCAGAAGTTTAAAACATTTAAAACATGCTCCATATGGTTTGCTATTATTTTTGATAGTAACCCGCTTTTCACATTGAAGTCAAGCATTTCACCGGAATTCTTTGACTCCAAAATCCGAAGTTATCATCTCCACTAACCGTAGCAACTTACCATTGATATCTACATACTCGACGATGCGACTACTCAAACGATGACTACAGCTCTTTCAATAGAACACGGGTCAACAATTGAGGGGGAGCAATTGTCCAGCATTCAGAATCCTTGATGCCGAGAGTGCCAAGTTCACATATTGGTGTCAAGACAACGATATCAATCATACACATGGAGTCAAGAGATAACTTCAGACGTGACGAGGTGACCAACATTTGTGAACAAGAACCATGTGAATCTTTCATATGATGTTCTCCATCATTCAGGTCCAACCTCGTAAATTACTAATCTTGTGAATACATTATCATATATGATCTTTGCACGTGATAAATACCTTACACTTGTGTTTAAAAGGTATTTAATTTACGTTTCAAGTACACCCTCATTAATTTGAGGGGGAGCTTGTGTAATTAATGAAGATAATTGGATTTGCATTTTTCCTCCCAAATTTTCTTAAAATGCTATTAAATCAATTGATATTAAAAACATCGATTGGGTTAATATTTTTAATATGGGGGAGAAAATGTGATTTAATATGGGAAATGATTAATCACAAATGGTTTGACTTAACGTGTTAGCTCATCCCGACATGTGCGAAATGTTTTCGAATATCGTAGCATATGTTAAGGGGGAGCAAAATGGATTTGCACTTCAAAATGGATTTCATGGTGACATACACTTACCCAAAACATCTCTATTCACGACGATGAAGATTGTGGTGACATAAGGATGGTAGGATAGGTTAAAGTCCAATGATTTCTCTAGAACCGGAGGAATCTTCCCAAGGACATTCCATAGCTAGAAATAGTAGTCCTTAGGAAAGATGGAGAAAGATTGTGAACGTAGCTGAATGACGACCAAGTACTTAAGTTAGCACTGGAACAATCACAACAAGATGCTAGTGATGACGTATTGGTAAGCATTGAAGGGGTTGAAGAATGAAAAAGAATTGTAAAGATAAAGGGTGTAAAGAAAGAAGCCCTCCTTACAACCTTAGGCAGAAACCGGGTCAATTCATATGCTATTGAGATCATTTATGATTCTCGATATTGAAGATAGACATCATGTACCCAGTGATGCAAGGCACAACCCATCCCAGCTAACTCAGATATATCTCAAAAGATATTTGTTTTAATCACACGGAGACAACACGTTATCTATTGATTTATTCACTCCGAATAAATTGGTATTGAAAAGGTGGCACTCCTCTCCAGCCTCCGATCACTAGAATCCAAAATGCACGATCGAGTCTAGAGCCATTTGAGATCATCAAATATCTCATTAGGACACACTTTCATATTTACTTGCTTCTTCACACACTGTGAAAAGTAAGAAAGTTCTTAAGAGTCCTACGCAAAATCTTCATGATCTTGCCTGAACATCCGAGTAATACGAAAGTATTTACAATGAAGATGGAAATCCTTCTTGAGCGAACGTCAAAAAGCTCATGGTAGGTGCTTGTGCGATTCTTTATGAATCAAACTTGTGATAACTGGAAAGCAACAGTGGTTTAAACTCTTAAATGAATTTAAACACGTTCCAGGCCTCTACGCAATATCTTAGTGATCTTGCCAGAACATTCAGAGTAATACTATTAAGTATTTACAGTGACGAATGGAAATCCTTCTAGTGTTAACATCAAACAGCACTTGGTAGGTAACTTGCAAGATTCTATATGAATCAAGCTAGTGACAACTGGAAAGCAACGATGGTGCGGTTCTTAATTGAACTTCACTTGTTCCAGGAACATGAATTGACGGCTTCAAATCATGCGGATAATATTATCCAAATGATTCACTCTTTACGTTCGCAGTCAGCTTTGGACGGTCGAGTAAAGAGAACGGGTTTACCCGCGAAATCTTGTCAAGGAGGTTCTTTATTGAAACTACCTGCCACAAGTACGATATTTAATATCGTCCAACGGTCTTCACCGACCGGAGGTAAAATGCTACCGAATTAGAATGAAATGTTCAAGGCCATTTCATCCGTGTATATGGTTTGTTGCTAACTGTCTTATGCAGCATAACAAGAAGGTGGCATTGCGGTGTATAATCCAGAAGAAGTCGTCACCACATGCTTATACTACATACACTTAGTACTTCAACAAATTCAAGAAAGTCTGAAGGTCAAGTCTTCCGCTGTATCAAACTCTGAAGCTTTCAAGAATTTAAAGGTATAAGTATGAGGAACATGAAGTCACGAAGAGGCGAATTTCACAAGTGATGGATGCACAAGGTCAAGGCAAGGAAACATGCTCAAGACTAAAGTCAAAGATCACATCAAGCATATTTACAAGAACAAGATCGAAGACTCAAGCATAGTATGCTAGGTTTAAGATTTTTGTAAAATGGTATGACCTCCCTTAAGGGGAGATTGTTGGAAATACGTTTTTCCAAAGAAAGTCTCGGTCACATCATTATTAGCATAGATCACGAGCTATAGAATATTTAGAACTTTGTAACTTGGAGCGACCTCCCTTAGGGGGAGATTGTTGGAAATACGTTTTACGTATTTATGAAGGATCGGTCGCTCCAACGATATATTAATGTATTAGGCTCGTGATCCAAGTATAGCCCATATAGCCCACATGTAGGGTGGGCTATATATACCCCTCCTAGCATGTTAGGAGGGGTGGTTCTTTTCATTTCACAACTTTTCATTTAATCAAATAACACTTTCTCTCTCTACTTTTCTTTTCTCTCCTTTCTCTCTCTATACCTCATCTCCTTCTTCCCCATTTCCACCATCTAATCAATAGATCAATCCATTAATTACCAAATCCTAAGATATCGTAGACCTTCATTAAGGGATGTTTGGGATTAGGGTTTAAGCTTAAGGTCTGACATGCTTTTGGCTTAAAACTGCTTAGACACACCTTGTTTGTTGGTTTGGGTAGTTATCAGTAAGTATAAGTTCAAGATTGATAGGTTTTAAAGTTTGGCAAGTTCATTTCTTGGTAAAACTAGCTCATAAATCAATTACTCTCATTTTGTCTTGTTTAGTGTAAAATTTTCCTTGGAATCTTGAAGATTGTTAGATATGGTGTATATCTAGGTTATAGAACTGGTTTGGTATAAATTGTGAGTGAATTAGGTGAGTTTTGGTCAATCAAAACTCACCAAATTGCACATTAGATCAGCAAATCCATCTGGCCCATCTTTCTGATATACAGTAACTGTTTTGTGCTTGGTGTGTTAAATTTTTGTGTTGGAGATGTTGTTTTTATTGCATTTCTAGACTCCCTACACTCCACTGAGTGTAGGGGTGCCCAATTGTCCAAAAGAAACCAAGCAATACACAAGTTATAAGCTTAAAAGTGCCCAGATACGTTTTTATTGAAGTCAGTGGGAACTCAGTTCTCCCTGCTAGTTGTAAAGTTAGCACTGCTTAGCTAACAGACAAAAAGCCCTAGAGGTCACTATCAGACTTTTAAAATTTTGTCTTTAGTGGACCTTTTTAATAATTTTTAGCTGATTTTAATTTTGTTATTTTTCTTATTTTATTTCTGATTTTTCCATCAAGTTTATTTTTCTGTTACTGTTAATTTCTATTTTTTAGATTAAATGGCATTTTTAATTAATTTTTAATTATCTGTTTTTGTCTTTTAGTGCAAAAATTTATTATTTTTCAGTTTTAAAAATTTTCCGAGATTAAGAAAAAGATTTTAAGATTTTTAGTTTGAAAATATTTTACTGTTCACTTTTTAAAGTAATTTTTAGATTTAATTTAAGTTAATTAGGGTTTAATTTTAATTTGTTTTGTCATTTAGTGTAAAAAATTATTGTTTTCAACTTTTAAAATTTTTCTAATGTTTGGTAATATAATTTAGGATTTTTGAATTATTCAAATTATTTTTAGCATTATTTTAATATTTTTAATCAATATTTTAGTTTAAAAATAGTTTTTATTGTTTTAAAAATAGAAAAATAGTCTTTAAAATTGAGGAAAAATACTTTTTAGTCGTTAAATAATATAAGTGATTTATTAGATTAAAAAAAATAATATTTTGGGCATTTTCTTAATTATATTTAATTTTAGGGCTTTAATTAGAATTTAAAATTGAATATTTAATTAATAAAAGGTTTTAAAATTTATTTATTGAATTTTTATTCTTATTTATATTATTTTAGACTTAGTTTTCATTTCTAATTAATTTTTAGGTTTTATTTTTAATTTTGTCACGTTTTACGTATTTACGTTCGCGTCTTACGTCAAATCGTCGTAGTGTAATCGTAATTGTAGCTCGTCTTTAATTTTTCTCTCTTAAACCAAAAACGTCACTAATCTAAACTTTGATTTTATATATTGGCACACCTAATTCACACACCTCCTTCGAGAACGAACCCGCATTTATTCGGTTTTACGTTTTTCCTATTGCGTAAGACTTAATACTTGCCGCTCATATGCGTTTTTCCTAAAACGTGTACGATTTACTACCATCAATTTTTGGTGCCGCTGCCGGGAAGGTGTTCTTGAGTTGCCATTATTATTATCATGTTTGTGTGAGTAGTGCTTTTATGCTTTTCAATTTTTGGAAAGCGTAAATATCGCACATACTCATTTTTGTTATTTTTCTCTATTATATTATAGTATCCAAATAAAACGTGTTTAGTTTTCCTAAATTAAACACACAACAATCATTTTACTATATTGTAGATATACCATTATCGTTTTCGTTTTTCTTGTGAATATATTACTATATTGTACTTACGTAGAACAATAAATATACAAGTACTCCAAAAGCGTGAAAACGCAACCTTTATTCGGGATTTCATCACTCGATCATTGTATTCGAATCTAAAGCAAAAGTTTAATGGCAAAATAGATAAATACTTTCGTGAGGCTTAATTTCAATTTACACAAACTATAAGGTGGGTATAAGGCGGTTGTATTTCACGACCTTAGGGAAAAAGGCTCTTAAGTGCTTAGTGCCGCCTCGTTTCCCCCGCTTGCTTGTGCGTGTTTTGAGAAAGAGGGCTAATCGAGGATTTGCCGCCAAGTATTATCTACGTATACTATATTTGCTTGTTTTCAAGATTAAACCCTCTTGAACGTTTTGGTGTTCCACCATCGTTCTAAAGTCATCGAAGACGTTCACTCCACTTGAACGTTTTCATTCTTTAAGGCTCCTTTAATCGAGAAATCGATTCGAGGAGAGATTTGTAGATTTGAGTCTACGTAATACAAGAAAAATCCAAAAAAATTAAAAACAATCAAAAACCAAAAAAATTGAAAAATCGAAAAGCCGCAAAAAGAATCTTATTTGCTACCACCCATTCTACACTTAGTGCATGCGCACTCGATCGAAGGATTATTCTAATTCTAGCGATGCTTCGAATCAACGCAATCGTAATCGAAGGAATCGACGACGTAGACGAGATTTAGAAACCGACGTTCCTAATATCGTTGTTGAAGAAACCTTAGAGGAGATGACCGACAATCGTTCGATGTTGGAATTGCACCAAGCGCCCACCGAGGGTTATGGAGACGCGATCGTAATTCCCACTATCGAAGCGGAGAATTTTGAGATTAAGAGCGGAATTCTTTCGTTTATCCAAGCTACGAAGTTTCGAGGTCGTGAAGCCGATAATCCTCACGACCATATTCGGAATTTTGATCGTCTTTTGGCCACGAGCAAGTTTAAGAACGTCGACACCGATGTCGTCAAGCTTATGCTTTTTCCGTACTCTCTTGATGGTGCCGCCAAGGATTGGTACGAGAAAGAGCCACCTAATTCCATACCTACGTGGAAAGATCTCGTCTCCAAGTTCGTTAATTATTTTTTCCCACCGTCTAAGACGACGTTTTTCAAAAATGAAATTACGAAATTTGAGCAAAAAACGAATGAATCTTTTAGAGACGTGTGGGATCGTTTTAAGGGATTGCTTAGGCAATGTCCTCACCATGGTTTTTCCGAGTTGCACCAAATCGACACGTTTTACAACGGTCTTAGTTTTCAAGAACAAGATTCGTTGAATTCCGCCGCCGGTGGCAACTTTTTGTGTAAAACTCCGAAAGACGCTTTGATGATTATCGAAAATCGATCCAAGGTTTACCAACTCCGCAACACAACGAGTGTTGCCAATGTCGCCAATGTTAGTAGTTCTAATCGCGATATTGAGAGGGTTGATGCGAAATTCGACAAGTTGACGAATGTGTTTACTTCTTTTCTCGTTAAGATGCAAAAGAAAGACGCTCCCGCTACGGTGAAAGCGGTGGAGGTTTCGTGTACTTTTTATGGTGGACCTCATAATTATTACGAGTGTGCGGCTACGGATGGCCAAACGTCGAATGTGAGTGCGTTAAATGGAAACAACAATTTTCAAAATCAAAATAACGCGGGTCCATCACAACAAGGCAATTATAACTAAGGCAACAATTTTTCGAATCAAAATCGTAACAATTTTCAAGGAAATAATCAACAAGGAAATTTTTCGAATCAAAATCAAGGTTATAATCAAGGTCGGAATTTGAATTGGCAAAATCGAGACAATAATCAAAACTCGAATTTTTCAAACAACAACAATCAAGGAAACAATTTTTCAAGTGGGAATCAAAACAATTTTCAAAGAAGTAATCAAAACCAAGGGAACTTTAATTCAAATCAAAATAGTTCGTCAAACGATTTTCATAATTACATGAAAACGAATGAGGCTAATATGAGACGATTAGAGGGAGAAATTGGTACTTTGAAAAATGACTTTTCTAATACTTTGAAACTTCAAAACACGAAGATTGAGCAAGGACAAATTGACATTAAAAAGATGTTTTTGGCCATTATGAACAAGTCCTCGGGTGCTTCATCGAGTTCGTTACCTAGTGACACCGTTGCAAATCCGAAGGAACAATGTAAAGCCGCCTCGTCTCGTGAGAAAGGTCGTATGATTACCCCTAACCTTAAAGGATTTAGAGTTGTTCCTTCTTCTCAACCCCCAACTTCTAAGACGTCTTATTGTTCTAAAATCGATGGGGTGAACGTGGCGACCAAGGAAAAGAGTGCACACCCTCGTGTACCTCAAATTCCATCCACGGTTCAAAAAGAGAGCTTTACCAACCTAACCAAAGTAACCCTTGAAGAAACTTGTGCTTCGATCCTTCTTAAAAAACCCAAAAGGCATATGCCGAGAAAGGAAGAGGATCCGGCCAATTTCTATTACCTTGTGATTTTTATGAGATTGAGGGATGTTTAGCCCTTGCCGATTTAGGTGATAGCATCAATCTCATGCCTCATTCTCTTTGGAAATTGATGAGATTTCCTAATCATACCCCCACAAACATGACAATCGAGCTTGCAAATTGTACACCACTTATACCAATTGGAATAGCCGAGGATGTCTATGTCAAAGTAGGAAAGTTTGTTTTTCCCGCGGATTTCGTTATATCCGATTACGAGTGTGACCCTAAATGTCCCATTATTTTAGGCGGACCATTTTTATCGACGGCTCGAACCGTAATCGACGTCCATGAGGGGAGACTTACTATGAGATATGGGGAGGATAAAATGGACTTTTTTGCGAGTAAATCCCAAGTGTTTAATGACAATGAAAAAACCGAGGTTTCAAAACCTAATGCTTCTAAACCTAATGATTTCAAAATGTTCACTTTAGCGGAAAGAAAGAGGCTTAATGCATGTTTTGAAAAAAATAAGAAGAACGGTTTTAAAGATGATGATTTTAACGATAAAGAATACGTGTACCTAATTCAAAAGGGTATGTGTAAATTTATGAATGAAAAATCACTTTGGGATGTATTCGATGAAACAAGTGAAATACCAATTCCGAAGGGCGACGTTAGTGCCATCACGACAATGACCAAAATGGACTGGTCTTCACCACCTTCGAAGGACCACGTCTTTGAGGCTTCAACTTCTAACTCCATCGAAGTGACTCCTTTTCCTAGCCCAACACCCGTTAAGGCTAAAGGTTTTATCGACATCGATCCTCTTGTTTTAGAGAAGTCACCTAAGCATAGTCATTCGACTTGTAAGACCATGGTTGTGAGTGCTCACATCGACTCTTTCTTTGACGATGATGTAGTCCCATAAATTTAGATGATATACCACGAATTATAGTAAGAAAATAGATGAAGAAGATGAATTCTAGAGAGAGAAAGTAGTGAGAGAAAGGAGAGAGAATGGTTGGAGAAACTTGGTGATATTAGATTAGAGAAAATGAATAACCAACACCCTTCCTAACATGCTAGGAAGGGTTTATATAGCCTTTACTTACATGTAGCTTAATGGGCTATATGATCATGGGTCGGGCTTTCCTTTTGGGCTTTGGTTACTTATGAATGAACCTTAGCTTAAAGTTAATCCCGTAATACACGACTAACATACTACCTATTACAACATTCTAAAATACGATACATAATAAACATATGACCGAGCATTCTTGTTTGACTCAATATTTTGAGGCAAACAATCTCCCCCAATGTGAGGTCACTATCCTTTATGAGAGGTCATTACCCTTGGTCATTTGGAGAATTGTAGAGATTACTAATCTCGCCATAAATGAGTCTTGAACGTGTAATAGTAGTCTTGTTTCTTCATGTTGTGATCTTTGAGCCTTTGTCGTTGTCTTTCGACTTTGTCCTTTTTGATCTTGAGATCTTCAAATCATCCTTGACTTGTCTTTGCCATCTTGCAATCTTGTGTCTTCATCCACATGCTCACACTATTAATTGTTGAATATGTCTTTAGGCATGAGTATGTGGTTTTTTGAATCTTTGACTTTGCTGAGTACACCGTGACGCTACCTTCTCGAGACAAAACATAGACACAGACTGAATGGCTTTGACATTCGTCCTAAATCGGTAGCGTTTTACCTCCGGTCGGTGAAGACCGTTATACGATATTAAATATCGTACCTGTGATCAGGTAGATTCAATTAAGAATCTCCTTGACAGGGTTTCGCGGCTGTACTAGCCGTTCTCTTTACTCGACCGTCTCAAAGCAAGACTGCGAACATAAAGAGTGAATCAATTGGATAAATATCCGCTTGATTAAAGTCGTCAATTCAAATTCCTGGAACAAGTGTGATTCATAAAGAATCTTACCATTGTTGCTTTCCAGTTGACACAAGCTTGATTCATAAGAATCTCACAAGTCACCTACCGTAGCGCTGTTTGATGTTGACGCTAGAAGGATTTCCATTCGTCACTGTGAATATTAATGAATATCACTCTGAATGTTCTGGCAAGACCATAAAGATATTGTGTAGAAACCTGAAACGAGTTTGAATCAATTTAGAATCAAACCACTGTTGCTTTTCAGTTTTACACATGTTCAATTCATAAATAATCTTGTATATGACCTACCGCAGTGCTGTTAGATGTTAACACTGAAAGGATTTCCACTCATCATTGTGAATACTAAGTAGTATTACTATGAGTGTTCTAGCAATATCGCAAGGATATAGCGTAGGACTCTCTTGATCTTCATCCGTGTGTCCTAACGAGATTTGATTGATCTCTTGGCTCTAGACTCGATTTGTGCATTTTAGTGGTCGGAGGCTGGAGCAGATGCCACCTATTCAATATCAACTATCTCGGAGTGAGAAAGTCAATAGAAGTCGTGTTGATCTCCGTGACAATAAAACAAACTTCTTTTGAGAGAAGCCTTAGTAGCTAGGAAAGGGTTGTGCTTCACATCACTGGGTCCATGATGAGTTTGTCTTCATGATGAGTTGACCCGGTTCTTGCCTAAGTTGTATGGAGGGCTTCTTTCTGTACACCCTTTATCCTTACATTTCTTTATCATTCTTCAACCCCTTCAATGCTTACTAAGACATCATTACTAGCACCTTGTTGTGATTGTTCCAGTGCTAGCATCAGTAATTAGTCGGCATTCAGCTACGTTCACATTCTACTCCATCTTTCCTAAGGACTTCTAATAATCTATTGGATTGTCCCTGGGAAGATCCCTCCAGTTCTGGTTGGATCATAGGACTTAAACCTAACCACCCTTTTGAAACCAATAACATCGTGAATTAAAGATGTTGTGGGTATTTGATCATAACCATGAAAACCACTTTAAATTCTAACAAAGTGTTTGAAAAACATTTACCACATTGCTAGTTTTGTCGTTTCAGAAATGCTCCCCCTTTACATGTGCATCGATAATCGAAAGTGTTTCGCACATGTAGGTAAGAGTTAAAGTTCTTGAGTCTTATATAAGATCACATTTTAATCACATTTTCTCCCCCTATCTTTAATATATAAAATCTTTTGATATTAGAGATACCAAATTTGATTAAAATATATTTCGAAAAATAGTCTTGAAAATCTTCAGGAGAAAGATGTGTTAATCTTTTGCATGAAGTTAAAATGCTCCCCCTCAAAAATTGATCCAATTGAATTGTCATTATGAGGATATGATCCACATTTCGCTTTTTGAGGATGGGAGTTGTTGAACACACAATTTTTGAAAGATTTTGAATAATCATTGAGAAATTCTTGAAAAAATTGTGTTCAACGCTTTTTGAAAAATCCTATTTCTTTTTGGTGAAGAGGTTTTTCTAAAGCATAAACTCGAGTTCATAGACTTTGAATGTCTTGACAAATCCACTCAAGTATAAGAAGATTTCTCTTCTTTTGCTGAGGGTAAGGGCACTAAATCGTACACTCCCCCGTGAATATGAATCCGGGTTGCAATCTAAAAGTGATTACAAGCCATTGTGTTGAGCTCAAAACGTTGAATGTTTTGTGACTAGCTCAACCCGTGATAGATTTCTCTACCCGTTGTTGGAAAAAATTGTCCAAAATAGACATTTTCCATTAAAAAATAGAAATGACATGTTTTGAAAAATATTTACAACTTTCATTCGAGCTTTATGTACACACCCGTGTCGTTATTGAGCGACATTTCTAGGTACATCCATATTATCGATACTGAAAGACATGTCGAGAAGAATATTTTTGGATTTTGAAAGATTTTTACTTTTGTGTTTTGTTTTTATATATTCTATATTTTTGTATTTTGTTTTTTCATTAATATTTACAGGTAGATGTTTGATAGATGAATCAAGTAGGCTTCTTTGCCAGAATCTCCAGTTCTGCTGGAGTTAAACATCTCATACCAATTTGCCTAACAAGATACGCAAACCTCTCTTTCGAAAGAGCTTTTGTAAACAAGTCAGCTAATTGGTAATCCGTTCCAACAAAGTATAATTCAACAATACCCTTTTCAACTTGTTCCTTGATGAAGTGATATCTGACATCAATGTGCTTCGTGCGGGAATGCTGTACCGGGTTGCAGGAGATGGCTATGGCTAACTTTGAGTCACAGTACATAGGTACTTTATCAAAGTGGAAGCCATAATCCGTGAATTGTGTTCTCATCCAAAGAACTTGAGCACAACACGTAGATAGAGACACATACTCCGCTTCGGCTGATGAAAGTGACGTGCAATCCTGCTTCTTGGAAGACCATCCCACAAGCTTATCTTGACCTAGAAATTGTGCACCACCAGAAGTACTTTTACGTGTATCAAGACACCCTGCATGATCAGAATCTGAATAGGCCGTTAGAAAGAACCCGGTTTCCCTCGGATACCAGAGTCCCATGTGAATAGTATTCTTAAGGTACCGAAAGATCCATTTAACCTCCTTGAGGTGCTTTTCAGTAGGTCGTGCTTGATATCGTGCACAATAGCATGTAGCATGATGAATATCAGGTCTGCTTGCTGTCAAGTACATGAGGGACCCGATCATTGAACGATATCTCGTTTGATCTATGGGTAATCCCTCCAAATCAGCATCTAGGGATGTGGTTGATAATGGTGTCCCAACGGGGTCACATTATGTCATACCATGCTTTGTGATTATCTCTTGACAATACTTAGATTGGTTAATGAAGATACCACTTGGGGATTGGTGAACTTGAATTCCTAGAAAGAATTTTAGTTCGCCCATCATAGACATTTCAAATCTGCTGTGCATTACTTTTTCAAACCATTTTGAAAGTTTTGGGTTAGTAGACCCGAAAATAATGTCATCAACATAAATCTGCACAAGAAAAATGTCATCCCCATATTTATAAGTGAACAAAGTTAGATCAATGGAACCTTTTGAGAAACCTTTGTAGACCAGAAATTTCGAGAGCTCGTCGTACCACACCCTTGGAGCTTGCTTGAGTCCATAAAGTGCTTTGTGGAGATGATACACCCTGTTAGGATAATGAGGATTTACGAATCCTTCCGGCTGTGTGACATAGACTTCTTCCTTCAAAGGACCGTTAAGAAACGCCGTCTTTATGTCCATTTGATAGACAATGAATCCCTTATGTGCAACATAAGCAAGAAAAATCCTGACCGCTTCCAAACGAGCTACTGGTGCAAATGATTCTTCAAAATCAATACCCTCTTTCTGTCCATACCCTTTAGCCACTAGCCTAGATTTATTCTTGATGATCGTGTTCTCTTCATCCATCTTGTTTTTCCAGATCCATCGAAGATTTAATGGAATTACATCATATGTCTGTCAACAAGTTCCCAGACTTTAAGTCTTTCAAATTGTTGAAGTTCATCCGTCATCGATTCAATCCAAGCATGATCATCCATGGCTTCTTTGATGTTTTTCGGTTCAGCTGAACTCACGACGAGTGCGAACATACAAACATCGCCATCGGTGTTAAGCTGTCGTCTTGTGCGAACGGGCTGTGAAGGGTTTCCAATTACATGAACCAAAGGATGATCTCGGGTCCAATGATGTGTTGAAGGATGTCGTTGATAGAATGTATGCATATTTGACGGATCAACATGGCGAGTTGAAGACTCTACAGTTTCGTGTACCGGTGTACCGAATGGGTTGATAAATTCGTCTTCGTTAGATAATGCATCGTTTGCTTGATTTGTGTTCTCTGGAGCAATGACAGTAGTTGTGGATGTTGTTGGATCGATTGTTGAAATGATATTCTGAGGAGGTAAATCTGCAGCAACCGGTGTTGAAGTAGATGAAGTTGTATCCTTTTGTTGACGATGATCGGTATCATCATTCTTATCATGAGTGATAGCGGAAGACTTCGATACAACTTGTTTCTCCCCCGTGAAATATTCATCATACATTGGTCCATATAACATTTCCAACTCTTCAATTGTCGTGTCGACTGTCATATCAGCTCTAGCAACATTTTCTGGAACCAGCGTTGAAGTTGACGGTTCATTGTTGTGGTCTTGAGTTCCGAGTTCCGTGCGGTTGTGAACGGAAGTCGTCTGTCATTTTGGATCGGGACTTAAACTGTTTTGTTCAAGTGTCATTTCTTGTAATTTATCAAATCGAATGTGAATGGTCTCGACAATCAATTTTGTTCTCTTGTTGTATACTCTATATCCCTTAGACTGAGTTGCATATCCCACAAGAATACATGCATCACCTTTCTCTTTCAGCTTATCCAAATTTTCACCATCTCGAATAATGTAACAAGTACATCCAAAAACATGAAGGTGTTTGAGTGAAGGTTTTCGATCATGAATTATGTGATATGGTGTGTTTTCGTGTCTTGGGATAATTAAGGAACGGTTTTGTGTGTAGCATGCGGTTGACACGGCTTCGGCCCAAAAGTATAGTGGAAGTTTTGAAGCGGATAATAATGTTCGAGCAGCCTCAACTAAAGTACGGTTTCGTCTTTCAACAACACCGTTTTGTTCGGGTGTTCGAGCAATAGATGTTTCATGTTCAATTCCTTCGGCTTCAAAATAGTTTCTTAGTTTTGAATTCAAAAATTCTGTACCTCTGTCAGTACGAACCACTTTGACTTGAGCTTGAAGACCACGTTGTATCAGTTTAAGAAAGCTGATGAGAACTTCGGGTGTTTCATCCTTGGACCTCAAGAAGTGAGTCCATGTGTACCTTGAGTAATCATCGACAATTACCAGAATATATTTCTTCCCATTGATACTTTGAACACGCATGGGACCACATAGATCCATATGGAGAAGATCTAACCGTCCTTTAGAGCTTGGTGTCGTCTTTGTTTTGAAGCTACTTCGTTTAGCTTTACAAAGCTCACAAGAAGAACAAAGATGATCTTTGATGAATTTCAAACTTGGAAGGCCTCTCACAATATCTTTCTTGGAAAGCAAGTTGATGGTATCAAAGTTAAGATGAGATAAACGTTGATGCCATAGCCATGCCTGAGTCGTTGAAGCTTTAGCCAAGAAGCAGATTGGAGTTGATGAAGTTGTATCTTGAAGTGAAATAGTGTAGAGATCAGTACCCTGTGTACCGGTAAGTAAATCATTCCCATCATAATCACGAACAAAACATGTCTTCTTCCTGAAAGCAACCTCCAAATCCGCATCACAGAATTGACCAACCGAGAAAAGATTGTGATTGAGCCCTTCGACGTAGTATACCCTTTTTATCATGATATTACCCTGAACCAAATCTCCATATCCTAGTATCGGTGCAAATTGATCATTTCCGAATCGGACCGTACCCAAGAACTTCTCCATGAAGTTAATTAGAAGCTTGAGATTCCCCGTCATGTGCTTCGTGCATCCAGAGTCCAGTATGAAGAGAATTATTTGTATCACCTGCAGAAGAGTTAGAACACGATGGAGCATTTTCTAAATTGGATACCACAGTAGTTGTGATTGTAGAATCATTAGTGTCCTTAGCAACATTTAAAGGAATACTAACACTCGTTGTCACATTTTTTGTCCTAACTTTAGGCATCCATTTATATCCTGGAGGACATTGATTAGCAAACCACCATTTCCACGACTTGCTAGCAGACTCATATAATTCCCTAATTCTGCTTCTAGTGGTGTTAGTGGTGGAGTCTGATGCAATACTTTTCTCAAGGCGGGTTACACCAGAATGGTTCACTTTGCGTTTGGGTTTTCTAGTACTAATAGGCATTGCAGTTTGCTTCTTAGTTCTAGTATTTACGTCATTGACATTATTCGAAACACACATAGCATGATTAGCATTAGCACACTTTCCACATTTCACACAAACAAAATGAACATTCAAAGCATTCAAAGTCGAATCATTTAAATCGTCATTACACGCGATTACAGACGTTTTATTCTTAGAAACATTGAAAATCCTAGGGTGGTCTTCTACTGTCTTCATCTTCCCTTGACTTTTGTTTTGCCAAACCTTTTCATTCATGCGAGTGCTCTTAAGCTGAGGCCGGCTAACACTATCAGTGGGGATTACTCCTGTAGTAAAAGACACACGTCTATTAGTGTTTTTAGAAGTCTGAGGTGATTGACTTTCTTTGTTTTGTGTGGTTTAGTGGCCAATCTATACATTCCTGGTTTAATAACATTATTGTGCTTAACGCTTGGTGCTGTGACATTTCGTATGGGTTGATTCTGTGGTAACCTTTCCTTTCCATCCATCTTGGGGGCAAACACAGGTTTTGCAAACGAGGAATTTGATAAAGCAGATGGTTTTCCCAAGATAGAGGATATATTCCCTTTAGAGGCATTGGGTTGTCTAACAACAGGTTTCTTAACGCTAGGTTCCACAACTTTCCCACCCATCTTAGCAACGAGTCTCTGCAACTCTGATATCGTTGTTTCCCTGACTTGTAATTGAGCTTTCAACCCATTAATTTCCAAATTCAGCTCATTCATTTCTCGAAACGTTTTGGAAAGTTTTTCTTGCAAGTTATTATCATGTGGAAAACTACCAACGTCTTTTTGCAAAGCAAGTTCAAGAGAATGACAATGTTTTTGAAGGAAATCAGTTTTGTGTTGAAGTAACTCAAAAGCCTTTTTATCAACCTTTTCTTTACATTTCGAAAGCTCAAGTTCAAGACGCTCACATTCTTTGATTTTATCAAGATATTTGCATGCAACATCAGAATATTCATCGATATCAGCACAAGATTGAAGAGTAACACACAAAATATCTTTGGAGAGACATTCTTCTAAGAGTAAATCATATTCATTTGAAAAAACGGACTTGTCCATTTGAAGATCGTCAATTTCTTTCTCAATAGACTTAACATATTTTAAATCATCAAACATTTCAGACCGAATTAATCTTTCAAATTCAAGCATATTTTCTTTTAATGTGGTCGTGTTCGGTATTAAGATTTGTTTGATAAGCACAGTTATATCTTGAGGAATTGGTTTTTTCCACTCATCATTTTCTCGTTGTTTCCATTCATTGTCAACAATGGATTTAATATTATTAATGTAATGTTGTAGAAAACCAAATGTCTGCCTACTCTTGCTTTTAGAAGCATAAAGAGGCAAGTAGTTGATGAACTTAGAAACGTTTCTTTTTTACTAGCAAAAGCTTTCTTCCATTGAATTCTTCTTTGTTTGCATTCTAAAAACAATTCCTCACGAGACTTTTGTTTTTGTGTAGTGAAAAGACCATATAGACTATTCTCATAAGCATAATTGTATGGTTTCACAAACTCTTTATTGACCGGTGATCTACTCTCCTCTTCCCAAAGGGATGTCTCATCATAACCAAGAGGATATTCGGGATCGGTCCATTCGGACTCATCCATATAAAGACGCGGGTTCGCAGCTTGAGCTTGGGCAAGATAATCAGGACTTGCAAAGCTAGCTTGACCCTTAAACATAGATGGAGGTGCTATCATTCTTACAGTTTGAATAGAGTCATGCGTTTTATAAAAAATTTTCTTCAAAAATTTGACTTGTTTTTCTAGTTCCGTTACTTTTTCAGTATCTTTTTCATGTCGACTTTTGAAATCTTATTTTAACGTTTCAACCTCTTGTTTCTGAACATCAAGAATTTTAGCAGACTCGGTGTTATCCATCGAAAGCCGTTGTTCAAGTTCGTTAACTTTGGTGGTAGCAAGGTACGTTTTTTGACGTTCATCCATTAACAAAACATTAAATTGACGTTTCTCTTTGGTTAATAACTCAAGAGTTTCGTTGTATTTCTTTTCAAGATCGTCCTTTTGACTTTTTAACGCACTACCCTTGTATCCCTCAAGTTCTTTAGTTTTCTGAAGAAGCTCATCTTTATAGTGTTCAATGGTCTCACTAGATGTAATTAGGGTGGCTTTGCATTCATCAAAATTTTAAGTGAGCGTTGTGTTTGCCTTTTTTAATTGCTTTTGACTTTTTCTAGTTTCATTGACATCTTTTTGTAAACTGGCAATTAAATTAGCAAGCGTGACACGCTCCTCATCATCATACTCATTTCCATGTTGATCATCTTCAACCTCATTATTGCACATGTCTGATGAATTGGGTGTGGTATTGCTATCAACCTTTTCCGTCATACATGTGTCATTGATGGCATTGGGTAGCTCACAATGCTCATGAGTATCACCAAACACATTATATTCATCAGTGGTGTGTACCTTATCGAGTGGCTCAATGTCAAAGATAGGTCCATTGTCATCTTCAGTGACGTTGAGAACTTCGTCAACCTTTGCCATGTACGAGTAATGTGCTTCTAATTCTTGGTCGAAGGCTTCATCATCAGTATCATCAAGCATTGCTCCTTCCTCAGCCGACAATTTGACGCCTGCTTCCATCTTCTTGCATAACAACATCTTCTCTTTATGATAGCTAGAGTCCCTTATCCGTTTCGGCTTTCTGCATTCCTTTGCCATATGCCCATAACCTTGGCAATTATAACACTGAATCCCACTTTGTTGAACCACTTGCGTTCCAACAGTTTCCCTATTCCCAGTAGCAGCAACAATCCTCTGAGTATCATACTTGGCAGTTTGTCGATCATACCTTGCAGAACCCTCAACATGTGTTGGATTATGTCGATCATACCTAGAAGGACTTTCACCACGTTGACGTGTGTCATACCGTGAAGGGGTCTCAACATATTGGTTCTTTGTGTTGGATGATGTTCGAAGATTGTTGTTGGTGGGTTTGAAGATTTTCTTGTAGGTCTTCATAATGAAAGCAATTTGTTGTTTCATTTCCCGATTCTTCTGAGCTTGATCTTCATCACTATCCTCTTCAGATGATGACTCAGATGGTGGTGATGGTGCTCTTGGTTCTTTGCCGCGTGATCTTGTGGATAATGAAGACTTGGATGATGTGGAATATCGTGGGGAGGATGATTGAATGGAATATCACTTTGGAGTACGAGATCGAGGATCATGAGTGGTAGACACTAGAGCAAGTGGATTAGCCGTCTTTGCAACTAGTTCAACTCGAATTTCATTTGCCTCATGCTGAAATTGTTTCAAGATATCAAAGAGAGTGTGATAGTTTACTTTGTCTAACTGCTTCTGTTGTTTCACCAAAGTAACAAAACATGTCCACTCTGGTTGAAGTTGTTGAAGAAATTGCACATTGACTTGCATGGTGGAGACCTCCAGGTTGTTTCTTGTCATGTCGTTCATCATCTTGTAGAATCGTGAATAATAAGACTCAATTGATTCTCCATCCAATGCAGTAAACTTACAAAAATTCCAAAACAAGTTTGTTTTAACATCTTGCTTGTTGAGTGATTCTCCTTGTTGCAAGCGTTCAATAGCCGTCCACATTTCTTGTGCCGTAGGGCATGCATCAATCGTGGAATAAATATTATCTCCAATTCCACTTAGAATCATATAGATCGCTTCTTTTTCTGCGTCATACCAAGCACGTTTCTCTGGTGTAAGATCAGATAAAGTTTCTTTTCTTGTGGTTGCGGGTACTTCTGTGGTAGTGTTAGTGGCTGGTGTATGAGGAACAGTGATATCGGAGAAAACATATGGTCCATTCTTAATACATTGCCTCAATGCATCACCATTAGGTCTTGTATCAAGATAACGAAGAAAACGTGATTGCCATTGAGCATATCGACCGGCCACAAGCATTGGTGGTCTCTCTTTGTTACCCGCCACCATTATGTTGTTGTTCGTCATACGGTATTCTGCAGTAGAATCCATCTCAATATTCTCTGAAATGATGAAGTGAATATGGATCTTAAGTAGATATGATGTGATTGAGTTGTTGTTGAAATTCCGAAAAATGCTATTTTTCTCAGTCCGACAATAAATTCCTCAGTACGACAAAACGATAGACCAAAAAAATTTGTATTGCCAAAATTTGAAATTGAGCTAGAAATGTCCTAAAACTAGTATGGAAAAAATTTGAATTTACTTGACGGAAAGGTTTTAACTCTTTTTTAATCTTCGTGTAAACGATATTAAGAAACTAGTCTAGATGGTGGCTAAGTCTAAAAATACTCAAACAAAATTCAGCTAAACATGTAATCGGAATGTCCATCGAAATGTGCCATCGGAATGTCCATCGGAATGTTGGGTGTCGGAATGTAGGCTGTCGGAATGTAGGTTGTCGGAATGCTGTCGGAATGATCTATCGGAATAACCTATCGGAATATTGTATCGGAATGTTGGTTTTATCAGAATATCAATCTATCGGAATGTCCTTCTGTCTGAATGCTTAGATTGCAATGTTTACCTGTCGGAATGCTTAGATCGCAATGCACTGTCAGAATGTTTAGATCGGAATATGGCTAAAACAAATTGGACAGAGTAACGATTCAAAAATCCCTTGAAACCGTCAGAATCCCAAATCGCAATGTACGATCGGAATGCCTCATCAGAATAAGGTATCGGAATCCTTAGATCACAAAGTAGAACCTAGTGGTTATTGCGATCTGTCCTCACTCCCTTTGTACTTTCCAATGGTTCAACTAGCTGGAATTATATTTCGGAAGGATGAAAAACAATAAAGTTTTCAACTTTTGATCCAAAAGACTTGTGTTTTAACCAAAACCAAGATACCCAAATCACTATGACACGAATAAAGAAGTTATACGACTTGAAGAACACTAAAAAACATAACAAATCTTGAATTCGTGGAAGAAATAAGGATCAAATCAAATAAATCAAATGAAAACACAAAAACCAATCACAAAACTACCCCATGGCGATTGATACCAATTGTAGTCCCATAAATTTAGATGATATACCATGAATTATAGTAAGAAAATAGATGAAGAAGATGAATTCTAGAGAGAGAAAGTAGTGAGAGAAAGGAGAGAGAATGGTTGGAGAAACTAGGTGATATTAGATTAGAGAAATGAATAACCAACACCCTTCCTAAAATGGTAGGAAGGGTTTATATAGCCTTTGCTTACATGTAGCTTAATGGGCTATATGATCATGGGTCGGGCTTTCCTTTTGGGCTTTGGTTACTTATGAATGCACATTAGCTTAAAGTTAAACCCGTAATACACGTCTAACATACTACCTATTACAACGTTCTAAAATACGATACATAATAAACATATGACCGAGCATTCTTGTTTGACTCAATATTTTGAGGCTAACAGATGACGATGGCGATTTTGCCGAGATTGATCACGTACTTCGAAATCCACATGCTATTTTTGAGGATTCTCCTAAAAAGACCTCTTCTCGTGTGAAGTACGATGATTACGTGTTTGATCCCGAGATTGAGGAAATCATTGAACGAGAGCTAGCTCTTTTGCCTCCACTTCCACCTTCAAGTGAGGTAGATCTTTCCAAAATCGAGGATGAACTAAATGAGTTGGAACGTCTTTTTTTCGATGACGAACCAACTCATGTGACCCAAAATCCAATTCTCGAGGAGTTACCTAATCAGCACTCCTCAAATGAGAATTACGTTTACCACATTCGTGAGGATTTAACTTATCAACAATCCCCACAAATGGATGATGGTTTCGTGCTTGATCGTGATCTTTTCGAGAGAGTTTCTAAGATACTCAGGGAGGGGAATGTCAAACCTTGGTTTGACAAGCCTATCTTTGATGAGGAAATCGATGAGATCGACGTTCATGAGGATGACAAGTATGTAGACCCCGAGGGGGCGGTGTTTTTTATTGATAAACGTTTTGAGAACTTATATAATCCGCCACCCCCTCCCACCAATGACTTAAATGTGAGGATTTTTAGCGCGAATAATTTTGAATTTGACACGCCAAATATTTTTGACATTATCAAATCGGGTTTTCAGAAAGAGTTTTTAAACGATGAAAAAGGAAATTATTTTAAAATTGATTTAAATGAATTTTTTACAAGTTTAACTCTGTCATCACCGCGTTTATGAGTGCTACCACCTCGTCTACTCCTTTTGACGATGGTTGGTGTGGTTTTAGTGTGGGGGAAGCCCCTTATGTTCCCTCACATTTCTCCACCGAGGACGAGATTTACGATCCCGGAATTGCTTGTAAAGGGAAATCTCGGTCTTCCACCGATGCAATAAATGGAAATCATATCTATTTGCTTGGTGTGAGTCTACCTCGAGTAGCTCATAAGTTTGACTTACCTATTGCCCCACCTTTCTACTTCTCATCTCTTTTCTTCTACCCCTTTGGGGTTTTGGCACGTGTTGAAGTGGCGTTGGTTCGTTTATCCCATGAAAACGAGGACGCCATCTTCGATCCCGGTATTTTGCACCATCTAAGGAATTAGTCCTTAGTACCGGTTGCTTTTGGGCCTTGTTTATCATGTAAGCCCCACCAAAAATGACCATACCAAGATTATCCCTAAATGATCACATTTATGGGGATTCGAGTCGAGCTTTTGACTCGGTTATCAAAAACAAGGTGCCTCGTGGGGGATTCTCATGCTTATCCTTGTAAATATTATTGCTTTCTTAGTTAATGTAACGAGGGGACTTGTGCTCTTCCATCCTTTGTTCCGTGGTTGTTTGTGATTGTGATTTATTAGGTTCATTGTCATCATTGAAGCCTCTCGTGTTCGTTTTACGGATCACTCGAGCTTCGATCGTTGCCTTTGGAGATTCCGATATCCGATGATATCCTTTTATGTTCTAACGTTTATCTTATTAGCATAATTCATAAACGGCTTTTAGGTTATTCATTTTACCCTTTCCATGCTCGAGATTAAGCATTCGACTTCGTCTCTAGTATGGGGGTGTTTTCACCCCTAGACTCGAAACATTAAGGACAATGTTTAGTTTTAGTATGGGGGGTGAGTAGATACTTCACCTTGCTCACGTCATCACGCAATCCAAATTTCATCTTTTTGTTATCGTTTTATGCAAAATAAGGCTAAAAATGGCCAAATTTTAGATTTTTTCATGTTTTTCATAAGTGTTTAAGACACGAATGTAGGTTTTCGGATGGTGAGAATAAGAGTAATTTACTCGATCGTGCGTGTTGAGCACTTAGCTTCGATTCCTTAACTTTTTAGGCTAAGTCTCTTAAATTAGGACGAGAAATTATAGAGTTATTTATAAGTCTCATAATCATCACGATCTCATGTGTAGTAATTATTAGCTTATTATCCCCACGCTTTTGTATAATAAATTGTTAATAAATATTGATTTAGCGGTTTAGTCACTATTGTTGGTTTCTAATTTGTTTTAGTAGCTTCCATGTAATTAAATTGGGAAAACATTAAGGTATCGACAGCGTCACGGTTTTGAAGTATTGGCACCCGAATAATCGAAAGCTTCACCTAATAATAAGATTTCAAGTGCTCACCTAAATTAAGCAAAAATTTGAAGCTCACAAGGCCGAAAAATCTATGCCCAAATTAAAAGTGAATCAAGCCTTAATCTTTGAAGCTTTAAAGATCCAAAATTCGCTTTAGCGTGAGGATATACGTCTTTGGCCATAATAAAACCACCGATGATAGCGGATAATAAAAGGCAAGGCAAGCCCGAAGTCATAATAAAATCTCCATGGCGGAGTTGAATAAAGATGGAGGTAAACCTATGATAATAAGGCCCTTCCGTTTGGGGGCGTATAAAAGTCTTGGTAATAAGTCTCATGTTCAAAACCGTTATAAAATTGTGTTTATCGATCCTTCTTGTTGACTTATTTTTTTGACATCGTTGTCTATTAGGAAGAATTATTAATTTAATGATTTTGGGTACACCGTTAAAACTCTATTTTTAGACTTAATCTCTATTCACGCATAAGTCAATGATGTATCCTCGTGATCATTAAGACAAAAATAAAATATAAGAGATACCAATTAGGAATAACGGAGTTTAGGTACGTAATTAACACTCATGAGATATGATCGTGTTGCTAACTTATAATAACAATGATCTCGTTTCACGCTTAGCATGGACTTGGGTGAAAATCGAGGACGACGAAATTATTTCTAACGAAGCATTCACGTGTTCTTGTTCTATGATCCCAAAAGTCGCTTTCTCGTGATGAAAACAATACATTATGTCTAAAACACGTGTAGTAGTTTATTTAAATTCATGTCTTCAATAAATGTCATCATAAAATGAATTTTGGAAGTGCTACGATACTCAATTCTAGCATTGCGTGGGGACACGGCAATGTTTTAGTATGGGGGAGTGACGAGACTGCAATTATACATAATCTCATCGTCCAAATTGGGCTTAAAATGCTAAAAATATCATCAAAATACCCAAATATATGCTTGTGTTTGTTCATTGTGTATTTTAGGTACGGATATCGTGAATTCACCAAAAGATCACAAGAATGAAGCAAAAACGAACACGAGAAACGAAGCCGCACAAAGAATCGGACCCGAATCATGATTTTCCTATCAAGTCCTTGAAGTTTGAAGATTTGTTAAGATTGGTCCCTCAAATTTTGAAGACTTGACAATTTATACCCTTTCAAAACTCATTTATTGCATTTAGATCCCTAAATTATCAAGACAATACAAGTTTAGTCCTTGGAATATGAAGAAATTACAAGAGAAACCCTTGCTTCATGTTTAAGAAACCTTTTGTGGCCAAAGTGCAAAAAGAAAAACTTGCTTACAAAGGATTGTTCAGTTTTGGTTGTTATTATGGGAAGTGACAATAGTTTGGGAACCAAAGGACCAAATGGACCAGACAATAAACTTCTCCACAACCAACCCACGCCTGCCACCTCACCTTTGACCTTTGACCACCCAATCACGTTGCACCCCTCTTCCACGTATGAACCCACTCACCCCGGTTTATTAAAACCAATATTTAAACTTTGTTTAAATCAAAAAACGTGGGAAACATATTAACTAATCACCAAACAGATTTAACCACCACTTAATCCCCAGCCAAGAACCATAAACCCTAATCCCAAATCACGACCAAAACAAAGGGGTTTAAATCCATCCTTTCCAGATCAGTGATTAAGAGTCCCCTAATCCTAACTCAACTCTCAAAACTTTTCCCAACATCACCACATGGGCAGTGGGACCATCCCTTGCCCCGTCCCTTTCTCCCCGAAACCCTATACTAGACAAGATCAATGATTCTCAACTAAACTTGTTCCCGAGGGCTTATTTAACGTTCTAGATCACATCAAGACAGCCTTCTACATCAAGGACATCACATGAGTGCCTAGAAGACCAAAAACTCAAATTCGTCAAAGGGCAAAACTGGAAAAGCTAGCATTAGGGTTTCAGCTATTGTATTTTTTATTAATAGTTCTAGAATACTCCAACCAGTAGTATAAATGAGGTAGATTCTACCTCATTTGGTTTTGTTCCAACACTTTGTAATATTTCTAAATTTTTATGAATATTTAGAGTTTAAAGTTTATAAAACTTGCAAGTGTTGTGTTCCATCCTTTTAATGTTTTTTATAGTATAATCTTTACCTTTATGCAAATTATTTTAAAATTCATCAAAATATTTTCTTGTACCAAAAAGTTGGCAGAGTATTGTTTTGAGAACCTTTGGTTTATAGGAAATTTGTACAAAAGATTTGACGAATCCTTTGTATAAACTGAGTATAAGCTAAAGTTACTTTTTAATTGTTTGGTTATTGTTGGTTTCACAAGGTTTCATCAAAGTTTTATTTTGAAGAAAAATCCATTTTCATATTTTTGTTATCCAAATCAGCTTACCAAAAGAGCTCTGAATTTAAGCTGACTGACAATCAGTTTAATATCAAGCTCTTTGATGAGTTTGTTCTTGTTTTAGTTCTTGTGTTTGTTCCATTTGTGCAGGAGTGAGAAATCAGGAAGACCATTTCATCATTCCATTTTTCATTGAAGATATTTTAGGCTTGGGTCCATTGTGGATTCGATCAGCAACCTTCTCTACTGGTTCATAAGATCACCTAAGCTCCTAAGCCAAACCCTTGGAAGGCATTCAGCCAGGTATGGGCTTTGAACCCCATTGGTGTAGTTTTTGAAGTTTTCGTATGATTTTGAATGAATTTGTATGAACCTGTTCTTATGTTGTTTATTTCTGTTTGATTATGCTTTTTATGCCTTTTATGCATGTTAGAGTATTAATTAATTAGTTTGGTTAGGATTTAAAATCTTTTGGTTTGAAATTTTGATTTTCAGAAAAGTTAAGGGATGTTTGGGATTAGGGTTTAAGCTTAAGGTCTGATAAGCTTTTGGCTTAAAACTGCTTAGACACACCTTGTTTGTTGGTTTGGGTAGTTATCAGTAAGTATAAGTTCAAGATTGATGGGTTTTAAAGTTTGGCAAGTTCATTTCTTGGTAAAACTAGCTCATAAATCAGTAACTCTCATTTTGTCTTGTTTAGTGTAAAATTTTCCTTGGAATCTTGAAGATTGTTAGATATGGTGTATATCTAGGTTATAAAACTGGTTTGGTATAAATTGTGAGTGCATTAGGTGAGTTTTGGTCAATCAAAACTCACCAAATTGCACATTAGATCAGCAAATCCATCTGGCCCATCTTTCTGATATACAGTAACTGTTTTGTGCTTGGTGTGTTAAATTTTTGTGTTGGACCTGTTGTTTTTATTGCATTTCTAGACTCCCTACACTCCACTGAGTGTAGGGGTGCCCAATTGTCCAAAAGAAACCAAGCAATACACAAGTTATAAGCTTAAAATTGCCCATATACGTTTTTATTGAAGTCAGTGGGAACTCAGTTCCCCCTGCTAGTTGTAAAGTTAGAACTGCTTAGCTAACAGACAAAAAGCCCTCGATGTCACTATCAGACTTTTAAAATTTTGTCTTTAGTGGACCTTTTTAAGAATTTTTAGCTGATTTTAATTTTGTTATTTTTCTTATTTTATTTCTAATTTTTCCATCAAGTTTATTTTTATGTTACTATTCATTTTCTATTTTTTAGATTAAATGGTATTTTTAATTAGTTTTTAATTATCTGTTTTTGTCTTTTATTGCAAAAAATAATTATTATTCAGTTTTAAAAATTTTCCTAGATTAAGAAAAAGATATTAAGATTTTTAGTTTGAAAATATTTTGCTGTTCACTTTTTTAAGTAATTTTTAGATTTAATTTAAGTTAATTAGGGTTTAATTATAATTTGTTTTGTCTTTTAGTGTAAAAAATTATTGTTTTCAACTTTTTAATTTTTCTACTATTTGGTAATATAATTTAGGATTTTTGAAATATTCAAATTATTTTTAGCATTATTTTAATATTTTTAATAATTATTTTAGTTTAAAAATAGTTTTTAATGTTTTAAAAATAGAAAAATAGTCTTTAAAATTTATAAAAATTACTTTTTAGTCTTTAAATAATATAATTGATTTATTAGTTCAACAAAAGAATATTTTGGGCTTTTTCTTAATTATATTTAATTGTAGGGCTTTAATTAGCATTTAAAATTGAATATTTAAGTAATAAAAGGTTTTAAAATTTATTTATTAAACTTTTATTCTTATTTATATTATATTAGACTTAGTTTTAATTTCTAATTAATTTTTAGGTTTTATTTTTAATTTTGTCACGTTTTACGTATTTACGTTCGCGTTTTACGTCAAATCGTCGTAGTGTAATCGTAATCGTAGCTCGTCTTTAATTTTTCTCTCTTAAACCAAAAACGTCACTAATCCAAACTTTGATTTTATTTATTGGCACACTTAATTCACACACATCCTTCGAGAACGAACCCGCATTTATTCGGTTTTACGTTTTTCCTAAAGCGTAAGACTTAATACTTGCCCATATACGTTGTTTTCCTAAACACGTGTTTTTACCACATCAGATATCAAGGGTGAGATTATTTCTTCAAAACCTAAATCTTTCGATGAAGCTGTTCAGATGGTGCATGCTTTAATGGACATAGAGGTGCAAGATAGGAAAGATAGTATTGTTGAAAACAATAAGAGAAAGTGGGAATCTGCTAAGTCAACCAAAATCAAGGACATAATTGTGAGGATTACAGTAATAACAATAACCAAAGACAAAACCGAAACCAGTATTTAAACTATGGAAGGGATGAGGAATTTCGTACTACCATTGTGTCTGGAAATGACAGGATAAATTGCAAGTGTGTTGTTGTACTATATACCATGTAGGTGATTGTACACAATTGCGACTAGAGTTAGGACAACCTGGTCATAAAGCTGCTAAGTGCAGAACAAGAGGATTAGTCACTGGAATTAGTACCCTGGGGTAGTGATATGATTTAGCCATGGCGAGAGAGGACACAAAAAAAGGAATTGTCCAAGGAAAGGAAATTGACAAGATGGGAATGCTGCCGCTCCAGTTTACGTTTGAATGATGCTGACAAACCCTTAGGGTCTGAATATTGTAAATAGTATATTCTTATTTGGTGATCTTTATATTAGTATTTTGTTTGATTTCAGATCGGGTAGAAACTGTAGAAATGTAAAGGTTCAGTTGTTTTATCAATGGAGAATTAGTAAGAATGACAATTAACTATGATGTGGAGTTAACCGATGGAAAGGTTGCTAGTATTAGTTTTATACTAAGAGTGTGTTCCTTGAATTTAGGAAAGTAGGTGTTTAGTATCGACTTGATTCTCAAAGAGTTGGAATCTTTGGATGTGGATTATTGGTATGAATTGGTTAGTGGTGCGTAGTGCTGATGCTTGAGATTGGACTAATCTTCACTATAAATTGGTAGTTGCTGGATTAGAATTTGCTGCGAAGCTGAGTATTGACTGTGAAAGGTGATGAGTGAACTATCCATTTGGGAAGTGTGTCTTGTTTAAAGATGGGGAAGTATGTTGAATAGGGATATGGTGTATTCCTAGCTCAGGTAATTAGTGATAGGGTAGTTGAGGAGAATTTGGGAGATCTGTTAATGACTCAAGAGTATTCTGAGGTTTTTCCTAAAGTTTTGCAGAGTTAATGCCGTCTTGTGAAGAGGGATTCGTTTCGATTGAGTGTTTTAAGCGATAGGTGTAGTGCTTCTGCATTTCGTTGTGTAGTGCTTATGCGTTTTGTTGAGTAGTATTTGTATGCCTTATCATCTGGCACCGTCAGAATGGAATGAGTTATCCGGTCAACTGTGAGAAGTGATGGATAAGGGATGTATTAGATTAAGTTTTGTTGCTAATGGCGATCGCTTGTGTTGTTTGTCAAAGAAGGATGGATTGTTTCGGATGTGTATTGATTATCGACAGCTTAACCAATTAATTGTCAAGAATTGGTATCCACTGCCTAGGATTGAGTTATTTGACCAGTTGTTTAGATCAAGTGTGTACTCAAATATCGCTTTGAGTTCTGGTTATCATTAACTGAGAATTAGGAAGGAAGGTATTCCTATAGTTGTTTATCGTACTTGATGCAGGTAGTTTAAGTAGCAAGTGATGTTTTTGGAATGGACCAACGTGTCTTCCGTATTAATGGACTGGGTGAATCTTGTGTGTAAGATGTGCTAGGATGAGTTAGTCATTATATCTATTGAAGATATTCTATATTATTCCAAGAGGAAAGGAGGAACATAAGTAGCCTATGAGGATAAATTTTGGGATGGTTGGAAAAAGAGAAACTGTATGTAAAGTTTCCTATGTGTGAATGTTGGTTGAAATATTTGCGTTTTCTAAGGCAGTTGATTGACAACAAAGGTATTCATGAAGATCTTGCCAAGATTGAAACGATTAAGGATTGGTCGGTACCAACGACTCCGACGGAAATCTGTTAATTCCTTGGTCTAAGCTGGGAATAATCGGAGGGTTATCGAAAGGTTTTCACTGATTGTTAAACCATTGATTAAGTTGACTAAGAAGAATTGGATGTGTGTGTCCCACTTATACATCTAAATTTTAAGTTTCGAGATCTAATCCTCATCAGATGGGGAAGCTGTATCCTGAACACTGAAGGGTAAGTTGTGTTCTGCACCGATGTTGTCATTATTGAAAGGATCTGAAGGATTTATAGTTTGTTGTGATGCGTCTCATGAGGGTTATGTAGTTGTGGTGGTTGCTTTGAGATTGTAGAAATATTACTTGTATGGAATCAAGTGTGTAGTGATAAAGGATCATAGAAGTTGCTCCATAATTAATTTCTTGGGATGATAAAGGAAATGAGTAGAGGATTTCCAGTTGTATATTCGGGTATTTGAGTATGTTGGTGGTTATGACTGTGAGTGATTATGACTACGAGATTCGCTGCCATCCGGGAAAGGCGAATGTGATAGCTGATACACTTATCAGGAAGAAAAAGGAAAGAGCTTCTAAGGTTTGAGTTTTGGTAATGACAAGAAGTGTGGATTTGATAGAAAGGATATTGGAATTTTAAGTTAGTGGTCTGAATTGATAAGAATGTCAAGGTAAGTGATTTCAACATTTTGTCAAACTTATGGAAAGGATTTTGTTGTAATGCCAAGTTAGGCATGGTATATTGAGCACTCCTAACATATCTAAGCTGAGCGAGTGAGACTTAGTGATGAAGGAATCTCACAAGTCAAGTAATTGATACATTATGGTTTGAGTAAAAGTAAAAGTTGAGTTGAGTATTGTGTGTTATAGAGAGAATGACGAACATAGTGAAAGGACGATTTGAACATTGAACGGTATGTTGTGCGTGTGTGATTGACATAGAAATTGTTGGAATTTTTATATAACGATGATTATCATGTTAGTAGTAAGACTGTACTATTGATGATACATAAAGAACTTCAATTTGTGAATGTTAAAGATAGTGAGTTATGGACGTAAGATTAGGTTTTTGGTGCATTGCAGAAATATAGGTGGAATTGAATGACTGAACCAGAAGTGATATTGACAATATTGATAAGATTGTGTGTTAAGGACCGTTTATTAGTAACAAGGAGTCGTCAGAAGAGTTATGTTTGCAATCGAAGGAAATCGATGGAGTTTTAAATTGGGAAACGTGGTTATGCTTAAGGTGTCGTTATATGATGGGTGAAATTTGTTTTGAGAACAACAAGGAAAGAATTCAACTTGAAGATAAGTTGCTTTTCAAAGAAAGAACTGTGAAGAGTTCTTATGAGGTAGAAACATAGTAAGGATTATATTGTGAAGATACAAGAATTCTAGGAATGGATTTGAATTGTGAAGGAAGCATGAGGATTTCTTTAAGGAAAAGAGTTCTCTTTTGTTATGGAGGTATGGGATGTGAGTATAAGAGGGGACGAGCACCGGGAGGTCGCTCTCTTTTAGGAGGGTAGTATGTGATAACCCAAACCCGAGGTCATTTATTTAATATTATATAATATTATTTTACGAATGATTTTGAAATTTTTAATGAGTTGAATGATATGACGATTGATGGTTTTATTTAAAACCGACGTTGGAGGTCTTATTTTTATCTTTTTACTAATAGCGAGGATTATTAGTGACCACGATATCGACGGATACCCGAGATTTTATGTTTTATCATTTGTGGTCTCGATGTTTATATTTTTGACGTTTATATTTTAAGTTCATATTAAGTCGAACCGGGATCATATTATCATCATATTTTGAGTGCGTTTTAACTTTTGAAAAGTATTTTTACGAAACCCGAGCCTCGTAAATATTTTCAAAATTGACAATTTACATTTTCAACCTTGTAAACTATTTAATTGCATTTTGGACCAAAACTATCACAAATTGGCAAAATCTACCCACCACCACCACTATAAATAATTTTTCCACTATAATAAAACACATACAAATGTGTGAAAATGAAATTCATCTCTCTCTCTCTTCTCTCTAGCAAAACCGTACACCCCCCCCCCTAACCAAAATCATTTGATTTTGAAAATTTTACTTTGAATCCATAAAAACTAATCAATATCCCATGTTGCAAATTTGATGGTGATCATTTTGGTGTAATTTTTAATAACATGCAAGAACTTTTAATTTTTGATGATGACCCATGGAGGTTTGATCTAATTTCTTATGATATAGTTGTTGTTAGTGTTGTTATATATATATTTTAATTCTTGCATGTTTGAAATTTTGAGTGGGTAAATTTTTGTATGATCATTAAAGGGTGTTATGGGTTAGATGATATGTTTGTGATGATATTAGGATGATTTTAGACATATGAGATTGATTAAAATTGGATGAAAAATTGATTTAGCATGACTTTTTAAAAGGCAATTTAGATCAGTAGGTTCAAGCCTAATTTTGGGTACCTTACTCTTTAAAAGTGGTTTAACTAATAGCATAGGGTTGTAGAGAATTCTTTTAGCTTCGATTTGATATAAGGTAGAGCTGCTAGCTCCAAACGAGCGCGAAGTTATGATGTTTTGATTATTCGTGTACCGGGAGACGAGTATCGACACAATCCGAAGTTGTTGTCGATATTTGGATCGAATCTCGGGGACTATAGAATGAGTTGTAAAAATGGTCAAGTTCTGATGTTTGGTTCTAAACTAAGGGTTGTGAGTCTATTTTCAAACTCAAGTGTCGGATTTGTAAACAGATTGTTTAGAATGGTCAAAATGGTTGTATGAGTTGGTGACATAAAACAGTCCGGTTTTTGTAGTTCAAAGATGTGTCGGGCAGGGAACTTTAAAAGTAAAATCTTTTGATGGACTTTTAACAGATCTTTCTATATATAGTAAGTGACATCTCTGATTAGTATCATAAGTATTTTATGTGTTTAAGTGGGGTAAATGAGCTCGTACATTTGGTGTGTACCGGTAGATTTTTATCGAAAGGATTGACTAATAAAGTAAACATATAGAAGGAAGTAATAGGTCACTTGTATTGTTTTCATTTTGGGTGGGCGGTAATTTTATTATTTTGAGTTAGATTTTATTCGAGTTATTATTAATGAACGCACCTTATTTGATAGATTGCGGTTTTTGTGTTTATCGGGCATCAACTATCGTCGAAGGTCGTCTTGCTACTGCTATTACTC
This sequence comes from Glebionis coronaria, assembly GCA_025667525.1. Classification (NCBI taxonomy): domain Eukaryota; kingdom Viridiplantae; phylum Streptophyta; class Magnoliopsida; order Asterales; family Asteraceae; genus Glebionis; species Glebionis coronaria. Next base: position 46,371,300 of record CM046877.1, read on the forward strand.
AAGGTGAGTCTATAGCCTCGCTTTTGTAATTGTGTCGAATGATTTTAAAACCCGCGAGGGGGATACATGCTATTTGAAAGTAAAATGAACACAAGTCATGATTGATTGTTTGGACCCGAATGTTGCCTTGTTGCCTTTGTTGTTTAGAATTGTATAAGTACCTAAATTGCAAAAGTCCCTAAATTCATGAGCCGTTAACTATCTTCTGACTTGATGTTGTGAGTTGGGAATAACCGCTTTTTCTAATAATGACGACCCTATCCGAGACCAGGGCTTTACGCTGAGTAACCTCTGGGAAGGATAATTTTACGAGAATGAGAATGTGGTATTTTTGAAATTGATACCCTAGTAGGGGCACTGGAATTCATCTAGTCATGCCGACTTTAGGCGTGGGTAAATAAGTTAACGGGTCGGTGTCATGAGCTTAATACAATTCTATAGCTATTGCTATATGCCTAAATGCCTGACTAATAGATTGTATGCACGACAATTCTATTAAATGATCTTGATTGATTTTTCTCTTGTGTTCAAATGATGATTTGGAAAACCTATAGACTCGCTCAACCGTTGTGTTGATGATTTTAAGCATGTATTTCAGGTGATTGAAGGGGATTGCTGATGGAGCTTGCTGGAGAAGGATTGCGGATTGCTTTTATGGTGTTTGGGTCTAAAACTAATTTTTTCTCTTTTGTCATAAAAATAATAATGTACGGCCATGTACTTTGGTAAATTGTTTGTTAATTGGATGGAATCTTTGGGGGATCAAAATGTGACTCTGATATTTCTAAAATTGTTTTACTTGGGATCGGAAGTTTTAGACAATGGTTAAATTATATCCTTTTATACTTCAAATGTATCATTTTAAGATTGTTTAAAGTGTTTTATGTAATGATGTTTGAGTTTAGCACCCAAATATGTATTTCCGCTGCGCAATGTAATTTGGGGGTGTTAAATTTTAAGTTCGTAAGCTGCATTCTATCAGTAAATCGTGGTTTAAATGACGAAAAATAAGTGTCTATACTTGTACTATTGTTCTATCTTATCATCTTTCCCAACTGATTTTGAATTATCATGTTATATCACCTACTTGGTGGTCTGATATTGAATCGTAATAACCAAACTTGGCCGCATTCACCACCAGATCTTGACCATAACCAAAATATACCTTTTCCTCATTTCAAATCAGTCACCACAAACTGGTACTTTTCATGAATTAGAAAGACATAAACATTAACAATGACTACCTTTAATAGGGTCATCGACTCATCTCAGATTTTGTGTTACACGTACTGAAGTTGATATATTCATAGCAGACAGGGCCGGTCCTGACTTTTATGTTGCCCTAGGAGATGCATGTAAAATGCCCCTACTAATAAAGTTTTGTAATATTCGATGCAATATATTTTTAAGGTTTAACTTGCGAATAAACCTGCATATTACCTATCAAATTTAACAAGTACTTGATATATTCTACTTTGTGAAATACTATTTCACTGGGTCTAGTCACAAGGTCAATATCAGAGGGCTGAACCAAGAGTTTAAGTTACCAAGTGTATACACTTTTTAACAAATATAAAGGAAAATTTGACTTAGTTCAACTTAAAACTACTAATAAACACAATAGAAAACATGTATTTTTTGTTAATATATTACTGGACCAACTAAACAAGTATGTATTTATAACACAAAATTTAAAAACTATATCCACTTCGGGTAAATCTAAATTCTTAACACAAAATTACAATAAACGACAAATACTTTCCGGATACTCGTGAGTCGTGAACCTTCGCAAGACCTTCAGGTCTTTCGCCGGTTCATATTAAAATTAATCAAAAAATCTGAAAATGTAAAAGACGACATAACAACATTAGTATTAATATTAAGTAGCTTTACATAGATGGAACATGGCACAATAAAAAAAATTCCAACTAGTCATATCTTCGTATAACATGCGACTTGTTGAAAGTGCCAAAACAAAAAATGAAAACATTATGATAAATATTCCAAAGTTAAAAAGTACTATGTAGTAAGAAAAAGTTAAAAGTAAGAGGTATTTCATGCTTTTTTACTTGTACTAGAAAGAAAAAACAACTTGTATTCCTGATGAAGTTCTTCTTCTCCGTCATCTCATCTTTATTTTTACTTTCTCATTCTAACCTGCAAGTAGTGTGGTTTCCATGTCATTCCCACATCAAAACATCGTTTCAATGAACTCACGGATTATATCGATCCGTATAATCAATTTACCATCAGTACACAATCTGCCAATCTCCATCACATAAACCCGCTTCATAAGATATAGAATTTGATGCCGCTTATTTTGTTGATGCCCTGGGCAGTCGCCACTCCGCCCACCCCAAGGACCGGCCCTGATAGCATAATCGAGTAACGTGCTTTTATGTGGCATGAAACCATGAGTTCTTACAAAACGTTGATGAGCAAGCCCATGCATATCTTATAATTACAGCGTCGTTAGTTAAATAGTTGTATCTTTTTACACGATAGTTAGTTCAATAAAAGATGCCTCGTGCGATGACTTATTCGTTGCAATGACCGTGACTGCAATTCTGCTCATAATTACGTTAGACATAATCTAATTATTACATAATTAAGGTTATACGTAAACCAAACATGTCTTAGCCGCCAAGCAGAAGAACATGAATGCATGGTAAAGCAATGTTTTATACTACCATGCATGCTATCCCATGTGAATCCATTTCTATAAAGTTACAGAAAAATTTACTTTGTTATAAAACTACTACTACTAAGTACTACTTTCTCGTCTCAAAATTATTATTATTCGATAAAATATATACAGTTAAAAAATTACTTTAATTACATCTTTCTCTCTTCTATTTTTTACACAATGTAACTATAGATTAAAGCAAAGATAATACGGTAAATTTTATTAAATATTTTATCTATTTTTGTTATTAAACAGTTAACGAATTGTAAAAAAAGATGAATTATTAATTTGGAAGCGAGAGTATAAAACATGGCTAAAAAGTAAATATATTATGTGTGTAGAATTTCTTGAAAATTATATAAATTATTTTTTAAATGCTAAACATGTTAAGTAGATTAGATTATATGGTGGGTTAATTTACCACTTATAGCTAGTTATATTAAAAACTAAATCACTATTATAAGCTACTCATATTTTGTCTTATTACTATGGATGTTATGTTTCTATGATTAAGAAATCTTAGAAAGTCAAAAAGTGTATTTCTAAACTAGGTTTTCCTTCCCAAAATTACTTCAAACATATTCAAACCACTAAACAAAGGCCACAAACTCCTTAATTACAATATATAAACCCTTAATATGTTGGAAATATAGTTCAATTGTAGGTTCAGTTCATACTGCTGAATGGGTAATGAGGTACGGAGTGTACACCCATAATTCCCTGAACACCTTCTCTTCTATACTGGCTAGTATGATGTTCAGCATTGCTGATGGTCTTCAGCGAATTAACTCTTTAGGGAGTTTAACTCTGGACTGAAGGTATTCATCAGGGAGTAACTTCACTGAAGAATTGTCTTCAGTGTTTACTTATCAGTAAGTCTTCTTTAGTACTGAAGGTTTCAGCAGGAAACCCTTAAGGGGATAGCTGATGCTTTAGCGGGGCTGAAGGAAAGACTAATGCTGGGCTGAACATGTAAACTTGTAATGGTCTTTGACCTATTCATGTGGCAGTTTAACTTCACTAAATGACCACGTTTAATTGGTCATGTAACCCCTGTTCCTGGTATTATGGAGCACATTAAAAGGAGATTAATGGGCCGTTAATTCCTCTTAATACCATTGACTAGGGTTTGAGAATTACATTTATAAATGAGTGTTCACAACATTTCTTAAAAAGACACAGAAACATAAACACTTAGAAGTAAAAGGGTTAGAGATTTGTGTCTAAATTACTAACAGCATTTGGTCTTATTCTAAGTAGATATTCGTGATACCCAGGCATTAGGGTCGAATAATTTACTTTGAAAAGTGATCACACGATTCCAAGTGATATCCGGTAACCATTCATTGGTACGTAGCTAGGATTGATTATGTTACCCTGGTTCGGACGAGTATACACCAACAATCGAAGTAAACTACTTTGTGATAATTAATGGCTGCTACAATGAAGCATATCGTGGGTAACTTTTCCAAGCTGGGTAAATTTGAAGGGGTGGATTTTAGGAGATGGCAAAAGAAGATGCACTTTCTTCTTTCTACCATGAGTGTGGCGTATGTGCTAACTACTCCCATTCCTAATGGTGGTGATAATGCTACCTTGGAGGACCTGAGGAAAAGGAGCAAATGGAAGAATGATGACTATGTGTGTCGTGTTATTATTCTTAATGGTATGTATGTATCCTTATTTGATATTTACCAAACCTCTGAATGTGGTAAAGAACTCTAGGATTCCTTGGTAGCCAAATATATGGCTGAAGATGCATCAAGTAAGAAGTTACTTTTGAGTGATTTCACAAATTACAAAATGACTAATTCAAGACCAGTCATGGAACAATAAAATGAACTTCTTAGAATACTTGGTAGATTTACATAACATAAAATGAACATGGATGAGACCATTCAGGTCTGTTGTGTCATTAACAAATTACCCCTTCTTGGAAAGATTTTAAGCATACCTTGAAACATAAGAAAGAGGAATTAACTCTTGTTGAGTTGGGCAGTCATTTGCGCATTGAAGAATCCCTTAGGTGCATAAAAGTGATAAGTCAAAGAGCAACAATGTTGCTGGTTCATCAGTTGTCAATATGGTGGAGCATAACAACTCCTCCAGGTACAATAACAACAAGGGAAAACTTAAGCATCAGGATAACACCAAAACTAATCCTAACAAGAAGTCATCATTAGTGACTTGTTGGAAGTGTAGGTAACCTGGACACTTAAAAAGGGATTGTAAATGTGTTGGTACTAGTAGCAAAGCTAGTGGATCATGCACAAATGGTTCAATGATTGGTTCAAACAACACACTGAAAGGTCAGAACATGTTTAATGAATCTTTTCATATTTATTATGTAACATATGTATTTGAAGCTTATTTTGTGTAAGATGATGATGTGGCATGGTGGGTTGACTCTGGAGCAACAATACATGTATGTAAAGATAAATGATGGTTCAAGACTTATGAGTCACTGAATGATGGATCTATTCTTCACATGGGAAATGAGTTAACATACCTAGTACATGGACGTGGTTGTGTAGATCTTAAGTTTAGTTCGGGAAAGTTTGTTTCTTTGTTTAATGTTTTGCATGTTCCTAATATTAGGAATAACTTGGTTTCTAGTAGTATTTTGAATAATTATGGTTATAAACAAGTGATTGAATCTAATAAATTTGTTTTATCTAAACATGGTGTATTTATTGGTTTTGGCTATTTGTGTAATCAAATGTTCAGGCTTAATATTGATTCTAATATGAATTTTGATTCTGTCCTAAGGACTACCACTAAACTGAATGATTCATCACTATGGCATGCTAGGCTAGGCCATGTCCACTATAAAAGGATGCAAGATATGTCTAAGGATGGGTTAATCCCTGGTCTTGACATGGATACTAAAAAGTGTCAAACTTTCATGCTGAATAAAATTACTAAGAAACCATTTCAAGATGTAAAATGTGAAACTAAAGTCTTGGAGCTAATACATAGTGACTTATGTGATTTGCATGCTACTCCCTCATTAAGAAATAAGAAATATTTGGTAACACTTATTGATGATGCATCAAGGTTTTGTTATGTTTATTTGTTGCTTACTAAGGATGAAGCATTGGATAAATTTAAGGTATTTAAGATAGAAGTTGAATTACAACAAGGAGTCCAAATCAAAAGATTTAGGACTGACAAGGGGTGAGTACATAGATACTCAGTATTTTCAGTCTGTAGGAATAATTCATGAAATGACTGCCCCTTATACCCCATAACAAAATGATATATCTGAAAGAAAAATATAGTACTGGAGGAGATGGTTAACTCCATGTTTTCCTATTCTTGAGTAAGTCAAGGGTTTTAGGGTGAAGCTATGTTAACAGCTTGCTATTTATTAAATAGGGTTCCCAACAAAAGGAACATGATTACCCCTTATGAACTCTGGACTAAAAGGAAACCAAACTTATACTATCTCAAGATTTGGGGTTGTAGGGTTGTTGTAAGACTCCCTAATCCAAAGTGAAAACTTTGGGTAAAAGAGGCATTGAATGCATTTTTGTTGGATATGTTGAGCATTCCAAGGCTTATAGGTTCTATGTTATTGAACCTAATGATTCAGTTTCTATAAACTCAATCATTGAATCAAGGGATGCTAACTTTGATGAGACTAGGTTCTCATCAGTCCCTAGACCAAGCCTTAGGAATCCTACTGGAGCTAAAGACATTAGTGCTTCAGTAGAACCTGAAAGGGTCACTGATAAGGTTGTGGTTCATCAACCTAAGCTTAGAAGAAGCACAAGGCATAAGACTCTAAGGAATTTTGGGCCTGAGTTTCAAGTATACTTGGTTGAAGAAACAAGAGATGAGGTCTCTAATCAATACTCCTATTGCTTTAATGTTGAGGATGATATCCCAAAACATTTGATGAAGCAATGAATTCCCAAGATGTTGCTTTTTGGAAAGAAGCAATAAATGATGAGATGGATTCCATCATGGGCAACAAAACTTGGGTGTTGGTTGATCTACCTATAGTGTGCAATCCACTAGGTTGAAAATAGATTTTCAAAAGGAAAATGAAGGTACATGAAACTGTTGAAAAGTTCACGGTAAGGCTAGCTATTCAAGGCTTTAAACAAAAGTCAGGGATAGACTATTTTGATACTTATGCTCTAGTAGCACCTATCAGTACCATAAGAATGCTGATTGCTTTAGCAAGTATTCATAATCTGATTATTCATCAGATGGAAGTGAAGACAACATTCTTGAATGGTGATTTGGATGATGAGGTTTATATGAACTAACCTGAAGGTTTTATCATGCCTAGTCATGAAGGTAAGGTGTGTAAAATGATTAAGTCCTTGTATGGGCTAAAGCAGGCACCTAAGTAATGACATCAAAAATTTGATGAAGTAATTTTGTCTAATGGTTATTCACTTAACCAAGCTGACAAATGTGTATATAGCAAATTTGATGAATCTGGTAAAGGAGTCATCATTTGCCTATATGTTGATGACATGCTAATCTTTGGTACTGACCAAGTGCAGGTTGACCTGACAAAGGAATTGTTGGGTCAAAAATTTGATGTGGCAGAAACTCAAAAACGAAGAAAACATGAAGATATTGTCTAAGCGTTGTCAAGAGAAATCCAAGCGTTGACAAGAGCAAACTAAGCGTTGTTGTCTCAAGAGTTGTCGTGTGCAATCTAAGCATTGTAACATGCAATTCAAGAGTTGATAGAAACGTAGACAAGAAGCTTATGGAAGCTTCTATTTAGATAAACATGCAAGATATATTCTGCATAAGTTTATTTAAATAGAAGATTTACTTGTTTATTTGTTATTATCTCTTGTAAACCCTAATCCTTACACTATAAAAGGAACCGAGGGTCTTAGGTTTTATTCATCATTCATATTCACAATGTAAACCTAAAGCGTGTGTTGCACTAGACGTGAGATTAATGTATACACGTCTAGTGGTTGTTTGTTATTAATATAATGAACAATCCAATTTGTTTTAATTCATGTTCTTTGTGTCCAAACACCTTGTTAATGTGTCGTGTTCTAATTCCACTTTGATTATCTAATCATATGAACATGATGCATTCCTAGTAGCTTAAAAGATCGAGGAAACCAAGGTTTCCACAATTGGTATCAGAGCCTCGTGGCTCGTGATGCTAGGACCAACAAGGTGTTCGTGTTTTGAGAAGAAAAGAAAAATCCGTATAGGTTTTTTGGACGTTTTTGTGTACGCAACATTATTCAGAAGGCCATAACTTTTTATTGAACCGTTGGATCTCCACGAACATTTTTGTGTGTGTTCTACACACATATATCTAGATATCCACCGGAGGGATTGTCGAGATCTATCCCCAAGAAAAAGTTATTAAGCGTCAAAGTCAACAAGGGTCATATGCTGTTTTCTGTGAACAGTAATAGTAAAAACGTGATTTCTCCTTCGTTAACCGTTGGATCGTCGTGAAATTCGCACTGTAGGTCCTTGACACTTGTGTCTAGGATCTCACAGAAGGGATCTTCGATCTGAGCTCTCATGAAGAAGATATTCGATGTCAAAGTTCACTGCAGTTCATGGTTTTCACATGAAATCATGATTTAAGGTTTATAAAACCCTAGATCTATTACCCGCTGACATGTGTTATTTAGACGCTGATAGATGTTGGTGTGACGCTGACAAGGCATGGATGAGACGCTGATGGCCAGGCGCTGACAGGTACAAAGTTGGCGCTGACAGGAATAAGTTAAGCGCTGTTGGGAAGCGCTGACACTTGTTGTCCGATATATAGTTTTTCAAACGCTGACAAGTGTTGTCCGATATTGGACAACACACAGTGTTGATATCTTGGACAGTGAAGGATATTGGACAACAAAAGGGATAGCTGCTGTTTGAAAAATTGATACGTTTTTAGCACACAAAAAGGAGGAATTTACACACGAAGGTACATGGAATCTCCGTTTTAATTCAGAATATCGACTTGATATTAATGGCTCGGATATTTTCAAACGGAATTAATGATCTTAAAGCGAGTTAGCAACTATTCGTGGGAATTTGATGGATATTTAAACTATGTAATCGGGATAGCCTTGTAAAAGAGTTATCCGTATGCAACTTTTACATATGATATATATTATTTCATAAAGATTCGTCATGAAGAGGTGTTGGCTTAAGGGGAAGGATTCTTATGGTAAGTTTGATGATTGAAGAAGATTTTCGCGAGTTTGTGTTCTATCATATCTTAAAGTCATGCACTTCCAGCCACTGACTTTAAAGGTAACTTGTTCGTGCTTTACATGGTTGGTGATGAAGACTTGTCATATCTAGCAAGGTAAGGTTGCTATCCCTTGAAGGAGTTACATTATCGTGCTCAGTGACTCACAAAGGATGAGGATTTTGACAATGGGATCGAGGTCTACTTATACTTGGTGACATGAGTATAAGTTCTTTATCACGTAGATAGTACAAGACATGGAACACAAGGTTGGGTTATTCTACTTCTACATCAAGAATACTTTATTTATTTTTCTTCAAGATCATTACATAGAGCTACATTTGGAGAATCTTCAAAGATTGCATACATTGTTTACTTCCCTGTTGATGTGACAAAAAGGGGAAGAAATACATGCTACACTTTAGGGGAAGCAATTTGAAGATCATGTACAACTTACAAGAGATACACATAGAGTTTTGCCGACATCAACTAGGGGAAGATTATTGGGTCAAAAAGTTGATGTGGCAGAAACTCAAAAACAAAGAAAACATGAAGATATTGTCTAAGCGTTGTCAAGAGAAATCCAAGCGTTGACAAGAGCAAACTAAGCGTTGTTGGCTCAAGAGTTTTCGTGTACAATATAAGCATTGTCACATGCAATTCAAGAGTTGATAGAAACGTAGACAAGAAGCTTATGGAAGCTTCTATTTAGATAAACATGCAAGATATATTCGGCATAAGTTTATTTAAACAGAAGATTTACTTGTTTATTTGTTATTATCTCTTGTAAACCCTAATCCTTACACTATAAAAGGAACCAAGGGTCTTAGGTTTTATTCATCATTCATATTCACAATGTAAACCTAAAGCGTGGGTTGCACTAGACGTGGGATTAATGTATACACGTCTAGTGGTTGTTTGTTATTAATATAATGAACAATCCAATTTGTTTTAATTCATGTTCTTTGTGTCCAAACACCTTGTTAATGTGTCGTGTTCTAATTCCGCTTTGATTATCTAATCATATGAACATGATGCATTCCTAGTAGCTTAAAAGATCGAGGAAACCAAGGTTTCCACAGGAATTTTTGTCATCAAGGTTCTCCATGAAAGACATGGGGGAGGCTGATGTTATCCTTGGCATAAGGATTAAACATGAAAGTGATGGTATTGTAATTTCTTAGTCTCATTATATTAAGAAGGTCCTGAAGAAATTCAATCACTTTGATTGTACTCAAGTGAGTACACCAATGGATACAAGTGAGAAACTGATACCTAACATCGGTCAGGTTGTCTCCCAGCTTGGGTATTCTAGGGTGATTGGTTGCTTGATGTATGCCATGACTTATACAAGGCCTGGCATTGCTTTTTCAGTAGGAAAACTCAGTAGGTATACTAGTAACCCTAGTACTCAACATTGTCAAGCAATTCAAAGGGTATTGAAGTATTTGAAAGGAACAATGGATTATTGTTTGTCATATACTGGATATCTTTCAGTTTTGGAAGGTTACACTGGTGCAAGTTGGATGAGCAATACTGAGGATAATTCATCCACCAGTGGCTGGGTATTCCTTCTTGGTGGTGGTGCAATTTCTTGGACATCCAAGAAGCAAACATGTATTACTTGTTCAACAATAGAGTCTGAGTTTGTGGCTCTAGCAGCTGCTGGTAAAGAAGCTGAATGGTTGAGAAACTTGCTTCTTGAGATTCCATTATGGGTCAAACCTATGGCACCCATTTCTATCTGTTGTGATAGTGTAGCTACAGTGGCTAAGGCATATAGTCAGACGTACAATGGTAAGTCTAGACACTTAGGTGTTAGACATAGCATGATTCGTGAACTAATCATGAATGGGGTAATTTCAATAGAGTTTGTGTGGTCTTAACAAAATTTAGCTGATCACTTGACGAATGGATTGGATAGAGACTTAGTTATAAAGTCTGCTAAATAGGTGGGGTTTAAAAGTCCAATCTAGTCACTAAATGCTAGGATACCCAACTCCCTCCTAAGAAAACCTAGGAGCTGAGTTCATTGTGAAAAGCTGAACATTCAGGGGACTGAAACACATGTGTATCATCCCAAGGATTTGCTTGTACCTGCTGAAGTAGGATGAAGTTATAACCTTCTCAATGGTTAATGTCTTTGGAAAAGTGCTGGAGTAGGATCATAAACTAAAGAGGAACTACCTATGTAAATGTTGAGGTTTCACCGCCTCAGGGAGCATGGACTTGGCTCTTACAATGTTTATGAATTGGATATGGACAAATGGCTAGTGGTGTCAAGAGCGCTTAAGTGTTTGAAAACTTGTGTGTATTTTATCTTCAAGTATTCAAAGTAGTTGAAGGGTTCAATTCTTAGAACACCCTGATTCTCGAATGTTTGAAGTGATGTACTAATATGGAAATTCAATCCTCATGATATTTTCATGTATGCACATGTTTGTTAAAGTTAATTTTTACGCAACAAGGAATTGTACTATATTGGGGAGGATAAAGTTGTTGGAAATATAGTTCAGTTCATAATGATGAATGGGTAAGGAGTTATGGAGTGTACACCAATAAGTCCCTGAACACCTTTTCTTCTATAGTGGCTAGTATGATGTTCATCATTACTGATGATCTTCAGTGAGTTAACTCTTCTGGGAGTTTAACTCTGGACTGAAGGTATTCATCAGGGAGTAACTTCACTGAAGACTTGTCTTCAGTGATTACTTAACAGTAAGTCTTATTCAGTACTAAAGGCTTCAACAGGAAACCCTTCAAGGGATAACTGATGCTTCAGCGAGACTGAAGGAAAGACTAATGTTGGGCTGAACATGTAAACTTGTAACGGTCTTTTACCTATTCAAGTGGCAGTTTAACTGCACTAAATGACCACGTTTAATTGGTCATGTAACCACTGTTCCTGGTATTATGGATCACATTAAGAGGAGATTAATGACCCGTTAATTCCTCTTAATACCATTGACTAGGGTTTGATAATTACACCTATAAATGGGTGTTCACAACATTGCATGAAAAGACACGGAAACATAAACACTTAGAAGCAAAAGGGTTAGAGATTTGTGCCTAAATCACTAACAGCATTTGGTCTTATCCCAAGTAGATATTTGTGATACCCAGACATTAGGTCGAATAGTTTACTTTAGAAAGTGATCACATGATTCCAAGTGATATCGGGTAATCATTCATTGGTATATAGCTAGGATTGATTATCTTACCCTGGTTGGGACGAGTATACACCAACATAATACATCTTAATACATCCCTAATCAGTAGCTAAAAGCCAAATTACAACCCCTAATCTCAAGACCCCTCCCAATGAGGTTTGGTTGAGTTTTCCCCCCTAAAACTTGTTCACAAACTTTCCCTCATTCAAACATTCAAATCTGATTATATAGGATAAGAACAACCTTAAGCAACCTACCAAATAGGTGCAACACCTACTTGCTTGGTTTGTTACAAAAAAATTAATAAAAAGTACAAAATGATACCTTGTGTCTCTTTGTTTTAATCCATAAGTTTTAATCTTTTTAAACCTTGCAAGGCTACCTCCCAGGCATCCTTAGTCACTTCTCTACTGGTCTGACACGTTGCTTGCTTTACCTTGGTGCCTAAGTGTTTAAATGACTATAAGGGTAAAGGCTGAATTTATGCAATGTACTATTTCAAATTAACCGATGTACGCAGCATACATTTTTTATTCCCGATATACGCAACATACTTTCAAATACTTACTAAACTATACAATGTTGACAAATATGTGACTTGTTTGACCGGTTACCACTTACAAAAGTTACAATTTGGTCCTTTGTCTACGTGGCCTTCCACCGTTAGTCCTTTGACATATTTTCTATAGAATACTTAGTAATGATACCTTGACTTTAATATACACATTTTTATACACACTTTTTATAGGCGCTATTATATACACGTTTTTATACGCGAGGATCTGAATTTTGACACGATTTCAGTGTCAAAATGGATACCGTAAACTCCAAAAATCACGCGTGAACTCAATGTCTACGTTCTCTACAACTTTTGTGCTTTATATTTTTCATGAAAAAGACATTTAGATGGTCGAAAACCCGATTTAAAACTGTGACAGCAATACTAGTATTTTCGGTAAATACTTATATAAATCCGAATTTCGACGGTCTCATTTAGTGCTAAAAACTTACTTTTAAGTCTCGAAAATAATTAAATATAGACATTCTATACGTAAAATATTACTAAACAAAGTGTAAAACTTATAAAAGTAGTAGCATGATAATAATGGCAGACTTAATAAGAACATACCGATTCCATTACGTATCTTTGATAAAAGTTTAATATTAAAAATAAATTATGCAAAAATTTCCCGTTTAAAATTAAATTCAAACACATATACGACAAAAACGTGTATAAAACATGTGTATAAAAATGTGTATCAGAATGCGTGTATACAAACTTGTATAAATATGTGTATATAAAACTGTATAAAACTACGTGTATAAATATGTGTAGTAAAACATTTATATAACTGCGTTTACAAAAATGTGTGTACAAAAGTTAAGGTATCACCGTTATAATTTTTTCTAGTGAAATAATGTCAAGTGATTGACGATAAAAGTCCATGCTGACCACAAGGACAAAACTGTAACTTTTATAGGTGGTAACCGGTCAAACAAGTCATATTTTGGTCAATATCGCGTAGATTGGTAAGTATTCGAAACTATATTGCGTATATCGAGAGTAAAAAATATAGGTTGCGTACATCGGTTAATTTGAAATAATATGTTGCATAAATTCAGCTTTCACCCATAAATAAGACGTTTTAGGCATTACTATCTCTCTATTCACCTGGCTTTCATACCTTGGTAGTTATGTTTTACTAGAAATACCCTTGACGTAATCAAAAGATTCTCAAATTATAAGGTGTAGTTAAAAGTTTGATCAATGCTGGAACGATCTCAATCTCTAGTTTTAAAGTAAAAAATGACATGTATTTTGAAGTTATAATGTGTGATTAATTAGTACTTCCATTTTCTTTTTTCTACTTTTAGCTCTTTGTCTATCCTAAGTTTTTATATATCAAGTGTTAATGTTGCTTTTACTTTTGCAGCCCTAAATAAAACACTCATATATGTAAAAAAATGTTAATGTTTGGATTCTCTATTGTACTTAGTATTAAGCTATTTCTTATTATCCCCTCCCATTCCCACCCCTCTCCTTCATTTATGGGATCAGAGTTGTTGACTCGACCTGTAGTATCTAATCTATGACTTGTGAGTATTGACCCTAGGTTTTGAAATGCTAGTATCTAATCTATGATTTGTGAGTATTGACCCTAGGTTTTGAAATGCTAGTATCTAGGTTATGATCTCTGAGAATTTACCAACCTAGATCATCTTGGGTAGTGTTTATGTACTATCCTTGATCTAATCTAATTGTTAGTGCTTGTGTTAAAAACTCGATCCAAATCATATCTATTGTTTTCCAATATTCGTCCGCAATTTCGAGTACCTGCAAAGTGTCTCCTTCATACTTTGAATCCGAAATATCATATGTACCACCAAAGGTTGGAGGAAAACCAACAAACAACCTCATAAGTCGACTAATTAAAGAAAGAAAAGAGCAAGCATACGCGAAGGGAAGAAGGGCCAATCCTCATAAAGAGATTGGCCAAATCTTCAACTTGCAAGCCAAGCAACAAGTCCTAGTCTCATGATAGCTTAGTAACAATTACTAAAATTATTAGTTAAACTAAGTTAATCTGAGAATTTGTTGATAATATACCAATCTCGAATCTTTTGTCAAAATAAAGTTACGTTCTATTATGATCATTTGAAATCACGAGTAAATATATAGTTGAGTTATTTGATAGAGAAATCGAAAAGGTAAAAGAAAAAGATGTCGTGTACGACGATTAATCAATTTCAGACTATATAGAAAGGGCTTCCTGATCTGAAGTTCGCATTGTTTGCAAATAGTTGAAGTTAAGGATGAAGTTTCATATTTATCTTTGCCACCCAGTATCGGCATAGCTATCCCTCTTTTAGCCGGGCTAACATATCCAGGCTGGTATGTTTTCCCCAGAATACCCTCAACCTCGTCTGAAAGATTAATGAACATAAACTATAGCTCAAAATGGGCAAAAGCATCATCAGATGGTAACTGATAGTTGTGTGCTTTATCATCTGCCTTAGTCACAGGGACTGCTTTCATGTTAATCTCAACCAATCCACCAACAGTCACTTTAATGGTGTTAACATCATCGGTTCTTTCAATCACCACTTGTCTAACTCCAGTGTTCGTTTTCCATTCAGAGTCTCCATCGAATGGGACGGAAATTTCTTCACCGTTCCATTTTACAAGGAGTACGTCAACTGAGTCGTCCCATTGCACCACTTTCTTGGCTGAAATAACTATTTTTTGGGTGTCAAACATGACCGACACTGCTTGGACCCATGTGTAGTCACGCTTCCTTCCATTGGGTCGACTTCCAATGAAGTGACCGTTGATTTGGAGGTTGGTTTCTGAGACTAGAGAAAAATCACGTTCTTTACCACCATGGAAGTAGAACATAACTCCATCACCGCCAACGAACCTTGGATCATAGCATAGTGAGCCATAGCCGTTACATTCCGGTCTCATCCCTTTAAAGATTATTGGATTTCAAAAAGAGATTAGTATAAAAAGTGTATCTATTTAATGAAAAATTTCATCGTGAAGTTAGCATGCTTACATTTGCATGTAGCTTCACACTTGCTACCACAATTAACATGACATCATTTTCCTTTCTTGTTATTCTTTGGCTTCCTCTCTGGGCACTCCTTTGGGTAAGTGAGCGTTTTGTAGTTGTAATGCCCTTTTGATTTACAAAAAGCTCGTTCACATCATGTCTGTGGTTCGAGTGTCAAGTCATCGTAGTTAGTTTCATCTTCCTCGACCGTTTTAGGCTTGGGTGCGGGTTTTGGAGTCTTGGGCTTCTCAGGTTCTGGTGTCTTAGGAGCTGGCGTCGGTGTTGGATTCTTTTTATCGTCGTCATCATCGCCAACGTCATCATCTCCCTTGTCGTCATCACCTCCAATTGGTGCTGGAGTCTTTTTATCATCGTCGTTGTTTCCAATAGGTGTTGGAGTCTTCTTATCATTGTCATCAGCTTGAACCGTTGTTGAGCCGATGGAGATGGCTATGAGTAGTAAAGCCACCAAAATCAGTGACTTCCTCATTTTTAAACAAGTGTGTTGTAACACCCCCAAATTTATACAACTCAATACAGCGGAAGACTCGTTGGTGTTACGGGATAGCACATTACTCACATCATAGACAACGCATGAAAATCACGTCGTTTATTAATAAAATATTTCCATTCATAAATATCAAAGTTACATCGGTCCCAAGTCATATTATTTCATACAAAGTTTTACAAAGTATTTGAATGGAAAATATAGTTTAGGTGCGGGCCATGAATTCTTGTCGTCTTCCCGAGAATTACCTTCAAGTACCTGAGATAAAACATGTTAAAAGAAAAGGTCAGCGATAACGCCGAGTGAATTCATAGAGTTTAATAAATTCCATCAATATAACTTTGGTATAAAATTAGTACCAAAAATCAATTCGTACAAATCATTGTAGTAGGCCGTAAAATAGCCAAAATCATTTTATACAAATCTTTGTAATAGGCCATTAAATAGCCAAAGTCATTTTATATAAATCCTTATCGAAAATCGTAATATAGGCATTTGCCTTAAAAATTATTATACGAGCCAATGTCGTAAAAACATCATACAATACGTCTTATAACGTTGTATGAAAATAAAAACCGTTATATGAATATGGTTATAAAAACCAAAACACAAACATAATATCAATAGTATGACCCTGTATTGCTAGTCAGGCAATACATCGTAATGCGAAGCGTCTAATATTATTTTGTAAACTTGGATTATTATAAGCCGCATGACATTGTTACCTTACTAAACCAAAACGGGTAGCTAACCCGATACCAATTTTGCCCATCTAAAGTAGCGTGTTGTCACAAAGGTCACGCTATGGAAATCTTCTCATACATAAATTCGCTTACCAATCAATGTGGCACGACGGGGATCAACCGTCAAGGCGCGAACTGGGGTGATCGTCCCCAAATAGTACTATTAAATGCATAAGCGTCTACCAAATCCCGGTAGTTCACAATTCATGCTAATGGGACTTTTAGTGACATAACCTAACTTTAATAATCCATTTCATTTCATCTATCGGGTCCTTTAATCATTTATAGGGTCATACAATCGGGTCATTCAATCATTCGGGTCCAAAATCAATAAACAAACAATCGGGACAAATGGTGTCCTAGTTTTATAAAAACTAACATGTTATCTCCCTCGCGGGTTTATAAAACATTTATAAAAACATTTAAAAGAGTGTGAGGCTATGAACTCACATTGATGTGGGAAGACGGGTTATCGGCAATTCGGACGTACGGTACGTGCTTCAATCACGGAAACCTAGACAAATAATAATCGGTCTTAGACGTTTGTCCAATGACTTTAGAAAAATAACAATTATGTATACATATGATGATTATATATATATGATGATCAAGTGGGTTTACATATTCTCGTTTACTCATTTTTAGCGTTATATGTCGATAACTTTTATATTAGTTTACTAGTTTTACCCATTTACGTGTTTTATGCCCAATAAACTTATTATAAGTTCCTTAACTTGTTTTAATCCTTGTTATACTTATTTTATCAGTATGTATACTTTCCATGTTGGGCCCAAATGGGTTAAGCCCAATAATTTCTTTTTACAAGTTTATATCTTATTTAGTCCAATTATTAGTCCAAGTATTAGTCCAATATGTTTACTTAGCCCGTTAATGTCCGTATGCCCTAAAGTTCGGGTTTTATCGGTTTTTACTTGTTATACATGTCTATATATCAGTATATAAGTTTTATAAAGTTTTCATTAGACGGGTCCAACCATTTAAGTTTTATTTAACAAAAACGTTAATTTTACGGCGATAGCCGAAAAAGTCGTAAAAATCATGTTTATAGTTTTATAACTTATAAAACTTAACAAGTTACTATTTCTATAAAATGTACACTTATTTAACCTTTTACATAATTATATAAATAAAATCCAAGAGTTAGTGGGTTTTAACTTTACATTTTATACAATATAATTTTGAGTGCTTATATAATAGTATTATACTTTATTTTTCAAAAATCTGATTTTTATCTTCACTTTCACCAAAATTGTCATATCTTGAGTTCTATATGGAGATAGAAGCTCAAATTTTTATCACATAAACTAAATGATATGTGCTACAATTAACTCTTCTATAGCTACTGTTGAATCATCTTCTAAATATTTTCTAAAAATCGTCCAAAACAGTAACCTCAGATTTATACCCTAAACTTGTTTTGATCATATCTCACTCATTATTTTGTTTCCATTGAATGGCCGACTCTCACATGTGTACAAGACCCATAGCTTACTGTAAATCCATTCTACTTCATCATTTTATCAGTTCATAACAAGTTTCTTTACTGTTTTATACAGCCATGTAAATCAATCAAGATTTTAACCTTGTTTCTTATAGTTTTTCACCTTTTTAATCATGTTTATCAACAACAAATCCCCACATAACATTTTTATCATCATATAATCATCATAAATATATACAATAGGAAATAAAATACATGTTTACATAATCAAAATAACAAGAAGATGAGGAGGACAATCTTTATACCACCATGATGATGTAGGTTGATCAAAACATGGATTTTTGATGGAGAAACTTGTGCATAGCCATGACCATCTTCAAGACCACCATTCTTCATATACTCCTTGTGGAAAATCAGCCCTAAGACATCATAAAAACTCCTCCATGGATGTTATAATCACCACCATTTAAGAGAGCTTCAAGAGAGCTTCAACATATGTGTAAATAACACATGATTTTGTGGTTGGAATTGATCAAATGAGGGTGTTGGATGATGAATATGGGACGGCACATAGAGGGAGAGATGAGAGAATTTTATGAGTTGATTGTATGGTGAAATGGAGTGAGTGGTAAGTAGCTAGTTGTTTTGAGGTGATAAAGCTTAATGTATAAGCTAAGGTGACAAGTGTAAGGCTTGTTAGCTACACTTGACACCTCATGGTGTTAAGTAGCTAACTTAGGCCGGTTTTCGGAGTGGGGTGGGACAAGTGTCCCACTTGTCTCATCCCATTTATTTACGGGTACTCCTCGATTCTAGTTTCCTTGATTTGCGTGCCCTCGGGTCGTTTTACGAAAAATGTTTTTATAAATTATGAATCACCGTCACAAAACGAATCCAATAAAAATTGTCTCATCAAAAACGGAGTTCGAAAACGTAAATACGTAATCCTAGGGTTTCCGGTTTAGTCGTAAAGGACGTTAAAATAAAATCGTAAGTCCTAATCTCTTCTCGTAAATTTGTGAGTTTATAAACCAACAAATTTAAAACTCCAAAATAATATTTACGGATAAATTTATTTTCTGAAATGTCGGACTGTCACCAAAGACGGTGTATGTAAACGTAAGCACGTAACGTAGAATCCTCCGGTTTAAACGTAGTCGATGCTACTTCAAGGCATAAATCCAAATTTCTTCCCAAAAATAAGTGAGTTCATATTGTAACATTAAAATAATATTTTCAAATAATATTTGAGAATAAAATATCAATCGTAAATTGACGGATTGTCACAGCATTTACCCCTAAACAGGATCTTTGTCCTCAAAGATCATCTTACCTTATTACTCGCTTCTTATAGAGTTAAAGCCATGTGGGTATTTCCTCCACATTCGGTCTTTTCTCACAAGTGCAATTACAATACGCGAGTTTCATCAAACATAACTACGGGAATAAGATCAGGCTTAATGTTGACTTACTTTCTCTATCCATGATGTTCACGGGTTTTTGATGAATGCAACTTTTCGCCGATCTAAGCTCTACTAAGAATAATCAGATTTTCACTTGATAGATATTCCATCAAGTTCGATTTACGAAACATAATTCACGCAGTCCTTGAAGTCCTAGGGTAGATCCAACTTATATGCCTTTCAATCCCAACTTTTACATCATCTCAATGGTCCCAAACAACGGGGACTTATATCCCATGATTTGTCAGATCATGAATTCATTTTTCCCAAGGTTAAAAATTGTGGCATAACTTCGCTACCCATTTGGCACTTCAAGATCTACACTTCGTATTCACATATCCTCTTGCCCACTACCGGCAGTCAATAATTATTATAATTAATTAAATAATAAATTTTCAATTTTTATGAAAGGTAAACATAAAGATTTTAAATTTCTTAGTTCGACCAATTATATAAAATGTTCAAAATAAATTTAAATTTAATTAACAAGATTTTCGTTGATTTATCGAAAATATTTAATAAGATTCGTAAATGTTCGAAAAACCTTTGTTTATACTTTGGTCAAAATTTTCTTAGTTGAAAAGCAAAAATTGTCGTTTTAAGTTTTCAGGTTATGGTATAAATGGTTTTACTCAATCCTTCTTAAGTTATCTTGAGGTATACACAAACATTTACCCCTAAACAGAAATTTAGTTAAATGGTTTGTGTATAAGGGAATAATCCCTTTAAAATCCTTTGTTAAAACATTTGTCAAAACATATTTCCATTTCTTTTTGGTAAAATCCAAAGTCTTAAAAGGGCTCTTAATTTTTGAAGAGTCTATATGCATACATCTTACCATTATTAATCCAACGGTCATTTTATGTAAAGGATTAAGTTTTTAATCCCTAAGCGTTAATGGTTCTAATCTTTGAGAAGTCAATATAGCTTCCATTATCTATTAATCACACGGTTCAATCATGTAAAGGTTTAAGTCTTTAATCACGTGTTAATTATTCAAGGTATAGGTTTTCATTGTTTAGCCAATTCAGGGCAATTTATAACTAATTATTAACTCATTATTATTCTTATATACAAACAATTGGTCCTTAATGATCTCAAGCATGAATTTATCAAATTACAGCCTACACACGTGATTCACCAAGGTTATGAACGCTACATGTGTATTAGTCAATCCAAACGTCACCACGTGAAACTCATAATGTTCATTACAAGTACCGGATGTAGTGATTGGAATACATAATCTCCTTCGCGGACGCGAAGTTGAAAATAACCATGCCGTGGATCAAATCTTTAAAACATACACTAGAACCTTGTAAATGATCGAACAAATCTTCCATTTCGAGTTATGGACATCGTTTTCGATTGTCAATTTACTCAGTCACAGTAATCTATAAATATAAGGAAAGATAACACCATAGCTCTTCAGTATGACAGGCTTGGTAGAATAAAATCTTTCTCCGACAACTTTCTCAGTTGTACGGTAATTCCTTTAATTTAGATGGTGCTGTCGTACAGTGCACACACCACAGGTGTAGCACCGAGAATATAATCAATACCAATTTCAACTTGCCTTAATGGCGAAAGTCTAGGTAATTCACCAACAAATACTTACTAAAGTTTCAGATAACATTATCACCTTTTAATAATTTCATATTAGGTTCTTTCTAGATTATAATATCTATAACTAGTTCACAACCATTCATGGTATATTTTTAAGTCTAAATACAGGATATCGTCATCCACCAAGAATTATTTAGATCACTTTTGATAATTAACATCTTATCTTTTAGGGATCAACTCGAGTTCCCATCAATTAAGACAATCTCGTCATGTCAAAATCAATCAATCCATTCTACTGGCACTATCAACCTTTCAGTTTTATTGCCGTCGATAAGATGTGAACTTCTCAAAAGTCTAATAATAACTCATAATCCTTCATAAGTTCAAGGATATCAGGAGACATAACTACTATTAAAAGATTAAGGTCAACGCATAATCTATGCGAGAGAATTTCAAATCAGATACAGATGAAAACATTTAACGAATATGAATATATCCCATGTTTTCATAATTTGAGTACGCATTCGAAAGCTCCTCGGATCGTTACCCAGGTCATTCAAATGAAATCAAATCAAAAGAAATGATAAGAACGTTAATACATCCAGTCGGGTATCAACACTCGGTAATCAGATACTTTTCCTAAGAATCTCACTACGGGGGAATTAGACAAGAACGGAATATCAACTGTCAAATAAGACAAATTCCACAGATGAGTAAATTCAACTCAGAAGAATAGATGCTACAGGAACATATGTAGGTGTCCCTAACACTATGTCCCTATTTTTCACTTCTTGCAGATCTCATAAAAATTTAATCTTTTCACAATCTTCAAAGAAAGTGTAGTGTTTATTCATTAGTTTTATGGTGACTACTAATCAGTCTTGCATAGTCCATTCCAAATTGTATGTAGGCGCGCAACTATATACAATTTCAAGATTAAAGATGCAATACTCAGTTCGTCAAAATTTTTATCATCATGTTTATAATAAAAACATTTTCATGCTCAATTCCTAAATAAGAATCAAGAATAAATTTACAAAGATTTTCCTTGTTATGAAAACAATTAAGTTTCCAAAGCGTCTCATAAACAACTTCATTTTGATATCAATCACTTATAAATCTCACTTTGAATAATCCTTATTGTGATGAAAAATAAATTTTCTCAAAGGATACCGTTTTAACTTATAAAAACAATGTGTGATCTGCAAAAGAGTGATGAAGAGTTGTTCACCAAGAACTAACTTCAATATATCAAGAAATGAGCTTAGCCAAGTAATCATGAGGTTCCTGATCTCGATGGCACTCAACAAGAATAATCCACAACGCAACTCAATTCGAGATGAGTACGTGCTCAATGGTTGCATCACTAATGCTAACATTAGGAAGAAGCAAGAAAAGATAGATAACATCGATACATGTAGAATTTAGCAATCAAAGGTAGTCTTCTCATTAATCACAAACAAGTCAAAATTGTACCGTAACACATTACATGTCACTATGTCATACAATTCTCAAAACTCATCCTACCAACTGATATCTCAGTTAAGTTAGGGATTTTTAAAAGATACCACAATGAATCCTAATCTACAAGAGTCATTAGGTGTTCCATATGTCCCAGAAGATCCATCGGTCTCAATTCAGAAGAAGATTTCTTCAATTTATTTCTTGGACACTGGGCATCCTCGTTAGCGGACAATGGTCTAGGAACAACCCTTAACACGAATCGATAATCAATTAAATCCTTATAATTTGATCACAAAACTTAACGACTTTCTCTTAACAATTTCATATTCCATACGGGTTAAATTTTACTTTATTCAAGTTTTAACCAGTTTTATACTCAATTCAATATCCTACCTCATGTTCCAATACTTACAACCTTATTCTTCGGCCTTGTAAAGGCAATACAATCTCAATATGAATCAACACTTAATTTCCAATCCTATTAGTTCTTACAACAACAATTATCAAATAAGTCATTAGTATGAAATGACTTGATCATTCAACTAGACTTCTCGGAAAGGTATTAGTGGCATGAGGCTTTTGGGTAATGGTTCCAATGACAGCCTCAAGTGCAACATTCACCCTTTCGATTTCAATCTAAGAATTGGATGACAACGAATCAGATGACATCTTTCCAGGTGATAACGTTTTGTCAAACTCCACTCTATAAGAAAGATCGTCATGACATCGATATCAGATTTAATCTCGCCAATTCTTTTTCAATATCACAATCAACTAATGTCTACACTTCTACGAATATCAACCATTTCGTTGGGATCATAAATATCCACAACTTGGTTTAGATCTAGGATAGCTAGAATTCCTACGAGAATAGCTTCGATTAATTTACTAGGGGATTTAGGGTTACTTGTGACAATCTGCGTCGTATAAATACCTCGTATAAAAATCAAAATAATCATCAATCAATCATGTAATAAAATTTCATCATATATATATATATATATATATATATATAATCCAAGTTATATATATATTAAAATAACACTTCTCAGTCTGGCCTTGTCGGTAACTCGGGAATTCTTCGGCACCGTTATAGTCAAAAGATTTTTAGACATTTTTAGAAAAATGTTTTTAGTTAAAAGATTTTGAAAAGTTTTATTCAAAACCTTAGTTTTTAAAAATCTTTCGTTCTCTATAACGAGAGCTCTGGTACCAAACTGTAACACCCCCAAATTTATACAACTCAATACAGCGGAAGACTCGTTGGTGTTATGGGATAGCACATTACTCACATCATAGACAACGCTTGAAAATCGCGTCGTTTATTAATAAAATATTTCCATTCATAAATATCAAAGTTACATCGATCCCAAGTCATATTATTTCATACAAAGTTTTACAAAGTATTTGAATGGAAAATATAGTTTAGGTGCGGGCCATGAATTCTTGTCGTCTTCCCGAGAATTACCTTCAAGTACCTGAGATAAAATATGTTAAAAGAAAAGGTCAGCGATAACGCCGAGTGAATTCATAGAGTTTAATAAATTCCATCAATATAACTTTGGTATAAAATTAGTACCAAAAATCAATTCGTACAAATCATTGTAGTAGGCCGTAAAATAGCCAAAATCATTTTATACAAATCTTTGTAATAGGCCATTAAATAGCCAAAGTCATTTTATATAAATCCTTATCGAAAATCGTAATATAGGCATTTGCCTTAAAAATTATTATACGAGCCAATGTTGTAAAAACATCATACAATACGTCTTATAACGTTGTATGAAAATAAAAACAGTTATATGAATATGGTTATAAAAACCAAAACACAAACATAATATCAATAGTATGACCCTGTATTGCTAGTCAGGCAATACATCGTAATGCGAAGCGTCTAATATTATTTTGTAAACTTGGATTATTATAAGCCGCATGACATTGTTACCTTACTAAACCAAAACGGGTAGCTAACCCGATACCAGTTTTGCCCATCTAAAGTAGCGTGTCGTCACAAAGGTCACGCTATGGAAATCTTCTCATACATAAATTCGCTTACCAATCAATGTGGCACGACGGGGATCAACCGTCAAGGCGCGAACTGGGGTGATCGTCCCCAAATAGTACTATTAAATGCATAAGCGTCTACCAAATCCCGGTAGTTCACAATTCATGCTAATGGGACTTTTAGTGACATAACCTAACTTTAATAATCCATTTCATTTCATCTATCGGGTCCTTTAATCATTTATAGGGTCATACAATCGGGTCATTCAATCATTCGGGTCCAAAATCAATAAACAAACAATCGGGACAAATGGTGTCCTAGTTTTATAAAAACTAACATGTTATCTCCCTCGCGGGTTTATAAAACATTTATAAAAACATTTAAAAGAGTGCGAGGCTATGAACTCACATTGATGTGGTAAGACGGGTTATCGGCAATTCGGACGTACGGTACGTGGTTCAATCACGGAAACCTAGACAAATAATAATCGGTCTTAGACGTTTGTCCAATGACTTTATAAAAATAACAATTATGTATACATATGATGATTATATATATATGATGATCAAGTGGGTTTACATATTCTCGTTTACTCATTTTTAGCGTTATATGTCGATAACTTTTATATTAGTTTACTAGTTTTACCCATTTACGTGTTTTATGCCCAATAAACTTATTATAAGTTCCTTTACTTGTTTTAATCCTTGTTATACTTATTTTATCAGTATGTATACTTTCCATGTTGGGCCCAAATGGGTTAAGCCCAATAATTTCTTAAAGTTTATATCTTATTTAGTCCAATTATTAGTCCAAGTATTAGTCCAATATGTTTACTTAGCCCGTTAATGTCCGTATGCCCTAAAGTTCGGGTTTTATCGGTTTTTACTTGTTATACATGTCTATATATCAGTATATAAGTTTTATAAGTTCTCATTAGACGGGTCCAACCATTTAAGTTTTATTTAACAAAAACGTTAATTTTACGGCGATAGCCGAAAAAGTCGTAAAAATCATGTTTATAGTTTTATAACTTATAAAACTTAACAAGTTACTATTTTTATAAAATGTACACTTATTTAACCTTTTACATAATTATATAAATAAAATCCAAGAGTTAGTGGGTTTTAACTTTACATTTTATACAATATAATTTTGAGTGCTTATATAATAGTATTATACTTTATTTTTCAAAAATCTGATTTTTATCTTCACTTTCACCAAAATTTCCATATCTTGAGTTCTATATGGAGATAGAAGCTCCAATTTTTATCACATAAACTACATGATATTTTCTACAATTAACTCTTCTATAGCTACTGTTGAATCATCTTCTAAATATTTTCTAAAAATCGTCCAAAACAGTAACCTCAGATTTATACCCTAAACTTGTTTTGATCATATCTCACTCATTATTTTGTTTCCATTGCATGGCCAACTCTCACATGTGTACAAGACCCATAGCTTACTGTAAATCCATTCTACTTCATCATTTTATCAGTTCATAACAAGTTTCTTTACTGTTTTATACAGCCATGTAAATCAATCAATATTTTAACCTTGTTTCTTATAGTTTTTCACCTTTTTAATCATGTTTATCAACAACAAATCCCCACATAACATTTTTATCATCATATAATCATCATAAATATATACAATAGGAAATAAAATACATGTTTACATAATCAAAATAACAAGAAGATGAGGAGGACAATCTTTATACCACCATGATGATGTAGGTTGATCAAAACATGGATTTTTGATGGAGAAACTTGTGCATAGCCATGACCATCTTCAAGACCACCATTCTTCATATACTCCTTGTGGAAAATCAGCCCTAAGACATCATAATATGTGTTTCTGAACTAAATCTCCTCTTTGTTGCTAAGTTTTGTTATTCTTGTGTTTGAAGATGGAAATGAATAATGTTGAGATCAAAATGGACTTATTTATAAGCGAATAAAGCAACTGGTAAAACCACGAAGTTCGCATTAATTCATGCGCATATCTTTACCTTCGTTTCAAAAAATAAAACAGCCAAGATGCTTCAACTCCATGTCAATGAAATAGACCTTTTGACTTCCTAAGGCTTACATTCTTATACACATAATCTATGCAATAAGACGAAATACAGATTTTAAATACTACAGTACGTAATAAGTACTGAATTATAGTACTACGTATGCTTTGTATTTATATCTAACAAGAACGTATAAAACAATGTATGATCTAACCAAACCTGAAACCTAAACGTTTAAAATATATGGCAATTTTGAGGCTAATTTAAAGAACTTTCAAGTACTGTAATTTTATTAAAATTGTTAGTAATTATTGTTATATCATTGCAGATGTTTTCAAAAAACATAATACATCTGGTGTTTATAAAAATGGTATAACGTAGTTTACAATATAAGCGTATAGCACATGGGATAATAATAACTAATTGTAACACCCCCAAATTACCACGCAGCGGAATACCACTTTGGGGCGCTACTCATAGCACATCACACACAATCATAGACAACGACCTCAAAAGAGACGTTAAAATAATATACAACCTTGTCTAAAAAGTTTCCCATCCTAATATATATAAAATCAGAGTAGCGTTTGGTCCCAAAAACCGTTACCAACACATCACATTCATCAAAGACATAAAAGTCATTTAGTTCATTTCAAAGGATGGAAAATAATATAAACTTTACACAAGTAAGCACCAACTCCCTCCTCGCATGCTCCGCTGCTTTCCATCTTGATTACCTGAAATACATGCTTAAAATCATCAACACAATGGTTGAGCAAGTCTATAGGTTTTGCAAATCATCATTTGAACACACGAATTTTTAATCATCTCAAGCTTGTCACACAGACAAGTCATATATATATCGATAAATGCCTTAAGCTCATGCAACTGAACGTTAACCAACACGTCAACCGAGTCACTTACGGCGCCCCTACAATATGTAATATTGTCATATACCAGCGACTTCTTATACATAATATCCCTCTCAGGTGATCACAAGGATACATACCCTAGGATAAGGCTGTCAAACCAAATAGATCTATCAAATGTATTAGCGTTTACCTCGCAAGGTAATTAACAGTTCATGAAATTCATGGACTTCATAAGACAATGGTACTTAGGCATTTATCATCATATTCGGGTCCAACATACCAAAAACAACTTGTGTTCATTTTATAAAACAGCATGTATTCCCCCTCACGGGTTAAAAATCATTTACAAGATAATATAAAAGCGATGCTATAGACTTACCTGATATAGCTATCACACATTTGCTATCACACATTTATCGAAGAACAAACATCCAATAGTCGATACAATACTTCAAGAGATGTCAGTCGCTCATTGCTCGAGAACGAGATGCCCAACGGTCGTCATATGACCGAACGATACCTATAATGACGAGACGCGTCTTAGGATCGAGACGAGAAATAAATCGTACATATATGTAATAAGTATATCTTAATAAGTTCTTGGACATTGCATAAGTTTTATAAAACTTTTGATAACAATTTACCATGTATTATCCCATTATGACCGTTAAGCTCATTAAAGCTCATTAGTAGCCCATTACACATTTATAGAACTTAGGCCTTTTTTTAAAAAATTAGTATTAGATTCTAATTAGTTTATTAATCTCAGGCCCAATAATAGCCCAATAGCCATTACAAGTGTAAGTTGGGCTTTTGTGGCCCAAGTCCACTTTATATGGTTTTTTGGTTCTAAAACGCCTCATAACGATGTCAACTTAATGTCCACGATGGTCGGGTCTCGGGTATTCTAGTTATCAATAAATAAACGAGTCTATATTTACTAAAAAGCGGCTCATACCATTTCGGCGTTTATAAAAATTATCACGTTTTACGTTGATTAAATATAACCCAATTCTTATAATTTACCCGACATGTCTTGCTAAATAGATCGTTTCTCATAAACCATAAATAATATAGATGAGTTATTTTTACCAAAGTCATTCTTAACTTATGTAGTTTACTTATTATAAGTTCAATTGCCTCTAATTTATATTTATCATAGCTTATTTACCCATTTTATTACTTAGAAGAGTTGGCTGTTTTTCGCAGCCAACTTCAGTTTCACCGTTTTGGCCGCCATTTCCAAACCGTTTATCCGTAGAAAACTATCCGATTCGTGTGTGTTCTACATAAGTTTAGCTACAACCCAGAGTTTTACAATTTTCATTGGTTCTGAGTGCTTCTATGAGTTTTCTGCCCGTCTACAAAACATGTTCAGATTTGACCTAGTTTCGTATTTTTGTCATATCTCACTTTCTAAAAATCGTAACGGGACGAGCCACCCGACAAAGTCACCACAAAACATAGACCTATCCATATATGAATTAAAACCAGCCTCAAAACCTACTGATTTTATGCCGAAATACAATCTTTACTACTGATTTCTTTGTGAAAATCAAAACCAATACTACAAGCTTGTTTATCATCTTTTGTTTTTAACATCAAACCCATATACAATGTCCATGACTTATAAAATAAATTACTACATCAATGATATAAGTAGTAAAATGATAATTACTCATTTACAAATTAATATACAATTAGAAATTACAAAAGAAATTTAGTGAAAATATCCTTACAAAAAAATGAAGATCAATAAGGACACCAAAACTTTTATTGCTTCCTTAACATATCCAATAATTATTCACTATGTAAATGATGATGGTGATTTTGTTTGGGATATCATACTCGGCTGAAAAAGGACCCAAGATGGTTCATATGTGTTTGATAGATTTGTTAAAATAATAGTGATAAGAATGAGACATATAGACAGTTTTGATACATGTAAAAATAGATCACCACGTGTCACTAAAATTTGACACTTAACAAAATAATGGTAAGTTTATATGAGACGTGTGAAGAGTGGGTAGGGTGAGATTATATATAAATCTTGCCCCACAATTTGCTAAAACGGGTATTATCGAAGCCCACTATTTTAAAAGTTACGCGATTTAAAAGATATGTGTTGGATACGAAAAATAAACGCTCAATATAAAATAAAAACATCGACATTCAGAGAACTTTAATATTTCGATAAATAAATGTGGCTTATTATTTAAAATATGTTAATAAATATATTAACACTTTATATAAACGAACGACGTCTAAATGTTTAGCGTCAATTACGAAGAATGCTCGTAAAACGAGAAATTAAAACGACGACAATAGAAAATATTTCTATGTCACGAAAATGTTTACGGTCGATGGCAGACATAGACTTTGTCGATAAATAATAAATGGCACGTATCCGATACATTAAATCCCTAACCTCGCAAGTTAGCCGAGAAATCAATATTATTCGTCGAACAAATATCACAAATAAAAGTCGAGTAATAAATATTGATCCAAATACTAGAAATAAGATTAGATGTTGGTCTAAACGTTGATTTTAAAGTTCGGGTTATTACATCATCTAACCCTTTAGGAAGCGACGTCCCGACGCTTAATTCGTCTCAGTATTCTTCGGTTAAATGGCAAAGATGTGAGGAATTTTCAAGTCATCGCCGAGGTTTCTAACGCAGGTTAGCTGAACAAAAATCTAAGCAATGAGTATACATAACAGGCACAATTGAACGGTTTGAATGTAACTTCAATCCTTCGTCAAACCAAAACTACATACTTAAATCGTGGTGACGCTTAAACAAGTCGCCTATTATCGGAACGGTCAATGGTTCTTAACGATTTGCTTATAAATCTCACGATCATCAAGACACATTAAAAATGGTCCATCGAAATAAATCGTAACTCGAGAGAAGTCCAACGGGTTACTCGTACATAGATGATAATCGATGATAATCATAATGACGACCACACTGAACGATTCATATCAACGAAACACGATTCGAAGAATGACGTACGCACACCAAGCACTCATAAATCAAGCCAGACATACTTGGGCCTACTCATTTATATCGCCTTGTCTACATCAAAAGGCGCCCCTATTCATGTATACAAGATTTTATAAATTTATGGTTCGGGAACTTATAACTTTCTTGTTCAAATGAAAAGGCGTCCCAATCCATTTCAACAAAACGATTATAAGTCATCCTACTCAAGTATTACTACCTCTCAACACGATATCATACCAAATTACCATAGTAAATATAAGGTGTCAATAAACTTACATCATGATTTCTGTATTCAAATGTCCCATTCCATTTGAATAAGGAAAAACACAACAATCTAAGGTCTAGTGGTTTAAAATTTTCTTATTCAAATGTCCTAATCCATTTCAATAAGACAACCTTAAACGACTCATAGTTGGGCGAGTTAAAATCTCTATATCTAAATGTCCCATTCCATTTAGATACAAGGTTTTTAAGTCACTCAACCGAATGACTACTACGAGCATATCTTTGTTGTACCCAACTATATATGTTTGATTAGGATATATATATCTTAAGTCCAACATTGGCATCCTCTTTTTCGCCAATAAAACGTAGTCATATAAAATTAAATCACACGTCGCATTACATAGAAGATGTCGCCTCGGATAAATGATTCTTCAAAATCAAAAGAAGTATTTTGAACACGAATATCACATCAATCAACTACGTTTCGAAAGGAGATGTCCTAAAATGGCACATCACGATACTATGACAATAATCGAACTTAAACAAGTCGATATGCGATAGATTACGAAACAATATACATACTCAAAGTATCAAACGAGTTTCACACTCGTATTCACATAATACATAATTATCAAGATCGGTGATTGGCGGTGAGGCCAAATCCGATACAAAACCGCATTATAAAATGTACGGCAATCATTCAAGGGCCATCGCTTCACGTGCAATGCCTTTAAATATCATAGTATATTCATACATATACATACCACCATTCCTACATACACATAATCGCAATCAATCAAAAAGTAATACAAGATTAGCCTTACCGGAGCCATGTGGAGTAGTTGCGTGCTTAAAACTTTTTAGAACACACCAAAAGTTATAGTTTAGGTTTTTCAAAATCGACCTAGTTCTCTATAACTTGTGGCTCTGATTACCAATTTGTAACACCCCCAAATTACCACGCAGCGGAATACCACTTTGGGGCGCTACTCATAGCACATCACACACAATCATAGACAACGACCTCAAAAGAGACGTTAAAATAATATACAACCTTGTCTAAAAAGTTTCCCATCCTAATATATATAAAATCAGAGTAACGTTTGGTCCCAAAAACCGTTACCAACACATCACATTCATCAAAGACATAAAAGTCATTTAGTTCATTTCAAAGGATGGAAAATAATATAAACTTTAGACAAGTAAGCACCAACTCCCTCCTCGCATGCTCCACTGCTTTCCATCTTGATTACCTGGAATACATGCTTAAAATCATCAACACAATGGTTGAGCAAGTCTATAGGTTTTGCAAATCATCATTTGAACACAAGAATTTTTAATCATCTCAAGCTTGTCACACAGACAAGTCATATATATATCGATAAATGCCTTAAGCTCATGCAACTGAACGTTAACCAACACGTCAACCGAGTCACTTACGACGCCCCTACAATAGGTAATATTGTCATATACCAGCGAATTCTTATACATAATATCCCTCTCAGGTGATCACAAGGATACATACCCTAGGATAAGGCTGTCAAACCAAATAGATCTATCAAATGTATTAGCATTTACCTCGCAAGGTAATTAACAGTTCATGAAATTCAGGGACTTCATAAGACAATGGTACTTAGGCATTTATCATCATATTCGGGTCCAGCATACCAAAAACAACTTGTGTTCATTTTATAAAACAGCATGTATTCCCCCTCACGGGTTAAAAATCATTTACAAGATAATATAAAAGCGAGGCTATAGACTTACCTGATATAGCTATCACACATTTTCTATCACACATTTATCGAAGAACAAACATCCAATAGTCGATACAATACTTCACGAGATGTCAGTCGCTCATTGCTTGAGAACGAGATGCCCAACGGTCGTCATATGACCGAACGATACCTATAATGACGAAACGCGTCTTAGGATCGAGACGAGAAATAAATCGTACATATATGTAATAAGTATATCTTAATAAGTTCTTGGACATTGCATAAGTTTTATAAAACTTTTGATAACAATTTACCATGTATTATCCCATTATGACCGTTAAGCTCATTAAAGCTCATTAGTAGCCCATTACACATTTATAGAACTTAGGCCTTTTTTTAAAAAATTAGTATTAGATTCTAATTAGTTTATTAATCTCAGGCCCAATAATAGCCCAATAGCCATTACAAGTGTAAGTTGGGCTTTTGTGGCCCAAGTCCACTTTATATGGTTTTTCGGTTCTAAAACGCCTCATAACGATGTCAACTTAATGTCCACGATGGTCGGGTCTCGGGTATTCTAGTTATCAATAAATAAACGAGTCTATATTTACTAAAAAGCGGCTCATACCATTTCGGCGTTTATAAAAATTATCACGTTTTACGTTGATTAAATATAACCCAATTCTTACAATTTACCCGACATGTCTTGCTAAATAGATCGTTTCTCTTAAACCATAAATAATATAGATGAGTTATTTTTACAAAAGTCATTCTTAACTTATTTAGTTTACTTATTATAAGTTCAATTGCCTCTAATTTATATTTATCATAGCTTATTTACCCATTTTATTACTTAGAAGAGTTGGCTGTTTTTCGCAGCCAACTTCAGTTTCACCGTTTTGGCCGCTATTTCCAAACCGTTTATCCGTAGAAAACTATCCGATTCGTGTGTGTTCTACATAAGTTTAGCTACAACCCAGAGTTTTACATTTTTCATTGGTTCTGAGTGCTTCTATGAGTTTTCTGCCCGTCTACAAAGCATGTTCAGATTTGACCTAGTTTCGTATTTTTGTCATATCTCACTTTCTAAAAATCGTCACGGGACGAGCCACCCGGCAAAGTCACCAAAAAACATAGACCTATCCATATATGAATTAAAACCAGCCTCAAAACCTACTGATTTTATGCCGAAATACAATCTTTACTACTGATTTGTTTGTGAAAATCAAAACCAATACTACAAGCTTGTTTATCATCTTTTGTTTTTAACATCAAACCCATATACAATGTCTATGACTTATAAAATAAATTACTACATCAATGATATAAGTATTAAAATGATAATTACTCATTTACAAATTAATATACAATTAGAAATTACAAAAGAAATTTAGTGAAAATATCCTTACAAAAAAATGAAGATCAATAAGGACACAAAAACTTTTATTGCTTCCTTAACATATCCAATAATTATTCACTATGTAAATGATGATGGTGATTTTGTTTGGGATATCATACTCGGCTGAAAAAGGACCCAAGATGGTTCATATGTGTTTGATAGATTTGTTAAAATAATAGTGATAAGAATGAGACATATAGATAGTTTTGATACATGTAAAAATAGATCACCACGTGTCACTAAAATTTGACACTTAACAAAATAATGATAAGTTTATATGAGACGTGTGAAGAGTGGGAGGGGTGAGATTATATATAAATCTTGCCCCACAATTTGCTAAAACGGGTATTATCGAAGCCCACTATTTTAAAAGTTACGCGATTTAAAAGATATGTGTTGGACACGAAAAATAAACGCTCAATATAAAATAAAAACATCGACATTCAGAGAACTTTAATATTTCGATAAATAAATGTGGCTTATTATTTAAAATATGTTAGTAAATATATTAACACTTTATATAAACGAACGACGTCTAAATGTTTAGCGTCAATTACGAAGAATGCTCGTAAAACGAGAAATTAAAACGACGACAATAGAAAATATTTCTATGTCACGAAAATGTTTACGGTCGATGGCGGACATAGACTTTGTCGATAAATAATAAATGGCACGTATCCGATACATTAAATCCCTAACCTCGCAAGTTAGCCGAGAAATCAATATTATTCGTCGAACAAATATCACAAATAAAAGTCGAGTAATAAATATTGATCCAAATACTAGAAATAAGATTAGATGTTGGTCTAAAGGTTGATTTTAAAGTTCGGGTTATTACACTAATAGCATTGCCTCACCATGCATTCATGCTCTTCTTTTGGGATGCTAAGAGATGCTTGGTTCATGCTGAACCTTTATGCAAAAAAATTTGTGAATAGTGATAGTAAAAGCTGTTATAAGGAACTAAGGAAGCCCTTTCTATATAGTCCGAAATTGCTTAATCGTCGTACACGACATCTTTTTCTTTTACCTTTTCGACTTATCTATCAAATAACTCAACTATATACTTACTCGTGATTTCAAATGATCTTAATAGCACGTAACTTGATTTTTGACAAAAGATTCGAGATTGGTATATTATCAACAAATTCTCAGATTAACTTAGTTAAACTAACAATTTTAGTAATTGTTACTTAGCTATCATGAGACTAGGACTTGTTGCTTGGCTTGCAAGTTGAAGATTTGGCCAATCTCCTCATGAGGATTGGCCCTTCTTCCCTTCGCGTGTGTTGGCTCTTTTCTTTCTTTCATTAGTCGACTTATGAGGTTGTTTGTTGGTTTTCCTCCAACCTTTGGTGGTACATATGAAATTTCGGATTCAAAGTATGAAGGAGACACTTTGCAGGTACTCGAAATTGCGAACGAATATTGGAAAACAATAGATATGACTTGGATCGAGTTTTCAACACAAGCACTAACAATTATATTGGATCATGGATAGTACATAAACACTACCCAAGATGATCTAAATTGGTAAATTATCAGAGATCATAACCTAGATACTAGCATTTCAAAACCTAGGGTCAATACTCACAAGTCATAAATTAGATACTACAGGTCGAGTCGACAACTCTGATACCATAAATGAAGGAGAGGGGGTGGGAATGGGAGGGGATAATAACCAATAACTTAATACTAAGTACAATAGAGAATCCAAACTTTAACATTTTTTTTACATATATGAGTGTTTTATTTAGGGCTGCAAAACTAAAAGCAACATTAACACTTGATATATAAAAACTTAGGATAGACAAAGAGTTAAAAGTCGAAAAAAGAAAATGGAAGTACTAATTAATCACACACTAACAACTCCAAAATACATGTCATTTTTTACTTTAGAAACTAGAGATTGAGATCGTTTCAGCATTGTTCAAACTTTTAACTACACCTTATAATTTAAGAATCTTTTGATGACGTCAAGGGTATTTATACAAAACATAACTACCAAGGTATGAAAGCGAGGTGAACAGAGGGATAGTGATGCCTAAAACGTCCTATTTATAGTCAGGGTGAAAGCTGATTTCATGCAACATATTATTTCAAATTAACCGATGTACGCAACCTATATTTTTTACTCTCGATATACGCAATATAGTTTCGAATACTTACCAATCTACGCAATATTGACCAAAATATGACTTGTTTGACCAGTTACCACCTATAAAATTTACAGTTTGGTCCTTGTGGTCAGCATGGACTTTTAGCGTTAATCCCTTGACATTATTTCACTAGAAAAAATATAACAGTGATACCTTAACTTTTGTAAACACATTTTTGTAAACGCAATTATATAAATGTTTTACTACGTATTTTTATACACGCAGTTTTATATACACATATATTTATAAAAGTTTGTATACACGCATTCTGATACACATTTTTATTCGCATGTTTTATACACGTTTTTGTCATATATGTGTTTGAATTCAATTTTAAACGGGAAATTTTTGCATAATTTATTTTTAATATTAAACTTTTATCACAAATATGTAATGGAATCGGTCTGTTCTTATTAAATCTGCCATTATTATCATACTACTACTTTTATAAGTTTTACACTTTGTTTAGTAATATTTTACGTATAGAATGTCTATATTTAGTCAAAATTATTTTCGAGACTTAAAAGTAAGTTTTTAGCACTAAATGAGACCGTCGAAATTCGGATGTATTTAAGTATTTACCGAAAATACTAGTATTGCTGTCACAGTTTTAAATCAGGTTTTCGACCATCTAAATGTCTTTTTCATGAAAAATATAAAGCACGAAAGTTGTAGAGAACGTAGACATTGAGTTAACGCGTGATTTCTGGAGTTTACGGGATCCATTTTGACACTGAAATCGTGTCAAAGTTCAGATCCTCGCGTATAAAAACATGTATATAATAGCGCCTATAAAAAGTGTGTCTAAAAATGTGTATATTAAAGTTAATGTATCATTACTAAGTATTCTATTGAAAATATGTCAAGGGACTAACGGTGGAAGTCCATGCAAACCAAAGGACCAAATTATAACTATTGTAAGTGGTAACCGGTCAAACAAGTCACATTTTGGTCAACATTGTGTAGTTTAGTAAGTATTTGAAAGTATGTTGCGTATATCAGGAATAAAAAATGTATGGTGCGTACATCGGTTAATTTGAAATAGTATGTTGCATAAATTCAGCCTTTACCCTTATAGTCATTTCAACACTTAGGCACCAAGGTAAAGCTACCAGTAGAGAAGTGACTAAGGATGCGTGGGAGGTAGCCTTGCAAGGTTTAAAAAGATTAAAACTTATGGATTAAAACAAAGAGACACAAGGTATCATTTTGTACTTTTTATTAATTTTTTGTAACAAACCAAGCAAGTAGGTGATGCACCTATTTGGTAGGTTGCTTAAGGTTGTTCTTATCCTATATAATCAGATTTGAATGTTTGAATGAGGGAAAGTTTTTGAACAAGTTTTAGAGGCAAAAACTCAGCCGAACCTCATTGGGAGGGACCTTGAGATTAGGGGTTGTAATTTGGCTTTTAAATACTGATTAGGGATGTATTAAGATGTATTATGTTGGTGTATACTCGTCCCAACCAGGGTAAGATAATCAATCCTAGCTACGTACCAATGAATGGTTACCAGATATCACTTGGAATCATGTGATCACTTTCCAAAGTAAACTATTCGACCCTAATGTCTGGGTATCACAAATATCTACTTGGGATAAGGCCAAATGTTGTTAGTGATTTAGGCACAAATCTCTAACCCTTTTTTGCTTCTAAGTGTTTATGTTTCTATGTCTTTTCATGCAATGCTGTGAATACCCATTTATAGGTGTAATTCTAAAACCCTAGTCAATGGTATTAAGAGGAATTAATGGCACATTAATCTTCTATTAATGTGCTCTTAAATACAAGGAACAGTGGTTACATGACCAATTAAACATGGTCATTCAGTGCAGTTAAACTACCACTTGAATAGGTCAAAGACCGTTACAAGTTTACATGTTCAGCCCAACATTAGTCTTTCCTTCAGTCCCACTGAAGCATCAGCTATCCCATGAAGGGTTTCATGCTGAAGCCTTTAGTACTAAAGAGGAGTTACTGATAAGTAAACACTGAAGACAAGTCTTTAGTGAAGTTACTCCCTGATGAATACCTTCAGTCTAGAGTTAAACTCCCAGAAGAGTTAACTCGCTGAAGATCATCAGCAATGTTGAACATCATACTAGCGACTATAGAAGAAAAGGTGTTCAGGGACTTATTGGTGTACACTCCGTACCTCCTTACCCATTCACCAGTATGAACTGAACCTACAATTGAACTATATTTCCAACAATTTTATCCTCCCCAATGTAGTACAATTCCTTGTTGCGTAAAAATTAACTTTAACAAACACGTGCATACATGAAAATATCCTGAGGATTGAATTTCCATATTAGTGCATCACTTCAAATATTCGAGAATCAGGGTGTTCTAAGAATTGAACCCTTCAACTACTTTGAATACTTGAAGATAAAATACACACAAGTATTCAAACACTTAAGCGCTCATGACACCACTAGCCATGTGTCCATATCCAATTCATAAACATTGTGAGAGCCATGTCCATGCTCCCTGAGGCGGTGAAACCTCAACATTTACATAGGTAGTTCCTCTTTAGTTTATGCTCCTGCTCCAGCACTTTTTCATAAACATTAACCATTGAGAAGTTTATAACTTCATCCTCCTTCAGCAGGTGCAAGCACATCCTTGGGATGATACACATGTGTTTCAGTCCCCTGAATGTTCAGCTTTTCACAATGAACTCAGCTCCCAAGTTTTCTCAGGAGGGAGTTGGGAATCCTAGCATTTAGTGACTAGATTTGACTTTTAAACCCATCTCTTTAGCAGACTTTATAACCAAGTCTCTATCCAATCAATTCGTCAAGTGATCAACTAAATTTTGTTGAGACCTCACAAACTCTATTGAAATTACCCCATCCATGATTAGTTCACGGATCATGCTATATCTAACACCTAAGTGTATAGACTTACCATTGTACGTCTGACTATATGCCTTAGCCAATGTAGTTGCACTATCACAGCAGATAGAAATGGGTGCCATAGGTTTGACCTACAACGGAATCTAAAGAAGCAATTTTCTCAACCATTCAGCTTCTTTACCAGCAGCTGCTAGAGCCACAAACTCAGACTCTATTGTTAAACTAGTAATGCATGTTTGCTTCTTGGATTCCCAAGAAATTGCACCACCACCAAGAAGGAATACCCAGCCACTGGTGGATGAATTATCCTCGGTGTAGAAACTAGAAGGGGGGTTGAATAGTTTCTTAAATTTACTTGTTGAAGGTTGGTTTTAAAAAAATCATTTTTCAAAAACTTAAGCATGAGTATTTATGTGAAACCTTCTTATACATAATATGAACAAGGTACAGTGCAACTAAACTAATAATCACAAGTATAAAGAATAATGAATGTATAGTGCAACTAAACAAATAATCACAAGTATAAAGAATAATGAATGTAAAGAGATAAGGGAAGGAAAGATCAAACCAAACACCAAGGATTTATAGTGGTTCGGCAACGAAGCTCACTCCTCGTTCCTACTCCACTCCTCGAGTACCCCCTACCCGAGAGTTCACTAATCAACAAGCTCCTTAAGGTGGAGATATCGTACACAACGTCGCTTAACCAATTTCCGACTCTAAGCTAAAAGTCGAGCCCTAATCTAAGCTAGGACCAATCTACACCAATATACTTTGATGACTAAGTATTAACCTTAATATATACACAACTTCCAAATAGACACAACTACTTGGATCTTCACAACAATGACACAACAATGAATAAATAAGTTTGGATCTTCAATGGATCTTTGAGGTAGACACAACACTTCAAGAATTAGAGTGTTCTTCTCTTTGCACTTTGAGAGGAAAAGATGAGAGGAGAAAGATTCACTTCTAAACAAGTAGTAATCAAACAAATAATCAAGGATTTGAGTGATTTAAGAAGTATGAAAGAATCTGGGAATGTATGTGCAAAACAGGTGGATTGAAAGTCTGAGAATGGTCCACTATATATAAGATAAACATCCAACGGCTATATCTGCCCGCGATTCCTTATTGGAGCCCGCGGTTCCCTATCAATAAGGAACCGCCATAGGCGCTAAGGAACAGTCGGCGTAGAGTCCGCTCCCTTTTGTCTTTTAGTGGATTGGTTCAAATCTGGGGATTAAAATATCCTGAAAGGATATTCCAAACCAAGATAGAATATGCCATTTTCAAATTTCAAATTTTCAAATAATTCATTTAATAAAACATTTTCTTAAAAAGAATGTTTAATAATAAAACTTTGTCACACTTAATAAAAAGTGAGTTTTAAGAAAAGATTAAATCCTTGATCACTTAATTAGGATAATTACTTTTTTGTTCATACCTTCAGTGATAATGGTTGAAATGAAAAATACTTGAACTCAAGAATTCGTTTTTCGATGTTTTCGTAAATGCTTGTGTTTACATATTGTTGTAATCAAAACAAAGCGAGACCGAAAAATGCAAGTAACGTTTTTAGGCATCATTGCATTAACAATCTCCCCCTTTTTTGATTCTGAAAATCCATAAACTCAATCATCTAATAAAATAAGATTTTCGAAGACGAGTTTATCATTTATCCCCATTTGTCGAAGAAAAAAGGTTGCAAAAGTCTTTGAAGAATAAAAGAACCGGACTTTGCAAATGCTCCCCCTTGGTGCTTACTCCCCCTTTCTTGGGGCACCAAGGAATCGATATATGGTGACAAGCTACATAGAAGGGTTAGTAGTAGAGAAGAGACACCCAACAAGATATAGCAAAGGTCACACACAAAAATAAGAGCAGAACCAAAAGATCCAAGATAAGTCATGTTAAAAGGAAACATGATAAAAGATACAAGGAAATAAATCATACAAAGATGTATGAGACACAAACACAAGGCAAAATAAAAAGCATAAATCTAATGCTAGTTAAACTAGAACCCTAAGATGTGATACCCAGAACCCGAGGTCATTATTTTACCCTAAACTACGAATATTTTTGAAAATTTTTAAGAAATTTCGTTTATTTTATATTTGATTGTTTAAGTTAAAACCGATGTTTAAGGTCGTAGTTTTAACGATTGACGATTTAAGAAAGACGATGACGACTACGATCCAGTCGGATGCCCAATTTTTGTGTTTTATTATCATTTTGTCGATATTAGAATTTTTCGAGAATTTTATTTTTGGTTCGTGTTAAGTCGAGCCGGGTGCATTTTATTTCATCCCGGGTGCGTTTAAATTGCTTTAAAAGTGTTTTCGAGTGTTCGGGGCGACCCCCAATTCCCGCAAATTTTCAAAATCGACTGGTAAGTCGTTTCCCGCAATTAAGTTGTGTCGTTTAAAAATGATGCCAAAAGAATAACAAAATTGCAAAAGAGGCCCCTCTAATTTTACAAAAAGGGAAGGAGAACACACACACAACAAAAACACATTCAAAAATTTTCTTCCCCTTCTCCTTTTTCTCTCTAGGCCGCCGGCCATACCACACCACCACCACCACCACATCAATTTTTTTTGTGTTTTTGAGAAAATAAATCAAAGACCAATCCTTAAAAACCTTTTGTAAGTATGTTTGAGCAATCCAATCCAACATGCATTCATACATTTTTTTCTTTAAAATTAAAGATTTTTCAAAAGTATGTTTTGATTTAATTCAACTAAATGCATGTTTAATTAGTGTTTAGATAATGTTAAATCATCCACAAAACCAACCAAAATCAATTTGTTTGGGGTGTTTTGAACACCAACACCCCACGGCCAAATGGGGGGTTTGGTTGTTCATGGTGGTTGATGATTTATGTTGTGAGTTTATGTTTAGAATATTATTTTTGATGTTTTTAAAAGGGTTAAACCAAATGCATGTGTGATTTAGGATTTGGGTTTTTGTGAGAATTAGATGTTCTTAGTGTTATGGACTGATTAGGATGATTAGAATGATCATAAGTGGTTAAGATTAGACTAGGTGATGTTAGAATGGTTTAGAAACAAGTGTTGGATTGATTTTGAAGAAGGGAATTTTAGGCAGATTGTTTAGGCTTGTATTCGTGGGTTTATTTATGTAAACAAGTCATGAGGTTAGGATATAGTTGTAGAGCATTGTCTTAGCTTCGATTTGGTATAAGAAAGAGCTTACGACTCCTAACGAGTCAAAAGTTATGCTATTTTGAAAGTTCGTGTACCGGGAGATGAGAATCAACATAATTCGAAATTATGTTTGGTTTTAGGTCAAATCCCGGGGACCATAGATAGAGTTTGATAAATGATTGAAAGTTTTTCTTTTGTTTCAAACCTGCATTTTATAGTCTATTTTTATACTTAAGGGTCAAATTAGTTAATGGTGTCTTTTAAATGGGTCAAACAAGACCTACATGGTACAAGTGCAAAATCAGTCCGAAAAGTTTACGTTTAGTAAAGTAATGAGTAATGGGTCATAAAAGTAAAAACTTTTTATGGGATTTAAAATTGGTTTTATACAGATTGTAAGGGATTTTTACAAATTTTCTTGTAATTTATATAGATGCTTAAGTGATAGAAAATAGCCCGTACTTTTGGTAAGTAGTGGCAAAGTATTAAAATGGGAGAACATTTCTAATTACATAGATAGATGGCGTGAGTTTAGTAGTGATCACATGTATGAGTTTGGCGTGAGTTTTTGTAAGTATTAAGTGTTTTTATATACACGTGTTTAGTACAATAATGTACGTGGAGTACTGACTCGGTTTTCATACTTTGATTTTTAGGTCACGTGTTAGATTTTCCGGAGCAACCAAATCGTTGGTGATATTTTCCTTACGTCTTTGCTAGAATCACTACTACTACGCAAGGTGAGTTTATAGCCTCGCTTCTTACACTTTTAAATTGTTTTACCCGCGAGGGGGATGCATGCTATTTTGAATAAGACGAACATAAGTCATGAATGATTG
This sequence comes from Glebionis coronaria, assembly GCA_025667525.1. Lineage (NCBI taxonomy): Eukaryota > Viridiplantae > Streptophyta > Magnoliopsida > Asterales > Asteraceae > Glebionis > Glebionis coronaria. Next base: position 46,414,386 of record CM046877.1, read on the forward strand.
TTTGACCCGAAAGTTGCCTAAATTGTGTTGAGTACCTAGTTGCATAAGACCCTATATTCATGAACTATTAACTATTGTTTAATCATTATGTGGATTGAAAATAGCCGCTTATACAATTGATAGTACTATGGGGTTGACAACTCTATCCGAGACGAGAGCTAGTACGTTGAGTACCCTCTGCGGACGGATAACTTGTGATAAGAAATAAGGTATAATTGCAACTAATGCCTTTAGAAGGGGCACTGGTTTCCTTAATCATGACGGTAAATGTACGCGGGTAATTGAGTTAACGGATTAGTGTCATGAGCTTAAACACAATTATAATAACCTTGAATGATAGATTGTTTGGTCGACAATTCTATAAAGATCGTGATTGATTTTATATACTTATGTTCAAAATGAGATTGTAAAACCTATAAATTTCGCTCAACATTATTTGTTGACCCCTTTAAGCATGTGTTTCGGGTAATCGATGAAATGGTAGCAAGGAGCATGCGAGGATGGAAGTTGTTGTGGCTTGGCGGTCTACTTTGTCTTTCCTCCCTTTTTATAACTTAAATCTTTTTATGTCGTGTCATGTGAACTTTTAATGTACTTTTGGTTGAGATTCAGTGGGGAACTAAACGTAACTCTGTTTTGTACTATCTTTGGGGTTTGGAAAGTGGTAGAAAATGTTGTTTTAGCAATGTTTAATATAATGTTTAAATTCCTACGTCTCTTTGAGTCGTTCTAAATAGCTTGTGTGTGATGATAACTGCCTAGCACCCAAATGTTGTAGTTCCGCTGCGCATTGCATTTGTGGGGGTGTTAGAGACTGGTATCAGAGCCATGAGTTATAGAGAACTAGGTCATTTTTTAAAAATCCTAAACAATAACTTTTGGTGTCGTAAGAAATTGCCCAAGCACACAACTATCATGCATGGCTCCGGTAAGATTTACTTTTAGTATTGATGGAAATAGATGTATCCATTTTAAATTGAAATGAATGTATGAGTATATATTACGTAAATACTGAACTGCTATATGTAAACGTTGAAATTGTACGTGGAGTACCCGATACCGTAATTCTTGTATTGCATATGCATGAGCATCATATTATCGCATTTTGGGCATGTGTACCACCTTTGCATTGCATTTGCATGCATATAATTATAAATATTGAATGATGACCTTACGTACCCTCCAAAATTTTCTGTTATTGCAGAGATGGCTGAGGTACCACCTAACGGGAATGAAAGCCGAATCGTGGAGGAAACCGAGAGACAAGAGGCAAGGGAAAACGTTGAAGCAGCTGTTGTAGGACAAGCCAAGGCGGAAAATGTGCAAGCTCGTACTATAGTCCCCAGGTCGGCCCGTATTTCTCATCTGATCGGTATGCCAGGTATCCCTAGAAGGTCCGACGCCGCGGCTAGTGCTAATTCTCTCCATCAGGACATCGCAAGAGTTACTTGCCCTGGGCCAAGACAGTATGGTGACGTTCTGTTATTTTTAAGAAGGATGGATAGGCTAATGTACGAACGTTACGTGGTGGAGACAAGAGTGATCAAGAGGTTTGACGAGAATGAAAGAGCACGTCAGAAGTTATTGACAAGGACTGCAAGGGTTGAGTATGATGGAGCATCGAATAAGAATGATATTGACATCTTGAGATCCATGATAGCAAATTTGAGTGCAAGTCTTGAGCAGGTTAAGGAAGACCAGGCTAGGTTGGTTAGGATGCAGAGTTGGGAGCATCGTGTAAGATCATCCCTACCGCAAGATTGGAGATTCATGGATGACTCTGAGCTGGAGGCTAATTATTTCATGGTTCCACCGCCCGCCAGGGGTGAGTGTGTCGCTTTTGGGAATCAGTAGCATCGGATTTTGGGTCTACTTCTAGAATGAAGAGGATGGCTGAATGTGAGCCGAGCGATAAAGGGAAGAGAAAGATGGATGAGGAAGAAGATAGTGATGAAGAGCCCCAGGAAGATGAGGAAGAACCACCGTCCAAGAGGTCATGTGGATCACCACGTAGCTAGTTACTTATATTTCATTTTTATCTTTTGATCGTTGTAATCGAACTATTTTAGACTCCCGTATGATGGTATTGTGATGAAAACTTGATAACTTTAAGTTTGTTGGTGTATGGTTGTAGTGGCATTACTTGTCACAGATTTTGGTTGATCTATCAATGCAATCCATGTTTACCTTTCATAATCTATGATAAGTCTTGAATTTGCTCTTTTGTGATGTGATTGATGAATATTAGTAACCTTGTTGGTGTGTTGTTGTATTTATACTATGTCTTGAAAGAGAAATCCTTCTTAATCTTGATATGTATACTTACCTTGTATTCTATTTCCCTGTCATTGCAGAGAGGTGTAACTGAGACTTCACCATGCCTCCAAAGTTGACAGCTACTCGTGTGAACACTATGATTCAAGAGGAAATCGCCAATGCTCTTGAGGCAGATCGTGCGAACAGAGACCAGGGTCAAGGTGGATATGTGGAAAGGAAACAAGCCCCAAGGGAATGTTCATATGCCGGTTTTATGAAATGTGGTCCCACATAGTTTCGTGGTACCAATGGAGCTTTGGAACTCTGTAGATGGTTGGAAACGATTTAAAGCACTTTTGAAATCAGTGGGTGCTCTGAGGCAAACAAAGTTAAATTTGCAGCTGCTACTTTCCTCGATGATGCTTTAAGCTGGTGGAACAACCAGGTGGCTACTGTTGGATTAGTGGTAGCAAATGGAAGAACTTGGGCTGCAACCAAGGCACTTTTGACTAAGAAGTTTTGTCCTGAGGAAGAGCTGGGTCAGTTAGAGGACGAGTTGAGACCTGTCGTTGAAGAATAATGGCATCACTACATATACAAGAAGGTTTAATGAGTTAAGCCTATTGTGTCCTGATGCTTTCGCAGACGATCGCAAGAAGATGAAACAATATATCAAGGGTCTGTCGAGCAACATTAAGGGTGAGACTACTTCGTTAAAGCCCGGATCATTTGATGAAGCCGTTCAGATGGCTCACGCATTGATGGATGTTAAGTTGTAAGACAAGAAAGACTATATTGTTGAGGGAAACAAAAGGAAATGGGAAGCTGCCCAGGTGAATCAATCGCAAGAACAGAATCATGGGGGTAATCGCAACAACAATCAAGGACCGAATCATAACCAGCAGTTCAACCAAAGGAGGAATGATGGGATGAGAGTTGCTACTGCCCCCAGAGGAGTTAAGGTCAATCCTTATTGTGGTCGTTGTAACTTGTACCATATTGGGAATTGCCCTCCTGCGTGTAACAAGTGTGGGAAGGCTGGACATAGAGTTTCAGATTGTCGATCTAGAGGAGTGTCTACAGGGGCAAATTCCACGAGAGTAATGGTTTGTTTTGGGTGTTGAGAAAAGGGGCACAAGCAAGGAAACTGCCTGAAAGCTGGGAATAGACAGGGTGGAAATAATGCTGCTGTTGTATACCGAGTAGGTACCGCTGACAAACCGCAAGGCCCGAATGTGGTGACCAGTACGTTTCTACTTGACGCTCGTTATGCTAGTGTATTATTTGATTCTGGATCTGACAAAAGCTTTGTAGACGTAAAATTTAGTCGTCTTATCAATAGAGAACCGGTAGTGCTAACGACTAACTATAATGTGGAATTAACCGACGGAAAGATTGTTAGTACGAATTCTATACTAAAAGGGTGTACCTTGAAGTTAGGGAATTATGCCTTTGATATTGACTTAATGCCTATAGAGCTAGGATCTTTTGACGTGATTATTGGGATGGATTGGTTAATGGCGCATAGTGTGGTGATTGTTTGTGGAGAAAGGTTGGTCCAAATCCCGTTGAGAAATAGGGTATTGACTGTGAAGGGTAACGAATGTACTTCTCGTCTGAGAGTAATATATTGCTTGAAGATGATGAGGTATATGGAAGAAGGATGCGATGTATTTCTGGCGCAGATTTCTAGTGATGGTGATGTAGAGACAAAGTTGGAAGACGTGCCTGTGATTCGAGAGTATCCAGAAGTTTTTCCTAATGAGTTGCCGGGTTTACCGCCCTCTCGTGAAGTGGAATTTCGGATCGATTTGATGCCAGGAGCTACACCAGTTGCTCGTGCATCTTATCGATTGGAACCGTCAGAACTGAATGAGTTATCTGATCAATTGAAAGAATTGATGGATAAGGGGTTTATTAGACCGAGTTCATCGCCATGGGGAGCGCCTGTGCTATTTTTAAAGAAGAAGGATGGGTTGCTTAGAATGTGTATCGACTATCGAGAGCTTAACAAATTGGGGGTTAAGAATCGGTATCCATTGTCGAGGATTGAAGATTTATATGATAAGTTGCAAGGTTCCTGTGTGTACTCGAAGATTGACTTGAGATCAGGGTATCATCAACTGCGAGTAAGAGAGGAGGATATTCCTATAACTGCTTTTCGTACGCGCTATGGACATTTTGAATTCCAAGTGATGCCTTTTGGGTTAACGAATGCGCTTGCAGTATTCATGGATCTTATGAATCGAGTGTACAAGTCGTATTTGGATAAGTTTGTAATTGTATTCATTGATGATATTCTTATTTACTCCAAGAGAAAAGAAGAACATGAGAAGCACTTGAGGACGATATTGGAGCTGCTGAAGAAAGAGAAGTTGTACGCAAAATTCTCCAAGTGTGAATTTTTGTTGGAATCTGTACAATTTCTTGGGCATGTGATTGACAGCAAAAGAGTTCGTGTAGATCTCGCCAAGGTAGAGGTAATTAAAGAATGGTTGGCACCGACAACGCCGACTGAAGTTCGACAATTTATTGGTTTAGCTAGTTATTATCGGAGATTCATCAAAGGGTTTTCGTTGATTACAAAGCCGTTGACCAAGCTTACTGAGAAGAATCGGGTCTTTTAATGGGGAAATGATGAAGGAATCGCTTTCAAAACACTTAAGGACAAATTGTGTTCTGCTCTGATTTTGTCATTGCCAGAGAGAATCGAAGACTTCATGGTTTATTGTGGCGCGTCTCATAAGGGTTATGGAGCTGTTTTGATGCAGCGTGAGAAGGTGATTGCTTACGCGTCGAGGCAATTAAGGAAGCATGAGGAAAACTACACTACACATGATTTGGAATTAGGAGTTGTAGTTTTTGCGCTAAAGTTGTGGAGACACTACTTATATGGGACTAAGTGTGTTGTATTCACTGACCACAAGAGTTCGCAGCACATATTAGACCAGAAGGAGTTGAACATGAGACAAAGACGATGGGTGGAGCTATTGAGTGACTATGACTGCGAGATTAGCTACCATCCTGGCAAGGCGAACGTTGTAGCGGATGCATTTACTAGGAAGGATAGAGAGAAGCCTTTAAGAGACAGAGCATTAGTGATGACTGATGGTGTTGATTTGACCGGAACAATATTAAAAGCTCAAGAGAAGGGATTGATGAAAGAAAATATTGGCGCTGAGAATCTGGGAAGACTGTAGAAACCTCTTTTTGTGGTAAAGTCAGACGGGCTGAGATATTTTGAAATCGGATTTGGTTACCGCTTTGTCCATCCGATGAAGGAATGCTTTGAGTACGAGATTTGGTTATGAATGAGTCTCATAAGTCTAAGTACTCGATACATCCTGGAGCAGATAAGATGTATCATGATCTGAAGAAAGTCTACTGGTGGCCGAATATGAAGGTAGAGATTGCTCGTTACGTCAGTAAGTGTTTAACTTGCGCGAAGGTTAAAGCTGAACATAAGAAACCGTCTGGGTTGTTGGTACAGCCTGAGATCCAAGAATGGAAATGGGAAAAGATCGCTATGGATTTCGTGACTGGTTTGCCGAGGACTCCTAGTGGTTGTGATATGATTTGGGTGATCGTGGATAGATTTACAAAATCTGCTCACTTTTTACCTATGAAGAAGACAGATAGCATAGAGAAACTTGCCAGTATGTACGTGAAGGAAATTATTTGTCGACATGGAGTACCTTTATCGATCATTTCAGATCGCGACAGTAGATTTACTTCGGAATTTTGGAAATCTCTTCAACGTGCGATGGGCACCAAATTGAGTTTGAGCACGGCCTATCACCCTGAAACTGATGGCCAAAGCGAACGAACCATTCAAACGTTGGAGGACATGCTCCGAGCATGCATGATTGATTTAGGAGGAAGTTGGGAACGCCACTTGCCTTTAGTGGAGTTTTCGTATAATAACAGTTATCATGCGAGCATTAAGGCTGCACCATTTGAAGCGTTGTATAGAAGGAAGTGTAAATCTCCTGTGTGTTGGAGAGAAGTGGGAGAGAGTCAGTTGATTGGGCCCGAAATGGTTTTGGAGACGACAGAGAAGATTGTGCAAATCAAGAACCGTTTACTTGCTGCGAGAAGCCGACAGAAGAGTTACGCCGATAATAGAAGGAAACCGTTGGAATTTGAGGTTGGAGACATGGTCATGCTTAAGGTGTCACCATGGAAGGGTGTGATACGTTTTGGGAAGAAAGGAAAGCTGAGTCCAAGGTATATTGGACCGTTCAAGATTGTTAGACGAATTGGACCTGTAGCTTATAAGTTGGAATTGCCGAATGAGCTTATTGTTGTTCATGACACGTTTTACGTATCGAATTTGAAGAAGAGTTTGACGGATAAGGAATTGGTGATTCCTTTGGACGAGATTCAGCTTGACGATAAAATACATTTTATGGAGGAACCAGTAGAGATTATGGACCGAGAGGTTAAGAGATTGAAGCACAGTAGAATTCCCATTGTGAAGGTATGATGGAATTCTAGACGTAGACCGGAATACACTTGGGAACGTGAGGACTTCTTCAAAGAGAGATATCCTCATTTGTTCCAGTGGCACGAAATGTGAGTATAAGAAGAGGCGAGCGTCGGGACGTCGCTCTCTTTAAGGAGGGGTGGATGTGATACCCATAACCCGAGGTCATTATTTTACCCTAAACTACGAATATTTTTGAAATTTTTAAGAATTTCGTTTATTTTATATTTTATTGAAGTTGAAACCGATGATTAAGGTCGTAATTTTAACGATTGATGATTTAAGAAAGACGATGACGACTACGATCCCGACGGATGCCCAATTTTTGTGTTTTATTATCATTTTTTGGATATTAGAATTTTTCGAGAATTTTATTTTTGGTTCGTGTTAAGTCGAGCCGGGTACGTTTTATTTCATCTCGGGTGCGTTTAAATTGCTTTAAAAGTGTTTTCGAGTGTTCAGGGCGACCCCCGACTCCCGCAAATTTCAAAATCGACTAGTAAGTCGTTTCCCGCAATTAAGTTGTGTCGTTTAAAAATGAGGCCAAAAGAATAACAAAATTGCAAAAGAGGCCCCTCTAATTTTACAAAAAGGGAAGGATAACACACACACAACAAAAACACATTCAAAAATTTTCTTCCCTTCTCCTTTTTCTCTCTAGGCCGCCGGCCATACCACACCACCACCACCACCACCACATCAATTTTTTTGTAAGTATGTTTGATCAATCCCATCCAATCCAACATGCATTCATACATGCATTCATACATGCATTCATACATTGTTTTCCTTTTGTAAGTATGTTTGATCAATCCAATCCAACATGCATTCATACATTTTTTTCTTTAAAATTAAAGATTTTTCAAAAGTATGTTTTGATTTAATTCAACTAAATGCATGTTTAATTAGTGTTTAGATAATGTTAAATCATCCATAAAACCAACCAAAATCAATTTGGTTGGGGTGTGTTGAACACCAACACCCCACGGCCAAATGGGGGTGTTTGGTTGTTCATGGTGGTTGATGATTTACGTTGTGGGTTTATGTTTAGAACATTGTTTTTTATGTTTTTAAAAGGGTTAAACCAAATGCATGTGTGATTTAGGATTTGGGTTTTTGTGATGATTTGATGTTCTTAGTGTCATATACTGATTAGGATGATTAGAAATTATCATAAGTGGTTAAGATTAGACTAGGTGATGTTAGAATGGTTTAGAAACAAGTGTTGGATTGATTTTGAAGAAGGGAATTTTAGGCAGATTGTTTAGGCTTGTTTTCGTGGGTTTAATTTTGTAAACAGGTCATGAGGTTAGGATATAGTTGTAGATCATTGTCTTAGCTTCGATTTGGTATAAGAAAGAGCTTACGACTCCTAACGAGTCAAAAGTTATGCTATTTTGAAAGTTCGTGTACCTGGAGATGAGAATCAACATAATCCGAAATTATGTTTGGTTTTAGGTCAAATCCCGGGGACCATAGATAGAGTTTGATAAATGATTGAAAGATATTCTTTGGTTTCAAACTTGCATTTTTGAGTCTATTTTTAGACTTAAGGGTCAAATTAGTTAACAGTGTCTTTTAAATGAGTCAAACAAGTCCTACATGGTACAAGTGCAAAATCAGTCTGAAAAGTTTACGTTTAGTAAAGTAATGAGTAATGGGTCATAAAAGTAAAAACTTTTTATGGGATTTAAAATGGGTTTTATACAGATTATAAGGGATTTTTACAAATTTTCTTGTAATTTATATAGATTCTTAAGTAATAGAAAACAACCCGTACTTTTGGTAAGTAGCGGCAAAGTATTAAAATGGGAGAACATTTCTAATTACATAGATAGATGGCGTGAGTTTAGTAGTGATCAAATGTATGATTTTGGCATGAGTTTTTGTAAGTATTAAGTGTTTATATATACGCGTGTTTAATACAATAATGTACGTGGAGTATTGACTCGGTTTTCGTACTTTGATTTTTAGGTCACGTGTTAGATTTTCCGGGGCAACCAAATCGTCGGTGATATTTCCTTACGTCTTCGCTAGAATCACTACTACTATGAAAGATGAGTTTATAGCCTCGCTTCTTACACTTCTAAATGTTTTTACCCGCGAGGGGGATGCATGCTATTTTGAATAAGATGAACATAAGTCATGAATGATTGTTGGACCCGAAAGTTGCCTAAATTGTGTTGAGTACCTAGTTGCATAAGACCCTATATTCATGAACTATTAACTATTGTTTAATCCTTATGTGTATTGACATAGCCGCTTATACAATTGATAGTACTATGGGGTTGACGACCCTATCCGAGACGAGAGCTAGTACGTTGAGTACCCTCTGCGAACGGATAACTTGTGATAAGAAATAAGGTATAATTGCAACTAATGCCTTTAGAAGGGGCACTGGTTTCATCTTAATCATGCCGGTAAATGTACGCGGGTGATTGAGTTAACGGATTAGTGTCATGAGCTTAAACACAATTATAATAACCTTGAATGATAGATTGTTTGATCGACAATTCTATAAATGATCGTGATTGATTTTATATACTTATGTTCAAAATGAGATTGTAAAACCTATAAATTTCGCTCAACATTATTTGTTGACCCCTTTAAGCATGTGTTTCAGGTAATCGATGAAATGGTAGCAAGGAGCATGTGAGGATGGAATTTTTTGTGGCTTGGCGGTCTACTTTGTCTTTCCTCCCTTTTTATAACTTAAAACTTTTTATGTCATTTCATGATAACTTGTAATGTACTTTTGGGTTGAGATTCAGTGGGTACCTAAACGCAACTCTGTTTTGTACTATCTTTGGGGTTTGTAAAGCAGTAGACAATGTTGTTTTAGCAATGTTTAATATAATGTTTAAATTCCTACGTCTCTTTGAGTCGTTCTAAATAGCTTGTGTGTGATGATAACTGCCTAGCACCCAAATGTTGTAGTTCCGCTGCGCATTGCATTTGTGGGGGTGTTAGATAAGATTTGCTTGAACTAGATGTCTTGAAGATAAGAAACCAATGCTTAGATAAAAGACAAGGTAGTGGCGGAAGGAGGTGTAGTGGCTTGGTAGAGATCTCATAGTTACAGTAAAGAGGAGGTTTGACTAAGAGACTCTTGATGTAATTCAACTCTTTATAGATATAAGCCATAGCAAGATGTTGATATTGAAAACATTGACAATATGTTCCATGATGCATGACATTATCATGTGAAAGAGGTAGAACACTAAAGGCTAGTGGTGGAAGATAAGAAGTTCCACAATCAACATTCTTAGAAGAAGAAGAAATGTGATTTTGAGTGTTCTTGGGTGAATTGGGGTTGAAAGCAATTGGAGAGAATGGAGGAGAATCAAAGTTTTCATTTGGGGAATAAGACATTTTGATTTGAGAAAGAATACACAATGGTTAAGGTTAAATAGAGAAAGCCCAAGATAATTTGGGGTGGTCAAAGGGTTGAAACAAAGATTCCAAAAAGTGTTGTAACAAATTTGGAGTTTCAAGAATACCCGAAAAAGAGAGTACTGGGCGCGGTTCCTTATCTAAGATGGCGATTCGTTATCACTGGGGAACCGCGATGTCAATAAAGAACCGCCCATAGTGGGTTGAGTTTGGTGATGAGAGAGGATTTTCCAATTCAACAAATCCTATTTTTCTAGTCTAACTAATCATGGAGATATGCTATGAAGCAAAGATAGACAAAGAAAACACACAAGAGCTCACCAAACAAGGTTTTGACCAAAATACATGGATTTTTAATAAAATCGATGTAGGAGGTGTGTAGAACTAGACACAAGGTCATGACACAATGATCCTCCATAATTTTTGTTTTTTCTTGCTATATTTGAGAGACCCATACATATGAATTATGTAAGCTCATTATGAATAGCAAGAAGCTATGAAAAACATTTTTAGATTGAATTAACAATGCAAAAACATTTCTCGACCATTTTCCAAAGAATTTTGAGAATTTTGAAAAAAGGGAAGAGAAGTTTTTCAAAAAGAGTTAATTATACTCAAAATCTCAAAGAAAGAAAAGACTCAAAAGAGAAAACAGACTCGATAAATTAGAATGCATAATTAAGGAATATATCCCATTAAACCTAGACCTAGACGCAAGTAATTAAAAGGTTCCCTCTTAAGTGGCTTAGTAAATATATCGGCTAAGTTTTCTACCGAGGGTACCTTTTCTATCGAAATGTTCCCCTTTTGAACATTATCCTTAAGAAAATGGTGGCGAATCTCTATGTGCTTAGTTCGCGAATGTTGCACAGGCTTCTTGTTAAGGTCTATTGCACCCTTGTTGTCGCACATGATGGGAACATCATCAAGAGAAATCCCGTAATCAACAAGCGCTTGCTTCATCCATTGAGATTGTTGACAAGCTTTACCGGCACTCACATACTCAGATTTCATGGTGGATATAGCAAGAGCGGTTTGTTTCTTGGAGAACCAAGAAGTTAAACAACAACCCATGAAGGTACAAACTCCACAAGTGATTTTCCGGTCCACATAGTTTCCCACATGATCCGAGTCCGCGTAGACAATGGTTTCTATGCCGGTCCCTTTAGGATACCATAATCCTAAATGTATAGTGCCTTTAAGGTATCGGAAGATACGCTTAACCACTTCAAGGTGAGAGGTTTTGGGAGCCTCTTGGAAGCGAGCACAAAGGCAAACACTTAACATGATATCCAGTCGACTTGTCGTTAGGTACAACAAACTACCAATCATACCTCTATATTTGGTGTTGTCTACTGACTCACAATCATCATCTACGGTGAGTTTAGTATCCGAGGCCATAGGGGTCTTTATTGGTCTAGAGTCTTCTAATCCAAATTTCTTTAGCATTTCTTTAACATACTTGGATTGATTAAAGAAAATACCATCGTCCATTTATTTAATTTGGAGTCCTAAAAAGAAGTTAAGTTCTCCCATCATACTCATTTCAAACTCGTCATGCATGATTTTGGCAAAGTCATCACATAATGATTGACAAGTTGAACCAAATATAATGTCATCAACATATATTTGTAAGATAATGAGGTGAGAACCTTTCTTCTTTGTAAAGAGTGTATTGTATACCATCCCCATGGTATACTCATGTTTTACAAGAAACGCTTTAAGTCTATCATACCAAGCTTTGGGTGCTTGTTTGAGACCATAAAGAGCTTTCTTAAGCTTGTAAACATGATCCGATTTCTCAAAATTAATGAAGTCGGGAGGTTGAGCCACATATACTTCCTCATTGATCAAACCGTTAAGAAATGCATTCTTTACATCTATTTGTTGAAGATTAAAGTCTAAAGCACAAGCGTAAGCTAAAAGGATTCTAATGGACTCTAATCTAGCTACGGGTGCGTATGTCTCATCATAATTAATACATTCTTGTTGATTATAGCCTTAAGCTACAAGTCTAGCCTTGTTACGAGATACAACACCATTCTCATATAACTTATTCCTATATACCCATTTGGTTCCTATGATGGTCGAACTTCTAGGTGGAGGAACAAGTTCCCAAACGTCATTAGCAATGAATTGATTCAATTCTTCTTACATAGCGATGACCCAACTCTCATCCATCAAAGCTTATCTAACATTCTTTGGTTCAATCAAGGAGACGAAACAAAAGAAGTTACTTTGATTTTAGACTTGAGATCTTAGGGTCCTTTGATTTAATTCGCCTATGATGTTATCGAGAGCATGATCCTTAGACTCCTTAATGTTTACTCCCTTTTCAACACTAAGGTCTTCAACTCCTATGTTTCTAACATCTTTGCCATTAACTATGTCTATTTCATCTAAGTCATCATCTACCAAAGGTGGTGTCTTAGATGAAGGAGGGGTTTCATCAAATGTCACGTTAAGTGATTCTTCAATTACACCCGAGGTTCTATTGAGGACTATGAAGGCTTTGCTAGATTGAGAATAACCTAAAAAGATACCTTCGTAAGACTTTGGGTCGAACTTTGTAAGGTAATCTTTGGTGTTGAGAATGAAGCACTTGCTTCCAAACACCCTAAAGTATTCCAATGAGGGCTTCGTACCTTTAAGAATCTCATAGGGGGTCATTCCTAGAAAAGGTCGAATAAGAATTTGGTTGAGAATGTAAGTCGATGTGTCCATGGCATTGCACCAAAATTTTTGAGTCAAAGATTGCTCATTTAACATCGTCCTACTCATCTCTTGGATGGTCCTATTCTTCCTTTCAACTACCCCATTTGATTGTGGAGTGCGAGGAGCCGAGAAGATATGGGTAATACCATGAGCATAACAAAAGGCACCGAATTGTACTTCACTATCAAATTCCCTACCATGATCCGTCCTAATAGAGACAATTGAACATCCTAGTTGATTTTTAATTCTTCGACTAAAGGTTTCGAAGTGATCAAAAGCTTCATTCTTAGATGTCAAAAATCTAGTCCAGGTGAATCTAGAGTAGTCGTCAACTATAACTAGGGTATAAAGGTTACCTCCATAACTCCGTATGGCGGAAGGTCCAAAGAGATCCATATGTAGGAGCTCTAAGCACTGAGAGGTCGAAACCAAATTCTTGGCTAGTGACTTGAGTGAACTTGCTTCCCAATTTTGCAAGCATGACAAAAGTGACTATCAAACTTCATCTTGGGGAGATGTCTTACCAACTCCTTAGAGACTAAAGATTGAATTAAACGCATATTGGCGTAACCTAATCTCCTATGCCAAAGAGTAGAAATATCATCTAAAGTCGCTAGACATAAGTTGTTCTTTGACTTCCTATTAACCTTCATGACATAAAGCCCATGCTTTATAACACCTTTTCCAATGACTTCTCCATCTTTTACGATTTCACTGTCATATTCCGAAAAGATGACCTTACACTTATTGTCACAAATTTGACCTATACTTAGAAGGTTAAAACCTAAGTTATCTACGTGCTCTACGTTTTCTATAGTCATAGAGTCAAGAGAGACCGTACCTTTGCCAATAATATTACCACGTCGATTACTTGAGAATGTAACATTACCTCCATCATATGCTTTGTAGTGTGAGAACAAACTTCGATTACCCGTCATGTGTTTAGAACAACCACTATCCTTAATCCACTTGTCGGGCTTTAGATCGATTCCCAAGCTTATCTAGGTAACAACACACAAGATCAAACATTTGGTCCCCAATATCTCATGGGTCCAAAATTGTTAGTTCCGAACATCCCTTGCATTTGGTTAGGATGCATGAATGAAGGAGACATTCCCATGGGTAAAAGTATTGTTGTTGAAAATTATTCCAATTCATATGTCCATTTTGTTGTCCAGAGTTTCTCCTAGGTGTCTTTGATCTTGATCTAGAATTATTATTCTTCCTCCTAGGTGTTGGAGTTTTACTTCTAGTTCGTGGTTTAGTTTGATCATCTCTTTTTGGCGTAGGTGTTCTACTTCTACGTTTAGATTCATTTCGTACTCTTGGAGGAGTAGATGTTTGTCTAGATAAGTTTCTAGTTCCCATTAGAGGTTTACTCAAGGGCTTATAGAATTTATCTAGAGTATACTTTTCAATTATAGGTACTTTGACCTTGTTAATAAGAATATGTTTTGGTCCTTCACCTAAAATGACTTTTCAGAAAGTTCAGGATTTTCACAAGAATCTTCTTCTGGCCGTGGTTCTTTAGATCCATCGGCGGTTCCATAGCGATAAGGAACCGCCCCATATATTGGAGAACCGCGTACAGGGGAGTGTTTTCTGAAAACCTAACTTGTTTTGGTTCACTAGTTGATGCTTCATTAGTGTTATATCCTAACCCAAGTGTTTCCTTAGAATGAATTTGTTTTTTTAACATATCATCAAGAGCATTAGTACCTCTCATGAACTTTTCATGTCTAATGGAGGTGCTCTTAAGGTTTTCATTTTCTTGTCTAAGGTTTTCACATTTTAAGCATCCTAGATCTATTTCTTTATTTTTCTCAAGCTTAGCTAATTTCTCTTTTAGCTCACTAATCTCGTTTTCAAGCTTAGTTCTAGTTGATTTTAGCACTTTGTTCTTTTCAATGAATTTAAGACTAAACTTATGCAAGTTATTGTATTGACCTTCTAATTCACTATCATCTTGAGAAGAACTATTATTGCTATAATACTCGGTTTCGGAATGTACCTCTTTAGAAGTGTGAGCCATGAGACACTTCTCATCTTTGGGGTCGTCATCAACATCTTCACCGCTATCGCTCCATGAACCTCCAACAAACATCGTGTGGTTCTTGTCGCGTGAAGGCTTAGGAAAATCATCGATGAAATGATTTGGATCACCACATTTAAAGCATTTCCTATCACCTTTATCATCTTTGTCAAATCGGTTTTTGGAGAAGGATTTCTTGTCGTTGTTTGGTTGCCTTACGTATTGACCTCGTCTTTTGAAGAACTTCTTAAAGTCTCTAACCGCCAAGGCATATTCCTCATCATCACTATCCGAGGAGCTATCATGATCACTTTGTGCCTTCTTGGCTTTGAGTGCAAGAGACTTTCTTTCAATCTTAGTTTTCACCATTTTCGAGTCCTTCAAAATTATCATCTCATGAACCTTCAAGTTACCAATTAGTTCATCGAGTGATAATTTGGCGAGATCCTTTGAT
Organism: Glebionis coronaria; assembly: GCA_025667525.1. Lineage (NCBI taxonomy): Eukaryota > Viridiplantae > Streptophyta > Magnoliopsida > Asterales > Asteraceae > Glebionis > Glebionis coronaria. Next base: position 46,429,722 of record CM046877.1, read on the forward strand.
TCTTCAATCGCCGTGACTTTTGCTCTCCATTGTGGATACAACGCCCTAAGAAACTTCCTAACATTGTTCTTGCTAGAAAAACCTTCATCAAGTGCTTTTAGACTAGTAATAATAGTGTTAAATCTAGGAAATGCACTATCAATAGTTTCACCTTCATCAAGTGCTTTTGACTTGGCTATTACCTTTGTGGGTTACTAAAAGAGTGTTCCAAATGTCTTTAGCGATTTCACACATAAAAATCCTTTCGTACTCTTTCTTTGGTAAAGCATTATAAATCACCATTTTAGCCTCATTATTTTTAGCAAGTTTCCTTTTAGTATCATCATTAGCTTTGTAAAAAGTGACAATCTCTTTAATTTTAGAAACTTCATTATATTGGAATGGTAAAAAATCACCATTGGTAATAACATGCTAAAGATCTAAATCTTTTGATTTCACATAAGTCTCAAACCTATTTTTCAAATAAATAAAATTATCGGTTTCAAAAAGAGGTGGTCTTTGCATGGATTGCCCTTCTAGTTACTTGTTAGAATCCATAGATCGATTCAAGTTTTAAAATACAATATATTTTAAAAAGTCTTGAGCAACCACGCTCTGATACCAATTGTGAAAACTAGAAGGGGGGTTGAATAGTTTCTTAAATTTACTTGTTGAAGGTTGGTTTTAAAAAAAAATCCTTTTTCAAAAACTTAAGCTTGAGTATTTATGTGAAACCTTCTTATACACAATATGAACAAGGTATAGTGCAACTAAACTAATAATCACAAGTATAAAGAATAATGAATGTATAGTGCAACTAAACTAATAATCACAAGTATAAAGAATAATGAATGTAAAGAGATAAAGGAAGGAAAGATCAAACCAAACACCAAAGATTTATAGTGGTTCGGCAACGAAGCTCACTCCTCGTTCCAACTCCACTCCTCGAGTACTCCTTACTCGAGAGTTCACTAATCAACAAGCTCTTTAAGGTGGAGAAACCGTACACAACGTCGCTTAACCAATTTCCGACTCTAAGCTAAAAGTCGAGCCCAAATCTTAGCTAGGACCAATCTACACCAATATACTTTGAGGACTAAGTATTAACCTTAATAAATACACAACTTCCAAATAGACACAACTACCTGGATCTTCACAACAATGACACAACAATGAATAAATAAGTTTGGATCTTCAATGGATCTTTGAGGTAGACGCAACACTTCAAGAATAATAGTATTCTTCTCTTTGCACTTTGAGAGAAAAAGATGAGAGGAGAAAGATTCACTTCTAAACAAGTAGTAATCAAACAAATAATCAAGGATTTGAGTGATTTAAGAAGTATGAAAGAATCTGGAAATGTATGTGCAAAAGCGGTGGATTAATAGTCTGAGAATGGTCCACTATTTATAAGACAAACATCCAACGGCTATATCTGCCCGCGGTTCCTTATTGGAGCCCGCGATTCCTTATCGATAAGGAACCGCCATAGGCGCTAAGGAACCGCCGGCGTAGAGTCCGCTCCCTTTTGTCTTTTAGTAGATTGGTTTGAATCTGGGGATTAAAATATCCTGAAAGGATATTCCAAACCAAGATAGAATATTCCATTTTCAAATTTCAAATTTTCAAATAATTAATTTACTAAAACATTTTCTTAAAAAGAAAGTTTAATAATAAAACTTTGTCACACTTAATAAAAAGTGAGTTTTTAGAAAAGATTAAATCCTTGATCACTTAATTAGAATAATTACTTGTTTGTTCATACCTTAAGTGATAATGGTTGAAATGAAAAATACTTGAACTCAAGAATTCGTTTTTCGATGGTCTCGTAAATTCTTGTTTTTACATATTGTCGTAATCAAAACAAAGCGAGACCCAAAAATGCAAGTAACGTTTTTAGGCATCATTGCATTAACACTCAGTATTGCTCATCCAACTTGCATCAGTGTAACCTTCCAACACTGAAGGATATCCAGTATATGACAAACAATAATCCGTTGTTCCTTTCAAATACTTCAATACCCTTTGAATTGCTTGCCAATGTTGAGTACTAGGGTTACTAGTATACCTACTGAGTTTTCCTACAGCAAAAGCAATGTCAGGCCTTGTATAAGTCATGGCATACATCAAGCCACCAATCATCCTAGTATACTCAAGCTGGGAGACAGCCTGACCGATGTTAGGCATCAGTTTCTCACTTGTATCCATTGGTGTACTCACTGGAGTACAATCAAAGTGATTGAATTTCTTCAGGACCTTCTTAATATAATGAGACTAATAAATTACAATACCATCACTTTCATGTTTAATCCTTATGCCAAGGATAACATCAGCTTCCCCCATGTCTTTTATGGAGAACCTTGATGACAAAAATTCCTTTGTCAGGTCAACCTGAACTTGGTCAGTACCAAAGATTAGCATGTCATCAACATATAGGAAAATGATGACTCCTTTACCAGATTCATCAAATTTGCTATATATACATTTTTCAGCTTGGTTAAGTGGATAACCATAAGACAGAATCACTTCATCAAATTTTTGATGTCATTGCTTAGGTGCCTGCGTCAACCCATACAAGGATTTAATCATTTTACACACATTACCTTCATGACTAGGCATGATAAAACCCTGAGGTTAGTTCATATAAACCTCATCATCCAAATCACCATTCAAGAATGCTGTCTTCACATCCATCTGATGAATAATCATATTGTGAATACTTGCTAAAGCAATCAGCATTCTTATGGTACTGATACGTGCTATTGGAGAAAAACTATCAAAATAGTCTATCCCTGACTTTTGTTTAAAGCCTTGAATGACTAGCCTTGCCTTGAACTTTTCAACAGTTTCATGTACCTTCATTTTCCTTTTGAAAATCCATTTGCAACCTAGTGGATTGTGTGACAAATCTAACATTTTCAGGTAGTTAAATATTTTCTCGTATAATATTTTGAAACTTATTTTTGCGTTGGTTGACGAACTCACAATTTACGGATTTAAATTTGGGCTTACGTGCATAATTTGGCGTCTTTTACGACTAAACCGGAAACCTTAGGATTACGTATTTACGTTTTTGAACTCCGTTTTTGATGAGACAATTTTTATTGGATTCGTTTTGTGACGGTGATTCATAATTTATAAAAACGTTTTTCGTAAAACGACCCGAGTGCACGCAAATCGAGAAAACTAGAATCGAGAAATACCCGTAAACTAGTGAGATGGGACAAAACACTTTGCCCCATCCCACTAGCTTATATGGGACGGCATATGTGACTCACCACACATAGGTGGCACAAAACTTAACTTGTTTATAACAAGTGTAAGCTCATGCTTACACTTTAAGCTAAGCCTTCCACCAAACTTAACAAAACCATCAAATGGTTTTCACTTAACCATTTCATCCATGCATTTCACTCTCAAAACTCTCTCTACTCCACCATTTGTGCCGTCCCACATCAAGCCACAAACACCATCTTTGATCTTTTCTAACTACAAACCACATGTTTACTAGTCCTATTAAGGTGTTTCCTTGAAACCTTGATCATTTGGTGGCCATATAACCAACTTTGGAGGTGATTTGCTTGTGTCCTAGGGCTGATTTTCCAACATATGATCTTGCTATTTGATGGTCTTGGAGATACTTGTTGTGTTCATCAAGTTCTTGCCTTCCTAAAACAAGAAATCCACTTGGATTGGTAAAGAAGATCATCCTCTACATTTTTCTCTTATTATTTTGTAAAGAACAAATGTATTTTCTTTCATTTTGTATATGTATATGATGTATATATGATGATAAAAATGTTGTGTGGGGATCAAGTGTTGATAAACATGCTTAAAAATGATGATAACCATAAGAAATGAAGCTAAAATCATGACTAATTAGTTGGCTGTATAAAAACAGTAGATAACTAAATGAAGAACTGATAAAAATGCATGGTTTGATCTATTTACAGTAAAGTAGATGATGTTATACACATGTGAGAGTTGGCCATGCAATGGAATCAAAATAATGAGTGAGATATGATCAAAACAAGTTAGGTGGTACAATCTGAATAAGCAGTTTTGTAGGGACTGTTAAGGCAACTTAAACTTAAAATGGGCAGTAGCTATAACTAAGTTATATTTAGCACATACTATGAAGAAGTTGTCATCTAAAAATGAGCTTCTAAGTCATTGTAGAACTCTAGATATGATAAAAATGGTGAATGTGAAGTTAAAAATCAGATTTTGGAAATAATGTTTATTATTATTATATAAGCACTCACTTTATAATTTATAAAATGTAAAGTATAAACCCACTAACTTATAAAACTTATTTATATAAATGTATAAAAGGTTAATTAAATGTGTAAAATATATAAATGGTGGTAAAAGTAATATTTATAAGTAATAAAAACTATAAACTTGATTTTTACGACTTTTTCGGCTATCGCCGTGAAATTAACGTTTTTCATCAAATAAAACTTAGACGACCAAACCCGTCTAATGTAAAGTTTATAAAAGATATATACTGATGTATAAGTAACTAAGACAAGTAAAAACCGATAAAACCCGAACTATAAGAATTACGGACAATTACGAGCTAACTAAACATATTAGACTAATAATTGGACTTAATAAGATAAATACTTGTAAAAGAATTATTTGGGCTTAACCCAATAGGGCCCAACATGAAAAGTATATATACTGATCATATAAGTATATAATGGGTAAAAACAAGTAAAAGAACTTATAAAAGACTTAATGAACTTAAAATAGGTAAAATCGGTAAAACTAGTGAACTAGTAAGACGATACTAAAACGTAAACACTAAAATGAGTAAATGAGGATTTATAAACCCACTTGATCATCATCATATCATATATATGTATATTGTTATTTTGATAAAAGTCATTGGACCGAGTCTAAGACCGATTATTATTTATATAGGTTTCCGTGACCGAAAAACGCGCGTAGCCGATAATCCGCCTTTCATTAACAACGTGAGTTCATAGCCTCGCACTCTTTTTAAATGTTTTATAAAATGATTTGTAAACCCGCGAGGGAGATAACATGCTAGATTTTTATAAATAGAACACAAGTAGTCCCGATTGTATGCTTAATGAGATGGACCCGAATGATGCTATGACCCTTTATTCGAGACTAAAAGGATTATTAGTAGTTAGGTTATGTCACTTAAAGTCCCATTAGCATGAATTGTGAACTACCGGGTTTTGGTAGACGCTTATGCATTTGATAGTACTATTTGGGGACGATCACCCCAGTTCGCGCCTTGGCGGTTGATCCCCGTCGTACCACATTGATTGGTAAGCGAATTTATGTATGAGAAGATTCCATAGCGTGATTTTTGTGACGACACGCTAACTTAGATGGGCAAATTGTTTGTCGGGTTCGCGGCCCGCTGTTTTCACAGTAAGGTAACAATGTCATGCGGCTAATAATAATCCTAATCCAGATACTATAATCTATACGACATGTATAATCTAAATAAACGATATGATACGACGCTATTAACGATGAATATATTACCTATCATGGTAATATAGAGACTACGGTCTCATGGACGGTTTCAGATGTATGCTTGATTTATATATTGCCTGACTAGCAATATGTGGACTTACTTCCGATATTATACTTGTGTTCTGATTTTAAATGATTGTAAATGATTGTTTTATATAACGGTTTTCATTAAACTCTATGAATTCACTCGGCATTCGCTGATATGATTTTTTGCATGTTTTCTATCTCAGGTGCTTGAAGGTAATCCGGATGGAGATCGACTCTGATGGCCCACACTTAATATTAAAAATGTTCATTCGATCTGTGTTTTGTAAACTTAATGACCTGTATAATTTGGGACCTGTTGTACACTTTTAAACCTTTTTATCGAATGAATGTTTGTTAAACCTTGTACAACCATTTTTATGTGTTGTCTATGATTGGAGTTATTGTGCTATCCCGTAACACTCTGAAAGACCCTTCCGCTGTACCGATACGAAAAATGAGAGTGTTACAGTTTGGTACCAGAGCTCTCGTTGTAGAGAACAAAAGATTTTAAAAACCAAGGTTTTGAACAAAACTTTTCAAAATCTCTTGACAATGAACATTTGAGAAAATATTTGAAAAATCTTTTGACTATAACGGTGCCAGAGATCTCCGACGTTACCAACAAGCCTTATTGAGAAGATATATATTTTGATATATATAATATAATTTATATATATGTATATATCGTGATTTCATTATGTAATTGTTTAACTAGTATGTTATCCTAATACGAGATAAATATATATAAATGCAGATTGTCATGGCTGACCCTAATATTCCTGTAGAAAACCATGCTATTCCCGAACCTAATATAGAAGATGATCCTTATTTAGACTTAGTAGATTTTGATATTGATGACGAGGAGGAACCATTTGAGGATCCCGAGCCCGAGTTAGGACTAGGAGATCAGATTGCCCCTCAGGTAGACTTAGTAGAGAATGAGATTGAGAATGTGGGTAATGAGGACGTGGATATTGAGAATGTTGATATTGAGAATGAGGATGAGATTGGGTTAGATGAGTTAGATGATGAGATTAACGACGAGGATGTCGAGGAGGATGTAGGTATAGATGTTGAGGTTGATGACGATGAGGAAGCTGAGCTTATTTATCCGCATGATGTTCCAGAGGGCGAGCCTTTGCCCCCACCAGTTTGTTTGTCTGATTCCGAGGATGAGTTACCTAGGGATGAAATGTCTGAATCGTCTGAATCTGATTCTGAATCAGAGGAGGATGAGGATGACGATGCACCTGACGGTACCGATGGTATTGCTACTCGTAGACGTGAGATAGGAGAGTCGTCTAGTACTCGAGAGGCTACACATATTGATGGTCTTGCACCATGGGCCTTGAGACGTGATCTAGATGCTTCCCGTGTTAAGAGTTGTGTGACAGAGGTTGGATTAGGTGTTGTTCAGACTCAGGTTGCTTATTTGGAGTCAAAGGCAAAGATTGGCGAGAAAGAGCGAGAGTTGCTTAGTTTGGATTTGAGTGATGTAGAACGTGGTTTGAATGAGGCTTTTAGGAGGTTATCGGTGTTGGAAAGTGGTGAATATGCTGCTATAAAGAGAAAGGTGAATACTATGGAGATTCAGTTGAGTGTGGCTCGTGCGATGCGTGAGAAAGCCGAAAAGGAGTTGAATGTATCCGTGGGTTGGAACAGTGGATTTTATGCCGACATGGTTGAAAGAGGAGTAATCCGTAAGCGCCCAGCTGAAGATGTGTCTAGTGATCGTCCGGCGAAGATCCAGAAGACGATGGATGATGGACCATCTGGCGGTTCTCAGTAGACCAGTCTGTATTTAGTAGTGACCTTTAGATCTTTTGTGTTTGTAGCTTTGACTGAACCGACTTGTTAGTTGTAGACTTGGCACGAATTTTGAGTGTATATAGTGTTAGAACTTTGATATGGATGTACTAAGACAATACTTTTGTTTCAGATCGAATGAAATATGTATCTTGTCTTGAATTCCATATTGTGCCTTATTTGTATCTTGATTATGAATTCGATCCATATTATATGAATCCTTTGTTGGATGAATGCTTAATGCTTTGAAATTGTGGAATTATAGAACTATGCCGCCCAAGAAGGCTGTGACTGAGGATGATGTACGTAGGATTATTACGGAGCAAGTTACCGCATCTATGACTGAATTTATGGCAAATGCTAGAAATGAAGCTGGCGGTAGTGGAGCTGGCGGTAGTGGAGCTGGCGGTAGTGGAGCTGGCGGTAGTGGAGCTGGCGGTAGTGGAGCTGGCGGCAGTGGAGCTGGCGGTAGTGGAATTGGCGGTGCTAATGTGAATGTGAATGCTAATAATGTGAATGCTAATGCTGGAGGAAATGTAGGAGGACTTGGAACGAATGCACCTGAAGTTGGTGGATGTACTTATGTGACGTTCATGAAGTGTGAACCTCTACCTTTTAATGGAACTGAAGGTGCTGTAGGACTAAGCCAGTGGATCGAGAAGATTGAATCGGTGTTTAGGATTAATAAGTGTAAGGAGGAGGATAAGGTGACTTTTGCTATGGCTACTCTTAAAGGTCGTGCGTTGACTTGGTGGAACGGGAGAATTGCTTTCATGGGTCTTGATGCTGCTAATGCTACTCCTTGGGCTGAAATCAAGAAGTGGATGACTTTGGAGTTTTGTCCTCGTAGTGTGATCATTAGGTTAGAACAAGAGTTGATTCATTTGAGAATGAAAGGTGTGGACATTGATAGTTACACGAACCGATTCCATGAGTTGGCCTTGCTATGTCCTCGATTGGTTGAACCCGAAGAGATCCGAATTGAGCAATATGTGAAAGGGTTGACCAGGAATATCCGGGGGGACGTGACATCATCGAAACCACTGACCATTGATGATGCTGTTCGAATGGCTTACCAACTCATTGGACAGATAATTCAGGATAAGGAAGATGAAGCCCGTGTAGGTGAGAAAAGAAAGGGAGACGGTGATCGTGTAGATAGAGGTGATTATAGGAAGAATTTCAATCGCCGTCAGAACCAGAGAAAGGGGAATGCAAATGCTATTACCAACAATTCACCGCGCAACGATGATAGATGTCCTAAGTGTGGCAACAAGAGGCATCCTGGCGACTGCTGGAAGTGCCGAAATTGCGGAAAGCTTGGACACAAGGTTGAAAGGTGTAAGAAGGGAACGATTTGCTTCAACTGTAATGAAGAAGGTCATAGGAAATCGGAATGCCCCAAGTTGAAAGCGATTGTACCTGGAAGAAACCCCCAGGGTGGTATCTACCAACTTGGAACAATTGAGGTAAAGAAAGAGGATCCGAATGTCGTTACCGGTACGTTTTTACTCAACAATCATTATGCTGTTGCTTTATTCGATTCGGGTGCCGATAGGAGCTTTGTATCCACTAAATTTAGTGCCCTTATTGATATTGAACCTGTTGAGATAAGTACCAGTTACGAGGTGGAATTGGCTGATGGTAAATTAGTGAAAACTAATAAGCTATTAGAAGGATGCTCTCTAAATCTCTTGAACCATTCCTTTCCGATTGATTTGATGTTGATAGAATTAGGTAGTTTCGATGTTATTATTGGTATGGATTGGTTGTCGTTGAATAATGCTACTATTTTATGTGGAGAGAAGAAGGTTAAGATTCCTCTTAGGAATAGGACGTTAGTAATCGATGGTAGTCGAGGTGAATCCCGTTTGAAAATCGTTTCATGTATTAAAGTCCAAAAGTACATCAGGAACGGTTGTGAGTTATTCTTAGCTCAAGTGACCGGGAATGAGTCTAGGGAGAAACGATTGGAAGATGTACCTATTATTTGTGAATTTCCTGAGGTATTTCCTAAAGATTTACCAGGACTTCCACCGATAAGGCAAGTAGAGTTTCGAATCGATTTAATTCCTGGTGCTGCACCGGTGGCACGTGCGCCTTACCGATTAACCCCTTCTGAATTAAAGGAGTTATCTGAGCAACTTAAGGAGTTGTCTGATAAAGGTTTTATTCGACCGAGCTCGTCGCCTTGGGGAGCTCCAGTCTTGTTCGTTAAGAAGAAGGATGGATCTTTTCGTATGTGCATTGATTATAGGGAACTGAATAAGTTGACAATTAAGAATCGATATCCTTTACCTAGGATTGATGATTTGTTTGATCAACTGCAAGGATCTAGTGTGTATTCTAGGATAGATTTGCGGTCAGGATATCACCAACTTCGCGTCCGTGAAGAAGATATTCCTATAACTGCATTTAGAACTCGTTATGGACACTATGAATTTCAAGTAATGCCATTTGGGTTAACTAACGCACCTGCGGTTTTCATGGATTTAATGAATCGAGTGTGCAAGCCCTACTTGGATAAATTTGTGATTGTGTTTATTGACGATATTCTAATCCATTCTAAGAATGAAGATGAGCATAGAGAACATTTGAGGATTGTTCTGAAGTTGTTGAAGGATGAAAGGTTGTATGCTAAGTTTTCGAAGTGTGATTTCTGGTTAGATTATGTGCAATTTCTTGGTCATGTGATTAACAGAGATGGAATTCATGTTGATCCTGCAAAGGTTGAAGCTATTAAGAATTGGTCTGCACCGACAACGCCAACGGAAGTGCGACAGTTCTTAGGATTAGCTGGCTATTATAGGCGATTCACTAAAGAATTTTCTTTGATAGCTAAACCCTTGACTAAGCTTACTCAGAAGAATAAATCTTTCGTTTGGGGAAGTGATGAAGATGGAGCATTTCAGACATTGAAGCAAAAATTATGTAGTGCGCCAATCTTATCATTACCCGAAGGGAGTGAAGATTTTGTAGTGTATTGTGATGCATCTCTTAGAGGTTATGGAGCTGTGTTGATGCAGAGAGAGAAAGTGATAGCTTATGCTTCTAGGCAATTAAGGAAGAATGAGGAGAATTATACTACTCATGATCTTGAGTTAGGAGCTGTGGTCTTTGCTCTTAGTTTGTGGAGACATTATCTGTATGGCACCAAGTGTACGGTATTCACCGATCACAAAAGCCTACAGTATATTCTCGACCAGAAGGAATTGAACATGAGGCAACGAAGATGGATAGAGTTGTTAAGTGATTATGATTGTGATATAAAGTATCACCCAGGAAAAGCCAATGTTGTTGCTGATGCGTTGAGTAGGAAAGATAGAGAGCCTATCAGGGTACGTTCTCTAGTCTTGACCGTGCACAATAATTTGCCTGAGCAAATTAGAAATGCGCAAATAGAAGCTTGTAAGAAGGAGAATTTTGTTAATGAAGGGTTCCGAGGAGAAGGAGATCCTTTAGAGGTTAGAGCTGATGGAGTGAAATGTTTAAGAGGTCGTATGTGGATACCTAAGTTTGGAGGCTTAAGAGATTTGATTATGTTAGCATCCCATAAATCTAAGTATTCCATTCATCCGGGATCTGATAAGATGTACCATGATTTGAAGAAGTTGTATTGGTGGCCGAATATGAAAGCTGACATAGCTATGTATGTTCTCCAATGCTTGACTTGTGCTAGAGTTAAAGCGGAACATCAAAAGCCATCAGGACTACTTCAACAACCAAAGATTCCTGAATGGAAGTGGGAGCGAATTACAATGGACTTTATCACCAAGCTTCCTAGAACATCATCTAGAAACAATTCGATTTGGGTTATTGTTGATAGACTGACCAAATCAGCACACTTCATTCCGGTTAAGGAGCAGTTCTCACTGGAGAAGCTGACTCGAATATACCTGGATAATGTCGTATGCAAGCATGGAGTGCCTGTATCGATCATTTCAGATCGAGATCCTAGATTCGCATCGAATTTTTGGAAATCTCTCCAAAGATCTTTGGGAACGAATCTCGACATGAGCACTGCTTATCACCCCCAGACTGATGGGCAGAGTGAAAGGACGATACAAACACTGGAAGATATGTTGAGAGCTTGTGTGTTAGACTTTGGTAAGAATTGGGATAAACATTTGTCGTTAGCAGAGTTTTCGTATAACAATAGTTACCATTCTAGTATTAAGGCTGCACCGTTTGAAGCTTTGTATGGTAGGAAGTGTAGATCTCCTGTATGTTAGAGTGAAGTTGGGGATACCCAGCTCACGGGACCGAAATTGATCCGGGAGACTACGGAGATGATAGTTCAGATTAAGAAGAGGTTGTTGACTGCCCGTAGTAGACAGAAAAGTTACGCGGATGTGCGGCGGAAGCCAATGGAGTTTGAAGTGGGTGACCGAGTAATGTTGAAAGTATCGCCATGGAAAGGCGTTATAAGATTTGGAAAGCGAGGAAAATTGAATCCCCGTTATATTGGACCCTTTAAGATTCTATCTAGAGTAGGTCCGGTGGCTTACAAACTAGAGTTACCCCCAGAACTTCATGGTGTTCACAACACATTCCATGTATCTAATCTGAAGAAATGTCTAGCAGTGAGTGATGAGAAAATTCCGTTAGGTAAGGTTCGAATAGATGGGAAGTTGCATTTTATCGAAGAGCCCGTAGAAGTTATGGACCGTGAGGTAAAGCAACTGAAACAAAGTCGGATACCTATTGTCAAGATCCGATGGAATTCAAAGCATGGACCGGAGTATACTTGGGAACGAGAGGATGAAATGTGGAAGAAATATCCGCACCTCTTCGATTTCAATAAGAAACGGACATCCAAATGAAATGGATCACGAGGACGTTGATCCCTTTTAGGAGGAAAAGCTGTGACAAATCTAACATTTTCAGGTAGTTAAATATTTTCTCGTATAATATTTTGAAACTTATTTTTGCGTTGGTTGACGAACTCACAATTTACAAATTTAAATTTGGGCTTACGTGCATAATTTGGCGTCTTTTACGACTAAACCGGAAACCTTAGGATTACGTATTTACGTTTTTGAACTCCGTTTTTGATGAGACAATTTTTATTGGATTCGTTTTGTGACGGTGATTCATAATTTATAAAAACGTTTTTCATAAAACGACCCGAGGGCACGCAAATCGAGAAAACTAGAATCGAGAAATACCCGTAAACTAGTGAGATGGGACAAAACACTTTGCCCCATCCCACTAGCTTATATGGGACGGCATATGTGACTCACCACACATAGGTGGCACAAAACTTAACTTGTTTATAACAAGTGTAAGCTCATGCTTACACTTTAAGCTAAGCCTTCCACCAAACTTAACAAAACCATCAAATGGTTTTCACTTAACCATTTCATCCATGCATTTCACTCTCAAAACTCTCTCTACTCCACCATTTGTGCCGTCCCACATCAAGCCACAAACACCATATTTGATCTTTTCTAACTACAAACCACATGTTTACTAGTCCTATTAAGGTGTTTCCTTGAAACCTTGATCATTTGGTGGCCATATAACCAACTTTGGAGGTGATTTGCTTGTGTCCTAGGGCTGATTTTCCAACATATGATCTTGCTATTTGATGGTCTTGGAGATACTTGTTGTGTTCATCAAGTTCTTGCCTTCCTAAAACAAGAAATCCACTTGGATTGGTAAAGAAGATCATCCTCTACATTTTTCTCTTATTATTTTGTAAAGAACAAATGTATTTTCTTTCATTTTGTATATGTATATGATGTATATATGATGATAAAAATGTTGTGTGGGGATCAAGTGTTGATAAACATGCTTAAAAATGATGATAACCATAAGAAATGAAGCTAAAATCATGACTAATTAGTTGGCTGTATAAAAACAGTAGATAACTAAATGAAGAACTGATAAAAATGCATGGTTTGATCTATTTACAGTAAAGTAGATGATGTTATACACATGTGAGAGTTGGCCATGCAATGGAATCAAAATAATGAGTGAGATATGATCAAAACAAGTTAGGTGGTACAATCTGAATAAGCAGTTTTGTAGGGACTGTTAAGGCAACTTAAACTTAAAATGGGCAGTAGCTATAACTAAGTTATATTTAGCACATATTATGAAGAAGTTGTCATCTAAAAATGAGCTTCTAAGTCATTGTAGAACTCTAGATATGATAAAAATGGTGAATGTGAAGTTAAAAATCAGATTTTGGAAATAATGTTTATTATTATTATATAAGCACTCACTTTATAATTTATAAAATGTAAAGTATAAACCCACTAACTTATAAAACTTATTTATATAAATGTATAAAAGGTTAATTAAATGGGTAAAATATATAAATGGTGGTAAAAGTAATATTTATAAGTAATAAAAACTATAAACTTGATTTTTACGACTTTTTCGGCTATCGCCGTGAAATTAACGTTTTTCATCAAATAAAACTTAGACGACCAAACCCGTCTAATGTAAAGTTTATAAAAGATATATACTGATGTATAAGTAACTAAGACAAGTAAAAACCGATAAAACCCGAACTATAAGAATTACGGACAATTACGAGCTAACTAAACATATTAGACTAATAATTGGACTTAATAAGATAAATACTTGTAAAAGAATTATTTGGGCTTAACCCAATAGGGCCCAACATGAAAAGTATATATACTGATCATATAAGTATATAATGGGTAAAAACAAGTAAAAGAACTTATAAAAGACTTAATGAACTTAAAATAGGTAAAATCGGTAAAACTAGTGAACTAGTAAGACGATACTAAAACGTAAACACTAAAATGAGTAAATGAGGATTTATAAACCCACTTGATCATCATCATATCATATATATGTATATTGTTATTTTGATAAAAGTCATTGGACCGAGTCTAAGACCGATTATTATTTATATAGGTTTCCGTGACCGAAGCACGCCCGTAGCCGATAATCCGCCTTTCATTAACAACGTGAGTTCATAGCCTCGCACTCTTTTTAAATGTTTTATAAAATGATTTGTAAACCCGCGAGGGAGATAACATGCTAGATTTTTATAAATAGAACACAAGTAGTCCCGATTGTATGCTTAATGAGATGGACCCGAATGATGCTATGACCCTTTATTCGAGACTAAAAGGATTATTAGTAGTTAGGTTATGTCACTTAAAGTCCCATTAGCATGAATTGTGAACTACCGGGTTTTGGTAGACGCTTATGCATTTGATAGTACTATTTGGGGACGATCACCCCAGTTCGCGCCTTGACGGTTGATCCCCGTCGTACCACATTGATTGGTAAGCGAATTTATGTATGAGAAGATTCCATAGCGTGATTTTTGTGACGACACGCTAACTTAGATGGGCAAATTGTTTGTCGGGTTCGCGGCCCACTGTTTTCACAGTAAGGTAACAATGTCATGCGGCTAATAATAATCCTAATCCAGATACTATAATCTATACGACATGTATAATCTAAATAAACGATATGATACGACGCTATTAACGATGAATATATTACCTATCATGGTAATATAGAGACTACGGTCGCATGGACGGTTTCAGATGTATGCTTGATTTATATATTGCCTGACTAGCAATATGTGGACTTACTTCCGATATTATACTTGTGTTCTGATTTTAAATGATTGTAAATGATTGTTTTATATAACGGTTTTCATTAAACTCTATGAATTCACTCGGCATTCGCTGATATGATTTTTTGCATGTTTTCTATCTCAGGTGCTTGAAGGTAATCCGGATGGAGATCGACTCTGATGGCCCACACTTAATATTAAAAATGTTCATTCGATCTGTGTTTTGTAAACTTAATGACCTGTATAATTTGGGACCTGTTGTACACTTTTAAACCTTTTTATCGAATGAATGTTTGTTAAACCTTGTACAACCATTTTTATGTGTTGTCTATGATTGGAGTTATTGTGCTATCCCGTAACACTCTGAAAGACCCTTCCGCTGTACCGATACGAAAAATGAGAGTGTTACAGATTGCACCCTGGAGGTAGATTAACCAACACCCAAGTGTTGTTGCCCATGATGGAATCTATCTCATCATTTACTGCTTCTTTCCAAAAGGCAACATCGTGGGACTTCATTGCTTCATCAAATGTTTTCGGATATCATCCTCAACATTAAAGCAATAGGAGTATTGATTAGAGACCTCATCCCTTGTTCCTTCAACCAAGTATAGTTGAAACTCAGGCCCAAAATTCCTTGGAGTCATATGCCTTGTGCTTCTTCTAAGCTCAGGTTGATGAACCACAACCTTATCAGTGACCCTTTCAGGTTCTACTGAAGCACCAATGTCCTTAGATCCAGTGGGAGTCCTAAGGCTTGGTCTAGGGACTGATGAGAACCTAATCTCATCAAAGTTAGCATCCTTTGATTCAATGATTGAGTTTATAGAAAATGAATCATTAGGTTTATTAACATAGAACCTATAAGCCTTGGAATGCTCAGCATATCCAACAAAGATGCCTTTAATGCCTCTTTCACCTAAAGTTTTAACCTTTGGATTAGGGAGTCTTACAACAACCCTACAACCCTAAACCTTGAGATAATTCAAGTTTGGTTTCCTTTTAGTCCAGAGTTCATAAGGGGTAATCATGTTTCTTTTGGTGGGAACCTTATTTAATAAATAGCAAGCTGTTAACATAGCTTCACCCCAAAACCCTTGACTTAGTCAAGAATAGGACAACATAAAGTTAACCATCTCCTTCAACTACTCTATTTTTCCTTTCAGATATACTATTTTGTTGTGGGGTATAAGGGGCCGTCATTTTATGGATTATTCCAACAGACTTAAAATACTGAGTATCCATGTACTCACCCCCTGTCAGTCTTAAATCTTTTGATTTGGACTCCATGTTGTAATTCAACTTCAGTCTTAAATACTTTAAATGTATCCAATGCTTCATCCTTAGTATGCAACAAATAAACATAAAAAAACTTGAAGCATCATCAATAAATGTTACCAAATATTTATTATTCCTTAATGAGGGAGTAGCATGCACATAACATAGGTCACTATACAAGACTTTAGTTTCACATTTTGCATCATGAAATGGTTTCTTAGTAATTTTATTCAGTATGCAAGTCTGATACTTTTCAGTATCCATGTCAAGACCAGGGATTAACCCATCCTTAAACATATATTGCATCATTTTATAGTGGACATGGCCTAGCCTAGCATGCCATAGTGATGAATTATTCAGTTTAGTGGTAGTCATCAGGACAGAATCAACATTCACATTAGAATCAATATTAAGCCTAAACATTTGATTACACAAATAGCTAAAACCAATAAACATACCATGTTTAGATAAAACAAATTTATTAGATTCAATCACTTGTTTATAACCACAATTATTCAAAATACTACTAGAAACCAAGTTATTCCTAATATTAGGAACATGCACTAGGCATGTTGACTCATTTCCCATGTGAGGAATAGATCCATAATTCAGTGACTCATAAGTCTTGAACCATCATTTATCTTTACACACATGTACTGTTGCTCCAGAGTCAACCCACCATGCCACATCATCATCCTACACAAAATAAGCTTCAAATACATATGTTACATAATAAATCTGAAAAGATTCATTAAACATGTTCTGACCTTTCAGTGTGTTGTTTGAACAAATCACTGAACCATTTATGCCTGATCCACTAGCTTTGCTACTAGTACCAACACCTTTACAATTCCTTTTTAAGTATCCAGGTTACCCACACTTCCAACAAGTCACTGATGATGACTTCTTGTTAGGATTAGTTTTGGTGTTATCCTGATGCTTATGTTTTCCCTTGTTGTCATTGTACCTCAAGGAGTTGTTATGCTTCACCATATTGATAACTGATGAACTAGCAAAATTGTTGCTCTTTGGCTTATCACTTTCATGCACCCTAAGGGATTCCTTAATGCGCAAATGACTGCCCAACTCAACAAGAGTTAATTCCTCCTTCTTATGTTTCAATGTATGCTTGAAATCTTTCCAAGAAGGGGGTAATTTGTCAATGACACAAGAGACCTGAATGGTCTCATCCATGTTCATTTTATGTTGTGTAAATCTACCAAGTATTCCAAGAAGTTCATTTTATTATTCCATGACTGGTCTTGAATTAGTCTTTTGTAATTTGTGAAATCACTCAAAAGGAACTTCTTACTTGATGCATCCTCGGTCATATATTTGGCTTCCAAGGAATCCCATAGTTCTTTACCACATTCAAAATTTTGGTAAATATCAAATAAGGAATCATACATACCATTGAGAATAATACCGACACACATAGTCATCATTCTCCCATTTGCTCCTTTTCCTCAGGTCCTCCAAGGTAGCATCATCACCACCATTAGGAATGGGAGTAGTTAGCACATATACCACACTCATGGTAGAAAGAAGAAAGTGCATCTGCTTTTGTCATCTCCAGAAATCCACCCCTTCAAACTTACCCAGCTTGGAAAAGTTACCCACCATATGCTTCATTGCAGCCGCCATTGATTATCACAAAATAGTTTACGTTGATTGTTGGTTTATACTCGTCCCAACCAGGGTAAGATAATCAATCCTAGCTACATACCAATGAATGGTTACCAGATATCACTTGGAATCGTGTGATCACTTTCAAAAGTAAATTATTCGACCCTAATGCTTGGGTATCATGAATATCTACTTGGAATAAGACCAAACGATGTTAGTAATTTAGACACAAATCTCTAACCCTTTTGCTTCTAAGTGTTTATGTTTCTGTATCTTTTTATGAAATGTTGTGAACACTCATTTATAGATGTAAATTTCAAACCCTAGTCAACGATATTAAGAAGAATTAACGGCCCATTAATCTCCTCTTAATGTGCTCCATAATACCAGGAACAGGGGCTACATGACCAATTAAAAGTGGTCAATTAGTGTAGTTAAACTGCCACATGAATAGGTCAAAGACCATTACAAGTTTACATGTTCAGCCCAGCATTAGTCTTTCCATTAGTCCCACTGAAGCATCAGCTATCCCTTGAAGGGTTTACTGTTGAAGCCTTCAGTACTGAAGAAGACTTACTGATAAGTAAATACTGAAGACAAGTCTTCAGTGAAGTTACTCCCTGATGAATACCTTCAGTCCAGAGTTAAACTCCCTGAAGAGTTAACTCACTGAAGATCATTAGCAATGCTGAACATCATACTAGCCACTATAGAAGACAAGGTGTTCAGGAAATTATAGGTGTACACTCCGTACCTCCTTACTCATTCACCAATATAAACTGAACCTACCATTGAACTATATTTCCAACATATTAAGGGTTTATATATTGTAATTAAGGAGTTTGTGGCCTTTTTTTAGTGGTTTGAACATGTTTGAAGTGATTTTGGGAAGGAAAACCTAGTTTAGAAATACACCTTTTGACTTTCTAAGATTTCTTAAACATAGAAATATAACAACCATAGTAATAAGACAAAATATGAGTAGCTTATAATAGTGATTTAGTTTTTAATATAACTAGCTATAAATGGTAAATTAACCATAATCTAAACTGCTTAACATGTATTGCACTTAAAAAATAATTTATATAATTTTCAAGAAATTCTACACACATAATAGATTTACTTTTTAGCCATATTTTATACTCTCGCTTCCAAATTAATAATTCATCTTTTTTTACAATTCGTTCCAATTTAATTGTTTACTAGTAAAAATAGATAAAATATTTAATAAAATTTATCGTATTGTCTTTGCTTTAATCTATAATTACATTGCGCAAAAAATAGAAGAGAGAAAGATGTAATTAAAGTATTTTTTTAAACTGTGTATATTTTGTCGAAAAATAATAATTTTGAGACGAGAAAGTAGTACTTAGTAGTAGTAGTTTTTATAACAAAGTAAATTTTTCTGTAACTTTATAGAAATGGATTCACATGGGATAGCATGCATGGTAGTATAAAACATTTCTTTACCATGCATTCATGTTCTTCTACTGGGCGGCTAAGACATGTTTGGTTTACGTAGAACCTTAATTATGTAATAATTAGATTATGCCTAACGTAATTATGAGCAGAATTGCAGTCACGGTCATTGCAATGAATAAGTCGTCGCACGAGGCATCTTTTATTGAACTAACTGTCGTGTAAAGAGATTCAGCTATTTAACTAACGATGCTATTATTATAAGATATGAATGGGCTTTCTCATCAATGTTTTGTAAGAACTCATGGTTTCATGCCACATAAAAGCACGTTACTCGATTCTGCTATGAATATATCAACTTCATGTTGGAATTTATAAAAACCTTTTAACATATTAACACATTAATAATCACGAGTACGCACCGGAATATAGGATCACGTATATACAAGTAATTAACATAAACGATAAAGAATTGCGTACCTTTTAGCAATGGATAAATCACCTTTATCGAACCACCAATATAAACGAAAAACAAAAGATCAAACAATTATCTCTCTAAGAATACGCAAACAATACGTTATAGCAAACAATTAAGTATGCTAGTACCGATAGTGATAAAGCTAATAAAACTTGATTTCTCAAATCAAGCAAACATTAAACCAAACAAGTGTGATGTTGGTTGATCGCATAAAACAAACCAATAAATCACAAATTCGTTTTGGTTTCTATCGTATGACTTACTTTTCCCTTAGGTCTATTATGATAATGACCATCATCATTATATATATACCTTAGTGTAGTCGGTTAGTCTAATCTAATTAGAAACCAACTTTACGTCAAACAAACACATCATTCTGAATTAATCTATTTGTTTTTACGTCATAGTCCTTATACTTAACATTTAGTTACCGTTTGTAAAATCTCGTTAACTAACTAATTAGCTAACATTCGTAATAGCTTATCACTAATTAATATATTACGATAATATATTAACGTATAATTGTTTTACGTTTTAACGCGTGCGTCTCCTTAGGCTCGGGATGACTTCCGGACATATATTATTTACGTGTACATATTCCTTCAGCTCCCACTTGGACATGTACAATAATATAATATGATAACATCGGTTAGCGTCTAGCAACACGCCAATTCTCCCGGAAGTTCTCGAGTGTAGTTTTCCATAAAGTACATTTAAATGACTTAAACATTTACAATTCTTTTGTTTCGTAAATGCCATGTTAATAATGGATATAGATCAAAGTCATTCCATTTTAACTATTATGTTTCTCGCATTACATAATTAATATAGATTATCAATCTAATCGAGACAAATATAGATTATCATTGGGTATGGACATACAAACATCTAATCAATTAACGAGGGTCTCGGTAGCATTATTCTTCAATTCTAGTTGAATGATCAAATTCTATCTTGACTACACGTGCCTCTTACATGTTTAAAGATACAAATGATTATATTCTTTATTACTACCTTATTCAGGATAGCGTTAGAATTATAGCAAAAAGTACCATCCACATGTATAAGACATGCTTGCATCTCAAGTCAAAGGATTTAGTAAAGTAAATCATTTACAAGTTTCACTTAAAGACACCGATCCATAAAGTGATTGACTTATTAGCAGGAGATGTCCAATATACAACTTTTGGATATGGTATGAGTTGGTGAACCGTTCTTACATATTCTACGAATATTACCATCTCTCATATATGTCTTAATTCAATTATATTCCCATATAATTAATTGACATAGACAATTTAGAATAACATATTATTCAAGGATTTAAACATGCAAAAATAGGACCAATAAATATTAAAGAAAACGAATATATCCAATACTTTAATTCATAAAATAATTATTGTTTAACAATATCCTTTATCCAAATAATAAAAGATCAATGCATGATAACCTAATTTGAAAATCATGCCTCAAGATATTGGTTGATCGCATAAAACAAACCAATAAATCACAAATTGGTTTTGGTTTCTATTGTTGGGAATAAAATTAGCTAAGGAAGTTGAACGCTGACAAGAGGAAATTGGACGCTGACAAGAGTAAACGGGACGTTGACAGATGAGACGTTGATAAGAATTATCAAGACGCTGACAAGAAGAATCTTAACACAAAGACAAGGACTAAATCTTCCAATGATGAATTCTTCAAGCTGGTGGACAAAATATGAAGATAAGAATTCAGAATATATTCTTAAATGTTTAAAAGATTTAGTCAATAAGTTATTTGAGTATGTTTATCTTATGTCTCTTCCTAAAATAGTTGATCTTAGCTTTTTGTACAAGGCTCCTTAAACCTATAAAAGGAGGCCTTAGGGTTAGACATAATACACATCTCACATACACCTCTTCCACATATCTCATAACACTTTCATTGTAATCTTTCATTGTTATTATTAATCAAAGTGAAAGTTTGGTATTCATATATTCTGTTTGTTCTTCGTTCTGAGTATTAGTTTCCGCATAATACTTAGATTGTTGAATACACAAAGTTTCTCTACGTGTTATACTTGATTTAATCTCGATAACACAAAGCTAAATCGATCTAAGTTTGGGATCAACAAGTGACTTGGGGTAGATATATTTTTGGGCTTACTTGGGGAGTTGCAAAGGTTTTATATGAGTTAACTTTCTCTTTGGGGCATTTGTGAACAAAGGACTCTAGAGTTCATGTGTGTCTATCATGCTTTTGCATGAGTGTATGCATGAACAGTGTTTGTCATTCTTGCTTATTAGAGACTAGTTAATTTCCTTAGGATTATTACCTTTGTTTAAGTTTTAATTAAAGGTTTTATGCATTCTCAAGTACATTTGATGCTATGCCATCTTAGCTGATGTCATTTTTAAACTTCTTTATAGACCCAAAACGTTTCATCACCCTTACATTTTTCAAATTTTTTTTTGGATATCTGGAAGCCTAATGATCATTAAGATGTTTTTCCTAAGTGATTGACATCTAGTAGCAGCAGAGATCACTTTCACAAGGGTGTATAGTGTTATGGAGATGGCTGAGACTATTGACACTAGCTTTAATGCAGGTCAAGTCAGTCTTATCATCAGTAAGTCCATCCCCATGTCCTATGAATCAACATTGAGGATTCATTTCCCGAATGTGGATGAGGACAGTATGAAACCTTTGACATTAATGGAATTGACGAAAATCTGTATTAGCTTGTAAAAGCATAATACAGAAATGGTACATATTGTCAAGGATTGTTATTTTGGAAGCTGATGCAAGGAGGATGTTCTTGATTCCGTCCTTGTATATTGATCTTGGAGAGGAGTCTTAAAAAGGGGAGGAGCAATCAAATTTGAGTGACAAAAGTAATAAAGAAAGCTCCAAAGACTCTACAGGTGCTGAAGATGATTAAGACCAAGTGAAGGCTGACTATACAAGTGATTTGAGTGATTGAATTTTTGAGATTTGTTGTTACTCAAATTCAGGGATAAGTATATTTGTAAGAATCCTCTCTATATGTTTTATTTTATTCAAAAACTTGATTACTAGAGGAGATATCAAGTTTAGGGGAGGATTGTTGCGAATAAAATTAGCTAAGGAAGTTGAACGCTGACAAGAGGAAATTGGACGCTGACAAGAGTAAACGGGACGTTGACAGATGAGACGTTGATAAGAATTATCAAGACGCTGACAAGAAGAATCTTAACACAAAGACAAGGACTAAATCTTCCAATG
Organism: Glebionis coronaria; assembly: GCA_025667525.1. Classification (NCBI taxonomy): domain Eukaryota; kingdom Viridiplantae; phylum Streptophyta; class Magnoliopsida; order Asterales; family Asteraceae; genus Glebionis; species Glebionis coronaria. The sequence continues at coordinate 46,452,671 of CM046877.1, forward strand.
ATGAATTCTTCAAGCTGGTGGACAAAATATGAAGATAAGAATTCAGAATATATTCTTAAATGTTTAAAAGATTTAGTCAATAAGTTATTTGAGTATGTTTATCTTATGTCTCTTCCTAAAATAGTTGATCTTAGCTTTTTGTACAAGGCTCCTTAAACCTATAAAAGGAGGCCTTAGGGTTAGACATAATACACATCTCACATACACCTCTTCCACATATCTCATAACACTTTCATTGTAATCTTTCATTGTTATTATTAATCAAAGTGAAAGTTTGGTATTCATATATTCTGTTTGTTCTTCGTTCTGAGTATTAGTTTCCGCATAATACTTAGATTGTTGAATACATAAAGTTTCTCTACGTGTTATACTTGATTTAATCTCGATAACACAAAGCTAAATCGATCTAAGTTTGGGATCAACAGAAGTTTCATATTTATCTTCGCCACCCAGTATCGGCATAGCTATCCCTCTTTTAGCCGGGCTAACATATCCAGGCTGGTATGTTTTCCCCAGAATACCCTCAACCTTGTCTGAAAGATTCGTGAACTTAAATTGTAGCTCAAAGTGGGCAAAAGCATCATCAGATGGTAACTGATAGTTGTGTGCTTTATCATCTGCCTTAGACTATGTTTATCAATGACATTCATCCAACCGGTTGGAAGTACACATTATTAAATATGACATATTATATTACTAAAAGTACAAAACCAACAAACTTCATCTCACGACCTGGTCGTTTGATGATTCTCAGATTGTGCAGCCAACCCTTCCACATGTGATAATATCATAGGCGGGAGAAAAGGTATAAAAATACAAAAAATATATGGCCACTTAAACTAGCTATATAATATAAACTCAAAAGAATAGTTAATGTAAAGATCTTATTCCAAAAACTTCTTTTATCTTTGTGGGTATTTCTTTAATGTATAGATATAGGGTTCGAAGTATGCTTGGTGTTATGTGATATAAATAGATAAAGGGTTAATGTTCGAGATCAGTGAATCAACGAGGTGGAGGATTCCTTTGAGTTAAGTAAATGATCTTGAGGAAGATGGAGGAGATGGAGGAGATGGAGGCGTGATTTTTTTTTGGTATACATCATATATCTGTGTGTTGTGAGGATTAGGGTAATACAACCCTAAATACTAGGGTAAGTTATTGGGCTTTTAGTTTGGTTATTGGTAGTAACCTGTTAAGTAGAGTAATAAATATGTTACTAAGCTCAGTTATAACTGTATTTATATGTAATTATATATCAAATTTCAAATAAATTTCAAATAAATATTTATATGTTAGGTTGGTTTGGGTTGTTGATAAATGGTAAAAAGATTGAGATTGGTTGGATGTATTGATTGTATAGGAAGAAGAGTAAAAAATAATATTTTAATGAGAGTTTGGGTTGGATGGAGTTGTGAATAAACATAGTCTTAGTCACGGGGACTGCTTTCATGTTAATCTCAACCAATCCACCAACAGTCACTTTAATTGTGTTAACATCATCGGTTCTTTCAATCACCACTTGTCTAACTCCATTGTTCGTTTTCCATTCAGAGTCTCCATCGAATGGGATGGAAATTTCTTCACCGTTCCATTTTACAAGGAGTACGTCAACTGAGTCGTCCCATTGTACCACTTTCTTGGCTGAAATAACTAGTTTTTGGGTGTCAAACATGACCGACACTGCTTGGACCCATGTGTAGTCACGCTTCCTTCCATTGGGTCGGCTTCCAATGAAGTGACCGTTGATTTGGAGGTTGGTGTCTGAGACTAGAGCAAAATCACGTCCTTTACCACCATGGAAGTAGAACATAACTCCATCACCGCCAACGAACCTTGGATCATAGCATAGTGAGCCATAGCTGTTACATTCTGGTCTCCTCCCTGTAAAGATTATTGGATTTCAAAAAGAGATTAGTATAAAATGTGTATCTATTTAATGAAAAATTTCATCGTGAAGTTAGCATGCTTACATTTGCATGTAGCTTCACACTTGCTACCACAATTAACATGACATCCTTTTCCTTTCTTGTTCTTCTTTGGCTTCCTCTCTGGGCACTCCTTTGGGCAAGTGAGCGTTTTGTAGTTGTAATGCCCTTTTGATTTACAAAAAGCTCGTTCACATCCTGTTTGTGGTTCGGGTGTCAAGTCATCGTAGTTAGTTTCATCTTCCTCGACTGGTTTAGGCTTGGGTGCGGGTTCTGGAGTCTTGGGCTTCTCAGGTTCTGGTGTCTTAGGAGCTGGCGTCGGTGTTGGTTTCTTTTTATCGTTGTCATCATCGCCATCGTCATCATCTCCCTTGTCGTCATCACCTACAATTGGTGCTGGAGTCTTTTTATCGTCTTCATCATCGCCATAGTCATCGCCTCCAATTGGTGCTGGAGTCTTTTTATCGTCACCGTCGTTTCCAATAGGTGTTGGAGTCTTCTTATCATCGTCATCAGCTCGAACCATTGTTGAGCCGATGGAGATGGCTATGAGTAGTAAAGCTACCAAAATCAGCGACTTCCTCAATTTTAAACAAGTGTGTTTCTTAACTAAATCTCCTCTTTGTTGCTAAGTTTTGTTTTTCTTGTGTTTGAAGATGGAAATGAATAATGTTGAGATCAAAATGGACTTATTTATAAGCGAATAAAGCAATTGGTAAAACCTTCGTTTCAAAAAAGAAAACAGCCAAGATGCTTCAACTCAATGAAATAGACCTTTTGACTTTCTAAGAGCATATGCAATGGGTCAAATGGTATATAGCTTTTTACAATTCGAAATAGCTATTTATGTGTGTTTTTGCCGTTATAGTAAAAACTTTTCCAAAAGCTTTTTGTTAATGACTTGAGAAATCTCAAGTCATTCTTCAAACTTCAAGTCATTAACAGGTAAGGCAATAAATGTATTTAATGCTCCAAGTCTTAAAGACTTGATACCATTGGGTATGCTCTAAAGGTTACATTCTTATACACAGAATCTATGCAATAAGACAAAATACATATTTTAAATACTACGTAATAAGTACTGAATTATAGTACTACGTATGTTTATGTTTATATCTATCAACAAACCTGATACCTAAACGTTAAAAATATTTGGCAATTTTGAGACTAATTTGAAGAATTTTCAAGTCTGGTATTTTCATTATAATTGTTAGCCATTTTTGTTATATCGTTGTAGATGTTTTAAAAAAACAGAATACATCTGAAGTTTTATAAAAATGGTATAACGTAGTTTACAATATAAGCGTATAGCACATGGGATAATAACTAATAGCATTGCTTCACCATGCATTCATGCTCTTCTTTTGGGCTGCTAAGAGATGCTTGTTGCTTGGCTATCATGAGATCAGGACTTGTTGCTTGGCTTGCAAGTCGAATATTTGGCCAATCTACTCATGAGAGTTGACCCTTCTTCCCTTCGTCGTAACATAGAGTTGACCCTTGTTGCTTGGCTATCATGAGATTAGGACTTGTTGCTTGGCTTGCAAGTCGAATATTTGGCCAATCTCCTCATGAGAGTTGACCCTTCTTCCCTTCGTCGTAACATAGAGTTGACCCTTGTTGCTTGGCTATCATGAGATTAGGACTTGTTGCTTGGCTTGCAAGTCGAATATTTGGCCAATCTCCTCATGAGAGTTGACCCTTCTTCCCTTCGTCGTAACATAGAGGTGACAGGGAGCTTGTTTTGTACTTCATCTTTCATTGCTCATTCGTTTAATACAACCCAAAGCTTTGAGATATTCGTGTGTGCATGCTCTTTTCTTTCTTTCTTTAGTCGACTTATGAAGTTGTTTGTTGGATTTCTTCCCACCTTTGGTGGTATATATATGAAATATCGGATTTGAAGTATGAAGGAGACACTTAGCGGGTACTTATAATTGCAAACGTAGATTAGAGACAATGGATATGACTTGGATCAAGTTTTCAACACCAACACTAACAATTAGATTGGATCAAGGATAGTACCAATGTATGAAGGCCAGGTGAAGGAAGGGATAGTGATGTCGATAATGGGTGGCGAAGACAAGTATGAAACTTCATCTTTAACTTCAACTCTTTGCAAACAATGCAAGTTTCATATTACAACTTACTACAGGTACATCTATTGCCGTTGGTTTATCTCAAAACTGACAAAGTTATTGTAATTCATGATTTCATGTTTTGATTCATGTATTATAAGGAAAATAAACATTCCAGAATCAATATTGTTTGATTAAAGTGGTTTTATTCCATGATTAATTGGCGTAAGTTCGTGTTCTTGTTCTTCATTAACATGATGCTCCTACTGCTAAACTCTTTACTAGATTTTTACAAGGGTCGCCAAATGTGGATGTCGTGACTGCAATGCTGCAACTCCTTAACTCAAGGCAAGCCTGTAATGTTTAGCATTTGTCAGCCAAAACTGTTTAAAAGAACATATATATGCACATGAATAGGTAAGTCAAAAGAATTTACGTTTTGTATGACTGAAAGGGCATTAGAATTGCGGCATTCACCATGACTAAAACTTCCACATTTCCCTTGAGGAGTTCCAAAGCTAGCAAACTTGATCGATGAAATGAATTGATTAGGATGAGGACACTCGAGCGAGACTCTTGGCACTGACTTTGACTTGTAGTTTTTATCTTGGCTCCAATCCTCTATAGGGAGTGGGTGATTTTGGGATACATGGGAACACAAACTTTTCAACTCTTGTGTCCTGAATGAGATTAGTTTGGGATTCCCACCTATTTCCTCAAACAAGACTAGCACGTTCCCACTTTGTTTTAACCATGATCGGGGTATGTTACGACAAGAATATCTTCTATTTTTAGGATATATGTTTATGTTTTATGTTTATCATTTTAGTATCTTTTATTATTTATGTTTATCTTTTAAAATAGTATTTAAGGTTTCATTATGTAATTTTATTATCAGTCAATCAATCAAGTTAAACAAACAATCAATGTCTGGTCTTCTCATCTATTGTTCTTAAGGAGCTAGCATCACGCTTGAAGGGGTGCCCTATCCCGATACTACCCGAGAGGGTCGTATCAATTGGTGCTTTCATTGAGAGCCCTCAACTCGTTGAGGGATTTTGATCTAGGTTTCTAAAAAAAAAATTTACTTTTCATCGCACTGTTCATTGCGTACTGTTCATCAGACGATTATTGTTCATCAGAAGATTACTGTTCATCGGCGAGTTACTGTTCATCAGCGAAAAAAAATTATTTTTATTTTTTACTGATGTCGAGTTATGGCGTCAGACGGCAGCGATCAAGACGCAAAATATGCACTGTCTAAACTTCTGCGGATGGGTACCGTGGCCGAATATCAAAGTGAGTTTGTGATACTTGCAAATCGGGTAACGGGGATCTCTACAAACTTGCTTAAATGTTTTTATATCTCTGGCCTTAAAGTGTCGTTGCAACGGGAATTGTTGAGGTTAAGGCCTACAACTTTAGGAGACGTTTTCTATTTAGCCCGTATCTCTGAGGCTCGTTTTGAAGCAATTGCAGAAAAGGGAAAAGAAAAAGAGCGGGCCGTTGTTGTTCAAACACAACTTGTGGATGACGAATCGCAACCTAATCTTAGTGAATCGCAAATGGTTGGTGAATCACAAATGGTTGGTGAATCACGAATGGTTGATGCATTACATCTTATGGTTAGTGAATCACAACCTGTTGTTGTTGGTGATTTGCAATCTACCAATAAATCGCGACCTAACAAGGGCATGTGGTCTGTTACATCTGAATGGAAGGAGTGTAGAGTTGAAATCCAATAATTGTTACTTCCCGAGCCAAAGAACAAGTTGGAACAGACTCTGTAAATGCTTAGGAAACATATCAAAATTTGGGACCCGGGAATCAAGAGCGTTTTTCAAGACGTCACCTTGAGGGCAAGGTGAATTCGAAGGAGTGAGGAATGTTACGACAAGAATATCTTCTATTTTTAGGATATATGTTTATGTTTTATGTTTATCATTTTAGTATCTTTTATTATTTATGTTTATCTTTTAAAATAGTATTTAAGGTTTCATTATGTAATTCAGTCAATCAATGAAGTTAAACATAAAAATGTCTCTGGTTTTCTAATCTTCTTCTTAAGGAGCTAGCATCACGCTTGAAGGGGTGCCACTATCCCGATACTATCCGAGAGGGTCGTATGAGGGTACGTGGTACCTACAAGATTAGCTCCGTCATAAACAAAAGATGCAAACTTTGATAAGTATGTTCAGTAAGGACTTCACTGACAGTTTCTGTGATGGTTTTCCACAATTCTTGAGGCATTTTGATGGGCTATATAGTCCTTTATAACTACATTCGGAGCAACGGCAAGTTGGAGCATTATAACCTGGCAATAACGCCCGTTGCTTTGACCATTAACCCACGCCTCACCTTTTTTCATCCCGGTGAAGTCTATCACGAGTGGACCATGACCAGAAGGTGACTCAAAATTCGTCTGTTTAAGTATAATTTCTTACTTTAGTACTACAATCTTTCATGTTGTTATTAGAAAGTTAAAAGAAAACTTTGATATTACCTTGTACCAAGTTAAAGGTTGACCTTTAGGTAACCCAGACACCCAAAGTGAAGACCCTCCAGTCTCCAGTCCTAGAGGTTCTCCTCTGAGTCCAACCTGATATGTCCACCTTTGAGATGAAAGGTTTACGGTTGACCCGTTCTTTAATCCCTCGAGCTCCACTGGACCAGTGATACCGGCACCCGTTTTATCAAAAAATGCACCATAATTCTGTTTACAAGTATCAGATTAGTACTAAATAAATTCACTTATTACCCAACCAAAATGAAAACTTTGCCATCTATGGTCAAACCTGAAGTCCAACGGTTAGACTCAAGAGATCTATATTGTTCGTTCCAGGTTTGAGAGTGATGGAGATATCCTTAGAAATTTCAGGGTTACTAGCATTGCCGAATGCACTGCCTGCAAGTTAGAAAAAAGAATGTTCATCAAGAAATATTAAAAGAAGTTCCCTTTTGTATAGTTATGAAAATTCTTGTACCTCCGAGATGATCATTAACAAACAAATGAAAACCATGACCAAGTGATTTAACATTAATTGTTGTTTGAGACGCATCGTTAAGGAAGGGCTCATCGCCTTTGATGTGAGTGCTGCAAGATAAGCATAATGAAAGCCTTACAATAGACTAAATCGCCATTAGAACTTTAAATAAAAGGATTAACGTGCCAAAGCACTTTTGTCCAAATTTGGATCTCATTTTACCTAATTCTTTTAAAAGAATGTATATCATGTGCTTTTACAGGGTGTGTGATAATATGCAAATATGTTCATAACGGGCATCGCTCATAATAATACTTACATCAGGAGTACTACGAGGATAATGAATAGACCCTGAAACCAACACTCGGTGTTTTCCATCAACAACCAATGCCCGATGATCATACGTCACATTTACACCAACAACCGCTGTAACCGTAGCCATTGCCACCACCAAGACCGTTACAATAAACATCTGTGTCACACCTCTCATCATCTTACCTTACTTTAACTAAACAGTTGTGTTTTTCTGAGGTTATAAGTTATAAGTCATGTGTCTTCGTCGATGAAAGATGAACACAAATTGTGGTTTAGTGAGCATGGGCAAACACATGCATCATTTATATATAAGGTTCTTGTTCGGCTATTTTGGTTTTTGTTCTCCATTTTTAACTTAGCTAAACTATTAAAGATTGAAACAATGAAACAATATTTTCAACTCCATCTATTTAATAAGCTTTTTGTAATACTTAATCCAATATAAAAAGCACAAGTTTTCTTTAATATTCCATAGTATTTACACTTAAATCTTAATTGAAACAATCAATAGTATATTATGCTTATGAATAACATTCAAAACATAATTCACTATTGATCAACAAAGTTAATATCTGCACGATGCGTTAGCAATAAAGAGGTGGCATGGTTAAATCTTTTATCAAGCAGTTTTCTTCGGTTGGATATTGTTTATGACTATAACTTTTGGAATGAGAAGATTTTCGGGTGTAATAACTTATAATAACAATTGACTATAAAGTATGTTACTTAACGTATTACTTAATTTTCATTTTAAAGATTGAAGGTTTACATGTTGTGTAATGTAATATAAATATAAGTGACAACGTGCTCGCGCCATGTGATGGGGACAAGTAAGCCATGATTGATGAGGTCGTGGTGGTTGCGACGACTTGCATTAGTTGTGGGTACGTAGATGGTTGTGTTTTATGTTTCACGACATTTTGTAATGTGTAAAGATCTGTTAGCATACATTAGTTGATTAAAATGGTCGTTAAAGTTAATTAAACTGATCATATTGTTTAACAAAATGCAGATTAGAGTGATCAATAGTAGGTACTTTATTTATCGCGTAAAACTTCTCAATACACTACATTATGTTTTATATGTAGACTTCATCTTGATCAAAGTTATTTGATCGATGTGTAGAAACTTCTCAATACACCACATTATATTTTCATTACAAAATGTCGTGAAACATAAAACACAACCATCTACGTACCCACAACTAATCTAGATATATTTTGAGAATTACTGTTTTTTTTAACGACTAATCTAGCGATTATGGTTTAAAATTTGACTTTAATTACCACCTCGCCAATGATTATAGTTCTCAAAGAAATACGAGTACACAAGTAACGTTTATAACCCAAAAAGTGCTTTCATAACTATGCTTATGTCTGGTAGCAAGCGTTTAAAAGCGTTTTAAAATAACCATCAAGTAGGAGTTGGTGTTTACACAAAATGATTGCCTGGAAACAAGCATCTAGCATCATACATTTTCCAAAACTCTCCAAATCAAAATAATACCCTTAGAACACACGGTGTACGGTGTAGTGCTGAGCCATAAACTCGTATCATAAAAAAAGTTCATGTCACGTCAGCCAACTAATTCATAATATCAAAATCACCATAAAGTCAAAAAAGTGGCTCATTGATTAACACCAAAATGATGGTCTTATAGTGTTGGGGTTTACTTCGTTCCAACAGGATGAAGATAATCAATAGCCTAACTACGTACCAATGAATGGTTACCGGATATCTCTTGAAGTCGTGTGATCACTTTCCAAAGAAGATTATTCGACCCTATGTCTGGGTTAACACGCATACCTCCTTGGGATAAAACCAAGAGTTAGTTCTTGTTTTAGGCACAAATTAAGAACTCTGTGCGTGTAAGTGTTTCTTGTTTCTGTATATCTCCTCATGCAAGTACAAACTTCTCAATACACTACATTATATTTTCAGCTGCTAATGAAAATTTTTCTGAGGTATATAATTAAGTTTTACAAGGAGCATCTAAATTTGCATTACTTAGGAAGTCAGTCATAAAAAGCAATTTGCTAACAACCCTAATGACTATTCTTCTTAGCATATTTAACAAAGACAGATAATAATATCAAATTGATGGAGGCCCAAGTATTGAAGAACGGGCTGACTTGTTTCTGGAGGCCCGAGATCGCGTGACGAAGAGGGGTTTAGTAAAATGGGCATAACGTTTGCATCCTAAGTCCGTTTTCAGCCCGTGACCTGTCAAAACGTGCGTAAAAAGGAGACCGACGACGCTGTAAACATCTTTTAGCTGGTTGCGGATTTTCCAAGGCCCGAAAAGCCTTTTTACTATCAGTTTTTGCATTTTTATGTTTTTTTCACTTTCAGTTGGACTTTGTCATTGAGCTACGGTCCATCCCGTTGGATTTTTAGGGTTTTTCTTTGTTTGCATTCATTATTTAATGAATCTGCTGTAACCCTAGCAAGAAAGTTATCAGTTTAATAAAAGTTAAACCATTGGCCGTTGAGTTGCCGTGTTTTACCCTAATTTTCGGGCATTCTTCAGAATCAACGATTATTAGCAGAATTATTTTTGCCATTCTTGTTGAATCAACAGACTCAATTACTTATCTTTGTTACTTTGTTTTTTAGTCTACATCAGTTGGTATCAAGAGCCAAAGTTCCTGATCAAGATGCCTCCAAGGAGAACTAGGCCTATTCACGATGTGAATGAACAGGAATTTGAGCAGCGTATGATGGAGAGAATGGAGGAGCGATTCGATCAAATGTTTGATCAATTGACCGACCAGATGAACACTTTGATGAGCAATAGGAGGCCTCGTAATCGTCGTCATGAGGAAGAAGATGCAGATCTGGAAGAAAATCCGTTTGGTGATGGTTTGTCTGATGATGAACAATCAGTAGGGCGACGGATGAGAGATCGCAGTGGGAATAATGATAGGCGTTGGGAGACTGGAATGAGGGTTAATATTCCCGAGTTTAATGGGGACACTTTAAAGCTTGATGAGTTTATTGATTGGCTTGTTGCTGTTGAAGAAGTATTTGAATTCAAAGAAGTTCCAGAAAACAAAAGGGTTTCGTTGATCGCTACCAAGTTACGTGGTCGGGCATCCGCGTGGTGGCAACAATTGAAACTGACGAGGAACAGAGCTGGGAAGTCAAAGATCACGAGTTGGCAGAAGATGAAGAAAGTCATGAGGGATAATTTTATTCCTCATAACTACCAGCGAATGATGTACCAGCGGTTACAGAATCTAAAATAGGGGGCCAAGTCTGTTGAAGATTACACGACCTAATTTTACCAACTAATTGCAAGGAATGACGTTCAAGAGACAGAAGATCAGCTTGTCTCTCGATACATTGATGGTTTAAGAGTCCAGATCATGGATTCTGTTAACATGTTTGATCCGATGACACTTTCTGAAGCGTATCAACGAGCATTGACTTTTGAGAAGCAGAACCGACGAGTGGGGAGTTCTTCTTCTCCTGCAATAACAGGTGCTTCTGGTTCGGTTAATGCGGCATCGCGTTTTGCCCCAACTCAGGCTAAAGCAGTTGGTGAGAATACTGGACCAGTTCCTAAAGCGGCCGGCACTGGTGGGTTCAAGTGCTTTAACTGTGGTGAACCTGGTCACCGACAATCAGAGTGTAAGAAGGCTGGGAAGAGGCAGTTATTTGTTGAACCTGAGGAAGATGATGATGTGGCTTATGATGACTACGTGGGAGACGCAGTTTATGATGCAGAACCTGAGTATGAGGAGGAGTATGTGTCTGAAGATATGGGGGTGAATTTGGTGGTAAGGCGCTCCTGCTTAACACCTAAAGCTGATGGTGATGATTGGCTCAAACACAACATCTTTTAGTCAACTTGTACCATTATGGGTAAGGTTTGTTTTAGGACCATTGTAATAGTTATTGTAATAGGTAGACTAGGAGGTATGTAGTTCCTCCTGGTCCTAGTAGTATTAGGAGCAAGTCGTGCTCCTGGTCCTAGTCAAAGTCAAACTTTATTATTTATTTATTATTCTGTTAGGATACGCATGAGATATGTTAGGAAAGGATATGCATATCAGTTTTACACGTTTTGTTTAATGCTGTATTAGGGTTTCCTTGTAGTATAAAAGGAACCTTAGGCAGAAGGGTTAGATACACCTTCATCAAACGTAGTTCTTGTCATTATCAATATTAGAATTCCTTAGAAAGGATCAAGTCTTTATAGTTATTCTGTTCTTCTTTATTATATTTGTATTCTGCATTCATATTGTGTATAGAGTCTCTCTGTGAATTGACTTGTGATTACAGAAGTCGTTCACCGTTCCTGACAAGCTGCAAGATCCACATCTAGTGGACTCAACAAGTGGTATCAGAGCCTGGGAGAGTGTCTATACAAGAAGAATCAAGTTTTCTTATTACTGATATTTTTGTTTTATCATGTCTGCCTCAACTTCTACTCAAACAGGAGAAGACGGCACTCCTAAAACTGTGCAACCTCAGCAGATCGTGGCTACGGTTTCCAACACGAATGGTAAATTCCCTCTTCTGAAAAAGGACGAATATGATAGTTGGGCAATGAAGATGGAATGGTGGATCACCAATACTGATCAAGACCTTTGGAAGGTTATTCTGAATGGGAACAACAGGAAGCTAACTGGAAGAGACAAGAATGGTAATATTACTCTTCTCGACCCTAAATCTCATGAAGAAATCATAGCTATTCAGAAGGAGGTCAAAGCAAAAACTATTTTGCTTCAATCTCTTCCTGATGATCACATGGGTGACTTCTACCATTTGGATGATGCCAGAGAGATCTGGAATGGTATAAAAGCAAGGTTTGGTGGGAATGAGGAGTCAAAGAAAATGCGAAGATCCATGCTGAGAGATGAATTCACAGAATTCAAAATCTCATAAACTAAAGGTCTACATCAAAGTTATGACAGGTTCCAGAAGATATTGAGCCAATTGAATCAACTTCGTTCAAAGCTTGACGATGGTGATATTAATGCAAGGTTTCTTAGAGCTTTACCCTATTCATGGAATCAGGTGGTAATCTCTCTCAAAGCAAAAGGTGGGCTTGACTATCTCAATTTTGATGATCTTTTCATAAGCTCAAAACTTTTGAACCTCATGTGAGAGGATATTCAAGTGACTCTTTTCCCACTCCTGCTAATTCTGCCTTTGTGAGTTCTATGGCATCCAGTCCCATGTCATATGCTAGTATCCCAAGCAATACGGTGTCTTCTCAACATACTTTTCAGCATACTTCTGCTCCTGATCCTACTGCCAAGTCGGGTAGTATGGTAGAAGCCGTTCTTCATTCTTTTGTGGCTGATGTTGATGCTCAACAACAACTTGCTTTTGATGACTTCAAACAGGTCGATAAACTTGACCTGGATGAAATGGATCTTAAATGGCAGATGGCCATGCTCACTCTTAGGGTTCACAAGTTTGAGAAAAAAGCAGGTCGAAAATTCAATTACAACCCACGGGAGCCAGCAAGATTCGATAGAAGCAAGGTTCGACGCTATAATTGCCAGCAACAAGGTCACTTTGTAAGGGAATGCCCTAGCAAGAATGACCAGGAGAAGAGCAGGTACTCAGCTTTTAAGGTTCAGGAGGTAAAAGATGACAAGAAGGCATTGGTATATGTTGACTCTATGGTCAACTGGAATGATCATCAGACTACCACTTTGGAATCAGCTGAATCCTTGACTAACGTGTTTGCAATGATTGCTGGGAATCTATGTGATGCAGAAGAAGCGGACGAGTTTGCTCTTATGGGCATCTCGCCTCAGGTACAAAATTGTCCTCTTGGTTGTCATGATAAATATTCAGAATTGTTGTCCTAATTTAATTAGTTAAATGATCAGAATGATAAGTATTTTTTAAAGGTTCAAGCCTATAAGGCTTCTTTAAACACATTGGAACAACAAAAGAGGTGGCTACAAGATACTCAACGTGAGTATGAGGATAAAATTAGGATACTGAGCATCGATTTAGAAAACACAACTAATATGCTTAAATATACAGAAAAGGTAAAAGATGCCAGTATCAAAGAAAAACAGGAGATGCAAGAAAGATTAGATGCTACAATGTTGAGATTTGAAAAATGGCAAAAGGCACAATCTTTCAAAATTAATCGATAGTAGCATGTCTGGTAGGACTAAAAGGGGATTAGGATTTGATAAATATATTGATTCAGAAGATGTGTTTGATTTATCTTTTTCGAGTGTCTTTGATGCCGACAAAGAGGAAGAGGGAGAACCTAGTTACAATAGGTTTAGACCAGCAACAGAAATGCATGCTGTTCCTCCCCCTCTTACTGGAACTTTCATGCCCACTTCTAGGCATAATGACTTGGATGGATCACATATGCATGAGTCCCCAAAAAGTTCTACTAATTCTAATGACTTTATCTCGTGTACTTTCAGTTACAAAGCCAGTGACTCTGCATCAAGTGGTTCAAGTGAAGAGTCAAGACCTACACGTTCTAAGAAGAATGATCATGCTGCTACTAGTGCTAGGAAGTGTGAAGAGAAAGTTACTTTTAAGTCAACTGTGTCTGGTCCTGGTTTATTGAGTCCTAGGAAGTTTGTTTCTCCTAGAATTATGTGTAATAATGTTAGCAGTATGAAACAATGTCATTCTAATAAAAGGTCTATTAAAACATGTTTTGTTTGTGGAAGTGCATTTCATTTGATTAAAGATTGTGATTTCTATGACACACATGCTTTTGTTAATCAAGCATTTTCTGCTCCTGGTCCACCAGGAGCTGCCCCATATACTTCTAGAAGACTCAATCCTAGTGCTCAATCGTTTTCTTATTCTAGAAGGCCCTCTCCATTAACTTCTGATCATGGGAGAAACATTGGATTAACAACAAATGGAACCACAAGTAACTATTTTCAAAATTTTAATCCAATTTATCCACAAAATTTTGACCATATGTATTTTGGTTTGGGACGTTTGGGAACTGCTGTTAAGCCCTCAGCAGGTTGTTCTTGGTCAAACAATAATACCCATATGATGCATAGGCAACCAAGGAACAATGGTGGATCTCATCAATCTTCTTGGCTCTCTACTAAAGATCCACAAGGCAGGCTCAAACCTGAAAAGGTTTGGGTCCCCTTAAGACACTAACTTCTGCATTTATATTATCTTGTTGTTGTAGGTTACTCCATACCAAGATCCTAGTTTAGGCATTGTTGATAGTGGTTGCTCCAGGAGCATGACAGGAAATAAAAGTCTTCTCTCTAACTTTGTACCATTTCAAGGCGGCAAGGTCTATTTTGGTGGCGGTGAAGGCAGGATCACTGGCAAAGGAACAATTAAGACACCTAATCTAAATTTTGAGCAGGTCTACTATGTGGAAGCACTTCAGCACTTTAACTTGATTTATGTCTCTCAGATTTGTGACAGGAAGCAGTTTGTTCTCTTCACGGATACTGATTGTGCTCTCCAAAGACTTTCAGCTTCCGGATGACTCACAGGTTCTGCTCAGAATCCCTAGAAGACACAATCTCTATAGCATCAAGCTGAATGAAGTCCACCCTACTGGTCAACTAGCATGTCTGGTTGCTAAAGCCTCAGAAGATGAAGCCACTCAATGGCACAGAGGATGGGGCATATGAACTTCAATACCATTCACAAACTAGCAAATCTGAATCTGGTCTCTGGTTTACCTCCCAAGTCGTTTAGAAATGATATAAATTGTATTGCTTGCAGCAAAGGCAAACAACATAAAGCATCCTTCAAGGCCATTACTGCTCTTAGTCTTATTACTGAACCATTGCAGCTACTACATATGGACTTATTTGGTCCTACTTCCATTAGGAGCATTGACCACAAACAATTCTGTCTGGTGGTAACTGATGGATATAGCAGGTTTACGTGGGTGTTCTTCATGGCTGCCAAGAGTGAGACCTACTCAATTCTTAGAGATTTTCTTACTCTTATAGAGAATCAGTTGTCTAAGAAGGTTAAAGGTATTCGTTGTGATAGTGGAACTGAGTTCAAAAATAAAGACCTCGTAGCCCTTTGTAATGCTAAGGGCATCAAAAGAGATTATAGTGCAGCAAGAACTCCTCAACGGAATGGCGTGGCAGAAAGAAAGAACAAGACTCTAATAGAAGCAGCAAGAACAATGCTTGCCGATTCTAAGCTTCCAACCATGTTCTGGATAGAAGCTATTAATACTGCAAGTTATGTTTTGAATAGGGTTTCTATTACAAATCCTCACAAGAAGACACCTTATGAGTTCCTAACGGCCAAAGTTCCAAATATTGCTCATTTGAAACCTTTTGGGTGTCCTGTAACCATTCTTAATACTAGTGACTATTTGGGGAAGTTTGATGGAAAGGCAGATGAAGGATACATTGTGGGATATTCAGCTCACTCTCGGGCTTATCGTGTCTACAATCTCCAAGCAAAGCGGGTCATTGAAACTATAAATCTCAGGTATTTTGAAGAGAAGTCAAACATCCAAGGCAAGGGTCCTGAATGGTATTTTGATCTTGATTATCTTAGTGATTCATTAGGATATTTTTGTTTCAAAACTAACCATGATGCAGGTCCACAAGTGTTTGCAACTTCTAGTACAGGTGTTCCTTCTAGTCCTTATGATTCAGATGACGAGGATGATATTTTTGTGGTTCCATCCTACTCCACCACCGTCTCTCCTACTCCTCCTGGTGATGCAACTCCATTGGATGTATTGGATTCACAAGTAGTGCTTGACACCCTTCTGAAACAACAACAAGAAGCTACTACAACAGCTGCTCAAGGTGGCTTTGAGTTTCCCTTGAATACGCCTACTGACAAAGCTGCTCCTGGTACCCCAGCTTCTGCTCCTGGTGCTAGCTTATCACCTATTGGTACTCCAGCTAGTGAGTCTGCTACAAATACTCGTTTCTCTAGTTCTTCTGATTTGGGGAACCATCAAAAGAAGTCTTCTACCAAGTTGGATGATATTCATAAACAACCAGTAAATGGCATTTTCAACGCTGCTTCATATGACGCTGACTTTGTTGGGGATCTCAATAACTTGGCACCAGAAGTGGAGGTAGCTTCCAATCCAGTCTTGCAATCACACAAAGATCACCCTACCACCCAAATCATTGGAGATCCTGGTTCTACTGTCAAGACACGCAGAATGCAGAAGAAGGTCTCGTCTGATCATCATGCTCTTGTGAGCTATATTGAAGATCAAAAGCGTAATAATCATACGGACTTTCAACACTGTTTGTTTGCTTGTTTTCTTTCACAGGTGGAACCTAGGTCAGTCTCTCATGCTCTTGAGGATCAAAGTTAGGTGGAGGCTATGCAGGAGGAAATGCAGCAATTCTTGTTTCAGAATGTTTGGGTTCTGGTTGACTTACCAGATGGAAAGACAGCAATCAATACCAAATGGATTCTCAAGAACAAGAAGGATGCACGGGGAATTGTCGTGAGGAATAAAGCTAGGCTTGTCGCACAAGGCACACTCAAATTGAGGGCATTGACTACACTGAAGTTTTTGCTCCGGTTGCAAGGATTAAGGCCATTCGTCTATTTTTGGCTTTTGCTTCTTATATGGGCTTTACGGTGTTTCAGATGGATGTCAAGAGTGCATTTCTCTATGGCAAAATTGATGAGGAGGTATATGTCACTCAACCTAAAGGCTTTGTAGATCCACTTCATCCCAAGAAAGTTTACAAGGTGGTCAAGACTCTTTATGGATTACATCAGGCTCCTAGAGCTTGGTATGAGCGTCTTTCAACTTTCTTGTTAAAGAATGGCTACAGAAGAGGTACTATTGACAAAACACTATTTCTTAAGAGGAATACCAAGGACATTATCCTTGTTCAGGTTTATGTGGACGACATCATCTTTGGTTCTACTAAGAAGGAATGGTGTGATGAGTTTGAACACTTGATGAAAGGCGAGTTTCAGATGAGTGCTATGGGAGAGCTTTCCTTCTTCCTTGGCCTACAAGTCAAGCAACAATCAGATGGGATCTTCATCAGTCAAGATAAATATGTTCATGAGATCCTTCAGAAGTTTGACATGGATCCTCTTAGACCAGCAGCAACTCCTTATGAAGTTGCTAAAGTCAAACTCAAGAATGAGCCAGACCCCCCGGTCAATGTTCAAATGTACAGGTCTATGATTGGCTCCCTCATGTATTTGACTACATCACGTCCGGATATCTTGTTTGCAGTAAGTGCTTGTTCTAGACATTAGGTGACTCCAACGGTTTCGAACTTGAATGCAGTTAAGAAGATTTTCAAGTATATCAAGGCTCAACCTAAATTAGGCTTGTGGTATCCTAAAGAATCACCTTTTGTTCTTGAAGCATATAGTGATAGTGACTATGCAGGTGCTAATAATGACAGAAAGTCTACTACTGGTGGTTGTCAATTTTTGGGTCGCCGACTTATTTCATGGCAATGCAAGAATTAGACGATCGTAGCTACTTCTTCCACAGAAGCTGAATACGTTGTTGCTGCAAGCTGTTGTGGACAAGTATTGTGGATCCAAAATCAGATGTTGGATTATGGGTTCAATTTTATGAACACCAAAATTTTCATTGACAATCAAAGTAGTATCTGCATTGTGAAGAATCCTGTTTTTCATCAGCGAACAAAGCATATTGAAATTAGGCACCATTTTATACGGGATGCCAATGAGAAGAAGTTGATACAGGTTCTTAAAGTTCATACGGATGATAATGTTGCTGATTTGTTGACAAAAGCCTTTGATGGTCCTTGGTTTAATCACTTGGTGGTTCACATTGGGATGGTCAATCCTTGAGGTCTAGGATTGAGGGGAGGCTAAGCCTAAGGGGAGGCTTAGTGTACATATTACTTTGCACAGACTAACATATTGGTAGCTTTTAACAACATATTACATTGGTTCTGGTGGTGTGTGTTACTCCTGGTGGAGGATTTTGCTCACTTCTGGTGGTTATATTCTTTCATGACTAGCTTCTAGTCCTCATTGGTTAGCTTCTAGTCATTATTGGTTGGCTTCTGGTGGTTAAAAATTCTTCTTTGTCTAGTGCGGGTTGGCTTCTGGTACTGGTCTGGGACACTGTTCATTCTTATTGACTTTTGTTGACCATATTTTGCTTCTAGTACTGATCATTGTGCGCTTTGACTTTTAGTCAACGCTTCAAATTCTGGTATTTACACTCTTATTTACCTTTGGTAAATTGGAATTTGAAATTTATGTTAAAAGCGGCAAGTGGTTACTATGTAATAACTGTCTAATTTGAAAGGGCAACCCCCCATTATTAGGGGTCAATGAACAGTTACTACCTTCATTATTTATGGTCAATTTAACCCCCCTTTGACTCATTCATTCCACTCATAAAACACACAAAACCGATCCTACTCTCTCAATCCTAACCTAAATCATCTTCCATTCAATTAATCAAGATCCATGGCTGCCCTAGTATACCAACCTGCTCACAACAAGGTCGCCTATCTAGGAGATGGTCCGCATCGTGATGATTTTACTAACATTCTGGACTTCATTGAGGCTTCAAACCTAAGGTATGCTTTTACTGTATGTCCCACTATTTATGATAGTGTCATTCGTCAGTTTTGGGCATTTGCTCGTCTTGTGGTTGTGGTTGGTCGTCCACGAGAACTCCATGCTCCCATAGATGGACGTTCATACGTGGTATCTGAGGCTTCTATTCGATCTTCCCTTCATCTTCAAGATGAAGGTGGGGTTGTTTCCATCCCCAATGTGGAAGTGTTGGAGGGGATGGCTGCTTTAGGGTATAATCATGGGGGAAGTTTAACTTACAAAAGAATCGGTTTTCCCCCTAATGGTAGCTTCTGGTGCATTTTCTGATTCATTGTTTAAGTCCCAAGTCTGGGAGTTGGGATGCTTTCCCTACTCCTTTGGCTACTGGTCTCATATGCTTAGCCCAGGGTAGGGTATTTAATTTTTCTCGTTATTTGTTTGAGGGGATGGTTAGTAATCTATCTGGTGCTGGTTCTAGGAAGAAGTTTCTTATGTATCCTAGGTTTTTACAACAAATACTGGTTTGTATCCCTCGTGATAGGACTGAACATGTGCCCTCTAAGCTTACTGCCAAAGTTTATTACAATATGGTCCATGGGTTTAGCGGGGTGTGGAGGCCCCTTACTGAGGCTATGTTGGGGCTGGCTCAGGGTCCTATTGATGGTGTTGTTCCTCCGGCTGACCAAGCCGAGGAGGAACCGCAATTAGATGATGACCCGATGGAGGAGGAGGATCATGCTGATGGTGGACCTCATGTGGTTGAGGAAGTTGAGGAAGTGGTGGTTGAAAGGACATCCACTTCCACGGCTGCTCCTTCTTCTTTGCCACATTCGTCTCCATTTGTGGAGACTCCCCCTCCTAGTTCTGCTCCACACTCTTCTGATAAGCCTACTGGTGCTAGTGCTCCTACTGTTGACCCATTTGTTGCTTCTGGTTCCAATGATGCCTTCCCTGATCTGAGTTCTCTTGGTGGGCAAGCGGAGGAGCCTATTACACTTACTTCTCTACTTGATCTTATGCACAAGTATCATGCACGGATTCTTTCCTTGGAAGCAGATTTGAATCAACACCGGAAGCTTACTAGGGAGTTTGTTCTTCCCATGGCTGATCGCATCAAATCTTTGGAGACTCAGCAAAGACGCCGAAAGAAGCATGTGGTTCACTCTGATTCTGATGAGGAGGTTAAGGATCATGTTGAGGATGGTTTGACTTTGTTGGCATAGGCTGCCTTTGTTGATAAATTGTATGATGATTTGCCGGTTCCTCCGACTTCCTCCAGTGTTCCTTCTCCTGCTGTTATTCCCACTCCTATGGATGGTGCTTCTGGTCCTAGTGCTGGTTCCAATGCTGGTCCATCCCATGATTCGAAGGGGAAGGCCCCAATGACTGATGCTCCATCACCACCTCGCAAGCGTACACGCAGACATCTTGAGGAAGATAGGTTGGGTGAGGAGGCTGCTCAACGGATGCAAGCCGAAATTGATGAAGCTGGTCGGGCTGAGGAGGAAGCGCTTCAACAGTAGAGACGTGAACAAGTCCAGCATGATGCAATGCATTGAAATGATAGTGATTGGATGCAGGTGTTGACTATTCTTACCAGGGATTATGCCCAGTTCACTGATCTTCTGGGTGCGGATGTGGATGAGCATAAATGTATTCCAAGAGCCATGGTGTTGATGCGCAAGCATTAGTTGCCGCTTGCTGCACAACTTCGAGAGAGGCGTAGGAACAGACCTTTTTCGAGAACTGAAGAGCGAAAGCAAATGCAGCGATATGTGAAGTATCAGTCGGCTGCTTATTTCCAAGCTGGTTGGAAGTGGGACAGGGTTCGGGCTTTGTCTTTTGATGAACTTAAAGCACTATATGAAAGAATGGTCAAGCATCAAAGCACCCCAATTCCGGAACGATTTATCTATCGTCCTTCTCCTCGTGTGGTGACCACTTTTTCACCTGCTGTTACTACTGGTCCTCCATCTGATCCTACTCCTGGTTCTGCTGCTATTCCATCGGTTTTTGCTGCTTCTACAGTTGGTACCACCTCTTCTCTTTCGGGTGCTCCTCCGGTTTCTTCTTCAGCTCCTACTACCACCACCACACATGCTACCACCACCACCTTTGCTACCACAACCACCACTACTCTTACACCTGATATGGCATCACCATCACCACCAGTCCTGGTCCTCAACCTGTTCCTTCTTCTAGTGCAGCTCATGTTGCTCCCTTGGGTGGGCAAACTATTGAGTCTACTTCTCTTGCTCCCACTGCTGCTGCTCAGGTAAAGGTAAAGGTTGAACCCTCTCCTAGTGATCCCATAGCTCACCGTTTGCTTCGCCAGAAATCGACTCGACGTGTTCGACGTGGCAAGACCATTCCCTATGAGAAGCGTGCTCCTGAAAATCTTATAGATGCAGCTTCTGATAGTGACTCTGATTTACCTTTGGGGAATGGATATATTACTGGTTGGACGGTTGCGCGTTCCACGACTCTTCCTGGTACGGTATCTCATAGAATTACTCTTAGTGATGGGTCTGTACGGTTAGCTTTGGGTCTGCAGGGTATTCTGTCTTGGGCGGATCGTAAGGATCTTATGGCTTTATATGGGTTTGTGGATACTGGCATGCCTGTTGATCCTATGGCTGTGTCTTCCTGGCCTGGTCTGCGAGTATGGGCTGATCTAAAGATGATGCTTGATGCCCCTCCTCATGCTCCTGTTTCTAGTGTCTGGAAGGATCAGATGCAATGGGTTATTCAGCGATGGAAGTTATATGCAGGATGTGGTGTGCATATGTTGGAGTTGGAATCTGGTCATATGGTCTACATGCTCACCGACTTGGAGTATCCGTTGACGATTGCTTCGATTAAGGCTATGTTGGCTTGTCACTTGCAGATTTCAAATGCTCCCTCCGGGAATGAGTCCTCTATGGCAACTGCGTTGGTGGAAGGGATCTAGGCTCGTTTGAAAGCAGATAAGAAGGCTGCTTCTGGTCTCTGATTTGGTTGGTTTGTAAGTGTTTATGTTTTGTGTAACACCCCCAAATTTATACAACTCAATACAGCGGAAGACTAGTTGGTGTTACGGGATAGCACATTACTCACATCATAGACAACGCATAAAAATCGCGTCGTTTAATAATAAAAGCATTTCCATTCATAAATATCAAGTTACATCGGTCCCAAGTCATATTAATTCATACAAAGTTTTACAAAGTGTTTGAATGGAAAATATTGTTTAAGTGCGGGCCATGAATTCTTGTTGTCTTCCCGAGAATTACCTTCAAGTACCTGAGATAAAACATGTTAAAAGAAAAGGTCAGCGATAACGCCGAGTGAATTCATAGAGTTTAATAAATTCCATCAATATAACTTTGGTATAAAATTAGTACCAAAAATCAATTCGTACAAATCATTGTAATAGGCTCTAATATAGCCAAAATCATTTTATACAAATCTTTGTAATAGGCCATAAAATAGCCAAAGTCATTTTATATAAATCCTTATCGAAAATCATAATATAGGCATTTGCCTTAAAAATTATTATACGAGCCAATGTCGTAAAAATATTATACAATACGTCTTATGACGTTGTATGAAAACAAAAACCGTTATATGAATATGGTTATGAAAACCAAAACACAAACATAATATCAATAGTATGACCCAGTATTGCTAGTCAGGCAATACATCGTAATTCGGAGCGTCTAGTAGTATTTCGTTAGTTTTGGATTATTACAAGCCGCATGACATTGTTACCTTACTAAACCAAAGCGGGTAGCTAACCCGATACCAATTTTTGCCCATCTAAAGTAGCGTGTCGTCACAAAGGTCACGCTATGGAAATCTTCTCATACATAAATTCGCTTACCAATCAATGTGGCACGACGGGGATCAACAGTCAAGGCGCGAACTGGGGTGATCGTCCCCAAATAGTACTATTAAATGCATAAGCGTCTACCAAATCCCGGTAGTTCACAATTCATGCTAATGGGACTTTTAGTGACATAACCTAACTTTAATAATCCAATTAATTTCATCTATCGGGTCCTATAATCATTTATCGGGTCATACAATCGGGTCATTCAATCATTCGGGTCCAAAATCAATAAACAAACAATCGGGACAAATAGTGTCCTATTTAATAAAAACTAACATGTTATCTCCCTCGCGGGTTTATAAAACATTTATAAAAACATTTAAAAGAGTGTGAGGCTATGAACTCACATTGATATGGGAAGGCGGGTTATCGGCAATTCGGACGTACGATACGTGCTTCAATCACGAAAACCTAGACAAATAATATTCGGTCTTAGACGTTTGTCCAATGACTTTATAAAAATAACAATTATGTATACATATGATGATTATATATATATGATGATCAAGTGGTTTTACATATTCTCGTTTACTCATTTTTGTGTTATATGTCGATAACTTTTATATTAGTTTACTAGTTTTACCCATTTACGTGTCTTAAGTCCAATAAGCTTATTATAAGTTATTTAACTTATTTTAATCCATTTTGTACTTATATTATCAGTACTTAAACTTTACAAGTTGGGCCCAAATGGGTTAAGCCCAATAAGTTCTTTTTATGAGTGTTTATCTTATTTAGTCCAATTATTAGCCCAAGTATTAGTCCAATATGTTTACTTAGCTCGTTAATGTCCGTATGCCCTATAGTTCGGGTTTTATCGGTTTTTACTTGTTATACATGTCTATATATCAGTATATAAGTTTTATAAAGTTTTCATTAGACGGGTCCAACTATCTAAGTTTTATTTAACAAAAACGTTAATTTTACGGCAATAGCCGAAAAAGTCGTAAAAATCATGTTTATAGTTTTATATCTTATAAAACTTAACAAGTTACCATTTTTATAATTTATACACTTATTCCATCTTTTACATATTTATATAAATAGAATCCATAAGTTAGTGGGTTTTAATTTATATTTTATACTATTTAAATTTTGAGTGCTTATATAATAGTATTATTCTTTAATTTCCAAAATCTGATTTTTATCTTCACTTTCACCAAAACTGCCATATCTTGAGTTCTATATGGAGATAGAAGCTCAAATTTTTATCACATAAACTAAATGATAGGTGATATATTTAACTCTTCTATAGATACTGTTGAATCATCTTCTAAATATTTTCTAAAAATCGCCCAAAACAGTGAACTCAGATTTGTATCTTAAACTTGTTTTGATCATATCTCACTCATTACTTTGATTCCATTGCATGGCCAACTCTCACATGTGTAAAAGACTCATATCTTACTGTATATCAATTCTACTTCATCATTTTATCAGTTCATAACATGTTTCTTTACTGTTTTATACAGCCATGTAAATTAATCAAGATTTTAACCTTGTTTCTTATAGTTTTTTACCTTTTTAATCATATTTATCAACACCAAATCCCCACATAACATTTTTATCGTCATATAATCATCATATACATATACAATAGGTAATAGAATACATGTTTACATAATCAAAATAATAAGAAGATGAGGAAGACAATCTTTATACCACCATGATGATGTAGGTTGTGATCAAAACATGGATTTTGATGGAGATACTTGTGATGCACCAAGACCATCTTCATGATCACCAATCTACATAAAATCCTTGTGGAAAATCATCCTCAAGACTCCATGGAAACTCCTCCTTGGATTTTATAACTTGCACCAATCAATAGGGCTTCAAACGGGCATCAACATGTATATGAATAACATGAGATTTTGTGGTTAATTTTGATCAAATTAGGGTGTTTAGGGTGAGATATGGACGAACTAAGAGAGAGATATGAGAGGATTTTGAGGTGGTTTGCATGAATGAGAAATGGTTTTGTTTGTGCAAGTGGTTTTGATGGAAAGTTGCCTTAAAAATTAGGCTAAGCTTACAAGTGTAAGCTAGTAGTTTACAAGGGTGCCACATCTTTGATGTGGTGTCCCTTTTGGCCATCCCATGCTAGTGGGGTGGGGCAAGATTTATCTTGTCTCATCCCACTAATTTACGGGTATTCCTCGATTCTAGTTTCCTCGATTTGCGTGCCCTCGGGTCGTTTTACGAAAAACGTTTTTATAAATTATGAATCAACGGCACAAAACGAATCCAATAAAAATTGTCTCATCAAAAACGGAGTTCGAAAACGTGAATACGTAATCCTAAGGTTTCCGGTTTAGTCGTAAAGGACGTTAAAATAAAATCGTAAGTCCTAATCTCTTCTCGTAAATTTGTGAGTTTATGAACCAACACAAATTTAAAACTCCAAAATAATATTCACGGATAAATTTATTTTCTGAAATGTCGGACTGTCACCAAGGACGGTGTATGTAAACGTAAGCACGTAACGTTGAATCCTCCGGTTTAGACGTAGTCGATGCTACTTCAAGACGTAAATCCAAATTTCTTCCCAAAAATATGTGAGTTCATATTGTAACATTAAAATAATGTTTTTAAATAATATTCGAGAATAAAATATCAACCATAAATTGACGGATTGTCACAGCATTTACCCCTAAACAGGATCTTTGTCCTCAAAGATCATCTTACCTTACTACTCGCTTCTTATAGAGTTAAATCCATGTGGGTATTTCCTCCACATTCGGTCTTTTCTCACAAGTGTAATCCATTATAATACGCGAGTTTCATTAAACATAACTACGGGAATAAGATCAGGCTAAATGTTGACTTACTTTCTCTATCCATGATGTTCACGGGTTTTTGATGAATGCAACTTTTCGTCGATCTAAGCTTTACTAAGAAGGATCAGATTTTCACTTGATAGATATTCCATCAAGTTCGATATACGAAACATAATTCACACATCTCTTGAAGTCCTTGGGTAGATCCAGCTTATATGCCTTTCAAACCAATCTTTTACATCATCTCAATGGTCCCATACAACGGAGACTTATATCCCATGATTTGTCAGATCATGAATTCATTTTTCCTAAGTTTAAAAATTGTGGCATAAGTTCGCTACCCATTTGGCACTTCAAGATCCACATTTCATATTCACATAACCTCCTGCCCACTATCGGCAGTTAATAATCAAATCCTAATTTCAACAATCATTTCAGATTTCGCGGGTCGGGTATTTTGCAAGGATAGGTTCGCCATCATAGGAAACCTTAAACCTAAAAGACATGTCCAACTCACAGTGGGTGTATGTCGGGTGTCTTCATCTCAACTCTTGCTTACAGATGCTCAAAGATTTAGATCCTAGCAAGATTCGATCTCAATCCTAATACGATGATTATCAATGGTAATCCTTCCAAAGGAAAACGATTATACGGTTCATTACCAAAGGTCAATCATTCAAACACAAAACAGCACTTATATTACCTTGTATCGTTACTTTACCTCGTCCCTTCGATTTGGGGTGGTACATAGTACTCTCATCAAGGTTCGTTCTCAATGATTTCTAAGCAAATATCTAGAAATTCAATGCGAAGCGAGGATCTTGATATAGATGATTGATACAGGCATGCTATGTTTACATAACTCTTTTGCATTTATCATTAACGAGAATGATATTAGCAGATTTGGTCAGTCTGTCGACGATGACCCAAATCGAATTAAATTCAGATGTTGACCTTTGCAATAGCTAGACGTTTACTAATGTATGAGGCGATGTCTGCCTTCATAATTCGTCATCAGTACAACTTCTTCAGACAAAGATACTTTTAGTCATAAATGACATAAATAGAATACTTATACTTACAAATTCCAACATAACTATATCTCGTTATCCTTCATATTTAGGCAACCATAAACGGCCTTTTAAAACATTTAACGCCATCGGCTTCTCAATTTTAATGGTTCACATTAGCCATGAAACCCTTCACTATTTATATTATCTCTTTTTTTTTTACAAACATTGTTTATTTTTATATCGTTCGGCAATTTATTTTGCACCTTCATTAATAAGGAACATGTCCTAACTGGTTCTTTATCTTTTCTACATAATGCATCGGTATCTATATTCACTTCTCATGATGATATAATTATCATGTCCACAATTCACTCAGATATTCTTTCTATATTATGCGTCAGTAATTACATTCACCTTTCTTCATATTTTCTAAGTTTCAGTTTCATCTTATCTATCATTTTTATCAGTTTTTCTCAATCCGGCGTTTAAAGTGTCGATAATTATTACAATTAAAATAATAATTATTAAATTTTTATGAAACGTAAACGTAAAAATTTTTAAATTTCTTAGTTCGACCAATTATATAAAATGTTCAAAAAGAATTTGAATTTAATTAACAAGATTTTTGTTGATTTATCGAAAATATTTAATAAGATTTCATAAATGTTCGAAAAACCTTTGTTTATACTTTGGTCAAAGTTTTCTTAGTTGAAAAGTAAAAATTGTTGTTTTAAGTTTTCAGGTTATGGTATAAATGGTTTTACTCAATCCTTCTTAAGTTATCTTGAGGTATACACAAACATTTACCCCTAAACAGAAGTTTAGTTAAATGGTTTGTGTATAAGGGAATAATCCCTTTAAAAGTCCTTTGTTAAAACATATTTCCATTTCTTTTTGGTAAAATCCAAAGTCAAAGGGCTCTTAATTTTTGAAGAGTCAATTTATATTCCATTATCTATTAATCACATGGTTAAATCATGTAAAGGTTCAAGTCTTTAATCACGTGTTAATTATTCAAGGTTCAGGTTTTCACTGTTCGCCAATTCAGGGCAATCTATAAATAATTATTAACTCATTCTTATTCTTATAATCAAACAAATGGTCCTTAATGATCACAAGCATGAATTTATCAAATTACAGCCTACACACGTGATTCACCGAATTTATGAATGCTACATGTGCATTGGTCAATCTAAACGACATCACGTGGAACTCATAATGTTCATTACAAGCACCGGATGTAGTGATTGGAATAGATAATCTCTTTCGCAGATGCGAAGTTGATGATAACCATGCTATGGATCAAATTTGCTAGAACCTTGTAAATGATCGAACAATTCTTCCATTTCGAGTTATGGATATCATTTTCGATTGTCAATTTACTCAGTCACAGTAATCTATAAATATAAGGAAAGATAACACCATAGCTCTTCAGGATGACAGGCTTGGTATAATAAAATCTTTCTCCGACAACTTTCTCAGTTGTACGATAATTCCTTAAATTCAGATGGTGCTGTCGTACAGTGCACAAGCCATAGGTGCAACACCGGGAATATAATCAATACCAATTTCAACTTGCCTTAATGGCGAAAGTCTAGGTAATTCACTAACAAATACTTACTAAAGTTTAGATAACATAAACATCTTTTAATAAATTCATATTAGGTTCTTCTAGATTACAATATCTATAACTAATTCACAACCATTTACGGTAATATTTCAAGTCTTAATACAGGATATGGTCATCCATCAAGAATTATTTAGATCACTTTTGATAATCAACATCTTATCATTTAGGGTAATTCTATTCGAGTTCCCATCAATTAAGACAATGTCGTCATGTCATAATCAATCAATCCATTCTACCGGCATTATCAACTTTTCAGTTTCATTGTCATCAATAAGATGTGAACTTCTCAAAAGACTAATAATAATTCATAATCCTTCACAAATTCAGGGATATCAGGAGACATAACTAACCTTAAAAGAGTAATGTCAACGCATAATCTACGCGAGAGAATTTCAAATCAGATACAGACGAAAACATTTAACGAATATGAATATATCCCATGTTTTCATAATTTGAGTACGCATTCGAAAGCTCCTCGGATCGTTACCCAGGTCATTCAAATGAAATTAAATCATAAGAAATGATAAGAACGTCAATACATCCAGTCGGGTATCAACACTCGGTAATCAAATACTTTTCCTAAGAATCTCACTACGGGAGAATTGGACAAGAAAGGATTGTCAATCGTCAAATAAGACAATTTCCACAGATGAGTAAATTTGACTCGGAAGAATAAATGCTACAGGCACATATGTAGGTGTCCCTAACACTATGTCCTTATTTTTCACTTCTTGCAGATCTCATAAATTTTAATCTTTCACAATCTTCAAAGAAATTTAGCGTTTATTAATCAGTTTTATGGTGACTAATAATCAGTCTTGCATAGTCCATTCCAAATTGTATGTAGGCGCGCAACTATATACAATTTCAAGATTAACGATGCAATACTCAGTTCGTCAAAACTTTATCATCATGTTTATAATAAAAACATTTACATGCTTAATTCTTAAATAAGAATCAAAATAAATTTACAAAGATTTTCCTTGTTATGAAAACAATTAAGTTTCCAAAGCGTCTTATAAACAACTTCATTTTGATATCAATCACTTATTAATCTTACCTTGAATAATCCTTATTGTGATGAAAATTAAATTTTCTCAAAGGATACCGTTTTAACTTTATAAAAACAATGTGTGATCTGCAAAAGAGTGATGAAGAGTTGTTCACCAAGAACTAACTACAATATGATAGGAAATGAGCTTAGCCAGTTAATCATGAGGTTCATGATCTCGATGGCGCTCAGGAAGAATAATTCACAATGTAACTCAAATCAAGATGAGTACTTGTTCAACGGTTGCATCACTAATGCGAACATTAGGATGAAGCAATAAAGGATAGATAACATCGATACATGTAGAATTTAGCAATCAGAGGTAGTCTTTTCATTAATCACAAACAAGTCAAAATTGTACCGTAACACATTACATGTCACTATGTCATACAATTCTCAGAACTCATCCTACCAACTGATGTCACAGTTAAGTTAGGGATTATTTTTAAAAGATACCACAATGAATACTAATCTACAAGAGTCATTAGGTGTTCCACATGTCCCGAAAGATCCATCGGTCTCAATTCAGAAGAAAATTTCTTCAATTTATTTCTTGGACACTGGGCATCCTCGTTAGTGGACAATGGCCTAGGAACAACCCTTAACACGAATCAACAATCAATTAAAACCTTATAATTCAATCACAAAACTTAATGACTTTACTAATAATCTCATATTCCATATGGGTTAAGTTTCACTTTATTCAAGTTTTTAACCAATTTTATACTCAATTCGACATCCTGCCTTATTCTCCAATACTTACAACCTTATTCTTCGGCCTTGTAAAGGCAATACAATCTCAATATGAATCAACACTTAATTTCCAATCCTATAACTCCTTTATCAATAATTATCAAATGAGTCATTAGTATGAGATGACTCATACATTCAATTAGACTTTTTAGAAAGGTATTAGTGGCATGAGGCTTTTGGGTAATGGTTCCAATAACAGCCTCAAGTGCAACATTCACCCTTTCGATTTCAAATTTAAGAATTGGATGACAACGAATCAGATGACCTCTTTCCAGGTGATAACGTTTTGTCAAACTCCACTCTATAAGAAAAGATCGTCATGACATCGATATCAGATTTAATCTCTCCAATTCTTTTTCAATATCACAATCAACTAATATCTACATTTCTATGAATATCAACCATTTGTTGGGATCATGAATATCCACAACTTGGTTTAGATCTAGGATAGCTAGAATTCCTACGAGAATAGCTTCGATTAATTTACTAGGGAATTTAGGGTTACTTGTGACAATCTACGTCGTATGAATACCTTGTATAAATATCAAAATAATCATCAAACAATCATGTAATAAAATTACATCATATATATATATATATATAATCCAAGTTATATATATATTAAAATAACACTTCTCAGTCTTGGCCTTGTCGGTAACTCGAGAATTCTTCGGCACCGTTATAGTCAAAAGATTTTTAGACATTTTTAGAAAAATGTTTATAGTTAAATTATTTTGAAATGTTTTATTCAAAATCTTGGTTTTAAAAATCTTTCGTTCTCTATAACGAGAGCTCTGGTACCAAACTGTAACACCCCCAAATTTATACAACTCAATACAGCGGAAGACTAGTTGGTGTTACGGGATAGCACATTACTCACATCATAGACAACGCATAAAAATCGCGTCGTTTAATAATAAAAGCATTTCCATTCATAAATATCAAGTTACATCGGTCCCAAGTCATATTAATTCATACAAAGTTTTACAAAGTGTTTGAATGGAAAATATTGTTTAAGTGCGGGCCATGAATTCTTGTTGTCTTCCCGAGAATTACCTTCAAGTACCTGAGATAAAACATGTTAAAAGAAAAGGTCAGCGATAACGCCGAGTGAATTCATAGAGTTTAATAAATTCCATCAATATAACTTTGGTATAAAATTAGTACCAAAAATCAATTCGTACAAATCATTGTAATAGGCTCTAATATAGCCAAAATCATTTTATACAAATCTTTGTAATAGGCCATAAAATAGCCAAAGTCATTTTATATAAATCCTTATCGAAAATCATAATATAGGCATTTGCCTTAAAAATTATTATACGAGCCAATGTCGTAAAAATATCATACAATACGTCTTATGACGTTGTATGAAAACAAAAACCGTTATATGAGTATGGTTATGAAAACCAAAACACAAACATAATATCAATAGTATGACCCAGTATTGCTAGTCAGGCAATACATCGTAATTCGGAGCGTCTAGTAGTATTTCGTTAGTTTTGGATTATTACAAGCCGCATGACATTGTTACCTTACTAAACCAAAGCGGGTAGCTAACCCGATACAAATTTTTGCCCATCTAAAGTAGCGTGTCGTCACAAAGGTCACGCTATGGAAATCTTCTCATACATAAATTCACTTACCAATCAATGTGGCACGACGGGGATCAACCGTCAAGGCGCGAACTGGGGTGATCGTCCCCAAATAGTACTATTAAATGCATAAGCGTCTACCAAATCACGGTAGTTCACAATTCATGCTAATGGGACTTTTAGTGACATAACCTAACTTTAATAATCCATTTAATTTCATCTATCGGGTCCTTTAATCATTTATCGGGTCATACAATCGGGTCATTCAATCATTCGGGTCCAAAATCAATAAACAAACAATCGGGACAAATAGTGTCCTATTTAATAACAACTAACATGTTATCTCCCTCGCGGGTTTATAAAACATTTATAAAAACATTTAAAAGAGTGCGAGGCTATGAACTCACGTTGATATGGGAAGGCGGGTTATCGGCAATTCGGACGTACGATACGTGCTTCAATCACGAAAACCTAGACAAATAATATTCGGTCTTAGACGTTTGTCCAATGACTTTATAAAAATAACAATTATGTATACATATGATGATTATATATATATGATGATCAAGTGGGTTTACATATTCTCGTTTACTCATTTTAGTGTTATATGTCGATAACTTTTATATTAGTTTACTAGTTTTACCCATTTACGTGTCTTAAGTCCAATAAGCTTATTATAAGTTATTTAACTTATTTTAATCCATTTTGTACTTATATTATCAGTACTTAAACTTTACAAGTTGGGCCCAAATGGGTTAAGCCCAATAAGTTCTTTTTATGAGTGTTTATCTTATTTAGTCCAATTATTAGCCCAAGTATTAGTCCAATATGTTTACTTAGCTCGTTAATGTCCGTATGCCCTATAGTTCGGGTTTTATCGGTTTTTACTTGTTACACATGTCTATATATCAGTATATAAGTTTTATAAAGTTTTCATTAGACGGGTCCAACTATCTAAGTTTTATTTAACAAAAACGTTAATTTTACGGCAATAGCCGAAAAAGTCGTAAAAATCATGTTTATAGTTTTATATCTTATAAAACTTAACAAGTTACCATTTTTATAATTTATACACTTATTCCATCTTTTACATATTTATATAAATAGAATCCATAAGTTAGTGGGTTTTAATTTATATTTTATACTATTTAAATTTTGAGTGCTTATATAATAGTATTATTCTTTAATTTCCAAAATCTAATTTTTATCTTCACTTTCACCAAAACTGCCATATCTTGAGTTCTATATGGAGATAGAAGCTCAAATTTTTATCACATAAACTACATGATATGTGCTATATTTAACTCTTCTATAGCTACTGTTGAATCATCTTCTAAATATTTTCTAAAAATCGTCCAAAACAGTGAACTCAGATTTGTATCTTAAACTTGTTTTGATCATATCTCACTCATTACTTTGATTCCATTGCATGGCCAACTCTCACATGTGTAAAAGACTCATAGCTTAATGTATATCAATTCTACTTCATCATTTTATCAGTTCATAACATGTTTCTTTACTGTTTTATACAGCCATGTAAATTAATCAAGATTTTAACCTTGTTTCTTATAGTTTTTCACCTTTTTAATCATATTTATCAACACCAAATCCCCACATAACATTTTTATCATCATATAATCATCATATACATATACAATAGGAAATAAAATACATGTTTACATAATCAAAATAATAAGAAGATGAGGAGGACAATCTTTATACCACCATGATGATGTAGGTTGTGATCAAAACATGGATTTTGATGGAGATACTTGTGATGCACCAAGACCATCTTCATGATCACCAATCTTCATAAAATCCTTGTGGAAAATCAGCCTCATGACTCCATGGAAACTCCTCCTTGGATTTTATAACTTGCACCAATCAATAGGGCTTCAAAAGGGCATCAACATGTATATGAATAACATGAGATTTTGTGGTTAACTTTGATCAAATTAGGGTGTTTAGGGTGAGCTATGGACGAACTAAGAGAGAGATATGAGAGGATTTTGAGGTGGTTTGCATGAATGAGAAATGGTTTTGTTTGTGCAAGTGGTTTTGATGGAAAGTTGCCTTAAAAATTAGGCTAAGCTTACAAGTGTAAGCTAGTAGTTTACAAGGGTGCCACATCTTTGATGTGGTGTCCCTTTTGGCCATCCCATGCTAGTGGGGTGGGGCAAGATTTATCTTGTCTCATCCCACTAATTTACGGGTATTCCTCGATTCTAGTTTCCTTGATTTGCGTGCCCTCTGGTCGTTTTACGAAAAACGTTTTTATAAATTATGAATCAACGGCACAAAACGAATCCAATAAAAATTGTCTCATAAAAAACGGAGTTCGAAAACGTGAATACGTAATCCTAAGGTTTCCGGTTTAGTCGTAAAGGACGTTAAAATAAAATCGTAAGTCCTAATCTCTTCTCGTAAATTTGTGAGTTTATGAACCAACACAAATTTAAAACTCCAAAATAATATTCACGGATAAATTTATTTTCTGAAATGTCGGACTGTCACCAAGGACGGTGTATGTAAACGTAAGCACGTAACGTTGAATCCTCCGGTTTAGACGTAGTCGATGCTACTTCAAGACGTAAATCCAAATTTCTTCCCAAAAATATGTGAGTTCATATTGTAACATTAAAATAATGTTTTTAAATAATATTCGAGAATAAAATATTAACCATAAATTGACGGATTGTCACATTTTGTGTTTTCGATCATTTGTTCATATTATCATTCTTTTCACCAATATGTAAAGTGATTGGTGAATTTCATTCGTTATAGTTAAAAAAAGTTATACTTTTTATATAATATCTGCTTATACTTTAAACACATCATGGATTTTACACTTGTAAATATAATACCATTTGTTGATTCAAACAATGGGTTCTGGTTGCTGAATTGTTCTTGTGCTGGTTACTGGTTTCATCTGGTGTTGGACTTGGTCCTCACAACAAATGGTCCTCAACTCACCATGTCTAATCGACAAGAAAGAGTTGATTCACCTTGAGGGTACGGCTCCTGGTGCGATTCTCAAATCCGTTGATGGTTGCCAGGTTACCCAAAACTGGATGCTTTTCACTTGCCATGGTCCTAGACTGAAAAGTGGCTAATCCAAGGGGGTACGGTTCTTGGTAAAGATTTTATCAAATCAGTTGATAGCTGTAATAGCTTGCTTAAAGCTATAGGGTTTTCAACTCACCGATGCTTCATTTCTGAGAGTTGGCGAGTCCAGAGGGGTACGGCTTCTGGTAAAGACATATCAAATCCGTTGACGGCTGTGATGGTTTGCCTAAAATCATCACGGTACCCCCACTCACCATTGATTCACGTTCTAAGAGTTGGGCTGGGTTCTGGTCTCCCAGGGTGATGCTTATTCCACCGGAAATACTGGCTAGCCCAAGAGCGAGCAGCTACTTGGTAAAGGCTCATCAAATCTGCTCATGTTGTTGTAAAGATTCAACACGATACTGATTTGTTTCAAGCTTTGGAGAAGCTTCTAGTGTTCCATGTTGTGGCGGTTCTTCTGCTTCTTATCTTGCTGATGCTGCTATTGCTTTTGCTGATTCAATCCTCGAGCTTTATTGCACATTTTCCAGGAAACTTGAACTCAACAGGTCAAATTCAAGTTTAGGGGAGGATTGTTAGGACCATTGTAATAGTTATTGTAATAGGTAGACTATGAGGAATGTAGTTCCTCCTGGTCCTAGTAGTAGTAGGAGCAAGTCGTGCTCCTGGTCCTAGTCAAAGTCAAACTTTATTATTTATTTATTATTCTGTTAGGATATGCATGAGATATGTTAGGAAAGGATATGCATATCAGTTTTACACGTTTTGTTTAATGCTGTATTAGGGTTTCCTTGTAGTATAAAAGGAACCTTAGGCAGAAGGGTTAGATACACCTTCATCAAACGTAGTTCTAGTCATTATCAATATTAGAAATCCTTAGAAAGGATCTAGTCTTTATAGTTATTCTGTTCTTCTTTATTATATATGTATTCTGCATTCATATTGTGTATAGAGTCTCTCTGTGAATTGACTTGTGATTACAGAAGTCGTTCACCGTTCCTGACAGGCTGCAAGATCCACATCTAGTGGACTCAACAGTTTGCACTTTTGTATGCGACTCAGGTAGTTGTGATAATTTGATAGCTGAAGGAGCAGTCCAGAAGTTAGGGTTGAAAACTGAAGATCGTCCCAAACCTTATAAGTTACAGTGGCTTAAAAAGGGTGGGGAGATAACAGTTTCCAAGCGTGTCCAAGTTCCGTTTTCTGTAGGAACAACTTATAAGGATAATCTTTGGTGTGATGTGATACCTATGGATGCTTGTCACTTGTTGTTAGGTAGACCTTGGGAGTATGACCGTGATGTAACTCACCATGGGAGAACTAATATTTATAGTTTCTTATTTGGGGGTGTGAAGATTACGTTGATGCCAAATAAACCTAATGAAGTAGTTAATAAACCCACTGGTACTTTACTAACTCTTTCACAGTTCGAAGACGAGCTGGAGGTGGGAGGTGATGTTTTTGTATTAATAGGGAAAGAGGTTTCTGAAGACGGTGAAGTTCCTCAAGCCATGATCCCTTTACTTGAGGAATTCTCTGATGTTTTGCCTAATGAATTACCTGATGGTTTGCCACAATTGCGTGACATACAACATCATATTAATCTAGAGCCTGGGTCACAGTTGCCTAACAGGCCACATTATAGGATGAGCCCGGGAGAACATGAGGAGTTGCGCAGGCAGGTTGAGGAGCTGGTTTCCAAGGGTCATGTTCGTGTTAATATGAGCCCGTGTGCTGTTCCTGCCCTATTGACTCCAAAGAAGGATGGTACGTGGCGTATGTGTGTTGATAGTCGAGCCATCAATAAGATTACTGTGAGGTACAAGTTTCCTATTCCTCGCCTTGATGATTTGCTTGACCAGATTAGTGGTGCTACCATTTTCACGAAGCTAGATTTGAAGAGTGGGTATTACCAGATTCGTCTTAGACCTGGTGATGAGTGGAAGACCGCTTTCAAGACCTGTGAAGGGTTGTATGAGTGGTTGGTCATGCCTTTTGGTTTATCAAACGCACCAAGCACATTTATGCGTGTGATGAATCAACTGCTCAAGCCTTTTATTAGCAAGTTTGTGGTTGTTTATTTTGATGACATTCTTATTTATAGTGCTTCTTATAATGAGCATGTCAATCATGTGAGGCAGGTCTTGACCTTGCTTCGGAAGGATATTTTTATGCAGCCACGAAGAAGTGTGTGTTCATGACCCCTAAAGTTTTGTTTTTAGGGTATGTTGTTTCTGGTGATGGCATACAGGTGGATGAATCTAAGGTAGCAGCTGTTTAGGAGTGGCCAACTCCAGCTACCATTACTGAAGTTCGGAGTTTCCATGGTCTTGCTTCTTTCTATAGGCGATTTATCCCTAATTTCAGTTCCATTATGGCCCCTTTGACAGACTCTATGAAGGGTAAGTCATTTGTGTGGACGGAGGAAGCAGAGATGGCTTTTCAGGTTGTCAAGGAAAAGCTTACTACAGCGCCAATCCTGGTATTGCCTGACTTTTCTAAAGTTTTTGAGCTTCATACTAATGCTTCTAAGGTTGCAATTGGTGGAGTTCTTAGTCAGGGTGGGCGGCCTGTTGCCTATTTTAGCGAGAAGTTGACAGGGCCGAAGTCGAGGTACTCTACTTATGACTTGGAGTTTTATGCAGTGGTCCAAGCTGTGAAGCATTGGCGCCATTATTTGTTTCATAAGGAGTTTGTTTTGTTCACTGACCATGATTCCTTAAGGCATATTCGTACTCAAGATAAGGTTTCATATAAACATGGGTGTTGGTTGGCTTTTCTTGAGAAATTTACTTTTGTGGTGAAACACAAAACGGGTGCTTCCAATCGTGCTGCTGATGCCTTAAGCAGGAGAAGTAGTTTACTTGTAACCATGCAAGTTGATTTTCCTGGACTAGATGTCATTCGTGACATGGTGACTGTGGATCCATACTTTTCAATTGTTCTGCAGGATTTGCAATCCGGAGAGAAAACAGATTTTGTTATGCATGATGGGTTCCTATTCAAAGGGAATCAACTTTGTATTCCTGATTCAAGTCTTCGCTTGCAAATTATTAAGGAGTTGCATGGTGAAGGACATGTTGGTCGTAATCACACTTTACAGTTGGTTCAAGCTTCTTATTTTTGGCCTACTATGAGGAAGGAAGTGGATCGTTACGTCAAGAGGCGTCGTATTTGTCAAGTTTCAAATGGGACGGCTACTAATGCAGGACTTTATATGCCTTTGTCAGTTCCTTTGCAGCCCTGGGTTGATATTAGCATAGATTTTGTGTTGGGGCTACCTCGTACTCAAAAGGGTAATGATTCCATATTTGTTGTTGTTGATCGCTTTTCTAAGATGGTTCATTTTATTCCTTGCAAGAAGACAACAGATGCAGTTAATGTAGCCCAACTTTTCTTTAGGGATGTGTACCGTTTACATGGTTTACCTTCTTCCATTGTTTCTGATCGGGACACCAGGTTTTTGAGTCATTTTTGGCGTAGTTTGTGGAAGATAGTGAATACTCAACTCAATTTTAGTAGTTCTTATCATCCTCAAACTGATGGGCAAACCGAAGTTGTTAACAGGTCCCTTGGTAACCTGTTAAGGTGTTTGGTGGGTGATCATGTGAAGGCATGGGATCAGAAGTTGTATCAAGCTGAGTTTGCTCATAATAATGTTGTTAATCGGAGCACTGGGTTTAGTCCTTTCCAGGTGGTTTATTCTGCTCGGCCACGTGGTCCTCTTGATCTTATGACTCCTCAAATTTCTAGGTCTGTTCCGAAGAAAGTGCAGGATTTTGTTGAGGGGTTGCATGATGTTCATAAACCTGTTCGTGAGAACTTGGTTCGCGCTAATTCGAAGTACAAGCAGGATGCAGATCAAAAGAGGAGACATGTGGACTTTGAAGTAGGAGACTTTGTGTGGGCTGTTTTGACTAAGGATCGTTTTCCAGTTGGTGAATATAATAAATTGTCTGCTAAGAAGATTGGTCCAGTGGAAATTGTGGATAAGATGAACTCAAATGCTTATCGTTTGAAGTTGCCAAGTCATATTCGTTGTTCTGATGTTTTTAATTGTTGGGAATAAATTAAGGCCAGATTACTTGAGCGCTGACAAGAACAAAACAAGCGTTGACAAGAACAAAACAAGCGCTGACAGCTCAAGCGTTGACACATTGAAGACAAGCACTGATGGAAGATATATTCTACGTGTGTATTATATTCTAGAATACTTCTAGTAAAGATAGGAATAACAATGTATTTTCTATATTTATCTTTACCTAGAATAGTTGATACGTAGATTATTGTACAAGGCTTCTTATGTCTATAAAAGAAGACCTTTAGGTTAAGTTTTCATATAAGTTTTCATTCGTAAACATCTTTCATTGTAAACAAGTTTGATATTGATAATCAAAGTGAAAGTTTGTTTATATCATTGTGTGTTCTTGTTTAAGTGTTAAATTCCGCATAACTCTTAGATTCATAAAGCATATACAAAGGTTTCTCTACGTGTATTACTTGATCTAATCTCGTATACACAAAGCTAATCGATCTAAGTTTGGGATCAACAAGTGGTATCAGAGCTTGTTGAGGAACTTTTGATCTTAAAGAACACCAGAACCCTAAAATCACCAAAACCCTAATTTTCTTAGAAACCCTAATAACATCATGTCTGAAGCAATAACCTCCTCCTCCTCAGCCTTACCAAACATCAAGATTCCCATGCTTGATGCAACTAACTTTGACTTATGGAAGTTCAACTTTGAACAATATCTGGGGATCTATGACTATACACTCTGGGAGATTATTGAATATGGAAACACATTCAATAAAGCTCAAAAGATTCTTGATGCCATTACTCAAAGATCAGCTGTTGCTGGATGTTCTGAAGAAGATAAGAAAGAAAAACCTGGAGATGGTAGAGCTGTGGCTGCTGATGACATTGCAAAGAAAAGAGTTGACATGAAAGCCCTAAATATTCTGAAAGTCTCTTTGGGACAAGAAAACCAGCATAAATATAGAGGCTATGAATCTGCTAAGGATCTTTGGGAAGCTCTTGAAGTTGCATATGGTGGCAATGCAGACACTAAGGAGGAAAAGAAAAAGCAACTTCTGCATGACTATGATGTCTTCAAAGCTCAACCCAATGAGAAACTGAGTAGTGTGAGAAGCAGATTGCTTGACATTACAAGCAAGTTGTCCTTCATGGGGACACAAGTTGGTGATGTTGACATCAATGCTACCTTTCTTAAAAGTTTTGGTGAGGCATGGAAGATTGAGGCAAGATCTATTCTTGCCAACAATACTTACAAGAGCTCCTCGTTTGATGACATCTACAACAAACTAAGACTGTTGGAAGATGAAACTCTTTTAGAGCATGGAAGCAAATCTACCACCAGCAACATGGCCTTCTTCTCTCATAGTGAAGGTCAATTCAATCAGAAGGACTCTTATATGCATCCAGTTACTGGATCATCATATGTCAGCGCTGGAACAAGTCCTGTCAACGTCTCCTATTCAGACGCGGACACATTCAAGAATGACTCCCCAAGAGTTAAACCTGCTGGTTTGGATTTGGATACTGTTTGTGCTTACATTGCTTCTTTGCCCAATGGTTCAGTGATTACATATGAGGACCTTGAGAAGATAAGTGATGAGCAATTGGAAGAGATGGACATCAAGTGGAACATGGCTCTTGCTAGTATAAGAGCAAATAGGTGGAACAGAAGGTTTAAAAAGAAGATGACCTTCAATGCTAAAGACACAGCTGGATTTGATAAATCCAAAGTTGAATGCTACAACTGTCATCGTATGGGGCACTTCATGAGGGAATGCAGATCTCCTAGAAGATCTAATGCTGGTAAACCCTCAAGTCAGGTTTTTAAAGCTCAGGATTCCAAAGCTATGGTTGCAGTTCAAGGAATTGATGGTACAGGATGGGATTGGAGCTATCTGGCTAAGAATGTTGAAGAGGATAAAGCTTTGGTTGCTGATATTGAAGAAGATCATGTTGAATATGCTCTCATGGCACACTCCTCCTCTTCATCTGATAATGAGGTATATGATGATGCTTTTTGTAGCAAAGGTTATAGGTTAAATACTGAAAGACTTAACAAAGAGGTGTTAAAACTAAAAGATGATATGAGTACTGAAAGATGTAAATTGTCTAATTACCAACTAGCTCTTACTGAAACTGAGAAAACCGTTTCTGAATACAAGAAAATGGAATTTGACTTAAAAGATAAGATCAATATCTTAAAACATGAGTTAGAGGGTAGTATGGATATTAGAAAAATCATGGAAAGGGTTAATGGTGAATTACAGGCTAAGTTAGATGAGGCCATTAAGAATAAAGATAATGTTGGCCTTAAAATTCAAAGATTTAATAGAGCCACCCAAACCCTAGGAGACTGTGTAGCTAAACAAAGGGATCCTAAGGACATGACAGGGATTAGGATGAATGATTACTCTTTGGTTCCACCACCAGCTGGTGACTTCTATGGTGTCCAACAAAGGGACTTATCTTGGACTGGTTTACCAGAGCTCCAAGAGGAGGAATTCATTCCTCCACCAAGAGTTGTCACTCCAGTGGAAGAGTATCAACAAAAATTGACTGACCTAAATGAGTAGAAGAAAGCTAACCCTACTTTATTTGTTAAGGGTGGCTTGCTATGTGAAAGTCCAAATGAGTCTACACCCATTAAGGTTACTAACCCAATCACTGGTAAAGCTGTTGACCTAGGCTCAAACACTGTTAGAAGACCTACCATTAAATATGCAGAGATGTATAGGAATACTAGGTCTCCCAAGAGCCAGGTTAGCAATCATGGAACAGGCTTCTTCTCTTCTAGACCTAAGGTTGTGTCTAGAAAAGCTTGTTACACTTGTGGTAGCTTTTCACACTTGGCATACAAGTGTGTCAACGCTCCCAAAGCAAGCGCTGACAGGAACAATTTCAGCGCTGTCAGGAACAAAGTCAACGTTGTTAGGAAGTCAAAAGTTGTCAGACCCAAACCTTGTGTGCAGCAAAGTCCACAAGTGATTAGACCTGCCCCATTCTTTTCTAGAAGGTCTAACACTCATGGACAAAGACCTTTTCAAAAGACAAACACCTGGTCAAATAGGCAATGGGTTTCTGTAGCAAACCCTAAGTTCAACGCTGACAAGGGTAATTTCAGCGTTGATAGGACAAATTCTAACGCTGACAGAAACGTGACCAGACCTAAATATTTGCAACCACAAGGTAGGAGGTCTAAAGCTTCTTAAAGCTTAACATGGAGACCAAAGAAAGATCAAAACCCTAATGATAATGGGATTTCAATGACTTGCAATAGATTTAATTACATTTCAAAGGTCATTAGAAAAACCTATTAGGGTTAACTGGGTATTTCATCCTAAAAAGGATGAGAATGGGGTTGTTATGAGAACTAAGTCTGTTCTTATTGAACAACCAGATGAATCCAAGTCTTTTGAGACTTGGGTTCCCAAAGAAAACTAATTTGTTTTCTTTATGTGCAGGGCATTCAAAGACAGATCAATGATTATGGATATTGGGATAGTGGATGCTCAAGGCACATGACAGGGAAGGAAGACTATCTAACGAATTCACCCCTATTAAAGATGGTGATAAGGTATACTTTGGAGGTGGATATGGTACCATCACAGGCAAAGGAACCCTTCTCACCAATAATCTGCGTTTTGAGAACGTCTTCCTGGTAAAAGAACTTGATTACAACTTGTTTAGTGTATCACAGGTTTGTGATAACAAAAATAAAGTTCTTTTTACTGATACTGAGTGTTTGGTGTTAAGCAAGGATTTTAAGATCCCTGATGAGAAATATATTGAGTATAGAACACCTAGGCATAAGGACATATATAATGTGAATTTAAATGGGATTAAAATGAATACCAATATGTCTTGTTTTTATGCTAAGGCCTCAGTAGATGAGAGTAATTTGTGGCACAGGAGACTAGGGCACATAAACTTTAAAAATATAAATAGACTTGTGAAGCTTGGTTTAGTTGATGGTTTGCCTGAGAAGGCCTTCCACACTCTTGTGTTGCATGTCTTAAAGGCAAGCAGCACAAGGTCTCATTCAAGTCCAAACAGGTGCATACTAGTTCCAGACCTCTTCATATGCTTCACATGGACCTCGTTGGTCCAACAAATATAGAAAGTTTGAATGGTAAGTCATATTGCTTTGTTATCACATATGACTTTTCTAGGTTTACTTGGACATTCTTTCTAGCTATGAAGAGTGACACAGCTGATGTTCTTATTGCTTTTATCACTCAGATTGAGAAAAGGTCTGGCAATGAGGTTAAAATGCTTAGGAGTGATAATGGTGGAGAATTTAGGAACAAGAAGCTAGATGATTTCTGTGCCAGGAAAGGAATTACTAGGCAATTTAGCATTGCTAGAACCCCACAACAAAATGGGGTTGCTGAGAGGAAAAATAGAACCCTAATTGAAGCAGCCAGAACAATATTGGCTGATGCTCACTTTCCTATAGCCTTTTGGGTTGAGGCTGTTAATACAGCTTGCTATGTGTAAAATAGAGCATTGGTTAACAAAATTTAGAACAAAACACCTTATGAGTTACTTTGGGGAAGAAAACCTAATATTGGTTTTCTCAGACCTTTTGGCTGTCATGTAGTAGTCTTGGATACTAGTGATGCCTTAGGGAAATTTAGTGCAAAAGGTGATGAGGGTTACTTCATGGGGTATTCAGTCTAGAGCAAGGGTTATAGGGTTTATCTTAAAGAGGACAAACGTATAGTTGAAAGAGTACATGTTAGGTTTTTAGAGAATAAACCTAGTGATCCTGAAAGTGGTCCTATATGGTTGTTTGATTTGGAACCCTTATCTAGAACTTTAAATTAATGCCTGTCACTAATCCAGACATTGTGAAGGTAACTTCAAATGTTGTGGAGGAACAAGTTGTTGATGTTTCAGGTACACAGGTTAAAAGGAAGGATGGATCACAAGCAGAAAAGGCATCTCCTACATTAGAATATGTCACAATTCCCATTTGGACAGATGCTTTTGCTGCTGCTGCTGCTGCTGGACAAGATAATGGTGGTTTCCAAGTACCACCAGAAACAAACATGCATGGTCCTTCAGGCGCTGACAAAGGCAAATCTAGCGCTGACAAGACCAATTCAGACGTTGATGACTTAGACGTTGACAACAACAGTTCAAGCGTTGTTAGCCCAAGCGCTGACAAACAAGGTTCAGACGTTGACAACACCTTTGCACATCTTTTCTCTTCCACTTTTGAACAAGGTGAACCTTCCAATTCTTATGAAGAAGGTCATCCTTATGTTGATATAAGAGAGTCTGATGAAGAAGATATTGGCAACATGGAGCATGAGGTTGAGGACACCAGACTTTTTGAAGGAGGAGTTCTCACTTCTACTATGAAGAATCACCCCCCATCTCAGATCATTGGTGATATTATGACTCCAGTACAGACTAGAAGGTCTCATCAAGGTATTGGTGGGTTTATTGCTAATATACACAAGAAGGTTGATACCCCTCTTGTACAAGCATGTTTGTTTGCCTGTTTTCTGTCACAAGAGGAACCCAAGAAAATATTTGATGCTCTCAAAGAACCAAGTTGGGTGGAAGCAATGCAGGATGAGCTTCACCAATTTGCAATTCAGGATGTTTGGGAGCTGGTTGATTGTCCTAGATATGTCAGACCTATAGGGACAAGATGGGTTCTCAGGAACAAAAGAGATGAAAGAGGCATTGTGGTCAGAAACAAGGCAAGGTTAGTGGCTCAAGGTTATACACAAGAGGAGGGGATAGACTATGAGGAGGTCTTTGCACCAGTTGCAAGGATTGAAGCTATTAGGATTTTTCTAGCCTATGCCTCCTGCATGGGCTTCACAGTCTATCAAATGGATGTCAAGAGTGCCTTTCTCTATGGCACCATTGTTGAGGAAGTATATGTAATGCAACCTCCTGGTTTTGAGGATCTAGAGCATCCAGATAAAGTGTATAGAGTCAAAA
Source organism: Glebionis coronaria (assembly GCA_025667525.1). NCBI lineage: Eukaryota > Viridiplantae > Streptophyta > Magnoliopsida > Asterales > Asteraceae > Glebionis > Glebionis coronaria. Next base: position 46,497,234 of record CM046877.1, read on the forward strand.
AGGCTATGTATGGCCTTCATCAAGCCCCTAGATCATGGTATGGTACTTTGTCTACCTATTTGGTGGACAATGGATTCAAGAGGGGCACCATAGATCAGACACTGTTTACCAAGAAGAAAGGCAAGGATGTGTTGCTGGTGCAGGTCTATGTTGATGATATCATTTTTGGGTCTACTGATCCAAAGATGAGTGAGGATTTCTCCAAGCTTATGACAGACAAATTCAAGATGAGTGCTATGGGGGAGATGAACTTCTTTCTTGGTTTACAAGTTCAGCAGAAAGAGGATGGTATCTTCATCTCCCAGGACAAATATGTGGCTGAAATCTTGAAGAAGTTTGGCTTTTCTCCACATGAAAAAAGGGCTACTACTCCTATGGATAGAGAACACCCTTGGGGAAAGATTAGAGATGGGAAATATGTTGATGTCAGGCACTATAGATCCATGATTGGATCCTTGATGTATCTTACTGCCTCCAGACCTGACATTATGTTTGCTGTGTGTGCTTGTGCACGCCATCAAGTGACTCCCAAAGAATGTCACCTTTATGCTGTGAAGAGGATCTTTAGGTACCTAAGATGCTATCCTAGTCTTAGTTTATGGTACCCAAAGGATTCACCATTGGAGCTGATTGCATATTCAGATAGTGATTATGGAGGTGATAAGTTTGATAGGAAATCCACAACTGGTGGATGTCAGTTTCTTGGGAGCAGGTTGATATCTTGGCAATGCAAGAAACAAACAGTGGTGGCTAATTCTACAACTGAATCAGAGTATGTGGCTGCAGCTGCATGTTGTGGCCAAGTTTTGTGGATTCAGAACCAGCTGTTGGACTATGGGTATAATTTCATGCATACTAAGATATTTGTTGACAATAATAGTACTTTATGCATCATTAAGAATCCTGTACATCATTCTAAAACTAAACACATAGAAATTAGACACCATTTTATAAGAGATTGCTTTGAGAAAGGTTTAATACAACCAAATAGGGTTGACACTGAGGAAAATGTGTCAGATTTATTAACTAAACCTTTTGATGCTGGGAGATTTCAATACTTGGTAACAAGTATTGGGATGGTCAATCTCACATAATATGTGTTTTAGAGTCTTTTTGTAAAAGTATGTACAGGATGATGCATTATTATTGGTCTTATTAGATTTTCCACTATCTTTTCTAACACTGACAAAGGTTACTTGAACACTGATAAGTGTTTTTGTAACGTTGTCAGCAATATAATTGTCTAACGCTGACAAAGCTTCCCTCAACGCTGTCATGTGTTATCGGGGCGTTGTCAGCAACAATGTTAGTTTTGTGGTTTTCAATCTAAATGTGCAGATGGTGTTAGCAGTATACCATTGGATACAGAGTTGCTTATGGATCAATGGAGAAGCATTTGGACAAGTTTTTATTTATGGATGATGGTTGGAATGTTTCATTCCTATCTTGACATAAATTTTTTATGTTCATGCATGATATTAGCAAACTTTTTGTATCATAGTTTAAGGGGAGGTTTTAGGAACCTTTAGGATGTTTGGGTATCCATATGATACTCTTATCACAATTCTAGATTGTGTCCACAGGTGAGTATGAGTTAGTTTCTACTAAATCATGAGGCACTGTAGCATGCAAAGTTGATATACTGTGCATGCTGCCAAGACATTTTTGGCCTAGAATTGGTTGTGGTCTGTTGGGAGACTTGGGAATAATTTTGATATGGGATTTACCTGGGAGTAACAAGGATTTTATAAGGTAACTTGGTTGTTAAGAGTTTTGGTTAGCAAGGGACACTAGAGGACTGTTATGTCTATCTTGCTTATGCAAGTGTGCATAACTGGACAATACTTGCCGCCCTATAATAATTATCAGCTTTTGGTTATCTTCTCTAGGATAAATTACTTGTTAAGGTCATTTTTCACTTTTTAAAATATTTTTATTTTTGGACGCTGACAAGAATTTTCCAAGCGTTGTTGTGACCAAATTGGACGCTGACATGGCTATAGGCAAACGTTGACAAGATTATAGCCGTTGGGCGTTGATAGGTTATTTTTGACCGTTGACACTCAATGGGACCTACCCAGTTGTTTCTTTTTGACATATTTTCAAGCCGTAATTTTAGGAGTTGTTACTTTCATTTAATGCATGAGATAACTTGTAACTTTTTCAATATTTTCATGATTGATTTTTGAAAATCTTTGCCTATTTTTGGGCCACTCACATGCATTCTTTTTCTCCTATAAATTTGCCTCCTATTTTAAACAGGGTATCTATAATTCTTGTCTAACAATTTTCTCTTATCAACTTCATCTTCTTTACTTAAAATTAACAGCTTTCATCAATGGCACCAAAGTTTAAACCAACAGAATTGGAATTGGGGTTCAGATCTCAACACAACATGATTGCTTATCTTGTCGCTGATGATGCTCTGTTTCCCCAATACACACAAATGGTGGCGTATTTGAACGCATCCCCATTAAGGTATGCTCTTTCTCATGCACCACTCATTCCAGTCACACACATTAAGCAGTTTTGGAACACTGTCAGTTCCTCAACAGTTAATGGAGTGACCACATTGACTTCTATTGTTCATGGGAGATCTTGGGTGGTTACTGAGGCCTTGGTACGCCAAGCCTTGCATCTTGATGATGCTGATGGTATAGCCACCCTTCCCATAAATGAAATAGAACAAGGGCTTAGGGCTTTGGGATATCCTTTTCCTGATGAAGGTACTCTAAATAAGTATCATAAGCAGGAATTTCCCCCAGCCTGGAAGTACCTCATACATGTCCTACTTCAATGTTTGAGTCCAAAATGTATTGCACACAATGAGATCAATAGATCCATTGCCAGTGCTATTGTGTGCATTGCAACAGGGCAAAAATATAACTATTCTAAAATGATTTTTGAGGGGATGTGTAAAAACAAGGGGACAAAAATGACTTTAGCTTATCCCCGTTTTCTACAAATGGTTTTTGATGATCAAGGTTACTTCTCAAGGGATCACAATGATTTTTATAAGATCCCTGAGCAAAAGAAAGCTATTTTTATGAAGATGGACTCACCACCCCATAGAGACCTACCTTTAACCCAAGCCATGCTTGCTGTTATTGCAGCAGCACAACCCCAACCAGACCCCCAACCTCAAATTGACCCTCAACCACAACTTGAACCAATTCCTGAACCTTTACCTTCACCTGAACAAATGCAAATTGACTCAGAATCCTTCAACGCTGACACACTCAATGTAAGCGTTGATGTGCCTATTTCCAACGCTGACACACAACCTTCACAATCCCAAACACCCCTTAACCAACCCACATCTACCCAATCTTCCACACCCCTTGAATATAGGTTGATGAAACGCCAAAGGACTACTGGAGTGTTCTCCTCTGGTGGTCCTAGCCATGTAGCAGAGAGAACCACCACCACAAGTGTGGTTGGTGACCTGGATGAGGCTGGGACTATTGGTTCGGGCTTAGATGCTGGCCAAGGCAGTCCCACCATCATTAAATCCTCATCCATGCCCAATGAATCTGACTTGGGAGGTCAAATTCCCATTTTAGAAGAGGGCAGACTGGAACCAATGACTCTTATGGAATTGACGGCAGTCTGCATTAGCTTGCAAAAGCAAAATGCAGACTTAGTACAAGTAGTCAGCTCACAAGGCCTTGAACTCAAGCAATTGAGGGAGAGGATTGTTGTTTTGGAAAGTGATCGTGCTAGAAGGGGTATGGAGGAATCTTCCAAAGGGGAGGAAGATCAAATAAATCTGAGTGATAAGGGCAGCCAGGATGGTCAATCAATGGATGTTGCTGAGGCCCTTACAACTTTGAAGAAACAAACAGGTTTTGATACGTCCTTAGTCTCTCCCACCAACTTAAATTTATCGTTACAGCTATGTTGAGAGAGGTTACACAAGGCGCTGAGGGAAGATATTTGAGCGTTGACAAGGAAAATTTGGACGCTGATAGAAGTATTTTGGGCGTTGATAGAACAAATTTGGGCGTTGACAGACCTACACATGAAGGTGATGTATCCCAGTCATCATCTATCATCAAGGAGGTTTCTACTCAGGTATTACCATCTACCTTACCAACCATTGCACCATCAGATAAGGGTAAGGGTAAAATGGTAGAAGAGAGTGTTCCAAAGGATGCAACTCAAGTTGAGTTTGATAGAAGATTAGCTGCACAAATCATGGAACAGGATAAAAAGGAAAAGTCACCATTTGTTGTGACTTCAGAAGAAGGAAGCGATGGAGCTAGCTCAGACTCAAGTGTGATGATTATAGAACCAGAAAGGCTTGAGTATGGTGATGAGTTTGCTAGGGAAAAGTTGAGAGAATTGAAATTGCAGGTTGACTTTGACATGCCAGAGGTGGTTCAAATGTACAATGCTTGGGAAGAAAGATGCATGGATAATCCAGACTTGACCATTTCAGATCAAATATGGGGTTTGGAGCTTCTTCTTAGAGTTCATAAGGATTGCCAGGTAATTTTGAAACACAAGGCAAGCAATATTCTCTCAGAGTTGAAAAGGGATAGAAGGGAGCTCTACTTTATGTTGCTTAGATGTCATGGAGTTGGATGGACATATCAGAAGTTGAAAGCTTTGACATTTGATGAGTTGGAAAACAGGGCTTATCCCATTTGGGTGAGAGTGCAAGAAGAAAACACTCTCAGACTTCTTTCAGATGAAAGAAAGGAGGAACTTGCAGAAGAAATGGAAATCAAGAAAGCTATGATGGTTCCCAGGCCAGTGAAGAAGGGAATTTCATTTGAGTTTCCAAAAGATATGGATCCACTATATCCAAGTGAAGCAGTTATAAGAAAGAGCCTCAAGCTCTCCCCATTAGAAGCTTCAGATATGGTGCAAGTGTTACCATTAGATTCCAGGAACCCAATTGTGAGCTATGAAGAAGATGAATGTGGGTTCTGGAAGATTGGCAGATTTGGAAAGGAGGTACACACTTTTACCACTCTCATATCTTTGTTTGCAAGTTGTGATAGAGAAGACTTGGTGGACCTTTGGAGGTTGCTGGAGACCAAGTATGAGGCTGAAGCACCAACTTCAGCTAATGGAATAAAACTTTGGACCACATTCAAAAGAATGTGTGGACCAAAAGATGAGGATCCTGCAATTTGGAAGGATCTTGAAGATGACCTCAGTGGTCTTCAATGGAGGTTATATTCAGCTGCTGGTGTATACCATTTGAGTTCTACAAAGTTTGCTGAGTATCTACTTGTGGATGCTCAGTATTTCATATCCAAGGCTATTTTGGAGAAGATGAAGGACACTCAGCTGGAAATAGATTATTCAAGTGACGTGGCAAAAGATTTGATCAGATTTATTCATTACCAATATGAGAAGGTTTGTAAGATTCCTCCTAGTCCTTAATGCTTATTCAGAAACTTGATCATAAGAGTGGATATCAAGTTTAGGGGAGGATTGTTGGGAATAAATTAAGGCCAGATTACTTGAGCGCTGACAAGAACAAAACAAGCGTTGACAAGAACAAAACAAGCGTTGACAAGAACAAAACAAGCGCTGACAGCTCAAGCGTTGACACATTGAAGACAAGCACTGATGGAAGATATATTCTACGCGTGTATTATATTCTAGAATACTTCTAGTAAAGATAGGAATAACAATGTATTTTCTATATTTATCTTTACCTAGAATAGTTGATACGTAGATTATTGTACAAGGCTTCTTATGTCTATAAAAGAAGACCTTTAGGTTAAGTTTTCATATAAGTTTTCATTCGTAAACATCTTTCATTGTAAGCAAGTTTGATATTGATAATCAAAGTGAAAGTTTGTTTATATCATTGTGTGTTCTTGTTTAAGTGTTAAATTCCGCATAACACTTAGATTCATAAAGCATATACAAAGGTTTCTCTACGTGTATTACTTGATCTAATCTCGTATACACAAAGCTAATCGATCTAAGTTTAGGATCAACATTAATGTGAAGCACTTGTTGCCTTACCATGGTGATTCTTTAGATGATGATACAGTTGGGAATTCGAGGGCGAATTTTTCTTATCCAGGGGGGAATGATGGAGGCCCAAGTATTGAAGAACGGACTGACTTGTTTCGGGAGGCCCGAGATCGCGTGACGAAGAGGGGTTTAGTAAAATGGGCATAACTTTTGCATCCTAAGTCCGTTTTCAGCCCGTGACCTGTCAAAACGTACGTAAAAAGGAGACCGACGACGCTGTAACCATGTTTTAGCTGGTTGCGGATTTTCCAAGGCCCGAAAAGCCTTTTTACTATCAGTTTTTTGTATTTTTATGTTTTTTTCACTTTCAGTTGGACTTTGTCATTGGGCTACGGTCCAGCCCGTTGGATTTTTAGGGTTTTTCTTTGTTTGCATTCATTATTTAATGAATCTGCTGTAACCCTAGCAAGACAGTTATCAGTTTAATAAAAGTTAAACCATTGGCCGTTGAGTTGCCGTGTTTTACCCTAATTTTCGGGCATTCTTCAGAATCAACGATTATTAGCAGAATTGTTTCTAGCATTCTTGTTGAATCAACAGACCCAGTTACTTATCTTTGTTACTTTGTTTTTTAGTCTACATCACAAATCTATCATAACCACAAACTAATTCCATGCTTTATTCGAACAAAACAACAAATGTAGTGTTATATATCTTGAATATTGTTAACACGTTATCTAGTTTTTCGGATATGTTAGGTATACTAGGCGTGACGTGAATTCATACATGATTCTTAGAGTAACATTGAAGTGATTGTTATTGATGGTCCAAACAAAACAAGTAGTTACAGGATGTGTGTATCCATATTCTGGGTAAAAGGTTACCCTGTAAATGTTTAATAAACAGTGATTTGTATTCTGTAAACTCCTTGCCGAATAATGTCATATTGATCATTTTTGGTGTTTAAAACTTGTCACAATTGAAAGTTTATGGACTTAAAATTAATAGTCGTGAGATAGGATCGAACTCGGGATCACGGGATTGCACACATAACGTAAAGGGTTAATTTATTTATTAAATATATTTTATATATATTTATTAAATCAAACCAAAACTTAACTAACCATCGTTAATAAATAATAGTTAAGTTATAAACGACCGTTATGGAAACTAATAGAAGTGAAAAGAAGGAAAACAAAAATTACGCAAACACCCCTTGGGGGCTTGCGACCGTCGGCCAAAGGAGAGGGGGCAAAGGGAAACTTTTGTTTCCTAATTCTTGTTTATTTACCTAGAGCCCAAGGATTGCCAAGTATATATAAACAACCCCAAGGCCTTCATAATTTTTGTCTCTCCCTTTTCTCTTCCTTCCTGCGATCGCCACCCACACACCCTTAGGGGTTTTCGTTGGTTTTCGATTTAGCTAATTATCTAGTCCTAGCCCCTCTCTAGGGTTGTTGGGTAGATATTCCATAAGCGTTGAAGCTCGGTTTGTTCGTGCTAGACTCACGGTTAACTCGCCGTATTACGTGTGTACAAGAGCGTGATATAATCTTTCTTTAGATTATATTCTTGGTGGTGTTCGTGATAAACCCTAGTTGCCGTTCGTTCTGTCGTCTTGTGGATCTTGCTAGGATAAAGGTATGTAACTCTAATCTTGATTAATATAATTGTGTTAAATTAATGATCTTGTTAATTGCTTCCGCTATGCGTTCTTTGATCCATATTAGGATTTTAAATAATTGTTATGATAAATATAAACGTACAGTGGCATCGAGATCCGTTTTAACATGATTATAATTGTCAAGATCTAAAGTTTTTTTTTAACTAATATTGATTTGTGTTAAAAGTTACATGTTGTTTTTTAGGTTTTATAAAAATTAGGGTTTTGTCTTTTATTGTTTTTTAAAAATCGGCTATTGCCGAATTTTTTATAAATTTTTTTTTTTGTAAACCCTAAAATTCCATGGTAATTAACTTTAGATGTTTTTGCATGAATTAATTGTTATGTCATGTGTGGTTACGATCCGTAGTTTTTTTTAAATTGTTAAGAGAATGTGGGAGATCCATAATGAACGTGCAGGTTTTTTTACGGATCATATAATTTTGATTGCTATTTGCTTTATTTAATTCAAAGTTTTAAAATTAGGGAAGACTTTTTATGTTCATAAAAACCCTAGATTTGATGTTCTTTGAATATATTGTTATGCATGTGGCTATTTGATTTAGTTTCTTTTGAACTACTTGTTTTCATGCGTTTTTATATTGTATGTTGTAAACAAGGGTAATTTTTTCCAAGAAAAATAATATGGACTAAATCTTATCAAAATTAATGAATTGTTTTGAGATGTAAATTACATATGATTTGCATTGATTAGAATTGCAATAGCAACTTAACGGCCTATTCAATTTTGGCAAACTATAAAGTGGGTATAACGTACCGCTGGTCTTGTACCCGGTTAAGGAAGGAGGTGTTATGCTTCAGCGCTGACCAAATTCCCGGCTCGCCTATGCGTCAAAATTGGAATTACCTACGGTTGTTATTGGTACAATTCTTTAAGGTTGATTTAACTACATTAATTCACATCCGAAACACAATGAGTAAGGTTATTGCTTTGTGCTATAACTAAGTTCTAGAAAAAGTACGGTGTGAATTTAGTTGTGTGTAAAATATTTAATTGGTTTAACCAATACCTCAACTTGCAAGTATATAATGAACTTTTAGTCTCACCGAAAAGTTTACTAAATGTTTTATTAAACTTATTTTATGGAGATGTATGCATTCTTCTCCATACATGATTTTGACACCAAAATCTATACCCTAAAATTTAAGTCATATGCCCTCTAATTGACGAACACTTGAAGTTACAATTGTCGTCATATAAGATATCGGACGATGTTGTAATGGAGAGAAAACTTCATGACTGAATAAGATTGCACATGAAGGTTTTACGTTCTTTAGATTAGTCGACTTAATTGAGTTACTCAGTGAGAACTGAAAACTTAAGGCATAAAGTAGGGATAAAACATGTTTACAATGCAAATGATTTTGGCAATGTAAATCCCTAACATATCTAGAAATTGCAAATTTGTTTGTCAATTATTGTTCGACAAGTTACTGTGTTGAATACATTTGTCACTAGCAGATCAACTGATGTGATGAATCTATGTCAATATGGATTCTAGTTTCAAGGAAAATACTATGGTTTTATTACCAGGGTAATTTTATTTTCTTGAATTGTATTATCGAAAATACTAATGTTTGAACTTATTTCTGTAGAAATGGCTCAACCCGAAAGCAATCTGACAATAAGCTCGGCGTTTAAAGCTTTCTTTGAACGGCCTGAACTTACTGGCCCTAATTTCAATGACTGGTATCGCTCACTAAGAATTGTTCTGAGAGCAGCGGGTACTATCAATATCTTGGAAACTCCTTTTCTGGAGGATCTTGCTGAAGGAGTATCTGATGCGGAAAGGATTCAACACGCTGCTAACGTTAAGAAGCACCATGAGGTGGCTGCTGTAATGTTAGGGAGAATGGCTCCATCACTTCAAAGGAAGTATGAGCTATTTCCACCTCAGCAAATGCTTGATGAACTCAAGGCTGTGTATGAAACGCCGCAAGCTGTAGAGATCTATGATTTGGTTGATGCTCTACATAGTTGCAAGCAAGCTCCTGGAAAGTCCGTAAGTGCTCATTATATGGAGATGAGGGGTTATATGGAACAACTCATCGGACTAGGACAACCCTTTGATCATAATATGGCTATTAACTTGATCAATAGGTCCCTTAATAAGGACTTCAATGATTTCGTTTGTAACTATAATATGCATTGCACGGGGAAGACAGTTAATGATTTGCATGCAATGCTCATTGACTTCAAAAAGGGTTTGAAAGATAAGGCATCCACTGCTACTCCTCAAGTACTTTATGTGCAAAAGGGTAGAGTGACAAAACCAAAACCGCAAGTGAATAAGAAGCAGAAAGGCAAAGGCAAGGTTGATAAGAGCAAGCAAGTTGCGACTACATCAAAACCGAAGCAGAACTTTGCTAAGAAATCTCAGAAAGATGAGACTTGTCACTACTGCAAGATGACTGGACACTGGAAGAGGAATTGCTCTCTCTATCTCCATGAAATGGCAGAACATAAGAAGAAGGTTGAGCTAGCTGCTGCAGCACCATCTTCAGGTAACTTATTTATGATAGAGTTATTTAATCTTTCATACAAATCAAACTCCTGGGTATATGATACGGGATGATGTATTAATATTTGTAATACCCTGCAGGGATTTGAGTTGAAGATGAGGCTTACCTATGGGGAACAATTTCTACAAGTGGGCAATGGCGCACAAGCAACGGTTGAAGCTATAGGAATATTTAAATTAGTTTTACCTTCGGGTTTAGTACTGTTTTAAAATAATTGTCATTATGCACCTACAATTGTTAGGGGTGTCATTTCCTTTTCTTGTATGTTGGATCTTGGATTTAATCACACGATTGATAATAATAGAATTTCTGTTTTCAAAGATGGTTTATTCTATTTTGATGCAATTTTTTGTGAATGGTGTTTTTGAAATTAACATGCATGATAAAAATTCCAAGAGGAAAATTAATTCTGTTTTTAGCATGAATAAGAAGAGTAAGTTAGACAAGAACTCTTCTTATCTTTGGCATTGTAGGCTTGCCCATATTGGGAAGACTCGCATACAAAAGCTTCAACGTGATGGGCTTTTGGAAAGCATCAATGGTGAATCATTTGATAAATGCGAATCTTGTATCTCTGGAAAGATGACCAAGAAACCTTTTAATAGCAATATTGAAAGGGCTACTGAACTACTTGGTTTGATACATACTGATGTGTGTGGACCACTTAGACATGTGTCAAGGAAAGGTGCTAGCTACTTCTTGACGTTCATGGATGATTATAGCCGTTATGGTTATGTTTATTTACTTAAGCATAAACATGAGGTATTTGAAACATTCAAAAAGTTTAAAGCCGAAGTAGAGTTACAACTAGGAAAGAAGATTAAAGCTCTTCGTTCTGATCGTGGTGGTGAATATTTAAGTCAAGAGTTTAAAGATTATTTAAGTGAGAATGGAATTGTTTAGAAACTTACTTCTCCATATACTCCACAACAAAATGGTGTATCTAAAAGGAGAAATCTTACATTATTAGATATGGTGCGATCTATGTTTAATCTTACAACTTTACCATTATCCTTTTGGGATTATGCTCTTGAATCTGTTGTTCGTATTCTGAATATGGTTCCCACAAAGAAGGTTGATAAGACACCATATGAACTATGACATGGCAAGAAGCCATATTTGTCTTATTTGAAAGTCTGGGGTTGTGAGGCGTATGTGAAACGTGACTCTGGAGATAAACTCCAACAACGCTCAGTAAAATGTATCTTTGTAGGTTACCCTAAGGAAACTATGAGTTACTACTTTTATTATCCGGCTGAGAACAAAATAGTTGTGGCTCGGTATGGAGACTTCCTTGAAAGTGATCTTGTAAATCAAGAATTCAGTGGGAGAAATTATGATCTTGAAGAAATTCAAGAAGATACATTGCCTTCTGAAAATACTAGTGAAGAAATTCCTGTAGAACCAGAAAGTCTGAGTGTTCCACCGGAATTAATTCCTCCACGTAGGTCTCAAAGGACTATACGTGCGCCAGACAAACTATGTCTTTACATAGAGGATGATGACGAGGAAGTAGGGGATCTTGGTGAACCTGCTAACTATCGATCCGCAATGTCTGATCCAGAAAAGTCAAAATGGATAGTTGCGATGAATGAGGAAATGAAATCCATGGAAATCAACGATGTTTGGATTCTTGTAGACGCGCCTAAAAATGCTAAAGTAGTGAAAAATAGGTGGATCTATAAGAAGAAAACCGACATGGATGGTGATGTACAATCCTATAAAGCACGTTTAGTAGCTAAAGGTTTTACTCAAACTTTTGGCATAGACTACGAGGAGACATTTTCTCCTGTAGCAGACTTACGAACTATTAGGATTCTCATAGCTATAGCAGCATACTATGACTATGAGATATGGCAAATGGATGTTAAAACTGCCTTCTTGAACGGTCGCTTAGATGAAGACATCTATATGCAACAACTGGAAGGGTATGTTGATCCTAAACATCCAAAGCGCGTGTGCAAACTTCAAAGATCTATTTATGGTTTGAAGCAAGCATCACGTCAATGGAATAAGCGATTTGATGAAGAAATCAAAAAGTTAGGATTTATTCAAAATCGTGATGAGCCATGTGTATACCGCAAAGCTAGTGGGAGTAATGTAGTGTTCCTAATTCTATATGTCGATGACATATTAATCATGGGAAGTAACATTCCAAGACTTAAGGAAGTTAAGGATTATCTTGGTAAATGTTTTTCTATGAAGGATTTAGGAGATGCTGCGTATATTCTGGGAATTAAAATCTATCGAGATAGGAGTAGACGGTTAATTGGTCTTAGTCAAGATGCTTATATTGATAAGATATTGAAGAAGTATAACATGCATAACTCTAAGAAAGGTTTTCTACCGATGGAGGTTAAGCATGAGTTAAGTCATGAGAAAGATGCATCATCACCTGAAGAGGTGCCTTACATGAAGAAGGTGCCTTATACTTCGGCAGTAGGATCTATTATGTATGTTGTAAGATGCACAAGGCCTGATGTGGCGTTTGCTCAGAACTTGGTCAGCAGATACCAACAGAATCCAGGAAAGTTCCACTGGACTGCTGTTAAGCATATTCTAAAGTATTTGAGGAGTACGAAAGATATGTTATTGGTATTCGGGAGTAAACCAGACACATAATTGAATGTAACAGGATTTTGTGATGCTTCCTGGCAATGTGATAAAGACGATACGAAGTCTCAGACGGGTTACGTGTTTGTCATCAATGGAGGAGCAGTTGACTGGAAGAGCAGTAAGCAGAAAACCATTGCTATGCATGCGACTCAATCTGAGTACATGGCCGCTTCAGAAGCTGCAATGGAAGCTGTTTGGATTAGGAAGTTTATTGGAGATCTTGGAGTGATGCCTTCAATTAAAGAACCTATTGATATATATTGCGACAATTCTGCTGCAATAATATTCTCCAATGACCCTGGAGTTATGAAAGGCGCCAAACACTTTAAACGTAGATATCACTACGTTCGAGAACAAGTGGAAGCTCGAGAAATAAAATTAATTAAAGTTCACACAGATGATAACGTAGCTGATCCTTTTACTAAGGCTTTATCTAGGCCAAAGGTAGTTAAGCATGCCAAGGCAATTGGGCTGCAACTAGCTAGCGAATTCATGCAATAAATCTGTTGATTAGTATTTGGATAAAGTATGTAAGACATTATTGAATTGATGAAATAAAGATTGATTTCGTTTATTTTCTGTTATTTGATTTTGTATCCTATTTTACATGTTTTAATCCATGAGCATTATGATGTTTCTAAATGTCCGTTGTCGATTAATAATATGAGAATATTATTAAACTAAGACAATTCAAAATAGTGACATAGTATACTTGAAAGTATATTGGTCAATTTTGGATGGTATTTGATGGATCAAATATTAGACTTATCCCAACTATGTGATTTTACTTTATGGATCTTTGTCATTAAGTAAATCATAAATAGTTATCCTTAGACCTGAGATACCAGAAAACTGCATTGAATGTAGTGCATTTCTGTAAGGTAACCTAACGCTAAACGTAACTGGTAGTCATAAGGGTTACTTTCAGAAGTGTTGCAAAGTTCATGTGTTTTGCTTATAGTCAAAATGGGATTTGTTTCCTTCAAATCATTTTGAAGTATAAATACAACTGGGCCCCTCGGGGGAGTAGTAAGATGTTTGTGTGGCCACACCCAAATTTGTTTTGGTAATCTTGCTATATCCGTAAATGAGAAACAGAATAGTTAATGAAGGAATGACTGAGATCCATATCCTTATTAAAGATGTATTTGAAATGAAAGGATAATAATAATGATATAATCATTAAAAGGTTCTTGTCTAGGAGACCTTACCCGGTTTGTACTAGTGACATTGCTAGTGTAACTAGACGCTAGTCAATGTGATCACGATATTAGAATTTTGTCCAAGTGGGAGCTGAAAGTTTATGGACTTAAAATCAATAGTCGTGAGATAGGATCGAACTCGGGATCACGGGATTGCACACATAACGTAAAGGGTTAATTTATTTATTAAATATATTTTATATATATTTATTAAATCAAACCAAAGCTTAACTAACGATCGTTAATAAATAATAGTTAAGTTATAAACGACCGTTATGAAAACTAATAGAAGTGAAAAGAAGGAAAACAAAAATTACGCAAACACCCCCTTGGGGGCTTGCGACCGTCGGCCAAAGGAGAGGGGGCAAAGGGAAACTTTTGTTTCTTAACTCTTGTTTATTTACTTGGAGCCCAAGGATTGCCAAGGCTATATAAACAACCCCAAGGCCTTCATAATTTTTGTCTCTCCATTTTCTCTTCCTTCCTGCGATCGCCACCCACACACCCTTAGGGGTTTTCGTTGGTTTTCGATTTAGCTAATTATCTAGTCCTAGCCCCTCTCTAGGGTTGTTGGGTAGATATTCCATAAGCGTTGAAGCTCGGTTTGTTCGTGCTAGACTCACGGTTAACTCGCCGTATTACGTGTGTACAAAAGCGTGATATAATCTTTCTTTAGATTATATTCTTGGTGGTGTTCGTGATAAACCCTAGTTGTCGTCGTTCCGTCGTCTTGTGGATCTTGCTAGGATAAAGGTATGTAACCCTAATCTTGATTAATATAATTGTGTTAAATTAGTGATCTTTTTAATTGCTTCCGCTATGCGTTCTTTGATCTATATTAGGGTTTTAAATAATTGTTATGATAAATATAAACCTACAACAATTGATGGTGGTTACAGACTTACAGTTTGGAAACTTCATATTTGCATGAATCCTATAAGTCTGTAGTGAAAAAAAATACATATTAAGCCAATAACACATCCATTAAGCTGATGTTATGAGTTCAAAACATGTTTATGTGTCCCTTGAATCAAGGTATTTAAAATTTTCATTTTGGTATGTTAGGGGTGAGCATTTTGGACCATCGACCATGATGAGACCAGTCGGTGATCGAAAGCCAGGATATATCTGGAAAATTACAGTTAACGGCCAAGTATTTTGTTTAAATGCATTTTTGTCATAGTATATAGTTTGTTAGTATTGTATTGTATGCAGCATAAGCACCAATTAACGTAAACATCAAATATTTAAAACAGATGACTTGCCAACACCAACTCTACCTTCCCTCCTCTACTTAATACCTTCCCATGCATCATCATTTGTCACTCTAAACACAACACAATGGTGAACTTGGTAGCAATACAAGAACCATTTATCATCTTCTTGATGAAACTAGCCGGTGTTCAAACCCACACCGTCGATATTGAGCCAGGAACCCACATGCGTTTCTGGCTTCCCAACGAAACCCTAGAAAAAAAATACAACAAAAAAAACAAAACAACCCAAGTCACAACTATTAGTCCAAAACCGAACAAGCCCGTTGTTGTGCTAATCCACGGCTTTGCAGCCGAGGGAATTGCTACATGGCAGCTCACTATTGGTGGACTTTCAAAACATTATTCTGTTTACGTACCAGATTTATTATTCTTTGGTGGATCATACTCGGATAGTGGTGACCGGTCTCCGAGGTTTCAAGCCGAGTGCTTGGTTACAGCGTTGAGGAAGTTAGGAGTTGAGAGTTGTGTGGCTGTAGGGTTTAGTTATGGTGGGATGGTGGCGTTTAAGATGGCGGAACTGTATCCTGAAATGGTTAGAGCTATGGTGATATCAGGCTCGATACTTGCTATGACTGATTCCATAAGTCAACAGTCGTTGGATGAGTTGGGGTTTTCGTCGTCTACTGAGCTTCTGTTACCTGATTCTGTTAAGGGTTTGAAGACACTTTTATCTGTTGCGACTCATAAGAAGCTTTGGTTTCCTGATCGCCTTCATAAGGATTACCTTGAGGTTTCACTATTTCCACTCTTTAACTAGTACTCCGTATTATTTTATTTTTATTTTTCAAAACGGGACAAGAAAAAAGTAAAGTCAAAAGTATAAAGATGTTGTATTCGTGTATCGTAGTATAGATTTGGTTCATGCGAAAACCGGCTGGTTCTGCTCAGAATTGGACCAAAATACCAGGTTTAATTTTAACTCCTTAAATAGTAAAAATGTAATATGTTGCACGAAACATATGTTGCACCAAAAAATAAGAAGAAAAAACATGGTTGCACCCTGAAATTTCAGTTTTTTGTGTCATGGACTGATATGATACGTACATAATTAGTTCAGTTTTACGGATGAGTTATTATTGACTTTGGTGGCTTAGATCAAGAAGTTTTACACTCCTAAATCCTAATATATGAAAATTTGAGGTGGTAAAATTTACGGTTTTGGATTAAAAATTATTCTTGAAAACAAAACAGTTACTTACTACAAGCTAAAAATAAGTTGATGTACAGCTACGCCTAAGTTACGTTATTGACTTTATGTCAATATAAACTGTTATAATCAAATATAGGTAACCAACTCCTGCCAAATTATCAAACAATATACTATCTTTTCAATGATAAATTTTTCTTTTTCAACAACAATTATAGGTATTGTTTCTAGTTGTGTTATACTTCACTTTCACTATATAGCAGAAAAATGGACACACATACAAATTTAATTTTAGAAACTCACAAGCTAGCTAGGGCCTAGGTGTGTAGAAATGAGTTGATGTACAGCTAGAATTTTGATGTATGCAGTAAATGAAAATACTAACACGATACTCACGTACTTTTAAATGATCGACCAATCATTTACTGTTTGAATGATGAATTGCAGGTTATGTTTAACAACAGAAAGGAAAGGGCTGAGCTACTAGAGGGGTTGATAGTTAGCAACAAAGATCTCAACATACCACATTATCCACAGGTATTACAACAAATTCAACACTGCGTCTACATGAGTATCATTTATATAGTTTACACTCTTAACTAACAATATAAGCCGATCACTCTTTTTAGAGAATACATCTTCTGTGGGGTGAAAATGATCAAATATTTAAGATGGAGCTTGCTCAGAACATGAAATGGTAATCTATCGTTTAGTATATATGGTTTCAACAATAATCGCCATAGTGAATCATTACTTAAATTGGTTTTATGTATGCGGTTATAGGGAACTAGGAGACAACACAACTGTCGAAGGTATAAGTAAGGCAGGACACCTAGTTCACATTGAACGACCGTGTGTCTATACACGATGTCTTAAAAAGTTCCTGGACTCGCTACCTGCTGATGAGCCAAAAAAAGTAACTAAGTAGCACCAAGTGGCCGCTCGTCTATATACCAAGTCATATATGTTTATTGTTTTGTGCTATAAATGTATTGATGTTTGATTGATTGTTTATTAATGTGAAAGCTCTTGTATCAATAATAATGCATTAAGCAGTTGTGATAAATAAAGCCAATGGTTGTTTGTAGTCTCATTTACATGTTCAGATTATTTGCCTCATACAGTACTTGTTCTAGGCGACATTGATCATATTGTGAATGTTATTTCTTTTAACTTCTCAGAGAAACCATCCAAAATCGATTAAGATCATTCATTCAGTGATAACTGATAACTACATGTGCCAACAATGATTAAGATTATCCAAGACTTGAGCTCCAACAGAATTCGCAGAAACTTCAAAATCATGAAGGCAATTACGCTTCAAAATCATGTGCCAACAATGATTAAGATTATATATGTGATATTATTGTATCAAAATCCTCTAAACACCAATCTCACATGTTTACGATATCGCTATCTCATACACATTGACTCCAATTTAACAAATTATAGCTCGATCAAATATGACACAGACACTTATAAGTTATATATATATAAACAACGAATTCTTTCCAAATTTGATATATAAAGCATCATTGTTTATCTATTATTTCCAACTGTTTATTTGTTTTGTTAGCCAATAAGTCAACTTTTTAATTAACAGACATACAATTGTTCACCTGCATATACCAACTATATACCAAACTAAGTGCAAAACAAGTGACTAATGTTATATATTCTCTCCGTCACAATTTACTTGTCTACTATTCATTTTTTATTCAACTTTGACCGAAAATTACTTTTTGTGTTATATAATACCTAACGCAAAATATGTATGGATTGAGTTTTACATGTATTTTCATCGGCATAAATTTTATCAGATATTATATAACACAAAACTAATAATTTACGATCAAATTGATAAAAATAATCATTATGATTACTTCCATGTGTAAGAAACATTAATATATTAAAACATCCCTTTTGATGCTTGAGTGATATAAAAAATAGTCAATAATTATATTCAAATTTGAAACTTACACGCTATTAAGATTATGAAAGTAATTTGTTTACGAGTAAAATTGTAACATGCATGTCTTGGTCAAGCAATTTGAAAATGTTGGGCAAACTTGCGCAATATCTCAACTTTATTACTCTTTTTTTTTCTTAGCTAAGTAACACTTGGTTTACACAAAAGAACGTATAAACCATACCCAAATAATCATGCTGGACCTCTGATACTTATGTTAGACTTTCGTGAACCTACACTTACGTGTTTAGGTCTAAGCTAGATATATTTTGAGAATTACTGTTTTTTTAACGACTAATCTAGCGATTATGGTTTAAAATTTGACTTTAATTACCACCTCGCCAATGATTATAGTTCTCAAAGAAATACGAGTACGCAAGTAACGTTTATAACCCAAAAAGTGCTTTCGTAACTATGCTTATGTCTGGTAGCAAGCGTTTAAAATTGTTTTAAAATAACCATCAAGTAGGAGTTAGTGTTTACACAAAATGATTGCCTGGAAACAAGCATCTAGCATCATACATTTTCCAAAACTCTCCAAATCAAAATAATACCCTTAGAACACACGGTGTACGGTGTAGTGCTGAGCCATAAACTCGTATCATAGAAAAAGTGCATGTCACGTCAGCCAGCTAATTCATAATATCAAAATCACCATGAAGTCAAAAAAGTGGCTCCTTGATTAACACCAAAATTCTGGTGTTATAATGGCTCAATTTTTAAAAAAAAATAAAAAAATACGAAGTAATAAATAAAAAGCTATGGCGCGAGAGTATAACACGACCCACGGTGTAATTCTGGCGCCGTAGGCTCGCGTTATACCCATCATTTTGGGTTGGCAAATACGACGCCATACCCTATAACGCCACACACGATGTGATGTCTGGCGCCGTATGTCTCACGCTATAACTACGGCTCAAGCCATCAATTGCCATAACCTAGGCTCTTAGTAGCATTTACGTGCAACTAATGTTTACATTTGCCGGTTAAAAAAAAAGCTTACACTTGCTAATATGACTATACAACTACCTTATTAAAAATGTTATCAAAACAAACAACTATTGCTTCGTAATATTGCGTCCTGCTATTTCTAACTACCTTATCTTCACCAAACATAACACATTGCTTTAAACCCAAAAAAGATCATTTCTTTTTGTTTTTTAACGGAAAAAGAAATCATTTCTTAATTTATTCAACTCAAGATAACTAGAAATCTCAATTATAATTTTAAATATTCATTCATCTTTAGCTTAGAATCATGTTACTTTGTATCGCATATTTCAAATTAAAACATACCAATATATTAATTTTTTTTTAAGCTAAGATTTTATTAAAACGGATCCGAAGAGGAAACCCAAAGAGAACAACATGGACAAACAAAAAAGAAAACTAAGAAGCCATCAAAAAGCGGCTTATGAAACATCAACTAAACTACTCAGAGGCTACGCCGAGTTTAAAAGAGATACAGGACATGTGGTTAAACAGTACCAGTTGCACAACAGGGATTTAGAACGGGCCAAGATCCATGACTTTGTAAATCATTGAATGGAAGGGAAGACTTCCTCATTCAAAACTTTGTCACGGTGGTCTGCCAGGGCATGAATCACCTTGTTTCTCCACTTCCATATCACCCAAATGCCACATTGAAAAAGACCATGAATAATTTTGTTGAACGTAAGACAACCAATATATTAATATTAGACGAGGCAATTCGTTTACATGATAATGACGGGATTTTTGTCTAATAAACACCTGGCTCGGCATGAATGTGTGTTGCGGTCGCAGATCGCCCAGTCCACTACATATCTCTAGAAAAACTGAAAAAGATCAGAACTCGATAATAAAAAAAATTTGTGCCATGACCAAATCAGAGCTTAATTTAGAGCTTGACACGTGAGCTTCGCTAATCTAAGACCAGCAAACACACAGTGTGGGGTGTTTGTCGATTCAGTTATCAAGTTTTTCGGTCGATTCCAAATTATGCGGGCTGAAATTTGGTTCAGCCAATGAAAACCGAACTTAAATTCATTTCGGTTTTTAGATTTTACCTAAAAAAAACCCATATTCGGATATTCTTTCTTTAATTATATGTATTCATAACATCAAAATGTATATAATAATGTATATAATTGGTTAATTCTAAAACTTAGTCAAAGTTCTTATATTTTTACTAGAAAGTTTTGTGTCATCAACAACCTTTGAGGTGTTTTTTAAACATTCCTTAATTATGTTTGTTTTTATAATCAAACTCATTATTTCTAAATATACATGATTTTAACACATACAATTAGGGCTGAGCATCGGTTCGGGACCGGACAGGACCGAGGACCGAAATGGTCCAAAACCCCGGACCGAGACCGGATCGAAATAGTCCGGTCCGGTCCGGTTCGGTCCTCGGTCCGGTCCGGTCTTATTAGACATATTTGACGAGATTTTGGTAACACCGAACCAGACCGGACCGAGGACCGAATTCGTCCAAAACCCCGGACCGAGGACCGGACCGATATTGCTCGGTCCGGTTCGGTTTGGTCTGGTCGGGTTCAGTTTTCTAGTCCGGTTTGGTTTTGGGTCTGCCGTGCTCTGCCCTACAATCTATACTCCTTATAAAGGAGGAAACCTAATTGTTGAAAATGTTGAAAATTTTCAACATTTCTTAAAATGGAAAGATAGCAACTTGTTAAAATGAAGCCTATACAAACACAGAAATACACGAATATGGTTGAAAAAAATCTTATTTATAAAAATTTTGTGTATTATTTGGAGAATATACAACTAGAATGAAGGTATACACCTTAATTTTGGAAACTATTGGTTGACAATACACGATTTGGTTAACGTTTTCACTATGCTCCTTCTTTATCACTTGACAGTTTCATCTATAACCAAGTCAACACTGTTTAAAACGCCCATTCAAAACATTGATTCACTTTCCTTCTATTCACAAAACTTATGTGATACTCATCTTATTCAAACATGCGTGTAAATCTCATCCATTTGTTCACAAAACCCCCGATCAAAACCGCAACACATATGGATGTTTCATTTAACAATCTTCAGATATGATATCAGGTTTGTTTAAGTCCTTTTCAATTTATAAATATTTGATACCGACATAGCTTAATTTTGATTGTTTTCGTAATAAAGCTGTATATATTTTCTCTCTTCGTAGGTTTGATATTTTGTATGCTTAATGAAAATGGGTATTTAATACTTTAACAAAAAAAATTGATTCTTGATGAAGACTAATCAAATTTTGATTGTTTGTTATTATGGTTTTGTTTTTGTAGGTTTCCTGAATCTGAGAAGTTAAAAGCTAAAATTAGGAAATTGGTTTAGCCCTCTAAAAAGGTTTGCGATTGTGTTTTATTACAATAGCTCTTAAGGTAATATATTAATCAAAGAAAATATGTTATATAATATGATTTCTTTTGTTTGTGAACGATGGTTAGGAACTTTGCAGGTGGTTCGTCAATGTCTAATACATATATTGCTTATAAGATAATATAATGGTGACTTCTTTTTACTCCATTTATGCAATCTTGTCGAGAAGAGACACCGTGAGTTATTGTATGTTTGTATTAGCAATAGTCATAATTAATTATATCTAATTTACATTGTTTCCATGCTGGTTACAAACGTAGTGACGATGGTGTTAGTTACATAGTGATGATCATGTTAGTTTTTGTCAAAAGTTTTAACATACTTATACCTATGTGTCGTTTTAGTTATTGCATGTTTTTTACATTAAAATCAAGGAATAGATGGGGTTTGTATATACTTCGGGTAATTTTGAAACAAGTTAGTGCCTTAAAAATTTCCATATAGAAAGAAAATTATCAGTTTTAAAGCAAGGTTACATGTTATAAAATAACGTTTAGAATAGCTTATTTTGCTGGCATCTCTTATTTGCAATTAGATAAGCTCATAAGTTCAACCGAACCACCTTTCACAAGATTACAAAATGTATAGAAACCAACTAATGTTTTTAATGGGTGCTACGTGTAGTTGCATGTATTGGAAGATGGTGGCGAAACCAGTGGTGTCTATGATAGGTTTTCAAACGGGGAAAGAAGTTCACAGTGTTTGAAGAAGGAAGGTGATTCTTGGGGTTGTTATGATAGTAAATTAATAATTGATTATCATCAGGCGATGCATGTATATTAGGGATGACGTTAGACGGTGGTAAGGGCGGTGTCAATAGTTGGTCAGGTGGTGGCTCAAGGACTGGTGGTAATAGCTGGTCAAGCGGACGGTCGACAACTGGTGGAACTGATTGGCTGATTGGTGATAGACAAAGTTCACGCTTTTCATCATCCAGAAATTCACGTCTTAAAAAGTGCATTGTAAAAGTATGGAATAATATGGATTACAATCAGTATTCATTTTTATTACAATGCTAACACTTTTTAATCATCATTAAAAGGACGTTTTTACAATGATATATTATTTTTAGATTAAAGGGTTAGGTGGTTAACTTGATGAAGCATATGTATACTAAAGGAACGTCTTAATTTACAGAGTTTGTGCGGTCCAGTTTCAATTGTGGGCGGTCGTGGCACATGACATCTGACTGTCCTAAGAAGCAAGACTATTAGTTGATAGGTTGAACCATGGTTTCTCAAAATTTCGAATTGTCTAAATTAGGAGTAGTATTGAAAATGAATATACTATGTATACAATCAAAAACAATAAAATCCATTTCGTGATAAAATGACATTATTATCATAATACATATTGTCCTATTGATAGTCTAAACATACAAATAAAGCACCCCCACCTCATACTACATTTTATATTTTATAAATCTGATAAAATTTATGATTTCATATAAGATTATAAAGGGTCTACCACTCAATGTTCAAATGTAAAAATTTATTTCAAAACATGTTGCAAGTTGAAAGCTTTGTTTTCACGCAAGTATATGTACCAAGGAAACATTGTTGTACATTGTTGTATTTCTCTCCAATCACTAACTAATACCAAATTTATTGTAATTCTTTGTGAACTATTTGGAATATATTGTAAACTACTATGTATTTTTTGTCAAGTAGACACGCTAATGCACCATCATTGTGGCCTCTTCTGTACGCAAAATTGTAACCCATTTTATTTTTGACTTTGCTATTTTAGTAAACTCCTCCGATCATTTTATTAGTAGTTGTTAATGTACATTTTATGAAGTTACGCACAACAGCTAATCCATAGTATATAGTAGTAATTTATGAAAAGGCACAAACCCACCTCTCATTATTATCTTTCCTGCACCATCCGGGATTATTATCTCATTAAAAGTTTTAGATAAATTCTCACATATGCCACAAAAAAAGAAAAAATATATGATGGGTATAGTTTTAGTAAGCCAAAAGGAGTATATACCACCAATATACATTGATCGGTGACTAAATAGATATGTAAGCCTGATTTAGCTGATTTGAATTTTTCTATGCTTAATTGTAAATTATAGTTACTTTGATTTTATTTAAGAAATTATTGAATTGTGTTAGTTCAAAACTAAAACAACGAGTAATTTTAATTCGGTTGATGAATTTTATGTTAAAATGGTCAAGTGGTCTTAGTACTATTTTGGGTCACGTTATGGATATTCATGGACAATAATCGCCATTTAGGGTGCGCTGTTAACTTTAGGTGTTATGAACATGGTCTATTACAAATGGAAGTTAGTTTAATTTGTATTATATTTATAGTTAAGTTTAAGTTGTTAAGGGGTAATCATGTTGACATGATACAATTTTTTGTTAAAAAAAGCTTACTTTGTTACACGTACAAAATACAGTAATTAGTTATAAAAAAATTTCAAATCATATTGGCCATACACTCAGACACAAAGTCTACATTTATCTCTTAAGATATCATTTTGAGTTTATGGGTGAACTCTATGGGATAACATGACTTAATAATATATTTTTATCATTATCAAACGGCTATTAAGCTCACTTTCTAAATCTTCAAATAAAGCTTAGTTGTGAGTCTATTTAGTTTATTTGTACTTGCTTATTCCGAATAGTGTGGGCACTTACTAGACCATTTAATATATGTCTTATCCGGTAAAATATTTAGGTCATAATAATTTAATATGCTCTTCAGGTAATTTGTTTAGAAATCAATTACATAATATAGAATGGCTTAATAATAACTTGTATATATGTGTACAATTAACTTTAGATGAAAGTGGTGCTAAAGTAAGCCTATAATAAATGAGGTGTATTCGTATACTGCTGGAGTTAGCCTTACATATGTATTTTGCTTGACAACTCTTTTTTATTGCTTATTGCGATATAAGTTTTGAACTGACACTTTGCTTAACTTCCTCACTCATATAGTATTCTGCCAAGCTGTTCGGGCTCTTATTGTTGTTGATAATGGGGATCACGATGAACATGCGTACCAGAGTGTTAGAACGAGTGGCCATTTGACATATTGTACCGGCGGATATGTTACCGACAGAGAACTGTGTGAGTGTCCATTGAACGAATGTCCATTGGACATAAACTATTTTCACGTGCGTTAGATTTTATCTCATAATTGATGTTGTTTCTTGTTCAGTTTCACTAAATGCTTTTTATATGTTGTTAGATACATTTAATAATTTATCACATGTTACGACCGGTTGCACTTACATTTTGATTTTTTCACGTTATATTTTGTATTTTACATGAAACACTTACCATAATATCGCGTATTGTTAATTATCTACTTTAGGAATTACCGTCGCTATGCGCGGGTACTCGCCTAGTTTAATTAACGTATGTATTAATATAAATGACTTAATATTTGAAAATGTTTTTTATTTGGTTCTCAATTCGGTTGATAATTTGCAAAATCCAAAACCGGACTAAAAACTGAGTATTTAATTTGGTTTGACTCGGCTCGGTTACTTCACTCGAAAACCAGTTTATAAAATCGATTTGGCTAGCCGAACTAGGAACACCCCTACGCACGCATCACACAGTTATCATATAAAAACAAAATGAAGCAACTATTTTGTTTACAAACATCTTTAACAGGTATCAGATTTTTTTTTATTTATACATCAGTAAGGGCTAAAAGGACTACTTTCCTACTGTATAATAGTAGCAGATTCACTCTGCTTAGTTTTTACATGTATTTACTCTGGCTTGTTAAATCAGTCCAAATAACAAAACTGTGTTTGTTTTTTCATCAATTCTGAATATATCGTTCAGTAAAGTGATAGGAAGATGCCCTATAGCATAAAATCGTCAATAAGGGTACACATGTCCTTTGAGTTTTCGACCGTGTACAGGATCTGCAAAAACAGTAAAAGATAAAGAATCGAAATTAAACTTTATGAGACTTCATTTAAGACCGCCAAATACTAAGATTTGTTATGTATCAGATACATGTAACTAGAAAGATCATTACATCTATACTATTTTATAAATCATTTGGGACCTTCCTAAAATAACAAGGCTGGAAATTCAGACTTTTTTACCTACTAAATAAAGCAAATTGTTGATATTTTCATTAACATTATATAGTATAACCTTTTTCAAACAACCTTATGTAACACTTTTAAAATAACATTTTTTTCTTTTAAATTGAAAAATGTTTTTATTTATTTATTATTTTTATAATCTAATTTACTATATTTTTAAAAATTTTGTGCTTTTTAATTCGATATCTATTTTGATATATTCTTATTAATTTTTAGTCTTTTTCAATTTTAGTAGGTTTTTTAATTCGATTTTTTATAACTTTATAATGAGTAAGAGATTAATATTTGTTAGTCTGAAAATTCGTTATTAGGTACTCGCCGCCGCCTTCCACAGGTAACATTCTAATAAGAAAAAAAGAATACAACTACTCATTCCAAAGTGGGTGTCCAATGTTTGTGGTAGGTCGGTAGGTGCGACTATGTGAGTGGCTTATTGGGGGTTGTTCATCAACAGAAATGCCACTATACATAACCTTCCATTTATACTTATCACACCTTTGACCAAAAAGAGGATAGTGGGCAATGGGTGTTGTACAAATAGAACTTGATGGAAGCTCAATTGTTGAAGAACGAGCTGATTTATTTTTGGAAACTTCAGATCGCGTGACGAAGAGGATTTAGTAAAACGGGTATAACTTTTACATCCTAAGTCCGTTTTCAACTCGTGACCTGTCAAAATGTGCGTAAAAAGGAGGCGGACGACGCTGTAACCACCTTTTAGCTGGTTGCGGATTTCTCAAAGCCTGAAAAGCCTTTTTACTATCAGTTTTTCACATATTTATGTTTTTTCACTTCCAGTTGGACTTTTTCTTTGGGCTACGGTCCAGCCCGTTGAATTTTTAGGGTTTTTCTTTGTTTGCAATCATTATTTAATGAATCTTCTATAACCCTAGCAAGACAATTATCAGTTTAATAAAAGTTAAACCACTGGCCGTTGTGTTGTCGTGTTTTACCCTAATTTTTGGGCATTCTTTAGAATCAACGATTGTTAGCAGAATTATTTCTGGCATTCTTACTGAATCAACAGATCCAGTTACTTATCTTTGTTACTTTGTTTTTTAGTATACATCATTTGGCATCAAGAGCCAAAGTTCCTGATCAAGATGCCTCCAAGGAGAAATAGGCCTATTCACGATGTGAATGATCAGGAATTTGAGCAGCGTGTGATGGACATAATGGAGGAGCGATTCGATCAAATTGTTGATCAATTGACCGACCAGATGAAAAATTTTATGAGAAATAGGAGGCCTCGTAATCGTCGTCATGAGGATGAATATGCAGATCTTGTAGAAAATCTGTTTGTTGTTGGTTCGTCTTCTGATGAATAATCTGCAGGGTGACCAAGGAGGAATCAAAGAGAGGATAATAGTAGGCGTTGGGAATTAGGAATGAGGACTAATGTTCCTGAGTTTAATGAGGATACTTTGAATCGCGAAGGGTTCATTGATTGGCTTGTTACTGTTGATGAAGTATTCGAATTCAAGGAAGTTCCTGAAAACAATAAGGTTTCATTGATCGCTACTAAGCTATGTGGTAGGGCATCTGCGTGGTGGCAACAATTGAAGCTGACGAGGGGAAGAGTTGGGAAGTCAAAGATCACGAGTTGGCAGAAGATGAAGAAGGTCATGAGGGATAATTTTATTCATCATAACTACCAGTGAATGATGTATCAGCGGTTACAGAATCTGAAACAGGGAGCCATGTCTGTTGAAGATTACACAACCGAATTTTACCAACTAATTGCAAGGAATGACATTCAAGAGACTGAGGGTCAGCTTGTCTCTTGATACATTGGTGGTTTAAGAGTCCAGATCATGGATTCTGTTAACATGTTTGATCCGATATCACTTTCTAAAGCATATCAGCGTGCACTGACTTTTGAGAAGCAAAACCGACGAGGGGGAGTTCGTCTTCTCCTCCAATAACCAGTGTTGTAAAAAAAGGGCTAGGCGTCCGCCTAGGTGGCGCCTAGGCGCTAGGCGATCATACTCCGCCTAGGCGGCGCCTAGGAGCTAGGCGGTCAAACAGTCAAGAAAATCAACAAAAGTCAATATATTTTTACAAAAAAAATAAGGGTTTTCTTTCTAATATACAGTGTCCATATTTATTTCGTAAAATCTTAAAATAAGTGAGAAACGAATGATTATAAACATAAGGTAATGGGTTTTTCGTATGAAATTGGAACCATTTGAATTATATGTTCACGTTTCAAGTTTTAAACACTTAAATTGTTATGTTTTATTTGTCTATTTTTCAATAATTTCGAATTATTTAAAATTAGAAGTATTTTTTTATGTCATACATATTATTTAAAATATTTATATGCATTAAATTCCAATCCGCCTAGATGAATTACGCCTCGAATGTCGTCGACCGCCTCACTACCGCCTAGCGATTTCTATAACCTTGGCAATAACAGGTGCTTCTGGTTTCAGTGATGCATCTCGTTTTGCCCCAAGTCAGGCTAAAGTAGTTGGTGAGAATAATGGATCAGTTCCTAAAGAGACCGGTAGTGGTGGGTTCAAGTGCTTTAACTGCGGTGAACCTGGTCACCGACAGTCGGATTGTAAGAAGGCTGGGAAGAGGCAGTTATTTATTGAGCCTGATGAAGATGATGATGTGGTTTATGATGGTTATGTGGGAGACGCGGTCTATGATGCAGAACCTGAGTATGAGGAGGAGTACGTGTCTTGAGATGTGGAGTTGAATTTGGTGGTAAGGCGCTCCTGCTTAACACCTAAAGCTGATGGTGATGATTGGCTCAAACACAACATCTTTCAGTCAACTTGTACCATTATGGGTAAGGTTTTCACTTTTGTATGTGATTCAGGGAGTTGTGATAATTTAATAGCTGCAGAAGCAGTCTAGGATTGAAAACTGAAAATCGTCCCAAACCTTATAAGTTACAATCCATCCAATTACTGGAGAAAGAGAAGCTTTTCCACCACCACCTAAACCTTGCAACATACCTCATCTCAATTACCTTTCTTCTTTCCCCAATCTCACTAGGCATTGTGAAAACCTCTCTAATCCTTAATCTCCTTCTCCTCCACCACCTTCTTAATATGATGGTCCTCCCCCATCAAACGACTTTGTTTTGCATCATGGCATCTCGTGTGCGTGTTTTCGATTTCAACAAGTTGAACTTGCTCATGTTTATGACAAGTTAAATTTTCTTGAATTTCTTCTCACTCGACCTCCTCTCAAAGTATTTGTTCCCGTGAGCAAATCTTCGAATGATGCCTCGTCGTCTTATTTTACCAATTAAAGCACACTTTGTGTTCTAATTTCTTAAGTCAAATAAATACCTAAGCAATCTTGGAAGACTATCTCTACTAGAATAGTTTTTGCTTTTGTTGTTTATTTTTAATATTTGTTGTATTAATGTTCATATTATGTATATGAATATTCTTCTTGTTTGTTCTTTCATATTTTTGTAATATGCTTGATATGTGTTATTTCTTTTGTTGCTAATTCTTTATCACACATATTGTTGAGAGTTGATTATGGTTAAAATTTACAATTGTTCTTGGGTGATTCCAACAAATCTAAATGTTTAACCTTTGACATATTTTGTTTAATTACAATTGGTATGGATGTTCTTTTTATATCTTTATTCCACCAATTGTGAATTGATCTTGTCAAAACACTCTCTTTGGACTACTTAACAAATACTTAATTCTAACTTTATATTTCTTTTCTTTCTCCCTCTCAAGTTAGTTAGTAGGTAGTGACTATAGTTTATACATTAGTGTTTCTTTTCTTTCTACTAACCTTTGTATGTAGCTTGTCACTTTAGTTCTATCTCTTGGTGCCCCAAGCTAGGGGTAAGCACCAAGAGGGAGTTACTAGCAAAGTCGATTATTCTCTCCTTCAAAGACTTGTGCTAATCTTCTTGCTTCGACAAAGAGGGAGAAATGATAGTGATAAAATCGTTAATAATTCAAAAACTTTTGTTTTTACATAAATGAGTTTATAGTTTGTCATAATCAAATAGGGGGATATTGTTAATGCAAGCAATGCCTAAAAATATTATTAGTGTTAACTAATATTTCTTAGTTTAGATCACGACAAAGTATAAAGGCATTTATCGTCAAATACAATTGAGAGAAGAATTATTCAACAAACACTATCATCAAGGTAATAATCATTTAAGTCTTACACAAACATATCTTAATCATGTTTAGTGATCATAGAAAGTGATTAACCTTAAAATTCACATTTTGACAAATGTGACAAAATATTTTAATAAACTTTATTTTTAAGAAAATGTTTTATTAAAATGGAAAATGAAATTTGAATATGGCATATTACAAATGCCATAGGAATATCCTTTGAAGGTAAAATCTACCTCACATAACATTTCCTCACTAAAATACAAAAAGTAGCGTAGTCTACTTTTGGCGGTTTCCCAAATAGCTATGCGGTTCGATATCAATATTGAACCGCATAACAATTAAGGAATCGGGCCCAAATAGTAAATATTTATGCCTCTTATCTTCTTTCTATGTTCTTCAATCATTAGTAAATTATCACTTAGTTTGTTAAGTATGTTTACTTATGATTATCCTTTTGATCTCCTTCTTTAATTGTCCAGAGAGAAGATCACTCACACATTTTTGATGTGATTAAAAATGCAGCCTTGATGAAGATCATCCTTCCTTAGATCTAGTCATGTTCATCATTTTATATTTGAGTCTTGTGTAGATCTAATGTATTTGTGTATACTTAGATTAGTGTTGTGTTAATCCAATGTATTGGTGAATACTTGGATCAGTCTTGCGTAAATCCATTGTATATGTGTATACTTGGATTTGTCTTGTGTGGATCCAAGTTACATGTGTATACTTGGATATGTCTTATTGAGTTGTAATAAGTCTTGTGTGTTAGTTCTCACTAAACTACAAAGTGATGTGTGTATGTGTCTTATGAGTTGTCACTAAACTTCAAAGTGAAGAGTGTGAAGATTGGTTCTAGCTTCGTATTAGAACTCGGCATCTAGCCTTGTGTCGGCAAAGAAGATGAGCGACGAAGATTGGTTCTAACTTTCGATTAGAACTCGACATCTATCCTTGTGTCGGAAAATGATGAAGTAGGCGACGTGTGTAGATTGGTCCTAGCTAAGATTAGGTCTCGACATTTAGATTAGTGTCAGAAAATAATGTAAGCGACGTTGTAAGATTTTCTCCGCCAAAAAGGGAGCTTGTAGATATAGTGGAAATCTCGAGTAAGGTGTACTCGAGGAGTGGAGTAGGAACAATGATAGAGCTTCGTTGCCGAACCACTATAATCTTGGTGTGGTACCTTAGGTTGTTTCTTTCCTTACTCTTTACTTATGTTTTCATTCTTACATTGCATTTTATTGTCACTAGATATTGTTAATGCATTAGAATTGAATCTAACAACTTTGAAACTAGCTTTTAAGTAAAAGGTACTTTTGGGACAAACCTAATTGAAAGGATTTTTAATTAAGACCATAATCAAGAGAAACTATTCACCCCCCTCCCCCTTCTAGTTTCTACATTTACACTCTATTGTTAAAATAATTTAATACTAAAAGTTTAGAAGAACTTTTTTACGTAAAACATACCTCAAAACCAGATTTCTAATTTTGGAATATTTTTACCTTATGTTATTGTTTTCATTATTTCTAATACCCTAAGGTTTTTATTTCCGAATTCCTTTATTATACCTGTGGTTATTTTTAAAATCTATAAAATAAAGTGAGAAATTTAAATCTTCAAATTTTCGTGTTTTACAATTAGTGTTATAGTCCTTTACCTTTAATTTTTTTTGCTTTTGTTAATAATATGTGTGCCATGAACAACAAACAAGGAGAAGGAAAGTGAGAGTGTCATGTCTAGCGTGCATCACTGTACCTTATATAGTTGTATCAATACAAATAAATGTACGCTCACAATTTTGTGTCTACTGCTTCATGTTATATATTGTAATAGTTTTTCCTATAACAATTTCCATAAAGTGTGTGTACTATTTGAGAGATAGAAACACTTGCTTACTTTCTTTCAAATTATTTTATTTCATACCCAATCAGTGAGTTAAGATCTGTGTTGACCCTTAATTTAGCATAGACCTATTCAACCAATCATAATCAGCCATTTTTTTTAAAACCCATTTCCCACCACTTTTTTAAAAATTAAATATCTCAAAAACGGTAAATTGTCAAACGAAAAAAATACACCATTGCAACAAGAACTAAATCATCTTTCTATCGAGTGGCACATGTATATACTTTCGACGAACATTTTTTTCACCTTTTTTTCTTATGTCACGTATGAGAGAATCATATATGATTCGTCACGAATCATATATGATTCTCTCAGACGTGACTTAAGAAAAAAAGTCGAAAAAAGTTCGTCGAAAGTATATACATGTGCCCCTCGATAGATAGATGATTTAATTCTCTTCGCGATGATATGTTTTGTTTTACGTAACGATGAACGGTCTGTGAGATATTTAATTTTTAAATAATGAGTTTCTTTTGTTACATGATAAAAATGGGTGATTGTGATTGGTTGATTGAGCGTATGCTAAACTAAGGGTGTATGTTGAACTTTTTCTCCCATTCAGTTATGTAAATGGATTTTTATCTTTGAAAATTGTATAAAACCGTGTGAATATTGTTCACGGGTTGCGGCCAAAATCAAGATGTTGAATTTTCGTATGGATTTGTACATCATACGCCCGTCGGCTTGGATTGCATCATCGTCGTAAGCATGAAGGATAACGAGTGTTACTGCATAGATAACTGTAACGTCTATAAGTCCAAGGCGGATCTAGGGGGTTCTCGGGATTTGCATGAAGCTTATCAATGTTGGCCGTGTAATGTAATTGTTGCAAAAAGTCTAGATTTTTTCAAATTGAACTTGGGTCGAACTAAAGTAATCCAAAATTTCAGACATATGAAGTGCAAAAACATAATTAAAATAACGGGTCCAACTAAATTTCCGAAATAAAAACTAAAATTTCGGATATATTAACTTAAATTTTGAATATTCAAAACTTCAGATAACTAAATTGAAAAATCTTAACTAAAACTTCGTATATCTTAATTATTAATTTTTGGATATCTGAATTGTTAGAACTTTTTGTTTGGGGTTTAGTTTTAGCTAAAATACGTCGGAGGTCGCTTCATACTCAACCCTAATTGAAACCCGTTATACTCGTAAAAAATATTATGTGCACCTAATAACTTAATATTCCGGATACGCCCATAGCTATAACAAACTACCTACCAAGAACATATCGGATGATTAACTTAGATATCGTGTCATCTCTAATATTGCCACTAAGCATCCCAAAACAATCATCCCTAATGACACGATAATGCAAATGTTACTACCCTGTATGGGTAAATGTAAACTAGTAGATATATAAGATAAGGAGATGGAACTATAACTATTAGAGCACCTAGAAGGTAACCCACATACGAGAAGAAAGCAGTTGTCGATGAGTTTAGGGTGGCTCTTTCGTCGATGCCCGATCTTTGTTTTTGTTGCACGTCTAGCTGTGAGATTATTGAGATGTACTCTCTCATTGCGATAATCACCGCTCCGGTAATGATGTTAAAATAGTAGGACAAGTTTCCTTTGCCAAATATGGTGTCTACTGTTGTGGGGAAAATATTGTCTAAAATTATTAGACCTTGTGCTAGAAGGTCGTTAATTGATCCAAGCACGGTCGCTCAAAGCCAATGGGAGCATTTCAAGTTGATCAAGCAATCCACATTGGGTGCTTCTTCTGGTGTACCATGAACTTCAGTTTCACGTTTAGCATTAGCTTCGGCTTATGCTTCATATTCAGGTTCAACGACCTCTTGATTTCGTGACGAGTACGGATTATCTCTTGGGTGAGGGGTTTACAACGAGCTGAGAGGTGGTGCCTCATCATCAACTTGCTGGGTCTGAACGGACACATTACCTTGGCGAGTTGGGCCATTCGTCAAAACCACAGTTGGGCTTTATCATCTGTTGGTGGTGGTGGATGCATCATGGGCATATCCTAAACACTAAGTGGTGCATATAATTACTTTACGGCTATGAAGGGTTTTAATTAGGTGTGAGGACGAGCGATCTAAGACAGTTTTTGGTTACAAACCTCAAACCAAAAGTTTGGCTTTAACTATTTTAAAACCAAACCCCGAACCAAAAGATGGTTTTGGTTTTTTCGTTTTTGGTTTTTTTGTTCGAGTTTTTGTTTTTTCATTAAAGGGTTATACGTTCTACAAGTTTAAAATCCATTTCATAAACGGTTACCCCATGAATTTAGATAAAGTTATTTAAATGTTATAAATATTTTTTAAATAGTTAAATATGATTATTAGGGTATAATACTCATCTCATTGCCTCTTGTGGACTACATCAAGAATATACATGGGACATTTTGTACAACAATTTTTTTTTTGATTTATATAATATATAGACTTGTCAATAACTACTTATATCACAAACTTGGGTTTCCAAAATTTGTGTTGACAGTTTTATGTTAGAATCATCATTTTTAGCAAAGTTTTTTTTAATTTAGATATCCGAAAATTCGGATAAAAGTTTTCAATTCGGATTCCAAAATTTTGGTTTATGTTATACCTACTATGTGGCAAAAGCGATTAAAAATGGTTAGAAAAGAAAGTGTAAGACTAGTCGAGCTTGCGAGGTTTCTTATGCTACAAGAAATTTGTTTTTAAAAAAACAAAGTATGACAAAGGTTATTTCAAAAGGTATATGGTACTTTCTTGATTCAAGGGTTGTCGATTTATTCGATGGTTTCATTTACAAGGTTCGATCGATATTTGGGTAAGAAATGGTTTTGTTTTTTTGAAGGGTTTCTTGGTTTGATCGATTTCTAAGGAGGCTTATTCTTATGGTTATATCGATAAAGCAAGGGTTTTTACAAACGCACAATTTTGCTAAGTTGTCATTTTGTGTACGAAAATTCACAAAAAAAATTAACTGTTAGCAAAGGGTTAAAAGAACGATGACGGGGACTAAGTTTGACGTCTAAGAATTATATGGAACCAACGAATTCGAGTTATGATAGGTAAAGATGAAGGCCTTGCCGAAACAACAAAGATTAACTGCATTATTGGAGGAGTTTGATGCAGCGACGATAGTAGCATACAAAAAGTCATTCAGAAAAAGGCTTATACTACATTGATCTTGTGTTTGGACGATGGGGTCCCACAGCGGGGATTTAGAAAAAGTTTAAAGACTTTATACATGACAAAGTCTTTAGCTAGTCGTTAGTACTTGAAGAAAAAATTATATACTTTTCAAATGCATTTATGTAAGAGTCAATCTTAACATATTGAAGAGTTTCACAAGCTTGTAGGTGATTTAACGACTACGGAATACGATTATACCCTTAAAAAACAAAACTCTTTCTTACTCAAATATCGATTAAACTTTGAAAATCAAACATCCAATAAATAGACAACCTTGAATTAAGAAAGTATCGGATACCATTTGAAGTAACCTTTTTCGTACTTAATTTTTGCAAAACAAATTTCTTGTAGCATAAGAAACCTCGTAACCTAGACAAGTCTTAGATTTCTTTTATAACCCTTTGTTTATGTAGCATTTGTAGAATTTGCTCATGTAGTAAAAAATTAAAATGTGGAGTTTATAAGAGGATATGTGGGCGTGGTTAGTTTAGAAACAAATTAGTTCAATCCTCGGATAACTGTGATGTGTGGAACCAAAAAAAGAGGCCAAATGGCCAGAACAATTTATAATAATTTAATATTTTTATCTCGGTAACAAGTAATTATTTTTTATGGATATACCTGATTTTTTAACTCGACATTACGAGCCGACTAATCCTAGTGTGACCAGCCTTTTGGATAGCCCTTCATCACAGGTGAACCTCTATTAGCAAAATTTTGTGTAAGAAAATTCACAAAAGTTTTTAACTTTTAGCAAAGGGTTAAAAGAACGATGATGGGGACCAAGTTTGACATCGAAGAATTATATGGAACAAATGAATTCGAGTTATGATAGGTAAAGATGAAGGCCTTGCCAAAGCAACAGGGATTAAATGTACTATTGGAGGAGTTGGATGTAGCGACACGATAGTAGTATACAAAAAGTCATTCAGAAAAAGGATTATACCGCATTGATCTTGTGTTTGGGTGATGGGGTCCCACAACGGGGATTTGGAAAAAGCTTAAAGACTTTATACATGACAAAGTCTTTAGCTAATCGCTAGTACTTGAAGAAAAGTTATATGCTTTTCAAATGTTTTTATGTAAGAGTCAATCTGAACATATTGAAGAGTTTCACAAGCTTCTAGGTGATTTAACGACTACGGAATACGATTATACCCTTCAAAAACAAAACTCTTTCTTACTCAAATATCGATTAAACGTTGAAAATCAAACATCCGATAAATACACAACCCTTGAATCAAGAAAGTATCGGATACCTTTTGAAGTAACATTTGTCGTACTTAATTTTTTCAAAACAAATTTCTTGTAGCATAAGAAACCTCCCAACCTCGACAAGTCTTAGATTTCTTTTATAACCCTTTGTTTATGTAGCATTTGTAGAATTTGCTCGTGTAGTAGAAAATTAAAATGTGGAGTTTATAAGAGGGTCTGTGGGCGTTGTTAGTGTTGAAATAAATTAGTTCAATCCTCGGATAATCGTGATGTGTGGAACCAAAAAAAAAGAGGCCACATGGTTAGAACAATTTATAATAATTTAATATGTTTATCTCAGTAACAAGTAATTATTTTTTATGGATATACCTGTGTTTTCAACTTGACATTGCGAGCCGACTAATCTTAGTGTGACCACCATTTTGGATAGCAAGAATTCGTCACAGGTGAACCTCTGTGGCCACCACCAAATGTACACACCTAGTGAGGTTTGAACCCTTGACCTCTTGTTCGAGTGTCAAGGACCTTACCACTAGGCCACTTAGGGGTGGTTATTAACAAGTAATTATTTATGTGTGTATCTAGGTATTTTTATGACAAGTATTATATAGTTGTCACAACAATTTATAAAACAAATAAATAAAGTTAGATTTCATGCCGCTAAGTGTGTAACCCATAACATACCAAACGAGTTGACTCGTGATGCCACTGTTAAGATTGAATATACTACGTTAACCATTAACACTATTAGTACGTAGCGGATATGAATCGTAATGGGTCGTCCTAGATACAAAAGGCTTATGTTAGGTTTCATCATAATAATATCACAACGAATAAATGTCCATGAACTACTGTGATGGTTCTAATTGTGGACGATATAGTTTTCATCATTCTCAGCAGGTTGTGATATATATAGGACAAGTTTATGTAATTCAAGTAGAATCAATGAATGGAAAGTATATTTATATATTACCTGTGATTTTTCGAAAGCAAGTTTAGTCACAACAACGAACTTAAACCTTCTTCAAACGGCATCACCTCACATGGTACGTTTAAATTCAAAATTGCCTCACTGTGTCGCCGTATGGACTTCATATACACAGCCTATAAATTTATCATAAATCTCAACCAATGTCAATATCGTCTCCCTACATACTATCTTAATCCATCTTGAATTTTAACTCACAAAATACACTCTCTTTAAGATAGTAGACACTAGAAGTTGGATTTCACACTTGAAATTAGAGTGTTTAGATGTGTACTTTAAAAACGATTTATTAGAGCTGATACATACATATCAGAGCAGTGAAATGCCAAAAACCATGAAATATAATATTACAAGAATTGGTTAGTATTAAACTAAACCATTGTCGATAGCTTTATCAATCAATATTGAGATAAACCAACAACGTTTGATGTAGTTGTAGTTGTAGTCTGAAATTTGCATTGTTTTCAAACAGTTGAAGTTAAGGATAAAGTTTCATACTTATCTTCGCCACCCATTATCGGCATAACTATCCCTCTCTTAACCGGGATAACATATCCTGGTTGGTATGTTTTTCCCAAAATACCCTCAACGTCGTTTGAAAGATTCATGAACTTAAGCTGTAGCTCAATGTGGGCAAAAACGTCATCTGATGGGTAACTGGTAGTTTTGTGCTTTATCATCTGCCTTAGTCACGGGGACTGCTTTCATGTTAATCTCCACCAATCCACCAATAGTCACTTTAACGGTGTTAACATCATCAGTTCTTTCAATCACCACTTGTCTAACTCCAGTGTTCATTTTCCATTCAGAGTCTCCATCGGATGGGACGAAAATTTCTTCACCGTTCCATTTTACTAGGAGTACGTCAACTGAGTCATCCCATTGTACCACTTTCTTGGCTGAAATAACTAGTATTTGGGTGTCAAACATGAGTGACACTGCTTGGACCCATGTGTAGTCACGCTTCCTTCCATTGGGTCGGCTTCCAATGAAGTGACCGTTGATTTGGAGGTTGGTGTCTGAGACTAGAGCAAAATCACGTCCTTTACCACAATGGAAGTAGAACATAATTCCATCACCACCAACAAACCTTGGATCATAACATAGTGAGCCATAGCCATTACATTCTGGTCTCCTCCCTGTTAAGATTCGATTCCAAATAGTGATTAGTTAAACAAATGTATAAATACCCTAGAAAATTCTTCGTCAAAAAGTGAACATGCTTACATTTGCATGTAGCTTCACACTTGCTACCACAATTAACATGACATCCTTTTCCTTTCTTGTTCTTCTTTGGCTTCCTCTCAGGGCACTCTTTCGGGCAAGTGAGTGTTTTGTAGTTACAATGCCCTTTAGATTTACAAAAAGCTCGTTGACATCCTGTTTGTGGTTCGGGTGTCAAGTCATCGTAGTTAGTTTCATCCTCCTCGACCGGTTTAGGCTTGGGTGTGGGTTCTGGAGTCTCGGGCTTCTCAGGTTCTGTTGTCTTAGGAGCTGGCGTCAGTGTTGGATTCTTTTTATCATCGTCATCATCGCCATTGTCATCATCTCCCTTGTCGTCATCACCTCTAATTGGTGCTGGAGTCTTTTTATCGTCGTCATCACCTCCAATTGGTGCTTGATGAGACTGCTTTTATACATAGTCTCATCGTCCAAATAGGGCTTAAAATGCATTAAATATCATCAAAATACCCAAATATATGCTTGTGTTTGTTGCTTGTGTATTTTAGGTACGGATATTGAGAAAATGACAAAAGATCACAAGAATCATGCAAAAACGAACACGGGAAACGAAGCCGCACAATGAACCAAGCCCTAATGAAGACTTTCCTAAGATCAACCCTTGAAGATTTGAAGAATTATGAAGAAGGGTCCTCCAATTATGAAGAATTGACACTTTATACCCTTGTATCCTCATAATTACAAGTTTGGTCCCTAAAGTTTGTCAAAATTACAAAAAGGACCCTTAACTTTGAAGATTTGGCAAGTTTAGCCCCTCAACAAAGCTAAATTGTCAACCAATATCATCCACAAAGTCAAATACATCATGAAGTCCTTCAAAGTACAAGAAATGACAAGTTTGGTCCTTTGACAATCTCAAAATTACAAAAAGGACCCTCAACTTTCAACATTTGGCAAAAATGGTCCCTCAATCATCAAGACTTGGCAATTTCAGTCCTCCAAAATATCAATTATGCAAGTCTAGACCATTATCCTTGAAGAAAATACCACACCAGCCCTTGAAGAATTCATAAATGGTAAGAATTACCCCTGATTTCACTTTGTAAAAGTTTTTGGGCCAAAATTGTAAAAAGGCAAAAGTTGACAAAGCTGAAACAAGCGTTGATAGAAGTATGAAAAGCATTTGACAAGTTTCTGAAAGATGGGGGTGTTAAGCTGGCAGATAAAGAAAATACATAGACCACTCCTGAGCTGCCACGTGCCCCACTTACTCTCCTCCTCCAATCAAAACCCACCCTGGTGCCACATCACATCCCACTCACACCTGTATTTAACTAATCTTTATTTAAATAAAGATTATGGCGCCTAACAACTTATTTAAACAAGTAAACAGATCAAATGAGGTGTTCTTAGTGTTCTTATGAAAATTGGGTATTTTCATTACACTTGAAATTAGCCCTTAATCTCTTCCAGATTTAAGATTAAGGGACTAATAACCTTAACCTCACTTTCAAAAAGCTTGCCACATCAGCTCAAGGTCACATGTTTTCCCCTGCTTTTCAACCCTTGAAGAAGATGACAAAACAGTGGCAATCATCCAACGCCCCACAACATAGCTTTGAAGTTAAGCTCATTTGGAGCCCTTTGATCAACTTACTACATGCCAGCTACCACAAGGCTCCAAATTCAGTCACATGATTCAAGAAGATGCCAAAACTCTCAAGGGAAAAATTGGGACTTCAGTAGCTAGGGTTCACGTTTTTATTTAGTAACTTAGTCTCATTGTATGCCTATATAAAGGCTTAGGGTTCCAACATTTAGACTTTGCTTTTGATTTTTCCTTGTTCAAGTTTCTGTAAATCCTATTTCTAAGTTAATGAAATTGAGTTTGAAATCTTGAAGAAAAGTCATTGGCCAATCTTATTTACTGCTTTCATTTGTTATATGCTTGTTAGTTCTTGAAGTTCAAAACCTGTTTTCAAAAGAGGAGTGTGCAAAAGTTTGCATATTTCCTCATTTTCTTGATATTTTGCTAAGTCTTCTTCCAATCTTGGAATTCTTGGGCTATAGCGTTGATCATAGCATCCTAACTGAGTTGGTTAAGGTGTGGTGAGGCTTATAACTTGGGGATAATCAAGTGTGGGGTAACAAGTTTGCATCAATCAAGTTTTTCCAAAGTTTCTGATTTTTATGATATTGTGCTAAACCCTTGTTCAATCTTAGCAGGCTTATTGTGGAAGCTTGTGCTTGTTCTTGCTAGCACATAAGCTTAAAATTTGTGGGTGTGGATGTACATCCATGAGGTTTGCATACTTAATCTCAAAATCTGCTTAAATTGTGATTTTTGGTGATATTTGTATGAAACTTGTGTTCTTGTGAATTTTGTGGCTTGTTCTTGCTTGAATCTGTTTATTATACTTGTTTGAGTGTTAATTGATGCTTGGTTGGCCTGAAATCTCACTTTGTCTTTGAAAATTTTGATTTGGGAAAGTTAAAGGGGTGTTTGGGTCTACTGGTTTGTGCTTGCATCTTGCTATTGTGTTGTTAGTTTGTGTTGTTTATGCTTTGTATCTGCTATACCTTTGTTTGAGAGTGTTTTGCTGCAAGTTTCTGAGTTTGAAACCTTGAATCAAACAAATTGCTATATCTTGTTGAGTTGACTGATTTTTGACCTAAAATTTTGGGAAAACCTAGAGTTTATGCATGTTTAGGGATAAAAGCTGTTAAATCATCATTAATATAACCTGTTTGAAAGATTTGGAGTGTTGAATCTGGCTTGTGTGTCAAATACATCAGCAAAAGTAAAAACTGCATGTGTTAGTGTTCATCAGTAACTTTCATTTCTTGAATCTTGCTTAATTCTTTGAACCAGTGCATGAAACCTGTTTAAACTTGCTTATTGGAGTTTATTATAGCTTGTGTGTGCATTTGGTTGAATTTGGCTGGCTGATTTGTACTAAAACTGCTCATAAGTGCTTAACTGCTTATTGTTCATGTCTGTATCATGTCTGATGAATGATTGATTAAACTGTATCAATTGGGTGTTAGTGATTGTGTTATTTTGATTGTGATTGACTCCTTTTGATCCAAAGATCATTTGGGTTCCTTTGTGAAATCTGAATCCAAGAAAAAGTCACTAAAGACAAAAAGTCAAAATAGTCAAGCAGTGGAAAAAGTTTCCACTGCTCAACATCCAAAACTAGCCCCTGCTAGTGCAATTTTGTCATCAGCCTATCAATAAGCTATTCTATCTTATTCTGACTTGCAACAACTTATTTTTTGTAATAGATCTTCATTATTTGACCCATTTAAGTAAACTGGAGCTTATTGGACTTTGACTTTGACTTTTTACTAGAAAACCAACTTATTTGACTTTTAACATAAGTGCTTATTTGACTTTCCAGCTTATTGAGAGTGCTTATTGAGTAGGTTTTTGATTATTAAGCTTAGTTTTGTCATAAGAAACATTTTGCAACTTGAATCAGCTTCTGAGGTGGTCTAGATCATAAAAACGACTATTTTGTCGTTTTGTGAATAAGTTTGTGAACTGTTTTTGGCTTATTAAGTGGGCTTATTTGAAATTTCTTTTTGCAGAAGTCTTTGTTAGGTCAAAAGAAGCTTGTGTGTTAAATTTTAGCTTATGGCATCAGCTTATGGCTTAATGGGCTTAAAAGCCCATCAAGAATAAGCTGCTTATTATAAGTTAGCTTATTTCACATTTTCAGCTTTTGGGCCTTTGGAAAAAGTTGTTTAAAATCAAATTTTGAGTCAACCTGTGCTTTTTGGGCTTATTTTGAACACTTTTTCTTATTGGGCCTTAATTAAGCCCAATAAGGGACTGTTTTGGGTTTGGCCCATTTTCTAGGCCCAATAGGGGTATTTAGGTAATTTCACTTTCATTTCTGAGTTATTTAGGTTAAATTAAGCTTGTTTGCAAGTTTTTAGAATTTTTTATAATTTTTGGATTTTAAATATTATTTTAATATTATTTATTATTAAAAATTAAAAGTCTGATTTTCTAGGTTTTTATATTTTTCCTAGTTTCAAAACACTTAATTAGGATTTTTGCAACTTTCCAAATATTTTTAGGTCTTTTAATTATTTTTTATAATTAATCTAAGATTTAATTGATTTTAGGAGTTTTTAATTGTTTAAAAAAAGTTTTAATTGGTATTAAAATTTTAAAAAATAGTTTTTAGCTTAATTAGAGTATTTTTGAGGTTTACAAACTTTAAAATCTTGTTTAGGGCTTTTTAATAATTAATTTTGATTTTTAGGGCTTTAATTAGCATTAAAAAGTCATTATCTAATTAATTAAAAGGTTTTTGCAAGTTTTGATTTTTTTTACTCTTAGAATATTATTAGGGATTTTTGGTAATTTTCAGAAATTTTTAGGTTAAAATTTTAATTTTGGTGGTTTTTACGACTTTACGTGTACGCCTTTTTAGAATTAGTTTAATCCGTCTTGATAACCGTCATTCTCTTCTAATCCCTTTTCTATTTCTCTTTTTCAAATATAATCACAAATTAATCCATATCATTACACACATAACACACTAGCCTCCTTGAGAACGAACTTAATTGGTCATTAGTGCTCGGTTTTCCTAAACCGACACTTAATACTTGCCACTTTTGTTGCTCTTTTCCTAAAGGGTAGCAAAAACACTACATCATTTTGGCGCCGCTGCCGGGGAGGCGTGTTGTGTTTTGATTTGTCATTGTTGTTTTTATACTAACCATAATTAGTATTTGTATTAGTAGCACTCTACTAATACGTATTATCGTTTTTCGGTTTTTGTGTGAATATTATTACTATATTGTATACGTAGAACAATAAATTCACAAGTACTCCAAATACGTGAGAAATCACAA
Source organism: Glebionis coronaria (assembly GCA_025667525.1). Taxonomy (NCBI): domain Eukaryota; kingdom Viridiplantae; phylum Streptophyta; class Magnoliopsida; order Asterales; family Asteraceae; genus Glebionis; species Glebionis coronaria. The sequence goes on from CM046877.1 coordinate 46,540,507, forward strand.
CCTTGACTTGGGAGGTCATTACCCAATCATTGTATTCGAATCTCAAACCAAAGAAAAAGGCAAAAATAGATAAATACTTTCGTGAAGCTTAATCTTGAAAATACAAACTATAAGGTGGGTATAAGTCGGATATTATAAAATATATCCTAAGGAAAAAGGCTCTTAAGTGCTTCGCGCCGCCTCGTTTCCCCGCTTGCTTGTGAGTATTTGATTGTGAGAGCTAATCGAGGGTTTTGCCGCCCAAAGTATTACTAAGTATCATATTTATTTTCTTGGTTTCTACTGATTAAACCCTCTTGAACGATTTGGTGTTCCACCATCGTTCTAAAGTCATCGAAAGCGTTCACTCCACGTGATCGTTTTCATTCCTTGAGGCTTCTTTAATCGAGAGATTTGATTAAGGAGGAGATTTGTAGATTTTTGTCTACTTAATACATTTCACCAAATTCCAAAAAGGTTAATACAATCCAAAACCACAAAAAAATTGAAAAATACAAAACACTAAAAAGAATCTTCTTTGCTCGTCCCCTCGTTGTACGTGACGTTTATGCTAACTCGAAATCAAGCAAGACGTGCACGTAAACGAAAGAACAAAACTTCCACTCCCAACAATTCTAGTGAGGAGTCTCCTATTGACGAACCCATTGTAAGAGAAGCACCAACCATGGCGAATCGAACTATGATGGAGTTACTTCAAGCACCCACCGAGGGTTATGGAGAGGCTATTGTGATTCCCGCTATCCTTGCGGAGAATTTTGAGGTTAAGACGGGTTTGTTGTCCATGATTCAAAACAACAAATTCCGTGGAGATGAGAAGGACAATCCACACAACCATATCCGCCAATTCAATCGTCTTACCGCTACTTGCAAGTTTAAGGATGTCTCTAACGACTCGATTAAGATGATGCTTTTTCCGTATTCCTTAGCGGGGCCCGCTAAAATTTGGTTAGAGAAAGAGCCACCCAATTCTATATTGACGTGGAAGGATCTCGTGTCTAAGTTTGTGAACCAATTTTTCCGCCCTCTAAGACTACGCACTTGAAAAACGAGATTTCAAAGTTTTCACAAGAATTTAATGAAAGTTTTTCAACGGCTTGGAATAGGTTTAAGGAAATGTTACATGAATGTCCTCATCACGGTTTTTCCGATTTGCATCAAATTGACACGTTTTACAATGGACTTAATGATCATGAGAGGGATTATTTGAATGCCGCCGCGGGTGGTAATTTTTTGTGTAAAACGGTTGAGGAAGCTTTGGTGATAATTGAAAATAGATCTAAGGTGTATAGTCCTCGTAGCACGTCTAGTGTTCGTAAGGCTTCGTCTTCGGCTTCACCTTCTTTGTCTACTACCATCGATGCTTGCCAAATTGAGGCGAACTTGGAAAACAAGATTTTTGATAAGTTGAAAGGACTTTTGATGGAGTTTAAAGTTGGTGAACCAAGTGCTCCCGCTACGGCTAAAGCGGTTGAGGTTTCTTGCATGTATTGTGGTGGAAGTCATGATTTCTCCGAGTGCATTACCAATGGTGGTAACACTTCGAGTGCCTTCGCGGCCACGGGAAATTACAACCAAAACGGTCAAGTTTCCCGCTCTAATCAAATGACTCCACCGGGTTTTGGTTCAAATCAAAATGCTAACAACAACTATCGCAACAATCAAGTTGGTTTTAAGAACAATTACAACAAGGGAAACTATGGGAATCAAGGGGCTAATAATCAAGTTTCAAACAAAAATGATTTTCAAAATAACAACAAAAGTTTGCAAAAATTGAAAGATCTTCCAAGTGAGTTTGTTGAATATGCTAGTGGGAATGATGCTAGGTTTGACAATATTCAAAGAGAAATCATTAGCCTAAGATCCGAGTTTAAAAACGACTTGAAGAAAGAGTTGAAAAATGAGTTAGCTAATGAACTTAAAATCCACACCAACAAGATGGAAGGAAATGTCACTAGGTTGCAACAAAACCAACAAAAGATGGAACAAGGGAAACATGAGATTAAACAAGAGATGATTAAGGCCGAGAAAAGGCAAACCGAAGCCGTATTGAGGCAATCTAATTTTGAAGATAAAATCTCGTCTATGTTTGAGGCAATAATGTGTAAACCGTCGTCAAGTGGTCTTCCTAGCAACACCATATCCAACCCTAAGGGTGAGATGAAAGTGATTACCACACGTAGTGGTAAGACACTTAAGGAGCCGACTCCTCAACCAATTGCTCCTACGGAGGAAGCAATTGAGGAAGAACCCGAGGTGGTGGTCCAAAAGGAGCATGTCCTAATCCCACGAAGTACCGCTCATACCACACCTACGGTTGACCCATTACCATCATTGGAACCCGAGATTCCAAAGGCTATGCCTACTATGCCTCAACCCACACCACCTTTGCCCTATCCATCGAGACTTAGGAAGGAGAAACGTCAAGAGCGCGACAATTACCAATTTGAGCTTTTTATGAAAATGTTTCGTGATTTGCACCTTAATGTGAGTTTCGCCGACGCTTTGGTCATGATGCCTCGATTTGCCGCTAACTTTAAGAGTATGTTGAACAACAAGGAGAAATTGCACCAATTGTCTAGTTGTTCATCGGTTTATCTTAATCGCATACCTCAAAAATTCGGTGATCCCGGTAAATTTTTGATCCCTTGTGCAATCCAAGATATGGAAGAATGCTTCGCCTTGGCCGATCTTGGTGCTAGCATTAACTTGATGCCACTTTCAATCTTCAAGTCGCTCAATCTTCCTAATCTTACTCCTTCACTAATGTCTATCGAGTTGGCCGACCATTCCACAATTCCCGCATGTGGTTTGGCGGAAGACGTTTTTGTGAAAGTGGGGAAGTTCTACTATCCCGTAGACTTTATCGTTGTTGATATCCCCACGGATCCTCAAGTTCCTCTCATTTTACGTCGTTCGTTTTTAGATACGTCTATGGCTTTGATTGATGTTCATGCTAGAAAGATCACCTTACGTTTCAACGACGAGGAACTTGTTATAAACGCAACTCAAAACTCTCAAATTTCTCATGTTTATTCCGTTGCAACCATAAACCTCGTTGATATGATTGACGTGGTTTGCGAGGAATTTTCACAAGAAGTTTTAGGTTTTGGTGATGAAGAAACTAGTGGCAATCCCACTATGTTAGATCCAATTCTTGATAATTCGACACCAACCTTCACTCCATTTGAAGGTGGTGGTTTTACGTTGGAAGAATGCAATGTTCCACGTACTTGTGACGAAGACCTCGACAACGATGAGGACTTCTCGATTATCAAGGATTTTCTTAACGATTTCCCATTTCCTCCGCCCGAGGAGGTTATGAGTATCGAGCCCAAATCTTCACTTGAGGAACCACCTACCCTTGAGTTGAAAGATTTACCTCCTCACCTCGAATATGTCTATTTGGAGGAGGACGACAAGTTGCCGGTTATTATTGCGAAGGATCTTTCGAATGATGAAAAAACCGTACTTGTCGATGTTCTCAAGGACCACAAGAGGGCGATTGCGTGGAAGTTATCCGACATTAAGGGGATCGATCCCAAGTTTTGTACCCACAAAATCTTAATGGAGGAGGATTTTAAGCCCACAATCCAAAGTCAAAGGAGGGTGAACCCTAAAATTCACGATGTCATCAAAAAGGAGGTCCTTAAACTCCTTGACGCGGGAATGATTTACCCTATTTCCGATAGCCCTTGGGTGAGTCCTATTCATTGTGTCCCTAAAAAGGGAGGGATGACCGTTGTGCCAAACGATGCCAACGAGTTGATTCCCACTAGACTCGTGACCGGATGGAGAGTGTGCATTGACTATCGTAAGTTGATTGAAGCCACTCGAAAAGACCATTTTCCCTTGCACTTCATGGACCAAATGTTGGAGCGTCTTGCGGGAAACGATTTATATTGCTTTCTTGATGGTTTTTCCGGTTACTTCCAAATTCCCATCGATCCTCGTGATCAAGAAAAAACTACGTTTACGTGTCCATATGGAACGTTTGCCTATCGTAGAATGCCATTCGGACTTTGTAATGCACCGGGAACCTTTCAAAGGTGCATGATGGCTATTTTTCATGAAATGATCGAGAAGACGATGGAAGTCTTCATGGATGACTTTTCCGTGTTTGGTGATTCTTTTACTTCGTGTTTGTCGAACCTTGAGAGAATGTTGAAACGTTGTGAGGAAACCAACCTTGTGCTCAATTGGGAAAAGTGTCATTTTATGGTTAAGAGTGGAATCGTCTTAGGGCACAAGGTCTCGAAAGCGGGGATTGAGGTAGATCAAGCTAAGGTAGACGTCATCGCCAAATTACCTCATCCCAAAACCTTTAAGGGAGTTAGGAGTTTCCTAGGCCACGCGGGCTTTTATCGTCGATTCATCAAGGATTTTTCAAAGATTTCTCGATCCATTACACATCTTCTTGAAAAAGAGGCACGTTTTGTCTTTGACGAAGATTGTGTACGAGCCTTTGAGATCCTTAAGAGGAAACTTACCGAAGCTCCCATTCTTGTTGCTCCCAATTGGAACCTCCCCTTTTAGCTTATGTGTGATGCTAGTGATTACGCTATAGGGGCCGTTTTGGGGCAACTTCATGATAAGCACTTCTTGCCTATCCACTATGCTAGCAAGACGATGACCGAGGCTCAACTTAAATACACTACAACGGAAAAGGAGTTCCTTGCCGTGGTATATGCATTTGAGAAATTCCGACCTTATCTCGTCTTGACAAAATGCATAGTGTATACGGACCATTCGGCTATCAAGTATCTTATGGAAAAGCAAGATGCTAAGCCGAGATTACTTTGTTGGATTCTCCTCCTTCAAGAATTTGATCACACCATCGTTGACAAAAAAGGAGCCGAGAATCTAGCGGCCGATCATCTCTCTCGTTTGGAAGATCCTCACCAAAGTGTTTACAAGCCCAAGGAAATCACCGAAACATTTCCGCTCGAGACACTTGGTGTAGTGAATTCTAAGCTTGATTCTTCCACCCCATGGTTTGCGGATTTTGCAAATTACCATGCGGGTAACTTCATCGTTAAGGGTATGACGACTCAAGAAAAACGAAAATTCTTTCATGACGTCAAGTTCTACTTTTGGAACGACCCTTACTTGTTTCGAACTTGTGCGGATCAAATCATCCGACGTTGTGTATTTGGTACCGAAGCTTCTAACATCCTTAGAGCTTGTCATGAGGGACCCACGGGTGGTCACCACGGTGCTAATCTCACGGCTAAAAAGGTGTTTGATGCCGGCTTCTTTTGGCCTACTATTTACCGAGATGCACAACATCTTGTGAAGTCGTTTGATGCATGCCAACGACAAGGAAAAGCCTCACAAAAAGATGAAATGCCACAAAATATCATTCAAGTATGTGAGATCTTTGACGTTTGGGGTATAGACTTTATGGGGCCGTTCCCATCATCTCGTGGTAATAAGTACATTCTCGTTGCGGTTGACTACCTTTCTAAGTGGGTGGAGGCCAAGGCCTTGCCCACCAATGATGCTCGTGTGGTAGTCAAGTTTTTGAAGCAATTATTTTCTCGGTTTGGAACCCCTCGTGCTATCATAAGCGATCGTGGAACCCATTTTTGTAACGACCAATTTGAAAGGGTTCTAAGGAAATATGGGGTTACACATCGTCTTTCTACGGCTTATCACCCACAAACGAGTGGGCAAGTCGAGGTTTCAAACCGACCTTTGAAGAGGATCTTGGAGAGATCCGTTGGGAAGAACCGATAATCATGGTCGGATAAGTTAGACGATGCTTTACGGGCCTTTAGGACCGCTCATAAGACGCCCATTGGGTGCACTCCCTATAAGCTTGTGTATGGGAAGAATTGTCATTTGCCTATCGAGTTAGAACACAAGGCTTATTGGGCCCTAAAGCATTGTAATGATGATATGGAGACCACGGGAAAACACCGGAAAATGCAATTAAATGAATTGGATGAATTAAGGGACATTGCTTATGAAAATTCATTGATTTATAAAGAGAAGACTAAAAAGTTGCATGATTCAAAAATTAAAAACCGGGTTTTTAACATTGGGGATCAAGTTTTGCTTTTTAATTCAAGATTGAAAATCTTTTCCGGTAAGTTGAAATCCCGTTGGTCCGGTCCATTCACCGTGACTCAAGTGTTTCCGTATGGGACCATCGAGCTAGCTCAAGATGATGGTCCTAACTTCAAGGTGAATGGACATAGGTTGAAGCACTACTTTGGCGGGGAAGTTCCATCCTTAAACTACCTCGACCAAATCACTTTCCCCAATGATAATTAGTATTGAGGGGATCGAGTCGAGCTCATGACTCGGTAATCAAAAACGAGGAGCCTCGTGGGGGAGTCCCATGCTTATCCTATGTACATATTATCGCTTTCTAATGTAGCTTACGTGGGGGGATTTGTGCCCTTCCAACCTTTGTTCCGTGGTTATGTGTGAATTGTGGTTTTTAGATCATGATCTTCACGATTGGAGCCTCTCGTGTTCGTTTTATGGGAGCACTCGATCGTTTGCTTTGAAGACATTTCTCAATATCCATGATATATCCTTGATTGTTCTAACCTTAGGTTTTTAGCACACTTCATAAACGGCTATTAATTTATTGGTTACACCCTTTCCATGCTAGATTAGGCATTCGACTACGTCTCTAGTATGGGGGTGTTTGCACCCCTAGACTCGAAACATTGAGGACAATGTTTAACTTTAGTATGGGGGGTGAATAGATACTTGCCTTGCCAAACCTTCACGCTTTCCAAAGTTTATCTTTTTGTTTATCGTTTTTGCTGCAAAATAAGGCTAAAAATGGCCAAATTTTAAAATTTTTCTCATGTTTTATAAGTGTTTGAAGACACGAATGTAGGTTTTCCGATGGCGAGAATAAGAGTAATTTTTGACTCGACCGTGCGTGTTGAGCATTTAGCTTTGATTCCTTAACAACACATTAGGCTAAGTCTCTTAAATGAGGACGATAAATGATAGAGTTAATTATAAGTTACTATGCTAAACGTAGAGTACTCGTATTCTTTCAAAAACTCATGTGTTCTCGTTGTTTACTTATTCTCCCTTCGCATGTAAATATTTTTTGCTTAATAAATATTGACTTAGCGGTTTAGTTAGGATTGTTGGGTTTCTAGTCTTTTCTAGTAGCTTCCGTGTAATTAAATTGGGAAGACATTAAGGTATCTCCAGCGTCACGGTTTTGAAGTATTGGCACCCTAATAATCGAAAGCTTCACCCAATAATAAGATTTCAAGTGCTCACCTAAATCTAGCAAACAATTTGAAGCCCCACAAGGCCGAAAAATCTATGCAAAAATTGAAAGTGAATCAAGCCTTAATCTTCGAAGCTTTAAAGATCCAAAATTCGCCTTAGCGTGAGGATATACGTCTTTGGCTAATAAAACCACCGATGAGGCGGATAATAAAAGGCAAGGCAAGACCGAAGTCATAATAAAAGCTTCATGGCGAAGTTGAATAAAAGATGGAGGTAAACCAAAGATAATAAGGCCCTTCCGTTAGGGGGCGTATAAAAGTCTTGGTAATAAGTCAAATGTTCAAAACCGTTATAAAACCGTGTTTATCGATCCTTCTTGTTGACTTAATTTTTTAACATCGTCGTCTATTGGGAGGGGTTATTGATTTGATGGTCTTAGTTACACCGTTAGGACTCTATTTTTAGACCTAAATCTCTATTATCGCATAAGTCAAACAATGTATCCTCGTGAAACATTTAAGACAAAATAAAATATAAGAGATACAACTCAGGAATAATAGGAGGATAAGTACGTGATTAGGGCATATGAGTAGTGTTAGCATTACTAACTTATAATGACAATGATCTCGTTGCACGCTTGGCATGGAATTGGGGTGAAAATCGAGGACGATGAAATTATTTCTAACGAAGCATTCACGTGTTCTTATTCTATGAACCTAAACGTCCCATTTTGCGATGAAAATCATACATTATGTCTAAAACGCAAGTAGTAGTAATAGTAGTAGTGTAGCTAGTTTATCGTTCAATAAAACGAATAAAATGAATTTTGGAGATGCTTTGATACTTTATTCTAGCATTGCGTGAGGGCACGGCAATGGTTTAGTATGGGGGAGTGATGAGACTGCTTTTATACATTGTCTCATCGTCCAAATAGGGCTTAAAATGCATTAAATATCATCAAAATACCCAAATATATGCTTGTGTTTGTTGCTTGTTTATTTTAGGTACGGATATTGAGAAAATGACAAAAGATCACAAGAATCATGCAAAAACGAACACGGGAAACGAAGCCGCACAATGAACCAAGCCCTAATGAAGACTTTCCCAAGATCAACCCTTGAAGATTTGAAGAATTATGAAGAAGGGTCCTCCAATTATGAAGAATTGACACTTTATACCCTTGTATCCTCATAATTACAAGTTTGGTCCCTAAAGTTTGTCAAAATTACAAAAAGGACCCTTAACTTTGAAGATTTGGCAAGTTTAGCCCCTCAACAAAGCTAAATTGTCAACCAATATCATCCACAAAGTCAAATACATCATGAAGTCCTTCAAAGTACAAGAAATGACAAGTTTGGTCCTTTGAAAATCTCAAAATTACAAAAAGGACCCTCAACTTTCAACATTTGGCAAAAATGGTCCCTCAATCATCAAGACTTGGCAATTTCAGTCCTCCAAAATATCAATTATGCAAGTCTAGACCATTATCCTTGAAGAAAATACCACACCAGCCCTTGAAGAATTCATAAATGGCAAGAATTACCCCTGATTTCACTTTGTAAAAGTTTTTGGGCCAAAATTGTAAAAAGGCAAAAGTTGACAAAGCTGAAACAAGCGTTGATAGAAGTATGAAAAGCATTTGACAAGTTTCTGAAAGATGGGAATGTTAAGCTGGCAGACAAAGAAGATACATAGACCACTCCTGAGCTGCCACGTGCCCCACTTACTCCCCTCCTCCAATCAAAACCCACCCTGGTGCCACATCACATCCCACTCACACCCGTATTTAACTAATCTTTATTTAAATAAATATTATGGCGCCCAACAACTTATTTAAACAAGTAAACAGATCAAATGAGGTGTTCTTAGTGTTCTTATGAAAATTGGGTATTTTCATTACACTTGAAATTAGCCCTTAATCTCTTCCAGATTTAAGATTAAGGGACTAATAACCTTAACCCCACTTTCAAAAAGCTTGCCACATCAGCTCAAGGTCACATGTTTTCCCCTGCTTTTCAACCCTTGAAGAAGATGACAAAACAGTGGCAGTCATCCAACGCCCCACAACATAGCTTTGAAGTTAAGCTCATTTGGAGCCCTTTGATCAACTTACTACATGCGAGCTACCACAAGGCTCCAAATTCAGTCACATGATTCAAGAAGATGCCAAAACTCTCAAGGGCAAAATTGGGACTTCAGTAGCTAGGGTTCACGTTTTTATTCAGTAACTTAGTCTCATTGTATGCCTATATAAAGGCTTAGGGTTCCAACATTTAGACTTTGCTTTTGATTTTTCCTTGTTCAAGTTTATGTAAATCCTATTTCTAAGTTAATGAAATTGAGTTTGAAATCTTGAAGAAAAGTCATTGGCCAATCTTATTTACTGATTTCATTTGTTATATGCTTGTTAGTTCTTGAAGTTCAAAACCTGTTTTCGAAAGAGGAGTGTGCAAAAGTTTGCATATTTCCTCATTTTCTTGATATTTTGCTAAGTCTTGTTCCAATCTTGGAATTCTTGGGCTATAGGGCTGATCATAGCATCCTAACTGAGTTGGTTAAGGTGTGGTGAGGCTTATAACTTGGGGATAATCAAGTGTGGGGTAACAAGTTTGCATCAATCAAGTTTTTCCAAAGTTTCTGATTTTTATGATATTGTGCTTAACCCTTGTTCAATCTTAGCAGGCTTATTGTGGAAGCTTGTGCTTGTTCTTGCTAGCACATAAGCTCAAAATTCGTGGGTGTGGATGTACATCCTTGAGGTTTGCATACTTAATCTCAAAATCTGCTTAAATTGTGATTTTTGGTGATATTTGTATGAAACTTGTGTTCTTGTGAATTTTGTTGCTTGTTCTTGCTTGAATCTGTTTATTATACTTGTTTGAGTGTTAATTGATACTTGGTTGGCCTGAGATCTCACTTTGTCTTTGAAAATTTTGATTTGGGAAAGTTAAAGGGGTGTTTGGGTCTACTGGTTTGTGCTTGCATCTTGCTATTGTGTTGTTAGTTTGTGTTGTTTATGCTTTGTATCTGCTATACCTTTGTTTGAGAGTGTTTTGCTGCAAGTTTCTGAGTTTCAAACCTTGAATCAAACAAATTGCTATATCTTGTTGAGTTGACTTATTTTTGACCTAAAATTTTGGGAAAACCTAGAGTTTATGCATGTTTAGGGATAAAAGCTGTTAAATCATCATTAATATAACCTGTTTGAAAGATTTGGAGTGTTGAATCTGGCTTGTGTGTCAAATACATCAGCAAAAGTAAAAACTGCATGTGTTAGTGTTCATCAGTAACTTTTATTGCTTGAATCTTGCTTAATTCTTTGAACCAGTGCATGAAACCTGTTTAAACTTGCTTATTGGAGTTTATTATAGCTTGTGTGTGCATTTGGTTGAATTTGGCTGGCTGATTTGTGCTAAAACTGCTCATAAGTGCTTAACTGCTTATTGTTCATGTCTGTATCATGTCTGATGAATGATTGATTAAACTGTATCAATTGGGTGTTAGTGATTGTGTTATTTTGATTGTGATTGACTCCTTTTGATCCAAAGATCATTTGGGTGCCTTTGTGAAATCTGAATCCAAGAAAAAGTCACTAAAGACAAAAAGTCAAAATAGTCAAGCAGTGGAAAAAGTTTCCACTGCTCAACATCCAAAACTAGCCCCTGCTAGTGCAATTTTGTCATCAGCCTATCAATAAGCTATTCTAGCTTATTTTGACTTGCAACAACTTATTTTTTGTAATAGATCTTCATTATTTGACCCATTTAAGTAAACTGGAGCTTATTGGACTTTGACTTTGACTTTTTACTAGAAAACCAACTTATTTGACTTTTAACATAAGTGCTTATTTGACTTTCCAGCTTATTAAGAGTGCTTATTGAGTAGGTTTTTGATTATTAAGCTTAGTTTTGTCATAAGAAACATTTTGCAACTTGAATCAGCTTCTGAGGTGGTCTAGATCATAAAAACGACTATTTTGTCATTTTGTGAATAAGTTTTTGAACTGTTTCTGGATTATTAAGTGGGCTTATTTGAAATTTCTTTTTGCAGAAGTCTTTCTTAGGTCAAAAGAAGCTTGTGTGTTAAATTTTAGCTTATGGCATCAGCTTATGGCTTAATGGGCTTAAAAGCCCATCAAGAATAAGTTGCTTATTATAAGTTAGCTTATTTCACATTTTCAGCTTTTGGGCCTTTGGAAAAAGTTGTTTAAAATCAAATTTTGAGTCAACCTGTGCTTTTTGGGCTTATTTTGAACACTTTTTCTTATTGGGCCTTAATTAAGCCCAATAAGGGACTGTTTTGGGTTTGGCCCATTTTCTAGGCCCAATAGGGGTATTTAGGTAATTTCACTTTCATTTCTGAGTTATTTAGGTTAAATTAAGCTAGTTTGCAAGTTTTTAGAAATTTTTATAATTTTTGGATTTTAAATATTATTTTAATATTATTTTATTATTAAAAATTAAAAGTCTGATTTTCTAGGTTTTTATATTTTTCCTAGGTTCTAAACACTTAATTAGGATTTTTCAACTTTCCAAATATTTTTTAGGTCTTTTAATTATTTTTTATAATTAATTTAAGATTTAATTGATTTTAGGAGTTTTTAATTGTTTAAAAATAGTTTTAATTGGTTTTAAAATTTTGAAAAATAGTTTTTAGCTTAATTAGAGTATTTTTGAGGTTTACAAACTTTAAAATCTTGTTTAGGGCTTTTTAATAATTAATTTTGATTTTTAGGGCTTTAATTAGCATTAAAAAGTCATTATCTAATTAATTAAAAGGTTTTTGCAAGTTTTGATTTTTTGTATACTCTTAGAATATTATTAGGGATTTTTGGTAATTTTTAGAAATTTTTAGGTTAAAATTTTAATTTTGGTGGTTTTCACGACTTTACGTGTACGCCTTTTTAGAATTAGTTTAATCCGTCTTGATAACCGTCATTCTCTTCTAATCCCTTTTCTATTTCTCTTTTTCAAATATAATCACAAATTAATCCATATCATTACACACATAACACACTAGCCTCCTTGAGAACGAACTTAATTGGTCATTAGTGCTCGGTTTTTCTAAACCGACACTTAATACTTGCCACTTTTGTTGCTCTTTTCCTAAAGGGTAGCAAAAACACTACATCAGTGCTGGAGTCGTTTTATCATCGTCGTCGTTTCCAATAGGCGTTGGAGTCTTCTTATCATCGTCATCAGCTCGAACCGTGGTTGAGCCGATGGAGATTGAAATGAGTTGTTAAGCCACCAAAATCAGCGACTTCCGCATTTTTAAACAAGTGTGTGTTTCTTAACTAAATCTCCTCTTTGTTGCTAAGTTTTTTTTCTTCTGTTATGTGCCTAAACTAAGTAGGGTTCTTTATGTCGTTTTTATAAGTACAAGTTCTTTTATGTAACTTTTGTTATTCCTGGCTTACATATAAACGATGACAATGATAATGAAGGTATGAATGAAATGATAAAACTCCTTATTCTATAATTCTCTCTTGTCACTCGTTTGAGTGTTCATATCACACTTTTACCGATCCTCATCAAAAGCTATTCTAAGTCCCTAGCTTTCCTCGTTGATTGGAGGATTGATTAACCACCGAGCTTAGCTTGGTCTTAATCAAATCCGGATCATATCAATGGTATCAGAGCAACAACCAGGTAATGCAAAAAAATGTTCTAAAAGGTTGTTTAGCTGAATTTAAATGTGGTATTGAACAACAATGTTTAAAACTTTCTGAGAATGCTAAATCTCTTGATAAGATTAGAGATCAATTGTCTCAAATTTCATTATAGATTGCACAAATTAGGCCAAATTTAAATATATGTACAAGAGATAAGTTTAATGTTGGAGTAGAAACACTGGTTGTTGGAAGTCAAAACCGTGAAAATGATATCCAGTTAGAAAGAAATGAGGTTTCCTACAAGGTGTTTGATGAAATTCCTAAAAGGAATTTTGGGATCGTTTACAAGAAGTTTGATGAAATGTCAAACGAGAATCTTAACATAAGAATGGCTGAGTATGTTGAATCCACAAGTGCTTCTACCGGTAGAGTTGTTGATGACTATATGATTGAGTTACCGGAGCTCAAGTAGGTTGCAAACGTTAAGGAGTTTTATGAGTCTTTCATTGATGTATTCAAACGGTTACAACATCCACAAGAACATGGCCTTAGTTGTTTCATTTCCGGTTTTAAAGAAGAAATCCAGTGTATGGTTAAGTTGTTTAAGCCTAAAACCATTCATGAGGCATATTGTTTAGCTAAGCTACATGAAGAGACACTTGAAGCAAGGAAACCCAAGGAGCTTAGTAGAACAACCTCGTTACCCACTCAAAACAGACCACAAGAAGAATACCCTAAAGAACATAGGAGTGTCGATTGTTAGGTTATAGATACAGAATTTCAAGTGTCCTTGCAATCTGATGCAACCACTAGAAATCAATCAAAAGAGCTGTCGGATGTACAAATCAGCGAGGGTGGAATACCACTTTTGGAAAACCATTACGAAAATAAGGTTGAAGAAATTCAACAGGTTGAGTCTATTGAAGAAAATGAAGAATTAGAATTGGAATTGCATGATTTGGAGAATAAAAAAGAAGAGAATTGTATAGACGGTAGTGGTGAAACATTGAAAAGATGCATGAGAGACACATTTTTAGCTTATGGTCATCAATGGGTTAAAAGTGAAGTGACCATTTCTAAGCAAAGTGGATTTGTAGGTGCTAGCATAGACATATTCACCAAGGATCAGGTTGCAAAGTATAGTGCATACAGTGATGAAATGGTGTAGGTTGTTTATCGGTTTCTGGAAGTTAACAACGATGACTATGAACAAAATTGTGCTAGTTTGGCTTATAAGCTGGTAGGTATACACGGAATTGAGAAAACATCTTTCGGTATGAAAATATTGATCAACAAAGACGAGAAACCGAGGAAACCAAGTAGTAACTTATTAGTTGCAGAAACTTTTGTGTGGAAACCGGGGTTAGAAGTTTGGTCAGTTGAAAAAGGGCAAAAGATCCGACATCGTCTGAATGAACATGGGTCTGCTGATATGCTTAGAAAATGGTCCTTAATGGCGAGAGTTGAACTTTATTATAAGGGTTCGCTTGAGGGGAATTACCTTGGCAGAAAGTTCAAGAGTTCTAGAAGGTTGCAAGGTGTAATTAATGGTCAACCTTGGTCAACACTATAAAACACAAAAAATCACATGGTGACTGATCTGATATGGTATGAACTCTTGTACATGAAGGTTGAAGGAGAGCTCATATTACCTCATTCTTAGCTTCTAAGGAATCATGGATTTGAGGATATTAGAAGTGTATATTTGAATGACTTAATGAAAACGAGACACGCGTTTGGTTTTACACTTAGGAATATGGACCTGTATCAAATTTGTGAAAAGGGAACTATGATCAGAATAATTATGTTGAATATTGTTTCATGATGATGATGTGCAAGTACAGCCATACTTTTTATGATGATGAAAAGGTCAAATCAGTCAAAGTTAGTACATATGAAGTTGATGAAGAAGTTTCTACCTTGGTTACTAGTGTTTCTCATAAGACACATAGTGTTGATCGTGCTTTTGTATTAAGATCTTCAAATAGTGTTGAAGGGAAAGCAAATGCTTATTACTTGTTGATATGTCATCAACGTGCAAAAGAAATGGAAATGGAGAAAATGAATTTTGTATGCTCAAGTTCATTTCATTCTCCAAAAGCCTGTTATAAGTTTACCCTTGGGAGACTTGTCATTATTTTGAAACTTCAGGAGCTGCTTATCTTACATAATGGGCCAATCCATATTAAGACTATGATCGTCTCTAGCTTGGCACAAGAATTACCAATGTACATTATTAGTTCACCACAATGGTTAGGCAAGGATCTACAAAAAAAGTTCTCCAACATATAGCTTTTTGTTCATGAAGAGTTTATAAAAGATATTCAGGTAGAAATTCAGTTCAGTGGAAAGTTTAAAACTTCTTCAAGAATCGGTTATGCTTATGCTGACTTTTTCAAAAGTCAACATGAGATTGGTGAAATGGCGGCTACTTATTTTCTAGAAAAACAGGTGATCAAGAATAGAAGTTACATGGAGGAAAGATGGACTTCTGGAAGATCGGTACCAACTATTTTGATCCTTGAGGTCAAGGATCTTTTAAGGGGAGGGTATTGTTATGTGCCTAAACTAAGTAGGGTTATTTATGTCGTTTTTATAAGTACAAGGTATTTTATGTAACTTTTGTTATTCCTGGCTTACATATAAACGATGACAATGATAATGAAGGTATGAATGAAATGATAAAACTCCTTATTCTATAATTATCTTTTGTCACTCGTTTGAGTGTTCATATCACACTTTTATCGATCCTCATCGAAAGCTATTCTAAGTCCCTAACTTTCCTCGTTGATTGGAGGATTTATTAACCACCGAGCTTAGCTTGGTCTTAATCAAATCCGGATCATATCATCTTCTTATGTTTGAAGATGGAAATGAATAATGTTGAGATCAAAATGGACTTATTTATAAGGGAATAAAGCAATTGGTAAAACCACGAAGTTCGCATTAATTCATGTACATATCTTTACCTTCGTTTCAAAAAAGAAAACAACCAATATGCTTCTACGTCAATGAAATAGACCTTTTTACTTTCTAAGGGTTACATTCTTATACACAGAATCTATGCAATAAGACAAAATACCGAATTATAGTACTATGTATGCTTTATGTGTATATCTAACAAGAAACGTATAAAACAATGTATGATCTAACCAAACCTGAAACCTAAACGTTTAAAATATTTGGCAATTTTGACACTAATTTGAAGAATTTTCAAGTCCTGTAGTTTCATTATAATTGTTTGCTATTATTGTTATATATCAGTAGATGTTTTTAACAAACATAATACATCTGGTGTTTTATAAAAATGGTATAACATAGTTTAGAATATAAGCGTATAGCACATGCATGGGATAATAACTAATAGCATTGCTTCACCATGCATTCATCCTCTTCTTTTGGGCTGGTAATAAGAGATGCTTGGTTCATGCTGAACCTTTATGCAAAAAATATTGTGAATAGTGATAGTAAAAGTTGTTACGGAACTAAGGAAGCCCTTTCTATATATGGTCTGAAACTGATTAATCGTCGTACATGGCGTCTTTTTCTTTTGCCTTGTTGATTTATCGAATCAAAGGATTCAACTATTTATTTACTCGTGATTTCAAACGATCTACAATACTTAGTGGGTAAAAGAGTAACTTAGTTTAAATAACAATTTTAGTAATTGTTACTCAGCTATCATGATTCATGAGACTAGGACTTAGCTTGTTACTTGGCTTGCAAGTCGAAGTTTTAGCCAATTGTTATAATCCATTAATCTTTGTTAATGGGACAAAATCCCACAAACTAACCCAAACCCATTAGACAATTACATACGGTTATATTAGGTTATGTCTTTTACTTTTTATTGAAACTTTGTGTCTCTTTGCATTAGGCATGATGCAGCGATTCATATGAATATATATGTGTATAAATTCTGTAATCAAACAAACTCTTTTCAGTTATATATCAGAATTCATTTGAAGAGTTCAACCCAATCTTCTTTGTTTTTTTCATAGTCTTTGTTTGATGATTGTTCATGATGTTGTTTTGATCATTCGATCCTGGACATAAGGATATTCAAGACCTGTAAACACCAATCTCCTCAGCTCTATACATAGAGGTGAGAGGAGCTTGTTTAATTTGTACTACATCTTTCATTGCTCATTTTTGTTAGAAACAGCCTGGCCAACGTTCAGATATTCGTGTGTGCTTACTCTTTTCTTTCATTCATTAGTCGACTTATGAAGTTGTTTGTTGGTTTTCTTCCAACCTTTTGCGGTGCATATGAAATATTGGATTCAGAGTATGAAGGAGACACTTTGCGGGTACACAAAATTGTGAACGAAGATTAGAAAATAATAGATTCTATAAGACTTGGATCAAATTTTCAACACGAACACTAACAATTAGATTGGATCAAGGATAGTATTTAAACACTACCCAAGATTAATCAAATTGGCGAAAGTTGATGTGTATAATGATAAAGCAATAGCCCCAATGTATACCAAGTACAATAAAGAATCCTCTACTTTCTTGTATGAGCACGTACGATGCATATGTAAGAATGATAAACCCCGTGCTGATCATTTTATTAAGATTCAATATTTATAGATACAAATACATAGTGAAACCTTAATGACCCAAATCCCACAAACCGAGCGGGCCTATTTATCCTTTAACACTCCCCGCAGTTCGAGCGACGAAATCGCGATAACTCGGACTGGAGAAGAAAAGAAAAGAAAAAAAAACTAAGAAATAAGCAAAACGCGGCAGATTCAAGGTATATCTATCCGTCAAGGATGAGACTCAACCTATATCTATCCACCGAAACGCGGCGGACTCAAGGTATATCTATCTGCAAAACACGGCAGACTCAACCTATATCTATCGGCCAAAACACGGCGGACTCAAGGTATATCTATCTGCCAAAACACGACAGACTCAACCAATATCTATCGGCCGAAACACGGCAGACTCAAGATATATCTATCTGCGAAACACGGCAGACGCAACCTATATCTATCTGCCGAAACGCGGTGGACTCAAAGTATATCCATCTGCGAAACATGATAGACTCAACTTATATCTGTCGACCAAAAACCAAAGTCGTCTCGGGGCTTGATACCCTAGATTCGACTAACAATTAAACTATAAACTATTTTTAATAAACTAAAAGTAAAGACATGTCACCAAAACCTTCTTCGTATGAGACAAAAAAGAGACTTTTCTTTTCCACCCATTCGTTCTACTGCTCCAAAAAAATAAAACACACACATGGATACAAGATCTCTGTTGCGTCATTTTTTTACCCAACGAACCAAACGAATCTCTTTTGGCTTTAGAGTCTGCTGCTAATCCTTGCACCTGGGAATAGTCATATATGAATTGATGAATACATCAACCTCACGAATCCACTCATCAGATCCAACACCAGTGATCGACACCAACACAAAATAAATATTATTTTTGAACAATTTTTAGGGTTAGGTGTTTTTAGGCTATTTGTTATTGAAGAGTGGTGATGCTTGACGGGGATTTGGTCTTTGGTGGCTCAACATAGCCACCTAGGTCTGAGGATCAGACCCGCTCCGATACCATGTAAGAATGATAAACCCGATACTGATCATTTTATTAAGATTCAATATTTATAGATAAAAATACATAGTGAAACCCTAATGACCCAAAGCCCACAAACCGAGCGGGCCTATTTATCCTCTAACAGCATAAACCATGAAAAAACTTTTTACTATTCTATAAACCATGAGGTTTGGTTTATCTCAAAATTGAAAAAGTTATTGTAATGATTTCATGTTTTGATTCATGTATTATAAGGAAAATAAACATTTCGTATTCAATCTTGTTTAATTAAAGTAGTTTTATTTTGTGATTAACTGGCGTAATTTCGTGTTCTTGTTTTCATGCACATGATGCGTCTACTGCTAAACTCTTTACTAGATTTTTACAATGGTCGCCAAATGTGGATGTCATGACTGCAATGCTGCAACTCCTTGACCCAACGCAAGCCTGTTAACGTTGGTCGGCCTAAACCGTTTAAAAGAACATATGTATGCACATGAAAAGGTATGTAAAAAGAATTTACCTTCTGGATGATTGAAAAGGAGAACTCCGGCATTCACCATGACTAAAACTTCCACATTTCCCTTGAGGAGTTCCAAAGCTAGCAAATTTGATCGATGAAATGACTTGATTAGGATGTCGGCACTCGAGCCAGACTCTTGGCTTTGACTTCAACTTGGAGTTTTTATCGTGACTCCAATCCTATATGGGGAGTCGGTGATTTTGGGATACATGGGAACACTAACTTTCTAACTCATGTGTCCTGAATGAGATTAGTTTGGGATCCCCACCTATTTCCTCAAACAAGACTGGTACGTTCCCAATTGGTTATAACCATGACCGAGGTACGTGGTACCTACAAGATTAGCTCCATTATAAACAAAAGATGCATACTTTAATAAGTATGTATAATAAGAACTTCTCTTACAGTTTCTTTGATGGTTTTCCATAATTCTTAAGGCATTTTGATGGGCTATATAGTCCTTTATAACTACATCTGGACCAAAGTACAGTGGGAGCATTATAACCTGGCCAATGACGGACGATGCTTTGACCATTAACCCACGCCTCACCTTTTTTCATCTCGGTGAAGTTCATCACGAGTGGACCATGACCAGATGTGACTCAAAATTCGTCTGTTTAAGCATAATTTCTTAATTTCGTACTACAATCTTTAATGTTGTTATTACGAAGTTAAAAGAAAATTTTAATATTACCACATTGTAGGTGACCCAGAAACCCAAAGTAAAGACCCTCCAGTCTCCAATCCTAGAGATTCTCCTTTGAGTCCAATCTGACATGTCCACCTTTGAGATGATAGGTTTACAACTGAACCGTTCTTTAATCGCTCAAGCTCCACTAGACCAGTAATGCCGGCACCCATTTTATCAGTAATGCCGGCACCCATTTTATCAAAAAAAATGCACCATAGTTTTATTTACAAGTATCAGATTAGTACTAAATGTATTCACTTGTTACCCATCCAAAAAAAACTTTTGGAATCTATGAAGGTCAACCTGAAGTCCAACGGTTAGACTCAAGAGAACTATTTTGTTCGTTCCAGGTTTGAGAGTGATTGAGACATCCTTAGAAATTTCAGGGTTACTAGCATTGCCGAATGCACTGTGTACAAGTTAGAAAAAAGAATGTTCATCGAGAAAGATTAAAAAAAGGTTCCCTTTTGTATATTTATGAAAATTCTTATACCTTCGAATTGATCATTAACAAAGAAATGAAAACCATGACCAAGTGATTTCACATTATTTATTTTTTGAGACGCATCGCTAAGGAAGGGCTCGTCATCATTGTTTGAGACGCACCGTTATACAGATGTACAACTGGGTTCTGTGGGAAGTCATTGCCTAAGGAGATACTCATACAATGTCTGAGGTTATCACTTCTGATGGCAAACCACCAGAAATGACTAACGATGAAAAGAAGAAAATGACCAATGATATGAAAGCTAGAAGTATTGTTACGCTAGCAATACCAAATGAGCATATTCTTTCTTTCCAATAGCATGAAGTTGTAAGTCTATGTTTGATGCCTTTGTTCAAAGATTTATTGGTAATGACTCCACCAAGAAGGCAAAGAAGGTATTATTAAAATCAATGCTAGAAACTTCAATGTTGTTGGCTCACAATCGCTTGACTCTATTTATAATAGACTTCAAGCGGTGGTGAGCAAACTTATTACTTTGGAAGAAAAGGCTGAGTAGGAGGAAAGTTCCTTAGAAGCATGCTTATACACATGGCTATAGAGGTATCCATCTGGGAGAACAAGGATGATATTAAAAAAAAGTCAATATTGATGATTTGTACAATTATTTTAAGGTGGTTGAACAAAAACTCAAGAAAAAGGCTGGGTCAACCTCCAATGCTACTAGCTTAGCTTTTTCTTTAAGCCTAAGTCATAGCGATGAGATAAATACCAGTAGCGTTCTTAATACTGGTAGTACATCCTTTAATTCTGGTAATACATTTACTAGTTCTGGTGATGTTTCTACTAGTACTGTTGGTTTGAGTGATGGCATAATCTATGCATTCTTATCCAACTATGAGAATGTAGCAGAGATTATTGTTGATGATCTTTAGCAACTTAATGATGATGATTTAAAAGAGCTTTAAATCAGAACCAACTGGCCTTTATAAGCATAAGAGCAGGAAGGTTTCTTAGAATAACAGGATAGCATATTACTCTTTATGCTCGTGACAAAGTTGGGTTTGAAAAGTCAAAAGTGTAATGCTACAACTGTTAGGGACACTTTGCAAGGGAGTTCAGAAGTCCAAAAAGTCATGAAAATAGGAGCAAGCCACGGGACAGAAAGGTGACTGTTGAAGAACCTTCCACAAAGGCATTGATGGCTATTGATGGAGTTGAAACTGACTAGAGATTCATGGATGATGAAGAGCCTACTACCAACATGGCTCTCATGGTTCTTTAGAATCTGAGATAATTCCTAATAAAATGGTACTAAAAATGTTTGAAAAACTCGAATAACTTCAAAAAACTGTAATGGTATTAAAAGAAATTATGATACCTCTGAGAGGTATATCTCTGGTTATAAAATAGGTGTGAAAATATTGGAAGAACACATAGAATGCTATAAGGAACAGCAAATGGCTTTTAAAGATTCTATCATTCTTTTAAAAATAGAAATACCAAGTCATTCTCTTGAAATCATTGACCTTACATCAAAACTAGAAAGTAGTAAATCCAATAAAAATGAAATGAGGTTAAGTTTAATATTTTTGATAGTGCCACTAAGAGTTTAGAGAAGATGATTGATAGTCAAGATCTTGACACATGCAAGTGGGGTCTAGGATATAATGGTGATTACCACACTATTGAGCCCCCTCTTGTGTACTTTCCTCCTACGAAAAACTTGTCATACATTGGTTTACATAATTTCAAAAGAAGGAACCTGAGTTTGTGCCTATTGAAGTTGAGCACAAAAAGGAAAGTGATAATATTGTTTCTTCTAACAAATCTTGTATTGACACTCCACAAGATACTCCAACCTCTAGTATTGGTGGCCAGACTAAAGATTGTATATCTAAGCTTAGTAGTTCACACAACAAAAATTCTCAATTCTCCTCTAAGATAGAAGAGAAAGCAACATTTAAAAAGACTGGGAAAATAAACCCTAATGCCCCTAAATATTAACCTATTAGAAAATCTGTTAGATATGTTGAAATGAACATATCTAACCTAGGGGCAACCACAAAAGTTAAAACAACAGGAGTCTCGTAAATCTTGTTATATGTTTGATAGTTTTGACCACTTACAAGCATATTGCACGAAGAATCAGAGAAAGGGACAAGTTATGAAAATGACTTCAACAGGGTCAATAACAACTTTCATACTGATAAGAACAGCCCAAGTCCTAACACTAGGATGATTCTTAGATTGGTATTGCTTAGAAATGGGACAAAACCGATTAACAATGCTAGTCATTTTAATTATGGTAGACCAAAACCAGTTAATTCTGGTAGGTCCATTAATGCTGGAAGACCTTTCCACTCAAGAATTGGGTTGGTCTTATAGGTACCATGTACCCGGATCGTGGCTAAAACCAAGTGGGAATGTACTGGTCTTGCTCGAGGAAATGGGTGGTGATCCTACACAAATATCTTTTGCAAAAGAGTTGGAAAGTTTGTGCTCCCATGTATCCCAAAATCATGCACTCCCAATAGAACTCGAGGAAATGGGTGGTGATCCTACACAAATATCTTTTGCAAAAGAGTTGAAAAGTTTGTGCTCCTATGTATCCCAAAATCACGCCCACTCCCAATAGAAGCCTGGAGTCAAAATAAAAAGTCAGAGCCAAGAGTCTGGCTTGAGTGTCCTCATCCTAATCAAGTCATTTCATTAATAAAGTTTGCTAGCTTTAGAATTCCTCAAGGAAAATGTGTAAGTTTTGATCATGGTGAATGTCAGATTACTAACGCCCTTCCAATCATGCAAAATGTACATTCTTTTTTTTTTGTCCTAAACCCTTTTTTGATTATATTTATGTTCACTTAAACAGCTCCCGCTAATGACCACTAAACGCTAAATATTACAGGCTTTCTTTGGCCTTTGGGTTAAGGAGTTGCAGTGTTGCGGTCACCACATCCATATTTGGCGATGCTTGTAGAAATGTAGTAAAAAGTTTGGCAGTAGAAGCATCGTGTTCTTAAGAAACTAATACAAGAAACCATGCCTCTTAATCGTAGAATCAAAACGTATTATTTAAACAATTGACGTTTTGGCGGATGTTAAAATCCCTTATTTATTACATGAATCAAAATATGAAATTAGGAAATTGCAATAGCATTATCAGTATTGAGATAAACCAACAACGTTAGATGTAGTTATAGTCTGAAATTTGCATTGTTTGCAAATAGTTGAAGTTAAGGATGAAGTTTCATATTTATCTTCGCCACCCAGTATCGGCATAGCTATCCCTCTTTTAGCAGGGCTAACATATCCAGGCTGGTATGTTTTCCCCAGAATACCCTCAACCTCGTCTGAAAGATTCATGAACCTAAACTGCAACTCAAAGTGAGCAAAAGCGTCATCTGATGGTAACTGATAGTTGTGTGCTTTATCATCTGCCTTAGTCACGGGGACTGCTTTCATGTTAATCTCAACCAATCCACCAACAGTCACTTTAATGGTGTTAACATCATCGGTTCTTTCAATCACCACTTGTCTAACTCCAGTGTTCGTTTTCCATTCAGAGTCTCCATCGAATGGGACGGAAATTTCTTCACCGTTCCATTTTACTAGGAGTACGTCAACTGATTCGTCCCATTGTACCACTTTCTTGGCTGAAATAACAAGTTTTTGGGTGTCAAACATGACCGACACTGCTTGGACCCATGTGTAGTCACGCTTCCTTCCATTGGGTCGGCTTCCAATGAAGTGACCGTTGATTTGGAGGTTGGTGTCTGAGACTAGAGCAAAATCACGTCCTTTACCACCATGGAAGTAGAACATAACTCCATCACCGCCAATGAACCTTGGATCATAACATAGTGAGCCATAGCCGTTACATTCCGGTCTCCTCCCTGTTAAGAATCGATTCCAAATAGTGATTATTAGTTAAACAAATGTATAAATACCCTAGGAAATTCTTCGTCAAAAAGTGAACATGCTTACATTTGCATGTAGCTTCACACTTGCTACCACAATTGACATGACATCCTTTTCCTTTCTTGTTCTTCTTGGGCTTCCTCTCTGGGCACTCCTTTGGGCAAGTAAGTGTTTTGTAGTTGCAACGCCCTTTTGATTTACAAAAAGCTCGCTCACATCCTGTTTGTGGTTCGGGTGTCAAGTCATCGTAGTTAGTTTCATCCTCCTCGACAGGTTTAGGCTTGGGTGCGGGTTCTGGAGTCTTGGGCTTCTCAGGTTCTGGTGTCTTAGGAGCCGGCATCGGTGCTGGAGTCTTTTTATCGTCGTCATCACCTCCAATTGGTGTTGGAGTCTTTTTATCGTCGTCATCATCGCCATCGTCATCATCATCTCCCTTGTCGTCATCACCTCCAATTGGTGCTGGAGTCTTTTTATCGTCGCCGTTGTTTCCAATAGGTGTTGGAGTCTTCTTATCATTGTCATCGGCTTGAACCGTTGTTGAGCCAATGGAGATGGCTATGAGTAGTAAAGCCACCAAAATCAGTGACTTCCTCATTTCTAAACAAGTGTGTGTTTCTTAACTTAGTCTCCTATATGTTGCTAAGTTTTTGTTTTTTTTTTTTTGTGTTTGAAGATGGAAATGAATAATGTTGAGATCAAAATGGACTTATTTATAAGGGAATAAAGCAATTGGTAAAACCACGAAGTTCGCATTAATTCATGTACATATCTTTGCCTTCGTTTCAAAAAAGAAAACAGCCAAGATGCTTCAACTCCATGTCAATGAAATAGACCTTTTGACTTTCTAAGGGTTACATTCTTATTACACAGAATCTATGCAATTAGACAAAATACAGATTTTAAATACTACGTAATAAGTACTGAATTATAGTACTACGTATGCTTTATGTTTATATCTATCAACAAACCTGATACCTAAACGTTAAAAATCTTTGGCAATTTTGAGACTAATTTGAAGAATTTTCAAGTCTGGTATTTTCATTATAATTGTTAGCCATTTTTGTTATATCGTTTTAGATGTTTTTTAAAAAAACAGAATACATCTGAAGTTTTATAAAAATGGTATAACGTAGTTTACAATATAAGCGTATAGCACATGCATGGGATAATAACTAATAGCATTGCTTCACCATGCATTCATGCTCTTCTTTTGGGCTATCATGAGATTAGGTCATGGTATAACGTAGTTCCCTTTTGTATAGTTATGAAAATTCTTGTACCTCCGAGATGATCATTAACAAACAAATGAAAACCATGACCAAGTGATTTCACATTAATTGTTGTTTGAGACGCATCGTTAAGGAAGGGCTCATCGCCTTTGATGTGAGTGCTGCATGATAAGCATAATGAAAGCCTTACAATAGACTAAATCGCGATTAGAACTTTAAATAAAAGGATTAACGTGCCAAAGCACTTTTGTCCAAATTTGGATCTCCTTTTTACCTAATTCTTTTAAATGTACATGTTTGACACATATACTCCTATTCTAATAACATAGCAGAAACTATTCATACCTTATGGAATACCATAAATAATCACTTTGATCAGCTGTCGTATTAATCTGTTCCAATAATCCCCTTCTGTTAAATGCATTGTTACTTGATATCCCTATGGGTTCACCAATGTAACTCCAGTTGGATGAAATTGCCTTTGAATCACTGAATTCATCTCCAACGACACTTGCAGGTACAAACCTTTGGATGGTAGCCATAGAATTTATCTGCTTAAAAGAAAAAAAAGAAAGAATGACAACAAATTTGAAGCGCGCTACAATTGACTAAGAAATTCAACCACACCTTTGCAGTGTTGTACACAACATGTTTGCAGTCGCGCAAGATGCTGACAGACCAAGCAGGTAAGTGATAAGATTTCCCGTTGTAGCTTACAGTTGCGTCATGTTGTGTATCAATATTCGCCAAAAAAGCAGCACATGTTGATGAAGTTTTATACACAACAGCCTAAATCAAACATCTTGTTAAACAGAAAAACTATGCTGGTTTTAAATTCACGAGAAAGGTTGAACATATCACCTCTACGTTTTTAGCAAGTGAAGTATTTTTTGGATCGGTTGCCACCAGTGCCTCTTCACAAAACTTTATAGCCTTATGTAGATCTTTTAAATGACCCCACTTAGGTTGTCGAGGAACTCCTGCATCATAAATATGGCATATCAAATGATATATATTCTAAATCCAAACATGTTTAAACGGTCCACCTGTTTAGAAAGAAAATCATACCATACTCGTCAAGTGGAGCATCAAAATCATAACTTGTGGCGATAAACGGTCCACCAGTGGTCCGACCAAAATTGCTCCCACCGTGATACTGCAAATTTTTAGTATCTGAATTAACTTGAGAAGTATAAGGTGTTTATATGTATTATGTATATCCTCAGTATTCCATATACTTACCATATAATAGTTTTGAAACGTTCCGCCTCTCTGGTAGAAGCGTACAACTGCAAATGCAAGGTCTTCCACTGGTCTATAAGGGACTGCCCCACCATATGAAAAATACCATCCGGACCAATTCTCAGTCCACATTGCGGGCTTGTTTTTAGAATTTGGAGTAAACCCATCGCAGTAGAATCCATTGCAAGTGTTTATCTGCATTCATAATTTGTAAAGCCACATGTCTTTAAACTAATAGACAGTCAAGATATTAACTAATTTTTTTATGTTCTTTGATTATTGTTACCATTGAAGCAGGAGCATCTCGTTGCTGACACATCACCCATGGTACACCTGTATTTAAGGATGTCGCCATACTCGCTGCCCATTTGATGTAGTTTTGTGCTGCAGGACCATATCCTTTCTCAATGTTACCATATTCGTTCTCGATCTGTCATCATGATTTGGACACAAAAACAGAAAAATATCTTTCATATGTAAAATTTTAAAAGTTAGAATAAGGGTCATAACGCATTGGTACATAAACTAACCTGAGATAAGATTATTGGTCCACCTTGGGACGCATAAAGATTATACTGCTTTAAGTAGCTAACTATATTGGCTGTAAACCGCTTCATTTCAGCCTGAAATATATGCATTTGGTTAAGGAGTTGTTGACGAAACAAGGACGTGTTTTATACTAAATTCAAGATAATAGTAGATAAAAACCTTAAAAGGCTCGTTATCTGTTCGAAACACAATTCCTGGTATGAAGTGTAACCAAAGTGGAAACCCACTGTTTGCAGAAACAGATTAATGAGCACAAACATCAAAACTTGAAGCATTCCGACTATCAAAGAATTAACAAACTAAAATTAAAAACTAACCCGTAATTCCATTCAGCACAAACATATGGACCAATTCGAATATGAGCATAAAGACCAGCTTCAGCTACCAGTATCAGAAAACTAGCCAAATCTTTTCTTCCTTCGAAGTCATACTGTTTAGTTCCAAGTGTTGTTAACACATTACACATTTACACAAAAAGGATACTCGATCAAACCAAAAACCAAAAAATGTTCATATATAACGCATGTTCCAGTAATCTTGCATCAAAAGTTAAAAAAACAAAAACAAAAACCAAGAGTAACCTGGTTTCTAACAGGTTCATGCAAATTCCAGAAAACATATGTGTCAATCACATCTAATCCTCCATCTTTTGCTTTCTGAATAAGCTCAGGCCACATCTACAATGTGCATCAAAATTAAAAGAATGTATATCATGTGCTTTTACAGGGTGTGTGATAATATGCAAATATGTTCATAACGGACATCGCTCATAATAATACTTACATCAGGAGTACTACGAGGATAATGAATAGACCCTGAAACCAACACTCGGCGTTTTCCATCAATAACCAATGCCCGACGATCATACGTCACATTTACACCAACAACCGCTGTAACCGTAGCCATTGCCACCACCAAGACCGTTACAATAAACATCTGTGTCACACCTCTCATCATCTTACCTTACCTTAACTAAACAGTTATGTTTTTCTGAGGTTATAAGTTATAAGTCATGAGTCTTCGTCGATAAAAGATGAACACAAATTGTGGTTTAGTGAGCATGGGCAAACACATGCATCATTTATATATAAGGTTCTTGTTCGGCTATTTTGGTTTTTGTTCGGCTATTTTGGTTTTTGTTCGGCTATTTTGGTTTTTGTTCTCCATTTTTAACTTAGCTAAACTATTAAAGATTGAAACAATGAAACTATATTTTCAACTCCATCTATTTAATAAGCTTTTTGTAATACTTAATCCAATATAAAAAGCACAAGTTGTCTTTAATCTTCCATAGTATTTACACTTAAATATTAATTGAAACAATCAATAGTATATTATGCTTCTGAATAACATTCAAAACATCATTCACTATTGATCAACAAAGTTAATTTCTGCACGATGCGTTAGCAATAAAGAGGTGGCCTGGTTAAATCTTTTATCAACCAGTTTTCTTCGGTTGGATATTGTATATGATTATAACTTTAGGAATCAGAAGATTTTCGGGTGTAATAACTTATAATAACGATTCACTATAAAGTACGTTACTTAACTTATTACTTAATTTTCAATTTAAAGATTAAAGGTTTACATGTTGTGTGATGTAATATAGATATAAGTGACAGCGTGCTCGCGCCATGTGATGGGGACAAGTAAGCCATGATTGATGAGGTCGTGGTGGTTGCGACGACTTGCATTAGTTGTGGGTACGTAGATGGTTGTGTTTTATGTTTCACGACATTTTGTAATGTGTAAAGATCTGTTAGCATACATTAGTTGATTAAAATGGTCGTTAAAGTTAATTAAACTGGTCATATTTGGTATTGTTTAACAAAATGCAGATTATGATCAATAGTAGCATACTTTGGTACTTTATTTATCGCGTAAAACTTCTCAATACACTACATTATGTTTTATATGTAGACTTCATCTTGATCAAAGTTATTTGATCGATGTGCACAAACTTCTCAATAAACTACATTATATTTTCAGCTGCTAATGAAAATTTTTCTGAGGTATATAATTAAGTTTTACTAGGAGCATCTAAATTTGCATTACTTAGGAAGTCAGTCATAAAAGGCAATTTGCTAACAACCCTAATGACTATTCTTAGCATATTTAACAAAGACAGATAATAATATATCAATTCTATCAACCACAAACTAATTCCATGCTTTATTCGAACAAAACAACAAATGTAGTGTTATATATCTTGAATATTGTTAACACGTTATCTAGTTTTTCGGATATGTTGGGTCTACTAGGCAGTAGGCGTGACGTGAATTCATACATGATTCTTAGAGTAACATTGAAGTGATTGTTATTGATGGTCCAAACAAAACAAGTAGTTACAGGATGTGTGTATCCATATTCTGGGTAAAAGGTTACCCTGTAATTGTTTAATAAACGGTGATTTGTATTCTGTAAATTCCTTGTGGAATAATGTCATATGTTGGATAATAATCCATTAATCTTAGTTTATGTATTTTATGTAAATAAGGGCTGCAGGCCCAGACCCAATAGTCAATTAGGTTAGTTAAGAAACGGTTGATAAAGTTGAAAAAGGCATGTCGTATGGTTTTGACAGAACCATCACACCCCTTCACCAAAATCATACCGATTCAGTTTGTATATATAATTAGGATCCTGTAAATCACAATGCAACCCTTTCATTCATATCAATATAGTTATTTGGTTCAAACCCCTTATTCAATCTCTTGTTCATCCCCTATTGTTTTCAGCCTATTTATCCGAATATGATGATTGTTTGTTTGATCAATTCGTTCCTGGAATCTCCCCGAGTCTGGACCTGTTAACATTGGTATCAGAGCGAAGGGATCAAGCAAAACTCCACATCATGATTCATCATCAATCGATCCCACTGTCTAATCAAAGGTTCCCGCCATTTTATATTTTGTTTCCACTGGAAACAATCAACAGGAACAAAAGAAGGGAAGCCGGCATGATCAATCAGTGATCAGGAAACCCCGCCTAGAAAAAAAGACAGCATAAAGAAGGAAGGGATTAGGCAGCGGACGGAGTAACAGGAAAGAAAGAAAAGGCAGAAAGATAGAAAGACAGAAAAAGGATCAGAAGAAAAATTACATGGCTATTTTTGGCAAATGAAGAACACTTTGGGTTCGTACGAATTCAAAGAAGAGAATGGTCAGTTTTATTGTTTTTATCAAGAATTTTATTAGTATACAGTTTGGCCAAGATTTGGAGTGATTGCAAAAGAATTTGGATATACAAGAAAGTATGAAGAAAAATCAGAAAATGCTACAAGATTATTTAGAGGTTTTCATAAGACGGCGAGGTTCCTACTATGAAAGTAGAAGAAGACGAAGATTTTGGAACTTACCCAACGAACCGAGGTGAGCACACTTACCCAACGAACCGAGGTGAGCACGCAGACCCAACGGCCAGTCACAAAGAAAAGGAAACCATGGAGCATTTTATGGACAGCAATCAATAACAGACTGCATAATATGGAAACGAGTATTTAATCCTGTAAACATACACGGAAACTCGGAATTCAAGATCATCTATGTCAAACTTTTAGCCATGACGATTCAAGCATAGAGAAGAAGATATCGAGATTGAAGACACAAAGATTAACAGATTAGGGGGGAATATGTTGGATAATAATCCATTAATCTTAGTTTATGTATTTTATGTAAATAAGTTAAGAAACGGTTGATAAAGTTGAAAACGGTTGATAAAGGGGGGAATATGTTGGATAATAATCCATTAATCTTAGTTTATGTATTTTATGTAAATAAGTTAAGAAACGGTTGATAAAGTTGAAAAAGGCATGTCGTATGGTTTTGACAGAACCATAACACCCCTTCACCAAAATCATACCGATTCAGTTTGTATATATAGTTAGGATCCTGTAAATCACAATGCAACCCATTCATTCATATCAATATAGTTATTTGGGTTCAAACCCCTTATTCAATCTCTTGTTCATCCCCTATTGTTTCCGAATATGATGATTGTTTGTTTGATCAATTCGTTCCTGAAATCTCCCCGAGTCTGGACCTGTTAACATCATATTGATCATTTTTGGTATTTGAAACTTGTCACAATTGATGGTGGTTACAGACTTACAGTTTGGAAACTTCATATTTGCATGACTCCTATAAGTCTGTAGTGAAAAAAAATACATATTAAGCCAATAACACATCCATTAAGCTGATGTTATGAGTTCAAATCATGTTTATGTGTCCCTTGAATCAAGGTATTTAAAATTTTCATTTTGGTATGTTAGGGGTGAGCATTTTGGACCATCGACCATGATGAGACCAGTCGGTGATCGAAAGCCAGGATATATCTGGAAAATTACAGTTAACGGCCAAGTATTTTGTTTAAATGCATTTTTGTCATAGTATATAGTTTGTTAGTATTGTATTGTATGCAGCATAAGCACCAATTAACGTAAACATCAAATATTTAAAACAGATGACTTGCCAACACCAACTCTACCTTCCCTCCTCTACTTAATAATACCTTCCCATGCATCATCATTTCTCACTCTAAACACAACACAATGGTGAACTTGGTAGCAATACAAGAACCATTTATCATCTTCTTGATGAAACTAGCCGGTGTTCAAACCCACACCGTCGATATTGAGCCAGGAACCCACATGCGTTTCTGGCTTCCCAACGAAACCCTAGAAAAAAAATACAACAAAAAAAACAAAACAACCCAAGTCACAACTATTAGTCCAAAACCGAACAAGCCTGTTGTTGTGCTAATCCACGGATTTGCAGCCGAGGGAATTGCTACATGGCAGCTCACTATTGGTGGACTTTCAAAACATTATTCTGTTTACGTACCAGATGTATTATTCTTTGGTGGATCATACTCGGATAGTGGTGACCGGTCTCCGAGGTTTCAAGCCGAGTGCTTGGTTACAGCGTTGAGGAAGTTAGGAGTTGAGAGTTGTGTGGCTGTAGGGTTTAGTTATGGTGGGATGGTGGCGTTTAAGATGGCGGAACTGTATCCTGAAATGGTTAGAGCTATGGTGATATCAGGCTCCATACTTGCTATGACTGATTCCATAAGTCAACAGTCGTTGGATGAGTTGGGGTTTTCGTCATCTACTGAGCTTCTGTTACCTGATTCTGTTAAGGGTTTGAAGACGCTTTTATCTGTTGCGACTCATAAGAAGCTTTGGTTTCCTGATCGCCTTCATAAGGATTACCTTGAGGTTTCACTATTTCCACTCTTTAACTAGTACTCCGTATTATTTTATTTTTATTTTTCAAAACGGGACAAGAAAAAAGTACAGTGAAAAGTATAAAGATGTTGTATTCGTGTATCGTAGTATAGATTTGGTTCATGCGAAAACCGGCTGGTTCTGCCCAGAATTGGACCAAAAAACCAGGTTTAATTTTAACTCCTTAAATAGTGGAGTAAAAATGTAATATGTTGCACGAAACATATGGTTTTTTTCACACGCAACCACCAAAAAATAAGAAAAAAAACATGGTTGCACACTGAAATTTCAGTTTTTTGTGTCATGAACTGGTATGATACGTACATAATGAGTCTAGTTTAGTTCAGTTTTACGGATGAGTTATTGACTTTGGTGGCTTAGATCAAGAAGTTTTACACTCCTAAATCCTAATATATGAAAATTTTGAGGTGGTAACATTTACGGTTTTGGATTAAAAGTTATTCTTGAAAACAAAACAGTTACTACAAGTTAAAAATAAGTTGATGTACAGCTACGCCTAAGTTATTGACTTTATGTCAATATAAACTGTTATAATCAAATATAGGTAACCAACTCCTGCCAAATTATCAAACAATATATTATCTTTTCAATGATAAATTTTCTTTTTCAACAACAATTATAGGTATTGATGTATGCAGTAAATGAAAATACTAACACGATACTCACGTACTTTTAAATGATCGACCAATCATTTACTATTTGAATGATGAATTGCAGGTAATGTTTAACAACAGAAAGGAAAGGGCTGAGCTACTAGAGGGGTTGATAGTTAGCAACAAAGATCTCAACATACCACATTATCCACAGGTATTACAACAAATTCAACACTGCGTCTACATGAGTATCATTTATATAGTTTACACTCTTAACTAACAATATAAGCCGATCACTCTTTTTAGAGAATACATCTTCTGTGGGGTGAAAATGATCAAATATTTAAGATGGAGCTTGCTCAGAACATGAAATGGTAATCTATCGTTTATTAGTATATATGGTTTCAACAATAATCGCCATAGTGAATCATTACTTAAATTGGTTTTATGTATGCGGTTATAGGGAACTAGGAGACAACACAACTGTCGAAGGTATAAGTAAGGCAGGACACCTAGTTCACATTGAACGACCGTGTGTCTATACACGATGTCTTAAAAAGTTCCTGGACTCGCTACCTGCTGATGAGCCAAAAAAAGTAACTAAGTAGCACCATGTGGCCACTCGTCTATATACCAAGTCATATATGTTGATTGTTTTGTGCTATAAATGTATTGATGTTTGATTGATTGTTTATTGATGTGAAAGCTCTTGTATCAATAATAATGCATTAGGCAGTTGTGATAAATAAAGCCAATGGTTGTTTGTAGTCTCATTTACATGTTCAGATTATTTGCCTCATACAGTACTTGTTCTAGGCGACATTGATCATATTGTGAATGTTATTTCTTTTATCTTCTCAGAGAAACCATCCAAAATCGATTAAGATCATTCATTCAGTGATAACTGATAACTACACGTGCCAACAATGATTAAGATTATCCAAGACTTGAGCTCCAACAGAATTCGCAGAAACTTCAAAAACTAAGCAAAATGCAAATGAACATGAGAACATTGTATCAAAATCATGAAGGCAATTACGCTTTAATGGATGGAAATACTTATATATGTGATATTATTGTATCAAAATCCTCTAAACACCAATCTCACATGTTTATGATATCGAGGGGTGTGACTGATGACTCACTTTAAGAATCGCTATCTCATACACATTGACTCCAATTTAACAAATTATAGCTCGTCACAAAGCTTTCTTCTACAAAAACACTAAGCCACAATATACTGCTCAATCAAATATGACACAGACACTTTTAAGTTATATATATAGAAACAACGAATTCTTTCCAAATTTGATATATAAAGCATCATTGTTTATCTATTATTTCCAACTGTTTATTTGTTTTGTTAGCCAATAAGTCAACTTTTTAATTAACAGACATACAATTGTTTACATGCATATACCAACTATATACCAAACTAAGTGCAAAACAAGTGACCAATGTTATATATTCTCTCTGTCACAATTTACTTGTCTACTATTATTTTTTTATTCAACTTTGACCGAAAATTACTTTTTGTGTTATATAATACCTAACGCGAAATATATGTATGGATTGAATTTTACACGTATTTTCATCGGCATAAATTTTATCAAATATTATATAACACAAAACTAATAATTTACGATCAAATTGATAAAAAAAATCATTATGATTACTTCCATGTGTAAGAAACATTAATATATTAAAACATCCCTTTTGATGCTTGAGTGATATAAAAAATAGTCAATAATTATATTCAAATTTGAAACTTACACGCTATCAAGATTATAAAAGTATTTTGTTTACGAGTAAAATTGTAGCATGCATGTCTTGGTCAAGCAATTTGAAAATGTTTGAGCAAACTTGCGCAATATCTCAACTTTATTACTCTTTTTTTTCTTAGCTAAGTAACACTTGGTTTACACAAAAGAACGTATAAACCATACCCAAATAATCATGCTGGACCTGATACTTATGTTAGACTTTCGTGAACCTACACTTACGTGTGCTAGATATATTTTGAGAATTAGTGTTTTTTTTAACGACTAATCTAGCGATTATGGTTTAAAATTTGACTTTAATTACCACCTCGCCAATGATTATAGTTCTCAAAGAAATACGAGTACGCAAGTAACGTTTATAACCCAAAAAGTGCTTTCGTAACTATGCTTATGTCTGGCAGCAAGCGTTTAAAAGCGTTTTAAAATAACCATCAAGTAGGAGTTAGTGTTTACACAAAATGATTGCCTGGAAACAAACATCTAGCTTCATACATTTTCCAAAACTCTCCAAATCAAAATAATACCCTTAGAACACACGGTGTACGGTGTAGTGCTGAGCCATAAACTCGTATCATAGAAAAAGTGCATGTCACGTCAGCCAACTAATTCATAATATCAAAATCACCATAAAGTCAAAAAAGTGGCTCCTTGATTAACACCAAAATGCTGGTGTTATAGTGGCTCCATTTGTAATAAAAAAATAAAAAAAATACAGAGTAATAAATAAAAAGTTATGGCGGAGAGTATAACACGACCTACGGTGTAATTCTGGCGTCGTAGGCTCGCATTATACCCATCATTTTGGGTTGGCAAATACGACGTCAGACCCTATAACGCCACACATGATGTGATGTCTGGCGCCGTATGTCTCACGTTATACCCACGGCTCAAGCCATCGATTGTCATAACCTAGGCTCTTAGTAGCATTTACGTGCAACTAATGTTTACATTTGCCTGTTCAAAAAAAAAAGTTTACACTTGCTAATATGACTGTACAACTACCTTATTAAAAATGTTATCAAAACAAACAACTATTGCTTCGTAATATTGCGTTCTAATAATGCATGCTACTGCTATTTCTAACTACCGTTATCTTCACCAAACATAACACATTGCTTTAAAACCAAAAAAAAGATCATTTCATTTTTTTAACGGTAAAAAAATCATTTCTTAATTTATTCAACTCAAGATAACCAGAAATCTCAATTATAATTTTAAATAATCATTCATCTTTAGCTTAGAATCATGTTACTTTGTATCGCATATTTCAAATTAAAACATACCAATATATTAATATATTTTTTTAAAGCTTAGATTTTATTAAAATGGATCTGAAGAGGAAACCGAAAGAGAACAACATGGACAAACAAAAAGGAAAACTAAGAAGCCATCAAAAAGCGGCTTATAAAACATCAACTAAACTACTCAGAGACTACGCCGAGTTTAAAAGAGATGCATGACATGTGGTTAAACAGTTCCAGTTGCACAACAGAGATTTGGAACGGGCCAAGATCCATGACTTTGTAAATCTTTGAATGGAAGGGAAGACTTCCTCATTCAAAACTTTGTCACGGTGGTCTGCCAGGACATGAATCACCTTGTTTCTCTACTTCCATATCACCCAAATGCCACATTGAAAAACACCATGAATAATTTTGTTGAGCGTAAGACAACCAATATATTAATATTAGACGAGGCAATTCGTTTACATGATAATGACGGGAGTTTTGTCTAATAAACACCTGGCTCGGCACGAATGTGTGTTGCGGTCGCAGATCGCCCAGTCCACTACATATCTCTAGAACAACTGAAAAAGATCAGGACTCGATAATAAAAAAATTTGTGCCATGACCAAATCAGAGCTTAATTCAGAGCTTGACACCTGAGCTTCGCTAATCTAAGACCAGCAAACACACAGTGTGGGGTGTTTGTCGATTTAGTTATCAAGTTTTTCGATCGATTCTAAATTATGCGGGCTGAAATTTGGTTCAGCCAATGAAAACCAAACTTAACTTCAGTTCGGTTTTTAGATTTTAACTAAAAAAAACCGAATTTGGATATTCTTTCTATAATCATATGTATTCATAACATCAAAATGTATATAATTGGTTAATTCTAAAACTTAGTCAAAATTCTTATATTTTTACTAGAAAGTTTTGTGTCATCAACAACTTTTGAGGTGTTTTTTAAACATTCTTTAATTATGTATGTTTTTATAATCAAACTCATTATTTTTAAATATTACATGATTTTAACACATACAATTAGGGCTGATCATCGGTCCGGGACCGGACCGGACCGAGGACCGAAATGGTCCAAAACCCCGGACCGAGACCGGAACGAAATAGTCCGGTTTGGTCCGGGTTGGTCCGGTCCGGTTTGGTCCTCGGTCCGGTCCGGTCCCATTAGACATATTTGACGAGATTTTGGTAAGACCGAACCGGACCGGACCGACCGGACCGAGGACCGAATTCGTCCAAAACCTCGGACCGAGGACCGGACCAAAATTGCTCGGTCTGGTTCGGTTCGATCCAGTCCGGTCCGGTTTCTGGTCCGGTTCGGTTTTGGGTTTGGGTCTGCCGTACTATGCCCTACATACAATTAAAGTAAATGAATTTAATTAACGTATGTATTAATACAAAAGACTTAATATTTGAAAATGTTTTTTATTTGTTTCTCAATTCAGTTGATAATTTGCAAAAACCAAAACCGGACTAAAAACTGAGTATTTAATTTGGTTTGGCTCGGCTTGGTTACTTCACTCGAAAACCAGTTTATAAAATCGATTTGGCTAGCCGAACTAGGAACACCCCTACGCACGCATCACACACTTATCATATAAAAACAAAATGAAGCAACTATTTTGTTTACAAACATCTTTAACAAGTATCAGATTTTTTATTTTATTTATACATCAGTAAGGACTAAAAGGACTACTTTCCTACTGTATAATAGTAGCAGATTCACTCTGCTTAGTTTTAACATGTATTTATTCTGGCTTGTTAACCCAGTCCAAATAACAAAACCTTGTTTGTTTTTTCATCAATTCTGAAAATATCGTTCAGTAAAGTGATAGGAAGATGCCCTATAGCATAAAATCGTCAATAAGGGTACACATGTCCTTTGAGTTTGCGACCATGTACAGGATCTGCAAAAACAGTAAAAGATAATGAATCGAAATTAAACTTTATGAGACTTCAATTAAGACCACCAAATACTAAGATTTGTTATGTATCAGATACATGTAACTAGAAAGATCATTACATCTATACTATTTTATAAACCATTTGATATCTTCCTAAAATAAAAAGGCTGAAAATTCAGAACTTTTTTACCTATTAAATAAAGCAAGTTGTAGATATTTTCATTAACATTATATAGTATAAACTTTTTCAAACAACCTTATGTAACACTTTTAAAATAACATTTTTTTTCTTTTAAATTGAAAAATGTTTTTATTTATTTATTATTTTTATAATCTAATTTCAATATATTTTTTAAAATTTTGTGCTTTTTAATTCGATATCTATTTTGATATATTTTTTATTAATTTTTAGTCTTTTTCAATTTTAGTGGGTTTTTTAATTCGATTTTTTATAACTTTATAATGAGTAAGAGATTAATATTTGTTAGTCTGAAAATTCGTTATTAGGTACTCGCCGCCGTATTGCGCGGGTACCATTCTAGTAAAAAAAAGAATGCAACTACTCATTCCAAAGTGGGTGTCCAGTGTGTGTGGTAGGTCGGTAGGTGCGACTGTGTGAGTGGCTTATTGGGGGTTGTTCATCAACAGAAATGCCACTATACATAACCTTCCATTTATACTGATCACGCCTTTGACTAAAAAGAGGATAGTGGGCAATGGGTGTTCTACAAATACAACTTGATGGAAGCTCAATTGTTGAAGAACGAGTTGATTTGTTTTTGGAGACTTCAGATCGCGTGACGAAGAGTAGTTTAGTAAAACGGGTATAGTTTTTACATCCTAAGTCTGTTTTCAGTTCGTGACATGTCAAAACGTGCGTAAAAAGGAGGCGGACGACGCTGTAATCACCTTTTAGCTGGTTGCGGATTTCTCAAGGCCCGAAAAGCCTTTTTACTATCAGTTTTTCATATATTTATGTTTTTTTTCACTTTCAGTTGGACTTTGTCTTTAGGCTACGGTCCAGCCCGTTGAATTTTTAGGGTTTTTCTTTGTTTGTAGTCATTATTTAATGAATCTTCTATAACCCTAGCAAGACAATTATCAGTTTAATAAAAGTTAAACCACTGGCCGTTGTGTTGTCCTGTTTTACCCTAATTATCGGGCATTCTTTAGAATCAACGATTATTAGCAGAATTGTTTCTGGAATTCTTACTGAATCAACAGATCCAATTACTTATCTTTGTTACTTTATTTTTTTAGTATACATCAGTTGGTATCAAGAGCCAAAGTTCCTGATCAAGATGCCTCCAAAGAGAAATAGGCCTATTCACGATGTTAATGATTATGAATTTGAGCAGCGTATGATGGACATAATGGAGGAGCGATTCGATCAAATTTTTGATCAATTGACCGACCAGATGAACAATTTTATGAGCAATAGGAGGCCTCGTAATCGTCGTCATGAGGATGAATATGCAGATCTGGTAGAAAATCTATTTGATGTTGGTTCGTCTTCTGATGAACAATCTGCACGGCAACCAAGGAAGAATCAAAGGGAGGATAATAGTAGGCGTTGGGAATCAGGAATGAGGACTAATGTTCCTGAGTTTAATGAGGATACTTTGAATCGCGAAGGGTTCATTTATTGGCTTGTTACTGTTGATGAAGTATTCGAATTCAAGGAAGTTCCTGAAAACAATAAGGTTTCATTGATCGCTACTAAGCTATGTGGTAGGGCATCTGCGTGGTGGCAACAATTGAAGCTAACGAGGGGAAGAGTTGGGAAGTCAAAGATCACGAGTTGGCAGAAGATGAAGAAGGTCATGAGGGATAATTTTATTCCTCAGAAATACCAACGAATGATGTACCAGCAGTTACAGAATCTGAAACAGGGAGCCAAGTCTGTTGAAGATTACACAACCGAATTTTACCAACTAATTGCAAGGAATGACATTCAAGAGACTGGGGATCAGCGTGTCTCTTGATACATTGGTGGTTTAAGAGTCCAGATCATGGATTCTGTTAACATGTTTGATCCGATATCACTTTCTAAAGCATATCAACGTGCACTGACTTTTGAGAAGCAAAACCGACGAGGGGGAGTTCGTCTTCTCCTGCAATAACCAATGTTGTAAAACAAGGGCTAGGCGGCGCCTAGGCGCTAGGCGATCATACTCCGCATAGGCGGCGCCTAGGAGCTAGGCGGTCAAACAATCAAGAAAATCAGCAAAAGTCAATATATTTTTACAAAAAAAATAAGGGTTTTCTTTCTAATATATAGTGTCCATATTTATTTCGTAATATCTTAAAATAAGTGATAAACCAATGATTATAAACACAAGGTAATGGGTTTTTCTTATGAAATTGGAACCATTTGAATTATATGTTCACGTTTCAAGTTTTAAGCACTTAAATTGTTATGTTTTATTTGTCTATTTTGCAAGAATTTCGAATTATTTAAAATTAGAAGTATTTTTTTATGTCACACATATTATTTAAAATATTAATATGAATAAAACTCCAATCCGCCGAGATGAATTACGCCTCGAATGGCGTCGACCGTCTCACTACCGCCTAGCGATTACAACCTTGGCAATAACAGGTGCTTCTGGTTTCGGTGATGCATCTCGTTTTGCCTCAAGTCGGGCTAAAGAAGTTGGTGAGAATACTGGATCAGTTCTTAAAGCGACCAGTAGTGGTGGGTTCAAGTGCTTTAACTGCGGTGAACCTGGTCACCGACAGTCGGATTGTAAGAAGGCTGAGAAGAGGCTGTTATTTATTGAGCCTGAGGAAGATGATGATGTGGTTTATGATGATTATGTGGTAGATGTGGTCTATGATGTAGAACCTGAGTATGAGGAGGAGTACGTGTCTGGAGATGTGGGGTTGAATTTGGTGGTAAGGCGTTCCTGCTTAACACCTAAAGCTGATGGTGATGATTGGCTCAAACACAACATCTTTCAGTCAACTTGTACCATTATGGGTAAGGTTTGCAATTTTGTATGTGATTCAGGTAGTTGTGATAATTTAATAGCTGAAGAAGCAGTCCAGGGTTGAAAACTGAAAATCGTCTCAAACCTTATAAGTTACAATCCATCCAATTACCGGAGAAAGAGAAGCTTTTCCACCACCACCTAAACCTTGCAACATACCTCATCTCAATGACCTTTCTTCTTTCCCCAATCTCACTAGGCATTGTGAAAACCTCTCTAATCCTCAATCTCCTTCTCCTCCACCACCTTCTTAATATGATGGTCCTCCCCCATCAAACGACTTTGTTTTGCATCATGGAATCTCGTGTGTGTGTTTTCGATTTCAACAAGTTGAACTTGCTCATGTTTATGACAAGCTAATTTTCTTGAATTTCTTCTCACTCGACCTCCTCTCAAAGTATTTGTTCCCGTGAGAAAATCTTCGAATGATGCCTCGTCGTCTTATTTTACCAATTAAAGCACACTTTGTGTTCTAATTTCTTAAGTCAAATAAATACCTAAGCAATCTTGGAAGACTATCTCTACTAGAATAGTTTTTGCTTTTGTTGTTTATTTTTAATATTTGTTGTATTAATATTCATATTGTGTATATGAATATTCTTCTTGTTTGTTCTTTCATATATTTGTAATATGCTTGATATGTGTTATTTCTTTTGTTGCTAATTCTTTATCACACATATTGTTGATTGTTGATTATGGTTAAAATTTACAATTGTTCTTGGGTGATTCTAACAAATCTAAATGTTTAACCTTTGACATATTTTGTTTAATTACAATTGGTATGGATGTTCTTTCTATATCTTTATTCCACCAATTGTGAATTGATCTTGTC
This sequence comes from Glebionis coronaria, assembly GCA_025667525.1. Taxonomy (NCBI): domain Eukaryota; kingdom Viridiplantae; phylum Streptophyta; class Magnoliopsida; order Asterales; family Asteraceae; genus Glebionis; species Glebionis coronaria. Next base: position 46,582,081 of record CM046877.1, read on the forward strand.
AAAACACTCTCTTTGGACTACTTAACAAATACTTAGTTCTAATTTGATATTTCTTTTCTTTCTCCCTCTCAAGTTAGTTAGTAGGTAGTGACTATAGTTTATATATTGGTGTTTCTTTTCTTTCTACTAACCTTTGTATGTAGCTTGTCACTTTAGTTCTATCTCTTGGTGCCCCAAGCTAGGGGTAAGCACCAAGAGGGAGCTACTAGCAAAGTCGATTCTTCTCTCCTTCAAAAACTTTTGTTTTTACATAAATGAGTTTATAGTTTGTCGTAATCAAATAGGGGGATATTGTTAATGCAAGCAATGCCTAAAAATATTATCAGTGTTAACTAATCTTTCTTAGTTTAGATCACGACAAAGTATAAAGGCATTTAACGTCAAAGACAATTGAAAGACGAATTACTCAACAAACACTATCATCAAGGTAATAATCATTTAAGTCTTACACAAACATATCTTAATAATGTTTAGTGATCATAGAAAGTGATTAACCTTAAAATTCACATTTTGACAAATGTGGAAAAAGATGTTAATAAACTTTATTTTTAAGAAAATATTTTATTAAAATGGAAAATGAAATTTGAATATGGCATATTAAAAATGCCATAGGAATATCCTTTGAAGGTAAAATCTACCTCACATAACATTTCCTCACTAAAAGACAAAAAAGAGAGTAGTCTACTTTGGGCGGTTTCCCAAATAGCTATGCAGTTCGATATCAATATTGAACCGCACAACAATTAAGGAACCGGGCCCAAATAGTCGTTGGTTTTTTTCTCCTATAAATAGTGGATCACATTTTCATATTCCAGGAACCTTTTTGGACAAAATCTTTATTCCTCTTATCTTCTTTTTATGTTCTTCAATCATTAGTAAATGATCACTTAATTTGTTAAGTATGTTTACTTATGATTATCCTCTTGATCTCCTTCTTTAATTGTCCAGAGAGAAGATCACTCACACATTTGTGATGTGATTAAAGATGAAGCCTTGATGAAGATCATCCTTCCTTAGATCTAGTCATGTTCATCATTTTATATTTGAGTCTGGTGTAGATCTAATATATTTGTGTATACTTAGATTAGTGTTGTGCTAATCCAATGTATTGGTGAACACTTGGATCAGTCTTGTGTAAATCAATTGTATATGTGTATACTTGGATTTGTCTTGTGTGGATCCAAGTTACATGTGTATACTTGGATATGTCTTATTGAGTTGTAATAAGTCTTGTGTGTTAGTTCTCACTAAACTACAAAGTGATGTGTGTATGTGTCTTATGAGTTCTCACTAAACTTCAAAGTGAAGAGTGTGAAGATTGGTTCTAGCTTCGGATTAGAACTCGACATCTAGCCTTGTGTCGGCAAAGAAGATGAGTGACGAAGATTGGTTCTAGCTTTCGATTAGAACTCGACATCTAGCCTTGTGTCGGAAAATGATGAAGTAGGCGACGTGTGTAGATTGGTCCTAGCTAAGATTAGATCTCGACATTTAGATTAGTGTCAGAAAATAATGTAACCGCCGTTGTAATATTTTCTCCGCCAAGAAGGGAGCTTGTAGATATAGTGGAAATCTCGAGTAAGGTGTACTCGAGGAGTGGAGTAGGAACGATGATAGAGCTTCGTTGCCGAACCACTATAATCTTGGTGTGGTACCTTAGGTTGTTTCTTTCCTTACTATTTACTTATGTTTTCATTCTTACATTGCATTTTATTGTCACTAGATACTGTTAATGCATTAGAATTGAACCTAACAACTTTGAAACTAGCTTTTAAGTAAAAGGTACTTTTTGGACAAACCTAATTGTAAGGATTTTTAATTAAGACCATAATCAAGAGAAACTATTAAACCCCCCCCCCCCCCCTTCTAGTTTCTACATTTACACTCTATTCTTAAAATAATTTAATACTAAAAATTTAGAAGAACTTTTTTACGTAAAACATACCTCAAAACCAGATTTCTAATTTTGGAATTTTTTTTACCTTATGTTATTATTTTCATTTTTTCTAATACCCTAAGGTTTTTATTTCCGAATTCCTTTATTATACCTTTGGTTATTTTTAAAATCTATAAAATAAAGTGAGAAATTTAAATTTTCAAATTTTCGAGTTTTACAATTAGTGTTATAGTCCTTTACCTTTATTTTTTTTGCTTTTGTTAATAATATGTGTGCCATGAACAACAAACAAGGAGAAGGAAAGTGAGAGTGTCATGTCTAGCGTGCATCACTGTACCTTATATAGTTGTATCAATACAAATAAATGTACGCTCATAATTTTTTGTCTACTTTCATGTTATATATTGTAATAGTTTTTCCTATAACAATTTCCATAAAGTGTGTGTACTATTTGAGAGATAGAAACACTTGCTTACTTTCTTTCAAATTATTTTATTTCATACCCCAATCAGTGAGTTAAGATCTATGTAGACCCTTAAATTACCATAAGCCTATTCAACCAATCATAATCAGCCATTTTTTAAAGACCCATTTCCCACCACTTTTAAAAAAATTAAATATCTCAAAAACGGTAAATTGTCAAACGAAAAAATACACCATTGCAACGAGAACTAAATCATCTTTCTATCGAGGGGCACATGTATATACTTTCGACGAACATTTTTTTACCTTTTTTTCTTATGTCACGTATGAGAGAATCATATATAATTCGTCACGAATCATATTTGATTCTCTCAGACGTGACTTAAGAAAAAAAGTCGAAAAAAGTTCGTCGAAAGTATATACATGTGCCCCTCGATAGATAGATGATTTAATTCTCTTCGCGATGATATGTTTTATTTTACGTAACGATGAACGGTTTGTGAGATATTCAATTTTAAAATAATGAGTTTCTTTTGTTACATGATAAAAATGGGTGATTGTGATTGATTGATTGAGCCTATGCTAAATTAAGGGTGTATGTTGAACTTTTTCTCCCATTCAGTTGTGTAAATGGATTTTTATCTTTGAAAATTGTATAAAACCGTGTAAATATTGTTCACGGGTTACGGCCAAAATCAAGACGTTGATTTTTCTTATGGATCTGTACATCATACGCCCGTCGGCTTGGACTGCATCATCGTTGTAAGCATGAAGGATAACGAGTGTTACTACACAGATAACTGTAACGTCTATAAGTCCAAGGCGGATCTAAGGAGTTCTCGGGATTTGCATGAAGCTTATCAATGTTGGTCGTGTAATGTAATTGTTGCAAAAAGTCTAGATTTTTTCAAATTAAACTTGGGTCCAACTAAAGTAATCCAAAATTTCAGACATATGAAGTGTAAAAACATAATTAAAATAACGGGTCCAACTAAATTTCCGAAATAAAAACAAAAATTTCGGATATATTAACTGAAATTTCGAATGTTCAAAACTTTAGATAACTAAATTGAAAAATCTTAACTAAAACTTCCTATATCTTAATATTAATTTTTGGATATCTAAATTGTTAGGACTTTTTGTTTGGGTTTTAGTTTTAGCTAAAATACGTCAGAGGCCGCTTCATACTCAACCATAATTAAAACTTGTTATACTCGTAAAAAACATTATGTGCACCTAATAAATTAATACTCCGGATACGCCCATAGCTATAACAAACTACCCACCAAGAACATATCGGAGCATTAACTTAGATATCAGTGTCATCTCTAATATCGCCACTAAGCATCCCAAAACAATCATCCCTAATGACACGGTAATGCAAATGTTACTACCCTGTATGGGTAAATGTAAACTAGTAGATATATAAGATAAGGAGATGGAACCATAACTATTAGAGCACCTAGAAGGTAACCACATATGAGAAGAAAGCAGTTGTCGATGAGTTTAGGGTAGCTCTTTCGTCGATGCCTGATCTTTGTTGTTGTTGCACGTCTAGCTGTGAGATTATTGAGATGTACTCTCTCATTGCGAGAATCACCGCTCTGGTAATGATGTTATAAAAGTAGGGCAAGTTTCCTTTGCCAAATATGGTGTCTACTTCTGTGGGGAAAATATTGTCTAAAATTATTAGACCTTGTGCTAGAAGGTCGTTAATTGATCCAAGCACGGTCGCTCAAAGCCAATGGGAATTGGGTGCTTCTTCTAGTGTACCATGAACTTCAGTTTCACGTTTAGCATTAGCTTCGGCTTAAGCTTCATATATTCAGGTTCAGCGACCTCTTGATTTCGTAATGAGTACGGATTATCTCTTGGGCGAGGGGTTTACAGCGAGCTGAGAGGTGGTGCCTCATCATCAACTTGTTGGGTCTGAACCGACACATTACCTTGGCGTGTTGGGCCATTCGTCGAAACCACAGTTGGGCTTTATCATCTGTTGGTGGTGTTAGATGCATCATGGGCAGATCCTAAACACTAAGTGGTGCATATAATTACTTTACGGCTACGAAGTGTTTTGATTAGGTGTGAGCACAAGCGATCTAAGACAATTTTTGGCTACAAACCTCAAACCAAAAGTTCGGCTTTAACTATTTTAAAACCAAACCCCAAACCAAAAGATGGGTTTGGTTTTTTTGTTTTTGGTTTTTTTGTTCGAGTTTTTGTTTTTTCATTAAAGGGTTATACGTTCTACAAGGTTAAAATCCATTTCATAAACGGTTACCCCATGAATTTAGATAAAGTTATTTAAATGTTATAAATATTTTTTAAATAGTTAAATATGATTATTAGGGTATAATACTCATCTCATTGCCCTTGTGGACTACATCAAGAATATACATGGGACATTTTTTACAATAATTTTTTTGTTGATTTATATAATATATAGACTTGTCAATAACTACTTATATTACAAACTTGGGTTTCCAAAATTTGTGTTGACAGTTGATATGAGCAAAAACTTATATCTATTAATCAACAAATCACCCTTAAACACATAGCAAATACCTAACTTTTGTGCTATAAAAGCAGTATTATGTGGTATGTTTTATGTTTGTGAACAAATAGGTAAGAAGGATGCATTTTCAAGCAAACAATGAGAAAATCAAGCTTAATTTGATGAAAAAGACAAAGAAGGATCAAGAATGACAAGACTTTGAAGACAAAGGACCTATCTTGACAATATTTCAAAGATGAAGGACCAAAAGTGTATATTTGCCAAAGTCAAGATCAAAGTCAAACATGGTCAATAATGAAGTCAACCAAGTCAAAGGGCTTAAATGTTCAAAAATGCAAGTGGAAGGACTGAAATTGTCAAAGAAATGAAGATTCTAGCTCAAAATATCAAACTACCAAGTACAAGGACCATTTCTGCCAATTTTGGAAAAACATTTGTGCTTGATCCATGTGAAGAAGAATAAACCAATGAGAAAGAAAGAAAACCAATCACTTGGATCGCCAGCTGGCCACTCACAGCAGCCAAACAATAAATAATCGAATCTCAACAGTGCCTCCACTATAACATTTCTAGCCAATCAGATGTTGCCATGCAATAATCACTTTTATCAAATTTGGATAACGATCCATGTGCTTATTTCTCCACCAACCATAGCCTGCCACGTGGCTTTCTTCTCCAAACAAAATTGCCAGGAACGGGATTTAGCTAGAGGGCATTTCAGAAGGAGTTATAAACATGAAAGTTGTTCAAAATCAAGAGATGAATACAACCCAACAACTCAATTACGCTGACAACAATTCAATCAAAAATCCCCAATTAAGTTCTTCACCTGCAAATTTCAATTAGCAGAACTGGGACACGTGGAGCTAAATGATTGGATTGGACACGTCACTCTCCCCAACAACTTCATTTTCTCATTCTATAAATAGGGTAGCAGGCTCTCATTTGTAGATAGTTAGCTAGTGTGAAAACACACACACTAGAATTTTACTCTCTCTCTCTCATTTTTGTTAGCAGTTAGTAGATAACAACTCTCAAGAGCCTGACAACCTCTTGAGAGTCTGTTAGTTAGTTGTAACCACCCTTGTAACTACTTTTCACATTACTTCAATAAAAATTCAAATTTCCCTCCAATTCTCTTACTGTTCTACATTACTATTCACACGCCATTGATATTGTTTGTTTCTAGTGATCATTAGAAGCCTTGTTGAAGATTGTTGCTGTTCATTTCATCCAGTAGCTGCATTCATTGTTTTGATCATTCCAATTGAAGAATTTGGTAGATTTTGAAGGTTTTCAGTTCAACAATGGAGGTTAAGAGTTGATTAGCTGTTGATTGGTTGTTGATTGGTAGTAACTAGTGCTAAGGTGGTGGTTTAGCACTAGCTAGATAGCTCACCGCTACTCTACTCCCCAAAGGAGGCCTAAGCTAAAAGGTTATGGTTTTCTGCATTTATGTTCCTCTCAAATGTTGAATGCATGCTCAATACCTAGTGTAATCTTGTTTGAATGCATGATCAAGTGTGTTACTGAGTAGATATTGATGTTTGAGTAGCTTATTTGTAGTCTAGCACTTTATCATTAGCTTAACTTTCATTCTTAGCTGCCTAAAATCAGTCATCTTTGCTTAATAGTGCATGATGAGACTGCTTTTATACATAATCTCATCTTCCAAATAGGGCTTAAAATGCATTAAATATCATCAAAATACCCAAATATATGCTTGTGTTTGTTGCTTGTGTATTTTAGGTACGGATATTGAGATAATGACAAAAGATCACAAGAATCATGCAAAAACGAACACGGGAAACGAAGCCGCACAATGAACCAAGCCCTAGTGAAGACTTTCCCAAGATCAACCCTTGAAGATTTGAAGAATTATGAAGAAGGGTCCTCCTCTTATGAAGAATTGACACTTTATACCCTTGTATCCTCATAATTACAAGTTTGGTCCCTAAAGTTTGTCAAAATTACCAAAAGGGCCCTTAACTTTGAAGAATTGGCAAGTTTAGCCCCTCAACAAAGCTAAATTGTCAACCAATATCATCCACAAAGTCAAATATATCATGAAATCCTTCAAAGTACAAGAAATGACAAGTTTGGTCCTTTGAAAAAATCCAAAATTACAAAAAGGACCCTCAACTTTCAACAATTGGCAAAAATGGTCCCTCATTTATCAAGACTTGGCAATTTCAGTCCTCCAAAATGCTCAACATACAAGTCAAGACCATTATCTATCAACAAAATGCCAAAACAGCCCCTCAAGTATCACAATATGGCAAGAAATACCCCTGAAAATACTTTGGAAAAGTATTTGGGGCAAAAGTGTGAAAAGTGAAAGTTTGTAAACAAAGGAAATCCGGATTTGGTTATTTAAATTGCAAGTGAAAAGAGAAAAGAAGGTAAGGGACTAATTGTGGCCAGACATAATACTTACCTTAACCTACCAAATGGTGACAAGTGTCCCACTTACTCCCTCCCACCAATCAGCTTCTTTCATTCTGCCACATCACTTCCCACCATTACCAGATTTAAACTAATCTATATTAGTTTAATAATCTGGCGCTAAACACTTTTTTAAACCCATACTCAGATTAAACGCCCAACTATTCACCAAGAACACAAATTGGGTTTTCTTAATTCACTTGTAATTAAACCTCATAAACCTCCAGATTAATGATTAAGCATGCCCTAATCATATCCCAACCTTAAAAACACTTGCCACTTAACCCCACATGCCACATGGGACATGCCCTGCTACACGTTTGAGGAAGAAGACAAGATTGTTCCAGCAATCCAACGCCTCACAATCCTGCTTGCATCCTAAGCTCATTTTAAGCCCTTGATGCTATTTCAACAGCTCACACCTCAACTACATGACAAATTCAGTCACATGATTCTCCAAAGAAGACAAAGACCTCAAGGGCATTTTTGGAAGATCAAGCACTAGGGTAATAAGTTTTTAGCTGTTCCTTAGTCATTTGTATGCCTATATAAAGGCCTTAGGGTGCTTCATTAGACGTTTGCTTTTGGTTTTTCCTTTGTTCAAACACTTGTAAATCCTTTTTCAGTTTAATGAATTTGAGTTAAGTGCTTTGAAGAAAGACCAAGTGCCATCTTTATTCTGCTTATTATTGTTCTTAGTTACTGCTTTTGAAGTTAAAAACCTGTTTTCAAAAGAGGAGTGTGCACAAGTTTGCATATTTTCCTCATTTTCTTGATATTTTGCTAAGTCTTGTTCCAATCTTGGAATTCTTGGGCTATAGGGCTGATCATAGCATCCTAACTGAGTTGGTTAAGGTGTGGTGAGGCTTATAACTTGGGGATAATCAAGTGTAGGGTAACAAGTTTGCATCAATCAAGATTTTTTCCAAGTTTCTGATTTTTCATGTTATTGTGCTTAACCCTTGTTGAATCTTAGCAGGCTTTTGTGGAAGCTTGTGCTTGTTCTTGCTAGCACATAAGCTCAAAATTCGTGGGTGTGGATGTACATCCATGAGGTTTGCTTACTTAATCTCCAAATCTGCATAAATTGTGATTTTTGGTGATATTTGTATGAAACTGTTGTTCTTGTGAATTTTGTGGCTTGTTCTTGCTTGAATCTGTTTATTAGACTTGTTTGAGTGTTAATTGATGCTTGGTTGGCCTGAAATCTTGTTTTGCTTTTGAAAATCTTGATTTGAAAAAGTTAGGGGTGTTTGGGTCTACTGGTTTATGCTTGTAATCTGATTTTGTGTTAAGGGAAAGTGTTGTTCATGCTTTGTATCTGATATACCTTTGTTTGAGAGTGTTTTGCTGCAAGTTATTGGGTTTGAACACTGGAATTGATCAATCTGCTATATAGACCTTGTTTCTGCTTATTTTGACCTAGGATTTTGGAAACACTTAGTGTGTATGCATGCTTAGGGATAAAAGTGGTTTAAACAAAGTTAACATAACCTGTTTGAAAGATTTGAGGTGTTGAAATTGGCTTGTGTGTCAAATACATCAGCAAAAGTAGAAATCTGCATGTGTAGTGTTCATCAATAACTTTTATAGCTTGGATCTTGCTTAATTCTTTGAACCAGTGCATGAAACCTGTTTAGACTTGCTTATTGGAGTTTATTATAGCTTGTGTGTGCATTTGGTTGAATTTGGTTGGCTGATTTGTGCTAAAATTGCTCTTGAATGCTAAACTGCTCATTGTTCATGTCTGTGCAATGTCTGGTGATTAATTGATTAAACTGTATCAATTGGCTGTTTGTGATTGTGTTATTTTGCTTGTTATTGACTCCTTTTGATCCAAAGATCAATTGGGTGCCTTTGTGAAAACTGAATCCAAGAAAAAGTCACTAAAGACAACAAGTCAAAATAGTCAAGCAGTGGGAAAAGTTCCCACTGCTCAACATCCAAAACTAGCCCCTGCTAGTGCAATTTTATCATCAGCTTATCAATAAGCTATTCTAGCTTATTCTGACTTGCAACAACTTATTTTTTGTAATAGATCTTCATTATTTGACCCATTTAAGTGAACTGGAGCTTATCAGACTTTGACTTTGACTTTTCACTAGAAAACCAACTTGTTTGACTTTTAAGATAAGTGCTTATTTGATTTTCCAGCTTATTGAGTGTGCTTATTTGAAGGTTCTTTGGTTTTTAAGCTTAGTTTTGTCAAAAGAAACATTTTGCAACTTGAATCAGCTTCTGAGGTGGTCTAGATCATAAAAACGACTATTTTGTCGTTTTGTGAATAAGTTGTTGACTTGTTTCTGGCTTATTGAGTGGTCTTATTTGAAATTTCTTTTTGCAGAAGTCTTTATTAGGTCAAAAGAAGGTTGTGTGTTAAATTTTAGCTTATGGCATCAGCTTATAGCTTAATGGGCCAAAAAGCCCATTAAGAATAAGTTGCTTATTATAAGTTAGCTTATTTCACATTTTCAGCTTTTGGGCCTTTGGAAAAAGTTGTTTAAAATCAAATTTTGAGTCAACCTGTGCTTTTTGAGCTTATTTTGAGCACTTTTTCTTATTGGGCCTTAATTAAGCCCAATAAGGGACTGTTTTGGGTTTGGCCCATTTTCTAGGCCCAATAGGGGTATTTAGGTAATTTCACTTTCATTTCTGAGTTATTTAGGTTAAATTAAGCTAGTTTGCAAGTTTTTAGAATTTTTTATAATTTTTGGATTTTTAATATTATTTTAATATTATTTTATTATTAAAAATTAAAAGTCTGATTTTCTAGGTTTTTATATTTTTCCTAGGTTCTAAATACTTAATTAGGATTTTTGCAACTTTCCAAATATTTTTTAGGTCTTTTAATTAATTGTTATAATTAATTTAAGATTTAATTGATTTTAGGAGTTTTTAATTATTTAAAAATAGTTTTAATTGGTTTTAAAATTTGAAAAATAGTTTTTAGCTTAATTAGAGTATTTTTGAGGTTTACAAACTTGAAAATCTTGTTTAGGGCTTTTTAATAATTAATTTTGATTTTTAGGGCTTTAATTAGCATTAAAAAATCATTATTTAATTAATTAAAAGGTTTTTGCAAGTTTTGATTTTTTGTAAGCTCTTAGATTATTATTAAGGATTTTTGGTGATTTTTAGGAATTTTAAGGGTTGAATTTTAATTTTGGTGGTTTTTACGACTTTACGTGTACGCCTTTTTAGACTTAATTTAATCCGTCTTCATAACCGTCATTCTTTTCTAATCCCTTTTCTATTTTTCTTTTCTCAAATATAATCACAAATTAATCCAAGTCATTACACACATAACACACTAGCCTCCTTGAGAACGAACTCAATTGGGTCATTCACACACGGTTTTCCTAAATCGTCGTGCTCACTTGCCCTATTTATTACATCCTTTTCCTAAAGGTGTAGTTTTACTCAACATCATTTTGGCGCCGCTGCCGGGGAGGCGTGTTGTGTTTTGATTTGGCATTGTTGTTTTTATACTAACCATAATTAGTATTTGTATTAGTAGCACTCTGCTAATACGTATTATCGTTTTTTCGGTTTTTGTGTGAATATTATTACTATATTGTATACGTAGAACAATAAATACACAAGTACTCCAAATACGTGAGCAATCACAACCTTGACTTGGGAGGTCATTACCCAATCATTGTATTCGAATCTCAAACCAAAGAAAAAGGCAAAAATAGATAAATACTTTCGTGAAGCTTAATCTTGAAAATACAAACTATAAGGTGGGTATAAGGCGGATATTATAAAATATATCCTAAGGAAAAAGGCTCTTAAGTGCTTCGCGCCGCCTCGTTTCCCCGCTTTCTTGTGAGTATTTGATTGTGAGAGTGAATCGAGGGTTTTGCCGCCCAAAGTATTATTAAGTATCATATATATTTTCTTGGTTTCAATTTGATTAAACCCTCTTGAACGATTTGGTGTTCCACCATCGTTCTAAAGTCATCGAAGGCGTTCACTCCACGTGTTCGTTTTCATTCCTTGAGGCCTTTTTAATCAAGAGATTTGATTAGTGAGGAGATTTGTGGACTCATTGTCTACTTAATACATTTCACCAAGTTCCAAAAAAGGTTAATACAATCAAAAACCAAAAAAAAAATTGAAAAAATACAAAACACCAAAAAGAATCTTCTTTGCTCATCCCCTCGTTTTACGTGACGTTTATGCTAACTCGAAATCAAGCAAGACGTGCTCGTAAACGAAAAAAAAAATCCATCACTCCAAACAATTCTAGTGAGGAGTCTCCTATTGACGAACCCATTGTAAGAGAAGCACCAACCATGGCGAATCGAACTATGATGGAGTTACTTCAAGCACCCACCGAGGGTTATGGAGAGGCTATTGTGATTCCCGCTATCCTTGCGGAGAATTTTGAGGTTATGACGGGTTTGTTGTCCATGATTCAAAACAACAAATTCCGTGGTGATGAGAAGGACAATCCACACAACCATATCCGCCAATTCAATCGTCTTACCGCTACTTGCAAGTTTAAGGATGTTTCAAACGACTCGATTAAGATGATGCTTTTTCCGTATTCCTTAGCGGGGCCCGCAAAAATTTGGTTAGAGAAAGAGCCACCCAATTCTATATTGACGTGGAAGGATCTCGTGTCTAAGTTTGTGAACCAATTTTTTCCGCCCTCTAAGACTACGCACTTGAAAAACGAGATTTCAAAGTTTTCACAAGAATTTAATGAAAGTTTTTCAACGGCTTGGAATAGGTTTAAGGAAATGTTACATGAATGTCCTCATCACGGTTTTTCCGATTTGCATCAAATTGACACGTTTTACAATGGACTTAATGATCATGAAAGGGATTATTTGAATGCCGCCGCGGGTGGTAATTTTTTGTGTAAAACGGTTGAGGAAGCTTTGGTGATAATTGAAAATAGATCTAAGGTGTATAGTCCTCGTAGCACGTCTAGTGTTCGTAAGGCTTCGTCTTCGGCTTCACCTTCTTTGTCTAATACCATCGATGCTTGCCAAATTGAGGCGAACTTGGAAAACAAGATTTTTGATAAGTTGAAAGGACTTTTGATTGAGTTTAAAGTTGGTGAACCAAGTGCTCCCGCTACGATCAAAGCGGTTGAGGTTTCTTGCATGTATTGTGGTGGAGGTCATGATTTCTCCGAGTGCATTACCAACGGTGGTAACACTTCGAGTGCCTTTGCGGCCACGGGAAATTACAACCAAAACGGTCAAGTTTCCCGCTCTAATCAAATGACTCCACCGGGTTTTGGATCAAATCAAAATGCTAACAACTATCGCAACAATCAAGTTGGTTTTAAGAACAATTATAACAAGGGAAATTATGGGAATCAAGGGGCTAATAATCAAGTTTCAAACAAAAATGATTTTCAAAATAACAACAAAAGTTTGCAAACATTGAAAGATCTTCCAAGTGAGTTTGTTGAATATGCTAGTGGTAATGATGCTAGGTTTGACAACATTCAAAGAGAAATAATTAGCCTAAGATCCGAGTTCAAAAACGACTTGAAGAAAGAGTTGAAAATGAGTTAGCTAATGAACTTAAAATCCACACCAACAAGATGGAAGGAAATGTCACTAGGTTGCAACAAAACCAACAAAAGATGGAACAAGGGCAACATGAGATTAAACAAGAGATGCTTAAGGCCGAGAAAAGGCAAACCGAAGCCGTATTGAGGCAATCTAATTTTGAAGATAAAATCTCGTCTATGTTTGAGGCAATAATGTGTAAACCGTCGTCAAGTGGTCTTCCTAGTAACACCATATCCAACCCTAAGGGTGAGATGAAAGTGATTACCACACGTAGTGGTAAGACACTTAAGGAGCCGATTCCTCAACCAATTGCTCCTACGGAGGAAGCAATTGAGGAAGAACCCGAGGTGGTGGTCCAAAAGGAGCATGTCCCAATCCCACGAAGTACCGCTCATACCACACCTACGGTTGACCCATTACCATCATTGGAACCCGAGATTCCAAAGGCTATGCCTACTATGCCTCAACCCACACCACCTTTGCCCTATCCATCGAGACTTAGGAAGGAGAAACGTCAAGAGCGCGACAACTATCAATTTGAGCTTTTTATGAAAATGTTTCGTGATTTGCACTTTAATGTGAGTTTCGCCGATGCCTTGGTCATGATGCCTCGATTTGCCGCTAACTTTAAGAGTATGTTGAACAATAAGGAGAAATTACACCAAAAGTCTAGTTGTTCGTCGGTTTATCTTAATCGCATACCTCAAAAAGTCGGTGATCCCGGTAAATTTTTGATCCCTTGTGCAATTCAAGATATGGAAGAATGCTATGCCTTGGCCGATCTTGGTGCTAGCATTAACTTGATGCCACTTGCAATCTACAAGTCGCTCAATCTTCCTAATCTTACTCCTTCACGAATGTCTATTGAGTTGGCCGATCATTCCACGATTCTTGCATGTGGTTTGGCGGAAGACGTTTTTGTGAAAGTGGGGAAGTTCTACTATCCCGTAGACTTCATTGTTGTTGACATCCCCACGGATCCTCAAGTTCCTCTCATTTTAGGTCGTTCGTTTTTAGATACGTCTATGGCTTTGATCGATGTGCATGCTAGAAAGATCACCTTACGTTTCAACGACGAGGAACTTGTTATAAACGCAACTCAAAACTCTCAAATTTCTCATGTTTATTCCGTTGCAACCATAAACCTCGTTGATATGATCGACGTGGTTTGCGAGGAATTTTCACAAGAAGTTCTAGGTTTTGGTGATGAAGAAACTAGTGGCAATCCCACTATGTTAGATCCAATTCTTGATAATTCGACACCAACCTTCACTCCTTTCGAAGGTGGTGGTTTTACGTTGGAAGAATTCGATGTTCCACGTACTTGTGACGAAGACCTCGACAACTATGAGGACTTCTCGATTATCAAGGATTTTCTCAACGATTTCCCATTTCCTCCACCCGAGGAGGTTATGAGTATCGAGCCCAAATCTTCACTTGAGGAACCACCTATCCTCGAGTTGAAAGATTTACCTCCTCACCTCGAGTATGTCTATTTGGAGGAGGACGACAAGTTGCCGGTTATTATTGCGAAGGAAGTTTCGAATGATGAAAAAACCGCACTTGTCGATGTTCTTAAGGATCACAAAGGGGCGATTGCGTGGAAGTTATCCGACATTAAGAGGATTGATCCCAAATTTTGTACCCACAAAATCTTAATGGAGGAAGATTTCAAGCCAACAATCCAAAGTCAAAGAAGGGTGAACCCCAAAATTCACGACGTCATAAAAAAGGAGGTCCTTAAACTCCTTGACGCGGGAATGATTTACCCTATTTCCGATAGCCCTTGGGTGAGTCCTATTCATTGTGTCCCTAAAAAGGGAGGGATGACCGTTGTGCCAAACGATGCCAACGAGTTGATTCCCACTAGACTCGTGACCGGAGGGAGAGTGTGCATTGACTATCGAAAGTTGAATGAAGCCACTCGTAAAGACCATTTTCCCTTGCCCTTCATGGACCAAATGTTGGAGCGTCTTGCGGGAAACGATTTCTATTGCTTTCTAGATGGTTTTTCCGGTTACTTCCAAATTCCCATCGATCCTCGTGATCAAGAAAAAACTACGTTTACGTGTCCATATGGAACGTTTGCCTATCGTAGAATGCCATTCGGACTTTGCAATGCACCGGGAACTTTTCAACGATGCATGATGGCTATTTTTCATGATATGATCGAGAAGACGATGGAAGTCTTCATGGATGACTTTTCCGTGTTTGGTGATTCCTTTACTTCGTGTTTGTCGAACCTTGAGAGAATGTTAAAACGTTGTGAGGAAACCAACCTTGTGCTCAATTGGGAAAAGTGTCATTTTATGGTTAAGAGTGGAATCGTCTTAGGGCACAAGGTCTCGAAAGCGGGGATTGAGGTAGATCAAGCTAAGGTAGACGTCATCGCCAAATTACCTCATCCCAAAACCGTCAAGGGAGTTAGGAGTTTCCTAGGCCACGCGGGCTTTTATCGACGATTCATCAAGGATTTCTCGAAGATTTCTCGACCCATTACACATCTTCTTGAAAAAGAGGCACGTTTTGTCTTTGACGAAGATTGTGTACGAGCCTTTGAGATCCTTAAGAGGAAACTTACCGAAGCTCCCATTCTTGTTGCTCCAAATTGGAACCTCCCCTTTGAACTTATGTGTGATGCAAGTGATTACGCTATTGGGGCCGTTTTGGGGCAACGTCATGAAAAGCACTTCTTGCCTATCCACTATGCTAGCAAGACGATGACCGAGGCTCAACTTAAATACACTACAACGGAAAAGGAGCTCCTTGCCGTGGTGTATGCATTTGAGAAATTCCGACCTTATCTCGTCTTGACGAAATGCATAGTGTATACGGACCATTCGGCTATCAAGTATCTCATGGCTAAACAAGATGCAAAGCCGAGATTACTTCGTTGGATTCTCCTCCTTCAAGAATTTGATCACACCATTGTTGACAAAAAAGGAGCCGAGAATCTAGCGGCCGATCATCTCTCTCGTTTGGAAGATCCTCACCAAAGTGTTTACGAGCCCAAGGAAATCACCGAAACATTTCCGCTCGAGACACTCGGTGTAGTGAATTCTAAGCTTGATTCTTCTACCCCATGGTTTGCGGATTTTGCAAATTACCATGCGGGTAACTTCATCGTTAAGGGTATGACAACTCAAGAAAAACGAAAATTCTTTCGTGATGTCAAGTTCTACTTTTGGAACGACCCTTACTTGTTTCGAACTTGTGCGGATCAAATCATCCGTCGTTGTGTATTTGGCACCGAAGCTTCTAATATCCTTAGAGCTTGCCATGAGGGACCCACGGGTGGTCACCACGGTGCTAATCTCACGGCTAAAAAGGTGTTTGATGCCGGCTTCTTTTGGCCTACTATTTACCGAGATGCACAAGATCTTGTGAAGTCTTGTGATTCATGCCAACGACAAGGAAAAGCCTCACAAAAAGATGAAATGCCACAAAATATCATTCAAGTATGTGAGATCTTTGACGTTTGGGGCATAGACTTTATGGGGCCGTTCCCATCATCTCGTGGTAATAAGTACATCCTTGTTGCGGTTGACTACCTATCTAAGTGGGTGGAGGCGAAGGCCTTGCCCACTAATAATGCTCGTGTGGTAGTTAAGTTCTTGAAAAGTTTGTTTGCTAGGTTTGGAACCCCTCGTGCGATCATAAGCGATCGTGGAACCCATTTTTGTAATGACCAATTCGAAAGAGTCTTAAGGAAATATGGGGTTACACATCGTCTTTCTACGGCTTATCACCCACAAACGAGTGGGCAAGTCGAGGTTTCAAACCGAGCATTGAAGAGGATCTTGGAGAGATCCGTGGGGGAAAACCGACAATCTTGGTCGGATAAGTTAGACGATGCTTTATGGGCCTTTAGGACCGCTCATAAGACGCCCATTGGGTGCACTCCCTATAAGCTTGTGTATGGAAAGAATTGTCATTTGCCTATCGAGTTAGAACACAAGGCTTATTGGGCCCTAAAGCATTGTAATGATGATATAGAGACCGCGGGGAAACACCGGAAAATGCAATTAAATGAATTGGATGAATTGAGAGACATTGCTTATGAAAATTCATTGATTTACAAAGAGAAAACTAAAAAGTTGCATGATTCAAAAATTAAAAACCGGGTTTTTAACATTGGGGGTCAAGTATTGCTTTTTAATTCAAGATTGAAAATATAATCCGGTAAATTGAAATCCCGTTGGTCCGGTCCATTCACCGTGACTCAAGTGTTTCCGTATGGGACCATCGAGCTAGCTCAAGATGATGGTCCTAACTTCAAGGTGAATGGACATAGGTTGAAGCACTACTTTGGTGGGGAAGTTCCATCCTTGAACTACCTCGACCAAATCACCTTCCCCAATGATAATTAGTATTGAGGGGATCGAGTCGAGCTCATGACTCGGTAATCAAAAACGAGGAGCCTCGTGGGGGAGTCCCATGCTTATCCTATGTACATATTATCGCTTTCTTAGTCTAATGTAGCTTACGTGTGGGGATTTGTGCCCTTCCAACCTTTGTTCCGTGGTTGTTTGTGATATGTGGTTTTTAGATCATGATCTTCACGATTGGAGCCTCTCGTGTTCGTTTTATGGGAGCACTCGATCGTTAGCTTTGGAGACATTTCTCAATATCCATGATGTATCCTTTGATGTTCTAACCTTAGGTTTTTAGCACACTTCATAAACGGCTATTACTTAATGGTTACACCCTTTCCATGCTAGATTAGGCATTCGACTACGTATCTAGTATGGGGGTGTTTGCACCCCTAGACTCGAAACATTGAGGACAATGTTTAACTTTAGTATGGGGGGGTGAATAGATACTTGCCTTGCCAAACCTTCACGCTTTCCAAAGTTTATCGTTTTGTTTATCGTTTTCTTGCAAAATAAGGCTAAAAATGGCCAAATTTAAAAATTTTCTTATGTTTTATAAGTGCTTAAAGACACGAATGTAGATTTTCCGATGGCGAGAATAAGAGTAATTTTTGACTCGACCGTGCGTGTTGAGCACTTAGCTTTGATTCCTTAACTACACATTAGGCTAAGTCTCTTAAATGAGGACGAGAAATGATAGGGTTAATTATAAGTTACTATGCTAAACGTAGAGTACTCGTATTCTTTCAAAAACTCATGTGTTCTCGTTGTTTGCTTATTCTCCCTTCGCATGTAAATATTTTTTGCTTAATAAATATTGACTTAGCGGTTTAGTTGGGATTGTTGGGTTTCTAGTCTTTTCTAGTAGCTTCCGTGTAATTAAATTGGGAAGACACTAAGGTATCGCCAGCGTCACGGTTTTGAAGTATTGGCACCCTAATAATCGAAAGCTTCACCCAATAATAAGATTTCAAGTGCTCACCTAAATCAAGCAAACAATTTGAAGCCACACAAGGCCGAAAAATCTATGCAAAATTGAAAGTGAATCAAGCCTTAATCTTCGAAGCTTTAAAGATCCAAAATTCGCCTTAGCGTGAGGATATACGTCTTTGGCTAATAAAACCACCGATGAGGAGGATAATAAAAGGCAAGGCAAGACCGAAGTCATAATAAAAGCTTCATTGCGAAGTTGAATAAAAGATGGAGGTAAACCAAAGATAATAAGGCCCTTCCGTTAGGGGGCGTATAAAAGTCTTGGTAATAAGTCTCATGTTCAAAACCGTTATAAAACCGTGTTTATCGATTCTTCTTGTCAACTTAATTTTTTAACATCGTCGTCTATTAGGAGGGGTTATTGATTTGATGGTCTTAGTTACACCGTTAGGACTCTATTTTTAGACCTAAATCTCTATTATCGCATAAGTCAAACAATGTATCCTCGTGAAACATTCTAGACATCATAAAATATAAGAGATACAACTTAGGAATAATGGGAGGATAAGTACGTGATTAGGGCATATGAGTAGTGTTAGCATTACTAACTTATAATGACAATGATCTCGTTGCACGCTTAGCATGGAATTGGAGTGAAAATCGAGGATGACGAAATTATTTCTAAACGAAGCATTCACGTGTTCTTATTCTATGAACCTAAACGTCCCATTTTGCGATGAAAATCATACATTATGTCTATAACACAAGTAGTAGTAATAGTAGTAGTGTAGCTAGTTTATCATTCCAATAAAGTGAATAAAATGAATTTTGGAGATGCTTTGATACTTTATTCTAGCATTGCGTGAGGGCACGGCAATGGTTTAGTATGGGGGAGTGATGAGACTGCTTTTATACATAGTCTCATCTTCCAAATAGGGCTTAAAATGCATTAAATATCATCAAAATACCCAAATATATGCTTGTGTTTGTTTCTTGTGTATTTTAGGTACGGATATTGAGATAATGACAAAAGATCACAAGAATCATGCAAAAACGAACACGGGAAACGAAGCCGCACAATGAACCAAGCCCTAGTGAAGACTTTCCCAAGATCAACCCTTGAAGATTTGAAGAATTATGAAGAAGGGTCCTCCTCTTATGAAGAATTGACACTTTATACCCTTGTATCCTCATAATTACAAGTTTGGTCCCTAAAGTTTGTCAAAATTACCAAAAGGGCCCTTAACTTTGAAGAATTGGCAAGTTTAGCCCCTCAACAAAGCTAAATTGTCAACCAATATCATCCACAAAGTCAAATATATCATGAAATCCTTCAAAGTACAAGAAATGACAAGTTTGGTCCTTTGAAAAAATCCAAAATTACAAAAAGGACCCTCAACTTTCAACAATTGGCAAAAATGGTCCCTCATTTATCAAGACTTGGCAATTTCAGTCCTCCAAAATGCTCAACATACAAGTCAAGACCATTATCTATCAACAAAATGCCAAAACAGCCCCTCAAGTATCACAATATGGCAAGAAATACCCCTGAAAATACTTTGGAAAAGTATTTGGAGCAAAAGTGTGAAAAGTGAAAGTTTGTTAACAAAGGAAATCCGGATTTGGTTATTTAAATTGCAAGTGAAAAGAGAAAAGAAGGTAAGGGACTAATTGTGGCCAGACACAATACTTACCTTAACCTACCAAATGGTGACAAGTGTCCCACTTACTCCCTCCCACCAATCAGCTTCTTTCATTCTGCCACATCACTTCCCACCATTACCAGATTTAAACTAATCTATATTAGTTTAATAATCTGGCGCTAAACACTTTTTTAAACCCATACTCAGATTAAACGCCCAACTATTCACCAAGAACACAAATTGGGTTTTCTTAATTCACTTGTAATTAAACCTCATAAACCTCCAGATTAATGATTAAGCATGCCCTAATCATATCCCAACCTTAAAAACACTTGCCACTTAACCCCACATGCCACATGGGACATGCCCTGCTACACGTTTGAGGAAGAAGACAAGATTGTGCCAGCAATCCAACGCCTCACAATCCTGCTTGCATCCTAAGCTCATTTTAAGCCCTTGATGCTATTTCAACAGCTCACACCTCAACTACATGACAAATTCAGTCACATGATTCTCCAAAGAAGACAAAGACCTCAAGGGCATTTTTGGAAGATCAAGCACTAGGGTTTTAAGTTTTTAGTTGTTCCTTAGTCATTTGTATGCCTATATAAAGGCCTTAGGGTGCTTCATTAGACGTTTGCTTTTGGTTTTTCCTTTGTTCAAACACTTGTAAATCCTTTTTCAGTTTAATGAATTTGAGTTAAGTGCTTTGAAGAAAGACCAAGTGCCATCTTTATTCTGCTTATTATTGTTCTTAGTTACTGCTTTTGAAGTTAAAAACCTGTTTGCAAAAGAGGAGTGTGCACAAGTTTGCATATTTTCCTCATTTTCTTGATATTTTGCTAAGTCTTGTTCCAATCTTGGAATTCTTGGGCTATAGGGCTGATCATAGCATCCTAACTGAGTTGGTTAAGGTGTGGTGAGGCTTATAACTTGGGGATAATCAAGTGTGGGGTAACAAGTTTGCATCAATCAAGATTTTTTCCAAGTTTCTGATTTTTCATGTTATTGTGCTTAACCCTTGTTGAATCTTAGCAGGCTTTTGTGGAAGCTTGTGCTTGTTCTTGCTAGCACATAAGCTCAAAATTCGTGGGTGTGGATGTACATCCATGAGGTTTGCTTACTTAATCTCCAAATCTGCATAAATTGTGATTTTTGGTGATATTTGTATGAAACTGTTGTTCTTGTGAATTTTGTGGCTTGTTCTTGCTTGAATCTGTTTATTAGACTTGTTTGAGTGTTAATTGATGCTTGGTTGGCCTGAAATCTTGTTTTGCTTTTGAAAATCTTGATTTGAAAAAGTTAAAGGGGTGTTTGGGTCTACTGGTTTATGCTTGTAATCTGATTTTGTGTTAAGGGAAAGTGTTGTTCATGCTTTGTATCTGATATACCTTTGTTTGAGAGTGTTTTGCTGCAAGTTATTGGGTTTGAACACTTGAATTGATCAATCTGCTATATAGACCTTGTTTCTGCTTATTTTGACCTAGGATTTTGGAAACACTTAGTGTGTATGCATGCTTAGGGATAAAAGTGGTTTAAACAAAGTTAACATAACCTGTTTGAAAGATTTGAGGTGTTGAAATTGGCTTGTGTGTCAAATACATCAGCAAAAGTAGAAATCTGCATGTGTAGTGTTCATCAGTAACTTTTATAGCTTGGATCTTGCTTAATTCTTTGAACCAGTGCATGAAACCTGTTTAGACTTGCTTATTGGAGTTTATTATAGCTTGTGTGTGCATTTGGTTGAATTTGGTTGGCTGATTTGTGCTAAAATTGCTCTTGAATGCTAAACTGCTCATTGTTCATGTCTGTGCAATGTCTGGTGATTAATTGATTAAACTGTATCAATTGGCTGTTTGTGATTGTGTTATTTTGCTTGTTATTGACTCCTTTTGATCCAAAGATCAATTGGGTGCCTTTGTGAAAACTGAATCCAAGAAAAAGTCACTAAAGACAACAAGTCAAAATAGTCAAGCAGTGGGAAAAGTTCCCACTGCTCAACATCCAAAACTAGCCCCTGCTAGTGCAATTTTATCATCAGCTTATCAATAAGCTATTCTAGCTTATTCTGACTTGCAACAACTTATTTTTTGTAATGGATCTTCATTATTTGACCCATTTAAGTGAACTGGAGCTTATCAGACTTTGACTTTTCACTAGAAAACCAACTTGTTTGACTTTTAAGATAAGTGCTTATTTGATTTTCCAGCTTATTGAGTGTGCTTATTTGAAAGTTCTTTGGTTTTTAAGCTTAGTTTTGTCAAAAGAAACATTTTGCAACTTGAATCAGCTTCTGAGGTGGTCTATATCATAAAAACGACTATTTTGTCGTTTTGTGAATAAGTTGTTGACTTGTTTCTGGCTTATTGAGTGGTCTTATTTGAAATTTCTTTTTGCAGAAGTCTTTATTAGGTCAAAAGAAGGTTGTGTGTTAAATTTTAGCTTATGGCATCAGCTTATAGCTTAATGGGCCAAAAAGCCCATTAAGAATAAGCTGCTTATTATAAGTTAGCTTATTTCACATTTTCAGCTTTTGGGCCTTTGGAAAAAGTTGTTTAAAATCAAATTTTGAGTCAACCTGTGCTTTTTGAGCTTATTTTGAGCACTTTTTCTTATTGGGCCTTAATTAAGCCCAATAAGGGACTGTTTTGGGTTTGGCCCATTTTCTAGGCCCAATAGGGGTATTTAGGTAATTTCACTTTCATTTCTGAGTTATTTAGGTTAAATTAAGCTAGTTTGCAAGTTTTTAGAATTTTTTATAATTTTTGGATTTTTAATATTATTTTAATATTATTTTATTATTAAAAATTAAAAGTCTGATTTTCTAGGTTTTTATATTTTTCCTAGGTTCTAAATACTTAATTAGGATTTTTGCAACTTTCCAAATATTTTTTAGGTCTTTTAATTAATTGTTATAATTAATTTAAGATTTAATTGATTTTAGGAGTTTTTAATTATTTAAAAATAGTTTTAATTGGTTTTAAAATTTGAAAAATAGTTTTTAGCTTAATTAGAGTATTTTTGAGGTTTACAAACTTGAAAATCTTGTTTAGGGCTTTTTAATAATTAATTTTGATTTTTAGGGCTTTAATTAGCATTAAAAAATCATTATTTAATTAATTAAAAGGTTTTTGCAAGTTTTGATTTTTTGTAAGCTCTTAGATTATTATTAAGGATTTTTGGTGATTTTTAGGAATTTTTAGGGTTGAATTTTAATTTTGGTGGTTTTTACGACTTTACGTGTACGCCTTTTTAGACTTAGTTTAATCCGTCTTCATAACCGTCATTCTTTTCTAATCCCTTTTCTATTTTTCTTTTCTCAAATATAATCACAAATTAATCCAAGTCATTACACACATAACACACTAGCCTCCTTGAGAACGAACTCAATTGGGTCATTCACACACGGTTTTCCTAAATCGTCGTGCTCACTTGCCCTATTTATTGCATCCTTTTCCTAAAGGTGTAGTTTTACTCAACATCAGTGCATTTAGAGTTTTAAACTGTTTCATAGCTTGAATTTAGTTCTTATCCATTACATTTCAGTCAATATACTTGGTTTGATATCTGTCTTTAATCATTGTGGCTTTTAACTCAAATCTCTTTTACAAAAGTTTAATCAGTTAATTTAAACTAGTGTTTGGGAATAGGTATTCATATGTGTTCAAGTGTTGGTAGTTGGTCAATTCTAGTTCTAACTCATTCAGTAAGTCAAGGAAAACTAGTTTACAAAGATTTCAGGTCAAGTTTGTAGTCAAACAGGCAATTGGCATTCTAAAAAGTTTGGGTCAGATTTGAATAAACTTGATTTCAGAAAGTATTGATTTTCAAATCATTGCCAATTCTTTGTTTCTTGATGGATTTACTTGAGATTAGTTTCTAGCTCTTACTCAACATATGTAGTTTAAGCCTTAAGCAGGAAATTTTACAGTATTCAGTGATAAGCTAGAAATAAGCACTTGTTTCAGCCTTTGAGCAAATGCAATTCTCTGTGATAAAAATATAATCTGTTTTCTCATTCCAGCTTATCTACTTCACAAACTTGCCCATTTTCTTTCACAAATCTCTTTAGAAAGTCTTCATGGTTAAGATTTGAACTTTTCAATTTTTTGGATTTTTGGTCAACAAAAGTCAACATAAGCTCATTCTAGCTTATTTTCATTTTCCGAGCTTAATGGACCATTTTTGATAAGACTAAACTTCCCCTTCTTCTTTTGAGCTGATTAACAAGTTTTTGCATTAAAATCAAGTTGTGGACGTTTAGCTTATTGGGTAGCTTATTTTGTGCTTATTAGAATTAGCTTATTAGAGTTTTAGGGAGTTTCAGCTTAATTCCTATTACTAGTCTAGCTGAATTGCAATTTTAACCCTTTTAAAACTTGTTTGAGCTTATTTGGTTAAGAAACGAACTTATACGAGCTTATTTTGTTCCCTAGCCCGTTTTTGGTAAAATTGAGTAGAAAATTGCACATAGGTCCTTGGGTTGTTAAACAGTTACATTTTTGGCTAATTTTTCCTAAACTTTAGAGTTTGTTAGGTTAAGTCCCTTTATTTTCAAGTTAGTTAACAATTGGTTAGTTAGTTTTCAAAAGTAGTTAAAGTTAGTTACTTGGTTAGTTACATTTTTACAATTAGTCCAATTTGTTAACTGATTTTACATAAATAGTCCTTAGACTTTTAGACTTTTAGACTTTGTATTTTTGGAATTTAATTTTCATAGAATTTATATTTTCAGTCCTTTCATTTTATAGAATTTACACTTGTGATTTTAATTGAATAAAAATGTGGTATTTGACAATTTGTTTTACGGTTACATAGTTAATATTTTTCATTTTTATTTGATTGTTGAATTAGACGTAGAATATCCAAATACCTTTACCAACCAAAAACATTTATAAACTCGATCTTGTTAGGACTTTCAATTTGTTAAGAACTGAGAAAACGAACTTCAACTATACACATTTCAAATGGCGCCGCTGCCGGTTCTTTGACTTTACGAGAGACTATCGATTGACGGTTTTCATTGGCTTTTGGGATCCGTTCACCTCGTGAACGTTATTTTTTATGTATCATAAATCAAAAACAATAAAAAATCAAAAATATAAAAATACATAAAAACTAAAAAATTAACAAAACAATTATTTTCCTAAAGAATTGACCAAACAAATTAAAAAATACAAAAAACAATCTTTTTCCTAAGAGATTGCACCCAAAAATATATATTATTGGATTCTCTCGGTTTTTATGTACATATAGTATTTTTTTCTTAAAAACCCATAAATACAAAAATATTTTCCATATATTATTATAAGTAAATACGTATACGTATACGAACAATCAATTCACATATTCTCCATAAGTATTGCCAAGGCAATACACCTGTTGAGGGGCGTTTCGGTCCTTGACACGTGTATCGATCAAACAAAATAAAGCAAGAATAGATAAATACTTCCAATAAGCAACAATTCGAATAATACAAACAATTAAGTGAATAGAAAGGTGATGTGCTATAAAATGCCATCTAAGGGTCAATAGGTACTTAAGTGCTTCGCGCCACCTAACCCCCCGTTCACTTGTGAGTATTCTAAGAAGGAAGGCTTTATTGGGGGTCTTGCACCCAAGTAGTACATACGTATATTATTATTTTCTTGTGGATATTTCATATTGAAACTCGAAGGGGATAATCCTTTTCTCTTCAAAGTCATACGAGAGCTTCTCTCTCATTCCTCGTATTGAGTTGCATGCTCACTCGCGGGCGTGCACAAATACCGATTGGTGTACAACCCCTTCCTCCGAAAAGGAAGAAAAAGAGAAAGAGTAGGAACACCATCGTCCATCAAGCCGATCACGAGAATCGTGCTTTGATTCATCCACAACAAGAAGCCATGGCCGGAGTTTATACTCGTTGTTTGATGGAATGATTGCAATCCAATGTTCACGGATATGTCGATGCTATCAAGATACCCGATATTCCCGCAAACACATTTGAGCTAAAAATGGCCATGATTAACTTGGTTTCAAACACACCTTTTTATGGAAACAAGAATGATAATCCTCATGATCACCTTAAGAGATTTCTTGCTCTCTGCAACACCATTAAGTACAATGGAGTTCCCCATGATGCCATTAAGTTGATATTGGTGCAATTTTCACTAGAGGGTCCGGCTAAGCATTGGTTACATACACAACCACCCGATAGTATTACCACATGGGATGGTTTCACTACCAAGTTTTTGAACAAGTTCTTTCCCCCATCTAAGACCACGGCTTTGAGGAACTTAATTATAGGCTTTCAACAAAAACCTAGTCAAACCTTTAGTGATGCTTGGGAGGAGTATAGAGAGTTATTGAGGAGATGCCCTAACCATGGATTGGATGAAGTTCACCAAATCAATACTTTCTACAATGGCCTTAAACCTCATCACCAAGACTCACTCAATGCTTCCGCGGGAGGGAATATTCTTCTTAAATCCATTCAAGAGGCTTAGGATATTATTGAGACTAAAGCAATGGTGCAAATTAACACACAATTTGATGAAAGAGTCCATGTCATTCAAGAAGGAGGTTCTAAACCATTGGAGACTCAACTCATTTCATGCATTCAAGCCTTGACTCAAGCTTCAAAGGAAAATCAAACAATCATGCAAAACACTCAAAAGATGCAAGAAAAAAATGATTAATGACTTTATGAAGCTTTCTATGGGCAATCATTCTACAAATGATGTGCATGCCATTACTCTTTCATGTGAGACTTGTGGAGGTCCACATTCCTATGAACAATGTGATAAGGTGTAAGGTTATCAAGGGGAATGTTATGCTTACCAAGAGGAACATCGTGAACATTTCAAGCCAAATATCAATCCCAATAACCTTTCTTACAAGTCCCAAAATTACCTTACTCCACCGGGATTCCCACCCCAACCACCCACCCAACCTCACCAAAATTCTCCTCAATTGTTACAACAGAATCAAGTTCCAAAACCACATTACCAAGGGAATAACTACAAGACACCTAACAATTTTCAACATCAAGGAAATAACTTTTATCCACCACATCAAGGATTTAATCAACCACTTCCACCCTTCACAAATCAAGGATATTCTCAAATTCCCAATCAAGGTTACCCTCAATCTCAAAATCAAGGATATGGGCTACATGAGACTCATGAGTATGTTGAGAACAGAATTCATGAAAGTGAAAAGAGAATGAATGAACAAATGAAACTTGCAATGGATGCACAAACCAATAGGCATTTAATGGCATTCAATCAAAGACAACAAGGGGCTTTACCATCTAACACACAAGCAAA
Organism: Glebionis coronaria; assembly: GCA_025667525.1. NCBI lineage: Eukaryota > Viridiplantae > Streptophyta > Magnoliopsida > Asterales > Asteraceae > Glebionis > Glebionis coronaria. The sequence continues at coordinate 46,609,157 of CM046877.1, forward strand.
CCCACGGGCAAATGTCAATGCTATTACAACAAGAAGTGGAAAGTCAACAAAGGATCCTTCACCTCCTAAACCTCCTATTGTTAAACCCACTTTTGTTCCTACATGTGACAAGCCTTCTACATCTACTTCACCTCAAAATGCTCCCATTCAATCAAACATACCTTCTCAACCTATTCCTACTTCTCCTTTACCTTCCACAACTCCCAATGAAGAAGCTATCAAAGACAAATCTTCTACTACAACACCTACAACTAAACCAACTCTTCCTTATCCTTCAAGGTTGAAAAAAGACAAGTTAAAGAACAAGGATGACATCCAAGTTTCAAATTTCTTAAGGATGTTTAAGCAACTTAACATCAACATCTCCTTTGCGGAAGCTCTTGCCTACATGCCAAAGTTTGCTAAGATGTTCAAGGATTTACTCTCCAACAAGGAAAAATTGGTTGATTTGCCCAACACATCCCTTAATGAAAATTGTTTCGCCGTGTTACTTAAAACCTTACCAACAAAACTTAGAGATCCGGGGCACTTCTTGATACCTTGTAATTTTCCCAGTGTGGAAAATTGCATTGGTTTGGCGGATCTAGGGGCAAGCATTAATCTCATGCCTTTATCGGTTTGGAAAAAACTCTCTCTTCCCGAGCTCACTCCCACTAGGATGACACTTGAGTTAGCCAACCGAACCATAGCTTACCCCGTAGGTATCACGGAGGATGTGTTTATAGGTGTGGATAAGTTTACATTTTCGGCCGACTTTGTAGTGGTTGATTATGACATGGATCCTAGACTTCCTTTAATTGTGGGTAGACCATTTTTTAGAACGGGTCGTACTTTGATAGATGTGGCGGAGGGAGAACTAATTATGAGAGTAGAGGATGAGAAAGTGGTGTTTAAGTTAGGGAAAGTTTGTGATAAGAAAGAGGTTAAGGAGTCTAAACCTTGTGAGACTATTAACATAGTTGATGTGCTAGATGAGGTGTGTGATGAACACTTTCATGATGCTTGCAAGAGTACTAGTGAGGAAATGCCCCATGTTGAAACCGTGGCCTCAATTGCTCCCTCCTTAACACCTTTTGGAGAGATTGATTTCCTCTTGGAGGAATTTGAGTCCAACTTTCTTGGTGATGATGATTCTCCCATTAATTGGGAAGAAGATATTCTTACTATCCAAAAGTTGCTATTTTGAGGACCCTATTCCTTCCCCTATTCCACAAGAAGTTGCCAATGATGATCCTTCCATAGTAAAACCTTCCATAGAGAGTCCACCTCCAATTGAACTTAAGGACCTTCCATCTCACTTAGAGTATGCTTTCTTATAGGGCAAAGACCAATTACCCGTGATCATTGCTAAAGAGTTGAAAGAGGATGAGAAGGAGAAACTCATTGAAGTCCTTAAGAAACACAAGAAAGCCTTAGCATGGAAAATATCCGACATAAGGGGAATTGATCCACATTTTTGTACACACAAAATCCTTATGGAGGATGATTACAGACCCGCCATTCAAAGTCAACGAAGGGTTAACCCAAATATCCATGAGGTCATTAAAAAGGAAGTGATCAAACTCCTTGATGCGGGCATGATTTACCCCATTTCCGACTCTCCATGGGTTAGCCCGGTACATTGTGTTCCAAAAGAGGGTGGAATCACCGTAGTACCTAATGAGAACAATGAGCTTATTCCTACGAGACTTGTTACCGGTTGGAGAGTTTGTATTGACTATAGGAAGCTCAATGAGGCTAATAGGAAAGACCACTTCCCATTACCTTTTATGGACCAAATGCTTGAACGCTTAGCGGGAAATGAGTACTATTGCTTTCTTGATGGCTTTTCGGGTTATTTCCAAATACCCATTGACCCTAAGGATCAAGAAAAGACCACATTCACTTGTCCCTACGGTACATTTGCGTACAAGAGGATGCCTTTTGGCTTATGTAATGCACCGGGGACGTTTCAAAGGTGCATGATGGTGATTTTCCATGATATGATAGAGCAAACAATGGAGGTTTTCATGGATGACTTTTCCATCTTTGGAGATTCATTTACCTCATGTCTCACCAATTTAGAACGAATGCTTAAGCGTTGTGAGGAAACACGTTTAGTGCTTAATTGGGAAAAATGTCACTTTATGGTGAAAGAGGGAATTGTTTTAGGACACAAAATATCCAATAAGGGATTAGAAATGGATCGAGCTAAAATTTATGTGATTGCTAAGCTTCCCCCACCCACTACGGTTAAAGGTGTAAGGAGTTTCTTAGGTCATGCGGGGTTTTATAGGCGCTTCATACAAGATTTTTCTAAGATAGCTAGACCAATGACTCACCTCTTGGAAAAAGAGGCTCCTTTCATTTTCAACCAAGATTGTTTAGAATCTTTTGAGACTCTTAAGGAGAAATTGACAAAGGCTCCCGTTTTGGTTTCTCCAAATTGGGAATTACCTTTTGAGCTTATGTGTGACGCTAGTGATTATGCGGTGGGGCCGTCTTAGGACAAAGAGTGAATAAGCATTTTCAACCCATACACTATGCGAGTAAAACCATGACCGGTGCACAACTTCATTATACTACCACGGAAAAAGAGTTGCTTGCTATAATCTATGCTTTTGAGAAATTTAGACCATACCTTGTGCTATCTAAAACCATAGTGTATACGGATCATTCCGCTCTTAAGTATCTCATGACAAAACAAGATGCTAAGCCTAAGCTTTTGAGATGGGTTTTGTTGCTTCAAGAGTTTAAGATAGAAATTCGAGATAAGAAAGGGGCTGAGAATTTAGCGGCGGATCACTTGAGTAGACTTGAGCATCCTTTTCAAGGAGATTTTCCTAATAAAGAAATCAATGAATCCTTTCCATTAGAGGAGCTCATGTCAATCTCTTCCCAAGAGGATGCCACCCCTTGGTTTGCGGATATAGCAAACTATCTTGTATGGAATGTGCTTATTGAGGGTCTTACTTCCCAACAAAAGAAGAAATTTCTTAAGGAAGTTAAGTACTACTTTTGGGATGATCCTTATCTTTTTTTAGGCAATGTGCGGACCAAATCATTAGACGGTGTGTAGATGGGCCCGAGGCATTTAAAATTTTAGAAGCATGTCATAAAGGACCTACGGGTGAACATTTTGGGCCCAACTATACCGCCAAGAAAGTCTTTGATTCGGGTTACTATTGGCCTTCCATTTACAAAGATGCCCAAGAGATGGTGAAATTTTGTGATGTGTGTCAAAGACAAGGAAAAATTACGCAACGTGATGAGATGCCACAAAATTTTATTCAAGAGTGTGAGATTTTTTATGTATGGGGCATAGATTTTATAGGACCTTTTCCATCTTCCAAGGGAAACAAGTATATACTTGTGGCGGTGGATTATGTGTCTAAATGGGTTGAGGCTAAAGCCTTACCTACCAATGATGCTAGAGTTGTTGTGAAGTTCTTGAAGCAATTATTTGCTATATTTGGTGTACCTCGGGCCATCATAAGTGATCGAGGTACGCACATTTGTAATGATCAATTCACGAGAGTTATGAAGAAATTTGGAGTTAATCATAGACTTTCTACCGCGTATCACCCTCAAACCAATGGTCAAACCGAGGTCACAAATCGTGGTTTAAAGAGAATTTTAGAGAGAACGGTGGGAGAGCATCGAGCTTCTTGGTCAGATAAGCTTGATGATGCTTTATGGGCTTTTAGGACGGCTTTTAAGACACCAATTGGTTGTACCCCTTATAGGCTTGTCTATGGAAAAGTATGCCACCTCCCATTCGAGTTAGAACATAAGGCATCTTGGGCTCTCAAGTGGGCTAACTTTGATTTAAACCAAGCCGGTTCACATAGGAAAGATCAACTTAATGAGATGGATGAATTGAGAGCCAATGCCTATGAGAATTCTTTGCTTTACAAGGAAAAGACTAAGAAATTGCATGATGCTAAGATCAAGAACCGTGAGTTTAAAGTTGGAGAGCCGGTTCTCCTCTTTAACTCAAGGTTGAAACTTTTTGCGGGCAAGCTTAAGTCGAGATGGTCCGGTCCATTCACTATTGCCCAAGTGTTTCCATATGGAACTATTGAGTTGTCACAACCCGATGGTCCAAATTTTAAAGTGAATGGTCACCGTGTGAAATATTATTTTAGGGAGGACATTTCCGTTGAAATGGTCCAAGAGATCCCCATTTTCCCCATGAATTAATTCATTGAGGGAAGAGTCGAGCTAGAGACTCCTTAACTCAAGCATCGTATAACTAGGTTTAGAGTGTTGTAGGTTAGAAATAAGGGTATAGAATTGAGGATAAGTGTAGGGGAGACCTTCTTTTGTCTTCATATTGTTTGTAGGGTTGCTCACTCATTTCATGCTTTGGAGCTTATGGAGGAGGCCCTTGTATCCGGTTCACTTCGTGACTATTGTGATTTTTCATAGACACCTTGTGCTTTAAAATGAATTCACTATAGTTGATCTTTCCTTAACAAGAGTTAAGCAAAGTCTTTTCATTGTCATAAGTGTAGGGGAAGTTTTTATACTTCCATGCTCTTAAACATTGAGGACAATGTTTAACTTAAGTGTAGGGGGTCTTCTATCGAAGTGACCTTACCTAGAACATGTCATTGACCTTCATGATAACATGGAAAATTAATTTTTCAATCATTTTTCAAATTTTTGATCTACTTCGGCCACCAAAAATATGCATTCATAATTTTTGCATCAATCATTTTTTGTCACACCCCACCATGGCGGAATATGGGGCGCGACGTATGGATATCATCACAACATGGCGTGTCTATAGAGATAACTATATGAAATAAGAAATGTCATAAAATGGAGACACAAAGTCATGACAATATCTCATCAGACTCAGGAGTCTAGGTAAGTAAGTAAAAGTCCTACCGCTTACCCAAGACAAACAAATAACATAACCAAACAAATATATGTGTGCCACAGTATCACTTATTAAAAGAACAAATAAAGACTAGGAAGGAAACGGGGATTCTCCTTCTATATGCATTCCTAAGCTTCTCCAATCCTAGCCACTTATGTTCTCATGCTTAACCATAGTATCAGTCGAAAGAGACACTAAAACACGTCAACATAGAGTTGGTGAGAGTCATAGGTTTAGACTCCAACACAAGACAAGTCATAAGCTGTGAATACCATAAACCAATAAACATATGGACAATGCGCTACAATCATGTACTAACAACTAGCATTCAAGTTCAATCAATCATTACAATTCCAAGGCATCACGCCTTACCAACAATCACAATTTCCAAGGCATCACACCTTACCAACAATCACAATTTCCAAGGCATCACGCCTGACCAACAATCACAATTTCTAAGGCATCACACCTTACCAACAATCACAATTTCCAAGGCATCACGCCTTACCAACAATCACAATTTCCAAGGCATAACGCCTTATCATTAACCATAGGTCCCATAGGCGCCCATACACCTATGTACCTTTCCAATCCAGATCACACACAAACAAGAATCACATAGCAGTTAATCACATAAATGTACACACAAGTCCATCTCAAACCTTAAAACATTCACAGCATTAATTTAGAAAATAATTCAACACAATGTCTCTTCCATCCCATCTGGAAGTCAAAAACAATAGTAAACATGCGACTATGAAACTCACCTGATAGCTTCTTCACAAGTCCTTGCACTAGCAACAAACTAACAAACCAAAAACACGCAATTAATACACGAACCAATCACTAAGATGGCTCATCAACCTATGATGGACATCTAGTCTATTCCCGTATAATTACCTCATTGTTAAGCTCTAATCACCCCATTACCCTTCCTTAACAAGTCCTTAACTTGGTTACGTTTAATAACTAACCCGTTCATATTTTACCCAAAACAGTCCCAGTTTTTAGGTCTCAAAACTTTAAGTCAAACGTCCACTTAAACATACCCATGGTTTCTGTAAAAGGAATATTCATACCCTTACATATGTTGGCTAACACCTCCCACTTGACCTAACCTTAAAGCTACTGTTAAGGCCCCGATATACATATATCTACTTTTGTCATTCCAGATTTCCTGATTTTAAACGTACTAAAAGTTTGTTACCATTAAGGGGTCTTACCCTAAACCACAACCTTATCTCAAGTGCAGATACTTACTAGAATATATAAACCATCTCTCAAGTTCGTGAGAAGATCCAATGCAACCCTAAGTACCCCAAACAACCTAAAACTTAAAAAGAAAACAGGCTGAATTCAAAACTGTTTTGACCTCCGACTGTTGTAACCTGTTTTTGACCCTCTTCCCGACCTCCAATTTAGTTCTCGTTTCTTGCATTGGAAAGCCACTTCAAATACCTTTCCAAGGGTACTTGGATCGTAAAATAAGAGTTTATAGAAATCCCAATATGATCAAAACAATTGACTCAAAAATCTGCCCAGTTTTTAAAAACGGGTTTAAACAAATTGAACAAATTAATTACCCATAACCCCATCTAATACAAGCCCTAGATTATATGATCATCATATTATGATTATCACATCATTATTTTACTGATTTTATAAAAAACCTAACCCTAATCCATCATAAGAATGATTAATTAAACACAAACAATTAAATCAAAAAGGTTAATGAAGATTTTTACCTTTAATTCTGGAAGATGAAAAAAACCCAATTTTTATGAAGAACCCTAATTCTCCTCTTCTTTTAGTCGATTATAACTCCAGGGAAAGAAAAAAAATGCGTTTGATTTAGTGTTGGGGGTTCCTTATATAGCCAAAACAATCCTTGTCCAACCCAATTACCACTTACCATAAATCTTTTCCTTTTTCCCTTTTTTTTCTCTTCTAAACCGACCCAAACACCCCTAATTTCGTTTTTTCTTTTTTTTTTCTTTTTATTGTTAATTAATATCTTATTAATATTACCTTAATTTACCTTAATTTATTTCAGCTCCTAAAACTCCCAAAACCTCAAAACCGTAAAACTAGTCAAATTTACGCGTTTTACCGTAAAAAACGTAAAATATACACTTTTAAAAAAAATCTCAAATTTTTAAATAAACTTTACAAGTAAGTCCTAAATGACTTAAAACCATCCCGAAAAATATTCATTTGACTAATTACCTCATTCGAGACCTCTAAATGCTAAACCGTAAATCCTAAAAAAAATACACTATTACTATAATACTTATACGTATACGTAACCACCAAAATATCACAATTTCATTTCATAGTCACTAATTGTGATCTCATGAACATGAATTAATCGTTCCTCGATTTACTTATGAGTACTCTATACTCATAAACGATAATCACACCAACCTCGTTCATACAAAATAAACACGTAAGCACAAAAATCAAGTAAGCACATATAAAATAACCTAAAAGTAAGACCAAGTGACAAACCCAAAACCACGGTTGTCACATCACTCCCTCCTAATAAAAACCTCGTCCCGAGATTCACTCCCAAACTCAAACTTATTCTCAGCAAACAAACGAGAATGCATATCCCTGATAAAACCTTCACGTTCAAACGTGAACTCAGTTTACACGAAAATAATCTCAACCAACAACACATGAGCCTTAACCGTCCACGAGGAAACTTATCAAAACCATAAATTTATGTAACCAACCTAACTAAATCTCGCAACTCATCAAACAAGAACTGTCTTGAAACCAAGTTAGGAGACGTCACATAACTCAACGGGTTTAAAACTGTCACCCCGATTTCAGTCTTACTCATAAATACCATAAATCAAAACTCATCAAAATATAACCAAGTATAATAAGGTCTAAATAACTCTAAAATTCCTTCCCAACTCATCTCTATGTTAACCCTCCAAGTGTTCATTACCGCAAAATACCCAAAACACGAGTTTAAACCATGTTGTCCGAAAATTAACCTTGAACTCAACACTTGAACAATTAATTCGACCAAGCTACTGACTTCCAATTACGAAACTTTCTGAATATTTGAAAAGTATGTTCCGAGTACATAATTTTAGGCTTTTGAATCACCCAAAAACCTTTAAAAACGAATAAGTTATGACCAAAACAATTTTTCTCAAAAACTGCCTAGGCATTAGCGACAGTTTCTGACAGTTAGCGACATATTTTGACAGTTTAGCGACAGTTTCTGCCTACTCCGATTTATATCAAAAAAAAACGATTTTTAAACCCTAAAACCCCCCATTAATTACCAAAACTAGAACCTAATTTATTTTAATTCCAGAAAATTAAAACTCTATTAATTATATGATTTTAACATATTTCACTAAATAAGAACAAAATTTTTAAATTAAGAACAATAACTTTAGGTGATCAAAACCAAAATATTTTAAAATAACCGAGTCATGCTTATATGTTAAATAATTTATATTCCACCTTATTTGAAACATGATCCCGACACTTCCTTATTTCATCGACTACCAACAACTATTTTTTTTCAATTTGCAAGTTCTATTTTTTTACCATGTATAACTCGAAACAAAAGACATCGTTACCCCAAAAAGAAATCTCCACCATCTCAAAATCCTTCACGCCAAAAGTACCGTACAAACAAACACGTGAAATGAGGACCCGAGAAATGCGCTACTACAGAAGTTGAACATCTCAAAGAGAAACGAGCTAGCAACCATCCCAAGAATACAATCGGTAAGTAGAAAATAATTTTACATACATAGGAATAAGCGTACATACACTCAAATCCATCCAACATATACTATACAAGCATGTATTAACTCTCTTTCATGCAATCATACTTGAAAGTCCAATGGTGTTGTGGCACATATATAATTATGTAGGCCTCCATAATTATACATGTTCCCTTTCACCAATGTACTCCCTCCTATGATGACACTTATAAGAAATTAATACTACACATAACACATAATCCAACAACTCACAAGCACATAACCACACAAGATAAGATCCAAAACCCCATGTATTAAAATAACATAGCCAATGCACGAAACACATAAACTCGTAGTCCAGCTGAACCAGCGTAGACAAAATTCAAAATGTATAAAGAACATGAAAACATAATTAAGCGAAATCCAACAATGACTAGCGTATACGACCATGGTTCCACCCGCACTAATCAAAACTCGTAAAGAAAATAACATGTAGTTAAGTATGAACCATAGTAGTTCATAACCTAACAAATACTGCGAAAATAATATTCAAACACATCAATTACTATAAAATGCACACATACTCCTATGACGCCTATATGTAGGGACCCTTAAGCTATAGACTAGGCTACACGACTAGGCAACCTAATTCTCTATAACCATTGTCTCTGATACCATTCTGTCACACCCCACCATGGCGGAATATGGGGCGCGACGTATGGATATCATCACAACATGGCGTGTCTATAGAGATAACTATATGAAATAAGAAATGTCATAAAATGGAGACACAAAGTCATGACAATATCTCATCAGACTCAGGAGTCTAGGTAAGTAGGTAACAGTCCTACCGCTTACCCAAGACAAACAAATAACAAAACCAAACAAATATATGTGTGCCACAGTATCACTTATTAAAAGAACAAATAAAGACTAGGAAGGAAACGGGGATTCTCCTTCTATATGTATTCCTAAGCTTCTCCAATCCTAGCCACTTATGTTCTCATGCTTAACCATAGTATCACCTGAAAGAGACACTAAAACACGTCAACATAAAGTTGGTGAGAGTCATAGGTTTAGACTCCAACACAAGACAAGTCATAAGCTGTGAATACCATAAACCAATAAACATATGGACAATGCGCTACAATCATGTACTAACAACTAGCATTCAAGTTCAATCAATCATTACAATTCCAAGGCGTCACGCCTTACCATCAATCACAATTTCCAAGGCATCACACCTTACCAACAATCACAATTTCCAAGGCATCACGCCTTACCAACAATCACAGTTTCCAAGGCATCACGCCTTACCAACAATCACAATTTCCAAGGCATCACGCCTTACCAACAATCACAATTTCCAAGGCATCACGCCTTATCATTAACCATAGGTCCCATAGGCGCCCATACACCTATGTACCTTTCCAATCCAGATCACACACAAACAAGAATCGCATCGCAGTTAATCACATAAATGTACACACAAGTCCATCTCAAACCTTAAAACATTCACAGCATTAATTTAGAAAATAATTCAACACAGTGTCTCTTCCATCCCATCTGGAAGTCAAAAACAATAGTAAACATGGGACTATGAAACTCACCTGATAGCTTCTTCACAAGTCCTTGCACTAGCAACAAACTAACAAACCAAAAACACGCAATTAATACACGAACCAATCACTAAGATGGCTCATCAACCTATGATGGACATCTAGTCTATTCCCGTATAATTACCTCATTGTTAAGCTCTAATCACCCCATTACCCTTCCTTAACAAGTCCTTAACTTGGTTACGTTTAATAACTAACCCATTCATATTTTACCCAAAACAGTCCCAGTTTTTAGGTCTCAAAACTTTAAGTCAAACGTCCACTTAAACATATCCATGGTTTCTGTAAAAGGAATATTCATACCCTTACATATGTTGGCTAACACCTCCCACTTGCCCTAACCTTAAAGCTACTGTTAAGGCCCTGATATACATATATCTACTTTTGTGATTCCAGATTTCCTGATTTTAAACGTACTAAAAGTTTGTTACCATTAAGGGGTCTTACCCTAAACCACAACCTTATCCCAAGTGCAGATACTTACTAAAATATATAAACCATCTCTCACGTTCGTGATAAGATCCCAATGCAACCCTAAGTACCCCAAACAACCCAAAACTTAAAAAGAAAACAGGCTGAATTCAAAACTGTTTTGACCTCCGACTGTTATAACCTCTTTTTGACCCTCTTCCCGACCTCCAATTTAGTTCTCGTTTCTTGCATTGGAAATCCACTTCAAATACCTTTCCAGGGGTACTTGGAATGTAAAATAAGAGTTTATAGAACTCCCAATATGATCAAAAAAATTGACTCAAAAATCTGCCCAGTTTTTAAAAACGGGTTTAAACAAATTGAACAAATTAATTACCCATAACCCCATCTAATACAAGCCCTAGATTATATGATCATCATATTATGATTATCACATCATTATTTTACTGATTTTATAAAAACCCTAACCTTAATCCATCATAAGAATGATTAATTAAACACAAACAATTAAATCAAAAAGGTTAATGAAGGTTTTTACCTTTAATTCAATGGAAGATGAAAAAAACCCAATTTTTATGAAGAACCCTAATTCTCCTCTTCTTTTAGTCGACTATATTTCCAGGGAAAGAAAAAAAAGCGTTTGATTTAGTGTTGGGGGTTCCTTATATAGCCAAAACAATCCTTGTCCAACCCAATTACCACTTACCATAAATCTTTTCCTTTTTCCTTTTTTTTCTCTTCTAAACCGACCCAAACACCCCTAATTTCGTTTTTTTCTTTATTTTTTTTCTTTTTATTTTTAATTAATATCTTATTAATATTACCTTAATTTACCTTAATTTATTTCAGCTCCTAAAACTCCCAAAACCTCAAAACCGTAAAACTAGTCAAATTTACGCGTTTTACCGTAAAAGACGTAAAATATACACTTTTAAAAAAAATCTCAAATTTTTAAATAAACTTTACAAGTAAGTCCTAAATGACTTAAAACCATCCCGAAAAATATTCATTTGACTAATTACCTCATTCGAGACCTCTAAATGCTAAACCGTAAATCTTAAAAAAATACACTATTACTATAATACTTATACGTATACGTAACCACCAAAATATCACCATTTCATTTCATAGTCACTAATTGTGATCTCATGAACATGAATTAATCGTTCCTTGATTTACTTATGAGTACTCTATACTCATAAACGATAATCACACCAACCTCGTTCACACAAAATAAACACGTAAGCACAAAAATCAAGTAAGCACACATAAAATAACCTAAAAGTAAGACCAAGTGACAAACCCAAAACCACGGTTGTCACATTTTTCATTTGCATAATAAATTTGCATTGTATGAATTTCTTCTTTTACTTTTCATCAAAAATATATAAAAATAAAAATATATAATAAAAACATGGTTTAACGAATTTATACTTCTTTGACATATTAGGCCCGCCATGGATATTTTGACTCAACCCGAGTTTGCTTATCCAAGCATTCTCTAGCTAGTATCCTTAACCATGTAGTCCTTCATTGGTCTATTAGGCTAAGCATCCACCACTCTCATTATTTGAGATTTTGAATTTGTGGAGAATGGGAAATGATAGAGTTGAAGCAAGTATAAAAGGGCTAGATAAACTTCATGATAATTACTTGTGGCTAAACCCTTCTCTTCTTTACTTCTATTTTCTTCGCATGTATATATGTTAATAAATAATCAAGAACGGTTTTAATCGGTTTGTAATCTCTTATGCATTTTTGACTAATAATTTATGGTTGGTATAAGTACGTCTTAAGATTCTAAGTTAAAATGTTTTATGTGTACTAGAGTTATGTCATGCTTAATATTTAGCGGGTGTTTTTCCTTTTATTCTTTTCAAATTTCTTTGTGAGGAATAAAGAAAAATAAGAGCGGCTTATAAAAGAAATGAGTGGCTAGAAAGAAAAAAAAGAAGAAAAAGAAAAAAAAATTATACAAGACTCCCAAGAGGGGCAGTGTCGTGTTAATTATAGTGACTATTGAATTCCAATATTACCTTGACGGGTTGCGGGGATTCAACATATTGCTCCAATCTAATATTACCTTGACGGGTTGCGGGGTTGAAGATCCAAGGTCTCAAAAAGGCGGCGGATGTAAATTATTGCGTGAGTTTTATTTTTCTTTCCTTAGCGAGTGTGAAGCTACTTATGAAAGCATGACATGATGATCTTACACATAAGGCGAATGACTTATTACTCTTGAAACGGACTTATATTATTTGTGAGCGGTTTTTCAAGTAATGGATGAGAGGATTACTTAGGATTAAAACCGTGCTTCCTTATTTTTGGATTTTGCATTTCTTATACTTCACGCTTGAAATAATGACAAATTTGCCCACAAGCAATTTGCTCAACTAATAACCGGTTCCACATTTAATTGTCATGAATAAGTTGATGCACTTTTTACTTGTGAATACAATGATCCCATTTTTGAGCTTGATATGGGGAAAGTGAAACTTGAGGGTGATAAGTGTCCATGCTACCCAAGCCCTAATCAAAGTCATTGAATTCTTTATGAGTTATTTACATCAAAACCATTTCAAGAAAATCCAAAAAGATATAAATAGAATTGTTTCTTGTGCATTGCATTGTTAAAAATCTAAATCATGCATCATATAGTGTAGAGTAGTGTAGATGCATTCCATAATGGCCAAGGTGGATTAATTATGAGGAGAATGTAAATTTGTGCTTTAAAATATAGCATTGCATGAAGACATGACAATGTTCAAGTGTAGGGGATTTGATATGAGCAAAAACGCATATCAATTAATCAACAAATCACCCTCAAACACATAGCAAATACCTAACTTTTGGTGCTATAAAAGCAGTATTATGTGGTATGTTCTATGTTTGTGAACAAATAGGTAAGAAGGATGCATTTTCAAGCAAACAAGGAGAAAATCAAGCTTAATTGGATGAAAAAGACAAAGAAGGATCAAGAGTGACAAGACTTTGAAGACAAAGGACCTATCTTGACAACATTTCAAAGATGAAGGACCAAAAGTGTATATTTGCCAAAGTCAAGATCAAAATCAAACATGGTCAATAATGAAGTCAACCAAGTCAAAGGGCTTAAAATGTTCAAAAATGCAAGTGGAAGGACTGAAATTGTCAAAGAAATGAAGATTCTAGCTCAAAATATCAAACTGCCAAGTATAAGGACCATTTCTGCCAATTTTGGAAAAACATTTGTGCTTGATCCGTGTGAAGAAGAATAAACCAATGAGAAGCAAGAAAACCAATCACTTGGATCGCCAGTTGGCCACTCACAGCAGCCAAACAATAAATAATCGAATCTCAACAGTGCCTCCACTATAACATTTCTAGCCAATCAGATGTTGCCATGCAATAATCACTTTTATCCAATTTGGATAACGATCCATGTGCTTATTTCTCCACCAACCACAACCTGCCACGTGGCTTTCTTCTCCAAACAAAATTGACAGGAACGGGATTTAGCTAGAGGGCATTTCAGAAGGAGTTATAAACATGAAAGTTGTTCAAAATCAAGAGACGAATACAACCCAACAACTCAATTAAGCTGACAACAACTCAATCAAAAATCCCCAATTAAGTTCTTCACCTGCAAATTTCAATTAGGAGAATTGGGACACGTGGAGCTAAATGATTGGATTGGACACGTCACTCTCCCCAACAACTTCATTTTCTCATTCTATAAATAGGGTACCAGGCTCTCATTTGTAGATAGTTAGCTAGTGTAAAAACACACACACTAGAATTTCACTCTCTCTCTCATTTTTGTTAGCAGTTAGTAGATAACAACTCTCAAGAGCCTGACAACCTCTTGAGAGTCTGTTAGTTAGTTGTAACCACCCTTGTAACTACTTTTCACATTACTTCAATAAAAATTCAAATTTCCCTCCAATTCTCTTACTGTTCTACATTACTATTCACACGCTATTGATACTGTTTGTTTCTAGTGATCATAAGTGATCATTAGAAGCCTTGTTGAAGATTGTTGCTGTTCATTTCATCCAGTAGCTGCATTCATTGTTTTGATCATTCCAATTGAAGAATTTGGTAGATTTTGAAGGTTTTCAGTTCAACAATGGAGGTTAAGAGTTGATTAGCTGTTGATTGGTTGTTTATTGGTAGTAACTAGTGCTAAGGTGGTGGTTTAGCACTAGCTAGATAGCTCAGCGCTACTCTACTCCCCAAAGGAGGCCTAAGCTAAAAGGTTATGGTTTTCTCATTTATGTTCCTCTCAAATGTTGAATGCATGCTCAATACCTAGTGTAATCTTGTTTGAATGCATGATCAAGTGTGGTACTGAGTAGATATTGATGTTTGAGTAGCTTATTTGTAGTCTAGCACTTTATCATTAGCTTAACTTTCATTCTTAGCTGCCTAAAATCAGTCATCTTAGCTTAATAATGCATTTAGAGTTTTAAACTGTTTCATAGCTTGAATTTAGTTCTTATCCATTACATTTCAGTCAATATACTTGGTTTGATATCTGTCTTTAATCATTGTGGCTTTTAACTCAAATCTCTTTGACAAAAGTTTAATCAGTTCATTTAAACTAGTGTTTGGGAATAGGTATTCATATGTGTTCAAGTGTTGGTAGTTGGTCAATTCTGGTTCTTATTCATTCAGTAAGTCAAGGCAAACTAGTTTACAAAAATTTTAGGTCAAGTTTGTAGTCAAACAGGCAATTGGCATTCTAAAAAGTTTGGGTCAGATTTGAATAAACTTGATTTCAGAAAGTATTGATTTTCAAATCATTGCCATTTCTTTGTTTCTTGATGGATTTACTTGAGATTAGTTTCTAGCTCTTACTCAACATATGTAGTTTAAGCCTTAAGTAGGAAATTTTACAGTATTCAGTGATAAGCTAGAAATAAGCACTTGTTTCAGCCTTTGAGCAAATGCAATTCTCTGTGATAAAAAGCTAATCTGTTTTCTCATTCCAGCTTATCTACTTCACAAACTTGCCCATTTTCTTTCACAAATATCTTTAGAAAGTCTTCCTGGTTAAGATTTGAACTTTTCAATTTTTTGGATTTTTGGTCAACAAAAGTCAACATAAGCTCATTCTAGCTTATTTTCATTTTCTGAGCTTAATAATGGACCATTTTTGATAAGACTAAACTTCCCCTTCTTCTTTTGAGCTGATTAACAAGTTTTTGCAGTAAAATCAAGTTGTGGACGTTTAACTTATTGGGTAGCTTATTTTGTGCTTATTAGAAATAGCTTATTAGAGTTTTAGGGAGTTTCAGCTTAATTCCTGTTACTAGTCTAGCTGAATTGCAATTTTAAGCCTTTTAAAACTTGTTTGAGCTTATTTGGTTAAGAAACGAGCTTATACGAGCTTATTTTGTTCCCTAGCCCGTTTTTGGTAAAATTGAGTAGAAAATTGCACATAGGTCCTTGGGTTGTTAAACAGTTACATTTTTGGCTAATTTTTCCTAAACTTTAGAGTTTGTTAGGTTAAGTCCCTCTATTTTCAAGTTAGTTAACAATTGGTTAGTTAGTTTTCAAAAGTAGCTAAAGTTAGTTACTTGGTTAGTTACATTTTTACAACTAGTCCAATTTGTTAACTGATTTTACATAAATAGTCCTTAGACTTTTAGACTTTGTATTTTTGGCATTTAATTTTCATAGAATTTACATTTTCAGTCCTTTCATTTTATAGAATTTACATTTGTGATTTTAATTGAATAAAAATGTGGTACTTGACAATTTGTTTTACGGTTACATAGTTAATATTTTTCATTTTTATTTGATTGTTGAATTAGACGTAGAATATCCAAATACCTTTACCAACCAAAAACAATTATAAACTCGATCTTGTTAGGACTTTCAATTTGTTAAGAACTGAGAAAACGAACTTCAACTATACACATTTCAACAGTTTTATGTTAGAATCATCAGTTTTAGCAAAGTTTTTTTTTAATTTAGATATCCGAAAATTCGGATAAAAGTTTTCAATTCAGATTCCAAAATTTTGGTTGATGTTATACCTACTATGTGGCAAAAGCGATTAAAAATGGTTAGAAAAGAAAGTGTAAGACTAGTCGAGCTTGCGAGGTTTCTTATGCTACAAGAAATTTGTTTTTAAAAAAACAAAGTATGACAAAGGTTACTTCAAAAGGTGTATGGTACTTTCTTGATTCAAGGGTTGTCGATTTATTCGATGGTTTCATTTACAAGGTTCGATCGATATTTGGGTAAGAAAGGGGTTTGTTTTTTTGAAGGGTTTCTTGGTTTGATCGATTTCTAAGGAGGCTTATTCTTATGGTTATATAGATAAAGCAAGGGTTTTTACAAACGCTTATTTTTGCTAAGTTGTCATTTTGTGTAAGAAAATTCACAAAAGTTTTTAACTGTTAGCAAGGGGTTAAAAGCACGATGACGGTGACTAAGTTTGACGTCTAAGAATTATATGGAACCAATGAATTCGAGTTATGATAGGTAAAGATGAAGTCCTTGCCGAAACAACAGGGATTAACTGCACTATTGGAGGAGTTTGATGCAGCGACGATAGTAGCATACAAAAAGTCATTCAGAAAAAGGCTTATACTGCATTGATCTTGTGTTTGGGTGATGGGGTCCCACAACGGGGATTTGAAAAAAGTTTAAAGACTTTATACATGACAAAGTCTTTAGCTAATCGTTAGTACTTGAGGAAAAAGTTATATACTTTTCAAATGCATTTATGTAAGAGTCAATCTGAACATATTGAAGAGTTTCACAAGCTTGTAGGTGATTTAACGACTACGGAATACGATTATACTTTTCAAAAACAAAACTCTTTCTTACTCAAATATCGATTAAACTTTGAAAATCAAACATCCAATAAATAGACAACCCTTGAATTAAGAAAGTATCGGATACCTTTTGAAGTAACATTTGTCGTACTTAATTTTTGCAAAACAAATTTCTTGTAGCATATGAAACCTCGCAACCTAGACAACTCTTAGATTTCTTTTATAACCCTTTGTTTATGTAGCATTTGTAGAATTTGCTCGTGTAGTAGAAAATTAAAATGTGGGTTTTATAAGAGGATCTGTGGGCGTGGTTAGTTTGGAAATAAATTAGTTCAATACTCGGATAACCGTGATGTGTGGAACCAAAAAAAGAGGCCACATGGTCAAAACAATTTATAATAATTTAATATGTTTATCTCAGTAACAAGTAATTATTTTTTATGGATATACCTGAGTTTTTGACTCGACATTACGAGCCGACTAATCCTAGTGTGACCACCGTTTTGGATAGCCCTTCATTACAGGTGAACATCTATTAGCAAAATTTTGTGTAAGAAAATTCACAAAAGTTTTTAACTTTTAGCAAAGGGTTAAAAGAACGATGATGGGGACCAAGTTTGACATCGAAGAATTATATGGAACGAATGAATTCGAGTTATGATAGGTAAAGATGAAGGCCTTGCCAAAACAACAGGGATTAAATGCACTATTGGAGGAGTTGGATGCAACGACACGATAGTAGTATACAAAAAGTCATTCAGAAAAAGGCTTATACCGCATTGATCTTGTGTTTGGGTGATGGGGTCCCACAACGAGGATTTGGAAAAAGTTTAAAGACTTTATACATGACAAAGTCTTTAGCTAATCGCTAGTACTTGAAGAAAAAGTTATATGCTTTTCAAATGCATTTATGTAAAAGTCAATCTGAACATATCGATGAGTTTCACAAGCTTGTAGGTGATTTAACGACTACAGAATACGATTATACCCTTCAAAAAAAACTCTTTCTTACTCAAATATCGATTAAACTTTGATAATCAAACATCCGATAAATACACAACCCTTGAATCAAGAAAGTATAAGATACCTTTTGAAGTAACATTATCAAGACAAATATCTTGTAGCATAAGAAACCTCGCAACCTCGACAAGTCTTAAATTTCTTTTATAAACCTTTGTTTATGTAGCATTTGTAGAATTTGCTCGTGTAGTAGAAAATTAAAATGTGGAGTTTATAAGAGGGTCTGTGGGCGTGGTTAGTGTGGAAATAAATTAGTTCAATCCTTGGATAATCGTGATGTGTGGAACCAAAAAAGAGGCGACATGGTTAGAACAATTTATAATAATTTCATATGTTTATCTCAGTAACAAGTAATTATTTTTTATGGATATACCTGTGTTTTCAACTTGACATTACGAGCCGACTAATCTTAGTGTGACCACCCTTTTGGATAGCCAGAATTCGTCACAGGTGAACCTCTGTGGCCACCACCAAACGTACACACCTAGTGAGGTTTGAAACCTTGACCTCTTGTTTGAGTGTCAAGGACCTTACCACTAGGCCACTTGGGGGTGGTTATTAACAAGTAATTATTTATATGTGTATCTAGGTATTTTTATGACAAGTATTATATAGTTGTCACAACAATTTATAAAACAAATAAATAAAGTTAGATTTCATGCCGCTAAGTGTGTAACCCATAACACACCAAACGAGTTGACTCGTGATGCCACTGTTGAGATTTAATATACTACGTTAACCATTAACACTATTAGTACATAGCGGATATGAATCGTAATGGGTCGTCCTAGATACAAAAGGCTTATGTTAGGTTTCATCATAAGAATATCACAACGAATAAATGTCCATGAACTACTGTGATGGTTCTAATTGTGGACGATATAGTTTTCATCATTCTCAGCAGGTTGTGATATATATAGGACAAGTTTATGTAATTCAAGTAGAATCAATCAATAGAAAGTATATTTATATATTACCTGTGATTTTCAAAAGCAAGTTTAGTCTCAACAACGAACTTAAATCCTTCTTCAAAAGGCATCACCTCACATGGTACGTTTAAATTCAAAATTGCCTCACTGTGTCGCCGTATGGACTTCATATACACAGCCTATAAATTTATCATAAATCTCAAACAATGTCAATATCGTCTCCCTACTTACTATTTTAATCCATCTTGAATTTTAACTCACAAAGTACACTCTCTTTAAGATAGTAGACACTAGAAATTGGATTTCACACTTGAAATTAGAGTGTTTAGATGTGTACTTTAAAAACGATTTATTAGAGCTGATACATACATATCAGAGCAGTGAGATGCCGAAAACCATGAAATATAATATAACAAGAATTGGTTTGTATTGAACTAAACCATTGCTGATAGCTTTATCAATCAATATTGAGATAAACCAACAACGTTTGATGTAGTTGTAGTTGTAGTCTGAAATTTGCATTGTTTGCAAACAGTTGAAGTTAAGGATAAAGTTTCATACTTATCTTCGCCACCCATTATCGGCATAGCTATCCCTCTCTTAACCGAGCTAACATATCATGGTTGGTATGTTTTTCCCAAAATACCCTCAACGTCGTCTGAAAGATTCATGAACTTAAGCTGTAGCTCAAATTGGGCAAAAGCGTAATCTGATGGTAACTGGTAGTTGTGTGCTTTATCATCTGCCTTAGTCACGGGGACTGCTTTCATGTTAATCTCCACCAATCCACCAACAGTCACTTTAACGGTGTTAACATCATCAGTTCTTACAATCACCACTTGTCTAACTCCAGTGTTCGTTTTCCAATCAGAGTCTCCATCGGATGGGACAAAAATTTCTTCACCGTTCCATTTTACAAGGAGTACGTCAACTGAGTCGTCCCATTGTACCACTTTCTTGGCTGAAATAACTAGTTTTTGGGTTTCAAACATGACTGACATTGCTTCGACCCATGTGTAGTCACGCTTCCTTCCATTGGGTCGGCTTCCAATGAAGTGACCGTTGATTGGGAGGTTGGTGTCTGAGACTAGAGCAAAATCACGTCCTTTACCACCATGGAAGTAGAACATAACTCCATCACCGCCAACGAACCTTGGATCATAACATAGTGAGCCATAGCCATTACATTCCGGTCTCCTCCCTGTTAAGATTCGATTCCAAATAGTGATTAGTTAAACAAATGCATAAATACCCTAGAAAATTCTTCGTCAAAAAGTGAACATGCTTACATTTGCATGTAGCTTCACACTTGCTACCACAATTAACATGACATCCTTTTCCTTTCTTGTTCTTCTTTGGCTTCCTCTCAGGGCACTCCTTCGGGCAAGTGAGTATTTTGTAGTTGCAATGCCCTTTAGATTTACAAAAAGCTCGTTGATATCCTGTTTGTGGTTCGGGTGTCAAGTCATCGTAGTTAGTTTCATCTTCCTCGACCGGTTGAGGCTTGGGTGCGGGTTCTGGAGTCTTGGGCTTCTCAGGTTCGGGTGTCTTAGGAGCTGGCGTCGGTGTTGGATTCTTTTTATCGTCGTCATCATCGCCATCGTCATCATCTCCCTTGTCGTCTTCGCCTCCAATTGGTGCTGGAGTCTTTTTATCGTCACCGTCGTTTCCAATAGGTGTTGGAGTTTTCTTATCATCGTCATCAGCTCGAACCGTGGTTGAGCCGATGGAGATGGCTATGACTAGTAAAGCCACCAAAATCAGTGACTTCCTCATTTTTAAACAAGTGTGTTTCTTAACTAAATCTCCTCTTTGTT
Source organism: Glebionis coronaria (assembly GCA_025667525.1). NCBI lineage: Eukaryota > Viridiplantae > Streptophyta > Magnoliopsida > Asterales > Asteraceae > Glebionis > Glebionis coronaria. Next base: position 46,630,345 of record CM046877.1, read on the forward strand.
GCTAAGTTTTGTTTTTCTTGTGTTTGAAGATGGAAATGAATAATGTTGAGATCAAAATGGACTTATTTATAAGGGAATAAAGAAATTGGTAAAACCACGAAGTTCGCATTAATTCATGTACATATATTTACCTTAGTTTCAAAAAAGAAAACAACCAATATGCTTCTACGTCAATGAAATAGACCTTTTTACTTTCTAAGGGTTACATTCTTATACACAGAATCTATGCAATAAGACAAAATACCGAATTATAGTACTACGTATGCTTTATGTGTATATCTAATAAGAAACGTATAAAACAATGTATGATCTAACCAAACCTGAAACCTAAACGTTTAAAATATTTGGCAATTTTGAGACTAATTTGAAGAATTTTCAAGTCCTGTAGTTTCATTATAATTGTTTGCCATTATTGTTATATCGGTAGATGTTTTTAACAAACATAATACATCTGGTGTTTTATGAAAATGCTATAACGTAGTTTAGAATATAAGCGTATACCACATGCATTGGATAATAACTAATAGCCTTGCTTCACCATGCATTCATCCTCTTCTTTTGGGCTGGTAATAAGAGATGCTCGGTTCATGTTGAACCTTTATGCAAAAAATATTGTGAATAGTGATAGTAAAAGCTGTTAAGGAACTAAGGAAGCCCTTTCTATATATATTGTCTGAAACTGATTAATCTTCGTACATGGCGTCTTTTTCTTTTGCCTTGTTGATTTATCAAATCAAAGGATTCAACTATTTATTTACTCGTGATTTCAAACGATCTGCAATACTTAGTGGGTAAAAGAGTAACTTAGTTTAAATAACAATTTTAGTAATTGTTACTCAGCTATCATGATTCATGAGACTAGGACTTAGCTTGTTACTTGGCTTGCAAGTCGATGTTTTAGCCAATTGTTATAATCCATTAATCTTTGTTAATAGGACAAAATCCCACGAAGTAACCCAAACCCATTATACAATTACATACAGTTATATTAGGTTATGTCTTTTACTTTTTATTGAAACTTTGTGTCTCTTTGCTTTAGGCATGATGTAGCGATTCATATGAATATATATGTGTACAAATTCTGTAATCAAACCAACCCTTTTCAGTTATATATAAGAATTCATTTGAAGGGTTCAACCCAATCTTCTTTGTTTGTTTTCATAGTTTTTGTTTGATGATTGTTCATGATGTTGTTTTGATCATTGATAACTAGATTTTACTCAGTTAAATTTTGTTGTTCCAGTCTTTTCGAATTGAAAAAGGGAAAAATGTGCGACTCGGTCGACTTTTGGTGGAAAAGAATATTTTTGGTTTTTGTAAAGTAAATGTGCAAAACTTTAAAGTAAAAGGCGGAATACTTGAATATGAAGCTTATCCGGAATAAGGAACTTCTCGTTATCCGGAATCCACAAAATCAAACTGTCCGGAATGCCCTTGATCACTATCCGGAATAAATCTCTGGCTCGTTATCCGGAATACACACTCCTGACTTCTCTTGCTTATCCGAAATCTTGATCGGGAAGCTTATCCGGAATAAATCCCAAGTCAAGCTTATCCGGAATGCTAGATCGGACCCTTATCCGGAATGTTTTCCGGAATCTTATCCGGAATCCACGTCCTGCTACTTATCCGGAATACCACGACTTGATCACTATCTGGAATAACTTTAACCCTACTATCCGGAATGTCCAAAATCTGCTTATCCGGTATGTAGATGCAAGCCTTATCCGGAATGTTGGGCTTCGAAGCTTTATCCGGAATAAACGTGCCTGTTGCTTATCCGGAATAACCTGTCACTTTACTCGGAATACACAATAGAAGGCTTATCCGGAATGACTATTTCGATGCCTTATCCGGAATTTGAGGGTTTGAGGCTTATCCGGAATGAACAAGTTGAGCTTATACGGAATAAGAGGGTTTTTAATAAAACCCGGATAAGAGTAGGAATCAAATAAGCTACAATCTACAATTAAGCTAAAAATAAATAAGCACTTAACTAAAATTTAACCAAAATCAATTTTAAGAAAAAGCTATTAAACCAAAATTTAAAAACACTAAATAATAAAAATATTAAAAATCAACTTTTTATAAAAATTAACTAATAAGCACTTGATTAAATTTAAGAAAAACACAATAAGCTATAACATCAATAAGCTAACACAATCATAAACATAAAACATGACAAGTAATCAAATAAGCATGACAATAAGCACATAATCATAAAGATTAAATCAAGAACAAGAAAGGTAGAATGAGATATTAATTAAAACTTGATTATAATTAAGATTCAACAATTAAAATAAAGACAAGAATTAAAAGCTTACAAATTTAAGGTGCAAGACAAGTAATTAAAGGTGAAATTAAGTAAATGACATTAAGAAAAGTGCAAGGAATTAAAATGGAAGACTAGTTTGTCAAAATAGCCAACAAAACTAAATGTGGTGAAATGAAGGGTATTTATAGTGATTAGGGAGGTTAAGAATGTGTTGCTTCCTTCTTTCTTTCTTTCTCGTCTTCTCGTCTTTTAAGTTCTTCGACTTTATCGACTTTGTCTCGGGATTAACTAAACTCGTCTTATAATTTCTTCACTTATTTAGACTTGAGTTCTTCGGCTTTATTAAACTTCCGTCTTTAGACTTTTCTTCGATAATTCTTCAGAATAGGCCTTGGAATTCCGTTCTTTTTGCACTCTTGATCTTTCGACTTCGTCTTTTGTCTTTTTCTTCGATAAAAGCCCGTGAAACCCCATGTTTTCTTCCCTTTTCACATTTTGATCCTAAATTACAACAAAAACACAAACCACGCGTAATTCTGACATTTACTACATAAAATACACGTTTTGGCTTGGTTATTATTATAATTAAGTGGTCAAAGGATGGGTGTTTTCACACCTATCAAATCCCCTACACTTAACCATTGCAATGTCCTCATGCAATGCATTTATTCTAAAGCAAGTTTTACATTTTCCATCATAATCAATCCACATTGGCCTTTATTAAAGAGACAAAAATATTCAAAAGAAGAAAACAAGCAAAAAGATCAAAAACTTACCTTAGGGTTTTGGAAGGTCATGAATGATTATCATCCTCAAGTTTCACGTTCCCCATACCAAGCTTAAAAACGAGATCATTGTTATTATAAGTTAGCAAACTATCACAAACTCATGTGGGCCAATTATTCACTTAGACTCCCTTATTCCTAGGTGTATCTCTTATATTTTATTGTTGTCTTGAATGATCACGATGATGCATTGTTGACTTATTTCGATAGTTTATTTAGCCGAAAATAAAGTGGGACGATTTAATCAATAGTTAGCTAAAGGACAAAATCTTTTAAAACTGCTTCTCGGGACCTCATAAAGTTCATATCTTGGCATAACTCGCTTCACGATTTGAGACCTTTCTCGGACCGATATTTGGCAGTAACTTCATACTTCAAATCTTGAGAGACGTTCATGAAATAATGGTCTTCTCTTCATAATAGGAATTTCTTCACTTGAACTTTTTGAGAGATTCTTCATATTTGGACCACGACTTCTTCATTTTTCTCCAATCTTTATTTGGGATTTTGATATACAACGATCCGCCTCCTTTTAGGACTTGGATCTATTTATCCTCATACCTTGTTAGGGCCTTTTTGGATAGACTTCTCCATGATCGTTTGGGGGAGTATTTGCTTTTCGTCATGTGTCTCGATCCTTCATATTGATTTTTGATAAATGATTCTTCACGTCACTTTTGGATCTTTAGCAACAAAATGTAGCCCTCATGTCTTGTTAGGACCTTTTCGGACTCGCCAATCTTCGCATCCCGCTTCAATAAGTTATGCCTTGGCTATGAACTCTAATTAATACCGAGCAACTCTTAAACGATCTTGGGCTAGAAGCTAAGTAACTTTTCAAATCGTACAACCTTATTTATTGCAATTAAATTTATTAACAAGCGATGGGAGATAAAGCTTATAATCAACTCACGTAAATTCATGAAAGAAAATCAAACTTATAATTGACTCTATCATCTCTCGTTCTCCACAATTTAAAATCTCAAGGAATGAGACTCGTGGATACTTAGCCAATTAAATCAAAATTTTGGGTTTTCGAGTCATCTATAGGATCTTGCAAACTCTTAGACTTTTTCAAGTTTAGAATTCGCATTTTAAAGTTCCTTTGATAAACGACTCTCTAGGATCAATTATAGGAACTTGCGAAAATTTCTTGTTCTTATCCCGTAAGAGTTAAGACTTTCGCGTTTTAAATCTCCCTATATAAAAGCCTAGCAAAACTTGACTTAAACACGTTAAGGATACTAGCTAGAGTAAACTTAGATAAGTAAACTCGGGTTGAGTCAAAAGATTCACAACGTTGAAAAATTAAAACCACTTTATTAAAATTTATTCTAGCAACGAAATAAAATAACTATAATAAAGGAAAAACTACAAGGCCAAAATAGATTTAAAATTTTGAAAAATGTCGAAAAATCAATTTTCCGGTTAAAATGAGGACAAATACAAGGAAAAGGCCACTTAACTTCGATAGAAATCCCCCCTACACTTAATATAAACATTGTCCTTAATGTTTAAGCATGTGGAAGTAACCTCCCGTACACTTAGGACATTGTGCAGTTTGTTTAAATCTTGCTAAGGAAAGGACAAATAAAGTGATTCCTATTTTAATATTGAAGAATATAAAATAGAGAATCAAAAGAGTTTAGGATAAAACCGGGAAGACGGGTACACAGGATCATGGGTCGTTAAAGTCATCAAGAATGGATCTTTGATAGCTTGAATCCCTGCACATGATAAGAAAGAAAACAACAAACACATACTAGGGTCTCCCCCTACACTTATTATAAAAATAGAGAAAAAGGATAGATACTGCGGGTTGCCTCCCGAGAAGCGCTTGTTTTTGTTAACCGAGTCGTGAGCCTGACTCGACCTTCATTAGCATAGGAAGAAGCTTGAAACACATCCACCGGGATCAAATACATGGTTTTCATCCATCAAGTAGCACAAGCTTAAGGCAAACAAGGCAAGCCAAAGAAGAGTAGGCAAGGTTCCCATAAGCAAAGATGGAGCACGGTGGTAGCAAGGGGGAAGAGGTGCAAGCATATCTCCATGGTTTCCAAAAATCTTTCCTTTTATTTCATCAGATGGATACTGAGATGGCTTGAAAATTCCAATGCCGGGATCGAACACCTTTTTCGTTAGGGGAAAATAACACTCGCGCTCAGCAGACCTTGAAGAGGATCCGCTCATAAATCTCATAATCTCATCCTCAGAAGGGGGATAGAGAGGTGTCAAGACATAAGTGTTGCGGATATCGGTGTCGGCCGGCTTCTTCTCCTGTTCAATGGGTTTCTTCATATCCAAAGGAGGATAAAGACCATAATCATCAAAGTCCAAAGGAGGAGAATCACTCTCATTTGGGAAGTAAGTGTTGAGAAAAGTAGCAAAGTCTTCCTCAAATGAGTAGTCATCCAAAGTAGGATCAAGTGTTGTTGGCGGAGGATCTTCATCATGTGAAGAATCACTCGAGAGAGTATCAGCCTCATCAAAATCATCATAAGTGGGCATGTCTGGATACTCAGAAGTAAAATCATCATAATCATCTCCATTGGAACTAGAATCGTCATCATAAGCATCAAAGATCGGTGGAGAATCATAAATTGGTGAAGGATTAGAATTGGATAGAGAATCATCCACATCATTTTGGAACAGTGGATTATCATAGCAAGAATCAAATAGAGGATTGTTGTAGACGACAAAATCATCAAGCACATTAATCATATTCGTTGATTCTCTTCCATTTGATTTGTTTGTGATCTTCCCCATTTTAAACACTTGTGCATCATTCCCGACCCTTAAAATTAACTCACCTTCAGCAACATCGACTAAAGCTTTTCCGGTTCTCAAGAATGGCCGACCAAGTATTAAAGGAATATGAGGGTCCATTTCATAATCAACAACAACAAAGTCGACCAGAAAAGTGAAGGTGTCAACTTAATAAACACATCTTCGACAATACCAACGGGGTAAGCGAGAGTACGATTTGCAAGCTCAAGAGTCATCTTTGTTGGTGTAAGATCGGGTAATGATAACTTTTTCCAAACAATTAAAGGCATCAGATTTATACTTGCCCCGAGATCGGCTAAGGCAGTAAATTCTTCGGTTTGGTGAAAAGTACATGGTAGCACAAAACGACCGGGATCTCCAAGTTTCTCCGGAAGTTCTTTAAGAAGGAGGGTAGAACAATTTTCATTCAATCGAGTATTGACAAACTCGGCCATCTTCTCCTTCTTATTAAGCAATTCCTTAAACATCTTGACAAATTTAGGCATTTGTGCTAGAGCTTCAACAAGGCTAAAGGTGATGGTCATTTCTGAAATCTTCTTCAAATAGTTCGACACTTGAATGTCATCCTTGGTTTGCAGTTTGGCCTTGTCTAAGCGAGATGGATAAGGAATGTTGGGTTTATAGGTGGAAGATGTAGGTGTAGCAGGTAAAGGTTGAGATGTTAAAGGTTTAAAGGTGGAAGGTGGGGTTGGTGAAGGGTTCTTCTTGGGTACTTCAGTAAGAGGTGGAGACGGTAATGGAGAACTAATACTAGGTGTGGGAGTAGGAGGGATAAATGGTGGTGGAGGAGGTGTAGATGGAGTAACTGGGGGAGGGATAGATGGTCCTACTAAAGTTGCTCCACTGCGTGTAGTAATAGCACTCACATTCGCTCTCGGATTGGTGACGGTATTTGAAGGTAGAGAGCCCGAAGTAGAGGGTTGAGTGGTTGGTAAGAAACTAGCCAGCATATTCTTCAAATCATTAGTTTGAGTGCTAAAGGAGGTTTGTATATCATGTCGAAGCTCGGATCTAATGTAATTACCTTGCTTAGTGATATCCCCTTTCAAATTGATAATTTGGCTTTGCAGATTCTTAATTTGCTCTCCTTGGGTTCTCATTAAGGCTTCAACATCTTGATTAATTGGTGGAGCTTGTTGAGCGGGTGGGTGATAAGGATTAGAAGCTCTAGGTAGGTTTGGGTTGCTTCTATTAAAGTTGTTGGGGTTGTGGTTTTGAGGAGAAAAACCGGGTGAAAGAAAGTTGTTAGAACGGTAACTTAGCAAGTTACGATCACCTTGAGGTCGGGCTTGGTAGTTTTCCGTTGAGTAGTTACCATAAGCCGCATACACATTTTCCGGATTGTCTTGAGTAGAAGGACAATCAGTGTATGAATGAGGACCGCCGCAAGTCTCACAAGAAGTTGCAACAGCTTTAACTTGTTGTTGATGATTTATAGCCAAGAGTTGCATATTCTTGCTCATTTCGACCATTGCGCGGGTCAATTCGGTGATATCAGGGTTTGAAGAAGTAGAGGAAACATTGACTCTCGGATTTGATCTTGAAGATGCGGATAAATCTTAATTTTTGTGGTGAGTAGTCATGTTCTCGATAAGCTCTCTACACTCCTCAGGTCTTCTTTTCATAAATGTGCCACCGGCAGCTGCATTAATCGTATCACGATCACGAAAAGTTAAACCGTTGTAGAAAGTGTCAATTAAGGTGACGGGGAGCATGTTGTGGTTCGGACATCGATCAATCAAGACATTATATCGTTCCCAAGCATCAAAAAGTGATTCATCAGGTTCTTGTGTAAATCCACTAATTTGATTTCGAAGGCTCGTAACCATGGATGGTGGAAAGTAGCGCGTCAAAAAGCGTTGAGTCATCTCATCCCAAGTATGAATTGAATTCTTCGGAAGACGATCAAACCATTTTTCGGCATGGTGGGATAAGGTGTGTGGAAATAGGTGAAGGTGAAGAAAATCCATAGTAACCCCAAGCAACTTCATGCTTTGAGTAACGGTAATGAACTTGTCGAGGTGTTTGTTGGCATCATCATCCAGCAATCCGTGAAATGGACAAGTGTTCTGTACTTGTTGGATCATGTGATGCTTCAACGAAAACTCCGGAGCCGTGATTTTCATCGGCGCAATCGGTCCTCCTCGTCCATTCATCGTGGGTTGACAAAGCTCCTCCATCGTCTGAAGGTCGGGTGGTGGAAGAACATTGTTGTTGTTATTGTTGAGGTGCGGTGGGTTATTGTTGTTCACACCTGCCATATCTAAATCTTCACGAGTCTCGGGCTCTGAATAAGTTGTAGATCTAGTACGCATACACCTGCAAAAGCAAAAGAAAAAGATACCAAAGAAATAGACAATATATGTACGTGTAAAAATAAAAATAAAAATCTTTTTGGATTTTTGAAAATTTTTAATTTTTATGGATTTTTAACAATTTTTAATTTTTATGGATTTTTTGAAAATTTCTGAGCAAGAAAAATAACGTTCACGAGTGAACGGATCCCAAAATTCAATGCGTCTCTCACAGAAAACCGTTAATCTTTACGAAAAGAGCCGGCAGCGGCGCCATTTGATAACTAGATTTTACTCAGTTAAATTTCGTTGTTCCAGTCTTTTCGAATTGAAAACGGGGAAAATGTGCGACTCAGTCGTCTTTTGGTGGAAAAGAATATTTTTGGTCGTTGTAAAGTAAATGTGCAAAACTTTAAAGTAAAAGGCGGAATACTTGAATATGAAGCTTATCCAGAATAAGGAACTTCTCCTTATCTGGAATCCACAAAATCAAACTGTCCGGAATGCCATTGATCACTATCCAGAATAAATCTCCGGCTCGTTATCCGGAATACACACTCCTGACTTCTCTTGCTTATCCGGAATCTTGATCGGGAAGCTTATCCGAAATAAATCCCAAGTCAAGCTTATCCGGAATGCTAGATCGGACCCTTATCCAGAATGTTTTCCGGATTCTTATCCGGAATCCACGTCCTGCTACTTATCCGGAATACCACGACTTGATCACTATCCGGAATAACTTTAACCCTACTATTCGGAATGTCCAATATCTGCTTATCCGGAATGTAGATGCAAGCCTTATCCGGAATGTTGGGCTTCGAAGCTTTATCCGGAATAAACGTGCCTGTTGCTTATCCGGATTAACCTGTCACTTTACTCGGAATACACAATAGAAGGCTTATCCGGAATGACTATTTCGATGCCTTATCCGGAATTTGAGGGTTTGAGGCTTATCCGGAATGAACAAGTTGAGCTTATACGGAATAAGAGGGTTTTAAATAAAACCCGGATAAGAGTAGGAATCAAATAAGCTACAATCTACAATTAAGCTAAAAAAAAATAAGAACTTAACTAAAACTTAACCAAAATCAATTTTAAGAAAAACCTATTAAACCAAAATTTAAAAACTTTTAAAAACACTAAATAATAAAAATATTAAAAATCAACTTTTTATAAAAATTAACTATTAAGCACTTGATTAAATTTAAGAAAAACACAATAAGCTATATAATCAATAAGCTAACACAATCATAAACATAAAAACATGACAAGTAATTAAATAAGCATGACAATAAGCACATAAACATAAACATTAAATCAAGAACAAGAAAGGTAGAATGAGAGATTAATTAAAACTTGATTAAAATTAAGATTCAACAATTAAAATAAAGACAAGAATTAAAAGCTTACAAATTTAAGGTGCAAGACAAGTAATTAAAGGTGCAATTAAGTAAATGACATTAAGAAAAGTGCAAGGAATTAAAATGGAAGACTAGTTTGTTAAAATAGCCAACAAAACTAAATGTGGTGAAATGAAGGGTATTTATAGTGATTAGGGAGGTTAAGCATGTGTTGCTTCCTTCTTTCTTTCTTTCTCGTCTTCTCGTCTTTTAAGTTCTTCGACTTTATCGAATTTGTCTCGGGATTAATTAAACTCGTCTTATAATTTCTTCACTTATTTAGACTGGAGTTCTTAGGCTTTATTAAACTTCCGTCTTTAGACTTTTCTTCGATAATTCTTTAGAATAGGCCTTGGACTTCCGTTCTTTTTGCACTTTTGATCTTTCGACTTCGTCTTTTGTCTTTTTCTTCGACAAAAGCCCGTGAAACCCCATGTTTTCTTCCCTTTTCACATTTTGATCCTAAATCACAACAAAAACACAAATCACGTGTAATTCCGACATTTACGACATAAAATACACGTTTTGGCTTGGTTATTATTATAATTAAGTGGTCAAAGGATGGGTGTTTTCACACCTATCAATCATTCTTTCCTGGACATAAGGATATTCAAGACCTGTAAACACCAATCTCCTCGGCTCTATACATAGAGGTGAGAGGAGCTTGTTTAATTTGTACTACATCTTTCATTGCTTATTTTTGTTAGAAACATCCTGGCCAACGTTCAAATATTCGTGTGTGCTTACTCTTTTCTTTCATTCATTAGTCGACTTATGAAGTTGTTTGTTGGTTTCCTTCCAACCTTTTGCGGTGCATATGAAATATTGGATTCAGAGTATGAAGGAGACACTTTGCGGGTACACAAATTACGAACGAAGATTAGAAAACAGTAGATTGTATAAGACTTGGATAAAATTTTCAACACCAACACCAACAATTAGATTGGATCAAGGATAGTATTTAAACACTGCCCAAGAGTAATCAAATTGGAGAAAGTTGATGTGTATAGTGATAAAGCAATAGCCCAATATATACCAAGTACAATAAAGAATCATCTACTTTCTTGTATGAGCACGTACGATGCATAAACCATGAAAAAACTTTTTACTATTCTGTAAACCATGAAGTTTGGTTTATCTCAAAACTAAAAAAGTTATTGTAATGATTTCATGTTTTGATTCATGTATTATAAGAAAATAAACATTGCGTATTCAATCTTGTTTAATTAAAGTGGTTTTATTCTGTGATTAAGTGGCGTAATTTCGTGTTCTTGTTTTTCATGCACATGATGCGTCTACTGCTAAACTCTTTACTCGATTTTTACAAGGGTCGCCAAATGTGGATGTCTTGACTGCAATGCTGCAACTCCTTGACCCAACGTAAGCCTATTAACGTTAGTCAGCCTAAACTGTTTAAAAGAACACATATATGCACATGAAAAGGTAAGTCAAAAGAATTTACCTTATGGATGACTGAAAAGGCATTAGAACTCCGGCATTAACCATGACTAAAACTTCCACATTTCTCTTGAGTAGTTCCAAAGCTAGAAAATTTGATCGATGAAATGACTTCATTAGGATGTGGGCACTCGAGCAAGACTCTTGGCTTTGACTTCAACTTGGAGTTTTTATCGTGACTCCAATCCTCTATGGGGAGTCGGTGATTTTGGGATACATGGGAACACTAACTTTCTAACTCTTGTGTCCTGAATGAGATTAGTTTGGGATCCTCACCTATTTCCTCAAACAAGACTAGTACGTTCCCAATTGGTTATAACCATGACCGGGGTACGTGGTACCTACAAGATTAGCTACATTATAAACAAAAGATGCAAACTTTGATGAGTATGTCTAATAAGGACTTCCCTTACAGTTTCTTTGATGGTTTTCCATAATTCTTGAGGCATTCTGATGGGCTATATAGTCCTTTATAACTACATTCAGACCAAAGTCCAGTGGGAGCATTATAACCTGGCCAATGACGGTCGATGCTTTAACCATTAACCCACGCCTCACCTTTTTTCATCCCGGTGAAGTTCAACACGAGTGGACCATGACCAGATGTGACTCAAAATTGTAGAAAAACATGTATCAAATCACCTCAAAACACTTATGCCTTTTATTAACCAAGATTCAAGAACAACAGAATGAAAAAAAACTAAAAAGCTACCAGTGTTACTCACGTGTAGCTCTATTATCTACATGATAATAGTTTTACAATCAAAAGTAACAAATTAAAGATCAAAACAAGTTTCTGAGATCAAGACTAGAGAGAGAGAGTAGGTGTGTGTTTATCAAAACACACAGAGTGAATGAGACGATAATAACAAAGTGAGATGCTCCCCCAGTATATACTTCACTTGTGGTCTAATGTAGCCGTTGGTCATTAGCTTCCCACAATGGGCTTTAAAGCCCATGAAGTCTAGGTCCAAAACGAAAAAGAAAGCAGTGCACTTCTAATCCTTAAAGATAATAAAGTAACACAATAAGTCCTTATAGATACTATGGGTTGCGGATTTAGGATATATATTTTAACATCCCCCCTCAATCTGACAACCCATACAGGTTCATCATACCAAGTTTTTCATGTTGGTCTGTGTCCAACCCCTTTGTAAAGATATCTGCAATTTGATTTGTAGAATCTATTTTCACATTTTTGACAACACCATTAAGAATTTTTTTCTCTAACAAAATGTAGGTCAAGTTTAAGGTGTTTAGTTCTTTCATGAAAAACTGGGTTGACTGATATCTTAATAGCAGAGTTACTGTCACAAAAAAGATTCACAGGCAATTCAACTAAATCCCAAGTATCATTTTCAAGTAAGGCAGCAAATTCCAAATTCATAGCATCTATCTACTGAGGGTTTTGAGAGGCGTCAAAGAAGTTCATAGGTTCACTATTCTTATTCAATTGAGTCACAAAAGACAAAGCATCACCTTTGATCCTAGAATATCCCACAAATTTTTCAATCCCATATTTGACTTTTGAATTAACAACAAAATCATATAGTTTTTAGGAAAAACAGAAGGTCTAGAAGACCTACTCAACCCTTGATTTCCCTGAGCATTAGTATTAGAAGTGTCACCCATGTTTTCTCCCATGCTTTGAACATGAGAAGGAAGACTTGGGTTGAATTCTAAAGTTCCCTTAGAAATATGATTATCATCAAGTATGGCTGCCTCAATCCTATTTGAGCTGGCATTTGTGGTATCATTACCTGTGGCAATGTGTCCACTGTCACCAAGACTCATGGGTGGGTTGCTAGCACTTGGTGACCCATATTCACCATTATGTGTATTTGTTACTCTCTCATCATCATAGGGAAGCTCAGGATTATTTAAGTCAAAAAAGGTCAAAGCTTTATCATTTTGGAAAACATCAAATTTTCATTATCATTCTTTTTATTCAAGCTACCATCTTTAAAGAGAAAAATAGATTCAAAAAATTTAACATCTCTGGAAACAAAAAAATTGATGTCTGTCAAGACTATAAAGCTAGTAACCCTTTTGAGAATTAGAGAAACGCATCATCACACATTTTTCAGACCTACTGGATAATTTATCATGACTATTTAAAATAATGGCAAAACAAAGACATCCAAAAGTTCTAATATAAGAGAGATTTGGGGATGAATTATAAATCATCTCATAAGGAGATCTACCATTTAGCACAGAAGAAGACAATCTGTTAATAAGATAAGTAGCAGTTAGAATGCATTCAGTCCAAAATCTCATAGGTATTCCCCCCCTAAAACATAAGGCATCTAGTAATATTTAACAGATGCCTATGTTTCTTTTAGCCACCCCATTTTGTTGTGGAGTGTAAGGACAAGAGGTCTGGTGTATAATCCCTTTATCATGACAAATGTTTTGAAACTTGTGACTAACAAACTCAGTCCCATTGTCACTTCTAAAAATTTTTAAATTGATTTTTTAACAGATTGAAAAAAATTTCAATTAAAGTGCCAACTTCGTCTTTACTTTTAATCAAATACACCCAAACAGCCCTTGTGAAATCATCCATAATCGTCAAAAATATACATACGAGTATGACCAGTGTGACTGGTCACCCTATAAGGACCCCATAAATCTAAATGAACAAGATCACCAAGAACTTTAGTTTTATGATCACTTAAAATAAATGGTTCTCTAGTTTGTTTAGCTCTTTGACATATTTCACTTAAATCAGTTTGATCAAAGTTAGTTATGTTCAAATGATTTTTGAGAACACTTAGAGCAGGGTCAACAGGGTGACCTAATCTAATATGTCAGTCATGTTTAGAAAGGGAGCAAGTAGGCACATTGAAATTGTTCACCATCTTAGTACCTTCTACATCTAAATAGTAAAGACCACCACATTGTCTACCAGGCCCTAAAACAGTTTGGGGATTCAAATCTTGATTCACAAAAAAACATTTATTCTCATCAAAACAACCAAGACCTTATTATCCTTAGCAAGTTTATGAACAGATATAAGAGTAACACAATAATCAGGGATGACAAGAAAATCAAATAAAATCAGACCATTGGAAAGTTTGAGGTTACCGATTTTGGAAATAATAGCTTCCGTCCCATTGGGATGAGCCACTATAATATTTAAGTGAGAAATATCAAAAACATTATCCAACTCAGTTTTATTATTGGTCATATGCTGATTTGCCCCAGAATCAACAACATTCCCATTATAAGCCAGTTTTGATTTGATGTTAGTGTTAGAACAAAAAAACTTTTCAGAGTTATCATTAAACACTTTGCTATTGTTGAAATAAATACCTGTCATATTGGCATGAACCCCCTTCTGAGAAACATTAGCAGAATCCTTGTTATCCTTAATAAGAGAGAGCAAAGTGGTCAATTGTTCATTAGTGAACCCAGATGAAGAGGGTGTCCCAACAGAATTGTTGGACACATTTTTCCCTTTATAATTTTGCCCCCTCCCCTTTCTTTTCCCAAAGTCACTAGGATAACCAATGATCTTGAAGCATCTATCAATGGTGTGGCCATTATAACCATAATTCTCACACATAATTTCAGCATTAGCATTACCAAAGTTAGGTATGAACATACTAGTTTGAGAATTCTGTGGTCTTTGAACATTGTTTCTAGCAGGCCCATTAGAGAGAAAAGCAGAGTTTTAAGCCCTCTGAGAGGACCCAGAACCACTATCAGAGGCCACCCTATGAGATTCCTCACTTGAAATGATGGCATAAGCTCCCTTAACATCAGGGAGATTCTCTCTAGACAAAATAGAACTTCTAATATTCATAAAAGAATCATCCAAACCTATCAAAAATTGCATAAGTTTTAACAATTGATTATGCTTTTTAAAATCATTAGAAGCAGAACACACACAAGTAGGCAACTCAATCATGGCATCATATTGTTTCCAGAAAGCATTCAACTTATGATAATAATCAGAAAGATTGGATCCATTTTGTTTCAAAGTATTAATCTTGTGATGCAAATTAAAAATCACAGAACCATCAACCTTATGATAAGTCTCTTTTAGTTCCTTCCAAACATGTTTAGCTTTTTTTGAAAAAATTTGACCAAGGAAGAGTTCCTCAGAAATAGAGTTTAGAATCCATCAAAAAACAATAGCATTCACCCTGTCCCACTGTTTTCCCAAAAATTCATTTGTAATAGATCTCTTATAAGACCCATCAATAAAACTAGTTTTATTTTTACCTTCCAAGGCAAGTAACATGGCATTAGCCCAAATCTGATAATTTTAGTCCCCTTAAGTTTAACAGTAACAACAGTCAAAACAACATAATCATTAGGGTGAAAATGTAAAGGGTCACTTAAGTCAAGCTTACTGATAAGTGTAATTGGGTCAGTTACACCCTCAGTATTAGTGTCACCATGCTCAGACATGGTGACTGGTCAACAATCGTCAAAAAGCAACTCAATCCAATACCAACAAAGTTCCCAGGCTTCCAAACCACTCAAGGGTGGCAGGTCAAGGGCAAGGCAAAGGGTAAGGATCCAACAAAGGGTATAATAAATAAATAACCAACCCCAAACAAGAATAAATAAAAAGAACACAAAGAAACACAAATAACAAGTAGCAGTCAAAGAGAGAGTGTAAGAGGTGTTACTAAACTCACAAAAAGCACAATCTAACTGTTACTCCTAGATTCACTTAGTCTAGGATGTAACAGAACCTCCTAGTCACAAACCCTAATTTTCCTACGAGGGAAAAATAGGGAAAATGACCAAAATCAACGAACCAGCAATAGAAACACACGTCCCTCTTATGAAAACACCACCAATTAAGAAATCTTTCAATAAAAGATTAAACCCTAATTTTTTTCTCAAGGAAAATTAGGGAAAATCACCTCAATCGAAAGACAATAGAACAAATCGATCAAAAAAGTAACCAGCTGATATGAGAATCCAGATCTCAGAAACCCTAATTTTTCAAAATAAAGATTGAGGAATAAGAACTTGAATTTATAAGTAATATTAACATATCCAGCTATCTCAAGAGAAGATCTTCTCAAAAAAGTATGTATTGTAAAAAAAACCCAAAAATTTTTGAAACCCTAAAAAAAATTTTCATCGATTTTCAACAACCAGTCTCTGATACCATGTAGAAAAACATGTATCAAATCACCTCAAAACACTTATGACTTTTACTAACCAAGATTCAAGAACAGCAAAATGAAAAACAACTAAAAAGCTACCAGTGCTACTCACGTGTAGCTCTATTATCTACATGATAATAGTTTTACAATCAAGAGCAACAAATGAAAGATTAAAACAAGTTTCTGAGATCAAGACTAGAGAGAAAGAGTAGGTGTATGTTTATCAAAACACACAAAGTGAATGAGGCGATAATAATAAAGTGAGACGCTCCCCCAGTATATACTTCACTTGTGGGCTAATGTAGTCGTTTGTCATCAGCTTCCCACAATGGGCTTCGAAGCCCATGAAGTCAAAGTCCAAAACGAAAAAGAAAGCAGTCCGCTTCTAATCCTTGAAGATAACAAAGTAACACAATAAGTCCTTATAGATACTATGGGTTGCAGATTTAGGATATATATTTTAACAAAAATTCGTCTGTTTAAGCATAATTTCTTAGTTTCGTACTACAATCTTTAATGTTGTTATTACAAAGTTAAAAAGAAAACTTTAATATTACCACATTGTACCAAGTCAAAGGTTGACCTCTAGGTGACCCAGAAACCCAAAGTAAAGACCCTCCAGTCTCCAGTTCTAGAGATTCTCCTTTGAGTCCAAACTGATATGTCCACCTTTGAGATGATAGGTTTACAGCTGACTCGTTCTTTAATCGCTCAAACTCTACTGGACCAGTAATACCGGTACCCATTTTATCAAAAAAATGCACCATAGTTCTATTTACAAGTATCAGATTAGTACTAAACGTATTCACTTGTTACCCATCCAAAAAGAAAATTATGGAATCTATGAAGGTCAACCTAAAGTCCAACGGTTAGACTCAAGAGAACTATTTTGTTCGTTCCAGGTTTGAGAGTGATGGAGACATCCTTAGAAATTTCAGGGTTACTAGTATTGCCGAATACACTGTCTACTAGTTAGAAAAAAGAATGTTCATCGAGAAAGATTAAAAAAAGGTTCCCTTTTGTATATTTATGAAAATTCTTGTACCTTCGAATTGACCATTAACAAACAAATGAAAACCATGACCAAGTGATTTCACATTATTTATTTTTGAGACGCATCGTTAAGGAAGGGCTCGTCATCTTTGTTTGAGACGCACTGCTATACAGATGTACAACTGGGTTCTGTGGGAAGTCATTGCCCAAGGAGATACTCATGCAAAGTCTGAGGTTATCACTTCTGATGGCAAACCACCATAAATGACAAACGATGAAAAGAAGAAAAGGACCAATGATATGAAAGCCAGAAGTATTGTTATGCTAGCAATACCAAATGAGCATATTCTTGCTTTCCAATAGCTTGAAGTTGCAAAGTGTATGTTTGATGCCTTTGTTCAAAGATTTAGTGGTAATGACTCCACCAAGAAGGCAAAGAAAGTATTATTAAAATCAATGCTAGAAACTTCAATGTTGTTGGCTCAGAATCACTTGACTCTATTTATAATAGAATTTAAGGGGTGGTGAGCAAACTTATTACTTTGGAGAAAGGCTGAGTAGGAAGAAAGTTCCTTAGAAGCATGCTTATACACATGGCTATAGAGGTATCTATCTGGGAGAACAAGGATGATATTGAAAAAGTCAATATTGATGATCTGTACAATTATTTTAAGGTGGTTGAACAAAAACTCAAGAAAAAGGATGGGTCAACCTCTAATGCTACTAGCTAGCTTTTTCTTCAAGCCTAAGTCATAGCGATGAGATAAATACCGGTATCGTTCTTAATACTGGTAGTACATCCTTTAATTCTTGTAATACATTTACTAGTTCTAGTGATGTTTCTACTAGTACTGTTGGTTTGAGTGATGGCATAATCTATGCATCCTTATCCAGCTATAAGAATGTAGCAAAGATTATTATTGATGATCTTCAGCAACTTAGTGATGATGATTTAGAAGATCTTGAAATCAGAACCAACTGGCCTTTATAAGCATGAGAGTAGGAAGGTTTCTTAGAAGAACAGGAAAGCATATTACTCTTAATGCTCGTGACAAAGTTGGGTTTGAAAGTCAAAAGTAGAATGCTACAACTGTCACAAACACTTTGCAAGAGAGTTCAAAAGTCCAAGAAGTCATGAAAATAGGAGCAATCTACAGGACATAAAGGTGACTATTGAAGAACCTTTCACAAAGGCATTGATGGCTATTGATGGAGTTGGAACTGACTAGAGATTCATGGGTGATGAAGAGCCTTCTACCAACATGGCTCTCATGGTTTTTTAGAATCTGAGGTAATTCCTAATAAAAATTGTACTAAAAAAGTTTGAAAAACTCGAATAACTTCAAAAAACTGCAGTGATATTAAAAGAAATTATGACACCTCTGAGAGGTATATCTCTAGTTATAAAATAGGTGTGAAAAATATTAGAAGAACATATAGAATGCTATAAGGAACAACAAATGACTTTTAAAGATTCTATCATTCTTTTAAAAATTGAAATAGCAAGTCATTCTCTTGAAATCATTGACCTTACATCAAAACTAGAAACTAGTAAATCCAATAAAAATGAAATGAGTACAAGTTTAAAAGTTTTGATAGTGCCACTAAGAGTATAGAGAAGATGATTGATAGTCAAGATCTTGACACATGCAAGTGGGGTCTAAGATACAATGGTGATTATCACATTGTTTTTTTAACGGCAGTTTGGTGCAACGGAGTATCTTGCGTGCCACCGATGCATCAAGTCTCTCGACCCGAGTTTGAATCATCTAACGAAGAGAATATCAACCCCCATGCTAGCCATCCAGTTTCCCATTAAGGGGCTTCAAGGCATTGCGATGGGATTCAAACCTGGCTGCCAATTCTGGGAAAATCCCCCACACTGTTGAGCTCCCTCTTGTGTACTTTCCTCCTATGAAAGACTTGTCATACATTGGTTTACCATAATTTCAAAAGAAGGAACCTGAGTTTGTGCCTATTGAAGTTGAGCACAAAAAGGAAAGTGGTGATATTGTTTCTTCTAACAAATCGTGTGTTGACACTCCACAAGATACTCCAACCTCTAGTATTGGTGGCCAGACTAAAGATTGTATATCTAAGCTTAGTAGTTCAGACAAGACAAATTCTCAATCCTCCTCTAAGATAGAAGAGAAAGCATCATTTAAAAAGGGTGGAAAAAATAAACCCCAATGCCCCTAAATATCAACCTATTAGAAAAGAGAAAGGGATAAGTTATGAAAATGACTTCAACAGGATCAATAACAACTTTCATACCAATAAGAACATCCTAAGTCCTAACACTAGGATGATTCCTAGATTGGTATTGCTTAGAAATGGGACAAACCCGATTAACAATGCTAGTCATTTTAATTATGGTAGACCAAAACCAGTTAATTCCGGTAGGTCCATTAATGCTGGAAGACCTTTCCACTCAAGAATTGGGTTAGTCATATGGGTACCATGTACCCGGATCGTGGCTAAAACCAAATGGGAATGTACTGGTCTTGCTCGAGGAAATGGGTGGTGATCCTACCCAAATATCTTTTGCAAAAGAGTTGGAAAGTTTGTGCTCCCATGTATCCCAAAATCATGCACTTCCAATAGAACTCAAGGAAATGGGTGGTGATCCTACACAAATATCTTTTGCAAAAGAGTTGAAAAGTTTGTGCTCCTATGTATCCCAAAATCACCCACTCCCAATAGAAGCCTGGAGACAAAATAAAAAGTCAGAGCCAAGAGTCTGGCTTGAGTGTCCTCATCCTATTCAAGTCATTTCATTAATAAAGTTTGCTAGCTTTAGAATTCCTCAAGGAAAATGTGTAAGTTTTGATCATGGTGAATGTCAGATTACTAACGCCCTTCCAATCATGCAAAATGTACATTCTTTTTTTTGTCTTAAACCCTTTTTTGATTATATATGTTCACTTAAACAGCTCCGGCTAATGACCACTAAACGCTAAATATTACAGGCTTTCTTTGGCCTTTGGGTTAAGGAGTTGCAGTGTTGCGGTCACCACATCCATATTTGGCGATGCTTGTAGAAATGTAGTAAAAAGTTTGGCAGTAGAAGCATCGTGTTCTTAAGAAATTAATACAAGAAACCATGCCTCTTAATCGTAGAATCAAAACGTATTATTTAAACAATTGACGTTTTGGCGGATGTTAAAATCCCTTATTTATTACATGAATCAAAATATGAAATTAGGAAATTGCAATAGCATTATCAGTATTGAGATAAACCAACAACGTTAGATGTAGTTATAGTCTGAAATTTGCATTGTTTGCAAATAGTTGAAGTTAAGGATGAAGTTTCATATTTATCTTCGCCACCCAGTATCGGCATAGCTATCCCTCTTTTAGCAGGGCTAACATATCCAGGCTGGTATGTTTTCCCCAGAATACCCTCAACCTCTTCTGAAAGATTCATGAACTTAAACTGCAACTCAAAGTGAGCAAAAGCGTCATCTGATGGTAACTGATAGTTGTGTGCTTTATCATCTGCCTTAGTCACGGGGACTGCTTTCATGTTAATCTCAACCAATCCACCAACAGTCACTTTAATGGTGTTAACATCATCTGTTCTTTCAATCACCACTTGTCTAACTCCAGTGTTCGTTTTCCATTCAGAGTCTCCATCGAATGGGACGGAAATTTCTTCACCGTTCCATTTTACTAGCAGTACGTCAACTGATTCGTCCCATTGTACCACTTTCTTGGCTGAAATAACAAGTTTTTGGGTGTCAAACATGACCGACACTGCTTGGACCCATGTGTAGTCACGCTTCCTTCCATTGGGTCGGCTTCCAATGAAGTGACCGTTGATTTGGAGGTTGGTGTCTGAGACTAGAGCAAAATCACGTCCTTTACCACCATGGAAGTAGAACATAACTCCATCACCGCCAATGAACCTTGGATCATAACATAGTGAGCCATAGCCGTTACATTCCGGTCTCCTCCCTGTTAAGAATCGATTCCAAATAGTGATTATTAGTTAAACAAATGTATAACTACCCTAGGAAATTCAAAAGTGAACATGCTTACATTTGCATGTAGCTTCACACTTGCTACCACAATTGACATGACATCCTTTTCCTTTCTTGTTCTTCTTGGGCTTCCTCTCTGGGCACTCCTTTGGGCAAGTGAGCGTTTTGTAGTTGCAATGCCCTTTTGATTTACAAAAAGCTCGTTCACATCCTGTTTGTGGTTCGGGTGTCAAGTCATCGTAGTTAGTTTCATCTTCCTCGACCGGTTTAGGCTTGGGTGCGGGTTCTGGAGTCTTGGGCTTCTCAGGTTCTGGTGTCTTAGGAGCTGGCGTCGGTGTTGGTTTCTTTTTATCGTCGTCATCATCGCCATCGTCATCATCTCCCTTGTCGTCATCACCTCCAATTGGTGCTGGAGTCTTTTTGTCGTCGTCATCATCGCCATCGTCATCGCCTCCAATTGGTGCTGAAGTCTTTTTATCGTCACCGTCGTTTCCAATAGGTGTTGGAGTCTTCTTATCATCGTCATCAGCTCGAACCGTGGTTGAGCCGATGGAGATGGCTATGAGTAGTAAAGCCACCAAAATCAGTGACTTCCTCATTTTTAAACAAGTGTGTTTCTTAACTGAATCTCCTCTTTTGTTGCTAAGTTTTGTTTTTCTTGTGTTTGAAGATGGAAATGAATAATGTTGAGATCAAAATGGAAAATAAGCGAATAAAGCAATTGGTAAAACCACGAACTTCGCATTAATTCATGCACATATCTTTACCTTCGTTTCAAAAAAGAAAACAGCCAAGATGCTTCAACTCCATGTCAATGAAATAGACCTTTTGACTTTCTAAGGGTTACATTCTTATACACAGAATCTATGCAATAAGACAAAATACAGATTTTAAATACTACGTAATAAGTACTGAATTATAGTACTAGGTATGCTTTATGTTTATATCTATCAACAAACCTGATACCTAAACGTTAAAAATCTTTGGCAATTTTGAGACTAATTTGAAGAATTTTCAAGTCTGGTATTTTCATTATAATTGTTAGCCATTTTTGTTATATCGTTGTAGATGTTTTAAAAAAAACAGAATACATCTGAAGTTTTATAAAAATGGTATAACGTAGTTTACAATATAAGCGTATAGCACATGGGATAATAACTAATAGCATTGCTTCACCATGCATTCATGCTCTTCTTTTGGGCTGCTAAGAGATGCTTGTTGCTTGGCTATCAAGAGATTAGGACTTGTTGCTTGGCTTGCAAGTCGAAGATTTGGCCAATCTTCTCATGAGAGTTGACCCTTCTTCCCTTCGTCGTAACATAGAGGTGACAGGGAGCTTGTTTTGTACTTCATCTTTCATTGCTCATTCGTTTAATACAACCCAAAGCTTTGAGATATTCGTGTGCGCATGCTCTTTTCTTTCTTTCTTTAGTCGACTTATGAAGTTGTTTGTTGGATTTCTTCCCACCTTTGGTGGTATATATATGAAATAATGGATATGACTTGGATCAAGTTTTCAACACCAACACTAACAATTAGATTGGATCAAGGATAGTACCAATGTATGAAGGCCAGGTGAAGGGAGGGATAGTGATGTCGATAATGGGTGGCGAAGACAAGTATGAAACTTCATCCTTAACTTCAACTCTTTGCAAACAATGCAAGTTTCATATTACAACTTACTACAGGTACATCTATTGCCGTTGGTTTATCTCAAAACTGACAGTTATTGTAATTCATGATTTCATGTTTTGATTCATGTATTATAAGGAAAATAAACATTCCGGAATCAATATTGTTTGATTAAAGTGGTTTTATTCTATGATTAATTGGCGTAATTTCGTGTTCTTGTTCTTCATTAACATGATGCTTCTACTGCTAAACTCTTTACAAGATTTTTACAAGGGTCGCCAAATGTGGATGTCGTGACTGCAACGCTGCAACTCCTTAACCCAAGGCAAGCCTGTAATGTTTAGCATTTGTCAGCCAAAACTGTTTAAAAGAACATATATATGCACATGAATAGGTAAGTCAAAAGAATTTACGTTTTGTATGACTGAAAGGGCATTAGAACTGCGGCATTCACCATGACTAAAACTTCCACATTTCCCTTGGGGAGTTCCAAAGCTAGCAAACTTGATCGATGAAATGAATTGATTAGGATGAGGACACTCGAGCGAGACTCTTGGCACTGACTTTGACTTGGAGTTTTTATCTTGGCTCCAATCCTCTATAGGGAGTGGGTGATTTTGGGATACATGGGAACACAAACTTTCCAACTCTTGTGTCCTGAATGAGATTAGTTTGGGATTCCCACCTATTTCCTCAAACAAGACTAGTACGTTCCCACTTGGTTTTAACCATGATCGGGGTACGTGGTACCTACAAGATTAGCTCCGTTATAATAAACAAAAGATGCAAACTTTGATAAGTATGTTCAGTAAGGACTTCACTTACAGTTTCTGTGATGGTTTTCCACAATTCTTGAGGCATTTAGATGGGCTATATAGTCCTTTATAACTACATTCGAAGCAACGGCCAGTTGGAGCATAATAACCTGGCCAATAACGCCCGATGCTTTGACCATTAACCCACGCCTCACCTTTTTTCATCCCGGTGAAGTCTATCACGAGTGGACCATGACCAGAAGGTGACTCAAAATTCGTCTGTTTAAGTATAATTTCTTACTTTAGTACTACAATCTTTCATGTTGTTATTACAAAGTTAAAAGAAAACTTTGATATTACCTTGTACCAAGTCAAAGGTTGACCTTTAGGTAACCCAGACACCCAAAGTGAAGACCCTCCAGTCTCCAGTCCTAGAGGTTCTCCTCTGAGTCCAACCTGATATGTCCACCTTTGAGATGAAAGGTTTACGGTTGACCCGTTCTTTAATCCCTCGAGCTCCACTGGACCAGTGATACCGGCACCCGTTTTATCAAAAAATGCACCATAGTTCTGTCTACAAGTATCAGATTAGTACTAAATAAATTCACTTATTACCCAACCAAAATGAAAACTTTGCCATCTATGGTCAAACCTGAAGTCCAACGGTTAGACTCAAGAGATCTATATTGTTCGTTCCAGGTTTGAGAGTGATGGAGATATCCTTAGAAATTTCAGGGTTACTAGCATTGCCGAATGCACTGCCTGCAAGTTAGAAAAAAGAATGTTCATCAAGAAATATTAAAAGAAGTTCCCTTTTGTATAGTTATGAAAATTCTTGTACCTCCGAGATGATCATTAACAAACAAATGAAAACCATGACCAAGTGATTTCACATTAATTGTTGTTTGAGACGCATCGTTAAGGAAGGGCTCATCGCCTTTGATGTGAGTGCTGCAAGATAAGCATAATGAAAGCCTTACAATAGACTAAATCGCGATTAGAACTTTAAATAAAAGGATTAACGTGCCAAAGCACTTTTGTCCAAATTTGGATCTCCTTTTTACCTAATTCTTTTAAATGTACATGTTTGACACATATACTCCTATTCTAATAACATAGCAGAAACTATTCATACCTTATGGAATACCATAAATAATCACTTTGATCAGCTGTCGTATTAATCTGTTCCAATAATCCCCTTCTGTTAAATGCATTGTTACTTGATATCCCTATGGGTTCACCAATGTAACTCCAGTTGGATGAAATTGCCTTTGAATCACTGAATTCATCTCCAACGACACTTGCAGGTACAAACCTTTGGATGGTAGCCATAGAATTTATCTGTTTAAAAGAAAAAAAAAGAAAGAATGACAACAAATTTGAAGCGCGCTACAATTGACTAAGAAATTCAACCACACCTTTGCAGTGTTGTACACAACATGTTTGCAGTCGGGCAAGATGCTGACAGACCAAGCAGGTAAGTGATAAGATTTCCCGTTGTAGCTTACAGTTGCATCATGTTGTGCATCAATATTCGCCAAAAAAGCAGCACATGTTGATGAAGTTTTATACACAACAGCCTAAATCAAACATCTTGTTAAACAGAAAAACTATGCTGGTTTTAAATTCACGAAAAAGGTTGAACATATCACCTCTACGTTTTTAGCAAGTGAAGTGTTTTTGGGATCGGTTGCCACCAGTGCCTCTTCACAAAACTTTATAGCCTTATGTAGATCTTTTAAATGACCCCACTTAGGTTGTCGAGGAACTCCTGCATCATAAATATGGATTATCAAATGATATATATATTCTAAATCCAAACATGTTTAAACGGTCCATCTGTTTAGAAAGAAAATCATACCATACTCGTCAAGTGGAGCATCAAAATCATAACTTGTGGCGATAAACGGTCCTCCAGTGGTCCGACCAAAATTGCTCCCCCCGTGATACTGCAAATTTTTAGTATCTGAATTAACTTGAGAAGTATAAGGTGTTTATATGTATTATGTATAACCTCAGTATTCCATATACTTACCATATAATAGTTTTGAAACGTTCCGCCTCTCTGGTAGAAGCGTGCAACTGCAAATGCAAGGTCTTCCACTGGTCTATAAGGGACTGCCCCACCATATGAAAAATACCATCCGGACCAATTCTCAGTCCACATTGCGGGCTTGTTTTTAGAATTTGGAGTAAACCCATCGCAGTAGAATCCATTGCAAGTGTTTATCTGCATTCATAATTTGTAAAACCACATGTCTTTAAACTAATAGACGGTCAAGATATTAACTAATTTTTTTATGTTCTTTGATTATTGTTACCATTGAAGCAGGAGCATCTCGTTGCTGACACATCACCCATGGTACACCTGTATTTAAGGATGTCGCCATACTCGCTGCCCATTTGATGTAGTTTTGTGCAGCAGGACCATATCCTTTCTCAATGTTACCATATTCGTTCTCGATCTGTCATCATGATTTAGACACAAAAACAGAAAAATATCTTTCATATGTCAAAATTTAAAAGTTAGAATAAGGGTCATAACGCATTGGTACATAAACTAACCTGAGATAAGATTATTGGTCCACCTTGGGACGCATAAAGATTATACTGCTTTAAGTAGCTAACTATATTGGCTGTAAACCGCTTCATTTCAGCCTGAAATATATGCATTTGGTTAAGGAGTTGTTGACGAAAGAAGGACGTGTTTTATACTAAATTCAAGATAATAGTAGATAAAAACCTTAAAAGGCTCGTTATCTGTTCGAAACACAATTCCTGGTATGAAGTGTAACCAAAGTGGAAACCCACTGTTTGCAGAAACAGATTAATGAGCACAAACATCAAAACTTGAAGCATTCCGACTATCAAAAAATTAAAAAACTAAAATTTAAAACTAACCCGTAATTCCATTCAGCACAAACATACGGACCAATTCGAATATGAGCATAAAGACCAGCTTCAGCTACCAGTATCAGAAAACTAGCCAAATCTTTTCTTCCTTCGAAGTCATACTGTTTAGTTCCAAGTGTTGTTAACACATTACACATTTACACAAAAAAGGTACTCGATCAAACCAAAAACAAAAAAATGTTCATATATTAAGCATGTTCCAGTAATCTTGCATCAAAAGTTAAAAAAACAAAAACAAAAACCAAGAGTAACCTGGTTTCTAACAGGTTCATGCAAATTCCAGAAAACATATGTGTCAATCACATCTAATCCTCCATCTTTCGCTTTCTGAATAAGCTCAGGCCACATCTACAATGTGCATCAAAATTAAAAGAATGTATATCATGTGCTTTTACATGCAAATATGTTCATAACGAGCATCGCTCATAATAATACTTACATCCGGAGTACTACGAGGATAATGAATAGACCCTGAAACTAACACGCGGCGTTTTCCATCAATAACCAATGCCCGATGATCATACTTCACATTTACACCAACAACCACTGTAACCGTAGCCATTGCCACCACCAAGACCGTTACAATAAACATCTGTGTCACGCCTCTCATCATCTTACCTTACCTTAACTAAACAGTTGTGTTTTTCTGAGGTTATAAGTTATAAGTCATGTGTCTTCGTCGATGAAAGATGAACACAAATTGTGGTTTAGTGAGCATGGGCAAACACATGCATCATTTATATATAAGGTTCTTGTTCGGCTGTTTTGGTTTTTGTTCTCCATTTTTAACTTAGCTAAACTATTAAAGATTGAAACAATGAAACTATATTTTCAACTCCATCTATTTAATAAGCTTTTTGTAATACTTAATCCAATATAAAAAGCACAAGTTTTCTTTAATCTTCCATAGTATTTACACTTAAATATTAATTGAAACAATCAATAGTATATTATGCTTATGAATAACATTCAAAACATCATTCACTATTGATCAACAAAGTTAATTTCTGCACGATGCGTTAGCAATAAAAGGGTGGCCTGTTTAAATCTTTTATCAAGCAGTTTTCTTCGGTTGGATATTGTTTATGACTATAACTTTAGGAATGAGAAGATTTTCGGGTGTAATAACTTATAATAACAATTTACTATAAAGTATGTTACTTAACGTATTACTTAATTTCAATTTAAAGATTGAAGGTTTACATGTTGTGTAATGTAATATAGATATAAGTGACAGCGTGCTCGCGCCATGTGATGGGGACAAGTAAGCCATGATAATTGATGAGGTCGTGGTGGTTGCGACGACTTGCATTAGTTGTGGGTACGTAGATGGTTGTGTTTTATGTTTCACGACATTTTGTAATGTGTAAAGATCTGTTAGCATACATTAGGTGATTAAAATGGTCGTTAAAGTTAATTAAACTGATCATATATGGTATTGTTTAACAAAATGCAGATTAGAGTGATCAATAGTAGCATACTGTTATTTTATCAAACTTACCTTTTATTATTTTGTGTTACATTATTTCCCTTTGTGTCATGTTTTATGTGTGCAAGGTATTTGGTGTTACTTATTCTCTTGGGCTTTCATGATGGGCTAGCCGTTGAGGCCCATGTGGGCACTTGTTCTCTTACTTAACCTAGCGTTGCTAGGGTTTGGCTATTATTCACTCATATCTTCTCACACACACATTGTGTGAGACGCTCTCTCTTCCACAAGAAGATTGCTGCCATGGGAGGATCTTCATCTATGTCACATCTCTTAGTTTAGATTCATTGTGTGTTGAGTGAATCTGTAGTGAGGAAAACGGATCAACCTAGTTGGGACGTTTTCACCATTTATCTTGTATTGTTTGATTAGCACCCATTTGGGGACTAATCCTTTATCTTCTTGTTTCTGTATTTGAATCTTGTTAATAAATCACCAAGGGGTGGCTGGTTGGGTGATAAGATCTGGTTCTTTGTCTCTTTTTCATGTTTTAACATGGTATCAGAGAATAAAGATCTTGGATTGTATCTCTAATCTTGCTCACTCTTGATTATTTATTCTTACTCGAAAAAATTTAATTAGGGTTTCCTGAAACCCTAATTTATTTTTTGGGGTTTCTTGATTCTTGTGCTCTTAATCGCTTCCCTGTGCGTTGCCGTTGATTTAACAGGTGTTGCCGCTGGTTTTCTTGCATTTAAAAGTTAGGGTTTTGTCAAACCCTAATCTTTTTTTTGGGGATCTTGCTTGTTTGGTCCTTAGGAAGCTAATATTGGTGGTGCCGTTGATCAATCTGGTGGTGCCGTTGGCTGAATCTGTTTTAGGGTTTTGAAACCCTAACTTGGATTCTTGGTGGTGCTCTACCCATCCTCTAGACTAAGTGAATCTAG
This sequence comes from Glebionis coronaria, assembly GCA_025667525.1. Classification (NCBI taxonomy): domain Eukaryota; kingdom Viridiplantae; phylum Streptophyta; class Magnoliopsida; order Asterales; family Asteraceae; genus Glebionis; species Glebionis coronaria. The sequence goes on from CM046877.1 coordinate 46,659,131, forward strand.
AGATTGGGTCCTTTTTTCTTGCTGTATTGCACTGTAAGGTTCTCTTTCCCTTCTTATCTCTCTTCTCTTGGTTACTTGTGGGTTACTGTTGCCTGTTCTGTGGGTGCAAACGGATTGATTAACTCCTTGACCCTCCAGCCTTGACTGGTGTGGATACCTGCTCTGGTCAATCCCAGTCCACAACTGGCATTTCTGGTAACCCTCTTCTGGGTGTTGTTTCTTTTTGGTGCTTATTATACTTGTTTGCTTTTACTTCTTGTGATTACTTGGTTGCTGGTTTCTGCTTACTTGGTTAGTTTATATCTTTTTTGCTGCCTGCTCTTGTTGCTTTGTTATCATGAGTGCTGGCTCTAGTACTCCACCTCCTGTTAACACAGGTGGTGTTGTTACTGAACCTATTTTGATCAGCAGCCTTGATGCTGGTGATCCTTTGCATATTCAGAATAGTGATAGTAGTGCTACTGCTTTAATTCCTTTTAAACTGCTTGGTACTGCTAATTATCGTATGTGGAACAATGCTATGAAACTTGCTCTTAAATCTAGAAATAAAATTGGTTTTATCAATGGTACTTGTTTGAAAGAGACTTATGCTCACAGTCATGCTTTATCTGCTCAATGGGATAGATGTAATGCTATGGTCTTAACTTGGATTATGAATTCTGTGTCTCAAGATGTTTATATGGGATTGGTTTATTCTGAAAATGCTTCTGATGTGTGGAATGAGTTATCTGAAACTTATGATAAGGTAGATGGGTCTGTTGTGTATAATCTCCTTCAAAAAATTAATTCTGTGAAACAAGGGGGCACATCTGTTGCTGAATACTATCATAGACTTAACTCATTATGGAGGGAATTTGATGCTTTAACTAAATTGCCTAAATGTGTGTGTGCTATTAAGTGTTCTTGTCCTGCTAGTACTGAATCCATCCTGCATCAGCAGCTCATGAAGCTTATGCAGTTTCTAATGGGGCTTGATGAGTGTTATCAACCTGTTAGAACTGCCCTTCTCACCAGGGATCCTCTCCCTGATGTGAAGGATGCTTATGTGATGGTCTCCAGGGAAGAGTCACATAGAGGTATCCCTGAACCTTCTAGTGTGATTGATCCCAAGCCCAATGCCACCTCCTTTGCTGCCAAGTCCTTTGGTCAACAAAGGAGAGGAAATTCTTCTAATCCTAATAAGAATTCCTCAAAAGGTGGCAATCAGTCTTCCCCTAATAGGGGCCCCAATCCTAATCTCAATTGCACTAATTGTGGGATGATTGGTCACACTGTGGATAGGTGCTATGAGATCATTGGGTATCCTCCTGGATACAAAAGGCCCTCTAATCCTAAGAATTATGTGCCTAAACCTAATTTCAATGCTAATTGTGATATTAAGCTGAATGATGTTAAGACTGTTGACAAATCTGCTTCTTGTGATGTGCCTTCTTCCTTCACTTCTGATCAAATGAGGAAACTTCTGCTCTTGATTAATGACCCTTCCTCTGGCAACATTCATGCCAACATGGCAGGTAGTTGCTCTTTTTATAACTTTAATGTCTTGTTCAATATTAATTTTTCTAGATACTACTGTGGTCACTTGAAAGGGTTGGTTACCACTATCACCCTTGGATGGATCATTGATTCTGGGTGTAACCAACACTTGACTGTTTCCACTATTGGTATGTTCAATGTTGTTGATGTAGCCAATCTCAATCTCACTGTGGGGCATCCCAATGGGACTATTGCCACCATAAGTCATGTGGGGAATTTGAGATTGTCTAACAATGTTATTCTCTATGATGTCCTTGTGGTTCCTGGGTATTGTGTCAGTCTTTTATCTGTTAATAAATTAATTAAAGACAGTAAGCTGTATGTGGGTTTTGATGAGGATAAATGCTATATTCAGGATTTGACCAAGGGAATTACTCTGGGGACTGGTAGTGAGTCTGGGGGCCTCTACTTGTTTGACCTTGATAAAAACAACAAGAGTGTAGGTAATGTTAACATGATTATGTCCTTTAATGTGTCCAAAGACTTGTGGCATAGCAGACTTGGTCACCCTGCTGATCAAGTTCTCTCTGCTCTCAAATCTGATCTTAACCTCTCAAAAAACACTTGTGTCCCTGTTTGTGATGTTTGCCATAGGGCCAAACAGACAAGAGAACCATTCCCCTTAAGTGAACACAAGTCCACTCATCTGGGTGAGCTTGTTCACCTTGACTTGTGGGGTCCCTACAGGATCTCTAGCAGAGAAGGGTACAAGTATTTTTTGACCATTGTTGATGACTATTCCAGGGCTGTTTGGACTTTTCTTTTAAAAAATAAAGATGAAGTGTTTGACACCTTTGTTAATTACATAAAACTGATTAAAAATCAATTTAATATAAACATCAAGGTTGTCAGATCTGACAATGGTACTGAATTTGTTAACAAGAAAATGTTCTCTTTGTTTTCTGACCTTGGAATGGTCCATCAAACCTCTTGCACTTACACCCCCCAACAAAATGGTATTGTTGAAAGGAAACATAGGCACTTGCTCAATGTTGCAAGGAGCCTTATGTTTCAGGGGGGGATTCCTCTTAGTTTTTGGTCTGATTGCATTCTAACTGCTGTGTACCTTATCAACAGGCTCCCCTCATCTGTCTTAAAAGGAAAGTCACCTTATGAACTGGTTTATAACAAAAAACCTAATCTCTCTCACATTAGGTGTTTTGGTTGTCTTTGTTTTTCTACAAATTTGAACAACAGTGATAAACTCTCCCCTAGGTCTGAGAAATGTGTCTTGATAGGGTATTCTGCTGGTAAAAAAGCTTATAAACTTTTAAGTTTGGACACTAGGGGTGTCCTATACTCTAGGGATGTGAGATTTTATGAAACTGTGTTTCCTTTTAAAATGAAAAACAATAAGGATGGTGATTTGGCTGATGTGAAAACAAGTGATGCTGAACTCCTTTCTTTCTTTGATAATCCTACCCCTATAAGACCCAATGATGAAGAGAGAGCTACATCTACTGAGGATGGTAGAATCCCTCCAAGTGATGAGTCCAATACTCAACAATCACTTGAAGAGGATTCAGCAACCCAAATAGATGATAACATTCTATCTGAGGGCAACATTCAAAACTCTTTGCCCATGTCTTCTGAACCAGTTCACAACAGTGATAATCCTATGACTAATGAGGTGCCTGTCCCCATTAGGAAGTCTGTGAGAAGTACTAAGGTTCCTGCTAAACTTAATGACTATGTTATTGATAGCAAACTTAGATATGGTATTGAAAAACATGTTAATTACTCCAGACTTAATTCTGTGAACCTTTGCTTTGCCACCACCCTCAACAAATCTGTTGAACCTTGCACTTTTAATGAAGCCAAAAATGACCCTAATTGGATTGAGGCTATGAATAATGAAATTGAGGCCCTTATTAGGAACAACACCTGGACCATCACTGACCTGCCACTGGGTAGAAAAGCTCTTGGTTGCAAATGGTTGTATAAAATCAAATATGGGTCATCTGGGGTTATTGACAAATATAAAGCTAGGGTGGTTGCCAAAGGGTTTGGTCAAAAGGAGGGAATTGACTTTGATGAGACTTTTAGTCCTGTTGTCAAAATGGTCACTGTTAGATGTATTATGTGCATTGCCATGGCCAATGATTGGCCTTTGTTTCAAATGGATGTTAACAATGCTTTTCTCTATGGGGATTTGGAAGAGGAGGTCTATATGACCCTTCCCCCTGGTTTTGACAATCCAAATCCCTCAAAGGTTTGTAAGTTAAACAAGTCCCTTTATGGTCTAAAGCAAGCCCCAAGGCAGTGGAATGCTAAGCTTACCACTGCCCTGGCTGAGCATGGCTTTGTTCAAAGCAGGTTTGATTATTCTCTCTACATTAAGCATACTGGTAATATTTTTATTATCATTCTTGTATATGTAGATGATCTTGTTGTTACTGGTAATGATCTGTCTGAGATTGAGAAATTTAAAAGGTTTCTCAAAAACAAGTTTATGATTAAAGACCTTGGTTCCATGAAATATTTCCTTGGTATTGAGGTTCTTTACAACAAGTCTGGTGTGTGTATGACTCAAAGAAAATATTGCCTTGACCTTATTCATGAGTTTGGCCTTTTAGCTTCCAAACCTGTCACCACTCCCCTTCCTGAGAACTGTGTTCTTGCTGTGGAAGAGAGTGACTCTGATAAATTCCTCATGAATGTGTTTAACTATCAAAAACTTATTGGCAAACTTATTTACTTGACCCACACCAGGCCTGATATCTCTTATGCTGTTCAATGCTTAAGTCAGCACATGCATGCTCCTTTACAATCTCATCTTAAAATTGCACTAAGAGTTATCAGATATCTTAAAAATGCTCCTGGGATTGGCATTCAAATTTACAAAGATAGTCAGCTCAAGTTATCTTGCTTTACTGACTCTGATTGGGCTAAGTGTTTGAGAACCATGAAATCTGTCTCTGGCTATTGTGTGTTCCTTGGGAACACTCTTGTCTCATGGAAAAGTAAGAAACAAGCTACTGTTTCCAGATCCTCAGCTGAGGCTGAATACAGATGCATGGCCAGTGCAACATGTGAGGTCATTTGGATTTCCAACTTGCTTAGTAACTTGAGCATTCCCAGATTGTTGCCTATAAACTTGTATAGTGACAGTTCTTCAGCTATTCAAATTGCTGCCAATCCTGTCTTTCATGAGAGGACCAAGCATTTTGAGGTTGATGTTCATCTTGTGAGAGAAAAGGTACAATGTGGGATTATCAAAACCATCAAAGTTGCTTCTGCTGATCAAACTGCTGATCTTTTCACTAAGGGCCATGGTTCCCTCCAACATTCCAAATTGTGCAAACAATTAGGAATGGTGGATATGTTCAAAAGGTAATCCTCCCTGCTGGTAAGTTTGTGGGAGGATGTTATTTTATCAAACTTACCTTTTATTATTTTGTGTTACATTATTTCCCTTTGTGTCATGTTTTATGTGTGCAAGGTATTTGGTGTTACTTATTCTCTTGGGCTTTCATGATGGGCTAGCCGTTGAGGCCCATGTGGGCACTTGTTCTCTTACTTAACCTAGCGTTGCTAGGGTTTGGCTATTATTCACTCATATCTTCTCACACACACATTGTGTGAGACGCTCTCTCTTCCACAAGAAGATTGCTGCCATGGGAGGATCTTCATCTATGTCACATCTCTTAGTTTAGATTCATTGTGTGTTGAGTGAATCTGTAGTGAGGAAAACGGATCAACCTAGTTGGGACGTTTTCACCATTTATCTTGTATTGTTTGATTAGCACCCATTTGGGGACTAATCCTTTATCTTCTTGTTTCTGTATTTGAATCTTGTTAATAAATCACCAAGGGGTGGCTGGTTGGGTGATAAGATCTGGTTCTTTGTCTCTTTTTCATGTTTTAACACATACTTTCGTATTTTATTTATTGCGTAAAACTTATTCTCAATACACTACATTATGTTTTATATGTAGACTTCATCTTGATCAAAGTTATTTGATCCATGTGTACAAACTTCTCAACACACTACATTATATTTTCAGCTGCTAGTGAAAAATTTTCTGAGGTATATAATTAAGTTTTGTACAAGGAGCATCTAAATTTGCATTACTTAGGAAGTCAGTCATAAAAGGCAATTTGCTAACAACCCTAATGACTATTCTTAGCATATTTAACAAAGACAGATAATAATATCAATTCCATCATAACCACAAACTAATTCCATGCTTTATTCGAACAAAACAACAAATGTAGTGTTATATATCTTGAATATTGTTAACACGTTATCTAGTTTTTCCGGATATGTTGGGTCTACTAGGCGTGACGTGAATTCATACATGATTCTTAGAGTAACATTGAAGTGATTGTTATTGATGGTACAAACAAAACAAGTAGTTACAGGATGTGTATCCATATTTTCGGTAAAGTTTTTAACCCAGAAAATGTTTAATTAATGGTGATTTGTATTCTGTAAACTCCTTGTCGAATAATGTCATGTTGATCACTTTTGGTATTCGAAACTTGCTACGATTGATGGTGGTTACATTTTACAACATATTTGCATGACTACGCAAAGCTCTAGTGAAGAAATACATATGAATCCAGTTACATATTAAGCTGATGTTATGAGTTCAAATCATGTTTATGTGTCCCTTGAATTAAGGTATTACAAAATATTATTTCGGTATGTTGACATGGGACCAATCGGTGAAGGCCGGCCGCCAGAGCCTCAGTCTCGTAAATACTTTCTAGACCAGGAGATATATCTCGAAAATTACATTTGACGTTTGAGTATTTTGATAATAAATGAACTTTATTTCACTTTTAGCTTAGCATTCAAGTGATTACGTAACTAGTATTGATACCTTGTGAATTGATCATTTCGTGTTATTAAACCTTGAAGAGAAGAAATGCATGCCCATACGTCTTGGAACCCAAATTGTTCGTTGATGCAAAATTTATCGATACAACTGGTAGTAAATTTGTTCACACTTTATTGTGTCATTAGGGGGAAATCTGACTTAGGAAGCTAGCTAATTGAAATAATATGTGTAGCACCTTACTTGAAATCATAAGCATTTTCTATTTTTCTATAAGTTTTGTGCATTAATACAAGAAATTACTATATGCAATTATGATATGCAAGTATAAGATTTAGCTCAATTCCTCTTATATATATGGATCAATCTAATATGCATTTGTTTCTTCATTATATATGTGCATTTGCCATATATTATACCTGCTTGTATAAACATGCTTGTTTTGGTATCATTATGATTCCATATTATCATATTAACTAGACAAGTAAACATGGCAAAATGATCAGCATGGAATAGCTAGATGATACTAGTAGCAAACGAAAACTTTTGACTGTTTGAATTTTCATCATTTAATATCTTGATTTTGCTAATAAAATGCAGTTTACAAACTTGAAACCACTGTGTTGGGTTTTGCGAACAACGTATGTAAGGGCTGTTATTGACAGCTTCGTCCGACTTTTCTTAAAGCTCATTTAGCATCCGAACTCATTATGAATACCCTTTAAAAAACATCTAACCACAGACCACTAAACCACTTCATGATCTTGATCAGCTAACATGTATTAATTCGTTTTTATAAACATGTGTCTATCCTTGTAGCGTGCATTACGCCTTTAGAACCTCGATATTAAGCTCAGTCAGGATAACAATTAAGTCATAAGTAAAGACACTTATTGATTTATCTTGTACTAAGCTTACCTAGAAATAACATACATATGATTGATTTCCAAAACCATGCACAATGTATACAAGATCATAACATATCAACAAATGGTACCTATAAATTCGAAATTTTCCGTACTGAGATCACATATGTACATTTTAAGTACCTGGATTTTGCTTAGTTTCTTATTCTTCGCTACCGATTAGTTTATACTCAGCCCATTACCTCTAATCATAAGTCAACACAAGTCTAAATCAATTGTTTGCACTCCTTTCTTAAGAAAAAGGTGGACATATACTATCTTGATCCATATTAAATTTTGAAGCCCAAAGTGCATACATAATTTATACAATACTAAACACATACACTGGAACTGACACTTGAAGGAGTATTAAATTTGGACTTTGAAATTAATCAGTTAGAACTGAACCATACAATTGATAGTACTGAAATGTCGAAAAACATGAAATATGAAATTACAATTATTGATTAGCATAGAAATAAACCAATATCGATAGCTTTATCAGTATTGAGATAAACCAATGACGGGAGTTGTAGTTGTTGTCTGAAACTTGCATTCTTTGCAAACAGTTGAAGTTAAGGATGTTGTTTCATACTTGTCTTCTCCACCCATTATCGGCATAGCTATGCCTCTCTTTACCGGGCTCACGTAACCTGGCTGGTAAGTTTTTCCCAAAATACCCTCAACATCATCCGAAAGATTCATGAACTTAAATTGTAGCTCGAAGTGAGCAAAGGCGTCGTTTGATGGTAACTGATAGTTGTGGGCTTTATCATCCTCTTTGGTCACTGGGACCGCTTTCATGTCAATCTCAACCAAGCCGCCAACAGTCACTTTAACAGTGTTGGTGTCATCAGTCCTCTCGACCACGACTTCTCTTTCCTCGGTGATGGTTCTCCATTCGGACTCTCCATCAAATGGGACGGTGACTTCTTCACCGTTCCATTTGATAGAAAGTACATCAACTGAATCGTCCCATTGTGCAACCTTATTGGCTGAAATGATAAGTGTTTGTGTGTCGAACATGACGGATAGAGATTGGACCCATGTGTAGTCACGTTTCCTACCATTGGGTCGGCTTCCAATGAAATGAGCGTTGATTTGGAGGTTAGTGTCTGAGACAAGAGCAAAATCGCGTCCTTTACCACCATGGAAGTAGAACATAACTCCGTCACCACCAACAAACCTTGGATCGTAACATAGTGAGCCATATCCGTTACATTTGGGTCTCCTCCCTGCAATAGTTGGAATTCAGATGCATATTTGTAAATAAAAATTTAAGTGATCATGTATCAAATATATATTATGGGGAATACTTGGTGTACTTTCTTACATTTGCATGTAGCTTCACACTTGCTTCCACAATTCATATGGCACGCTTTGGTTTTCTTGTTCTTCTTTGGCTTCCTCTCTGGGCATTCCTTTGGACAAGTTAGCGTCTTGTAGTAACAGTTTCCTTTTGATTTACAAAAAGCTCGCTCACTTCCTGATTTTGGTTCAGGTGTCAAGACATCGTAGTTAACTTCATCCTCGACTGGTTTAGGCTTTGGAGCTGGTGGAGGTGACTTGGGTACTGGTGGAGGTGACTTGGGCGCTGGTGGGGGTGATTTGGGCGCTGGTGGAGGTGACTTGGGCACTGGTGGAGGTGACTTGGGCGCTGGTGGAGGTGACTTGGGCGCTGGTGGAGGTGACTTCGGCGCTGGTGGAGGTGACTTGGGCGCTGGTGGAGGTGTCTTAGGCGTGGGCACTGGTGCTGGAGTCTTGGGTTTTGGGGTGGGTGCCGGTGTCTTGGGCTTAGGGGCTGGCACAGGTGTCTTGGGCTTAGGGGCTGGCACAGGTGTCTTGGGTTTAGGCGCTGGTGCCGGTGTTTTAGGTTTAGGGGTTGGCGCAGGTGTCTTTGGCTTAGGTGCTGGTACTGGCCATGGTGTTTTGGGTTTCAAGGCTGGCGCAGGTGTCTTTGGCTTAGGTGCAGGTGTTGGCGTTTTAGGTTTGGGCGCAGGTGCTGGTGTCTTAGGAGCAGGCACCGGTGTTGGTGTCTTGGGCTTCGGTGCTGATGCTGGAACCTTAGGAGCCGGAACAGGTGCAGCTGGAGTCTTAGGAGCTGGAAGTGGAGCCTTAGGTGCAGCTGGAGTTTTAGGGGCAGGTAATGGCGTGTACTTAGAACCTGACACAGGTGCTGGGGTATTTTTAGAGTTGTCAACGGCTTGAACGCTACTTAACCCAATGGAAATGCATACGAGCAGGAAAGCCACCACAGTGATGAGTGACTTCCCCATATTAACACTTATATGTGTATGCTGTTTCTATATATGAGATCAATAACAAAAGATTGATGAATGGTGATTATGTCTGGCTGCAACTCTGGTTATTTATAGGCGAACGAAGCAATTGGTGAAGCCATGAAGTTCGCATTAATTCATGTAAACATCTTTACCTTTGTTTTAAGAAAGATAACAATTGTCCACGAGATGCTCCCATGTCAAAGAAATATACCTTCTGACTTTTTGAGTCCAAACTTTTATGCATAGAATCTATACTATATAGCAACATATATGAAGCATAAAAGTAATAATAGTCATTTATAGTATGATTAGGGTTTTGGCTATTCTACATATAGAAATAATTGTTAACCACGGTCGTAATATGTTTTTTTTATTTTTTAACTTTTTGCACTTATTAATAAAGCTTACATGAAAATATTTCTAACTAGGGCTAAACAATCTAAGGCATCTTTCCCCTGGAACAAATATATCCCAATCTAGGTTATTAATACTGTAAACTTTTGGCCAATGTTCAACAATCGTCTCCCATCTTTCTGCAATCTAAATAACCATGGGATTGATTTAGACACTGGCGTTCTTTCTCTGGTGTGCATGCGACAGTTCAGTTGAACATGCAAACATCTTTTACCGATAGTTATATCACTTCAAATCTGTGGGATATGTTTTAAGTTTCGATCTGAAATCTGCTAAGAAAGACACACTTGTCGAGTTGTGATGAAATTTAAATTCTTTCTCGCTTGTTAATCTCTCAGAGAAATAGTAAGTTTAGTCAAGTTGGATCAATGATCCTAGATAACCTTTTATCTGATCTTTGTAACCATGTATAGCTCTAGCTTCTTGCTTCCGCATTTCTAATACTAATGCTTTGCCATCCAACAAAGAAAGGCTAAACAGGTAGACCGGCTAGTAACCAACCAGGGCTAGCTCAGTTGGCCTCCGATATAATCATGGAGAGGTATCCCTGGAGAAGTCTCATGTTCAAGTCTCGCCATGAACCTTCAGGGCGGAAATAAATAAAAGCATTATCCTCTAAACCAAGGTTTGAGGCTTACATACTGCCAGTTACATAGTATTATTGTAGACTCGAATCACTAACTGCTAAGTGTGTCATATAAAAGTCTTTATAAAAATAATGATCTAATAATTTTCACAATAAAAATAATCTTACACTACTAGAATATATTTTGAAAAATAATTTTAGCCCTTCTTCAGTTCTAACATATAATTATTTTTCACCCAACTTAGTAGTCTCTTAACAAATTTCATCTTTCATTCTACTATATATTACAGAAATGGAATAACGTAATATAGAATAGAAGCATATATGAGTGGATTCACATGGGATAACATAACATCTAAAAGCATGAATCATTGCTTCACCATGCATTCATGCACTTTTTTTGGGTGGCTAAGAAATGCTTGGTTTCTGTTGAACCTTAGGTTTAAAATAATCTGATCATGTCGATCCTTATCAGCAAGTTGAGGTTAGTTGCAGTTTGCAAATATTGTGAATTGTGATGGTAAAAGCCGTTACATTAATGGCTTTTAACTTATAAGTGGACAACTCGATTCGCGAGTTGCTATATATGAACCATTTTTATACCATAAACATACTCGTCAGCCCTGTAATATACACATTTTCACAACGCGTTAGTGAAAGAACGCCATGAACCACGGATGTGGTCACTGTTAACATATTCGACGGTTGTGTTTAAAATAATCAAAGCAAGATATTCGTCAATGTTATTCTTATAAAAGCAGGATATTATATTGCAAGAAAGAACCTATGTATGTTGCAAGAAGCCTCACTGAGATGACAACTTTTCGGATTAGATTGCAAAAATTTAATTCATCTGTGTCACCACCTTTTCGACTCTAAATATATATATACAGAGCCCAATAACCTAAATATGAGGTCTCAGTTATGTCTGAACTCATCTAGAGCTTTTTAAGCCCAAACCAATTATTTACACAATACTACTAATTTACTAAGAACTGGAATGTTCTAAGATAGTATTAATATCGCGTGAGTGAAGAAGGGCAATGTCGCTTGTAAAGCTCTTTCGTCCAGTGCGCGATCATGACAAGACTCGAGGAAGAAGCCCCGGCTAACTCCGTGCCAGCCGCGGTAAGACGAGGGGGGGGGGGGGGGGGGGGGGGGGCAAGTGTTCTTCGGAATGACTGGGCGTAAAGGGCATGTCAGGTTAAAAGTGAAAGTCGCCAAAAAGTAGCGGAACACTCTCGAAACCAGTAGACACAGGAGAGTGGAATTTCGTGTGTAGGGATGAAATCCGTAAATATGCGAAGGAACGCCAAAAGTGAAGGCAGCTCTTTGGGTCCCTACCGACGATGGGGTGCGAAAGCATGGGGAGCGAACAGGATTAGGTAGTCCATGCCGTAAACGATGAGTGTTCGTGTTAAATTTGTGGACTTAATCTGATAACCTTGTTTAACTATGAGGACTTATTGTGTTATGTTTATTCTTTCAGTTAGCTTATTAGGACTGGAATGAAGATACTCTTGTGGCATGGAGGACTAAAGCTAGACAAATTCTCACTCTTATTATTTGGACAAGCCCAAGCCCATGTTTATGGCCCATATATCAAACGGCTCTTTGAGCCTTTAGGTTTAGATACAGAGAGGAGCATGTATCTCTTGTTTGGATCACCTCATTTGTATCTATGTGTTTTTCTTCATAAAACATACTTTGCTCTCTCTCTCTAGTTTGATCTCAGAAACCTTGTTTTATTTTGTTTTGATTGTAAGACTATGATCATGTAGATCATAGGGCTACACGTGAGTAGCACTGGTAGTCGTTATTAATTTTCTTATTCACTTTGTGTTCTTAAATCTTTGTTAATAAAAGGTTTTTATGTTTGAGGTGCTTCTGATCATGTTTTTCTACATGGTATCAGAGCCTGGTTGTTAAAACTCGATGGAAAATTTTTTAGGGTTTCTTTATAATTGGGGGTTTTTGGTTATTTATACTTTTTTGAAAAGATCTGCTATTGAAATAGCTAGATTTGTTAATATTACTACTTGAATCAAAGTTTTGAACCGTTAATTTTTTTGAGAAAAAATTAGGGTTTCTGAGATCTGTTCTCTTATTCATTATTATTGATGATTGGGTTGATTGGTGGTATTGTCCCTTTGTTAAAGTGATTTTCCCTATTTTTTTTTTAAAAAATTAGGGTTTCATTTTTAGTTGGTGGCTTGTTCAATTGGTGGTGATTCATTCTGGTTCCTTGTTGATTCGGTGGCTTGTTCGCTGGTTTTGTCACTTTCCCCAATTTTTTCCTTGAAGAAATTTTTGGGGTTTGTGACTTGGAGGTTCTGTCACATCTTAGACTAAGTGAACCTAAGAGTGACAGTTCGATTGAGCTTTGGTTTATAGCACTGTAACACCTCTGCTTCTTTCTCTTTGATTGTTATCTGCTATTTGTCTGTTTTTTTAATTATTGCTTGGCTATTTGGGGGTTTGGTAGTTTTTTATTTATTCATACCCTTTATTTGGATCCTCACTTGCTGCTTGCCTTTGACCTTCCACCCTTGAGTGGTTTGGATTCCTGGGAACTTTGTTTGCAGTATTGTGAGTTCTTTTTTTACCTTTTTTTACCCTTCACCATGTCTAAACATGGTGATGATGATGCTATAAGTGTAACTGATCCAGTTACACTTATTAGTAAGCTTGACCTGAGTGATCCATTACACTTGCACCCAAATGACTATGCTATTTTAATTGTTGTCACTGTGAAACTTAAGGGAACTGAAAACTATCAAGTTTGGGCTAATGTTATGTTACTTGCTTTGGAAGGTAAAATTAAAATTGGTTTCATTGATGGTACTTGTAAAAGGTCTGTAACTGATGAGGTTTTAGCAAGGCAATGTGACAGGGTCAATGCTGTTGTGTTAGGTTGGATTCTTAACTCTATTTCTGAGAAACTTTTCCTTGGACAAATTTTTTCAAAAAAGGCCAAACATGTTTGGAAAGAGCTAAAGGAAACATATCATAAGGTTGATGGTTCTGTCATGTTTAACTTGCATCATAAGATCAATACCTTGAAACAAAATGGTTGTAACTTGTCTGATTATTATTATAAGTTGAATGCTCTCTGGAAACAATATGATGCTATGATTGAATTACCTGCTTGTGTTTGTTCTGCTTCTAGTGAGTTTAAAAAACATAATCAGTTATTGAAACTTATGCAGTTTTTAATGGGGTTGGATGATTCTTATATGAGTATTAGGAGTTCTATATTGTCTAGAGAAAGTCTTCCTGATGTTAAGGGGGCTTATGTCATCATCTCTGCTGAGGATTCTCACAGAATGGCTTCAAGCAGTGGTTCTGGGCACTCTCAAAGGGCTCAGACCACTGCTTTTTTGTCTAATGGGCCCATCAGAAACAATGTTCAAAGGAATCAGAACCCTAATGTTAATATATTGAGACCCATAACCAACAATTTTAATCAGAATGGTAATCAAGGCAACTTTAGACCTAACAATGGTAATATTGGTTTTAGACCTAACAATCAGAATGTTGTGAGACCCAACTTTACGTCTAATGCTGAATTGGTTTGTGAAAACTGTGGGTACAATGGTCACACCATTGATAGGTGTTTTAAGATCATTGGGTACCCCAGTGATTTTGTTCATTAAAAAGGGGAAATCAAAATTTTAAAAGAAAAAATGTGGCTAATAACTTTGTTGGTTCTACTAATGCTACTGGTTTTTCTAATGAACAAATGGCTACTCTTCTCTCTCTTTTTAAAGATAACAGTGGAACTAGAAAGAATGTACAAGCCAATATGACAGGTACTGTTTTTAACTCTAGCAAGGTTTTTAATGAAAACTTTGACAAGTTTTATTGTTCTAATACCAGTTCTAAACTTGGGATGACTTACATGACTAATAGTGTTAGGGAACTTGATAATGTGTTTGATATTTCTCATTTTAAAATCAAAGTTGCTCACCCAAATGGTACTGAGGCTATTATAAATAAAATTAGTAACCTTAAACTTCCTAATGGTCTGATTCTTGTTGATGTGTTGGTTATCCCTGAGTATTGTGTTACTTTGATATCTGTGCATAAGCTTGCTAAAGATAATAGAATATTTGTTGTGTTTGATGAAACCAAGTGCTTCTTTGTTAACCAGGATTTGAATCTGAAAAAGGTGATGGGGATTGGTAAACAATGTGGTGGTTTATACTATTTAGATACTGAAGGTATTAATTATAAAAATCAAAACAAACTTGTTACCTGCTCTCTGTCTCATTATGATTGGCATTGTAGACTTGGACACCCTGCTGACCCTACCCTTAATGTGCTTAAATAATCTTTAAAAATTGATAAAGATGAGAAAACCTTTTTTTGTGAAGTTTGTCAAAGAGCTAAACAAACCAGAAATCCTTTTCCATTAAGTGATCATAAAACCAAAAAACTTAGTGATGTTGTTCATCTTGACTTGTGGGGTCCTTATAGGGTTACTAGTCACTCTGGCCATAGATACTTCTTGACTGTTGTGGATGATTATACTAGGGTTGTTTGGTTGTTTCTTATAAAAACCAAAGATGAAGTTGTTTCTAACATTCAAAACTTTTATAATTTGATTAAAAATCAATTTAAAGGTAATGTTAAAAACTTCAGAAGTGATAATGGAACTGAATTGGTTAATCAAAACTTCAAAATATTTTGTGAAAATAATGGCATCATACACCAAACTTCCTGTGCTTACACAATAAAATGGAATTGCTGAAAGGAATCATAGACATCTTTTGAATGTTGCTAGATGCCTTATGTTTCAGGGGGTATTCCTCTTAAATTCTGGACTGAATGTGTGCTAACTGTTACTTATCTTATTAACAGATTGCCCTCTTCTGTGCTAAATGGAAAAACCCCTTTTGAAATGATTTACAATACTTGTCCTAGGCTCTCTCACATTAGAATGTTTGGATGTCTGTGTTTTGCTACTATTCTTAATAGTTCAGATAAGTTTTCCAGCAGATCTGAAAAGTGTGTTATGATGGGTTATTCTAGTTCTCAGAAAGGATATAGGATTTACAGTCTTGATAGGCATCAGTTTTTTGTTTCTAGAGATGTTAAGTTTTTTGAAGCCATATTTCCTTTTAAAGACTCTGTTTTTAATTACAATAAAAATATTTTTAATAAAGAAAATGTTTCTCAAGACTTAAATCTGTTGAATTTTTTTGACTTTGATAACCCTGATCTTCCCAATGATGAAGAGAGAGCAGCTAAACATAATGGTGACAATCTGTCACCAAGTGCTAGTAGCCCACCTCCAAGTCTAGGTGACACTAGATACATTGCCTCAGGCAATGATACCAGTGATGCCAGCTTGAATAGGGAAGAGGCTGCCACACTTGATGAAAATACAAACTCTGAGGGAAATTTAGATATTCATCTCATTCCTTTCCTTCATGTTTAAAACATGGAAGGAAACCTTGGGGATGATTCTATAAACAATGTTCAGGGTGGTCAAGGTTTGAGGAAGTCCTCAAGACCTTCTGTTTTTTCCAGAAACTATAATGATATTGTTGTCCAATCTAAAGTTAAGTATAAACTTGAAAAACTTGTTGGATATTCTAAACTTGATAAAGAAAATTTTTGCTTTGTCACTCAACTTAACAAAATGAGTGAACCAAAAAGTTTTTTTGAAGCATCTCAGAATCATCACTGGCTTGATGCTATGAACACTGAACTTGCTGCTTTGCTTGAAAATGACACTTGGGACATTGTTGAACTTCCTAAGTGTGACAACCATGGTTTTGAGGTTCGTCAATTAGTTTTATTTTGTCCATATTTCGTGGAATTACGTGTCTTTATGTGTTTACGAGTTATGTGGTGTGAATAGAGTGTGGTTTGGACATCGTTTTCGGGTACGGGGTACCATGTGAGTGAAACGATGTGTGATTGTTTCATGTCCATGAGCTCACATAGTAGTGACTAGGAAATATGATGGTGTTATTTAGTGGTTTTACGTATACATATATGTATTATAGAAGATCGTATTTTTACGATTTAGGGTTGTGCATTTAGGGGTTTCGGATGAGCTATTTAGTCACGGGGATAATTTACGGGATGGTTTTAAGTCATTTAGGACTTAATTATATAGTTTATTTCATATTCTAAGAGTTTTATTTAAAACTGTATATTTTTACGTCTTTTACGGTATACGCGTAAATTTGACTAGTTTTACGGTTTTAAGGTTTTGGAGGTTTTTTGGAGCTGAAATAAAATAAGGTAAATTAAGGTAATATTATTAATACATTAATTAATAATGAAAAGAAAGTAAAAAAATAATAAAGGGGGTCGGTTTGGACGACGCAAGAAAGAAAGAAGGAAAAGCCCAAAACAGGCCTAATGGACTTGTAATGGGATTAGGGGGCCTTTAGGTCTTAACCAAACCCAACCCATAACCAAAATAATCAGATTCTTAACCTCCATAACAACTCCTAGCCAAAATTCAACAATGGTGGCTAATTAGGGTTTCAAAAATAAAGATCTTCCATTGATTTCTAAGGTAAAACCTTTAAAACCCTTGTTCTATTAATGATTTTAATCAGTTTAATCATGTAATTGATCTTATGATAGATTAGGGTTTGTGAGTTTCTGAGATTAGTGAGATTAGGGTTCATATGAATTGATTACTTTGGTTATTATGAAGATTAGTGATCGTAATTAGGGTTTAATCATGTTTAAATTCGTTTTTAAAAACTGGGCAGAATTTTTGGTCCATTGTTTGGATCATATCTAGAGTTCTACAAACTTTTAAATTTCGAATCTTATGTCCCTGGAAAGGTAATTGAATTAACTTCCAAATTAAAGAAACTAGAACTAAATTGGAGGTGGTAAGTGGGTCAAAAACAGGTTACATCAGTCGGGTGTCAAAACAGTTTTTAGATCAGCATGTTTTCATTTTATTTTTTGAATTGTTTGGGGTACTTAGGATTATAATTGGAGCATCAAATGAACACGAGGTTTAGATTATATATTAAATAAAATATCTGGAGAAGGGCTAAGCAAATGGGATAGGGTAAGACCTTCTGGTCATAACAAACTTTTCATATGTTCAAAATCAGTAAATTCTGGATAGGTAAAAGTATATATATTTATATATATAGAGGCCTTAACAGTATCTTTAAGGTTGAGGCCAAAGAGTAGAGTTAGCTAACACATGTAAGGGCATAGGGTTTCTTTTACAGGGCATGTTATTTTTGTTAAGTGGGTGTTCGACCAATAGTTTGAAGTATGAAAAACAGGACTGTTTTGGGTTAAATGCTAACAGGACGAGTTATGAACTAAACTAAGTTAAGGGCTTTATATAGGGGTGTAATGACTCATGTGGCGTATAAATAGGGTTAAGTTGTAGGATAAGGTTAGATATCCATCATATATTGATGACCCATTTTTGAATGTGGTTCATGTCTTGATTGTATACGTTTGTGTGTTTAGATTTGTGCTAGAGCGCGGGTACTTGGAGAAGCTTGTTCAGGTGAGTTTCATAGTCCCATGTCTTTTTATGATTTGATTTCTAGATGGGATGGAAGAGACACTGTATGGTTTTGTAAAGAATGTTGTGAATGTTTTTCTAGTTTGTGATGGACTTGTGTGTACACTTATGTGATTAACTGCTATGTGATTCTTGATTATGTTTATGATTTGGATCGGGGGACACGTACCCTCTCAGTTATTGTGGTTTGACTTGGTACCAAGAGGATGTTGACAAGGCGGGGACTTGGGATTGGTTCATAGGTGTATGGGCGCCTATGGGACCATGGTGATTGGTAAGGCTTGGAGCCTTGGAATTGTGGTTATTGGTAAGGCTTGGAGCCTTGGATTTGTGGTGATTGGTTAATCTTGAATGCTAGTTGTTAATACATAATTGTAGCACATTGTCCATATGTTCTTTTGTTAATGGTTGTTATTCACAGCTTATAACTGATTTGGTGTTGGAGTCTAAACCTATGACTCTCACCAACATTATGTTGACGTGTTTTGGTGTGTCTTTCAGGTGAGAATGTGGTTAAGCGTGAGAATAGGATTGGCTAGCTGGAAGGCTTAGGATTGCATTTGGAGGAACCCCCTTTCCTCTTAGTCTTTATTTATGTTTGAATAAGTGATACTTTGTAGACACCTATATGTTTGTTATTTGTTAATTGTATGTATTTGGTAAGAGGTAGACCTGTTACCTACTTACCTAGACGCCTGCATTGTTTGAGATATCTTCATGACATTGTGTCAACATTTATGATATTTCTATTTCATTTAGTTATCTCTATAGACACGCTATTGTTGTGATGATATCTATACGACGCGCCCCATATTTCGCCATGGTGGGGTGTGACAGAATGGTATTAGAGACAATGGTTATAGAGAATTAGGTTGCCTAGCCTAGTCTATAGCTTAAGGATCCCTGCATATAGGCGTCATAGGATTACGTGTGGTCTTGATTGTATTATCCTAAATTTTATTTTTTGTGAATTTTAACTAGTATGAGTTGAACTGTAGTTGCCCATACTTAGTCATCTGTTAATTTCTGTTTTGCTTTTGATGTATAAAATACTTTCACCATAGTAAGTTATTTGGTGTACCTACTGCATAGTATTTTTCTTTTGATGTTTAAGTCATGTTCCCTAAGAATCATGTGGTGATTCGAGTTACTATAAGTAGGTGGATAGGAAGTATCTTAAGTTGTTTCCACTCTTATGGGCGACATGACTTATAACTGATTATGATGTTGTGTTGGAGTTTTTCTATGCTGTTTTAGCTAGACTATGGATTTATGTATTCCAAGAGTTTGACTATATTATTTTAATAGATGGAGTTTTGGACCTTATTGTTTATGTGGTTATGAGCTTATGTGAGTAGATGGATTTATGTGTTATATGTTGTATTGATTCTTATAAGTGTCATCATAGGAGAAAGTGCATTGAGGAAAGGGTAATTGTATAAGTATAGTGGCTAACATAGTTATACAAGTACCACAACTTTAATGGGTTCTTAAGTATGATTGCATGAAAGAGGGTTAGTACATGCTTGTATGTGATGACATGTGGATTTTTAGGTATATGTATAATATATGGGTTTATGTAACGGCTGTCTACCATATGGCTATTTTTTAGTGTGTTATATGTTTTGGGTTATACTCATGTTGTATGATTATGGGGTCACATGATATGGACTGGTTTTAGTGATGGGTTTTATGCCTTGTTGTAAGATGGTGATTACTCGTATGGAAAACGAGTGTATGACGCAATTGATTGATCTGACATGTATGGTAACGAGTATGTTTTGGGTGATTTAATTGGGATATATATGCGGATGTATATATACTAGTATGTGTTAAGTTATGATATATGGTCATTCAATAGTTATTATAACTTGAACGTACCTTGTGTTTGCTCGTGTTTTATGGTGCTGGAGTTTGATGGAGTTCCAACGACGTTTTGAGTCTTTTGATGTCTGTCTACATTTGGGTATGTATTTTAATTAATGAGAACTACTAAATTTTCTTGCAAGTAAGTCTGCTAATTATAGGAAAATGATTTAGAAAATAATTTGTAAGTGTATGGTATGATATCGTGCATTATATATCTTTTATATAAGTTTGTGGTTGTAAGTTATAAAAAAAAATTTGTCTTGAAAATAATTGTATTAGTTTTCTAGGTAACATGTGCTAATACATTTTAAAGGGTGAAGAAATTTTACAATGATTTTCTTAAGTGGAGTTAAAATATTAGAAGTATTTAACTAGACGGAAAGAGTAAAAAGGGAGATTTTATTATAGTAATGATAATAATAACACCACACCTTGTAACTTGTAATAGTTTAGTTATAACCAGCCTAAATGGATTATATAAAATAATAATAATAATATAGATTAAAATGAAAGGAAAAAAAACACTATATTTTATAAACATGTATTGGTTTCATAATAACAAGCGAAATAAGTTTAATATGGGTAAACAAGATAATGGTTAGAATAAGATTGTAGTATACCAACTAGTTGATATCTTTGTTAAATTAATGAAGATAAAAGATGAGTTTTATGGTTAAAAATGAGTATGATTGATTTTAGTAGTATTGAAGTTTGGTTCTTATGAGAAGTAACTAATTGGGACAAAAGTTTAAAATTTTCTAAGGTATCGAAATTTGGTAATACTAATCATGACGAGTCTAACTTTTCATTGTTGGCACACTCCATTGATATTTTTGATTACCTTGTTTTGTTTTCAGTTGTTTTCGCTAGGGTTCGTTTTACCCTATATTTTATTTTGGGTCACGATTGTTTGGAATTCTTTTGGTACACGTCATGATTTAGTTATGCGGTTGTGGAAACGTTAGGATGAGAGGATAGAGTTGGGTAGTATTACTTGTGGTTAGATATTAGAATGGAGAGATGTGTTTTGGTTTAAAGGTTGTGTTGAAGGAATGATTAAGATTTATGAAGTTTTGAAACTTAGATTAGTTACGGGAATAAGGGAGTAAGTAAAGTTAGTTGACTGGTCGTGGGAACGAGATGTCATGCTATGAGAAGTTGGTTGAAGTACCATTAGGAGATTGATGAAAGTACTAGCAGATGTGAGGGTAGAGTAGAAAGTTTCTACCAATGAAAAGATTGGGCAAATAACACGCAAGGAAATTGGTATAGTTATGGAGGCAAGGTAGTAGTAGAGACGTGAAGAAAAACATGGATGTGAAAGAATGATTGGTAAGAAGCTGATTAATGGTGAAGTACAACAAGTAAGGAAGAGTAAGCCATTGAGGGGTTGAAGTACCTTTCGAAATATTGTGGTAGATGGGTTGAAGTTAGAGGCTACTGGGTAGTGTAAAGTTCCTAGGTAACATCATAGAGACGAGAATGAGTGCGTGAAGAGCTACATCGTGAATCAAGGAGCTGAAAGGACTACGTGCCGGCTGCTAGAAGGAAGCAAGAGATTTCTAAGGAGTCACAGAAGTTGCAAGGACTGGAAAGGTGACAAGCACTATAATGGGAATCTCCGTATGGTTCGTGACGAAGAAGGACAGATCGAGTACCGGAGTGGAGTTACAAAGAGCTGAACTAGTGGATCGTGATGAATTGAATACATAACATGGGAGATTAAGAACTCGTGGAGGTAACAAGGGGAGTCGAGTGACTACACGGATAGAATTTTTATGGCAATCAATATCGAGGGATGAGTAGTGAAGCTGAGCTGAATAAGTTCATGGAGAAGTGATTAGAGAGTCGGTTTTGTGAAGGTGTTATGAAAGATCTTTGGAAGAGACAGTTATACATTATCCAATGCACTAGCGATTTCCATAGAATTGATGAATGAAGTATGGAATTTTTGTTAGACGGGATAGTGTAGGAATTAGGGAGAAACATGGAAGGAGAGAACCAAGTATTCCTAGAAGATGATGATTGAAAGTACCTCATGTTAGGTGCAAGATCAAAATAGAAGTATGGGATTTGAATAAGAATTTAAAATATGGCTTAGTTTAGACAAATGGAAAGTAATATGGGTATAAGATGAGAGTGTGATCCGCATGGGATCACATAAAACTCTAGTCTGTCCCTATTAGGAGGGTGTAGGAGAACTGATTCTGAGGAAAAACAAGTGAAGCTACTTGGAAAAATTTTGAGGTATAGATGACTTGAAAGACGGGAAGCATAACATCGTGATGTATGTCATGAGCTGAGGAAGAAGAAGGAAGTGTGGATAGATGCGAATCATGAATGAAATAAGCCGAGATAGGAACCGAAGGTAAAACTTTGGTATAGCCTAATGAGTAGACTAAGGCACTAAGCATGCTAATATTGTTGTAGTGTGGAAAGGAAATGGTACTGGCATATAGTGTTTGATTGGAAGGCTTAGTATCGACAATCGAATGGTTGGGGAGTTATAGATGTGATGTGTCATGAGAGACGGAGGACTTGGTCTAACTGAGACAAGATGAGGAGCACTATGACCTTGAAGGTAAGACATTGTGTAGGTATAAAGAAAGTGTTGAGTATCAGGGAAAAAAAATCTTTCATGGAGAAAAGTGAGAAAGAAGTGTATAGGTGCTACTAATGATCTATCCAAATTTTATGGAAGTAGTTGTTGCATGGTTTTGGATGGCAGTTGATAGACTAACTGAGATAACCGTCCTTTTGGTGATGTGTATAGATCATAAGTTGATTTGGATTGGAAGAGCGTCGTTGTGATAAACTAATCAATATGTGAAATATCGTCATAGGTCACTTGTGTAAAGAAATTGAAATTTTTAAGTAGTTTGCGGTATGGACTAAAAGGAGTTGATGAAAATGATTGGATATGAGTATATCCAGCTAATTAGAAAATGATGGACGAAGTGGGAAATTGATACAAGTATAGGAGTCGTGTTGAGAGATTGGTGAATGATTTAGAGGGATGTGGGAAACTCGTTAGTGGTGTCTGAGTTTTCATATAATGATAGTTATCATACTAGAAGTCGATGAATGCCATTTGAGGCACTATATGGAAAGATAGGGTGAGTTGTCCTTATGGTGGACTAAAATTCGTGAGAGAGACTACTAATGTGGAAATGGTGTTTGTGGAAAGGATGAGAGTAACAATAGATGATATGTTGAAAAGAGGAAATCACTAGAGTTTAGTAACAAAGTTATGTAGGAAGTTTCACCCATAGTAACGGGTGGTATGTTTTGGTAAAAAGGGAAAAGTTGATGTCAAGTTTTGTAGGTCCATTTATGATATTTGGAAAGATCGGACCAGTAGCTTATGGGTATAGAATTATCTGGGGAATTAAGTGGTGTACATGATATATTTCATGCATTAAGATTTGGGAAATGTGGTTTGAGAATTCATATTTGCATATATGGTTATTCGGGATTTGTGATAATTAGAGTCTTTGATTTTCAAAGAGGCATGGTAAGATTTATGGACTATGAGGTCAAGAGTTTGAGAATGAAGTTAAATATTTTTGGTTAATATATCTAGTAAATTGAGTCATGAACTAAAGTTCACGTGGAAATGAGAGGAGTTCTTTTAGAACAAGTATCCTCATGTGATTTGTTGATTAATGTGACTAATCCTAAGGAGTAAATCTCGGGACGAGATTTCTATTAGGAGGGTGATGTGACAACCACGGTTTTGAGGTTCGTCAATTAGTTTTATTTTGTCCATATTTCGTGGAATTACGTGTCTTTATGTGTTTATGAGTTATGTGGTGTGAATAGAGTGTGGTTTGGACATCGTTTTTGGGTACGGGGTACCATGTGAGTGAAACGATGTGTGATTGTTTCATGTTCATGAGCTCACATAGTAGTGACTATGAAATATGATGGTGTTATTTAGTGGTTTTACGTATACGTATATGTATTATAGAAGATCGTATTTTTACGATTTAGGGTTGTGCATTTAGGGGTTTCGGATGAGCTATATAGTCACGGGAATAATTTACGGGATGGTTTTAAGTCATTTAGGACTTAATTATATAATTTTTTTCATATTCTAAGAGTTTTTATAAGACTGTATATTTTTACGTCTTTTACGGTATACGCGTAAATTTGACTAGTTTTACGGTTTTGAGGTTATGGAGGTTTTTTGGAGCTGAAATAAATTAATTTAAATTAAGGTAATATTATTAATACATTAATAAATAATAAAAAGAAAGTAAAAATAAAAAATAATAAAGAGGGTCGGTTTGGACGACGTAAGAAAGAAAGAAGAAAAAGCCCAAAACAGGCCTAATGGACTTGTAATGGGATTAGGGGGCCTTTAGGTCTTAACCAAACCCAACCCATAACCAAAATAATCAGATTTTTAACCTCCATAACAGCTCCTAGCCGAAATTCAACAATGGTAGCCAATTAGGGTTTCAAAAATAAAGATCTTCCATTGATTTCTAAGGTAAAACCTTTAAAACCCTTGTTCTATTAATGATTTTAATCAATTTAATCATGTAATTGATCTTATGATAGATTAGGGGTTGTGAGTTTCTGATATTAGTTAGATTAGGGTTTATATGAATTGATTACTTTGGTTATTATGAAGATTAGTGATCGTAATTAGGGTTTAATCATGTTTAAATTCGTTTTTAAAAACTGGGCAAAAAATTTGGTCCATTGTTTTGATCATATCTAGAGTTCTAAAAACTTTTAAATTTCGAATCTTATGTCCCTGGAAAGGTAATTGAATTAACTTTCAAATTAAAGAAACTAGAACTAAATTGGAGGTGTGAAGTGGGTAAAAAACAGGTTACATCAGTCGGGTGTCAAAACAGTTTTTGGATCAGCCTGTTTTCATTTTATTTTTTGAATTGTTTGGGGTACTTAGGGTTATAATTGGAGCTTCAAATGAACACGAGGTTTATAATATATATTAAATAAAATATCTAGAGAAGAGCTAAGCAAATGAGATAGGGTAAGACCTTCTGGTCATAACAAACTTTGCATATGTTCAAAATCAGTAAATTCTGGATAGGTAAAAGTATATATATATATATATATATATATATATATATATATATATATATATATATATATATATATATATATATATATATATGGAGGCCTTAAGAGTAGCTTTAAGGTTGAGGTCAAAGGGTAGAGTTAGATAACACATGTAAGGGCATATGGTTTCTTTTACAAGGCATGTTATTTTTGTTAAGTGGGTGTTCGACC
This sequence comes from Glebionis coronaria, assembly GCA_025667525.1. Lineage (NCBI taxonomy): Eukaryota > Viridiplantae > Streptophyta > Magnoliopsida > Asterales > Asteraceae > Glebionis > Glebionis coronaria. The sequence goes on from CM046877.1 coordinate 46,684,303, forward strand.
AATAGTTTGAAGTATGAAAAACGGGACAGTTTTGGGTTAAATGCTAACAGGACGAGTTATGAACTAAACTAAGTTAAGGACTTTATATAGGGGTGTAATGAGATTCATATGGCGTATAAATGGGGTTAAGTTGTAGGATAAGGTTAGATATCCATCATAGATTGATGAGTCATTTTTGTATGTGGTTCATATCTTGATTGTATACGTTTGTGTGTTTAAATTTGTGCTAGAGCGCGGGTACTTGGAGAAGCTTGTTCAGGTGAGTTTCATAGTCCCATGTCTTTTTATGATTTGATTTCCAGATGGGATGGAAGAGACACTGTATGGTTTTGTAAAGAATGTTGTGAATGTTTTTCTGGTTTGTGATGGACTTGTGTGTATACTTATGTGGTTAACTGCTATGTGATTCTTGATTATGTTTATGATTTAGATCGGGGGACACGTACCGTCTCAGTTATTGTGGTTTGACTTGGTACCAAGGGGATGTTGACAAGGCGATGCCTTGGGATTGGTTCATAGGTATATGGGCGCCTATGGGACCATGGTGATTGGTAAGGCTTGGAGCCTTGCAATTGTGGTTATTGGTAAGACTTGGAGCCTTGGATTTGTGGTGATTGGTTAATCTTGAATGCTAGTTGTTAATACATAATTGTAGCACATTGTCCATATGTTCTTTTGTTAATGGTTGTTATTCACAGCTTATAACTGATTTGGTGTTTGAGTCTAAACCTATGACTCTCACCAACATTATGTTGACGTGTTTTAGTGTCTCTTTCAGGTGAGAATGTGGTTAAGCGTGAGAATAGGATTGGCTAGCTGAAAGGCTTAGGATTGCATTTGGAGGAACCCCCTTTCCTCTTAGTCTTTATTTATGTTTGAATAAGTGATACTTTATAGACACCTATATGTTTGTTATTTGTTAATTGTATGTATTTGGTAAGAGGTAGACATGTTACCTATTTACCTAGACGCCTGCATTGTTTGAGATATCTTCATGACATTGTGTCACCATTTATGATATTTCCATTTCATTTAGTTATCTCTATAGATACGCTATTGTTGTGATTATATCCATACGTCGCGCCCCTTATTCCGCCATGGTGGGGTGTGACACTAAGGGTAGGAAAGCCTTAGGGTGTAAATGGATTTGGAAATTAAAGCTTAAGTCTAGTGGTGAGGTTGAGAGGTATAAGGCTAGGGTTGTTGCCCAAGGTTTTGGGCAAAAGGAGGGCATTGATTATGATGAAACCTTTTCCCCTGTTGATAAAATGGTCACTATTAGGTGCTTGATTAATCTTGCTATCATACAATCTTGGCCTATTTTCCAACTTGATGTCAACAATGCCTTTCTTTCTGGTGATCGTGATGAAACTGTGTACATGAAACCACCCCAAGGATATCTTCCTGGGGGTGATAACTTGGTTTGCAGGCTCAAAAAATCTTTGTATGGGCTTAAACAGGCTCCTAGGCAGTGGAATGCCAAACTTACATATGTTCTTAGTGAAAATGGCTTTATTCAAAGCAAGTGTGATTATTCTTTATACACTAAATCTCAGGGTAATTTATTTCTTTTGTTACTTGTGTATGTTGATGATATAATCATAACTGGGAATAATATTGCTGAAATTGAAAAGTTTAAGAGTTTTTTAAGAAACAAGTTTATGATTAAAGACTTGGGTAAACTCAAGTATTTTTTGGGAATTGAAGTTGTTGACACTAAGAATGGTGTTTGTTTAAACCAAAGAAAGTATGTTTTGGACTTGTTATCTGAGTATGGTATGCTTGCTTGTAAACCTGCTAAAACTCCTTTACCTTCTAAGCTTGTCATCACTAATCAGCCCACTAATGAGGACCCTTTTCTTGATAATATTGTTGATTATCAAAAGCTTATGGGAAAGCTCATTTATCTGACTAACACCAGGCCTGACATTTCTTATGTTGTGCATTGTTTGAGTCAATTCATGCATTGTCCCTTGAACTCTCATCTCAAAATTGCTTTTAAGGTTTTAAGATACCTCAAAAGCTCTCCAGGTTTGGGTAATCATTTCACAAGGAACTCAGGTATGATTCTTGATGCTTATTCTGATGCTGACTGGGCAAAATGTGTTGTCACTAGAAGGTCTGTGACTGGGTATTGTGTGTTTATTAATGGAAACTTGGTTTCCTGGAAAAGCAAAAAGCAAAACACATAGAGCTCTTGCCTCAGTAACCAGTGAAGTGATCTGGGTGCTCAAAGTCTTAAAAGACTTGCAATGTGATAATTTGCTCCCAGTCACACTTCACTGTGATAGCAATTCTGCTATCAAGATAGCAGCTAACCCTGTGTTTCATGAGAGAACAAAACATTTAGAAATTGATCTTCACTTTGTAAGAGAAAAAATTTTGAGTTGAGTTGTTAAAACAGAAAAAGTGGATTCTGCAAATCAAATTGCAGACATCCTTACAAAAGGGTTGGAAACAGATTTGCATAACAAGTTTGTCACAAACCTTGGTATGATTAACCTATATGGGTTATCAGATTAAGGAGGGATGTTAAATTTGTGGACTTAATCTGATAACCTTGTTTAACTATGAGGACTTATTGTGTTATGTTTATTCTTTCAGTTAGCTTATTAGGACTGGAATGAAGATACTCTTGTGGCATGGAGGACTAAAGCTGGACAAATTCTCACTCTTATTATTTGGACAAGCCCAAGCCCATGTTTATGGCCCATATATCAAACGGCTCTTTGAGCCTTTAGGTTTAGATAAAGAGAGGAGCGTGTATCTCTTGTTTGGATCACCTCATTTGTATATGTGTGTTTTTCTTCATAAAACACACTTTGCTCTCTCTCTCTCTCTCTCTCTCTAGTTTGATCTCAGAAACCTTGTTTTATTTTGTTTTGATTGTAAGACTATGATCATGTAGATCATAGGGCTACACGTGAGTAGCACCGGTAGTCGTTATTAATTTTCTTATTCAGTTTGTGTTCTTAAATCTTTGTTAATAAAAGGTTTTTATGTTTGAGGTGCTTCTGATCATGTTTTTCTACAGTTCGTCCTTGGCATACGCGGATCAGGGGCTCAGTTAACGCGTGAAACACTCCGCCTTGGGAGTACGGTCGCGCATGTAACAAAAACTTTATAATCTACGGCTTAGTCTACATAAAACCTATATTAGTATCGTTTTTCTGCCGGTTCAAAGCTTATTAATAAATATAGCAAACACCACTCATTTAACTTGAAGTCCTGCTGTCTGTTTATGTCTCCACCAAAAAATTTACGACATTTGCTTACTAGATTAAATGTAATAAGAGTAAGCAATAAGGGGACGCTAAAAGTATTTTCTATCAATTTCTATTAAAAAGAGTCGTAAAAGTTATTTTTATCAACTCTTACTCTTAAGAAAAAGAGTAAGTAATAGAGGGGAGCACTAAAAGTCTATTTAAAGGTTCTATTAAAACAATAAAAGTGTGTAGAGTCAAGTATGCTAAACAACAACGCAGGAACAAGTATCAAAGCTCAAGAACTGTTGGTCCAGTTTAGAATTAGAATCTAGTTGCAGTTACTTCCACGTGTGAAACATTATACTATTTATAGTTACTTTCACATGTGAAAAGTTTGTTAAAAGTTAGTTTGCTAGAATACTCTGTATATATATACCTAGCATTTTATTTCTTGTAATTCACTTTTTCCAATAATGAAAGTTATTTTACTTTCATTTTAACTGTGTGTGAATCTTCTATACTATTCTTACTCAAAAAGAGTAAGCAAAAGTGTAAAAAAATTAATAACTCTTTTTTTAGTAAGAAAAAGAGTAAGTAAAAGTCGTGGGTTATATTTTGCTTATTTTTATATTTATTGTGTTTTAGTAAGGAAAAGTTATAGTAACTTAAATAATTGTAAATCTTATTAGTAAGCAATAGGGGTGTTCAAAAAAACCGAGAAACCGACGAACCGAGCCGAACCGCTCAATCCGAAACCGAAAAAACCCGAAACCGGAAAAACCGAAACCGAAAAAAAACCGAAACCGAAAAAACCGCTTATAACGGTTCGGTTACGGTTTTCATTTTTAGATATCCGTGGTTAACCGAACCGAACCGCACATATTATACATGAAATTTTTAACTAAATATTTAAATTATTGTACATGTATTAATTGTATTAGTACCCTACTTTTATTATACATGAAATTTTTTAACTAAATATTCAAATTATAGTACATGTATTAAACATGTATGGGTAAATTTAATTAATGTGATCGTAGTTTATAAATATCGAATAAATATTTTTTAGTTAATATGTTATTTATGAAAATTCTAATGCACTTTTTTGTAACGAAATAATTTTTATATGATTTATCTATTTAATGTCGTCGAATTATACGAAAACGACATTCTATGTTCTAAACCATGTTACTATTTATAAACTAAAACTTTATGAAACTTATATAATGGTTAACCGTGATCCGAACCGTGGGTAACCGCTCACTTCGGGTAACCGTATGTCCGGTTAACCGCCTTGTACGGTTCGGTTACGGATAGTAAATTTAACTAACCGAACCGCGATGGATAGTCAAAATCGTCTAACTAACCGAACCGAACCGACCCGTGAACACCCCTACTTTTAGTAAGTAAATGTCATTTATTTTGTAATGCTCCCAACATAGTTAAAGTTGGAAGATCTAATATAACCTTAACTTATAAAGCCCAAAGTCCCAAACAGGACTAGAAAAATTGTCTTTGATGGCAAAAAGGAAACAAGAACAATACCCGTACGTTGTACGAGTAAACCGTCATTTATAAGTTAAGAATTATTATCACATCTAAAATTTATAAGTTAGGAATTGTTATGACATCTACATTATTTATAAAAAAACTTGATAAGTATTGAAATGACATAATCTTTTGATAAACATGGTTCTATTGTTGAACTCTTACTAATGTGCCTGTTGCTTTAGCCGATATATCGTTTATAAAATATGATGTTTACTTGACATTAACTTTTCTGTGATTTTTAAGTTTAGCCGCTTGTGATATAATGTCAAAATTGTTTAGTCTCTTTTGATTGCTTAATCTACATGACAATTTAAATATTTGTAGCACAATTTAAAACATTATCATCCATACTTGGTCCGTAATCACTTATTGTGCCATCATTTGAACCGAATATTGTTTAGATGTCATACATACGCATTGGAAATCAATATTTCGATAGATATAGAATCTCTATACTTTGATTAAGAAAATATGAATTTTCTCTAAATAAGATGATTTTTGATGTATGCAATTCATGAAAGGAATCACTCGAACTTAACTTACTAATCCATTTCTTAGTAGTCGGTTTATGCAATTCCTCACTAAGACAACATTGATGCCAAAAATATCAGTATGAGGTTCTTTACAAATGAAACTTTGGTGCAAATTTTGAGCAACCAAAAGTATGTCCGCTCCTCTACCATTATATACATGTATATAAATCATAAGGATCAAACAAATAATCATTACCATCATGCCGGAACTTTAAAAATAGACAGAACAAAAGAAACGGAAGAACGTACAACAATAACTTATGATGAAAACATTTTCAATGACTCTTTTGGAAAGAGTCATTGTTATTTGTATTCAATTTAAGTCTTACGTTTAGCAAATTTTCTGAAAATCTTGTTGTGGATTAGATAGAAACAAAGTTTCGGTGTCACATGAATTTTTCTTTACTCAAACTTATATACATGTAAAACGTTTGTACCTAATTTTCTCAATGTAAGGTGATAAGGTGATAACTTTGAAGATAAGCTTGCCTTTTCTTATGTGGCAAAAAGGCATTGTATATATGTATTGAAAACTTGTCATTTGGGTAAATATAGAATTATCATGTTTGTTTTAGGTATATATGAAATTTTCCTAATTTAATATTGAACCATGAAGTACATTTACCAGTTTAACTGAATATACGAATCAAAGAAAATAGACCATGCTTTGATAAGATCATAGGTGTAAAATGTAAGATCAAAAGCATCCTTTCTGTTAATCGGTTCCAACCTCACATGTTGTTGTATACACCGCCCTTAAGTTGGGCCAACACCTGACTTTGGGTTCACATCAGCTAATATGTGGCGCCATGGCTTTTTTTATTTTTTTATAACTGATATGGACAAAGATAGTAAGAACAAAGAGATGTAATGAGATGTAAAATTTATGATCAAAAATAGATATAATTCTTCTTGATAACCGATAAGGGTAAAGAAACTAAGAATAAAGAGATGTATAAGCTAATGTTTGCTAACAGAAACACAAATAGAAATTAAGAAACTTTGAAGAAATTGCGATACTTGTGAAATAAGGATTATTTATACTAATATCCTTTATTAAAGAACCTAAAAACACAAACAAAATAAGGAACAAACTTGAATTAAACAATGCAAGAACAATACTAAAATATGCTAATACAATTAAGCATTAGGATTTGCATTTATAAGAAGTCAACCATGTTCATAAACATCTTCATCGTCTTCCTCCTCGTCACAAACAATTTCATTATCAACAGGGAGTGTTGCATTTGGTCCTTTCATTTGAATCTTCGATAAGAACGATATCATCAAGCTTTGTTCACGTTTAATGAATCGTGATGAAAATATAGTTTTTGATTGTTTGTCATGTTTCTCTTGAGGTTTGATTATTATAATTAGGGTTAGATTATGCTTCGATGTTGAAGTGGGATCAATAATGAATGTGACTTATATATTGTTTTTGATCGCCAACGCGGTTCCAAAACAATGAAAAATGAAGTACTCCCGAGATTATTTGCAAGTTAGTTAAAAGGTGATATGTCATGTTCCTATCATCTTATTTTGTACTTATCTTCACACTGAACTTTATACAACATGTGTAAATTCAATCTCACATGATAAGACCAGAATGTTTAATTAATTTATAGGGCAAGGATTAATTGTAGTACACATCGTACGGTTTCTAAGTAGTGTCATGTCACATTTAATTCTCTTTGTAGCGCCGGCAATAAAGAAGTAAAATGTATCACTAGAATAAGAGTACTTGGACCGTCGTGCTATTCGTTGGTGTCAAGCTACGACGCGAGAAAAAAGAACAGCACAGGAGTCCGTGGGTTGGGCCAAGGTCCTCGCGCCGGCCCAAGCCGTTGGTTTTGGTTTTTGTTTTTTTTATAATCTAAACGGTATATATATTTTATGACACTAAAAATACCCCTATTACATTAAAAATTATCATTTTTTTTTTCTGAAAAGGGGTTTCATATCATTTCTCATGCCATAACTTATTTTGCTGACGTGACACTATTTTTTTGCTATAGCACTATTTTTACGATTCTACCGTTTCCTGTGCTCTAAGCTGAGGTCTCACCGGCTTCTTATGGATTTCTTCTGCGCTTTAAAAAGTGCATGGAACGTCTCCGAAAGTAAATACCTAGACAATGACACAATTAATGGATTTATTTTTTTACTTTTGGGCACATTTTGTATGAAAACTGTCCTCAAAACACGAAATTTGAACCTTTAACACAGTGTTTTATAGGTGTCAATTTCCTTGTGATATTATGACAAGAATATGGAGATATGCAATCGGCTTTATGACAATTCGTAATCTTGTGTATGCTATGAATGAAACGTGTATAAGGCTTCGTATGTTGTTCATAAAATTCGTTCAACTTTAGCCAAACAACGAACAAACACGAACGACCTTCTGTATTTATTTCATTTGTTAGAAAATGTCAAAACTCTAATGAGTGGTTCGGCCCAACCTTATGGTTACAACAATGAATTAAAACCTTTGTCGATCAAATCCGTTAAACGAAGCCTAATGAAAGCGAGTAAACAAGAATAGGGGTGTAATCAAGTCAAGCTTTTATCAAGCAACTCGAGCTCGAGCTTGGCTCGATCAAGCCAAGCTTTTATCAAGCTCAAGCCCGAAAAATAGCTCGAAACTATATCAAGCTCAAGCTCAAGCTTTTGATAGCTCGGCTCGAGTTCTTATCAAACTTTTTCAAGCTCTATCAAAAATATGTTTTTATGATGAATTTATATAAGCAACTAATTATTAATTTGAGTATTAATCTATTTTTAAGGGCTAATTTAATAAATAAATAATATATTTTAGAAGGACTTTTAACTCTGATTATATTTATATTTTAGTTTTTTGTATTTTAAATGATTCTTTATTTTTGTAAATTTAATTATTGCATTTACTCGGTACTTGGTGAAATACAATATGTGTATAAATATTTTTTGTACTTTTCTTAATACTAAACGCAACGTGTCTAAATTGTGCTCGCATTCACATCATGCAATGGCCTTTGAGACTTTAATCGTATTGGAGTGTAAAACACATTTTGAAACCAAGATTGTACGATAATTTTGTTATTGGTTTTATTAATTAATAAATCAAATTTGTGTTAAATATTGATTTTTTTATTTTATTTTATATATATGTTTATTGATGAGTATTATTATAAAAATAATTAAATTTATACACATTCAAGCTTTTCAAGCCAAGCTCAAGCTTTTATCAAGCATTATCAAGCCAAGCTCAAGTCTGGATTGATAAAGCTTGACAAGCTATCAAGTCAAGCTCAAGCTTACAATTTTAGTATTAAGCCAAGCTCAAGCTCTACTAAACTTAAGCTCGGCTCGACTCGATTACACCCCTAAACAAGAAGATATGACTGAGTTGATGATGGACCGGATGTCGAACGGCGAGAGGCTTTCATAAAGCCAGATCTCGAAAGACGAGAGGCTTTCATAAAAACGTATGATAAACAGTGGGTCGAGACTTCAACCTCCAAGCACTCTGCAAGGATCCTTGATTCTACTAATTTGAGATAAACATTAAATTTTCAAAATATAAAAAAATGAACACCCGAGTCAAATATTAGTAGCTCCTCACCATGTGGTTTTCGCTTAGTTTTGTTGTCACAATGAAACATTACAATATGTTTTTGAAGTTGTCTTTGCTTGCAATAGACGTAACTATAACAATAGAACATTAGGTTTTGCTACGAAAAACAATATAGTGAATCGTAAACATTACACAACTATCATTAAATAAACAATATATTTTATTTATTAGATACCAACAAATACAAGGTTTGCATGTACATGCAAATCGTACGATTTTTATCGTAACATATTTTAATCAATCACAACCAAAACATTAGACATCAGCCAAAACATCGCCAGATTGTTTATGAAATATGCAATCGTTGCAAGCAGCCGATGTTAAGGACGAAATTTCGTATTTATCTTCCCCGCCCATCATCGGCATTGCGACTCCTCTCTTCACCGGGCTCACGTAGCCTGGCTGGTATGTTTTTCCTAAGATACCATCGACCTTGTCAGATAGGTTCGAGAACTTGAATTGTAACTCAAAGTGTGCAAAAGCGTCGTTTGCTGGTAGCTGGTAGTTGTGAGCTTTATCGTCTTCTTTCGTCACTGGGACTGCTTTCATGTCGATCTCTACCAACCCAGCAACACTCACTTTAACTGTGTTGGTGTCATCAGTCCTTTCAACGACTACTTCTCTTACACCGGTGTTGGTTTTCCATTCTGAGTCTCCGTCAAATGGGACAGTGACGTCTTCACTGTCCCATTTGACCAAAAGGACGTCGACTGAGTCGTCCCATTGTGATACTTTTTTTGCTGAAATGATTAGGGTGTGAGTGTCGAACATGACAGAAACTGCTTGGACCCACGTGTAGTCACGGCTACGGCCTGTGGGTCGGTTTCCAATGAAGTGAGCGTTGATTTGGAGATTAGTATCTGAGACAAGTGCAAAGTTTCGTCCTTTACCACCATGGAAGTAGAACATAACTCCATCGCCACCAACGAACCTTGGATCGTAACATAGAGACCCATATCCGTTACATCTAGCTCGTCTCCCTGCAAAAAATTATACATAATATAGTTAGTAAAAAGGTATACGTTAAGCAGCCGAGAGTGTGTTAGTAAAAACCTAAGGTATTTGGTCATACATTTGCAAGTAGCTTCACACTTGCTGCTACAATTTATAAAACACCCTTTTTGCTTCTTGTTCTTCTTGGGCTTCCTCTCGGGACACTCGGCAGGACAAGTGAGTATCTTATAGTTGCACGCTCCTGTCGACTTGCAAAAAGCCCGATGCCTTCCTGTCTCTGGTTCTGGTGTCAAGACATCATAATAAGTGGCATCGGCGTCACTAGCTTTAGGTTTAGGTGCGGGTGCTGGTTTCTCATCCTTCGGGTCTTTGGGGGCCGGAGTCTTCTTAGGTTCTTCGGGCTTATTGTCGTCGTCAGCTCGAACAATGAAGGGATGAATGGAGATGAAAATGAGAAGGAAAGCCACTAAAAGCAATGACTTCCCCATAATGAACTAAACTATATGTGTGATTAGTAAGTTGTTTGTTGTGATCTTAAGCTTGAGGATTAAGAGAAGGTTATTAGGTCGATGTTTTTGTGTAGAAAAATAAGCAGACATTTATAGAGAGGTGAGCCATTATGTTCGGCGATCATATAGGGACTAAAACTACTACATTCGACTGCCATTAAATTCCAAGAAGTTATGTCACATGATGTTCTATTAAATTATCCTTTAGGGTTGTTGATTCATGTACAAGTTATTTCACGAATAGATCATTGACCTTATGGGTATAGATCCATGTTAAATTGTTAATGTATACAAAATATACTTAGATTTGTACCCTTATAATGCAACTTATGTATAATGTATTCATACAAAAACCAAAAAACATTAGAAAATTGTACAGTCTTACGAGTTAACGTTGTAGTGCAACGCGATAAGAAGTGTGATTGTGTGAAGACAAAATAAAAATCATTCACAAACTTTATCACAATGTTTAAATCGGCGAAAACCCTAACACCGTGCACTCTTTCTACGTACGTTAACTCTATTAGACAACGATAACTCGTAAAACCCGTAGGTTTATAATGATAAACCCTAATACCTTAAACTCACATACGGGAGTTATAGACTAACATTGTTTGAAAAGTTTCCCTCTAAAGTTTAGATAAAAGGAGCGAAAACTTTAGACATCAGCCAGCAAGAAACTAATCGGCAACATCAGCCAGCAAGAAACTAATCGGCAGACAGTACTAGACAGTGATACAGATTCGAACATTTATTAAATAATTTAAGGAAAAACGATATTTGTATGATTCGTTATACTTAATGCACCTAATCTGACATACATGGATATATTACCGTTTTTTCATCATAGATTACGCATAAATATGTAACATCAAATGTCGCAGAGTCGTTAAATTTGTTGCAGTTAAGTTGATCGATATATGTCTTATTCGTGCAATGCACACGATTACTGTACTTATTAATTATTAAGGTTTGTATTTACCAGCTCGATACCAAGCTATTAGTTACCAAACACGAAAGACATATGATCCAACCTCCATACTGTATCACCCAACTCCCGTTTTTCATCAATTTTGCTTATTCATCACATTGTCACCCAATTCTTAGAAATACACTTCTTTGTACAAGACATGAACACAATTGAATAGAATATACTCTGATCTAAGCATATAAACAATAAGTAGGATAGGATTTTTCTAACTTGTACCCTAGAGACACATAATAAAAAGGTAGAAAAGTAAAAAAAAAAGTACTTAGGTTCCAAAGAAAAGTACAAAAAAGTACTCTGCCTTCTTATCGTGTGTCTTGATCCAGGCACAAGTTAAAAAAATCTATCTAACTAATATCAAGAGGCCAAAATTCTAACAAAATTCGGAGGGATAGTTTTTACTTGACGTTATCGTCTCTGAAAAATTCGGCTTCATAGTTCATAACAACCCGTCTCGTTGACATTGGCAAAAACAGGTGGTTCACATGGTGGTGATAAAAAAAACCCTAAATTTGTAAAGGTTTGCTTGAGCAAGCAGTCATGGACTTGTAACAAGGTAGGTTTGAGATTAGCATTAAGCAACCCATTTAGCCAACGCATGTATAGCTTAAACTTAGATCGTATATGTAGTTAACTACAACTTGTGTTTTGTTTGTTATGAAGATTAACGCAAAATAATAATAGAATTATCAAAGACTTTGTCAAACTGCAGGACCATTTCATTTGTTGCTTCATTCATATTTCATGGGCAAGTGGTTTAATGACACGCTTGCTTAATGATTCAATTATATTAGCTTCATACGGAATTGTAATATTGTATTGAAAAAAATAAAATAGTTTTAATATGCACTCTAAGGAATTAATTATATTAGCCTAGAATCGTTTTTGTTTTTATAGGATCGAGATCATAAAATCGTATTGAGATTGTAAGATCCTATCAGGTTGTTATATTCTGTAAACAAATGATATATGAGCGAAATTGTATTTCATTTCTACTCAACTTCAAATATAAATTTATGGGTAAACTGCAAAAAACGTCCTTTAACTTTCTCATTTTCGCAAATTTTCCACTGAGAGCAAACTACAAGTAATTTTGTCACAATACTTCAAAATCTCGTGCGTTTTTGCCCCCGAGTTGACGATTTTTTACTTTTGCTAACTTTTTCCGTTATCTCCCCTCATGTGTCATGCACATAAGGGTGTTCTCGTCATTTTTGATTCTGATCCTCTTACCCCCAAGCTTTCTTTTATGCAAATTTGTCCCTAAAACTCTCTTTTTCCCCACTTCTTCTTCTTCTCCACTTTAATTTACCCAGAACACCACCACCGCCGCCGCCGCCATTGTTACTGTAGCAACATCGATTTTATTTTAAAAATACCAATAATAATAATGATAAATTCCTACACTCCTTTGCTTCCTAAGTATTACGTTTAACCAATCAAAAATACTCAAGAATCTACGATACAAATGACTGCACATGATTGTAAGTTCATTAAAACTGTAGACATCGCACACACAGGAATGGAGCATATCCATGTCAACATCAAAACTGTAAACATCTCACACAAAGGAATGAAGCATATCCATTGACTAGGTTGTACCCAAATCTATTGGTATACATGGATGGTTATTTTTTGATTATTTTTAATCTTCTTAGATCTAATCATCACCACTTCACCACGTACATTGACCCATTTCATAATAAGTCATTGTTCAATCCTCGATTTGGCAGCAACATATGACTTAATCTGAATAGCCATCAAAAGTTGACTTGACAACAAAACCTTGACATTGCTACTGATTTCGAGCCCAACGGGTATGGCATCTAATCATCTATTTAATTGCTAACCATATATCTTCATCAAAGTAGATGAACTCATTTTCTTAAGAACCCACTTAACTTTGCCATTCCCATTGATTTAAAACATAATACTGTGGAGATCAATATCCATAAGAGTAACAGGAAAAATCAAAGGTGAGTGGGGGTTAGACACAGAAAGAAAAAAGTATTAAACCAAAGCTGATACTTACACATGATAAGTGAGCCAACAGGTGTAGATGGGTATTATACCCAATAAAGGGACATAATATTAAAGGCATTCCACCTAAAATATTTTTTTTCATGGAAGTGAATTGTATAGATATAACTAGAATATATGTGTTGATGGGTAGTATGTCATTAATGGCGAGACTAAATTTCTATATGATCATACATTAGGGAATTCAAGTAAGGCAGGGATAATTGTTGGAGATGTTGGTGGTGCAGTTCTTTTTCTCTTTGTCATTGTGATCTGGTTTTTTTATCGACTCCGAAAGAAGTCTAAGAAGGCTAAGCAAGGTGATTGTAATTGAAGTCTTATGTATACTATGTTCCAATACAGGATCATCCCTTATTTCATCATACTGATAAACTCTATCTATTTATATGGGGACCATCTTATGCATTAGATGCATCGGAATTGGAGGGGCAGTAACTTTTAGTTATAAAGATATGCAGTTGGCAACCGATAATTTCAGTGAAGAAAATATTCTAGGAAAAGGGGGTTTCGGTGAAGTGTTTAAGGTAATAAAGTAATTTTTTTATAATAATTATAACTTTATTAAACTTAAGTTTGTTTAATCATGTCCTGCATATTTATTGATGACCACTGTGTTTGATAATGCAATTACACGAAATACAATGTATTTCATTTCTATCATTCAAGCATACACTAAGAAACCTAGGTTTTAGTTATTTGACTAATAACTTTTTGATGGTTTCATAGGCGATCCTTAATGACCAGAGTGTTGTGGTAGTGAAGAAGCTACAAGTACAACATGCTAGAGCAAAAGCTGAATTTGAGAATGAAGTTAAGCTTATCAGTAACGTTCATCATTATAATATTATTATTATTATTCACGTGACAGATTTGGAATTTATCATTATTATTAGTAGTATTTTTTAAATAAAATCGATGTTGCTACATAACAATGGCGGCGGTGGTGGTGGTGTTCAGGGATAATTTAAGCGGGGAAGAAGAAGAAGTGGGGAAGAAAGCATTTCGAGGACTTTTTTGCTTGACCGAAAGGTGGGTTTACAACACTTGATAATCGAAATCTTTTCGAGGAGTTTTTTGCTTGAACAAAGGTGGGTTTAGGCTGGAAACGAGTGGAAAAGACGAAAATACCCTCATGTGCATGGCACACGACGGGAGATAAAACAAAAATTTAGTAAAAGTCAAAAATCGTCAACTCGGAGGCAAAATTGCACGAGATTTTGAAGTATAGTGGCAAAATTGCTTGTAGTTTGCTCTTAGTGGCAAATTTGCGAAAATAGGAAAGTTCAGGGACGTTTTTTGCAGTTTACCGTAAATTCTTATAATCTATACTCCTTATAAAGGAGCAATGTCATTGTTGAAAAATTGATGAAAATTAAGCATTTTGTTATATATGGAAACATTAGGTAGTTTAAAACATTATTCAAACTTAATACGACATTTCTCTTCTCTGACTTTGCATGAATATGATAAATATTCAAAACGCCATATTGACTACACATCTATCAGTCAACTTCTGATTGTGATATACACGAATCATATACACGAATCATATACACAAATGGATTTGTTCAATCTTTATACAGTAACGTTAAAATCAAAATTCAATGTACACGTTAAAATTCAACTTCAACTTATATATGGAATGTATTGGTTGTCCACAACTAATATGCCTTTGATATTAACAACCTTATACACGACTACAACACATAATTTTCTTTTAGAAAACAAATTATGCAATCTCTAAGGTAATCTCTTTTGCTTTGTCTTCTTCAGTTAATACTCTCGATTGCATTCATAAATCTTTATCTTTTGTTATACAGGTGAATAAGATATAAAGAAAAGGTAAAAGTTGATATGTTCCAACAATTGACTGTTTTTTACTAATTCTTATTAATATATTCACATGTGAATTTCACGAGGGGAAATACATGATGATGGGTAAACTATGGTGCATATAATATTCAATTGATTAAGGTGATGAATCATGTTTTGTTTTTCATTTTAGTTTTCATACGAAACATGTTTTTGTTTTTAATTGGTGTAGTTGTTTAATTAACATATGGAATGATCGTCAAATAGTTCTTACATTTGACACTTTCAAATCAAAGGCGTGTAGTTCTTAACCCTTTTGTCTTGTTATTTTTGACTTTTTGTTATGAACAATTATCAAGGATCAGTGTTATTGATTTATTTATTAATTCCAATCAGAAAATTTATGCAAATTTAGTTATGATTTCAATTGTTTATAAAAAGATTAAAACTTTAGTAACGTATTGATGATCACAGATTGTTTGATAAAATGACATAATGTTTTATATATACGCAACAACGTTATCGTTCATAATTTATTTCAATAATAAAACTGATTATGAGTGAAATGATAATTGTGATTGTGTGTAATTTATTCTAAATTGCATGTTGTTCCAAGTTTTGAGTATGGTTTCCAATGAGAATACATACCGAAATACTTTCCTGGTGATCATATGTTCAAAGTAGTTAGCACCTAATAACTCTTATTAGAATAAGTTATTTACATGTCTCAATATGATGTGGTGCCACTGATACCAACAAAATTAGTCGTCTTATCTCCAAACTTATTAGTTGATCAAAGTTTGACCTATAAAGAACACAGACAAAGGTGTGCCAAAGGCCACATCGTAAAATTACTAATACTTTTTAGTATATTTTATGTGTTATGAGGCATCTGTTTTAGATGATAATGACGAAGATCACATCATTTGTATAGCTTAAGTTTCAGGAATGGTTGAGTTTTCTGTCCATTGTCTCCAGGCAGCGTCCCCTTTAAAGTTGTGAGTTAGACACTCGAGATGGGCTCCTTATCTTTGTTTATAGTAATGTCATACTAAATGCCCTTAATCTACGGTCTCCTTTGCAATTGTTTTACCAAGTTCTCTAATTAGCTTCCTATTTTTAGTGCATAGAGAGCACATTTATACATAAACATAAATCTGGTCTTATGTTTAAAAGACCAACTTGATCATATTACATGCCTGACACAAGTAACATTTATATTCTTTTTGTATTCAGGCACATATTAAGGCATGCGTTGATTACTTTTTCACCTCACATTCGAGCAAGATATCGACGAGGTACTTTTTTGTCCTTGTATGAGAACAGACTCAATTCTTTAAATATTTTTACAGCGGTTGAATTCTTTGAATACGTGTAGTTGTGTCAGCTGCACAAGTAGTGTTCTCAGACTCTTACAAGATTTTCGAGTTTAATCGTTAGACTACACCTTATCCTGATAGTGATGTTGAGGTTCTTCGTAATGACAACATATTAAACCTTGAAGTTGATGCGCTGAAGTTTAAATGCAGACTTGATTACCCAAACTTGCTTTTTGCTTATTTTCCACAAGATGGTCACCATAATTTTTCATCACAGTCGCCTTTTTCACAAACTGGAATGTTGTTAGCCCAAACTTTGCAACCGTTCTAGCCCACATTCACCTTACCCAATCGGCTGGAGATTGGTTTTTTGTTGTTCGCCATGTGAAAGGTAATGCTCGCCATAGGGTAAAACCGGGTGGCCTTCTTTTGCGACGTTAGTTGGCGATAATGTACGGACAGCTAATGTAGAAATTACATGATTCCACAACCAACTTTCATGTAAATTCGGTTATTAATATATTTATCTGGTTCCATGACTAATCTGTTTTACATTTTATTCTACTGTTGTTGGTTTTAATCACACATTATGTTTAGTAATGCAACTCAGGGAACGACAGAAAAGTGTGTTTTGCTTTAGATATGTTGTATATGATTAATTGACAGTTTTATAGTTTTATAGGAAAGTGTATTATTCATCGACTGATGGGTTCGACTATCGGATCAGCCTCTTCGAGTCACCGTAATACAAAATTGACCATGTGGTCAACCCGGTTGAGTCATCGACTCACGAGTTCGACCATCAGACCAATTATTCGGTTAAGTCATCAGTTCACCGATTCGTCCGCGAGTTACTGGGTTATCGGTTCGACCACACGGACAATTAGCAAATCGTTAACTATGTACCGTTAAGCATTCCGCAGCTATGCGCGGGTACTCGTCTAGTACTCTTAAAATGTCAAACTTCAAATGAAACACTAAAGTAAAAGTAGAAGAAAAAAACTTTAAGTTATCCATAATAACGGTTTAGCGAATAAGATTACATAACATATGAGTCTTAAACATCTCAAAACATACGAGTCATGATACCAAAAGATTTATACTTTCGTACATAAACGGATAACCATCATTGATCAGTCTACTATATGAAGTCATGCATCAACTTCATTTTTATCATGTAAGTTAAATCTGGTTCTTCAAATTCATCATCCAAAGATAGAATGATTGTAGAATATGTATTTACTTGATATGAAACAACGTTGAGTATAGTATACCTCCTTTTTCGTTTATTATGCCTAATGTGCTATTAATAATTAAGTAATAAACCTGATTTTGTAAACTAGGATGGACATGCGATCTTACTATCCTACACGATTTTATATTGTGAACACGTAAGATCGTACGATTTTACATGCAAGATAGTGATCTTAACAGCCTTGATATTAGCCGAGTATTAATTTATAGGAAAATGAAAGAATAACTAGTTTTACAAACATATTTCATCGAATAATTTTTATCAGTATGAAACTACCAAAAATTTTGCTAAAAGAAATGAATTTCAAAAATTTCGCAAGGTGAAAAACTAGCAAGGTCAACTTTGCTAATTTGCGAAAAGCTAGGGTTTAGCTTTCGGTTTTGAAAAAAAATGAACAATTTTGGATCTTGCTATGTTTAAGAAAAAAACTTGACCACTTGTTGACGAATTTAGGTGGAAAGTGTCCTTATTTATAAGTAAAAAAATCGTTGTTTTGGAGAGCGTGTAAGGCATACTTAATCTCATACTTTAAAGAACGTTATAGAACTTTTCGTGAACTAACACGATGAGAATATATATGCATTTTAAGAGTAAAAACTTGGTTCTCACAGGTTTGTAGATGTACTTGGTTCTCAAAATAACCTCACTCTATTGCCCTAAGTCGCTAATATTCATCCGAAATCATGTGAGTTGTTTTAGATCCGAAATCTAGCAAGATTTATTTGAAATCTTACGAATTCTTTAAAATAATTCTTTTTAAAACATTGCAAGGTAAACTTTAATTGTGTTTCAAAACCTAGCAAGGTTAGTTGTGAGATTTTTGAAAAAAAACTAGTAAAGTTAAATTTGTGAATTTTAAAGATGATTAAGCAAGACCTTGCTAGTCTCATTGTGAATAGATAAAAGATGGGTATTTGATGATGTAAGTTTTTAAGCTTTTTACTTTCATCATTTTGATTATAAGGTGTTCGTCGCTTCAAAGTGTATATTTAAATAATACTATCTCCGTAATTTTTTATTGCAAGATACTTGTGGCTGCAAAGTGTCGTACTTGCTAGTATGTGTTACAGAGTGTTAATCACTTCAAGAAACACACTTGTTCTCTTTCTGTAACAAACTTGGCGTGTTCATCGAGTCGGATATCGGTTTATTTGATTCGGTTAATTCAGTTAAAATCTTATGCAGGAAAAACAAAAAACTGAACCGAATTCAAATAATATTTAACCGAACGCAAACCAAAACTCAATTCAGTTCCGTTTTCGGGTTGACATGACTTACATCGTTTATATTTTCTTTAACCAATTATATGGATTTTTAGCAAAGTAGAATAAAAATATTTCAAGTTTGAAAAGTGTTTTTCTGTAGTTCTAGATCTATCTTTGAGTGTGTATATATATATATATATATATATATATATAGGGAAGCGTTATTGTGGTGTACACTCTTAAAATGAGTTATAATAGGTACACTTGTGAACCATTGGATTAAGTTTGATTGATCAAGATCCAAGTTAGTTTAATTAGTGGCTAAGTTGTAATAAAAGATAACATCAATGGCATTTTGTACCAAAATTAAGATCATTCTGATAAAAAAAATGGAAAAAAACGTTTACCAGAAATCCATTAATTCAATATCGTAACTTTATGTTACACTTTAATTAAACCGTTGATCGTGTATATATTATTACGTTCACTCCATACATATCATAATACATTTCACATTTGTGACTTTTTTGACACATAATGATGGTAAACTTTTGCTCATTCATGCTATTATAACAGTAGGTAACAATACATGTATATAACTTTCATTATACACTTGTAACTTGAATTTCCATCAAGTGATACATTAGTTTGCAGCAATGACAATATGCAAATGATTATACATGTACAGTCATAATAATGATACAAGATTTCCTAATAAAATAAGAAATAACTTTAATTAATCATCTACATAATGAAGAATATTTTAATGTATCGTCGTTTATTTTGGAAGATTATAAATTTAAAAAAACCAACAAAACTAAGGAACATAAATAGCTAAAACCAAATTTTCCATCCTTAGCTATGGACCCGAGCTGATACATATCGATAAAAGCAGTACTCGTCCAAACTAGCCCGTCCTGAGCAATATGATAAACCTCGCTAGTCGTGATACGCGTTCTTCACCAACAGCAGTTCCATAGACAGAATTCTAGTTCTTGGATCATCTTTATTAACTACTTCACCCTACATTCGTTGGTGATGATCTGAAACGGATGTGTCGACCATACTTAACCTATCGTGGACACATTCGTTTCAAACTATGACCACCACAAAAACTTTCCAGCTTAAAATCCCTTTTGAACCAGGATACCAAAACAACACCACCACGAACCGAACACACAACTTCAAAAACAACCACAAGGACTGAACTAAACGACCACAATGGCCTAACAACCAATTGATACACTTGTTATATAAACTGATACAAAAAAAGTTAGGACAGAAACTTACTATCACTTGATACACTGGTTATATAAGCAAGAGTTTAGATCGAAGCAACAATATATCTTCGTTAAAAATCACCGTAGATTGCTGTAAAACAAACAGAAATACATATCGGGTTGATGGGTTGCCTGAACTAAAAATCCATATGAGACCGTCATAACCTAGTGGCACGAAAAAATAGAACCCACCACTGTACCGACAAGGATTCCGGTAAAGAGCTGGAGCTATATAAAGAAAAACACAAACAAAGTGGGAAACTTGAATGCCTTCAATTCAGAAAAGACACCACGAGCAACCTTGATACACTACGTCAATTAAACAAGAAATGCATCACCTCATATATTTTTAAAATTGTATATCGAAGCTATGGGTTGAATCTAAATAAGTGGCAATTCCATTTTTATGCACCAACTAAACCACTAGATAACAAGAAATGCACTTAACTAAATAAATTGACTGTACTTATAAATTGATACAATTTCATTTTTATGCACCAACTAAACCACTTGAAATAAACATATAAATAAAAAAACATTAATGTACATCTTAACAAAACTATCAAGACAACAAATCTCATATGTGTATTCATCAACATCACCATTCACCACCAACACGTGTCACCTGCACATTCTGTCATCTTGAACACGTATCAATGACATAACGTTATTTGAATCCGGCGTGCAAAACCTAGCGGCACTTTTGAATCGGGTAGTAACAGTAATTAAGTGTAGGTTGAATCCTATAGTCGCGACGTTTTCAATCGGCAATGAAAAAGTAATCTCATTCAAACCCAGATTCCGGAAGATAAAAGAGGATATAGGTCGGAAACGGTTGGTCATCTAAAACAAAGGCTACAACTAAATGAAATAAATTGAAATTATTTTAATCATAGTAGAGATGAGTTATACAGAAATGGCCAAATTTTATGGTTGGTGGGGCGTTATATCTAAGAAAAAAGAAAAAAAAACAAGTAGATTTTTAAGGCATGATGATCGGAGTGAATTTTTAGCATTAAAATAGGATTAAAAAGATTTGTTAAATACCGAAATGCCCTTTAAATCTATTAAAAAATATCTTTTAATTTAAATCAAACTTTGTATACGTGGCATCTCTCTATTGGTACTTACGATAGTGTATTTTAAAATGTTTACTACATGAACGCAAATCTATATATATATATATATATATATATATATATATTGTATATATATATATATATATATATATATATATATATATATATATATATATATATATATAGAGTTAGGTTAATGTGGTGTAATAGTTTAAAGTTATTAAAATGAAAAGTAATCTAGACCATTGAATTTATCATTTTTCATTTGATAAGATTAGTAGTTAATGTTTGACATTGCATTACTTATATAGAGCTATAAGGGTATTTTGGAGAAGTAACAAAACAACTATTCTATTGAATTTAATTTTGTTCTTAGTAACAGAAAAAACAAACGATAATTTTGCTCATAAAGAATGTATCATTAAAAAACTAAATAATCCTCGTAACTTTTTTTAACATTATCCTCATAACTAGTTTACTACTACTAGTACTATCTAATTTTGGCCCATACTTGATACATCCATGCACGTATATGACATAACCCATTTAATAATGCTAATACGTGATACAAGGTTCAATTTATAGATATAAAACGATCTAATACACCATGATGAAGCCGACTTCGCCCGTATGACTCGCATATCACCCACTTGTACACCATGCATGGTGAACTCGAGCCTCGCTAGACATGACCGGTACACCACCGAATCATACACCAAGAACTCATAAACCATGGTGATCTCGAGTCTCGCCACACGACTTGTACACGATCGACTCAGTACACATAGTGAACTCGAGCCTCGTCGCACACGACTCTTAAACCACCGACTCGTACACCGACTCGCTACACGACTCGTACACCACCGACTCGTACACCGCTGACTCGTACGCCACGAACTGGTACACCACCAAGCCTAAATGATACTGTCAGCGAGGCATCTAAAGTCATCGATAAAAAATAAATCCAAACATGCAAAGGTGGCGAAGGTTCTTTTGAGCTTTGCATCGATTAGCATTTAGCCGATCAAAGAAAATAATGATACACACCTTATTGAACAATAACGGGGTGTTTTTGATGATACACGATGAATAAAGCCAACAACTAGTAGGGTTCAAGAGGAAAATCTGATGGCCATAAAATGTTTGGCAGGGACGTTAGTTTTATTTTTTTTAAGAAAAATGATGTGGTTTCTTTAAATCTCATACACATATGACGGCGATCAATAAGGTATAATAGTTTAGAGAAAATTAAGGAAAAAGTCAATTACCTAAGTTGCCCTTATTAATATAAAATAGTAATCAGTTATATTCTTTGTTTTCACTTAACAAGATTAATGCATCTTAATCAGAAAAGTAGATCCAAAGGGTGAAAATACTTTTCATTTTAACAATTATAATGTATTACACCATTTTAACCAAAATCTATATATATATATATATATATATATATATATATATATATAATATACATGTATTTATTTTAATTTGGTTTCGATTTTGATTGTTATTATGACATCCAAATCGAAAGCGAATAGTTAATTCAGAGTTTGGTTCGTCGGTTCAGCAAAATATACGGTTCAGTTATGATCTTTTATTCTTGTATCATTTTATGGATTACTCGAATTATAAACACCCATGTAATAAATTATCATTGATGGTATGGATCTTCACAATTCAAGTAGATACTCACAGGAACTGAACACCGAATCGGTTTTATCAAAATCAGATCTAACCAAACTAAATATATGATTTTCAGTTTGGATATGGTTTTAGTACTAATTAAAAAGTAGGATTTATATAAATGTATATATTTTTTATATTTATACACATAATAAAACCATTAAAAATATCTTCCATAAGAAAAACATTTTTCAAGCTCGAAATACTATTTTATATTTTTTGCTAAAAATGTAGTATATAATTAAATTCAAAAAAATATAATTATATAATTCAAACTATTATGATTCAGTTCGTTTAGGTACAAGTTAAACTTGATCCGGCTCGGTTTTTGGTTTACCTAAAAAGACCGAATTAACCGAACTCAATAGGTATGTTTAGCAAAAGGGTTAGGGTTGAGGTTGAGGCTGGAGTTTGGGCTGGTTTTGCGACTTAGGCTAATATTATAAAGGGTAAACTTCAAATTACGTCCATGAACTTTGCCAATTTCGTAAATTTGCCACTTAGAGCAAACTACAAGCAATTTTGCCATTATACTTCAAAATATCGTGCAATTTTGCCACCGAGTGGATGGTTTTTGACTTTTCACCGTTTTCTTCAATTAACTCCGACAAGTGCCTGGCACGTGTGGGTATATTCGTCATTTCTCGTGCCACGTCATCTTGTCATCCAATATCTACCTTTCCTTTATGCAATTTTCGTCCCCGAAACCATTTAATACCCGCCACAATTGGTCCCACCTTTGGTTTATGCATATTACGTCCCTGAAACCGTTCTCCCGCAAAAAAAAGGTTGGTGGTCCACATTCTGACACATTTTTAAGGACGTAATTTGCACGACCTTTGAGTTATTAAAAATTTTCAGGGACTTAAACTGCATGACCTTTCGGACTTCTATATATTCTTAACACTCGGTGGTTAATCAACATTCGCCCCTCAATTCAGTTATTTGTAAGCCTAACTCTTTCACAAGACCTTTCAACTATTACATTTATCTCAAGTAAAATGACTCGAAGAACTCCTATATATCCTTAACGAACTGAAAGAAGTATGCAGAGATTCTGATCTGAACGCATGTATGGGTCTATACATTGTCAAATGGTTGCGGCCGAACAATCTTATGTCGATGTTTTGCATGGTCAGTGTGAGCAGCTGAGGAATACCCTAGGAAATATTGGAATGTTGATCGACGAGATCGAGACAAGGGTTAATGAAGATGAAGATGGTTGGGTCGATTGTTTGAAGGAAATGTATGATAGTGACACGCAAAAGTTGGCTGATCTAACCAAGTTGATTAAGAAAGCTAGGGATGCTATAAGCCAGAAGCAAGCTTATGTGGATTGATTGTAGTAAATTTACACTTGTTTAGAAAAACAAGGTAAAAGCGGTAAGTATTAAGTACGACGGTTTAGGAAAACCGTGCACTAATGACCCAAAGGTGAAAGTTCGTTTCCCAAGGAGGTATATGTGTGTGAATAATTTGTAATGATTTTGGATTAATATAGAAGAAAGAAAAAGAAGGGTAACGGAAATGACGGATACGTTAAAATTATACTACGACGACTAAACGAAAAACCGTAAAAAGTGACAAAATAAACATTAATTCTAAAAATTCCCAAAATATTACCAAAAATAGCTAAAATTAAACTAAGAGTTTACAAATGATCAAAACTTTTTCAAACCTTTTAATTAATTAAATATTAATTTTTAAATGCTAATTAAAGCCCTAAAAATCCAAATAATTAAAAAAAAGCCCAAATAAAGATTTTTCACTTTGTAAAACTCTAAAATGACCTAACTAAACTAAAAACTATTTTTATGAAATTTAAAACTAATGAAAAATATTTTTAAATGATTAAAAACTATTAAAATATTAAAATATATCTAAAAATTAAATAAATGATGATAAAAATAATATAAGAATTTTAAAAATACTAACTTAATGTATTTGACCTGGGAAAAATGTAAAAGTCGCAAAAATCCTAAAAATAATTTTTAATAATAAAATAATATTAAAATAATATTAAAAATTCAAAAATTATAAAAATTTGTAAAAACTTACAAACTAGTTTATTTTAACCTAAATAAACAGAAAATAAAAGTGAAATTACCAAAATATCCCTATTGGACCCCCAAATGGACTAAAACAAAAACAGTCCAAATAAATGGGCTTTTTGGTCCAATAAGATCAAACTCAACCAAATAAGCTGAAAATCACCAGTCTGACTCAAATTTCAATTTTAAGAACAAAATTATAAAGGCCCAAAAGCTGAAAATGTGCTTATCACAGCTTAAGAAGTCAACAACTTATTCTTAATGGGCTTTTTGGCCCATTAAGCTATAAGCCAATGCCATAAGCTCTAATTTGACACACAACCTTGTTTTGGGATGCTTAAGAGATCTGTAAAAAAATTGAAAAAGCTCAACCAATAAGCCAAGAACAAATTCACTAAACGACAAAATAGTCGACTTGGATTCTAGACCACCTCATAACTTGATTTAACTTGCAAAAGACTCTAAATGACTTAATTAAGACAAATAAATCAAGAAAAATCCAATAAGCAAAGCTAAATAAGCTAAATAAGCACTTATGTAAAAGTCAAAGAAGTTGGTTTTCTGGTCAAACCCTAAAGTCAACAGCTCAAAAGCTCCAGAATGAACAATTGGGTCAAATGATAAAGACTGATTACCAAATTAAAGTTGTTGCACGTTTAAATAAGCTGTTATGGCTTATTAATAAGTTGACCCAGTTTTAACACTAGCAGTGGTAACAAGCAGTGGGAAAGGAGTTCCCATTGTTGAGTATGCAGACTTGTTTTAAGCTTGATTTCAAGCCTTTCTTGTTGGTTTTTAATAGAACAAAGGGCACCCCAATAAGCTTTGGCTTATTGGGAGTCAATATATGCAATAAAAACACCAAGTTCTTCAAAATCACACAAAATCAAGCTAACAGTTACTGATATGATATGAAGGTCTGATGAGATTTTGCTGAACTATTTGACCAATAAGTGAATTTCTAACCACCCAATCTTACTCAAATGACTACCAAATCACAATCTAACAATCAACAATCCTAAATGAACCCTAGATCTAACAGGTGTAAAAATTTAAGGCCATGAAATACTAAAACCAACCAATTTTAGCCTGCTGAATGTTTTGACAAATTTTTATCACTTGAAAACTTGTTTTATACCACAAAACTTAAAACAAAGGTTTGAAAATGTTTTAAACCAATAAAAGAGATGAGTCTAAGCTTTTTTTATGCCCAAAGCTGTGTCACCCAAACCTTGACACACCCTAACCCAAACACCCCTTATATGATTGATTTCCAACTTTTATCAAACAAATTTGTTTAAAAACCCATGAACCAGTAAACAATCAACACCAACAGATCACAAATAACATAAACAACAAATAACAAGCATGATTAAACAGATTTATACCACCAAACCACAAAACTCATCCAAATCACATAATTTCTCAGAAATATGATAAAATAGTAAAAAGGATTGAGAGATCAAACCTCCAAGATGTACATCCACACCTTGGGGGCTTTTGAGCTTAAGTGGCAGCTTAAAAAGCCACTAGCTTCCACTTTTGTACCTGTAAATGATTAGAACAACAAAAACAGAAATATGCAATATTTTTCAAACTTCCAAAAACATTTCAAAACCTCTTTTGAAAACTTCTCAAACACGAATGAGAACAGATTAGATAAATGGAACTCAGACTTGCTATGCTTAATACCAACTTTTAACAAAGTAAAAAGGAATTATATTTTATGAAAAATACAAACTTTTATTTGAATAAAAAGGGATTACAAAAGGAAAATAGCAAGCCTGGAACAAAGGGATTGCCACATATTGGGTCTCCTTTTATAGGCAAAGCTTACAAACACTGTTCACAAACCCTAACGACCTAAATTTCCTAAACTAGCCTTGAAGAAGCTTCTAGTCTTGATGCCAGCTTGTTTGGAGGAATCAGGGACGTTCATTTAGTTCTTGGTGACCAAGGAATGCCTCTAGTTCGTTGATTTTTCCTAGTCACAAATCCTTGCCATGTGTCGACTTGTAAATGGTCATTGTGGGGTCTCTCTGGTAGTGGGATTTAAGGTTTTAGGTTTGGGATGTGATTCATGTGAGGCGAATCACACGTGAGTCTAACCAATTTCAGTTTCCCCTTTGTTTTGTGTCTTTTTGATCCTGGGTAAAAAGGTGAATAGTAACTCGTTTGATCCCAACAGTAAATGTTACCCGCGTAATTAGGGATTCAAACTTTAAAAAGGGCAGGATTGGTCCTTGTGTTTTGGTGAAATGTTTAAACAAAGTATTTCAGCCATTAAACTTGGAATCCTTTGTTATTCAAGTTTAGGTTTTCACACTTTTGCCCCAAATAGTTTTCCAAACTATTTTCAAGGACTTGTTTTGCCATTTTGGATGTTTCAAGGGTTGATCTTGGACAATTTTGAACTTTGAAGGTCTTCATTGGATATTTGACTTCATGGAGGACCATTGTTGACAATTTTGAATACTTGAGGGACTAAACTTGCCAAATCTTCAAAGTTGAGGGACCATTTTGTAATTTTGACAAGCTTAAGGGACCAAACTTGTAATTATGAATATTCAAGGGTATTAAGTGTCATTTCTTCATAAATTAGGATCATTCTTGTACATCTTCAAGTCTTCAAGGATTTTATCTTGGAAAATCACAAACTAGGGCCCGGTTCATTGTGCGGCTTCGTTTCTCGTGTTCGTTTTTCCTTGTTTCTTGTGATCTTTTGTCTTTTTCATGATATCCATACCTAAAATACACAAGTAAACGAACACAAGCATATATATGGTATTTTGATGACATTTTATGCATTTAAAGCCCAAAAAGAACGATGAGATCATGTATAAATGCCATCGCATCACTCCCCCATACTAAACCATTATCGTACCCTCACACAATGCTAGAATAAAGTATCTAAGCATCTCCAAAATTCAATTTATTAACCTTTATTGAAAAGTAAAACTTGCTACAACACTTCGAAGATATGTTAAAGACATAATGTATGATTTTCATCACGAATGTGACTTTTAGGGTCAATGAATAGAAACAAGTAAATGTCTCATATAGTAAAGTTCGTCATCCTTGATTGTCATACATTCCATGCTAAGTGCAAAAACGAGATCATTGTTGGTACAAGTCACAATGCTAACACTACTCATACGTCCAAATTGTGTAATACTTTTTCTCCCAGCAATCCTAGTTATTAATAAAAGAAAAGGTTTCTAGAATTTTTTTAACTATTTGTCATGGATCACAAGTGATTCATATTGACTTATTTGAGTATTTATTAGTCCGGAAATAAAGTAGCACGATTTAATCGATAGTCATCTAAAGGACAAAATCTTTTAAAACGGCTTCTCGTGTATCTCCTTAAGTTCATATCTTGGCATAACTCGTTTCACGATTTGAGACCTTTCTCGGACCGATATTAGGCATGTACTTCATACTTCAAATCTTCGGAATATGTTATTGAAATTATGGTCTTCTCTTCATATTTTGGAATTTCTTCACTTGACGTTTTTGAGAGATTCTTCATACTTGGACCACGACTTCATCATTTTTCTTCAATCTGTATTTTGGATTTTGATATACAACGATCCGCCGCCTTTTAGGACTTGGATATATTTATCCTCATACCTTGTAAGGGTCTTTTTGGATAGACTTTCTCCATGATCTTTAGGGGAGTAATTGCTTTTCATCGTGTGTCGCAATCCTTCATATTGATTTTGGAATAATGATTCTTCACATCATCTTGGATCTTTAGCAACAAAATAGAGCTCCTCATGCCTTGTTAGGGCCTTTTTGGATCTTCACCAATCTTCGCGTCCCGCTTCAATAAGTTATGCCTTGGCTATGAACTCTATTCAACCCCGAGCAACTTTTAAACGATCTTGGGATAGAAGCTAAGTAACCTTTAAAATCATACGACCTTACTTATTGCAATTAGCTTATTCCTAATGCATTGATCTTATGGGAGAAAAAACCACAAGTAAAAACATATGAGTTTTTGAAAGAACATTTTCATGTTCTACGTTTAGCATGATCACTTGTCTAACTCTATCACTTCTCGTTCTTCACTATTTAAAGACCTCTAGTTAAAGAGACTCGTGAATACTTAGCCATGCAAGTCAAAATTAAGCCAAATTTGGATTAGCTTTCATTAAGACTATATTAAATCGAAGTTTTGGGTTTTCAAGTCACCTATAGGATCTTGCACTTTCTTAGACTTTTCAAGCTTAGAGAATGCATTTTAAAGTTCCCTTGATAAGTGACTTTCTAGGATCAGTTATAGGAACTTGCGAAAAGTTCTTGTTCTTAACCCGTATGAGCTAAGACTTTCACGTTTTAAAGTTCCCTATATAAAAGTCTAGCAAAACTTGATTCAAGCGGGTTAAGGAATGTAAAGGGCTCCAAATTCCCATCAAGTCAAAAATTAACTCTTATTCTACCCATCGGAAAATATACATTCGTGTCTTAAAAACACTTATGAAAACTAAGAAAAAAATTAAAATTGGGCCATTTTTAGCTTTATTAGCAACAAAACAAAACAAAACGTTGAAAGTTTGGAAAACGTGAGGGCATAGCAAGGCAAGTATCTATTCACCCCCCCCCCCCCCCCATACTAAAATTAAACATCGTCCTCAATGTTTCGAGTCTAAAGGTGGAGCACCCCCATACTAGAGACGAAGAGTCGAATGCTTAGGATCTAGCATGGAAAGGGTGATCAATAATATATCTAAAGCCGTTTATGAATTATGCTAAAAGATAATTGTTTGAACAATAAAGGATATGTCATGGATTCGTGAAAAACTCTTTAAGCAAACGATCGAGGCTCACGTAAACGAACACGAGAGTCTTCAATCGTGGCGATGATGACGATCTAGATAACACTTTCACAAACAACGACGAGACAATGAGTCGGAAGGGCACAAATCCCCTCTCATTAACTACATTAGAAAGCGATAATATATACAATGGATAAGCATGGGATCTCCCCCATGAGGCACCTCGTTTTTTATTACCGAGTCATGAGCTCGACTCGATCCCCTCAATGCTAATTATCATTGGGGAAGGTGACTCGGTCGAGGTCGTCCAACGAAGGGACTTCCCCATCAAAGTAGTGCTTAAGCCTATGTCCATTCACCTTGAAATTAGGACCATCATTTTGAGCTAGCTCGATGGTCCCATAAGGAAACACTTGTGTTATGGTGAACGAACCCGACCAACGAGATTTCAATTTCCCGGAAAATATCTTCAAACGAGAGTTAAAAAGTAACACTTGATCACCAACGTTAAAAACCCGGTTTTTAATCTTTGAGTCATGAAACTTTTTAGTCTTTTCTTTAAAAATCAATGAATTTTCATAAGCACTATCGCTTAATTCATCCAATTCATTAAGTTGTATTTTTCGGTGATCTCCCGCGGTCTTCAAGTCATAATTGGCATGCTTTAGGGCCCAATATGCCTTATGCTCCAATTCAATAGGAAAATGACAATTCTTTCCATAAACCAACTTATAAGGAGTACAATCGATAGGTGTCTTATAAACGGTCCGAAAGGCCCATAAAGCATCATCGAGTTTGTCGGACCATGAAGCACAGTTTTCTCCAGTTGACCTCTCTAATATCCTCTTCAAATCTCGGTTTGAAACCTCGACTTGCCCACTCGTTTGCGGGTGATAAGCCGTAGAAAGACGATGTGTAACTCCATATTTATTTAAAACCTTTTCGAATTGGTCATTAAAAAAATAGGTTCCACGATCGCTTATAATAGCACGAGGGGTTCCAAACTGAGAGAATAGTTGCTTCAAAAACTTCACTACCACACGAGCATCATTCGTAGGTAAAGCCTTAGCTTCCACCCACTTAGAAAGGTAGTCGATGGCGACGAGGATATACTTGTTTCCATGAGACGATGGGAATGGCCCCATAAAGTCAATTCCCCAAATGTCGAAAATCTCACACACTTGAATTATATTTTGCGGCTTTTCATCCTTTTACGACGATTTTCCTTGGCGTTGGCAAGAATCACACGACTTCACAAGTGCGTGTGCATCACGATAGATCGTAGGCCAAAAGAAGCCGGCATCGAACACTTTCTTAGCCGTGAGATTAGCACCGTGGTGACCACCCGTGGGTCCCTCGTGACAAGCTCTAAGGATGTTAGAAGCTTTGGTACCAAAGACACAACGTCGAACGAGTTGATCCGCACAAACCCGAAAGAGATAAGGGTCGTCCTAAAAATAGAACTTGACGTCACGAAATAATTTTCTCTTTTGTTGTGTCGTCATACCCTTGATTATGAAGTTCCCCGCATGGTAGTTTGCAATGTCGGCAAACCATGGGGTATTGTCCTTAGAATTCACTACACCGAGAGTCTCGAGAGGAAATGTTTCGGTAATTTCCTTGTTCTCGAATACATGTTTGTGAGGATCTTCTAGACGAGAGAGATGATCGGCCGCTAGATTCTCGGCTCCTTTTTGTCAAGCACGGTGACATCAAATTCTTGGAAGAGGAGCATCCAAGGAAGCAATCTCGGCTTAGCATCTTGCTTAGCTAAGAGGTACTTGATAGCCGAATGGTCCGTATACACGATTCTTTTCATCAAGACGAGATAAGGTTGGAATTTCTCAAAAGCATAGACCACGGCAAGGAATTCCTTTTTCGTTGTGGTGTACTTAAGTTGAGCCTCGGTCATCGTTTTGCTAGCATAATGGATAGGACGGAAGTTTTTTTCATAATGTTGCCCTAAGACGGCCCCTATTGCATAATCACTTGCATCTCACATGATTTCAAAGGGTAATTCCCAGTTAGGAGCAACAAGAATGGGAGCTTCGGTAAGTTTCCTTTTAAGAGTTTCGAAAGCTCTAACACAATCCTCATTGAAGTTAAAAGGAGCATCCTTCTCGAGAAGGTGTGTCATAGGTCGAGTGATTTTCGAAAAGTCTTTGATGAAACGACGATAAAAGCCCGCGTGGCCTAGGAAACTCCTAACTCCCTTGACGGTTTTGGGATGAGGTAACTTGGCGATGACGTCTATTTTAGCTTTATCGACCTTAATCCCCGCTTTCGAGACCTTGTGCCCTAAGACGATTCCTTGTTTACACATAAAATGACATTTTTCCCAATTAAGCACAAGGTTGGTTTGTTCACAACGTTTTAACATTTTCTCGAGATTGGATAAACACGACGTGAACGAATCACCAAACACCGAAAAGTCATCCATGAATACTTCCATTGACTTCTCGATCATATCATGAAAAATAGCCATCATACACCGCTGAAACGTTCCCGGTGCATTGCAAAGTCCGAAAGGCATTCTACGATAAGCAAACGTTCCATAAGGACACGTAAACGTAGTTTTCTCTTAATCACGAGGGTTGATAGGGATTTGAATGTAACCGGAAAAACCATCTAAAAAGCAACATAAGTCATTTCCCGTGAGTCGCTCCAACATTTGATCCATGAAGGGCAAGGGAAAGTGGTCTTTACGAGTGGCGTCATTTAACTTTCGGTAGTCAATACACACCCTCCAACCGGTCACAACATGAATGGGAATTAACTCGTTGTTTTCATTGGGCACAACGGTCCTTCCGCCCTTCTTAGGGAGAAATTGGATTGGGCTCACCCATGGGCTATCGGAGACAGGATAATCATTCTCGCATCAAGAAGTTTTAAGACTTCCTTTTTGATGACATCGTGAATTTTGTTGTTTACCCTTCTTTGACTTTGAATTGCGGGTTTGTAGTCCTCCTCCATTGAAATTTTGTAAGTACAAAATTTTGGGTCAATACCCTTAATGTCGGAAATTTTCCACGCAATTGCCCCTATATGAGCTTTAAGAACTTTCAAAAGTGCGGTTTTTTCATCATTAGCAAGATCTTTTGCAATAATAACCGGAAACTTGTCATCACCTTCCAAGAATACGTATTCAAGGTGAGATGGAAGATCTTTTAATTTAAGGATTAGCGGTTCCTTGATCGAAGATTTTTGTTCAACACTCATAACTTCCATCGGCGGAAGAAATGATGGAATAAGAGTATCATTACCAATAATCACCTCATCTTCATTGTCGACTTCATTTGAAGTAAAATCGCCTCCATGGAATGGAGTGAGATTTGGTGTAGAATTAGCAAGAATCGGATCCAAAATAGTGGGATTGCCACTTGACGAACTATCGGAAAAACCTAACACTTCTTGTGAAAACTCATCGCAAACCACATCGACTAAGTCAATATGGTTGATGGTAGCGATTGCATAAACATGAGAAGGTGTAAAGTTTTGAGTAGAGTTTATAACAAGTTCCTCTTTGTTGAATCTCAAAGTAATAGTTCTTGCATGAACGTCAATAAGCGATCTCGAGGTGTCTAAAAATGGACGACCTAACAGTAGAGGAACTTGAGGATCCGCGGGGATGTCAACTACTATAAAATCAACGAGATAGTAGAACTTCCCCACTTTCATGAAAACATCCTCGGCTACTCCACATGCTACAATCATAGAATGATCGGCCATCTCGATAGACATGTTTGAAGGATTAAGAACCGGAAGCGATAGCGATTTCCAAATGGAAAATGGCATCAAATTAATGCTCGCACCAAGATCGGCCAAGGCGAGGCATTCTTTCATATCTTGTATATCACAAGGAATGAGAAACTTCCCGGGGTCACCAACTTTTTCCGGTATTCGATTAAGATAAACCGAAGAACAATCAGATAGCTTTGAAAGCTTCTCCTTATCATTCATCATACCTTTGAAAGTGTAAGCGAAACGAGGCATGTATAACAACGCGTCGGCTAAACTCACATTAAAATGCACTTGTTGAAACATTTTTATAAAAAGCTCAATTTGTTGTTTGTTACGTTCTTTCAATTTCTCCTTGTTTCGTCTCGATGGGTAAAGTACGGGTGGTGTGGGTTGGGGCATAGGCAACTGCCTTGAAATCTCGGGTTCCACAATTGGTATTGGTTCAACCGTAGGTGTGGCATGAGCGGTACTTCGTGGGCTTGTGATATGCTCCTTTTCGACCATCACCTCGGGCTCTTTCTCGATTTCCTTCTCCGTAGAAGTACTAGGACGAGAGATTGTGTTAATGCAAGTGATGCCTAAAAACATTATTAGTGTTAACTAATCTTTCTTAGTTTTGATCACAACAAACCATACAACACATTTAGTGTAAAACACAAAATGAATTATTTAACTAACACTATCATCAAGGTAATAATCATATCACTAACCTTTCTTAATCATACTTAGTGATCATCAAAATGATTATCCTTAAAACTCACTTTTGTTAATATGACAAAAGACTTTTTAATAAACTTTCTTTTTTAGAAAATGTTTTATTAAAATGGAAAATGAAATTTGAAAATAGCATATTCCAAATGCTGTTAGAATATCCTTTGAAGGTTTCAAATACCTCAGATATTCCCACCCCACTAAAAGATAAAAAACGGAGCGGAGTCTAATGGCGGTACCTTAAGTACCTACGCGGTTCCTTAGCGATAAGGTACCGCGGGGTGAGATAAGGTATCGCGCACAGCTAGCCGTTATAGATCCGTTATACTTTGTCTCCTTTAAATAGTGGGTCAAATCTCATTTTCCAGTAAGCCTCTTGGACGTTTTTCTCAGCCCTCTTTCTAATTTCTATAGCATAATCATTAGTAAATAATCACTTAAATTGTTAAGGATGTTTACATATGATTATCCTCTTGATCCCCTCCTTTACCTTGTCCAATGAGAAGATCACTCACTCACTAGTGTTGTGATAAAGATGAATCTATGAGCTAGTCATATTCATCATAATACCCTTTTTGTTTTAGGTCAATCCAATGTATTTATGAATACTTGGACTAGTTGTGTTCATCCAAGTTATTTGTGGATACTTGGATTTGTTGTGTACATCCATTGCATATGTGTTTGCTTGGATTTGTGTTGTGTAAATCCAAGCTACATGTGTGTACTTGGATAAGTCTAGTTGAGTTGTAATAGATTTGATTAGGAGTTCTCACTAAACTATAAAGTGATGTGGTTGTGTCTTGTGAGTTCTCACTAAACTTAAAAGTGATTAGTAGTTGTGTTGTGTGAAGTTCTCACTTAGCTTCAAAGTGAAGAGTCGTGAAGATTGGTTCTAGCTTTCGATTAGAACTCGACATCTAGCCTTGTGTCGTTAAATTGTGAAGTAGGCAACGTCGTGAAGATTGGTTCTACCTTAAGATTAGAACCCGACATCTAGCCTTGTGTCGTTAAATTGTGAAGTAGGCAACGTCGTGTAGATTGGTCCTAGCTAAAGATTAGGTCTCGACATTTAGCTTAGTGTCGGAAAATAATGTAAGCAACGATGTAAGGTTTTCTCCGCCGAGAAGGGAGCTTGTGGATATAGTGGAAATCTCGAGTAGGTGTACTCGAGGAGTGGAGTAGAAACGAGGATAGAGCCTCGTTGTCGAACCACTATAAATCTTGGCGTCTTCCCACTAGGTTGTCTCCTTCCTTACTTTTTACCTATTTCATTATTATTACACTTACCTATTATCTTTGCTAGTGCATTTGAATTGAACCTAATCATTATGCAACTTAGCCTCAAGTAAAAGATAGTTTTGATACAAACCAAATTGAAAGTAATTTTAATTTGGTCACCAATCGAAGAGAAACTATTCAACCCCCCCTTCTAGTTTCTACAGATTGGTTCCTTGAAAATTTTACCACTACGAGTAGTAATAACCTTCATTTCTCCCTTCGGGTTTAAAATGGTATCACTAGGAAGACCACCCGAGGAAGAGGGTTTACACATGATTGCTTCAAACATTTTAGCCATTCGATCTTCAAATTTTGATTGCCTTATATCCGCTTTTAACAACTCTTGCTTAATCTCATTTTGACCTTGTTCTATCTTTTGTTGATTTTGTTGAAGACGTTGAACGTTTCCTTCCATTTTATTAGCATGAGTTTTCAATTCATTAGCAAGTTCATTTTTAAGTTCGTTTTTCAACTCGAATGTTAAGCTAATCATCTCACGTTGCATGTTATCAAACTTAGCATCGTTTGCTTTTGCATAATCAAAAAATTATCAATTAAGATTTTTAGTGTGAGCATTTTGAAAACCTTGTGTAGTGTTTTGAAAATCACGGTTTTGGTTTTGATTTTGAACTTGCCCATTCCCACTTTGGTAATTACCCTTGTTGTATTACGTTGATTGCCTTGATAACCACCACTTTGATTGTTGTTTCAATAGTTATTAACATTTTGATTTTGGGTAGCTTGATTTGGGCGGGAACCTTGGCCGTTTTGGTTGTAAGTTCCCGTTGCTACGTAAGCACTCGAAGTGTTACCACCGGCAGTAATGCACTCGAAAAAATCATGAGCTCCACCACAAGATATACAACTCTTTTCAACCGCTTTAACCGATGCGGAATTCAAAGCATCTTGTGCTTTCCAATGTGTCATAAGCGTCGAAAATCTATCGAAAAATCGATTCTCCTCATTAGCTTCGTCATGTAAGGCATTCATGTTACGAGACGATGACGATGACGATGAACCCATATTGGCAACACTCGGTGTGTTACGAGGGTTATAAACCTTAGATCTATTCTCGATAATCTTTAAAGCCTC
This sequence comes from Glebionis coronaria, assembly GCA_025667525.1. Lineage (NCBI taxonomy): Eukaryota > Viridiplantae > Streptophyta > Magnoliopsida > Asterales > Asteraceae > Glebionis > Glebionis coronaria. The sequence goes on from CM046877.1 coordinate 46,720,984, forward strand.
GTCGGTCGTTTCGCACAAAAAATTACCACCCGTGGCGGCATTCAAATAATCTCGTTCATGATCGTTAAGCCCACTATAAAAAGTATCAATTTGATGCAATTCCGAAAAATGATGGTGTGGACATTCATGTAACATTTCCTTAAATCGTTCCCATGCCATTGAAAAACTCTCATTATTACGTTGTGTAAACCTTGAAATCTCATTTTTCAAATGTGTTGTCTTAGATGGTGAAAAAATTGGTTCAAAAACTTAGAGACGAGATCACCCCATGTCAAAATCGAATTTGGAGGTTCTTTCTCGAGCCAAATTTTTGCGGGTCCATCTAACGAGTATGGAAACAACATCATCTTAATGGCGTCATGTGGAACATCCTTAAACTTGCTTGTTGCGATGAGACGATTGAATTCCGTATGTGATAATGCAGGTTGTCTTTCTAATGACCTCGAAACTTGTTTGCTTGTAGCATCGACATTAAACCCATCTTAATCTCGAAATTCTCCGCAAGGATGGAGGGAATCACAATAGCTTCTCCAAAACCCTCGGTGGGTGCTTGAAGCAACTCTATCATAGTACGATTAGCCATAGTGACTATTGGTTCTACAACGGGTTCGACAATTGGAGTTTTTCTTCAATCAAATTTCCTTGGTTTTGAAGACGTTTGCGAGCTCGTTTTGCTTGATTACGAGTTTGCATAAACGTGACGTAGAACGTAGAGGTGAGCAAAGAATATTCTTTTGGGTGTTTAGTGGATTTTCAAATTTTATTTTTTTTTGTGTTTTTTGATTGTTTTAATTTTTTTTGGATTTTGTGTGTATTCGTAGACAACAATCTACCAAATCTCTCCTCGAATCAAACTCTTGATTAAAGAAGCCTCAAAGGAATGAAAACGATCACGTGGAGTGAACGCCTTCGATTGACTTCAGAACTTTGGTGAAAACCAATTTGTTCAAGAGGGTTTAATCACAAAGAAACCAAGCAAATATATATGATACGTAATAATACTTTGGGCGGCAAAACCCTTGATTAGCCTTCAATCTCAAATACTCACAAGTGAACGGGGGAATGAGGTGGCGCGAAGCACTTAAGTACCTAACTTCCGTTTAACGGCCTTTTATAGCACGTTGCCAATCTATTCACCTTATATTTCGTATTTTTCAAAATCGAGCTTCACGAAAGTATTTATCTATTTTTGCCTTTTTCTTTTTGTTTGAGATTCGAATACAATAATTAGGAGATCAAATCTCAAATAAGGTTGTGTTTTCACACTTTTAGAGATATTTTGAATTTGTTGTGATATCTATACAATATAGTAATAATATTTCACAAGAAAAACGAAAAAACCGATAATACGTATTAGTAGAGTTCTACTAATACAAATACTATTTATGGTTAGATATTAAAAACAAAATAGACAAATTAATCACGACACACCTCCCCGGCAGCGGCGCCAAAATGATTGTATTAAATTTACACTTGTTTAGGAAAACAAGGTAAAATCAGTAAGTATTAAGTACGACGGTTTTGGAAAACCGTGCACTAATGACCCAAAGGTGAAAGTTCATTTCCCAAAGAGGTATATGTGTGTGAATAATTCGTAATGATTTTGGATTAATATAGAAGAAAGAAAAAGAAGGGAAATGGAAATGACGGATACGTTAAAATTATACTACGACGACAAAACGAAAAACCGTAAAGAGTGACAAAATAAAAATTAATTCTAAAAATTCCCAAAAAATTACCAAAAATAGCTAAAAATAAACTAAGAGTTTACAAATGATCAAAACTTTTTTAAACCTTTTAATTAATTAAATATTAATTTTTAAATGATAATTAAAGCCCTAAAAATCCAAATAATTATCAAAAAGCCCAAATAAAGATTTTTCACTTTGTAAAACTCTAAAATGACCTAATTAAACTAAAAACTATTTTTATGAAATTTAAAACTAATGAAAACTATTTTAAAATGATTAAAACTAATAAAATATTAAAATAATCCTAAAAATTAAATAAATGATGAGAAAAATAATCTAAGAGTTTTAAATATTCTAACTTAATGTATTTGACCTAGGAAAAATGTAAAAGTTACAAAAATCCTAAAAACAATTTTTAATAATAAAATAATATTAAAATAATATTAAAAATTCAAAAATTATAAAAATTTATAAAAACTTACAAACTAGTTTATTTTAACCATAAACAGAAAATGGAAGTGAAATTACCAAAATACCCCTATTGGGCCCCCAAATGGGCTAAAAACAAAAACAGTCCAAATAAATGGGCTTTTTGGCCCAATAAGATCAAACTCAACCAAATATGCTGAAAATCACCAGTCTGACTCAAAATTCAATTTTAAGAACGAAACTCTAAGCCTAAAAGCTGAAAATGTGCTTATCACAGCTTAATAAGTCAACAACTTATTATTAATGGGCTTTTTGGCCCATTAAGTTATAAGCCAATGCCATAAGCTCTAATTTGACACACAACCTTCTTTTGGGATGCTTAAGAGTTCTGTAAAAGAAATCTTAAAAAAGCTCAATCAATAAGCCAGAAATAAGCCAAGTACAAATTCACTAAACGACAAAATAGTCGACTTAGAGTTTTAGACCACCTCAGAACTTGATTTAACTTGTAAAAGACTCTAAATGACTTAATTAAGACAAATCAATCAAGAAAAACCCAATAAGCAAAGCCAAATAAGCTGAATAAGTCAATAAGCACTTATGTAAAAGTCAAACAAGTTGGTTTTCTAGTCAAACGCTAAAGTCAACAACTCAAAAGCTCCAGAATGAACAAATGGGTCAAATGATGAAGACTGATTACCAAATTAAAGTTGTTACGCGTTTAAATAAGCTGTTACGGCTTATTAATAAGCTGGCCCAGTTTTAACACTAGCAGTGGTAACAAGCAGTGGGAAAGGAGTTCCCACTGCTGAGTATGCAGACTTGTTTTAAGCTTGATTTCAAGCCTTTCTTGTTGGTTTTTAATGGAACAAAGGGCACCCCAATAAGCTTTGGCTTATTAGGAGTCAATATAAGCAATAAAAACACCAAGTTCTTCATATAAATCACACAAAATCAAGCAAAAATAGTTACTGATATGATATGAAGGTCTGATGAGATTTTGCTGAACTATTTGACCAATAAATGAATTTCAAACTACCCAATCTTACTCAAATGACTACCAAATCACAATCTAACAATCAGCAATCCTAAATGAACCCTAGATCTAACAGGTATAAAGATTTAAGGCCATGAAATACTAAAACCAGCCAGTTTTAGCCTGCTAAATGTTTTGACAAATTTTTATCACTTGAAAACTTGTTTTATACCACAAAACTTAAAACAAAGGTCTGAAAATGCTTTAAACCAACAAAATAGATGAGTCTAAGCTATTTTATGCCCAAAGCTGTATCACCCAAACCTTGACACACCCTAACCCAAACACCCCTTATATGACTGATTTCCAACTTTTATCAAACAAATTTGTTTAACAACCCATGAACCAGTAAACAATCAACACCAATAGATCACAAATAACATAAACAACAAATAACAAGCATGATTAAACAGATTTATACCACCGAACCACAAAACTCATCCAAATCACATAATTTCTCAGAAATATGATAAAATAGTAAAAAGGATTGAGAGATCAAACCTCCAAGATGTACATCCACACTTTGGGGGGTTTTGAGCTTAAGTGGCAGCTTAAAAAGCCACTAGCTTCCACTTTTGTACCTGCAAATGATTAGAACAACAAAAATAGAAATATGCAATATTTTTCAAACTTCCAAAAACATTTCAAAACCTCTTTTGAAAACTTCTTAAACACGAATGAGAACATATTAGATAATTGGAACTCAGACTTGCTATGCTTAATACCAACTTTTAACAGAGTAAAAGGGAATTATATTTTATGAAAAATACCAACTTTTATTTGAATAAAAAGGGATTACAAACGGAAAATTGCAAGCCTGGTACAAAGGGAATACCACATATTAGGTCTCCTTTTATAGGCAAAGCTTACAAACACTGTTCACAAACCCTAACGACCTAAATTTCCTAAACTAGCCTTGAAGAAGCTTCTAGTCTTGATGCCAGCTTGTTTGGAGGAATCAGGGACGTTCATTTAGTTCTTGGTGACCAAGGAATGCCTCTGGTTCGTTGATTTTGCCAAGTCACAAATCCTTGCCATGTGTCGACTTGTAAATGGTCATTGTGGGGTCTCTCTGGTAGTGGGATTTAAGGTTTTAGGTGTGGGATGTGATTCATGTGAGGTGAATCACTCGTGAGTCTAACCAGTTTTAGTTTCCCCTTCGTTTTGTGTCTTTTTGATCCTAGGTAAAAAGGTGAATAGTAACTCGTTTGATCCCAACAGTAAATGTTACCCGCGTAATTAGGGATTCAAACTTTGAAAAGGGCAGGATTGGTCCTTGTGTTTTGGTGAAATGTTTAAACAAAGTATTTTATCCATTAAACTTGGAATCCTTTGTTATTCAAGTTTAGGTTTTCACACTTTTGCCCCAAATAGTTTTCCAAACTATTTTCAAGGATTTGTTTTGCCATTTTAGATATTTCAAGGGCTGATCTTGGATAATTTTGAACTTTGAAGGTCTTCAGTGGATATTTGAGTTCATGGAGGACCATTGCTGACAATTTTGAATACTTGAGGGACTAAACTTGCCAAATCTACTAAGTTGAGGGACCATTTTGTAATTTTGACAAACTTAAGGGACCAAACTTGTAATTATGAATATACTAGGGTATTAAGTGTCATTTATTCATAAATGAGGGATCATTCTTGTACATCTTCAAGTCTTCAAGGATTTTATCTTGGAAAATCACAAACTAGGGCCCGGTTCATTGTGCGGCTTTGTTTCTCGTGTTCGTTTTTCCTTGTTTCTTGTGATCTTTTGTCTTTTTCACGATATACATACCTAAAATACACAAGTAAACAAACACAAGCATATATATGGTATTTTGATGACATTTTATGCATTTAAAGCCCAAAAAGAACGATGAGATCATGTATAAATATCATCTCATCATGGATCACATAGAATATAATGATTAGGATGTGTACCATGTTTTAAATGTTTATGTTGTTCTTATTTTAATTACCCTGTTTTGATCGGGGTGTATTTTGTACCTACTTTTGTTTATCAATGAAGGAACCCTAAGTGCCCCTTTATATTAAAGACCTAAATTGCACAATGTTTCAACTTTTACGTTTATATAACACATGACTATATGCACAGAGTTTATTATTCCAAACATACCTTCTTCTAGCATGTAATGGAAAACATTCAATCTGAATCTACTTCTAAGTCCATGAATTGGTCGTACGCCTAATTGGGTTCATGGAAAAGGAATTGGAGAATGAGCTGCAACTAGAGGAGAAATTCAAAAGTCTATGTTCAGAGGTGGAGAAGACTGTCAGAAAGAGATTAAGGTTCATTGAGGATGTGGAAAGTTTTCTAAGGGTTGAGGATAATGATGACGCTTTCCAAACTGCAAGAGTCTTGAAGCATGCTAAAAAAAAGGATAGGGGGAGGCAGTTGATCTACAAATTATGACGGACCAATCCCATCTTGGTGCACGTGAGATGGTCAACCTTGTGAAGAAATTGAAGGACGGAATTTGATAGGATAGTGTTTAGTTGCAACTTATTGTGTAATGTGTGTTTTTGATATCTGGATGTACCCTTGTGTTTCTAAGGATGTTTGACTCTAGAATGTCAAACATCCTAACAGATACATGTTGATTTGCAAGAGCCAGTGACCAAAGAAATAAAAATGAATGATTGATATTGGTTGCAGTCACCATTATTGGTATTTTTACATGGAATTTGTAGGCTTCCATGGATGTTTGAATTGATTGTAGAATTTCAAACATAAAATTCACAGTGACCAACATTGTAGTTTCACATTGATTTTTATCACCATTTTCACAAAGTGGTCATACAAGTCCACCCATATCCCTCAAACTACATTGTGCATCCAATATGTCAATGTTATGCTTTCCTATTACATAACCAAAAGTAAGATTAAAACCTAACATCATATTATTATACAACTTAGCCATAACAAAAGATTAAGGGTGCTTGAAACCATTCATGTTGGTTTTTTTTCATCTTGATTGTTAGTCATTATTGCCATCACCCTTCTCATCTTGAGGTCTTCCACCAGCTCTTGTGCAACGACATCATCATCATCATCATTTGCCTCTTTTTTCACCTCAACAAGCTCTGGTTTGACCTTAACAGCCTCTGGTTTAACCTCATCGGCCTCTGCTTCATGTAATTGTTGCTGATAATAAGCATAAATGTCATCCACATCTTTAGATTGAGTTAATTGTTGAAGCTCATCCAGTGCTTCATCAATGTCTGCAAACATGTCACTAATCTCTTCAGGCTCATCATCAAGATGGTAAGGATAATCATGCCAGTCAAAATTCATGTCAATATTCACGGCGTCTTCCAGGGTATATTCATCTTTGTCTCATGTAGGAAATTCTCCTGATTTGCCACTGATGTTATCACTCGTAACAGTCTGATACTGATGAACCTCCATCTCCTCACCAAGATCAGCATAATCAACAAATGCATCAAAATCAACCTCACCAAAAGAGACATCATCACGAGTGACATTGTTTGAGACTTGTTGTTCTTCATGGCTTGATTCATCAAACCCAAACACGTTATCAAGCTCTTCCAATACTATCCTGAACTCATACTAAGCAATCATCTTTCTATTCCCATCTTCAAACATTTAATCTGTTGACCATGGTGGTAGGAACTCATCACAGACACGAAAATAATTAGCCACCAGTGTTCTTTCCCTCCCTAGTCTGACAAAATGTCACCATCTTCTCACTATTGACACTTTTTGGAGCCAACTCTTTCATAACATCATCACCAACATTTTCTTCTACCACCACAGCCTTACCCTTACTTGCCTTTTGTTTCATCAGGTGTTGTTGTACCAACGAAACACCTGATTCAATATACACCTCCATTTCCTTAAACCTAGGAACATACTCCAAAAATCTGTCAACGTCTTCTTTAGACGATAGTGGTACCAAACTCTTGTCCAATGACTGGCCAGGAATCCTAAAATGCGGGAACAAAACCATACCTTTTATGTACCCTAGATCCTTAAACATTTCTGCGAGTGTGTACATACCAAACTTGGCACGGTGAACTAAGTCAAACCAACTTATTGTATCAAAGCGATAAATTCTTTCTGGTGGTGAGGTAAATTCACCGTTGTGATGGATTTACACAGTAAACAAGTTTTGTTTTGATTCTGTGAAACAAAAAACTCAGAGAAAACACAGATCAATTATAAACAATAAGCATCCAACTGTTGCTGATAATAAGCACAAATGTCATCCACATCTTCAGATTGAGTTATTTGTTGAAGCTCATCCAATGCTTCATAAGTGTCAGCAAACATGTCACTAATCTATTCAGGCTCATCATCAAGATGGTAAGGATAATCATGCCAGTCAAAATTCATGGAAATATTCATGACTTCTTCCAGGGTATATTCATCATTGTCTCATGTAGGAAATTCTCCTGATTTTCCACTGATGTTATCACTCGTAACAGTCTGATACTTATGAACCTCAATCTCCTTACCAAAATCAGCATAATCAGCAAAAGCATCAAAATCAACCTCACCAAAAGAGACATCATCACGAGTGACATCGTTTGAGACTTGTTGTTCTTCATGGCTTGATTTATCAAACCCAAACATGTTGTCAAGCTCTTTCAATGCTATCCCGAACTCATACTCAGCACCCATCCTTCTATTATTATCTTCAAACATTTTTCTGTTGACCATGGTGGTGGGAACTCATCACAGACACGAAAATCGTTAGCCACCACAGTCCGCTAGTCTGACAAAATGTCATCATCTTCTCACTGTTGACACTTTCTGGAGCCAACTCTTTCACAACATCATCACCAACATTTTCTTCTACCACCACAGCCTTACCCTTACTTGCCTTTTGTTCCATCAGGTGCTGCTGTACCAACGAAACACATGATTCAATATACACCTCCATTTCCTTAAACCTAGGAACATACTCTAAAAATATGTCAACGTCTTCACCAAACCGTCGTTCAATGACTGGCCAGGAAACCTAAAATGCCTCAACAAAACCATACATTCTATGTACCCTAGATCCTTAAACATTTCTACGAGTGTGTACATACAGAACTTGTCATGGTGAACTAAGTCAAACCAACTTATAGTACCAAAGCGATAAATTCTTTCTAGTGGTGAGGTAAATTCACCATTGTGATGGATTTGCATAGTAAATAAGTTTTGATTTGATTATGTGAAACAAAAAAACCAGAGAAAACACAAATCAATTATAAACTAGGGAATAAGAATAACATCATATCTAAACTAAGCTTACCATATAGAAGACCTAAAGGAGACCGATGCTTATCATAAAGAAGATCTAAATCAGGGATGCTAGTACCGCGAGAGCCATTTTGTCAAACATTATCCATGTTCTGATTGGTGTTTTTGTGGTGAGATCAGATTGAATGGAAGGAAACGAGATGATGTGTTTATAATATGATGGATACTTTGCATTGCAAACTCAGACCTCGAAGTGAAATTTTTACCGGGAAAGCAATCGTGTCGTGTGGGAGAACGGTTCAGGGACGCAATATGCATACACCAAAGGTGGAAGCAATCGTGGTGGATATTAAATGGTTTCGCGGACGAAAATTGCATAAAGGAAAGGTGGATATTGGATGACGAGATGGTTGGACGAGTGGAAATGACGAATATATCCACACGTGCCAGGCACATGTGGGAGTTAACTGAAGAAAACGGCGAAAAGTCAAAAATCGTCAACTCAATGGCAAAATTGCACGAGATTTTGAACTATAGTGACAATATTGCTTGTAGTTTGCTCTCAGTGGCAAATTTGCGAAATTGACAAAGTTCAAAGACGTAATTTGCAGTTTAACCTATTATAAATCGAAATTAAAATTTTTATTTTTGTAAACATGTTTGACAAATGGATTGGACTAGGCTTATTATTGCAAGATTACTAAAAACGTGGTAATTAAATAAGGTTTTCGTATATGTTATATTTTTTTGTGTAAATAAGTCATTTATGATTAATAAGCCATAAGTCAAAGTTTTTAATCCTTTTTTATAATAACCTATAAATTATAAAGTTTTTAATCTTTTTTATGAAGCTTGGGCTTATAATAACTACTAAATTATAAAGTTTTTAATTCTTTTTATGAGGCCTGGGCTTATAATAACTTACCTTTGAGAGAGTTCTACTGTTTAGGCCCATCTTTTTGGTATGACGTAATTGTTTGTTCTTAGAGATATACTACGAAACAAACAGATTATTACGAGTATTTATTCGGTGCATGATACTACTATTTTTGTAGAACATTTGATGTTATCTATATTATTATTTTGATGCAATAATTCATACCAAAATAATATACAGATACCATAACACGAAATTTATTACTAAAATTTTGATACAAATTTGATTGATAATGTTGTGATTTCCTATATCATAACATATGGCCTTTTTCTTATATATATTCAGAGGTTTAAATACACCACAAACCAACCCACTTGATCATCATTCAAAGATTAATGTGAGAAGATACCTTAATCCATGATGCTCTCTTCTGTTGCTTCAAGTAAGTTTTTCTTGAGTAATTTCATATGATAATATTGATCATGTGATACTTTTCATTAGGTAGTCATCATTATGACATAATAATGTACATGTTATAAAGTTATTATATGAAATCTATATTATTGGTTTGTATAGTTTATTACAGATTAAAATCTTCTGAAGTTAAAGGCAACTTAATTGATTATGTTGGCAAATTAACATTTAAATGTATACAAGTTTTTGTTTTAGTGAAATGCAAAAAACTCATATTTATTTATTTTTATTTTGATTGGAGAATTTAACCTATCAAATTAGCTTCAACTTGAGACGATCTTTTTTCATCTATTACTAGTACATAATCTATACTACTTTATAAAACATTTAGCACTTTTTATTTTTAGAAGTCTTAAAAAAACTAAGCCTCAAACATTGCTAAAAAAAGAAGTTTTAACAATTGAGTCAAGTTTGTTTAAAAATAGTCAACCTGAAAAGCAAAACGTAATTTTCTTATAAATACAATGTAACCGTCCGTAGCTATTCACTAAATGCATCACAATTTCTAAAAATGTAACCTCCGTAACAAATACACATTTAAGAAAATTAAATATCCTTTATTATATAAAGTTGTAACAATTTGTAACAGGTACTATTTCATCATAACGACAATTCCAATTTAATGAAAATTAAATAAATAATTGTAACAACCCAAATATTAAAATTAGACAGCAACTATATATAGTTACCCCTAAAATGAAAAACAAATCAAACAAGACAGAAGCATAGAACATATTCATTTCTTTGGCATAACATCACCTAACCGTCGCCTCCACCACCATCGGGATCCGCCAGCAACACCGTCACATTATATCGCTAATCAAGTGTTTAAGTTTGAGTGTGTTTGCTGGTGTTTTTTATTTCGGTGGGATTTTTCTGCTTTTTTATCTATTATTACCTGTCACAAAGTCTTGGTGGTACGAGACCAAGAAAGTTGTTCGTTTTGGTTTCATCTTTGGTTATTTGGATGGTTGTCCATCGCCACTATCACCATAAATCTAAGATATGTTCTATGAACTTGGACTGTCTCAGACGGGTTTGATGGATTTGGGTTGTCTCAACTCTTTAAAAGAAAGAGAAAAGCAACAAGAAAACAATATTTTGTTAGCCCGTATGTATTATCATATTCTTTTTTTTGAACGGCGAGTATGTATTATCATATTCTATGTTTGGTCACTATTGTATTATGATATTTTATTATTTTAGTTAATGATTTAATGTAATTTAAAAGTTGGAGAAGAATGAGAGTCATTCATTTTTTTTCTATGATTTGCCTTTAAATACAAAATAGGTGTAGTTGGTATTGAATAATACTTTCATTTTTTTCATTCGAAAGATTGTAAATTTATTTTATCATTGTCTTTTGCGTGCCTTTTCATTTGCTTTCTTGTATCCGTTTTTATTATTGGGCTTTTACAAAGTTGCTCTCAACACAACTTTGAAGTTGCCCTGTACAACATAAGAAAAATTGTTATACTACTTAAAGATTCTAGCCACCTTTTTGAGTTACTATTAGTTTAACCCTTTGATAAATGTCTCACTTTGTGTTGTGAGACTCCTTATAGTTATTATTATTAAAAGTTGTCATTCATTCGTAAAATTATTGGTTCGCCGTAAAATTTGTCATCGGGTACCCGCCGCCGCATTGCGCGGGTACCCGGCTAGTAGTTAAGGAAAACATACAAATGATATTGATTGTTTTGAAAGAGAGTCATTGTGATCCTGATATACTCCAACCAATTTTAATGTCTTTGCAACCAACTTTCAAATCATTGCACATGATTTTGAACGCTTTAAATCACAAAGTAAGTCCTATGTTGATGTGCATGTAACTTTATATTTCCTTCTTATGAACAATTTGATTTAGTCGATCCAACACACTAAACTAATAAAAAAATCTAAAAACCGACCAAATAAATGGCGGAGGGGGAGGGGGCGTCTTTTTGGTGATGTCCGAAGTCGATCACCTGCAAAGTCACCTGCAAAGGCGACCTTCCATCACCTTCAATCTAAGGACTAATATCACATTTTACTCGAAAGTAAATGAACTTCTTTTATCTACACTAACACTTCAATAAAAGCATTAGAGCTATCCAAATAGTCATTACCATAATGTAGACATAACACAAGATCATCCCGTGTATTTAAGAAAAATAAAATAATTAAGTATAGCATGAATCACACACTGTTTTAAGCCACGAAATGTGTTTTGTTATAGAAAACGTCACTTTTTAATGTGTGCAACCTAATAATATTTTTTTGCTACTTTATTTTTTAGAGAACGACTTGAGTTTAGCTATAAAAAATACTGTGCAAATTTTAGTATTTTTGATGAAAAAAAAGTGGTGCAACACCCACCTCATAATTACAGGTCCCTATTTATGGTTATCGCTAATGTTTTAAAACCCGGTTTTTAAATTGATCTGGTCGAATCACCGAGTCCGGATCAACCGAGTCAACCCATGGTAAACCCGGTTTTTTAAAATAAATAATTTTTTTTTAGATATTTTTAATAATTAACACAAACTATATATAAAAACTATAAAAACTTTCATATATTGAAGATGTAAACTGTTTACCAACCAATATAATATGTAAAAATAAAAAAAAAATACAAATTTTTTTTAAAAAACCCGAAAAAATCAAAACTTGGCCGAGTCTCGAGAACCGGGTTGACCCGAGTCATCCGACGAGTTTAGCCGGTTTCAAAAATGTAAAACCTAGATCAATATAATCAGTTTTTTCGATTAGAACCGAATCAACCGGTTAACTCAACCAAATCGACCCGGAGCTAAAAACATTGGTCATTGCATTACGCAATAATGACATTTCCACCTAAGTGCCATTTCGTCTCGAACTGTTTGTTTTAGTTTTGTCTATATGAATATTCTTTTTGCTGGGCCACATAACTTAAAGGAGTGTTGGATCTGCTAAGTCGTAACAATCACTTCAATCAATTTTATTAGTGCATTCTTCATTAACTACTTGGTTATCTTTTTATTCAAGCCACATAAAGTACTTTCCACATGGAAATGAGTAATTAATAGTACAATACACTCAACACGTTTTTCTTCTCTCTTTTTTTTCATTTTCTTTTTCATGATATTTCAAAATATATATTATTTTTAACAATATTTCAAAATATATATTGATACACAAATAGTTATAAAAAATACTCCGAGATGACTCTTTACTTAAAAAAAAATAGTTATAAAATTTACATAATTGTTTTGCTAAACTACTACTCCCTCCGTTCCAAAATTATTGTCCCCGACAAAAAACATACACTTTAAGAAAACTACCATTTTTTCAGCTTTCTCTCTTACTTTTTACAAAAAGACAGTTTTACCCTTAACAAATTAATTTAAAACATTCTTAAAGTTTGTAATTATGATTTTAATTAAGGGTAATCTAGTAATCTCAATATAAGATTCCTACCTATTTTTAGAAGTTTTAGAAGTGGACAATTAATTTGAGACAACCCAAAAAGGAAACATGGACTATAATTTTAGAACGGGAGTAACTTTTTGACCGTTTAGAATAGGCTAATGATTTGTATATTTTCAAATTTGATTAGCACACTCCAAAATGTGCTTTTTAAACAGTTGTACGGTTGTTTTAACATATTGTATATTTGAGAGTTTCAATAAAAAAAGTAGAGTGTGTCAATCAATTTCCTTTCTTATATATATAGACTTTTTTAAAAACTATTTAACTGATTAAAAGGAACAATCTATAAACTTTTCAAAAACTATTTAATTATTAGGTGAAGAGTTTTTAACAATATTCATCAACGAGCGTAGTGAATTTTAATGTTTATTCAACAACATTTAAAAGTGATGTTTATTTTTTCGGAATGTTTTTTTCAACGCTAAATGAAGTAGCATTGTTTTACACATTATAGCGTCTATTAAGTTACCAGACTTTTTTTATAATAAAATATAGCTATGCTACTGTTCACAACCATCACTCAAAATTATTATACATTATACCACAAGTCAAGATTATTATACACTGTTACTGCTTACCGCTATTTTTGTCAAACATACTCATGGATTTTATCAATGCATTTAATCGATTTAGTCATTTAAATGACTATAACTATAATAGTTGCTTCCTTAATATAAAAAAGCATCGATTAGATTTCTTTTAAGTTTTAAATTGACATAAGATGTAAGTGGAGTTCATGCGCGCGTTAATTATACTGCTATAAAATGTATAAAATCGCGTGAATATGTAATCTATAACTTTGATGCAATCTAAACAAAACGATAATCAACAAAACTTTAATGTTATATCGAAGCTTAATTGCCAAACATTAGACGTCAACGTGCAGTAAAACAAAGATACTGACATGTCGTTTATGTAAAAACCTTTACGTACGAAAATCGACCTATCATTATCTTTACAGTGTATTCTTTTCTTCGTACGGTGTAAACTTCTCATAACCCTACACGCGTCCATGTGTATGCTTACAAATATGTATCCGAATCAAATCCCACAACACCATTCCAAAATTCATATGCATTCTTTTTTCGCACTCTCTTTAACCCTTACCACGCCACTCTCGTCACTCTAACCTCTAAAGCAAACCATTACTTTCTCTGTTTTAAACAACATCCCCTCTTCCATTTATGTAACAAAATCTATACTCTATTCGTCTATCTGAACAAAAAAAATACACAGTTTAAGAAAAAAACACCGGTCTTACATTGCCAAATATAAAAAAGAAAAAAAAAAAAACCAAAATATAAAAAATTACGAAAATACCCTCACCACCTGTTTTCCCTTTCATCAAACCCTTTTTCCAGCCTCACAAGTACAACACAACAACAATATTTCCAGAAAAACAAACCCTTCCCTCACGCGCCTCCCACTCTCACCCACGCGCTCTCACGCGCCACCTCAAAACCCACCGTACAACCGCCAGATTCACCCCAAAAACCCTCACCACTGCTTCCAATCAATCAGACATCATTCAATTGCACCTTTCGAAACCCTAATTTTGAAAAAAATAAAAAAAAAATAGATTCAACGGTAATGAATTCATGATTGTGTTTTTTTTATTGTTTTTGTTGTTTTTTATGTGTGTGTTTTTGATGTGTGTGTGTGTGTTTTTTGTGTAGGTGATTGTGAAGGAATTAAGGTGGAGGAGTTTGGTGTGAGGAGATGTTGTTGGCGTTGAATCGGCACGGCGTTTATTTGATTAATTGCATCTTTCATTTTTCTGAATGGCATCCTTTGGAATTGTTTTAGATTTTACCCGCTTTTTGTTTAGTTTTTAGGGCTTGGTTTTGCGTGCTGTTTCGTATTAGGTGAGTGTTATGATTCGTTGTTTTTTATTTGATGTTAGGGCGCTTTTAGGATTGCTTAGTTGCTAGGGCTTGATTTGCTCGACTTTTGATATCTAGGGAGTGTTCGTTTAAGCTTATTTGTTTTGGCTTGTATTTTATAAACCTAAATTCTACGGCTTACGTTGAGACTTTTATTACAGTAATAAACTTAAGTAATGAAATAAAACGAAAGCCAGAAACAAATAAGCTTATAGCATAGAAATTATATAGGCTAATGGTATATACGGAGTATTTGTTTAAGCTTATCTGTGGGCTTATGTGCTTACTTGTTTAGTTTGTATTTCATAAACCTAAATTTTCCAGTTTATTTCGAGACTTAAGTTTATTATGATATAATAAACTGATATAAATCTTAAAGTAACGAAATAAACCGGAAAAATAAGCCGGAAACAAGTAAGCTCATAACCTACAAATTAGCTTAAACAAACACCCCTTTGATACTAGCAATCTACTTTTGGTCATGTTCCGTTTAGTAATTAAATTGTTTATCGGTTCAAGTTTAGTATTTACTTTGGTAATTAAGGGTTGGCGTGATTGGGTTTTATGCTTACGTGACGTTCATTAAACGACGTGGCACGATGATAACGCATGTTGGTTTCTAGGTCAAATTTATTGATTTTATTTGAAGTATAAGAACGATAAGTTTGACAGAAAGTGTAAGCGAATATCTTAGTCATGGTGCCCCATCGTTTAATGATACTCAATTAAGCATGAAATCGAACGTATCACCCTTTAATTATAGAATAAGCACATAAACTGAAAGTACGCATTTACTATAATGGAACTGATATTAGTTTAATTACTACATCGGATCATGTAAATAAGTAAGTTGCTATTACATACCATTAGTGCAGAAAAGATGTAGATTCTGATAATATAATCCATGTCTAACAGGTTTTAGGTTAGATATGGTGGTAAAAAGTTAAAACGCTATTAGTTTTTGCCCATTATAGTAATCTGGATTGTCGAGACACGTCTATCTGTTAATCTATTTAAAAATAAGGAGAGTAATTAAGCAATCCTAAACGCCCTCTTAGTATCAATCTTATTGTATGCAAATAGTTGAGACTTGTTTTGTTTATTGGGCAGGTTTTGTTCTATTTAAGGTGTTTGATTGTTGCGGTAGATTTTTAAACTTGATAACTTGTAATACTATTAAGGAAGATTAAGCAACCATGTTTATTAAAGGATACTCTTTTGCAAGTGTGGCGGAAATGGGGTGTTGTGGTTGTTTTGGGTTCTCGTTTACGAGAAAGCAAAAGCCGCTGACTAGGCCCAAGACGCAATATGAGAATCACATTACGCAAGAGTTATTGTTAAATAATGAGGTAGACGACGACGATGAGGAGGAGGATGAGGAGGAAGAGGAAGAAGACGATGATATCTCCTATGGTGAGGATATGTCGGATGCTGAAAAGGGAGATCATTTGGAGTTTAGGAATCCATCATTGCGCTCACAAGAAATTCTTGTGTACAGGACACAGAACGGATTGATTTGCAGGGAGTTTCCTGTTAAGGAAACACACAAAGTTGTCCGGTCAGAGGTAATTTGATACTGAATTTGTGTATATCTGATGTTTCCTTTTAAAATGCAGTTAGGGATTACTTGTTTGTTTGCTTGATGCTTGTTAGGCATTCTATATAATATATATCTGCTATTCGAGTAGTTAATTGCCTATACGCTAGTTATGCTTTGCATTTTCTGGGGGATACATATGACCATCATTTATACTATTCTAGTGGAACTGATTAAGTGGAGTACGAGTACAAACATGACCTTTGGATAATTAGATGCTTTTATATACATATCGCCTACCACTTTTCCGGAGAGTCACTTAGTATCCTATTATTTTGTCTGATTTTCCCACTATCATCTTAAACCTAACTAGTGTTCGCCTTTGTAATCTGAGGCTGTGAAATAATGTTAGCACACTTAATCTTGTCTAGGAGATTGTATGTAATATTTCTGTTTACTGTTTAGATGTGAATTTTTTTCTAACCGGATGTATATCTTGTAAAAATCTATGCTATATTGTTACTATTATTGGTAACACACTGCTCACTTGACTTTATATTCGTTTTGCCTCCTCTCTGCTATAGGATGAGAATGGGAACAAGTTGGTAAATGAGTATGTACGTGAATACAAAATTGGTTCTGGTAGCTATGGGAAAGTGGTAATTCTCTCATTGCTGAATGCTGATACACATCCCAACGCCTTTTCCCGCTCCCCCCTCCCTTCCTCTCAATTAAACATTCTATGCAAATCATGACTTGTTTGTTTTACAGGTTCTCTACCGAAGCCAGGTTGATGGGAAGCATTATGCAATTAAGGTATAATATTTAATGAACTTTGGTAACTCTAGAACTATGACTTTTTCTTCTCAGTATCATGGCAAATGCAGTAAGTTGGAAAATCATAAGAAAAAACGAAAGTGTACATCATATGACCATGTTCAATATCTGAATGCAGGCCTTTCACAAATCTCATCTGTTAAAGCTACGAGTTGCCCCATCTGAAACTGCAATGACTGATGTTCTTCGTGAGGTATAATTAAACTTCACATGTACATAATATACACTGTTCATAGCCTCGATGATGTTATTTACCGTCTGGTGTTTTATCAACTTATCTGCAGGTCTTAATCATGAAAATGTTAAATCACCCCAACATCGTGAATCTGATTGAGGTGATTGATGACCCAGACACAGATCATTTTTACATGGGTATGAACGGCCACTGTCTTTTTGTGTTTGTATTCATTTTTTATATTCTTCTCTATTATTTAAGTATTGTGTATTTAAGTTTTTTTCGTTATGCATCTTTTGTTTCAGTTCTAGAATATGTCGAAGGAAAATGGGTCTTCGAGGGTGCTGGACCCCCAGGTGGCCTTGGACAAAATGTTTCAAGGAGATATTTGCGCGATATAGTATCTGGGTTGATGTATCTACACGCTCATGTACGGCTGCTCTTACGACTATATTTTATTTTATTTTAATGCCCTCTCTTTAATCAGTTAGCATGTTGACTCACTATAATATAGCTAATCAAACAAGAAATACAACCTTTTGATGGGTTGTCAAAAAATTACACTCTCTTATTAATTTAAGTTTAAACTGACTTATTAAGTTAGTGAAGTATTACATTTCTCAAATTAGTCTGCGTTCAGCCGTTCAATTCCTTTTACCTCTTTTATAATAGTTAAAGCTACCTTTATAATTGTTTCACTAGAAAAATGTATCTCGTGTCATTTTGTATAATAATTGAACATCGTGTACTGTTGTTGTACCTGTACTTTTGTAATATTCCTATCAAACTCCATGAAGGATATACTAAAAAAGTGTTTGATAGTCGAAGCAAACCTTTTTTTAAGTTATAACCAAGGTCTGTGGGGTAGTTTTGTAGAATTAGAGGGTAGTAATCCCATGTTTTAGTATCCACGTCTTATAAATTGCTGCCAATATGTGAGATGGAGTGCTATTGTATATGATCTTATTAAATCAGGAATCTTGTCGGTTTCTCTCTCTTTTTTTTTTGTTTTCTCTAAATTTAATGTCTTATGTTGGTCTCAGCATATTGTGCACGGTGATATCAAACCTGATAATCTTCTCGTCACTGCCACTGGCACGGTGAAGATTGGCGATTTCAGTGTTAGCCAGGTTTTTGAGGTAACAAACTAATATGTACCATGTCAATTATATGTTTTTTTTTCTTTTTCTTTAAGGGTCCTACTTACATGTTACCACATGTTTTACAATCAATACTACTGTTCCATTTTACTACTGTCCATGTAGTCGATTTTAATCAATCCACTTTAAAAGGCAAAGTAGATACAAGCTGTTATTACACTTTCATGATTGTTTTATATATCCTAACAAAAGATATTGAAACCGTATCATTTATTATTTTGTTTTATTGAAACGGAATCCTACTAGTATAAGTGCCTAATAGCAAATAACCCATGCATAAATTCGTAAATGATATACTTTCTTTTGATTGATGCATTGATTTCTTTATATTTACTTGATTTGTGTGTTATTAGGATGAAAAAGACGAACTTAGACGCTCACCTGGTACTCCTGTTTTTACTGCTCCCGAATGCTGTCTAGGTAAAGATAACATTGTCAAGATTATCACACTATCATCACATTTGCACAAATTCGCGCTTAAATGCTCTTGGTGTTTTGGTAAATAGGTCTAACTTATCATGGCAAAGCTGCTGATACATGGGCGGTTGGAGTTACATTATACTGTATGATATTGGGACAATATCCTTTCCTTGGAGATACATTACAAGATACATATGATAAGGTGTGCAGCTTGGCTTTTAACATTATCAAGTGATTCTGAAGTTTTGATACCAATATTAGCAATTCTAATGTGTCGTTTTGTTTATCAGATTGTTAATGATCCTGTGCGGCTCCCTAAGGGTATGAACCCACTACTCAAGAATTTACTCGAGGGTCTTCTTTGCAAAGGTCAGCAAATTATCGTGTGTGTGTGTGAATTATTACATGATAGACGAGGTTCCTATTATAATGAAAACTCTTGAATGCAACATCCCTGCATAGTCAAATAATTAGACTTAGTTTTGTTGAAGCTAGTGTTAAACTGATAAATTTGACCTCTTTACAGTTGCCTATCAGAAACATTTTTACTTAGAACACTAGAAATTGATTATGGTAGCGTAAAGCGATAATTCGATAATCTTATAATCACTTCTAGAAACATCCCCAGAACATTATGAGTGTTAATGAAAAATAGTACACCAGCATTCTAATTTTAGTTTGAAAATACTTGATTTTATCGAGTCTAATTGAGAGCAAAGAAGCGTTTTATTTAGCTGTTCATAAACATTGGAAGTTTCTGTGCTGATATGTGTGCGCTATCTTTTGAACAGACCCTACAAAGAGATTTACTCTAGAAGAAGTTGCAGTCCATCCTTGGGTTGTGGGAGATGCGGGACCTATACCGCAGTTTTTATGTTGGTGCAAGCGTAACAAGCTACAAAGGGATCAAATATCAGATGGGAGCATAACAGAAGCTCTTATCAATACTGACTGAATAGTTTTTGTGTTGTGAAAGATTTTTTTTTTTGTATAGCAAGAGTTTTGTGTTTGCGAGCTTTGAGAAGTAAATCTTGTAAGAAATTGGAAGGAAAATGTGTTGGGGTTATAGTTCGGGATATTATTATTTGTGACTGGTTTGCTTTTGAGTTGAGGGGGTAACATACCTGTAAGTTGTAACTTTAAATAGGGAAATCCTGAAAAATGGGATTAAGATTCCAAATAATGGTTTAAAAAGCGGTTTGGTTGATTGTTTATGTTTATTTATATGCACAGCACACGCATTATTGGATGACCGAAGCCATTGTCAGATAGTTCACACAATGGTAAGTGAACATTTGATTTACTTCAGTGTAGACCACTTATATGCCCTGCCTCTCAGTTTACGGACTTCTTACTGCTTACAGAATTCGGAGATATTGGGGATAGATGGGCTAGCCATGCTATAGATATAGAAACACGAGTGGGTTTCGTTTAGGGTTTCTTGTTTATAAATACAACGGTAGGGATAACGGTTTCTTTTAGTAACTCGACTATTAGGAAAAGTTTAATGTTTTAATTCTATCTTTAAAATCTTGTTCTTTTACTACATAGACTTGTGAACTTGCGAGTAAGAAATTAAAGACCAGAACGGGTTAATGATGCGCTTATTAAGTTGTAGCCAGATGATGGATACCTTATTTCGGCAAAAGAGTTTCAAGCTCAAAAAAACCAGCAAAACGACTTAACTGATACAGTTTTGTCTATTCGGAAATAGTTTAGAAAAACTCATGTAGTGTTCGTCTAGCGACAAACCATAGAAGCTTGTCCAAAGAAACACACAATAATTATAAGCATAATTCATTACAAGTAAAACACATTCATGTCCTCTAAAGATAAAGGAACACAATAAACACAAACACAGAGGTTTCTCATACATGAGATATACCGATCATACGGCTTGTTAACCTCAGATTATTCTCCACACAAGTAAAAATAAAAGCCAGGGGGGGCGGTTCAGTGACTTCAGTCCCCTAGCCACTGGTGAACAAAGACACCAGCATTTCGCAGACCATTATAGAGACTCGTGCAGTCCCTACAATAACTAGTCCTGCAGTCGACCCCATCAGAGCAACGCAGAAAGAGCTCATCAACATGACATATTGCTCCACTTGCAAACAGCTCGACCAATACTTTCAACTGTGTAGCTCCTGCATTCATCATCAGCACAACAAAGTCTCCATCTTTCGCTGTTTCTCTAAACCAATCAATAAACTCAAATTGTTCTTCATGTAACGGAGCTTCAAGATAATCAACTGACATAAGACTAGATTCCGTCTTATCGTCTTCCACAAGGCCCGGATGATAGACAAACGTGACACCGGGCTTTTTAACATGTGAAGTAAGAGCCGACACATTATGATCGACCACATAAACATTAAACGCATCAGGATGGATAGGATACCGCTGATCAAACCCCCCTGCACCCATGTTGATATAAATCAACTTATTTCTCGACGAAATGTTCAAAAACTTTGGCAAGTATGAAAGCTCGTGGTCATTTCCAAACCCTTGATCTACAATTGGCTCAATAAATTCCATAAAAGGCTTGTTTTTTGCAATAGCCGGGCACTCGCTAGGAAGCTTGTAGTTCTCTAAATACGCAACACTCTCCAACTGCTTCTTAAACACGATCAACGTAAACGAGCTAATCCCACAAACATGAAGTATCTCTGAACTTCTCAACAGCAACGAAACAGGAGTCGCAGACCTCACCAAGCTACGAGCATTATACCCACCCGAACCTACAAGCATCACTCCAACGCCACCAGGTCGCAAAACACGCTCAATTTCCAACACAACAAGCGCGGGCACGGACGCCCTATCAAGACTCGCGGAAAACACAAAATCAAACGAATTCCCATCAAACCCAACCTTCCCAACAACCTCTTTCCGTAAAAAGGACAATAACGGACTCTTACGAACCCCGACCGCATTCTTAAACCCCAATTCGCGCAATGTCGAAACTAAACTATCCGTATCCGAATCCTCACCAACACACAACATCCTTAAATCAAACCTTAATAAAATCTCCTTTTTCAACACCTCCTTAATCACACCAACACTCAAATTCTTACCATCAACATATGATGGCACAACATCATTAACACTTAACGAACATTTTTCGAAATTTAACAACGTTTTAACCTCATTATCATTTGTTCTCATCTCAGTAGCAATTCGTGTCCATGTAATAACCACCATAGCCAAAACAAAAAACAACCCTTTCATAACAACTCGCCATGTCAATGACCCACGTAGGATCTGCCATTTTATAGCCTTAAAATCCATAGTTTTTTTTTTATAAAAAACAGAAAAATTATAACAGGATTGAAAACAAACAAAAGTACTAACGAGTACAAAATCTAGAGGAGGTATGGTTTCCACCCACGAGTAATACTATAGACATTTGACAACCTAACCAAGCCCTAACTGGAATTTTTCTTCCCCCCATATTTGGTTTCAACATATTATGGTTCATGAAAACTACTACTACATGGTTTTTTTTGAAATTTTATAAAATTTACATGGTTTTTGAAATTTTATAAAAGTGAGTATGATAGAATTATTTGGAGATGATGATGAAGAGGAAATGATGGATCTGAAAGAGTGGTTGTGTTGGGATGAGTGAATGTGAATGTGAATATTATGTGAAGTGAAGGTTCATGTCAATTTCGAAGATGTATATAATGGAGGTGTTATTTATTGGATATCAATCATATGCATGTGACTCTTTTTAATTATTTGTGAGTTGACTCGGTATAATTATTTATTGAGCAAATTATATGGTTCATTCTTATTGTTTACTGTTTACGTACATCGACGTCGTTCGTTTTTTATAAAAGAATTATATTATTCGGCTTTAATTTTGAATTTTTTTCTGTCGTTTATCTTTTGCTTTAACTGACCTCACATTTGATCGTTAAGTAATATTGTCACAAGGGCAAAGGCGTCCTTTCACTCGTTTATTCCACCCTGTATGACCCTAACTTCCTCACTCAATTACTCTATCACTCATTATCTTTAATAAATCAGCCACCACACTAATAAACCACCACGATTCAACCATCATAAAATCTAAATCAAAACAAGAGAATGATTGTTGTTGTATGTTTTTGTGGAGCAATTCTTTCTATCAAAACATTACGGACAAATCAAAACCTGGTCGAAGGTTTTATAGTTATTAAAGAATGGTATAAATTATAGGGTTATGTTAAATTGATATACGAATTAGATGATTAGCTACTTATAGTTACTTTTGTTGTACATGATTGTAGCAGATTTGTTGATTGGGTAGATTCCCCAGTGTGTCATCGTTCAGTGATGATAATCCCAAGTCTTTTAAGGTCTTTGAAAAACCATGAAGTTGTGCTACAAGATGTTGAACAAGCAAGAGCAAGATTAAAGAAGTATCTGGTGTTGTCTTTGGGTTTTTTTGTATGTTATGTTGAACTAGTAACCTAATTAGATGTTAGGTAAAAGTGTCTTTTGGGTATAATATCTATGTATGTTGTGATCAATATGTATGCTTTGTCTCAGTTAAGGAATGAAATGACTATTGTTATGTGTTTCTATTTCAATTGCACTGAATATTCACCCATGATTATATTTGACCCATAAATAAAACTAGGAAAGGATAACAAAAGTGAACATAAACATAACCTACATTAGTTTAGTTTCAAGTATATCAATGCCATAAACAAAAGAGTACATAAACATTGTATCAATACATAATTTTAACAAACATAAATCCTAATAGAAACATTGTTTCAAGACATAGTCTCAACCTAACAGAATTACTTTCTTCCTGTGTGCTTTCTTTTTTGGTGTTGTATCTTGTGTGGCAGGCTCTTTCCCTTTCTTACTCTATGTTGTAGAGCTTGCAGCTGGTGTAGCTCTTTTCTTTGACTGAGAACCCATGGGAGTTACCATCAAGATCCATTCCTTTGCTCGACACTTTTCTCTTGTTAGAACTTGGAACTCTAAGCCCAGTGCAACTTCTTGAATTGTTTCCTTTAGTTTTGCATTTATCACAAGTAACAGTCTTGTGCTCCCTTGACAACTTGCCATTCTTAACAAATTTGAAAACCTCATTCTTAGTATATGACTTCCTCTTTTCCTTAGGGGGTCTGCCAACTTGTGGTTGGTGCTTGGGTGGCAGAAGAGTTGTTGGAACATTGCAATTTGGCCAATATATATGGCCTCTTATTGGCTTGATCTTAAATTAATAGACCTTTATCCAAGTTTCTAACCTATAACATAGGTACACCCATGCTTCAGGTATGCTAGCCTATTGATTGTTAAGTGTCATGTTCTAATTTGTGACAATGACATGTTTGTAGGGTATACCTGTCAACTCCCGTCTTCTAAAGTCACAAGTTCTAGCAACAACAACATTAACTACAACTTGGTCACCAAATAGACCACTAACATGGTAGTACTCATCCCCAGCATAATCAGTTGTGTACTTCTTAACTTCTTCTAAATTTGCTGCCAAAATCTTTGCATAAGTTGGTATTAGTGGTCCATCGCATCTATCAATCACTTTGTTAACATTCACAATCCTATCAAATGATATACATATTGTTAACATTCACAATCCTATCAAAAATAACTTATAGTGATTAACATACCTTTTCATCAAATACTCCCTAGCATACTCTAAAGTTGCAATGATAGGTTTGTCTCTTCCACTAACAAGCTTCCCATTAAAAACTTCACACATATTATTCAACAACACATCTGTTTTTTCCCTACCTGTTTACAAGTATACAAAAAGTATTCAACAACAAGTGCACAACCATTCAAAACATGGATCAACAAGTACACATACTTGAGAAGTGGGATCTTGACCAGTGTTGTGGAGGTATGACATTCAACCATTCAAAACATTCTTTGCTCAAGTCCATAAACTTTTTCATTGCAACTTCAAAGCTTTTAATTGTTGTTGCTTTAGTTGCTTGCCACAACAACAATTTATATGCAGTACCACTCCATTTCTTCTTCATATTCTCATGAATATGTTTCACACAGTATCTATGCTAATGCATTTGGATACAAATTAGCTATTGCTGGTATAATTCCCTGAAATGACAGATTAAATTAACTAATTAGCATACATAGAACCAAGTAATATAGAGAGAAGCATTGAATTAACTTAAGTAATTAGCATAGCTTTTGTTTGTCACTTACAAAAGTGAAGTTGGAATTTTTGTATAGATCTAGGTCATCTCCAAGCTGAGTAATAAACCATGTCTATGACTCAGTGTTTTCTGTTTCAACAAGCCCATAAGTCAATGGATAGATACCATTATTTGAATCAACCCTCACAGTTGTCAACAATTGTCCTGGATATGGACACTTCATGAAGGCCCCATCCAATCCTAGCAAATCCCTCATCCCAGCTTCAAATACAACTTTAAGAGGACCCAAACGTACATATATCCTTTTAAACACACTAGTTGGAATTGTATGGTTAACTTCAAATTGAACATGGATATTCATAGTTGTGTTTGGATTAGCTTGTTGTAACTCCAAAACATATTCTCTCAACATCTTGTACTACAATTGGTAATCACCCCTTAGTTTCCTTTCAGCTGCTTGTTTTGACCTAAAAGCCTTACTCCGTGTAACAACTAATTCATGCTTCTATTGAAGTTGCTCTTGGACTGCTCTAACTGGAATCTTAGGGTTTGTTTTCAACTGCTCCACTAACTGTTTAGAATATCATTCATATGTAGCATACAAAGTAGTCCTTGATTGTAAACATTTATGAACTAATTTGTATATTTCACCTCCTATGTTTCAGTGTTTCTTAGCTTGGAAATGAGAAAACCCAAGGACATTTATTCTTATCCAACTATTTGTTAGTAGTTGGTTTTCGACCATTTATTATATTATCCTTAGTCAACTTGTCTTTACTTGGGATTTTGGATCCAGTTGACTTTGAAACTTTGACCTTGGACCCACTAGACTGACTTTCCCCATTATGATCACTCATGTCTTCAAAAACTGCTAGAGAAGGAATAACACCCCTGCAAACTGCTCTCACCCTTTCATTGTCATTCTTTTCCATTCTAATTTCCCTCCTAGTCTTGATAGAATGCTCCTTAATGTAGTCTTTCACCTCTTGTTTATTAGGAAACATTTTCCCAACATAGAAATAGGTTTCGTAGATTTGTTCACTAACATAGGCTTGTTTCCTAAGTTGTTTCAACTTTTTTTTCCTTATCATGCTATCTTCGTCATCACTGTTAGACCCACTCTCAAAATAGTCATTGTCTAAAACTTATATCTCCTCATCTTCTTCCATATTAATAGTTGGTTCATAAGTGTATCTACACCCCATAAACTCTACATTTGCATTTGTATTATATTCAAAGTCTTCCATGTCAACATCCACATCCTCTACATTATTGTCCTCATCCACTACGTAATCACTATCTTGACTATCACTATCATCCTCAACCTCTATTTCATTACCCACAACCTCAACCTCTGTTTCATTACCCTCAACCTCAACCTCTGTTTCATTACCCTCAACTTCAACCTCTGTTTCATTACCCTCAACCTCTGTTTCATTACACTCAACCTCTGTTCCATTACCCTCAACATCTGTTTCATTTACCTCAACCTCAACCTCTCATAACCATTATCCCTATTCTCACATGTTTGTAAGAGTGTGTCTAAGTTTGCTAATTGGTCAAATGATTCTTCATAGGGGTCATATGAAAAATAAAATTCATTCACAAATTGACTAGATACTTGGCTAGATATTTGAGAAAATATTGTTTCATCCCTATTCCCAACTGCACTACTACTCTGACATATCTGTTGTTCATTAACATCAACAGTTAGTTTCCTAGCAACTGTTGTTATCCCTGCCTTAGAAATCCTTGGTTCAACATCTAACTCCTCAATTACTAGTTTCTTAGCTTTTGGAGGTGTGTATATGTTAGGGTTAGTCTTTCCATGCTCAACATAAACTTCAACTAATTTTAGCCCTTGAGTCACATAGTTAGATAACAAAACATCTTTATCACACGCTAAAGGTTCTAGTCCATTATCTACATCTCTATCTGGTTTCAAGAAATGATAAAACATAACCTTATGGCATCATGTCCTAAGTCTTCTAAGGTTGAATCTATTTCATGCACTGAAAATTCATCACTATCTATCAAATCAGCAAAGGTTATATTACCATTATTGTAAGTCCTGTTTGGAGATTATGTGAAGGAACCACCATGGTGAATCTTTGATGGAAAACAGAGTAGACCCAGCCTCTTCAAATTTTATAAAACATAAATCAATTATTTTAAGGATTGCAGCTATAAACATCAATTATAATATTTCAAATTCAATTACCAATACTAAAAGTCAAATAAAATGATAAAAAAAACATGCAAAATAATCAACATTGTAAAAATTGAAAAGTCAAACAAATACTTACTATACATCTTGTATGGATCGCGATCAACAATCCTATTATCCCTAATGTTATACAATGGAGCGACTATCCCAGTTTTTATTAGAGGATCCTTAATTAGGGTTTTCGAATTATGATTTTAAAGAAGAAGGTGGATGGTTTTAGAGAGAGAAAAAAGGGGGAAAGCATAAGGACTCAGAAAGAAATGAGGTTGGTTGAGAGCTTTAAATGATTTTGAAGAGGTGAAATGACGCCTTTTCCCCTGTGACAATATTACTTAACGGTCAAATGTGAGGCCAGCTAATGCGATGGACAAACAACATAAAAGGTTTCAAAGTTAAGGTCGAACGGTGTAACTTTTATGGTCAAGGGACGAAGGACGTCGGTCAACACAAAGCCATAAGGACGAACCGTGTAATTTACTCTTATTTATTTTTGTAGGGTGGTAATCCCATGAATGAATAATGAGTGAATATGAATGTTAACATCAATGTGAATATTATGTGAGGGTTTATATCATAGTGTAGTTAGGATTGTAAATTGGATAGATTCAAGTAAACGGGTTCTGGTCTATAAGTTGACGGGTTTAAAAATTTTAATCTGGACATGATTCATTTGTAATCGTATTGGCTATGTTAATTTTAAATTATTTACACATAACTCGAGCTGAATCATTTAATTCGTATATACACTTGAGTTTACGGATTATATAAGTTACATGAGTTTAATAAGTTAATCGGGTATTGAGTTGACCCATTTAACTCATTTTATATACAAAAACTAGCATATTATACGGGTTAGACATGTTAAACAGGTTTGTAATCGATGCCTCTAACCGATTAAACACATAAACTAACATTATAATTTTAAATTTAAGAAAAGAATCATAAATGAGTTAAGGGTCGACCCGATTAATTTATTCAAAACTCAAACCTGACCTATTTAATAAACGGGTCAGATGACCAAACCTGACCTAGAATCTATTAGACTCAACCTGAACTTGTTAATTTTTTAGGTCAAAAATTTCCACCAGTGTGTAATATTTACTAATAGCCTAATAGCACCGGGTACAACTAGGTTTAAGGCTTCAAGTCATGAGAAACATTAGTGTCACGTTAGCATTTTTTCTTATGATATCAGTCTTTACATGACATCGAAACCTCCCTCCCTCGTTGGCACCACAAAATAGTGTCGTGAGCAAGGTCTAATCGTGATTTTTCCGCTTGTGTTTGTCTTTCAAAAACAACCAAGCACTCTTGTGATTAATTTCCGTACCCGTTACACTTATATACAATATTTCAACCCTCGTCATCCAATCATCATCTCTCTCCCCGTGTATAAGCCTCGTTTAGTTCACCAACTAATTAAACCTTTTCACCTCTCGTTCATTAGAGTTGACTTTTCCCGTCGACACGTTCTTGGTACGATTCGAGAAGTTGTTTTTCTTAGCTTAGTCATTGTATTAGTCAACGAGTTTGTACCAAAACATTTCAATTTTTGTTTTAAACTAAGTTTAAGATTCTTTAATGTTTGTATGTATTATTCGGCCAAAAGTAACTCCTCGTTTTATGACCAAAAGTTTTTATTACTGGCTTCGTTGAGTTTGTTTCACGGTATTCGTTTCCCATTTCTTGAGATGTTTTTCCTTTGTATTTGAAGACACCAAGCTCGCGTCGGATACTTGTTCTTGCGGTTGTTGGGATTGTTGTTGGGATTATCATTGGAAAGAAGTGCGTTGATTTTAATCTTTTTGAGAAATTTGGGTATGTTTGAATTGTTGTTGAAGTTGTCATTGTAGAAATAACAATTTTTTTTATTGGGTGTAATATATGGGTTAAAACTGGCATAATGAGTAGGAATTTTTGTGTATGGAAGTTGGGTTGGAGGAGGTGGAATGCGAGAATGAAGTCGCGTTAGAAAAGACGAAGAAGACGAGCCTAGTATTTAGTTTTATGGGTCGTTGAGTATATTGTTTGTCCATTGTTAGTTGGGATTATTTTGGAATAGTGAAGTAGAAAATATTTTGTTGTGAATTACTCGTATATTGGAAGAGTGTAAAATATGGTAGAATAATAAGGTATTTTCAAAATATTATTTGTAGGTTTTTTTATGGGAGTTAAGGTTTGAGGTTTTTTTAACGGTCGACTATTCAAAAAGCAAAAAAAAATGTTACGTCGTGGCCTATAAGTTGTAGCGCGATCTCGACTATGGTTCGTGACGCCATATGTTGGGCTGGTGCGATGGCCTGAAGCCGTAAACCCACCGAGATCGTACTCTCATCTTTCCAAATTACTGTTCACCGACAAAAAACAAATAGTTTAAGAAAAATATCACAATTACAAATTTTTTATTACTTTTTTGTATAAAGACAGTTTCACTCTTAATTAATTAATTTATAATGTTTGTAATTATAACTACAAGCTAAGGTAATATAGTATTTTATATCTATTTCTTTTACTTATTTTTAGAAGTGAACAATTACTTTTGAACAATTTCACAAAAAATATGTTAATGCAACCAATGCCTAATAACATTATTAGTTTTAACTAATTTTTTTTAGTGTTTATCACAACAAAGTATAAAGACATTTATCGTCAAAGATAATCGAAAGACGAATTATTTGACAAACACTATCATCAAGGTAATAATCATTTAAGTCTTACACAAAAATATCTTAATCATGTTTAGTGATCATAAAAAGTGATTAACCTTAAAACTCACATTTTGACAAATGTGACAAAAGATTTTAATAAACTTTATTTTTAAGAAAATATTTTATTTAAATAGAAAATGAAAATTTGAATATGGCATATTCCAAATGCCATAGGAATATCTTTTGAAGGTAAAATCTACCTCTATTAACATTTCCTCACTAAAAGACAAAAAGGAGCGTAGTCTACTCTGGGTGGTTGTTTATTGATAATGAACTGCATGCTAGATAATGAATCGCGCCTAGATAGTCCTTGGTTTTTGTCTCCTATAAATAATGGATCATATTTTCATATTCCAAGAACCTTTTTGGATAAATCTTTCTGCTTCTTATCTTCTTTCTATGTTCTTCAATCATTAGTAAATGATCACTTAATTTGTTAAGTATGTTTACTTATGATTATCCTCTTGATCCCCTTCTTTACTTGTCCAAAGAGAAGATCACTCACACATTTGTGATGTGATTAAAGATGAAGCTTTGATGAAGATCATCCTTCCTTAGATCTACTCATGTTCGTCATTATGTTTAAATTGAGTATTGTGTTATTCAATGTATTTGTTTATACTTGAATTAGTGTTGTGTTGATCCAAGGTATTTGTGAATACTTGGATTAGTCTTGTGTAAATCCATTGTATATGTGTATACTTGAATTTGTGTTGTGTAGATCCAAGTTACATGTGTATACTTGGATATGTGTCTTTGAGTTGTAATAAGTGTTGTGTGTTATTTCTCACTAAACTACAAAGTGATGTGTGTATGTGTCTTGTGAGTTCTCACTATACTTGAAAGTGAAGAGTTGTGAAGATTGGTTCTAGCTTTGGATTAGGACTCGACATCTAGCCTTGTGTCAAAAAAGAAGATGGGCGGCGAAGATTGGTTCTAGCTTTCGAATAGAACTCGACATCTAGCCTTGTGTCGGAAAATGGTGAAGTAGGCGACGTGTGTAGATTGGTCCTAGCTAAGATTAGGTCTCGAAATTTAGCTTAGTGTCGAAAAATAATGTAAGCAACGTTGTAAGGTTTTCTCCGCCAAGAAGGGAGCTTGTGGATATACTGGAAATCTCGAGTAAAGTGTACTCGAGGAGTGGAGTAGGAACGAAGAGAGAGCTTCGTTGCCGAACCACTATAAATCTCGGTGTTGTACCTTAGGTTGTTTCTTTCCTTACTCTTTACTTATGACTTCATTCTTACATTGCATTTCATTGTCACTAGATATTGTTAATGCATTAGATTTGAACCTAACAACTATGAAACTAGTTTTTTAGTAAAAGGTAATTTTGGGACAAACCTAATTGAAAGGATTTTTAATTAGGTCCCTAACCAAGAGAAACTATTCAACCCCCGTCCCCTCTTCTATTTTCTATAATTGGTATCAGAGCGATGGTCACTCAAGATCTTTAAAGTATATTGTGCTTTAAAGCTTTGATCGATCCATTGTCTCCTCAAATTAGAAGGGTTCATTGTACTATAGTTTCTCTTTGGTCAAAACTATTTTCTCAATAAAAATAGACCTTTTAATTGGTAATATTGCATCATATCTTGATTAGTAGTTTATATGCATTTTAGATTTGCTCTTGAAATGTATCTACTAGTTGTATCTTTCTTTGTGTAGGTACTCATGAAGACTAATCATTAATGATTGTATATTGAGCTACTTGCACTTATAGAAGACTCATCTCCTTGTGATCTCCAACATCATAGGATGATGATATCAAGATTGGTGTATGTGATACTAGTCCTTGAATACTTAGTATGCACTTTGGCTAAGTTTGGGTGTTGCATTAGTCCATAGAAGACTCGGGATGCACTTTGCGGCTAAGGTACGTTTTCGTCCTTCCACACGCCCTATTTGATCATTCTATTGATCATTACTTGAATATTTGCGTGTTCTTATCATCCTTCTTGACATTTGTTTATGGTATGTGATTCTATTCTTTCACCCTCTCAAACCTTCATGGTCTTGGATACTTGACTCACTTAGGTGTTGTAGTGTGAGTTAGTAGTAGCTTAAAGTATCAAGCATGATTTTTATAGTTTACAACTCATACGGTTAGTAGGCCCTATATCATGTGTAATATGTGCAATTGAGCTCATCTCTAAGATGATTGATTAATCTTTTGAGATACCAAACTACATCATAAGTTGTAGTTAGGATATTACACATTTGGAATTGAAATATTCCAAGGATATTGTCATTGTAATCCTAAGCAATGATATTTGACCGATCACGTGCAAGAGAAAGTGAATCTATAATCTTTCTCATATTTTTGTAAAATTTTAAGACAATTACTTGAAAGTGATCTTACTCTATATAACAACATTGCTTGGTATAATTCATTACCAAGTCGTTTATACTTACACCGGAAAGGCACGTCTTAAACCACTATAGATGACACAAGCTCTTCGTTTCTACAACTTGAAGATTGTCACTTGTCTCTTGAGAATTGAACTTAGTCTTGATTCACTCCTCTTGGTTTCTCTCTTCTTTCTCTTTAATTACGAGTAGTCGTTTTTCCGTATCGGTCTTATTCGGTCTAGATTTAACTCGTAATCCTTCATTATGGAATTATAACCTAGTCTCGGAGTGGTCCAATGATTTCCAAAAGGCTTGATATACATTTTAAGTATTTTTAAAAAAAGTTGGTTTTGAAAAATTCTTTTATTTTCTTGGTTTAAAAGTGTCCTCCGCCGGCGGTTCTTTATTTGTCATTGTACAAATTTGTGGTTCATTATCAATAATGAACCGCGACCCACTGAGGATAAAATAAACAGGTTTTATTAAAATATAACTATTTCAAAAACCCCCCTCCTTCCTTCTCCTTGGTAGCGACGGGTTCCTCCTCAAAACCTCCATTAATAAGTTTTGAAAAGCTTAAAAGCACTCTAATTAAATGGTTTCAAGACAATAGTTTCACTCATCCTTCATCTAACATCAATTAATTGTAAGTAACTTTATTCAATTTCAATCAAATTGTTCTAGGGTTCTTACTTTCATAATTGGGGATTTTTAAAATTAAAATCGAATTAGAACCTAATTAGGAATGTGGGTTGACATAGTTGTAATGCTATGATTCCTTTGGTTTGAATTCCTTGCGATTTCACTAAAACCCACTTATTGAACAAATCCGAATTTTAACTAAATTATTTTGGTTGAATGATGGAATTGATATGAACCCTTGAACACATTGGTAATTGCATTGTTAATGCTTACCTAAAAACGAATTTTAAAAAACAAATGTTCAAGTTCATGCTTGATTTTACATAATTCAAATGTAGTTGTCAAAGATGAAATTGGTACGTTGTGGACATAAAAATGTTAAAGATTAATCCTTTGGTTATTCAAGTAATTGATTAAACACATTCTTATGATTTTGATTTTTATTAATTATATAACATAAGAGTGATTGTGAAAATATTTTTGTATGTTATATAGGTTCTTAATCATGTCTTCGATTTATCAACAAGACCACCACAAAACTGAGAGTTATATGCCTAATCTTGCCGAGTCGTGCCTTGGTAATACTTATCGTTACTTCAAAAACGTTACTTTCATGAGGGTAGAGTTGTCTATAGGGACATTGAGGGATATGATTATACTAGACACATGTTTAGTGAAATTAAGTTCGATTGCTTGCTAGACATCAACGAGCTTATTTATCCCCAATTCCTCTTAGAGTTCTTTAGCACATATTACCTTGTATATAATGAAGATGGAATGTTTGTTAGGTTCATAATTAATGGTCGACTCATCACTTACTCTCTCGAGGAATTAGGTAAGCTACTTAAAGTGCCATATGAAGGTCAATGTCAGTTCATGGATTCATGGAAAATTGATTCCTTGGAATTGTGTATCGACAATCCTCCATATGACACCGAAATGCCAGACTTAGAACTCATCCTTGACCTCATCACCAAAGGTCGTGATCAAGTCGTTGTACGTAGTATCCATACTAAGAAGCGTGCTTTAAAACGCCATGAGATACTCGTTAGCGATCTTAATGAGTGTATGTTCTCTTGGGCTGATATCATTAGGGAGAATGTATTTTGGCATGGTGGAAACCGGGATCATGTTCCAGATTGTATGGCTCGCATGATGAGTTGCATATGCACCTCCACTAATTACAATCTTGCATACTTCATCGCTCAACGGATTAATTACGTCCTCTCGAACTCAAAAGCTAACCTTACCTATATGCCATGCTCCTCACTCACCTTATGGAAAGGGTTGATCATGACTATCCCAATCTCGGTCTCTCTAACTATGTGTCGGTTAATCGTATGATGTATCCAATTCAAAGGGTTCTTCAATGAAAGATTAGGAGTGGCCGAGGGAAGCATAGAGGTGATCCTTAAGAATCCGAAAATGAGGAAGATTCCTCATCATCAAGTGATGGTGATGATGCGGGAACTAGTACCAACTTCGGTTGTACGAGTGACTCCATCCCATCTTTAAACACTTTCATGGATGG
Source organism: Glebionis coronaria (assembly GCA_025667525.1). Classification (NCBI taxonomy): domain Eukaryota; kingdom Viridiplantae; phylum Streptophyta; class Magnoliopsida; order Asterales; family Asteraceae; genus Glebionis; species Glebionis coronaria. The sequence goes on from CM046877.1 coordinate 46,755,771, forward strand.
GTTAGACCAAATTAATCGTCCTCCTAGTTATTCATCGAGTAAAATTCCTCAAAACTTTGGTCTTGAGGATGTCTATCAGTCAAACCTTCAAACTCGATAGGAGTTGTACGATCATCGTACGGAGTCACGGGGTGCCTTCAAGGCTATAGGGAATATGCTCAAGAAGCTTGGCAAGAAAAAAAGTGATGATTCTTTGATGCTAACGGTGAAGACGTCATTTGATTGACATGGGTTTTAATTTAGTTTAATGTTGAACTTTTTCATTTCATTAAACTTGTTTCTTATTTCTTCATTAGACTTTTGTTTGTATTAACTAACACTTTGTGTTTGGATTATCTAGTATTTTAATCCTAATGTGCCTCATTTAATCGAACTTTCGATTTACATGATTTTATGCAATTATGTGTTAGTTAGCTATCTAGATTTTTGTTGGTAATCTATTTTGGATTAATTAAACTTTGTCTAAAATTTGGGCTTGTGAAAAATGTTGGAAGTCCCATTTTTAAGGGGTTCTGTCGGCGGTTCAATAAATACTGGCGGTTCCTTAATGATATAGAAACACAAGTTTATTTAGGGAACCGCAGGTTGTAACTTCGAAAGAATCTCTACTTTACACTATTTTCTCTAACTCTTTGTAAACATGGATGAAACTTTTGCTAAAAATCAGCTTTTTCTCAATTAAGCCTAGCAAATTGTATTATTCACCAAAATGTTTTTTAACACATTACTAGTTTTGATCATCCTATATCCTTCTTAAACCACCCTTGGTTGTTCTTCTTCTTCATCCTCTAAGCCTTCTTCTAAACATTGACACACAACCTTGGTGTCTACAAGATCCTCAAACTCTTCTAAACACTCAAACACTAAAAGAAACCTTAAGATTAAGATTAATCTACCCAAACAAGGTGCTACATCTTATTTTACACCCAAGAATGAGATTTCTCCCGTTATCATTTCTTCATCACCTTCACCACCTCTTGCTCCATGCAAGACTAATTCAACTCATGGTACTAACCACTCCTATGGTTCTACCAATTCTTCATTCCAATCACTAATGAATGAGTTTTCCTCACCTTTCACTCCAAGTCGTCTCTTGGATGTGAACCCTCAACCTCTCCAAATCATTCCTCTTATGAATGACTTTGTTAAGCCTTTGCCAACCTCAAATTTCACTCCACCAAATTCACCCATATCACCATTGGACACCATGCCACCTCTTCCCCTTAACACTCTAATTTTGGGTGTTCCCATTTCTAAATTCATGGGTGATCCTTACTTCTTTGCTTTTCTTAGAGCTCATGGGTCTAATTGTCCATGTTGCCTCTATAATAAATACATCATTCAAAACCTAAGAATGGAGATTTTTGGACTTCATAGGAGGTTACAAGATTTCTTGTTGACCTTGTTCACCAATCCTCCTAGGAGATGAATGATATTTTCAAAAATATCTTTTCAAGAAAATAAGCCAAAGAAGATTGCTTAATTACGAATTAGATTAGCTATCTATTTTAGTAGTTAGTTGTTTCTCATTTCTTATACTTAGTTTCCTTTATGAGTTTATCATGAAGATGATTGTATTATATTATCTTTGCTTTGTGTTATAACCTTTGTGTTCTCATATTAATCAACTTTAGTTCTAATTAAAATTGAACCTTAATCTATTATAACCTCTAAAAACTTGACTAAAACTGGATCAAAATATTATCTAAATATTTTGTCACCCTTTGTCAAGATACTCTTTGTGAGTACGTTGCTCTTTTTGCAACCATAGCCTAATCTAGTGCTATTAGAGGTAAAAATCCAATATTTTCTTAATTTTGAAAAGTATAATCTTTTCTCAAAACTTACTAAAGTCGGATTTTCAAGTCCACTGTGGGCGGCTTAATAAATGTCGTGCGGCTCAGTATTTATATTGAACCGCGGGTTCTTTTAAATAACCGCAGACAACAAGCCATTTTCTGGCTCGTTTTTTGTCTTTCTTCTTTGACCTCAGTCTTTTTCAAGATTATTTGTTTTCCTATTTTGGTTAAACATTTCTTGAAACCTTTTGGTTTTCTTTATATTCTTTGCCTTGTATATTTTCTTTAAATCTTTTCATTTTGGGAGTTCTCTTTCTCATCCTTCACAATGTCTTCTTCTTCTAATCTTAACCTTGACATATCTTTGTCACAACCTTCTAAACCCAAAGCTTCTTCTTCTAAGCTTTATAAGAAACCGAAGATCTCGGTTCGACCCGTTTGGATCAAGAAGAACAAGGATCATCATGATTCCTCTTCTTTCAAACCTTGCAAGACTTCTTCTTTCTCTCCTATTTAGTATTGGAAGGATACTTTCTCAATCAATCCAGTTACCGGAGAAAGGGAAGCTCTTCTGCCACCACCTAAACCTTGCAACATACCTCATCTCGATGACCTATCTTTTTTCCCTAATCTCACTAGGCATTGTGAAAACCTTTCTTATCCTCAATCTCCTTCTCCACCACCACCATCTTATTTTGATGGTCCTCCCCCATCAAGCGACTTTGTTTTGCATCATGGAATCTCGTGCGCATGTTGTCGATTTCAACAAACTAAACTTGCTCATTTGTATGACAAGTTAAATTTTCTTGAATTTCTTCTCACTCGACCTCCTCTCAAAGTATTTGTTCCTGATGTTCATTTGTAAGTCTTAAATTTATATTATAAGGTTTAGACAAAATAAGGGACTAGAAGACAAACACAAGCAAGTATGCCCTTTCGTTTGTAATATAGCTTTGTAGTGGTAAGCCAGGATCGTTCGCTGAGACTTAGTTTCGTTTTGGTAATCAAGATAACAATTGAAGAAATAAATGGTTGAAGTAATATCAATAATAACAAATATGACTAATATGGGATAGTTCGTATAAGTTCGTGATGATGATAATAATGATTGAGATATGTTTATGTAGATAAAGTGTGATTATCCTTTTTGTCAAAACGGCGTTTACACGATCTACTTGGGTTGATTCAAGACTTATGTTTATTTAAGCGATTAAGCTCAAAACAAGTTGCCAACAAGTTCAACATTTTATCAAGTTTCTAAGCGGATTTCTCCAACCAAAGATTCATGACCATAGACAAGTTCTATAAAACTTATTATAACAATTTGCGTTTCTTAACGCCAAACTATCGTAACAAATCAACTTAGATAAAATATGGTTTGTAGAAATAGGAGGTAAAATGGTCCTACAACATTAGCTTGAAAGCATTTATAAAAGATCATATCATAGCATCATCACTAATTATAGTCACATACCCATATAGTCACAAATAGCTTAGCCTAACATAGTAATCAAAGTAACAATTGGAAAAGAGAAAGAGAACATCATACTTAGATTGGACTGAATAAACGAGTACACAAGTGTCACGATTGTATCGTTCCTCCAAGAATCGAAGAGTGGAATACTCTCGTTACAAGTATCTCCCAAAAGTGGATAATACTGAAAATTTACTAAAAGGACTATAATACTCGAGCTATGGAGTATTGAGAGAGAAAGGTGTGTGTAAAATGGATGGAAATGACCTCTATTTATAGTGCTGTCTGGGGTCAAATGTGTGTCGCACTTCTCCTCAAGTGCGTCGCACTTTGGAGATGCGAATGTGCGCCGCACTTACAACTTTGTGCGCCGCACTTCTGGGCGATTCAGAATCTTCTTTTAATAACTTTGGCTTTATTGCATATTAAGGCCTCTTCTTTGTATATCTTCACTTTGGTCATTCATACTTTACATCTGCATATAAAACACAACATATTAAGTATCGGAAGCTCTTATTTATACTACAAAGTGGCATTATAATGATAGGTTGAATATGTATAATTAGGTCGTTATCAAATTCCTCCACACTTAGCTATTGCTTTCCCTCGAGCAATCAAAGCGAGAAAACTATTTCAATTTTAAAAATGCTTTTAAGTATTATGAAGTATGATAGGAAAATGATTTAATTTTTATGAATAGCAAAAGCAAATGATAAAATAACTTTAGCACCTCACATTGTGTTTGGATTTTAAGTTCACACAAATGTCACTCACAAAAGGGTAAATGTAAGGCAACACTCAATTAGCTCGATCACAAAATAGATAGCTACCATAGGTTTGTACAAGACACATAAACATAACCGTAAATTTTTAAAGAAGCAAAACGTGATAAATGATGTGGGTGTAGGATCAAAAAGTATATGCCTTTGTCAAAGTTATAGATCAAACTATACTAGAATACTTGACTATTTTTTCTTTCTTTTACATACATTTTTTTTATAATTATTTTTCTAAGAGAATATCATAAACTTTATAACTTGACAAGTGGTTAGGCATAACGTATAAGGATATAGGCACAATGGATAATATAACATATGCGTATGAGTGCCACATATTTTAGTAAGCCAATGTAGCTTAACTAAAATGATATAAGGGTGATTTTATTTTGCTTCCTTTCAAAAATATCTATAAATTAACCTCGCTGCGGTTTAGTAAATGATGATCAAGCATAAATTTTGAAGCATACTAGATTATCGGCTTTCACACAAAATAGAGAAATATAAGGCTAAGTTTTTCTCACATATTTGGGAAATGGGTTTTGTGCTAAATTATAATGTCAATCAATGAGATTTTTGCTTTGCTAAAAACTTATTTATTTACAAAACATATATATTTTTATTGTTTTTCAAAAATATTTTCATGTTGAGAAATTTTATTGTATATAATTTTATTATTTCACTTTTTCTATTTTTCACCTCCTCCACACTTAAGTTGAACATCGTCCTCGAGGTAATAACTGATAAAATATTAAAAATAGGAAAAATGCAAAGGGAAACGAGAACTTTCCGGGGCTTAGTAGAAAATTGCGGGATTTCGAGAGATGAATCCAGCTAGACCTCCAATTTGCTATTTTCCTGCATGCTACAAAACAAAACAAAACACATGCAATATATACAAGGACGGTTTTATTTATTTACAGGTCCTCCTCCACACTTAAGTTGAAAGGTGGGGATAAAATACGGATTGCCTTCCAAATAGCGCTAAGTTTAGAGTCTTCAGCCAGAATCGGCTACTCGGATCTATTTTAAGAAGAAAGGAATTTCTTCTCCTTCGATTTCATTACAGTGTTCTTCTTCATGATAGAGCTTAAGTCTATGCCCATTGACTATAAAGGTGCTATTGTTTAGACCGTGTAATTCAACATATCCGGATGGATATTGGTGTTTTACTAGATAAGGTCCATTCCATCTCGAAGTAAGTTTAGGTTGTTTGAATTTATATTTTGAGATAAAGAGAAGTACTTTGTCTCCTTTTTTGAATTCTTTTCTTTGTCGTAATTTACGATCATGCCAAACTTTGGTTCGTTCTTTATATAATCGTGAACTTTCATAAGCGTGATGTCGAAATTCATCTAACTCATGAAGTTGAAAGTTACGTTTTTCACCTGCTGCAATAAGATCTGGGTTGCAGTTGTTAAGTGCCCAATATGCACGGTGTTCAATTTCTATAGGCAGATGGCATGTCTTTACATACAACAGTTTGTACGGTGTGGTTCCAGTTGGTGTTTTGAATTCGGTACGAAAGGCCCATAGAGCATCTTCTAATTTTTTAGACCATCAAGCAGGGTTGTTTTGAACAGTCTTTTCAAGTATACGTTTGAGAGCTCTATTAGTGTTTTCAACTTGGCCATTCGTTTGAGGGTGGTAAGATGAAAATCGGTGGTTCACTCCATATCTTTTCATTACATTTTCCATGAGTTCGTTACAGAATTGAGTTCCTCTATCGCTTATTAGTGCTTTTGGCATTCCAAAACGACAGAATAATTTCTTTAAGAATGTGATAACTCTGGCATCGTTTGTTTGTAAAGCTTGAGCTTCGGCCCATTTCGATACATAATCGACGGTGACTAAAATGTATTCACATTTGTAAGATTAAGGAAATGGTCCTATGAAGTCGATACCCCACACGTCAAAGATTTCGCAGACTTGGATGTTGTTTAGAGGCATTTCATCTCTTTTAGAAATATTTTCAGTCCTTTTACATGCTTCGCATAGTCGTACTAATCTATGAGCTTCACGCATAATAGTTGGCCAATAAAAGCCAGCGTCGAACACTTTTTAGCGGTGGTGTTCGCGGCGTTATGTCCTCCGGTCGTTCCGTAGTGACATTCATCGAGAATTTTTCTAGATTCAAATCCGGAAATACAACGTCAGATTATTCCATCAGGACATATTCTAAATAAATAAGGATCGTCCCAAAAGTATTTTTTAGTTCAGAGAAAAATCTTTTCTTTTGTTGGTGCATCATTCCATTCCGTAAAATACCTACAACCAAATAGTTTGCAAAGTCTGCGAACCATGGTGTTTTGTTAGTACTTACTTGCATTATATGCTCATCGGGAAAATCGTCGATTTCATCATCGCTAGAATCATCATTCACTATGCGAGATAAATGATCGGCAGCAACATTTTCAGCTCCTTTTTTATCTTTAATTTCCAAATCAAATTCTTGTAAAAGCAATATCCATCGTATTAGACGAGGTTTGGCGTCTTGCTTTTTGAACAAGTATTTCAAAGCTGAATGATCGGTGTAAACTATCGTTTTTGACAACATGAGGTAGGAACGAAATTTGTCAAACGCGTAAACTACAGCCATGAGTTCTTTTTTCGTAATTGTATAATTTTGTTGGGTTGCGTTAAGAGTTCTACTTGCAAAATAGATGGGATGAAATTGTTTACCATCTTTTTGTCCAAGGACGGCTCCAAGGGCATGTTCACTAGCATCGCACATAAGCACAAATGGAAGGTTCCAATTGGGGCTTGTAATAATGGGAGTGCATGTAAGTTTTTCTTTAAGTATTTTGAATGCTGAATAACATTCGTCGGTAAAATTGAACGTTCTTTATTTTTCTAGAAGTTGAGTTAAAGGTCTTGCGATTTTCACAGAGTCTTTGATAAATCGTCGGTAAAAACCGGCATGACCTAAGAAACTTATAATGCCTCTAACATTAGTAGGTGGTGGGAGTTTGCGATAACGTCTATTTTTGCTTTGTCAACTTCAAGGCCGGCTCCAAACACTTTGTGTCCAAGCACAATTCCTTCTTTAACCATAAAGTGACATTTTTTCCAGTTTAGCACAAGAATTGCTTCTTCGCATCGTGCTAACATTTTATCGAGATTGTTTAGACATGTGCCGAAAGAATTTCCAAAGACGGAGAAATCGTCCATGAAGACTTCGACTGATTCTTCAATCATATCGTGAAAGACTGCAATCATACACCTCTGAAAAGTAGCAGGTGCATTGTATAGGCCAAAAGGCATGCGCCTATAAGCGTAAGTTCCAAATGGACAAGTAAACGTAGTTTTCTCTTGATCCATAGGGTCGATTGGGATTTAAAAGTATCCAGAAAAACCATCGAGGAAACAAAAGTATTCATTTCCTGTGAGTCTTTCTAACATTTGGTCCATAAAGGGTAAAGGGAAATGATCTTTCGCGGTTGCATCATTTAGTTTTTGATAATCAATACAAACTCACCATTCGGTGATGGTTCGTGTTGGTACTAATTCGTTGTTTTTGTTAGTTACTACAGTGATACCTCCCTTTTTAGGTACACAATGAATAAGACTAACCCATGGGCTATCGGTGATTGGGTAGATTATTCCAGAGTTTAGGAGTTTAAGGATTTCTTTTTTAACATCATCCTTCATGTTAGGATTTAATCTTCGTTGTTTTTCAACAATTGGTTTCTTGTTATCCAAAATTTGGATTTTATGTTTACAGAACGATGGACATATGCCAGGAATGTCAGAAGTTTTCCAAGCAAAGGCTTTTTTATGCTTCTTGAGAATGTCAATTAGATCGTCTTTGTGTTCTTCCGAAAGTTGGGATGAGATAATTACAGGGAGTAATTTTTCTTCGTGAAGAAACGCATATTCCAGATGTTCAGGAAGAGGTTTAAGTTCTAAATCTGTAGGTAGTTCTTCAACATATTTCTTAACTTTGAAATCGGTTTCGAAAGTTATGGTTTCAAATGGGGTTTCGATTTATTCTTCGATTTTTATGATTGGTTCATCATAGGTATGGTCGGCTATGAAGGCATCAAATTCAGCAAAAAGATCTTCTTCGATTGTAGTTCCTTCGAGACAATGCAAAATTTCTCATCCTTCATCAAGAAGAGCGTCGAAATCGGCTTCAACGATTTCTTCAACGACATCGATACTAAAACAAGTATCGTCATTAGAGTACGAGTGTTTCATAGCTTCGTTGATAGAGAAAGAAATTCTATCTTCTCCAACTCCAAGGTTGAGTTGTTTTTGCTTTACTTTAATTATAGCATTAGTTGTGTGTAGGAAAGGTCTACCAAGGTTAAGGGGTACCTTGCTATCTTCTTCCATTTCTAAGATTACAAAGTCAACAGGAAAAACAAATTTTCCGACTTCTATGAGCATGTTCTCAGCTATTCCCATTGGGTATTGGAAAGAATGGTCCGCGAGTCGAACGCTCATTTTTGTGGGTTTTAAAACTTTTTTAGAGAGTTTAGCATACAAAGAGATGGCATGAGGTTGATACTTACGCCAAGATCGGCCAAGGCGTTGCAAGAGTATGAGTGAGGAAAAGTACATGGGATTAGGAAACTTCCAGGATCTCCCAGTTTTGGTGGTACTTTGTTTTGGATAATGGCAGAACACTCATCGTTTAGAAAAGTTGAAGAGACTTCTTCAGACTTATGCTTGCTCTTGATAAGTTCTTTGATAAATTTGCCATAATTTGGCATCCAGCCAGAACATCGACTAAAGGCATGTTAATTCGAACTTCTTGTATTATGTCGAGGAATTTACCATACTTAGCTTGCATCTTTTTCTTGCGTAAGCGTTGTGGATATGGTACTTTTGGTTTATACGGTTTGGGTGTTGGGTTCTCAGTTGGTTTGGTATGGGTTGGTTAGGATTCATCCTCATTATCACTATCGAATGGAATTTCGATTGGTGTATCTTGAATAGGTTTGGTAGGTGATTCGTAAGATAAACCACTCCGCGTGAATACGTCGTTCACTTGCTCGTTACGAGCTTGTGGGGGTTGATATTTGTTGTTGTTCTTGGGATTTGGGTTGGTATTGCTTGGTAAAGAACCAGAAACGCGATTCGATTGTTTATCAGCCAACGATCAAATTTAGCTTCAAGGTTTTGAATGGAAGCTTGGTGGTTTTTGGTTGTGGTTTCGAACTTGGTTTTGAAGTCAGTGAATGTTTCTCGAACAAAAATGTTGGTTTTTCTTTGAGATTCTATAAAGTTGTCGATTTTGCTTTCGAGGTTGTTTTTGTCTTCGGTTTGAGTGGGTTTCTTGTCGTCTCGATCATAACTTGGTTTATCATTTGATCTCCAATTATCGCGGTCGCGATTACGATAATCGTTATAAAATCGAGTTCGACGAAATGTATTCATAAAGTTGACTTCTTCTTCCTTCGTCATGGGTGTGTCATCGTCATCACATTCACTAGAAGGATGGTTTCCTCCACAGTGTTTGCAGGTTTTGTGTTTAATCTCTTCAATCTTAAGAGACATGGCATCCATTAGAGCCATAATTTTCTCGGTGTCGGTTGGGTTGTTTCTTCCTTCGGCAAAAGCTACTGTTTTTCACGAGTTTTTGTTTTTGTGATTTTTGGACCAATCAAGCTTAAGTAGGACTTTATCATCCAATAATTGGTAAGCTTGGTTAGGGGTTTTGTAAAAGAAAATTTCGTCCGCTGCGGCGTTCAATGCATCTTGGGTAACATCGTCAAGACCATGATAGAAAATTTTGATTATTCCTTCTTTCTTAAGTCCACGACCATGGCAATTTCTGAGTAGTTCTTTCATTCTTAACCATGCGTCAATGAGAGTTTCTCGTTCTTGTTGAGAAAAGCTTCAGATTTCTCCAAGGAGTTTTTCAAATAAGGCAGGAGGAAAGAATCGACTAATGAAAGCAGTTCTAAGACCTTCCCATGTTCGAATGGTTCCTTCATTAAGTTCATCGAGCCATGACTTGGCTTCTCTAGTCAGGGATGATGGAAACATCATGAGTTGCACGGCTTCGGCTTGTCATTCTCCATAGTTGAACATTTTACAAATTCCGCTGAATTTGTGGATGTGTTTGTGAGGATCGGTTTTGATTCGACCTTCAAATTGGTTATTTTTTACAATGGTTAAATGGTTCCCTTTGATTGCAAAATCGTTTGAAATTTCAGGTAAAACGATTACAGAGCCAGGATTTAGTGCGACAACTATCGGCTGACCACATAGGTTCATCATCAGTGTCCGACATTGGATCGTAACGGTTGATGAGTTTGGTGAGAAATAGGATTTGTGAAAGATTGTCAAAAGGTTGGTTAATTATGCGAGGTTGAGTTTGTTCGTGTCTCCTAGATAAAGGTACACGGCGATGGAGTCAACATAGCCTTCGATTAAGGGTACGTTCAGGTTCAGGTAACGGTGATGTTGGCGGTGTTCCGGATGAACGGGTGTGCATCCAATAAGGTTTTTGGTGTTTTCAGTAGAAATGTGCGGCGCACTTTTTGGTTTGTGCGGTGCACTTGGGTTCGCTACAGGAAGTGCGGCGCACTTTTTGGTTTGTGCGGCGTACTTTATGTACTTCAGAAAAAAAATTAGTTTAAAATGAGTAGCAATGGTTCAATTTCTTCAAGGATTATACTAATTTGGTTATAAAACATGATTATAAGTCCCCGGCAGCGGCGCCAAAAACTTGATGTTCGTTTGCAAGTCTTAAATTTATATTACAATGTTTAGACAAAACAAGGGACTAGAAGACAAACACGGGCAAGTATACCCTTTCGTTCGTAATATAGCTTGGTAATGGTAATCCAGGATCGTTCGCTGAGACTTAGTTTCATTTTGGTAATCAAGATAACAATTGAAGAAATAAATGGTTGAAGTAATATCAATAATAACAAATATGACTAATATGGGATAGTTCGTATAAGTTCGTGATGATGATAATAATGATTGAGATATTTTTATGTAGGTAAAGTGTGATTATCCTTTTTCGTCAAAACGGCGTTTACACAATCTACTTGGGTTGATTCAAGACTTATGTTTATTTAAGCGAGTAAGCTCAAAACAAGTTGCCAACAAGTTCAATATTTTATCAAGTTTCTAAGCGGATTTCTCCAACCAAAGATTCATGACCATAGACAAGTTCTAGAAAACTTATTATAACAATTTGCGTTTCTCAACGCCAAACTATCGTAACAAATCAACTTAGATAAAATATGGTTTGTAGAACTAGGAGGTAAAATGGTTCTACAACATTAGCTTGAAATCATTTATAAAATATTATATCATAGCATCATCACTAATTATAGTCACATACCCATATAGTCACAAATAGCTTAGCCTAACATAGTAATCAAAGTAATAATTGGAAAAGAGTAAGAGAACATCATACTTAGATTCGATTGAATAAACGAGTACACAAGTGTCACGATTGTATCCTTCCTCCAAGAATCGAAGAGTGAAATACTCTCGTTACAAATATCTCCCAAAAGTGGATAATACTGAAAATTTACTAAAAGGACTAAAATACTCGAGCTATGGAGTATTGAGAGAGAGAGAGAGAGGTGTGTGTAAAATGGATGGAAATTGCCTCTATTTATAGTGATGTCTGGGGTCAAATGTGCGATGCACTTCTCCTCAAGTGCGCCGCACTTTGGAGATGCGAATGTGCTCCACACTTACAACTTTGTGCGCCACACTTCTGGGCGATTTAGAATCTTCTTTTAATAACTTTGGCTTTATTGCATATTGAGGCCCCTTCTTTGTATATCTTCACTTTGCTCCTTCATACTTTACATCTGCATATAAAACACAACATATTAAGTATCGGAAGCTCTTATTTATACTACAAAGTGGCATTATAATGATAGGTTGAATATGTATAATTAGGTCGTTATCAGTTCCCGTGAGAAAATCTTCGAATGATACCTCGTCGTCTTATTTTACCAATTAAAGCAAATTTTGTGTTTTAATTGTTTGAGTCAAATAAAAACCTAAGCAATCTTGGAAGACTATTTCTACTAGAATAGTTTATGCTTATGTTGTTTATTTTCAATATTTATTGTTTTAATATTCATATTTTGTGTATGAATATTTTCCTTGTATGTTCTTTCATATTTTTGTAATATGATTGATTTGTGTGTTATTTCTTGTTTTGCTAATTCTTTATCCCACATATTTTTTAGAGTTGATCATGGTTAAAACTTACAATTTTTTTTAGGTGATTCCAACAATTCTAAGTTTGTAACTTTTGACATATGTTTTAACTACAATTGGTATGGATGTTTCTTTTCTACCTTTATTCCACCAATTGTGAGTTAATTTTGTCAAAACACTCTCTTTGGACATAATTAGCAAATACTTACTTCTAATTTGAGATTTCTTTTCTTCCCCCTATCAAGTTAGTTAGTAGGTAGTGAATATAGTATATACATTGGTGTTTCTTTCTTTCTATTAACCTTTGTATGTAGCTTGTCACCTTAGCTCTATCACTTGGTGCCCCAAGATAGGGGAGTAAGCACCAAGGGGGAGCTACTAGCAAAGTCGATTCTTCTCTCCTTCATAGACTTGTACTAACCTTTATGCTTCGACAAAGGGGGAGAAATGATTGTGATAAACTCGTTAACAATTCGAAAACTTTTTTTTTTTACATAAATGAGTTTATAGTTTGTCGTAATAAAAAAGGGGAGATTGTTAATGCAACCAATGCCTAAAAACATTATTAGTGTTAACTAATCTTTCTTAGTTTTGATCACGATAAAGTATAAAGAAATTTATCGTCAAAGATAATCGAAAAACGAATTATTTGACAAACACTATCATCAAGGTAATAATCATTTAAGTTTTACACAAACATATCTTAATCATGTTTAGTGATCATAGAAAGTGATTAACCTTAAAACTCACATTTTGACAAATGTGACAAAGGATTCTAATAAACTTTATTTTTAAGAAAATATTTTGTTAAAATGGAAAATGAAAATTTTAATATGGCATATTCCAAATGCCATAGGAATATCCTTTGAAGGTAAAATCTACCTCAGATAACATTTCTCCACTAAAAGACAAAAAGGAGTGTAGTCTACTCTCGGTGGTTCCTTAAATAGTTATGCGGTTCTTTATTGATAATAACCTCATGCTAGATAATGTACTACGCCTAGAGAGCCATTGGGTTTTGTCTCCTATAAATAGTGGATTATATTTTCATATTGCAGGAACATTTTTGGACAAATCTTTCTGCTTCTTATCTTCTTTCTATGTTCTTCAATCATTAGTAAATTATGATCACTTAATTTGTTAAGTATGTTTACTTATGATTATCCTCTTGATCCTCTTCTTTACTTGTCTAAAGAGAAGATCACTCACACATTTGTGATGTGATTAAAGATGAATCTTTGATGAATATCATCCTTCCTTAGATCTAGTCATGTTCATCAGTTTGTTTAAATTGAGTCTTGTGTAAATCTAATGTATTTGTGTATACTTGTATTAGTGTTGTGTTGATCCAAGGTATTTGTGAATACTTGAATTAGTCTTGTGTAAATCCATTGTATATGTGTATACTTGGATTTGTGTTGTGTAGATCCAAGTTACATGTGTATACTTGGATATGTGCCTTTGAGTTGTAATAAGTGTTGTGTGTTAGTTCTCACTAAACTACAAAGTGATGTGTGTATGTGTCTTGTGAGTTCTCACTAAACTTGAAAGTGAAGAGTTGTGAAGATTGGTTCTAGCTTTGGATTAGGACTCAACATCTAGCCGTGTGTCGGAAAAGAAGATGGACGGAGAAGATTGGTTCTAGCTTTCGATTAGAACTCACTATATCCACAAGCTCCCTTCTTGGCGGAGAAAACCTTACAACGTCGCTTACATTATTTTCCGACACTAAGCTAAATGTAGAGACCTAATCTTAGTTAGTACCAATCTACACATGTCGCCTACTTCACCATTTTCCGGCACATGGCTAGATGTCGAGTTCTAAACGAAAGCTAGAACCAATCTTCGTCGCCCATCTTTTTTTCCGATACAAGACTAGATGTCGAGTTCTAATCGAAAGCTAGAACCAATCTTCACAACTCTTCACTTTGAAGCTAAGTGAGAACTCACAAGACACATACGCACACCACTTTATAGTTTAGTGAGAACTAACACTCAAGACTTATTACAACTCAATAAGACATGTCCAAGTATACACATATAACTTGGATCCACACAATACAAATCCAAGCATACACATATACAATGGATTTACACAAGACTAATCCAAGTATTCCCAAATACATTGGATTAACACAACACTAATCCAAGTATCCACAAAATACATTGGATATACATAAGACTCAAATAAAAATGATGAACATGACTAGATCTAAAGAAGGATGATCTTCATCAAGGCTTCATCTTTAATAACATAACAAATGTATGAGTGATCTTCTCTTTGGATAAGTAAATAAGGGGATCAAGAGGATAATCATAAGTAAACATATTTAACACATTAAGTGATCATTTACTAATGATTAGGATATAGAAAAGAGAAAGGATACATAAAGAATGTTCAAAAAGGTTATTGTAAAATGGAGAAAATCCCTTAAAGTTTCAAGAGTTGTCAAGAAAAGCCCTTGAAGAATGCTAAAATTACATATTGATCCCTTATAACAAGTTTGCAAAATATATGTGCCAAATTGACAAGTGGTCCAAAGATAATACAAAGGGAAAATGTGTATATGTTGTTTAAACATGAAGTGCCAAACATTCCATAGTCCAGGGACCAAATATGTGCAATACTCATACCCAAACCCATTATTTACCCGTCCTAAACCCACTAGGCCCATCACAAGCCCACAACTACCCTAATACCCGTTTCATACCCAGCCCAAACCCCTTGTGACGTCACCCCCACTAAAACATATATAACATTATTAATTATGTCTTAAACATTATTAAATAAGGTTTTCTTTCCCGGTAAACACGTTTTATCACCCAAAACACATCAAACCCACACACTGTACAAAAGAAGAACCCTAATCCCAATCTTTTGCAAACCTAAAAATTAAACATCATCCATGTGTAGATCTTTGATTCCACGTCACTTGATCATATCCCCAATCCCATGACTCCCTCCAGCTCATTGGTGGGGCCCCCACGTACCTCCCCTGGACCCCTGCTTGTCCAAACATGGCAAATAAGGAATCACAATAGTCAATCAACGACTATAAGGGATTTCTTGGCCCCCAATGTTCTCTCAACGCTCAGGACCACATCAACAACAGCTAGCATCAAGAACCAAGAACCAAGCACATGGGCACATTTTGAATGATTTCAAAATTCAAAAAGACCAAGGGCATAATAGGCAGATTGCTAGCTTAGGGTTTATGTATTTTTAGCTTTCTAGATAGTTATATCTTCCAGTATATATAGAGGTCAACCTGTAACCTTTATACTATGTTTCGACCTCATTGTATTTTTTTTAAATTAATGAAATTATTATTTTTCTAAATTTGCAAAAGAGTTGAGTTCCATTGTTTTTTTATTGTCTTAGTGTAATGACATTTAATTTATTACAAGGTTAGTGCAATTCTTTTATCAAAAAAGTTTTTGTTACAAAGATTTTAGCAAAGAACTTTTGTGATCCACGAATTTTGATTCTAAGTACAAGTGAAGTGACAATTGATCTTTTATTCATAGGGTTTAGATTTGTGTTATTTTGTGTTTTGTGAATTTAGTTTCAAATATTTAAATTAAAAAATTGGGATTTTATAGATTCTTCATGAAATCCATTTTATTATTTACACTTAGTGTTTCAAAAGCCTCATAAGCCCAAGCTAGCTGAAAACTAGCTTGAGCTTTTGAGATTTTGAAGCTTTTTATTTGTTTGCTTTTTTGTGTTTCTCAACGGGTACTAAAGACAATTTTGGTGGAATGTTGTAGTCCACCATTTCTTCTTCTCCTTTCAAACAACAACAACAATCACCATAAGCTCAAAACCCCTAAGCTTAGCTAATATGGAGATGGCTTTTTAGCCATAATGGGGCCTGAAAGTAGGTCCCACAAGGTATTATACAGGCTTGAACCCTTTTGTTTACAAAAGTAATAGTTTGTGTGAATTTGGTGATTTCTTGTAAGATATGTGGTTTATGTGAATTTTGTGCTTGATTTGTTCTCTTTGGATTAGATATGCATGATCTTTGTAGTTAGAAGTATATTGAAGTTGTTTTGTATAAAAAGATTTGAAGAATCTTACTTTTTGGAATTAAGGGGGTGTTTGAATCTGTTGGATATGCAATGTGGGTGACAAGACATAGTGTTATAAACAACCTAAACCTACTCCTTGTTGTTATTTAAGGTAGTTTCAAGAGTTTGTTTGAGATTTTTAGGTAAAAGTAATGTTTTAAGTTTTCATTTGTGTGCATAAAAAATGCTAGGTATCAACAGTTAGGTCTATAGGCTTTGTTTAATTGTATAAAGAATTGAAATCTTATCTACAGCTAGTTATTATGTAGGTATAGGAGGCTGTGTGCAATTAGTTTTGGAAAAGGTGGCTTAAGGTAGCTTAAAATCTAGCTTAAAAGTCACTGTTGTGCCAAACATATCAACAAACACAACATTTTGTCTGCATATTCTTAACAATAGGGTGTTTAGAGCTTGTTTTTGTGATTTGTTGCCTACAACTTGGTGAATTTCTAAAATATAGATTTATTGAGTTCTATTATTTGCAGTTTGTTTAGTCTGATTTCTAGGCCTTTGAATGTTTAATTTGAGTTGTTGATATGTGCTTGTTGTTGTTACTGACTCCCCACAAGCCAAAGCTTGTGGGGGTGCCCCTTGTTCCAAGAAAGAACCATCTAACAAGCTCAAACAACACTCATTTTCCTGTCAGTGTAAAAATACACTATTAGTGGGAACCAAAGTTCCCACTGATCTCACAGGAACTTCCCACTGCTAGTACAAATTGGTCATCAGCTTATTTTTCAGCCCTTTTTGCTTATTCAGTCACTGTTTTTGCAATTTATAATTTTTTCCCCAGTAGTTTAAGTTGTTTAAGATTTTTTTAAAAAGGTTTCATATTTTTCTCACATTTATTTTATTTTTTATGATTATTTTAATTTAAAAATTGTTTTTAGGCTTTAAAAATAGAAAATTAGTTTTAAAATTTTTTGAAAATATTTTTTAGCACTAGAATAATATATATGAGGTTTACATTTAATAAAATCTTTATTTTTACTTTTTGTTAATTATTTTTAATTTTAGGGATTTAATTAGCATTTAGAATCAAATAATAATTTATTAAAAAAATTCAAGAAGTTTAATTGAATTTTTATACTTATTTATATTATTTAGGATTTTATTATAATTTTTTAGTTAAAATTTTTATTTTCGTCACGTTTTTCGTTTACGTTTTTCGCGTCTTAGTTTTATTTTTCTCGTAACCGTATTTAACTTTCTCTCTTTCCTTCCAAAAACAAACTAATTCAAACATTGTTTTATTAATATTGGCACACACAAAATAACACTCCTTTGAAGAACGAACTCACTTGTCGAGCATTCACGGTTTTCCTAAATCGTGAACGTTTAACGCTTACCGTTTATATTTTCTTTTTCCTAAAAGGAAGTATAAAAATACCACATCCGTGATTCTCCGGGGAACCATGTGGGACATATCACATATTCTTTGTGTTTTTTAAATATATTATGTAATATGATGCATGCATACATCATATTAGTAATTATTAAAATTCTACAAACACCCCTCAATTAGCTTAAAGTCATCATCTTTAAGCGTTACCCACTAAGGGTAATCATAAACCATGAATTCAATATCAAGATATGATTTTTACCTCAAGTTGGATGATGGAAACACTATATAATAGCTCCTAAGCTTTAATACACTAATATCTTGCTTCAAATCAACTTGGAAATCAAAACCCTAGTCTAACTAAATGATGAGTGTGGGTGTGTCATGGTGTAGAAAGAGGAAAGCAGAAACATCTGATATGTTCCAGGGATAATAGATACTTATCACACTGGCATATCACTTAAGTTTCATTATTAGGCAAGGTTTGTCCCTGTTAATAAAACAATTACATGAAAAGTCCTATTTGCTTCAAACTTATTGTATAAGAGATCTTTTAGTCTAAAGAGCATATTGGAATGATGGAATAACTAGTGAGCTTATAAAATAATAATAAATCATTTTCATAGCATGTGTAGGATTGGCTATTATGGCCCAGTTTTTTAGAACATCAAACGCTCTCTCCATATCTTTCCTTGCTGATTCCTGCTTTTTATTATACAATATTCGATTGTGGTCATCGTTAGTGGGTTCCAGAATTGTCTTAACGACTGACACTAATTCGGGGTATATCGCGTCAACAAGATAGTATCCAAATGGGTAAGTAACGTCGTTACCACAAAAGGAACTTCATGCGCTCTTCCGGTTTTAAATCGTTAAAGAAAGGAATTATATAAGACATTGATGTCGTTGTTAGACCCATAAACACTAAAGAAAACATGTCATATCCACAAGTCTTGCGACGCAACAGCTTCCAACAAAATGAACGGATCCGGTCCATGATTACTTCTAACAAATTTCCTTGATGGGCGTACGAACAACCATACAACTCCCAATCCGTGCAGTCAAGACTTCCTAAGATCCCCAAGAAACTATGGGTTTTCTCAGATACTCTAGCCATAAACATTCATAATAGCAGTACAATGGGGTTTAAAATTGGTTAAATATGGATATTCAAAAATAAAAAAAGGATAAAACTAGGCACACAAAAAGCTACCATTGGTGGCTTTTTTTCCTCGATACATTACCTCACGTGTGAATTTAGGATGAGGTCAGTGGGAACCCACACATAGCTTTTGGTCACGTAAGAACTCACAAATAGCTTTTTCTTCCTCTCCCCCAGCCTTACAATCTATTTGATCCTTGGTCTCGGCATCAATCCAAAAATGTTTCATTCGATATAAAAAATACTCTAATCGACACAAAAAATGTTAGTTTATGTTGGTCCTCAAAATCTAGTAATGTTAACACGATTAAAACGTTTAACTAATAACAATACTTGTAATTTTCGACGTCTAATTCTTTATTGATATCTATACCAAAGAATCATACCCGGTTATTTACGGAATGACAACCGGGATTGAATAACAAGTATTCTCTTCTGAAGATCATGAGAGGAAGAACTCCTATCAACTACACTTTGTGTATTTTGTGAAATGAAAATTTTAGCCTATCTCTACCTACAACATGTATATATGTATATATATATATATATATATAGAAAAAAAGTTAAAAATTCTTAGATAAGCTTTCACTAAAGTCTCATGTGCACCCATGTGCACCCATGTGTTCTTTCTCATCAAAGTACAAACGTGAGTATTTTACTTTAACCACTTTTGCACCTTTTGTCTTCCTTTGCTTTTTGCTTTGGAAGTACCAATGCACCAGGTTGTATATTGAGAGATAGACTGGCACCATTCAGCTAAGTTTGTCATTCCAAGCTAAACTGAAGCAACTTATTCGGGCCTTGTCCTTCAGGTGCTAATCCGCATCAGCTACTGAGGTGAAGACTTCATTTGTCTTCAAAGTTTTCTAGAATTGCTTATGTTGAACTGTATTTAGTTTGATGTGGTGATGGACCTAGTGCAAAAGATGTCTTCAACAAATCCCTGAAGTTGTCTTCAGGTCTTCAGGTCTTTAAGTCTTCAGCTGCTATTTTATATTCAAATACTTGTGAGAAACAATAGGGTCAAATCTTGACCCAACAATTTATCCGATCAAAATTATCATATAATCCGATCAAAAGAATGCTACATAGAACTTAACAACTATGTTGCATGAAAACGCATCTCGGGTGTCGTCTCTGTCCAGGAAACGTTTCGGAAACAGGAAAGATTTTGAAACGGATGAAAACGTGGAGGAAACATTTAGTGAGGATAGGAAACGTTGAGGCTTAAAGAGAAACGCCAACGGAAACGTTTCTTAGGCTTCTAAAAGGGTTCTCGGCTTTATTAATCTTGTTTTGGGGCCATGAAACCTTTTTTTAGTCCATTTGTATTGTATATACATCAAGTCAAACAACTCAACTTTTGTATTCTAATTCTAGGTCAAAATTTAGGTCAACATCTTCTATTACAGTATAAAGTACGATCTTTGATCCTTAATTCTCTATTTCTCTATTCCTTAATGCTCTATTACATGATAACAATCAGGTCATAAAATGATAAGTGATGATTGTTAATCGACATGTCCTATTACCATAATTGCTAATTAAATTGATATCTTCAATAAATTTTTAATTGTAATGTCTAAGTATAAATTAATATGCCATTGTTTCATATTGTCCAGTTGTTCATATTAGTAATTTAGTATTTTACTAAATTGACATCCTTAATAAATTGTTAATTGTAATCATCTGATGTCTTAGTATAAACTGATATGTCATAATTACATCATATACTGTCCTTATTACTAAATTGACGTCATTAATAAATTGGTAATTGTAATGTCTTAGTATAAATTGATATGTCATACTGTCATAGTTTCTTAATCACATACTTTCCTTATTTCTTATTACCATATTTCATTTTGGCTTGTAACTTTATTACCAGATTATTAATCATGGAATCAAGTTCTAGTGCTAGCAATAGTACTAGCGGTAGTGTCCCTCGTTGAATCAAGTTATAGTGCTAGCAATAGTACTAGCGGTAGTGTCCCTCGTCTTCAACGCAATCGCAATCTTTTGAAAAAGGGCCGTTGTGGGAATATCTTACTAAAGTCTCTAAAGCCGTGGAGACAGGGGTACATGGAAATTTAAGTGCAACTTTTGTCTCGAAGTAAAACAGGGGAGTTACTCCAGGGTGAAGGCTCATTTACTTAAACTTTCTGGAAAAGGAATCGCAATATGTAAGAAAGTTTGTCATAGCGATTTGGTTGAGATAAGAACCAAAGATGCCGATTACAAAAAAATAAAAACGAATGCAGCCCCTAGAGATGTTTCGTTGTCTGGTGGTGGACTACAATTTCAAAACAGCACTAAGAAAAGAGATCTATCTTGTCTCCTTTGGCAAAAGCGTTTGATACATATACTAGAGCCCAATTAGATCAAGAAATTGCAAGAGTATTATATACGGGTGGTTTATCATTCAATCTTGCTCAAAATACATATTATATGAAGGCTTTTACATTATCTGCAAATATCAACGTAGAGTGGTTACGTGCCTCTAAGCTACAACAAACTAAGAACGACTTTAGTCCAACAAGAGAAGGCAAATGTTGAGAGACTGCTACAACCAATCAAGGATACATGGAAAGAGAAAGGGGTTTCAACTATGACTGATGAGTGGAGCGATCTTCAAAGACGACCATTGATTAATTTAATGGTAACTTTAGCAGAAGGTTTGATGTTCATAAAACTTGTGAATTGTATAGGTGAAATATAAGCCAAATAGTATATTGCTAATCTAATGCAAGAAGTCGTCAATGAGATCGGTGATCGAAATGTAGTCCAAATCATTAAAGATAATGCGACAAATTGTAAAGGAGATGGTGAATTAATTCAAGGCCTTTACCCCGCACATCTAATGGCCACCGTGTGTAGTTCATACACTTAATCTTGCTTTGAAAAACAATTTTGCTGCTAGGAATACCAAAAACAATTCAGATGTGTATGATTGTTGTCATTGGATCACTGAAATTCATGGAGAAGTGGTTCAAATAAAATAAAAAATTTATGAATCATACGATGAGATTGTCTAGGTACAACAAGTTTACCCCACTTAAGTTGTTTTTTGTGGCTGAAACTTTGTTTGCTTCTATTATTATGATGCTGAAAAGATTTAAACTTGTTAAATGTTCTCTTGAATACTTGGCAATGAGTGATGAGTGTGCATCTTATTGAGAAGACGACCAAAAAAAGCTAGATTTTTTAGGGATAAGGTGTTAAAATAAAGTTTGGTGGGACAAAGTGGAATACATTCTCAACTTTACAGCACTTATATACGATATGTCAGAGCTTGTGATACCGATAGGTCGTGTCTTCATTTGGTATATGAGATGTGGGATTCGTTGATTGAGAAAGTAAAAGTGATTATCTATAAGTATGAACAAAAAGAGCTAGAGAGCTCTTCTATCTTCTATGATGTGGTCCCTACAAGATTCTTATTGCTCGTTGGACAAAAAGTTCAACACCACTTTATTGTTTAGCACGTTCTTTGAACCCATGGTACCTTCTTATTTCATTATTTATCTTATCTGATGTCAAAATTCTGAACATAAAACCCAGAATATAAAATTTTGAATGGTCTTATCTATATATTATGTATTTGTTAGCTTGTATCGTATAGGTATTACAGTGAGGCTTGGGTTAGTGAGAAATCTGATAAAGTCGCTCCTCAAAGAGATGCGAAAATATCTCAAGAAAGGAAAAATGTTTTGAAAGGCTTTTCCCGAATAGCGATGATTATGAGAAAGTTTTGGATGAGTTCGCTAGTTTCTCTCTTAAAACTGGCCCTTTTCAGATATAGGCTCTATATTCACAATGGGAACTATAGAGGCTAAAACTTGGTGGGCTAATTTTGGAACACAAACTCCTTTGTTATAAACGTTAGCTTTTAAAGTTCTTGACCAACCCACGTCTTCATCTTGTTCTGAGCGTAATTGGAGTACCTATATTTTTGTTAACTCACTTAGAAGGAACAAGTTAACTCCTAAGCGTTTTTGTTCATAACAATCTACGTCTTTTATCAAGGAGCACCGAACAATATTTGGATGAGAAGAACATGATGCCGGATGTTGGAGTAGATGAGTTTGGTACAATGAAAGATGTGAGATTTTTAGAGTTAGCTGAACTATCACTTGATGAGCCTGAACTCGAGATCGTCTTTTTCTCTCAGAATACCGACTAGTTTAGAAGTTATTACTTATTACTATGTCGTTTTTGTGACAGGGTGTTAATGTTGGAAACTTGGTTTTTGAAGTAATGACGAATAATATAGGTGCCCTGTATTATGTTTTAAACAATAATCTTTATGTTATTAAATAATGTTTTAATGTTAAGTGTATGTTATTATTATAGATAGTTGTTTTTTTAATATTTATTTATTTTATTAATAAGTATAGTATATAATACGCAAACGTTTTTAGACGTACCTATTTTATGCATTTTGAGACATTGGCGTTTTTAAGTACCCATCTCTATTTTCATTTTCGTTTCCGTCCCGGCGCAACACAGCTTAACAAGATGACATGTAAAATGCATATTCGAACAATTACCTCGTATATTTTTTAATATTTTCATTGATTCTACAGATCTTTTACACGTTCACTTCCATGTTCATAAAATATTAACTCTCTCAACAAAAATACAAAAGTTTCTACCGTTTGATATATCCGTTCAAAAAGAAAGAAAAAAATATACCATGAACATAGACAAATGATAGACATTGTATTTTAGTGAACATAATTGAGAGTGTGGTCCATTTCATATACTGCGGGTAGGTTCTGTCCGGGTTGATCGAAGGTTGTCGGTGAGAAACATTTGAAGGAGTTAATGTGAGCCGTTGAAGTGGGAAGTCCACATGCATGGCATCAACAATTATTTAAGCCATTTGGTAAAATGTCAAACACGGACACGTTACACGTACAAATATACACCCCCACCATTGTTGTACTAGCTTCATTCATTACTTAATTTGTGTAGTTTCATCAACGTAACCTAACGTGGCAAAGTCTTTTTTTCATAGTGTTCGAGTTACTGATCGATTTGACGATTGATTTTAGAGCGTTACAGATTAATTTCGAAAGATTTAGGCCGTGTAGTAATAACCAACACCATTACTTAACTCATCACAGCATCACTACATAAGCTTTTCACTTCATCACGAACTTCGCCGTCTAAAAACCAACATCACGATCAAAACATCTGTAAAAACACCCCGACCTTATGGAGCTTATACATTAAGGGTGGGTGTTGTTTTAACAAAGGTTAGGCTGAAACGTGTGGGTAAGAACACCCCGACCTTATAAAGCTTGGCAGGACCCGAAGCCAAGACCGGGTGTATAAAATTTTTAAACCTTGTATACTGACTACATAAAACTAGAAACATATTTTATATTGCATAGAATGCATTTAAAATATATTTAAAAGGAATCGATTATATTTTTTAAAATTAACATTATTTTGAAAAAATCAAAACACCTATGAGACGTACCCTGACTCCGTCTACCTTTCACGATCTATGTTTATAACCGATACCAAGAAGTTGGAACTTACGAAAATTGAACCTTAAACGTTTTATTGATTGAGAATTTCAATTTTTTGCACTCTAGCTTCAGAGTCAATGAGTCATATCAACCATGATGTATATGCACTTTCATTTTTAATACTACACAAGAATTAAATATATAGATTGATTTAAATGAAATTTATGATTTGTGAAGTGCATGGATGATATAGGTTATCGGCAAATGACCTCCAGCCCTGCTGGCGTGATGCACTGGGTTTACATCCACTGTGGGCGGCAGGTTTTGGGTTCGATTCTTGTGCTCGTCTCACACGGGCACATGTGGGGAATTCTCCCTGGAAACCTCTTTGGGGGATGATGGGTTTGCCCGCTATGCGGAGCTCGAACTCGGGGTACTCGTTGAAATATTGCGAGTAGGCTTCCGTTTAATTATTTGCCGTTTCCAAAAAAAAATATAGATCATCGATCTTGTTGCATGTGGATATAAAGTCCACCCACTATTGCCCATTTTGCCTTAATGCCTTGTCAAAGTGATCCGACCCCGTTTAAGTAACGACTAATCTTTAATCCTTGATAATTTGTAAGTATTTTAATTTAATTATTATTTAATTTTATTTTAAAATATTTACTAGTTTTAATGTTCATGCACACACACAACTTGAACATAAAAGATAAATTAAGTAATAATTTCGTTATTATGATTTTATATAGATTATATATATGTTCTTTTTAAGAACAATCAATGTTTATATGATTGTTGTTTTACTGTGCATCGTGTAAATTAAAATATATACACTTCAATTTTTATTTTTCAAATTTCATACTCTTTTTACTTTCGATATTTTTATTATATATAACTGTATTTGAATTATTAATCAACACACCATTTATATCAACTTTACACGTACACAATTTATAAATTCATGATTTTGTAATGTTTAATAATATTCTATAAAACAATATTAAATTTTTAATACTTAAATAATTACGATACTCATGTACCCACGGCTTTTACATGATTTTTATTATGTGATAATATTAATTGATATTTTGCATAAATATTTGTAAAGGATTTGACTTTTTTAACTGAAATATTATTTATCATTTTCTAGACATCATGTGCTTAATAACACATAACGACATTGAAAAATATATTTTGTTGTAATATGTTGAATCTCGTCTATTTATTTTCATCTCACGTCGATGTCTGAGGTCCTGTATCATTTTGATATTTATACACATGTCAATAATAATTTACGTAGATTATATTGCCCTCAAAATATAGCTCATATTCGATTAGTTACGTTAGTTATGTTCGGTTGCCTCGTTAGTCCATAACAACATAACGCGACAACGTTATTAGCCAACGAACATTTTCAACGTTAGTCTTGCTAACGGCTATTTATACTTGATTCAAAATTTGGTTTCCTTATAAAAAAAGTTCTTTTCTAATTATCTTTATAATTTATACACACGCTAATTTATAAACGTAATTATATACACGTTTTATACATGTTTATATATGATTTTATATAAATTTTAATATATTTTTTATACACGTTTTATACATATGTTAAAAATACGTGTATAAAAATGTATACGTGTGTATAAAAACGTATATATAAAAACGTATATAAAATGTATATATAAAAACGTGTATAAGAATGTGTGTATAAAACCGTTTTAAAATGGGTGTATGAAAATGTGCGTATAAAAATGTATGTTAATTGTGTGTATAAATGTGCATATAATAACGTGTATAAAAATGTGTGTGTAAACGTTAGTGTCATCAAATACAACAACAAACAACCTCAATTCGGCATCAAATAAAAGCCGCAACAACAACAACAAGGAGTCTACAACCGTACAAGCCTCGGGGTTTGATGCAGTCTGTTGATACAAAAGTTGGATGGACCTTTACTAACCCGAATTAGGCTTAATTGGGTGTCCGGGGCTCCGGCTCTTGCACCAAGTGGACTTCTGGTTTAAGACCCTGCACACTAAAAGCAACACGTTGTTAGACTTACCGTGAGAACGTATCCCACGATTAGACTCTGGCATGAGAGTAAGTAATCGGTTTAGGGTTAGTAATCGGTGAGAGATGTAAGTATTAAGTAAACATACCTCTGTGGAATCCTTGGGGTTCCTTATATAAGCGGTAGAGTCCCTGTTGGGCCTTACCGAATCTTGAGCCCTAAGCAAGAGATAACTACCATATTTGTGCCGATCCTTATCTTCTAATTATGGTCAGTGAATATCTTATTGCTTTACGATGAATCACAATTCTAATTAGATTGTGATTCTGCCTAACCCATGTCGCGTGCGGTAGGGACGTGGTCCGTACAATACCACGTGCGGCCATTATTACCTAGGGCCCATAAGCCTGGAGTAACATTGATCCAGCCCATTCACGTTGGGACAGATACAGGTAGTACCCGTTGGCCGGGTCTAAGACCCGTCTGGGGACTATACGTCATCGTATCCCCCAGTCTAGTTGTTACAGCCGTAGGCGTGACTTCTAGACTAACAAATCCGCCACAGCCATATTGTGAAAGAAAAATAATAAATGATGAAGTAAATGCTTCTCAGACCGTGCTATGGCTGGAACCATTTTAATGAAAACTTTTAATATACGGCAATATACGGCAACACAGTGTAGCATGTAGGCGACTGTTCATCTAACAAAATCTAAAAAAGTGACCCAAGTGGGTCTGACCCTCAAGCCACGTAAAATCTGATCATGAGGTGACCCGTGGGCCCCCTGTCGTTTCAGTTGCTCACAAATCCCAAACAATTGGATCTACGTAGTGGTTTATACGTGTCAATTATCCAATGGTACACGAAGTCGAAGCAACACGATATATAACAGTTTGCATGACTGTGTAAACAATTTAGAAACCTTTATCCGCCATTGTTGCTTTTCCTTCTTCCTTCTACATCCATCCTTGCACGGACAGCCCGATTCATAGGTCAGATCACCGCGCCTTTTTCCATTTTTTACAAATCATGGTTAAGGACAACCCTACGATAACGTCCGTGCTAAATGAGTACCCGGAGGAAAAATTCACTGAATTTTGCTCCGAGTACTTTATTCCCTCTAACGTACACCCAACCTATCCTGGGGATGGCGATGCCATTACGGTTTGCCCTCTAGGTAAGATTAGATTATATACCCGGCTGTTTGATGCGGCGAATTACCGTATCCCATTTTCTAGGTTCGTCGTAGATATCCTCACATATTATGATTTCCATATCACACAATTACACGCCATAGGAGCATGTAAGATAAACCAGTTCGAAATTAGTTGTGATACACTAGATGTTTCCCCTACCGTGAGTTTGTTCAGGGTTTTCTATACACCCCAAATGGTCAATGGCTGGCTATCCTTCAAAAAACGATCCCCGAACGCCTCTCAATGTTATTACAAGGCGTTATATTCGCTAAAGAATTGGTACAACCGTTACTTTTTTGTAGATGGCATAGTCTTTCCATTCCCGTTTGAGTTAAAACTAGTGTCTGCATAGATTACCCACTGGCGACCAACACATATAACACCCGTGATGTTAGGACGTTGGACACGCACAAAACCCATTTTCACAAAGGGTTGCCCGAGTCTTTCCTATGTTTGGTAGGGATCAGCCGGAACTATTTTAGAAGACAAGATAAATACCCCATCTTCTTGGATCACCACAACGAGGGTGGGTGTAGATAGCTTACTGTATACGTCCACCTTAGTTTATCACTGTCAATTCACTGTACTTTTGTTTCAACAGGGGTGAATTTGTTTGGACTACTTCGCCAAGGGAACCCGTCCGAAATAAAAGAATACACCCGTGCCAGGCGAGAAGATGAGCCACCATTGTTGGACGCTACCAAGAATGTCACCATACCATTGGTCGCGGACCCAGAACCCCACTCAGACATGGGGGACTCCCAAATCCAAAAGTCACCTTTAGATTTTCGAATGAAGATGGAGATCATCTGCTATTAGAGAATGAAGCCGCCTCCTCGGCCGCGGTAAATATGACCACTGCACCCAATGAAGAGGGACAAGGTGATGATATTGAAAACCTTGACGAAGATCTGAGGAAAGTTGCAGATACTGATGAGGAGGAGGCAGCTGAGGATACAGGTATTGAATATCAAGGGAAGCCCTATCCAAGGAGGCGTAAGGTCACCAAGAGAATACTACGAAAGGTGGCTGACACGGAGTATGGAATGCACAATGCGCCTCTTAAAAAACTGCGCAAGGACCACCCCAAATATCAAAGGGGAGTAGTATGAGTTCGGCTACTACCATGGTAGCCTCCCATGCCGTGACTGTAGGTGACAAGCAGACTTCCCTTATTTTGAACCCGGATCCCGTTACTACCGTGTCACCCACTTCCTCAGAGCTAGCAAAGGACAATATTTGAGTAAAACACGGCCCCATCTTTTATTTAACATCTGACCATTGTTATATAAGTTTGTCTCCTTATATGTATGTACGCCTAGTTTTGTAGGAATGACCAATCTGATGCCTTGTCGGGTGAGGAAGGTACAGGTAGGGGGAAGACGCTTGAAATCGAGACAAACACACGTGTGCCTTCTCCTACTGTTGTCCCATATATTTAGATAATATAACACGAATTAAAGAAAGAAAATAGATGAAGAAGATGAATTCTAGAGAGAGAAATTAGAGAGAGAAAAGAGAGAGAAAATGGTTGGAGAAACTAGGTGATATTAGATTAGAGAAATGAATAACCAACACCCTTCCTAACATGCTAGGAAGGGTATTTATAGTCCCCCTACATGTGGGCTTGTATGGACTATACTACATGGGCCGGGCTTTCCTTTTGGGATTTGGTTACTTATGAATGAACCTTAGCTTAAAGTTAAGCCCGTAAAACACGACTAACCTACTACCTATTACAACGTTCTAAAATACGATACATAATAAACCTATGACCGATCATTCTTGTTTGACTCAATATTTTGAGGCTAACAATATCCCCCAATGAGAGGTCATAAACCTTGGTCATTTATGAAATTTGTAGAGATTACTAATCTCGCCGTAAATGAGTCTTGAACGTGTAATAGTAGTCCTTTTCCTTCATGCTGTGATCTTTGAGCCTTAGTCGTTGTCTTTCGACTTTGTCTTTTTGATCTTGAGATCTTCAAATCATCCTTGACTTGTCTTTGCCATCTTGCGATCTTGTGTCTTCATCCACATGCTCACACTATTAATTGTTGAATATATCTTCAGTCATGAGTATGTGGTTTTGAATCTTTGACTTTGCTGAGTACACCGTGACACCACCTTCTCGAGACAAAACATAGACACGGACTGAATGGCTTTGATATTCATCCTACATCGGTAGCGTTTTACCTCCGGTCGGTGAAGACCGTTATAAGATATTAAATACCGTACCTGTGATTAGGTAGATTCAATTAAGAATCTCCTTGACAGGGTTTCGCGGCTGTACTAGCCGTTCTCTTTACTCGACCGTCTCAAAGTAAGACTGCGAACATAAAGAGTGAATCAATTGGATAAATATCCGCTTGATTAAAGTCGTCAATTCAAATTCCTGAAACAAGTTTGATTCATTAATAATCTTACCATTTTTGCTTTCCAGTTGACACAAGCTTGATTCATAAGAATCTCGCAAGTTACCTACCGTAGCGCTGTTTGAGGTTGACGCTAGAAGGATTTCCATTCGTCGCTGTGAATATTAATGAATATCACTCTGAATGTTCTGGCAAAAACATAAAGATATTGCGTAGAAACCTGAAACGAGTTTGAATCAATTCAGAATCAAACCACTGTTGCTTTTCAGTTTTACACATGTTTAATTCATAAAGAATCTTGCATATGACCTACCGTAGTGTTGTTTGATGTTAACATTGGAAGGATTTCCACTTATCATTGTGAATACTAAGTAGTATCACTCTGAGTGTTCTAGCAATATCACAAGGATATGGTGTAGGACTCTCTTGATCTTCATCCGTGTGTCCTAACGAGATTTGATTCATCTCTTGGCTCTAGACTCGATTTGTGCACTTTTAGTGGTCAGAGGCTGGAGCAGATGCCACCTATTCAATATCAACTATCTCGAAGTGAGAAAGTCAATAGAAGTCATGTTGTTCTCGTTGACAATAAAACAAACTTCTTTTGAGAGAAGCCTGAGTAGCTAGGAAAGGGTTGTGCATACATCACTGGGTCCATGATGAGTTTGTCTTCATGATGAGTTGACCCGGTTTCTGCCTAAGTTGTGTGGAGGGCTTTTTTCTTTAGACCCTTTATCCATACATTTCTTTTTCATTCTTCAACCCCTTCAATACTTACCAAGACATCATTACTAGCACCTTGTTGTGATTGTTCCAGTGCTAGCATCAGTACTTAGTCGGCATTCAGCTACGTTCACATTCTACTCCATCTTTCCTAACGACTTCTAATAATCTATTGGATTATCCCTGGGAAGATCCCTCAGGTTCTGGTTGGATCATAGGACTTAAACCTAACCACCCTTTTGACACCAATAACGTCGTGAATTAAAGATGTTGTGAGTATTTGATCGTAACCATGAAAACCACTTTAAATTCTAACAAAGTGTTTGAAAAACATTTAACACCTTGCTAGTTTTGTCGTTTCAGAAATGCTCCCCCTTCACATGTGCATCGATAATCGAAAGTGTTTTGCACATGTAGGTAAGAGTTAAAGTGCTTGAGTCTTGTATAAGATCACATTTTAATCACATTTTATCCCCCTATCTCTAATATATAAAATCTTTTGATATTAGAGATACCAAATTTGATTAAAATATATTTTGAAAAATAGTCTTAAAAATCTCCGGGAGAAAGATGTGTCAATCTTTGCATGAAGTTAAAATGCTCCCCCTAAAAAATTGATCCAATTGAATTGTCATTGTGAGGATGTGATCCACATTTCGCTTTTTGAGGATGGGAGTTGTTGAACACACAATTTTTGAAAGATTTTGAATAATCATTGAGAAATTCTTGAAAAAATTGTGTTCAACACTTTTTGAAAAATCCTGTTTCTTTTTTACGAAGAGATTTTTCTAAAGCATAAACTTGAGTTCATAGACTTTGAATGTCTTGACGAATCCACTCAAGTGTAAGAAGATTTCTCTTCTTTTGTTGAGGGTAAGGGCACTAAAGCGTACACTTCCCCGTGAATATAGAACCGGGTTGCAATCTGAAAGTGATTACAAGCCATTGTGTTGAGCTCAAAACGTTGAATGTTTTGTGACAAGCTCAACCAAAATAGACATTTTCCTTTATTAAAAGTAGAAATGACATGTTTTGAAAAATATTTACAACTTTCATTCAAGCTTTATGTACACACCCGTGTCGTTATTGAGCGACATTTCTAGGTACGTCCATATTATCGATACTGAAAGACATGTCGAGAAGAATATTTTTGGATTTTGAAAGATTTTTTAATTTTGTGTTTTGTTTTTATATGTTTTATATTTTTTTATTTTGCTTTTTGATAGATATTTACAGGTTGATGTTTGATAGATAAATCAAGTAGGCACCTTTGCCAGAATCTCCAGGTCTGCTGGAGTCAAACATCTCATACCAATTTGCCTAACGAGGTACTCAAACCTATCTTTCGACAGAGCTTTCGTAAACAAGTCGGCTAATTGGTAATCCGTTCCAAAAAAAGTATAGTTCAACGATACCTCTTTCAACTTGTTCCTTTATAAAGTGATATCGTACATCAATGTGCTTCGTGCGGGAATGCTGTACCGGATTGCAGGAGATGGTTATGGCCGACTTTGAGTCACAGTACATAGGTACTTTATCAAAGTGGAAGCCATAATCCGTGAGTTGTGTTCTCATCCAAAGAACTTGAGCACAACACGCAGATAGACACACATACTCCGCTTCGGCTGATGAAAGTGACGTGCAATCCTGCTTCTTGGAAGACCATCCCACAAGCTTATCTTCACCTAGAAATTGTGCACCACCAGAAGTACTTTTTCGTGTATCAAGACACCCTGCATGATCAAAATCTGAATAGGTCGTTAGAAAGAAACCGGTTTCCCTCGGATACCAGAGTCCCAAATGAATGGTATTCTTGAGGTACCGAAAGATCCGTTTAACCTCTTTGAGGTGCTTTTAAGTGGGTCGTGCTTGATAACGTGCACAATAACACGTAGCATGTGAAATATCAGGTCTGCTTGCTGTCAAGTACATGAGGGAACCGATCATGGAACGATATCTCGTTTGATCTATGGCATTTCCCTCCAAGTCAGTATCTAGCAATGTGGTTGATAATGGTGTCCCAACGGGGTCACATGAAGTCATACCATGCTTATTGATTATCTCTTGACAATACTTAGCTTGGTTTATAAAGATACCACTCGGGGATTGGTGAACTTGAATTCCTAGAAAGAATTTTAGTTCGCCCATCAAAGACATTTCAAAGTTGCTATGCATTACTTTTTCAAACCATTTTGAAAGTTTTGGGTTTGTGGACCCGAAAATAATGTCATCAGCATAAATCTGCACAAGCAAAATGTCATCCCCATATTTATAAGTGAACAAAGTTAGATCAATGGAACCTTTTGAGAAACCTTTGGATACCAGAAATTTCGAGATATCGTCGTACCACACCCTTGGAGCTTGCTTGAGTCCATATAGTGCTTTGTGGAGACGATACACCTTGTCAGGATAGTGAGGATTGACGAATCCTTCCGGCTGCGTGACATAGACTTCTTCCTTCAAAGGACCGTTAAGAAATGTCGTCTTTACGTCCATTTGATAGACAGTGAATCCCTTATGTGCAACATAAGCAAGGAAAATCTTGACTGCTTCCATACGAGCAACTGGTGCAAATGATTCATCAAAATCAGTTCCCTCTTTCTGGCCATACCCCTTAGCTACTAGCCTAGCTTTGTTCTTGATTATCATATTTTCTTCATCCATCTTGTTTTTCCAGATCCAGCGAAGATTTAAAGGAATCACATCGTATGGTCTGTCAACAAGTTCCCAGACTTTAAGTCTTTCAAATTGTTGAAGTTCATCCGTCATCGATTCGATCCAAGCATGATCAGCCATGGCTTCTTTGATGTTTTTCGGTTCAGCATTACTCACGGTGAGTGTGAACATAAAAACATCGCCATCGGTGGCTAGTTGTCGTCTTGTACGAACAGGCTGTGAAGGGTTTCCAATTACCTGAACCAAAGGATGATCTCGAGTCCAATGATGTGTTGAAGGATTTCGTTGATAGAACGTATGCATATTTGACGGATCAACATGGCGAGTAGAAGACTCTCCAGTTTCGTGTATAGGTGTACCGAATGGGTTGATAAATTCGTCATTGTCAAATAATGCATCGTCTGCTTGATTTGTGTTCTCTGGAGCAATGACAGTGGTTGTGGATGTTGTAGGAGCGGTTGTTGATGTCATATTCTGAGGAAGTAAATCTGCAGCAACCCGTGTTGAAGTAGATGAAGTTGTATACTTTTGTTGACGATGATCGGTATCATCATTTGTATCATGAGTGACAGCGGAAGACTTCGATGCAACGTGTTTCTCCCCCGTGAAATATTCATCAAACATTGGTCCATATAACATTTCCAACTCTTCAAGTGTCGTATCGACGGTCATATCTGCTCTAGGAACATGTTTAGGAACCAGCGTTGAACTTGACGGTTCATTGTTGTGGTCTTGAGTTCCGAGTTCCGTGCGGTTGTGCACAGAAGTCTTTTGTCATTGTGGATCGGGACTTAAACTGTTTTGTTCAAGTGCCATTTCTTGCAATTCATCGAATCTGATATGAATAGTCTCTACTATCAATTTTGTTCTCTTGTTGTATACTTTGTATCCCTTAGACTGAGTTGCATATCCCACTAGAATGTATGCATCACCTTTCTCTTTCATCTTGTCCATATTTTCACCATCGCGAATAATGTAACACGTACATCCAAAAACATGAAGGTGTTTGAGTGAAGGTTTGCCTTCATTAATTATGTGATATGGTGTCTTTTCGTGTCTTGGGATAATTAAGGAACGATTTTGTGTGTAACATGCGGTTGACACGGCTTCGGCCCAAAAGAATAATGGTAGTTTTGAAGCAGATAATAATGTTCGAGCAGCCTCAACTAAAGTACGATTTCGTCTTTCAACAACTCCGTTTTGTTCAGGTGTTCGAGCAATAGATGTTTCATGTTCAATTCCTTCAGCTTCAAAATATTTCTTCAGAGTTGAATTCAAGAATTTTGTGCCTCTGTCAGTACGTACCACTTTTACTTGAGCTTGAAGACCACGTTGTATCAGCTTAAGGAAATTAATGAGAACCTCAGGTGTTTCATCCTTGGACCTTAGGAAGAGGGTCCACATGTACCTTGAGTAGTCATCGACAATTACCATAACATATTTCTTCCCATTGATGGTTTGAACACGCATGGGACCACACAGATCTATATGAAGAAGATCTAACCGTCCTTTAAAGCTTGGCGTAGTCTTTGTCTTAAAACTACTCCGTTTAGCTTTACAAAGCTCACAAGAAGAACAAAGATGATCTTTGATGAATTTTAAGTTTGGAAGGCCTCGCACAATATCTTTCTTGGAAAGCAAGTTGATGGTATCAAAGTTAAGATGAGATAATCGTTGATGCCATAACCAAGCTTGAGTCATTGAAGCTTTAGCCATGAAACAGATTAGAGTTGAAGATGTGGAGTCTTGTAGTGAAATAGTGTAGAGATCAGTACCCGTGTTCCGGTAAGTAAGTCATTCCCAGCATAATCACGAACAAAACATGTCTTCTTTCTAAAAGCAACCTCCAAATCCGCATCACAGAATTGACCAACCGAGAAAAGATTTTGACTGAGACCTTCGACGTAGTAAACCCTTTTGATAGTGATATTCCCCTGAACCAAGTCTCCATATCCTAGGATCGGTGCAAATTGATCATTTCCGAATCGGACCGTACCCAGGAACTTCTCCACGAAGTTAATTAGAAGCTTGAGATTCCCCGTCATGTGCTTCGTGCATCCGGAGTCCAGTATGAAGAGAATTATTTCGATCACCTGCAGAAGAATTAGAACACGATGGAGCATTTGCTAAATTAGATTCCATGTTAGTTGTGATGTCCGGTTCATTAGTTTCCCTAGTTTCATAACTTAGAGGCACACTAACGCACGTAGTCACATTTTCTGTCCTAACCTTAGGCATCCATTTATATCCTGGAGGACATTGATTAGCAAACCACCATTTCCAAGGCTTGCTAGCAGACTCATATAATTCCCTAGTTCTGCTTCTAGGGTTCTTAGTGGTGGATTCTGATGCGATACTTTTCTTAGGGGATGTTGCACCAGAATGGTTCACTTTGCGTTTGGGTTTTCTAGCACTAATAGGCATCGCAGTTTGCTTCTTAGTTCTAGTATCTACGCCTTTGACATTATTCGAAACACACATAGCATGATTAGCATTAGCACAATTTCCACATTTCACACAAACAAACTTAACATTCAAAGCATTCAAAGTCGAATCATTCAAATCGTCATTACACGCGATTACATACGTTTTATTCTTAGAAACATTGAAAATCCTAGGGTGGTCTTCTACTATCTTCATCTTCCCTTGACTTTTGTTTTGCCAAACCTTTTCATTCATGCGAGTGCTCTTAAGCTGAGGTCGACTAACACTATCAGTGAAGATTACTCCTGTAGTAAAAGACACACGTCTATTAGTGTTTCTAGAAGTCTGAGGTGACTGACTTTCATTGTTGTGTGTGGGTTTAGTGGCCAGTCTATACATCCCTGGTTTAACCACATTTGTGTTCTTAATGCTTTGTGATCGAATATGTGTTTTAGGAGTGGTTTGTGGTAACCTATCCTTCCCATCCGTCTTGGGGGCAAACGCAGGTTTTGCAAATGCAGAATTAGAGAAAACAGATGGTTTTCCCAAGACGGAGGGTCTAGTCACTTTTTGCGCATTGGGTTGTCTTACAACAGGTTTCTTAACACTAGGTTCCACAACTTTCCCACCCATCTTAGCAACGAGTTTCTTCAACTCAGCTATTGCTAGTTCCCTGTCTTGTAACTGAGCTTTCAACCCTTTAATTTCCAAATTCTGTTCATTCATTTCTCGAAACGTTTTGGAAAGTTTTTCTTGCAAGTTATTATCATGTGGAAAACTACCAACGTCTTTTTGCAAAGCAAGTTCAGGAGAATGACAATGTTTTTGAAGGAAATCGGTTTTGTGTTGAAGTAACTCAAAAGCCTTTTTATCAACATTTTCTTTACATTTCAAAAGCTCAAGTTCAAGACGCTCACATTCTTTGATTTTATCATGATATTTGCATGCAACATCAGAATATTCATCGATATCAGCACAAGATTAAAGAGTAACACACAAAATATCTTTGGAGAGACATTCTTCTAAGAGTAGATCATATTCGTTTGAAAATTCTCATTTGTCATTTTGAAGTTCATCAATTTCTTTTTCAAGAGACTCAACATATTTCAAATCATCAAACATTTCAGACCGAATCAAATTTTCAAACTCAAGAACATGTTCTTTTATTATCTTTGTATGTGGTATTAAAAGTTCTTTCACAAGCACAGTTATGTCGCGAGGAATCTCTGTTTTCCACTTATCCTTTTGACGTTTTTCCCAATCGCTTTCAACAATTGATTGAACATTATCAATGTGGTGTTTAAGAAAACCAAGTGTTTTTCTACTTTTGCTTTTAGAAGCATCAAGAGGCAAATAGTTAATGTATTTAAAAACATTAGTTTTCCTTTTCGTGGCAAAAGCTTATTTCCATTGAATTCTTCTTTGTTTGCATTCTAAAAAGAATTCCTCACGAGACTTCTGTTTTTGTGGAGTGAAAAGACCATAAAGACTGTTTTCATAAGCATAGTTATATGGTTTCACAAAATCTTTATTGACCGATGATCTACTATCCTTATCCCAAAGGGACGTCTCTTCACTATCGAGGTTAGCTACAGGGCAATCATGATCGGTCCATTCGGACTCGTCAAGATATAAATGGGGGTTCGCAACTTGAGCTTGTTCGAGGTACTTGGGGGTGGCAAAGCTAGGTTGACCCTTGAAAAACGACCGAGGTGTTATCATTCTAACTGTTTGAATAGAGTCATGAGTTTTATAAACAACTTTTTTCAAAAAATCGACTTGTTCTTCGAGATCCTTTACTTTTTTAGTATCTTTGCTTTGTCTATTTTTGAAATCTTGTTTTATTGTTTCAACCTCTTGTTTCTTTTCGTCAAGAATTTTAGCAGAATCGGTGGTATTCATAGAAAGTCTCTGTTCAAGTTCATTAACTTTTGTTGTGGAAAGGTACGTTTTTTGACGTTCATCACTTAATAAGACATTAAATTGACGTTTTTCCTTAGTTAAAAAAGCAAGAGCTTCATTGTATTTATTTTCAAAATCTTCCTTTTTAACGTTGATGACACGACTTTTGTACCCCTCAAGCTCTTTGGTCTTTTGAAGAATTTCAGCCCTATAACTATCAATGGTCCCACTAGATTTTATGAGAGCGGCTTTGCTTTCTTCAAAGTTTTGAGTGAGCGCTGCGTTTGCCTTCTTTAATTGCTTTTGACTCTTTCTATTTTCATTGACATATTTTTGTAAACTAGCAATTAAATTAGCAAGCGCGACACGCTCCTCGTCATCATACTCATTTGCATGTTGATCATCCTCAAACTCATTATTGCACATGTCTGATGAATCGGGTGTGGTATTTCTATCAACCGTTTCCATCATACACGTGTCAGTAGTTGTTGTTGGTAGATCACTATGCTCATGTGT
This sequence comes from Glebionis coronaria, assembly GCA_025667525.1. NCBI lineage: Eukaryota > Viridiplantae > Streptophyta > Magnoliopsida > Asterales > Asteraceae > Glebionis > Glebionis coronaria. The sequence goes on from CM046877.1 coordinate 46,793,853, forward strand.
ATCACCAAACACATTATATTCATCATCATGTTGTACCTTATCAATTGGCTCGGTATCAAAGATAGGACCATTGTCATCTTCAATGACGTTAAAGACCTCATGAATCTTTGCCATGTATGAATAATGTGCCTCGAGTTCTTGGTCGGAGAGTTCATCATCTGTGTCGTTAAGCATTTCTCCTTCCTCAGCTGATAACTTGATTCCAGCTTCCATTTTCTTGTACAGCAGCATTTTTTCTTTATGATACCCATAATCTTTAACCCTCTTTGGCTGCCTGCATTCCCTAGCCAAATGCCCAAAACCTCTGCAGTTAAAACACTGAATCCCACTTTGTTTCACAACTTGAGTACCAACAGTTTCCCTATTTCCAACAACAGTAGCCACCCTCTGATTATCATACTTAGGTTGTCGATCATACTTTGGAGGACTCTCAGCACGCCTTCGTGTGTCATACCTTGGAGGACTCTGTGCATAGGTGTTCCTCGGGTTTGAAGATGTTCGAAGGTTGTTGTTGGTGGGTTTGTAGATTTTCTTGTATTGCTTCATAATGAAAGCCATTTGTTGCTTGAATTCCCTATCCTTTTGAGATACTTCTTCATCACTGTCTTCTTCGGATGATTGCTCAGGTGTGGGTGATGGTGCTCTTGCAACTTCTTTGCCTCGGGATCGTGTTGGAGCATGTGACTTAGAGACAATGGATGATCGTGGTGATGATGATTGAGTAGAGTAGGTCTTTGAAGTACGAGAGTGATAATCTGGGTAATGTTGAGTGGTAGACACCAAAGCAAGTGGATTGGAAATCTTGGCAACTCGTTCAGCTCGAAGTTCATTTGCCTCATTTTAAAATTGTTTCAAAATGTCAAAGAGCTTGTGATATGAAACTTCGTCTAACTTTTGTTGTTGTTTCACCAAGGTGACAAACCGTGTCCATTCTGGTTGAAGTTGCTGTAGAAATTGGACATTGACTTGCATGGTGGAAACTTGCAAGTTTTTTTGGGTCATATCATTCATCATTTTGTAGAAACGGGAGTAATAAGAATCAATTGATTCCCCATCCTTTGATGTAAACTTGCCAAAGTTCCAAAACATCTTAGTTTTCACATCTTATTTGTTAAGTGATTCACCTTGTTGCAATCTTTCAATAGTCGTCCACATTTCTTGAGCAGTAGGGCATGCATCAACCATGGAATAAATATCATCTCCAATTCCACTGAGAATTAAGTAGATTGCTTCTTTCTCAGCATCAAACCAAGCACGGTTCTCTGGTGTGAGGTCATTCCTCTTTTCATCACGTTCATAAGCTGGTTGTTCTTCAGTAGTGTCTGTGGCTGGTACTCTAGGAACTTGAATCCTTGAGAGTTTATAGGGTCCTTCCAAAATACATTGCCTTAAAGCATCACCGTTAGGTTTTGTGTCAAGATAACGTAGAAAACAGGATTGCCATTGATCATATCGACCCGTCGCAAGCATTGGTGGTCTCTATTTGTTACTGAAAGTATGATTTTGCTAGGGTTAAAAGTTATCATCCGATCTTTTCGAATTGAAAAAGGGATTTAGGTGCGACTCAATCGTCTTTTGGTGGAAACAATATTTTTGGTTGTTGTAAAATAAATGTGCAAAACGTTAAAGTAAATGAGGGTTAATTAAAACTTTTAAAAGTAAAATTATTAAATGACTTAAAATTAAAGCTCGACGAAAAGTAAATTTGACAAGTTAATTAAAATGAAAGTAAAAATTGACAATTTAATAAAAATAAAAGCTTTAAAAATTAAACTAAAAATTACTAGAACAATGTAAACTTAAAAATTAAACAAGACAAAATATAAAACAAACCTACCGTCGGAATACATTCCGATCGGAATAGACTCGTCGGAATGTAATCGGAGTACACCCCTATCGGAATGTGGGTCGGAATCCGTAATCGGAATAACAAACCTTGGGGAATGATTGGAATCTTGATCGGAATGAAGACACCAACACTTGTCGGAATGAAAGTATACCTCACCAATCGGAATGTCAAAAGAGGACCTTCGTCGGAATGATAGAAACCCTTTTCCGACCAAGCAATAGGGATGCTGGTCGGAAAGTAAAACCCCTTTCCGATTACTTAGATCGGAATAGAGTAAGGTAAAACGTAATAAGCTAACCAAATAAGCTACGAACTAAATAAGCACACAACTGAAAATTTAACATAAACACGTATAAGTAAAAGTTAATAAGCTAAAATTTAAGGACCTTTGAAAACACTAAATGAAAAAGATATACGAAAACAACTTTTATATAAAAATAACTTTTATAAAAACTTAAGAAACTTTAAGAAAAACACAAATAAGCTATAAAAATCAATAACATAAAAACATCACAAGTAATCAAATAAGCATAACAATAAGCTCATAAACATAAAGATTAAGTAAAACAAGAAAGGTAGAAGGAGAGATTTAAAAATAAGAACTTGATTAAAAAGAAAAGATTCAATAACAAAATTAAAAACACTTACTTGAATTAAAGGAATTAAAGTGCAAGACAAGTATTTAAAATGACATGAAAAATAAATTTGCAAGAAAAAAAAATGGTGGAAAGCTATTTGTCAAGTAGCCAACAACATGGAATGAAGTGAAATGGGTGGTATTTATAGTGATTAGGGAGGTTAAGCATGTGTTGCTTCCTTCTTTCTTTCTTTCTCGTCTTTTCGTCTTCTTAATTCTTCGACTTTTTCGACTTTGTCCCGGGATTATTTTGAACTCGTCTTATAATTTCTTCATTTATTAGACTTGAGTTCCTCGGCTTTATTAAACTTCCGTCTTTAGACTTGTTCTTCGATAAATCTTCAGAATAGGTCTTGGACTTCCGTTATTAATAGAAAGTTTCCAAAAATAGAATTACTGCTTAAAATAGATAAGTTTCTAAAAAATAGAAAGTTTCCATAAATAGATTAGCTGCCTTATTTAAATAAGTTTCCATAAATAGATTAGCTGCCTAAAATAAATAAGTTTCTAAAAATAGAACGCTTCCATAAATAGATTAGCTGCCTTATTTAAATAAGTTTCTAAAAATAGAAGTTTCCATAATTAGAAATAAGTTGGTTAAATAAGCTAAGTATATAAGCCTAAGTGTTTTCATGATTATTTTCTAAGTCATATGATATAATGTATAGTTTATTAATTATTTCATGTAATTAAAATAAACTATAGGTTAAAATATTTAATTAAAGTATATCATGTTTTTAATTAAATAAAGTTAAATACTTAGGTTAAAACATGTGTTCTTATTTATTAATAATATAACCTAAGTCATGTTAATTAATTAATTATAACCATGGTTTTTAAATAATTAATTAATTTATAAGTCTAAAAATATAAAATACTTAGGTTAATAATTTCATGATTTTAATAATTAAAATAACCTAAGTCATGTTATTAAAATAATCATGTCATGTTATTAATTTAATTTTAACATAAGATCATAAAAATAAAAATCTTAACATACACCGTGAACCGGATCTTGACTAAGAACCATGAACCGGACATGAAATCGACACCATACCCCGAACCACATCGGGTTTCCCCTTGTCTTGTTGCTGCCGTGGGACCCACACCAACCAACCGGGACCATATGGTCTCGGTGGTGGTCAAATGGCCAAACCGAGACCCTCTCGGGTTCGGTTTAGGCGCGGCCAAGAACAAACACCCCTAAAACATTACTTTTTGATTTATTCCAAATCCAATTCCATGTTAGATCTATGATTTAATTAGGTTTTTAAGAAAAACATATCATGTTCTTAATTATTTAAAATATTAAATCAAAAGAAAAGGGTTACAAGAATTACCGAATGCGTGGATCTAAACAACGATGAACAAACACGAACACTAGCAATAAATCCAAGATCAAAGATCAATCAAACACCCCTTTGGTGTGTTTGAAGGTGGCGGCCAAAAGAGGGAGAAGGAAAAGAATTAGGGTTTTTGATGTTTTCCTGTAAAGTGAAAAATGACATCTTTTTCCCTAGTTTTTTTTGTTTAGTAAAAATTGATGGGTTAAGCCCATTATTCCTCCCTAATTTCGTGGTATGGGGCCCACATGGGGTAACCCATACATTTCTCGAGTCTAAATATTATAGTGTGTTATCGTGTGTTCTCGTGTTCGTAATTTACATGTTTTAATTAGTTATCGATCGTGACTTAATATATTTATTCGTGTTCGTGATAAATATATATATACGTAATTAATATTAGCTCGTGATTTAATTACGTTCATGATTTCATGATCGCATGTTCGTGATTATTTATTGTCAAATAATTATTGCGTGCTCATGCGTAGTAAATACTTATCGTGTTCTAACACGTACGTAATACGTAAAATCCTAACACGTAAATCGTAATCATGCTTTAATAGGAAAGTTTTAACCTAGTACGTACGATCTTAAGGGTACTATTCATGGTAAAAGCATGCGGGTTTTACAGACGGTAATGGTGAACTAATACTAGGCGTGGGAGTAGGAGGGATAAATGGTGGTGGAGGAGGTGTAGATGGTGTAACTGGGGGAGGGATAGATGGTCCTACTAAAGTTGTTCCACTACGGGTAGTAATAGCACTTACATTCGCTCTCGGGTTGGTAACAGTATTTGAAGGAAGTGAGCCCGAAGTAGATGGTTGATTACCTTGAAAGAAACTAGCCATCATGTTCTTCAAATCATTCGTCTGAGTGCTGATAGAAGTTTGCATATCTTGACGAAGCTCGGTTTTAATATCATTTCCTTGTTTAGTGATGTCACTTTTCAAGGTGATGATTTGGCTTTGAAGATTGTTAACTAGCTCTCGTTGGGGTTTCATGAAAGTTTCAACATCATGATTGATGGGTGGAGGTTGGGGGGAGGGTGGGTGATATGGAGTAGAAGCTCGAGGTGGGTTTGGAGTGCTTCTATTGTAGTTGTTGGGGTTGTGGTTTTGAGGAGAAAAACCGGGTGAAAGATAGTTGTTCGACCTATAACTTAGCAAATTTCGATCCCCTTGAGGTCGGGCTTGGTAATTTTCCGGTGAATAGTTACCATAAGCCGCATACATGTTTTCTGGATTGCCTTGAGTAGAAGGACAATCGGTGTATGGATGAGGACCGCCGCAAGTCTCGCAAGAAATTGCTACAGCTTTAACTTGTTGTTGTTGGTTTGTAGCGATGAGCAAGATATTTTTGTTCATTTCGGCCATCATGCGGGTGAATTCGGTCATATCGGGGTTTGCTGAAGTAGAAGAAACATTGACTCTCGGGTTATTCCTTGAAGATGCGGAGGAATCCCAGTTTTTGTGGTGAGTAGTCATGTTCTCTATAAGCTCTCTAAACTCCTTGGGTCTTCTTTTCATAAATGTGCCACCGACGGCTGCATTAATAGTATGACGGTCCCGAAAAGTTAAACCATTGTAGAAAGTATCAATCAATGTAACGGGGAGCATGTTGTGGTTTGGACATCGATCGATCAAAACATTATATCTTTCTCAAGCATCAAAGAGAGATTCATCGGGTGCTTGCATGAAACCGCTGATTTGATTTCAAAGGCTCGTGACCATGGATGGTGGAAAGTAGCGCGACAAAAATCGTTGAGTCATGTCGTCCCAAGTATGAATGGAATTCTTCGGGAGACAATCAAACCATTTTTCGGCGTGGTAAGATAAAGTATGTGGAAAGAGCTGAAGGCGAAGAATATCCATAGTAACACCGGGCAACTTCATGCTTTGGGTAATAGTAATGAATTTGTCGAGGTGCTTGTTGACATCATCATCCGGCAATCCGCGAAATGGATTAGTTTGCACTTGTTGGATCATGTGATGCTTCAACGAAAAATCCGGAGCCGTGATTTGCATCGGCGCAATCGGTCCTCCTCGTCCATACATTGTTGGTTGACAAAGCTCCTCCATGGTCCGAAGATCGGGTGGTGGAACATTGTTGTTGTTATTGTTGAGGTGCGGTGGGTTATTGTTGTTGTTCACACCTGCCATAGCTAAATCTTCACGAGTCTCGGGCTCTGAATAAGTTGAAGATCTAGTACGCATACACCTGGGAAAGCAAAAGAAAAAGATACCAAAGCAATAGACAGTATATATACACTATAAAAATAAAAATAAAATCTTTTTGGATTTTTGAAAATTTTTAATTTTTATGGATTTTTAAAATTTTTTAATTTTTATGGATTTTTTAAAACTTTTTAGCAAGAAAAATAACGTTCACGAGTGAACGGATCCCAAAATTCAACGCCTCTCTCACAGAAAACCGTTAATCTTTACGAAAAGAGCCGGCAGCGGCGCCATTTGAAAGTATGATTTTGCTAGGGTTAAAAGTTATCATCCGATCTTTTCGAATTGAAAAAGGATTTACGTGCGACTCAATCGTCTTTTGGTAGAAACAATATTTTTGGTTGTTGTAAAATAAATGTGCAAAACGTTAAAGTAAATGACGGTTAATTAAAACTTTTAAAAGTAAAATTATTAAATGACTTAAAATTAAAGCTCGACGAAAAGTAAATTTGACAAGTTAATTAAAATGAAAGTAAAAATTGACAATTTAATAAAAATAAAAGCTTTAAAAATTAAACTAAAAATTACTAGAACAATGTAAACTTAAAAATTAAACAAGACAAAATATAAAACAAACCTACCGTCGGAATACATTCCGATCGGAATAGACTCGTCGGAATGTAATCGGAATACACTCCTATCGGAATGTGGGTCGGAATCCGTAATCGGAATAACAAACCTTGGGGAATGATTGGAATCCTGATCGGAATGAAGACACCAACACTTGTCGGAATGAAAGTATACCTCACCAATAGGAATGTCAAAAGAGGACCTTCGTCTGAATGATAGAAACCCTTTTCCGACCAAGCAATAGGGATGCTGGTCGGAAAGTAAAACCCCTTTCCGATTACTTAGATCGGAATACAGTAAGGAAAAACGTAATAAGCTAACCAAATAAGCTACGAACCAAATAAGCACACAATTGAAAATTTAACATAAACACGTATAAGTAAAAGTTAATAAGCTAAAATTTAAGGACCTTTGAAAACACTAAATGAAAAAGATATACGAAAACAACTTTTATATAAAAATAAATTTTATAAAAACTTAAGAAACTTTAAGAAAAACACAAATAAGCTATAAAAATCAATAACATAAAAACATCACAAGTAATCAAATAAGCATAACAATAAGCTCATAAACATAAAGATTAAGTAAAACAAGAAAGGTAGAAGGAGAGATTTAAAAATAAGAACTTGATTAAAAAGAAAAGATTCAATAACAAAATTATAAACACTTACTTGAATTAAAGGAATTAAAGTGCAAGACAAGTATTTAAAATGACATGAAAAATAAATTTGCAAGAAAAGAAAATGGTGGAAAGCTATTTGTCAAGTAGCCAACAACATGGAATAAAGTGAAATGGGTGGTATTTATAGTGATTAGGGAGGTTAAGCATGTGTTGCTTCCTTCTTTCTTTCTTTCTCGTCTTTTCGTCTTCTTAATTCTTCGACTTTTTCGACTTTGTCTCGGGATTATTTTTGAACTCGTCTTATAATTTCTTCATTTATTAGACTTGAGTTTCTCGGCTTTATTAAACTTCCGTCTTTAGACTTGTTCTTCGATAAATCTTCAGAATAGGTCTTGGACTTCCGTTATTTTTGCACTCTTGATCTCTTGACTTCGTCTTTTGTCTTTTTCTTCGATAAAAGCCCGTGAAAGCCCGTGTTTTCCTCCCTTTTCACATTTTGATCCTACATCACACCAAAACACAAACCACGCACCACGCATAATTCCGACATTTACGACCTAAAATACACGTTTTGGCTTGGTTATTATTATAATTAAGTGGTAAAAGGATAAGTGTTTTCACACTTATTAGTTACCCGCCACCATTATGTTGTTGTTCGTCACACGATATTCGGCAGTAGAATCCATCTCAATATTCTCTGAAATGATGAATCGAATGTGGATCTTAAGTAGTTGTGTTGTGATTGTTTGGTTGTTAAAATTCCGAAAATTGCGATTTTTTTTCTCAGTCCGACAATAAGTTCCTCAGTCCGACAAAATGGTAGACCTAAAAATTTGTAATCGCCAAATTTTGAAATCGAGCTAGAAATAGCCTAAAACTAGTATGGAAAAAATTTGATTTTACTTGACCTAAAAATTTTAACTCTTACTTTTTTTTTGATCTTCGTGTAAACTACCTTCCGAGACTAGTCTAGATAGTAGCTAAGTCTAAAAAATACTCGAACAAAATTTAAATGTACATCGCAATGTCACCCATCGCAGTCTGATCGTACTCTAGGATCGTAGTCTGATCGTAGTCTGATCGTACTCTATGATCGTAGTCTGATCGTAGTCTGATCCTACTCTATGATCTTAGTCTGATCGCAGTCTTGGATCGTAATGAGTGATCGTACTCTTGGATCGTACTCACTTGATCGTATTGGTGATCGTATCCAACGATCGTACTCACCGATCGTACTCACCGATCGTACTGAGTGATCGTACTCACAGATCGTACTGAGTGATCGTAGGAGGTGATCGTGACCTTGGATCGCAAGTAGAAACCCCAAGGGTTTATGCAATCGCAACAATCAGATCGTGACCAAGATAAAAGTTCGAGACTTTAGGCAATAAGAAAGAATGGATTTTTACCTTGGAATTCGTGTTTCAATCCAAACCAAAGTAACCAAAATCTTACCACACGTATGAAAGATGTAGAGATTAAAGGAGGAAGATTTAGATCATGAAAAACACAAGAAAAAACTTGAATCCATAGATTTTATGTTAAAATCACACGAACTAAGTAGTAAATCAACAACGAATCACAAAACTACCCATGGCGATTGATACCAATTGTTGTCCCTTTATATATGATGATTCTATACGAATAAAGAAGAAAGGAAGGTAGAAAATAGATGGAAGGTTTATAGAGAGAGAAAGTAGTGAGAGAAAAGAGAGAGAAAATGGTTGGAGAAACTAGGTGATATTAGATTAGAGAAAATGAATAACCAACACCCTTCCTAACATGCTAGGAAGGGTATTTATAGTCCCCCTACATGTGGGCTTGTATGGACTATACTACATGGGTCGGGCTTTCCTTTTGGGCTTTGGTTACTTATGAATGAACCTTAGCTTAAAGTTAAGCCCGTAAAACACGACTAACCTACTACCTATTACAACGTTCTAAAATACGATACATAATAAACTTATGACCGATCATTCTTGTTTGACTCAATATTTTGAGGCTAACACCTACCTTTGAGGATATGCCAGAGTATCCACCCCCACAGGCCATACTGAAGAACCAATCATTGACGGGTCGCTGTCCAGTGCCTTCCACTCCAAATGGAGTTTATCAGAGGCGGATAAGCTAAAAACTCCTGAATCATGCAAGGAGTTTATCGACGACGTGACCCCGCCTGGTTACGCGGCCAATCTAAAATAACTCTCCCATGATGACTTTATGGAAGATTTCAACGTGTCGGCCACACACCAAGTTGCTATTGGTGCGGCCATGCGGACACGCTTTGAAGAGGCCCTCCGTCGCATACAGAGCGCGGATAGGAGGTTAGGCCACATGAAAAGATCATAGAAGAGCATGAACTAAAAATTGCTTCCCTTCAAGCTCAACTTTCCACTACCGAGGCCACCATAAAGGAGCAGGCTAGTCACGCCAATGCACGCGAATCCCGAATCACGGAGTTGCAAGCCGAGTTCTAGTCGTCTAACGACAAGGTACATGTCGACTTTATTTCATTGTTTGTTTTTTTATTTTTGAAACGTGATTACGCCTTCAACATGTATCTTAACCTAAACTGATGCTTGACAGGTGGTTATTGTGAATGCGGCCATCAAGTCCTTGAATGATAAAGTGTCCACTCTCACTCGCGACCGTGACAACCTTCAAGTACTTTTGAATGGTGAGGAGCAACTGGTCGCTGAATTTTAACGGTACATGGACTTGCGGACGACCGTTTAGAGGACATGGACTTGCGGCTAGATGCTCTGGCTATCGATTTTGATGAGGAGCTATACCCTCATATGCTTACGTCCATTGCTGGTCATAGGTGGATGATTGGGCACATCTTAAGGTTAGCTGTGATGAAGATAGTTGAATCTCCATTGATGGTCCAGCCCTTTGCCAATGACATTTCTGATGGAATCGACAGGGGTAGGCACGAGGGTTTGCTTGCTTGTGCTGCATGGGCTAATCAGAAGAAGCCCCTAAAAGATCATATCTACTACAAACCAGCTGCGGAACAAGCAATGACCATGTCCATGAGTGCTCTAAGGGACGTTCAGTACCTTTTACTTGGTGAGTTGGAAGCTTTAAAGGATGCACCTATTGATGAAATCATGGACCGGATCCACCTCAACACTAACTTTGGCACTCAGAATGCTCCCGACCGATGGTAGATATGCAGCCGAATCATCAACAGCTAAAGATTCTGGTGTATGCGGACAACCCCCTTCCAACGACCCTTGGGCCATAAAAGGAGAAAAGATTTTGGTGGAGGCTATAAAGGCTAACAAGGTTAGAGCCAGGGGAAAGAAAGAGATTCGAGTCATATGCAGGATTCCTACAGCCGGATTCGCTCATCTTCCCTGTTCAGATGGTGTTGTCGTGGCAGCTCCCACCTTAGCCGGGTTAGTTGTGGCCTTGGAAGATACATTGGCGCCTGGCAACACCAGCATATCTTCTCTTCACCAGCAGAAGGAGGACATGCTCATCATGTCCCTCCCTAATGATTTGTTTTATTTTCTTTTCACCGTATGTGGTGTATGAACATATACTTTGTATTTGTAATATTTGGCCATGGATGTCCACGGCGTTTTATTTTGTGTATACTTGTCTTTTCGTTGTGATTTGTTTGGGTAATATATACCTCTTTGTGCGTAATGTGTCACGACTTTAGAAAAGATAAGATAATAGGTGATACTAGACGTGCACGGTGTATCTTTATCATGTCCGTCATTTATTAATGCGGTATGTTTGAACTTATTACAACGTCTTGAAAATAATATGTCTAGTAAGGATTCATGATCTGTGGTCGTTGGGGTTGCATCCCTCTTATGCGACAAGTTGAATTATTAGGTTTACTCAATCCTCTTGCTTCACATTGAAACGGATAGTAAATGTACGACTGATGATAGTATATGAATAAGTAAACAGAACTAAACAACTTTAAGTGTATAAACAAATAATTGTACGAAGAACGGGCCGTGGATCTAGCTAGGCACTATGGCGTTTTATTAATACTTGTAAGTTTTTGAAACATAAAAAAAACTAAGACATGAAGATAAATCCTAAAAAAACATGAATGAAAAAATTACATGGATATTTATTGGAATTGACTATAGCTAAGGAGTATCCATGCAAAGGCTGTAGCCTTAAAGAAAGCACTTCTTGAGATTGCATATGTTCCATGTACGGCCCAAGTCGTGGTCGTTCATGTCGCGTAACCTGTATGCACCTTTTTCCAAAGCATCCGTCACTTCGTACGGTCCTTCCCACTTTGGTCCAAGTTTCCTAGTGTTTTCCGCGCGGCTTGCTTCGTTTGCACGATACACAAAGTCGCCTGGTTTGAAAGATACACCTCTGACTTTAGCATCGTAATACCCTTTCATATTTTACTTAGATTTAGATTCATTGACAGCTGCTAACTCCCTTTTTTCTTTTAACAAGTCCATGTTGACCCTTAGTTCCGCGTCGTTCATGACGACATTTACTTCCGCCGTGCGGATTATTGGCATTCTAATTTCTGTTGGTATTACTGCTTCAGTATCGTACGCTAGTGCGAATGGGGTATCACCATTGGCAGTTTGATCATTTTTCAATGCGCCCATAGCACATGTGGTAGTTCATGTACCCACTTAGCATTTTTACCATCTAGGCGTGCCTTAATACCTTCTCCCAGGCTTATGTTGGCGTGCTCTACCAGGCCGTTAGTCTGCGGATGTTTAACAGATGCAAAACGTTGCGTAATGTTCAACGCCGCACACCAGTCTTTGAACTGATTGTCTGTGAACTGCTTCTTATTGTCAGAGACTATTTCCCCTGGTTAACCAGAATGACAAACAATATTTTCCCAAACAAACTTTCTTACCTGCTTGCCCGTGATTGTCGCTACTGCTTTGGCTTCGATCCATCGAGTGAAATAGTCCATGGCTACGATCAAGAATTTAATACCTCTGGCAGCTACAGGGAATGAGCATGTGATATTAATTCCCCACTTATAGAACGGCCACGGGAATGTAATGGGTGTCAACTCATGTTACGGATGACGTGGTACTGGCCTGTGCACTTGGCAGTCATTACACTTAAGTATCAGATCTCGTGCATCCTTGTGCATAGTGGGCCAATAGTATCCTGTCCGCAGGGCTCTTGCTACAACAGATCTAGGGCCTGTATGCATGCTACACGACCCTTCGTGAATTTCACTAGCTGGCCTATTTCGGCCCAACGCATCGTAACCAAGGTTGTAAGAATGATCTCTTATATAAGATTCCGTCACGGATCTCGAACTGGTGTGACTTCCTCTGGATGCGACGCGTTTCAGTCTCATCATCTGGGAGGGTTTTGTTTGTTAAGTAGTCGATGATTGGGGTCATCTACGTGGGTCCCTCCTCATCGGCTATCGATAAAACTTCCTCCTCTGTGAGTTACTTATCCTTTAGAATTTATACCAATGCAAGTTTGGCTAGGTAAGCGAAGCTTGTGGACGCGATCTTGCTCAAAGAATCTGCTTTCTTGCTCTCACCTCTAGGAACTTGCTTTATGGTGAATTTGCCGAACTTGACAATGAGTGTCTTGACTTTTTTCAGGTATTGGATCATGTTGTCCTCTTTAGCTTCGTATTCCCCTAAGATGTGGTTTGCTACTAGCTGCGAGTCGACATACGCCTCTAGGTTACGTACACCCATTCTAGTAGCTATCCTCAGACCGGAAATCAATGCTTCATACTCCACTTCATTGTTCGCGGCTGTGAATTCAAAGCGTAAAGCATAAGTGAACTCCATACGTTCGGGGTTCGTGAGTATGAGGCCGGCTCCTGACCCATCTGTGCATGATGATCCATCAGTGAATAAGACCCATGGGTCTTGGAGTTTTTCTTCCTTGGGGGTTGTCATGCCTTCTTCTTCTGGCTTTTCTATGATAAAGTCCGCGAGGATTTGTCCTTTGACTACCATGCACGATCTATAGGAGATATTATGTTTGCCTAACTAAACACTCCATAGACCGCGCATGGTAATCAAAGGACAAATCCTCGCGGACTTTATCATAAAAAAGCCAGAAGAAGAAGGCATGACAACCCCCAAGGAAGAAAAACTCCAAGACCCATGGGTCTTATTCACTGATAGATCATCATGCACAGATGGGTCAGGAGCCGGCCTCATACTCACGAACCCCGAACGTATGGAGTTCACTTAGGCTTTACGCTTTGAATTCACAGCCGCGAACAATGAAGTGGAGTATGAAGCATTGATTTCCGGTCTGAGGATAGCTACTAGAATGGGTGTACGCAACCTAGAGGCGTATGTCGACTCGCAGCTAGTAGCAAACCACATCTTAGGGGAATACGAAGCTAAGGAGGACAATATGATCCAATACCTGAAAAAAGTCAAGACACTCATTGTCAAGTTCGGCAAATTCACCATAAAGCAAGTTCCTAGAGGTGAGAGCAAGAAAGCAGATGCTTTGAGCAAGATCGCGTCCACAAGCTTCGCTTACCTAGCCAAACTTGTATTGGTATAAATTCTAAAGGATAAGTAACTCACAGAGGAGGAAGTTTTATCGATAGCCGATGACGAGGGACCCACGTAGATGACCCCAATCATCGACTACTTAACAAACAAAACCCTCCCAGATGATGAGACTGAAACGCGTCGCTTTGATATTATCTGCTTGATTGGCTGATTCTTGATTACGACGATGGGGTGTGCTTGGAAATAGCGGCAGAGCCGCTTCGTAGCATATAAAAATGATCGAACCAGCTTCTCCATTGGAGTGTAATTCAGTTCCGGTCCCTGCGACGCTCGACTAACGAAGTAGATAGGCATTTGCACAGCGTTCCTATCTATCATCAAGACTGCGCTAATCACGCCATGAGTAGCCGATAGATAGATGATCAACTCCTCCTTAGGCCGCGGTGCGAACAACATTGGGAGGGAAGCCAAATGCTCCTTGATTTGACCGAAGGCTTATTCGGCATCCTTCATCCAATAGAAATATGGCACTTCTTGATTGTCTTGAAGAGGGGTAGTGACTTTTCTTCGGATTTGGTGAGGAATCTGTTCAAGCCGACCAACTTCCCATTGAGAGATTGCACCTCTTTCAATGTCTCCTATAGATCGCGAGGATTTGCAACCTCCCTGCCACGTCCGGCTTTGATATTATCTGCTTGATTGGCTGATTCTTGATTACGACGATGGGGTGTGCTTGGAAATAGCGGCGGAGCCGCTTCGTAGCATATAAAAATGATCGAACCAGCTTCTCCATTGGAGTGTAATTCAGTTCTGGTCCCTGCAACGCTCGACTAACGAAGTAGATAGGCATTTGCACAGCGTTCCTATCTATCATCAAGATTGTGCTAATCACGCCATGAGTAGCCGATAGATAGATGATCAACTCCTCCTTAGGCCGCGGTGCGAACAACATTGGGAGGGAAGCCAAATGCTCCTTGATTTGACCGAAGGCTTATTCGGCATCCTTCATCCAATAGAAATATGGCACTTCTTGATTGTCTTGAAGAGGGGTAGTGACTTTTCTTCGGATTTGGTGAGGAATCTGTTCAAGCCGACCAACTTCCCATTGAGAGATTGCACCTCTTTCAATGTCCGTGGAGATGGGAGTTGTATCACGGCTTTGGTTTTGTCCGAGCATGGTTTGGTGCCATGGGGGTCAATCATGTACCCTAAAAACACCCCTTCAGTTGCTCCGAACGTGCACTTCTTTAGGTTCAACTTCATGTTGATCTTTCTTGGCGTTTCAAAGGTTTCTCGAACGTCCCTAGTAAGTTCCTCCTCTGTATGGCTCTTAATAACCAAGTCATCAACATAGACCTCTAGGTTGCGACCAATTTGTTTGTCGAAGGCTTTGCCGACCAGTCATTGGTAGGCTGCGCCAGCGTTTTTTAGTCCGAACGGCATTTTTGTGTAGCAATAAACACCCTGGCTTATGTGGAATACGGTTTCTTCCTCATCTTCGGCTCCATCTGAATTTGGTGGTACTCTTTGTATGCGTCCAAGAAGCATTTAAAGGGATACCCACTCAAAGATTCGACCTTCCAGTCGATTTCTGGTAACGGATAACAATCTTGTGGACGAGCCTTATTTAGGTCCGTGAAATCTACACACATACGCCAACTTACATCGTGTTTCTTTACCATGACTGGATTGGAAAGCCAGTCGTGGTAGTAAACCTCCCGCATGATGCATGCATCCACCAGCTTCTTTACTTCCTCCAGTATTACTTGGCTTCGTTCTGGGGCTTCACCGCGCATCTTTTGTTTTCAGCTTGTGTTCCGCGATGGGGCGCGGCACGCCTGTCATGTCTTTTGGCTCCCATGCGAACACATCGATGTTTGCTTTGAGAAGGGTGCACATAGCATCTCTACCCTTATCAGACAGAGTCCCTCCTATTGCCACCTCTTGTTTTGGATAGTCTGGATGAATGGCTACTTTCCAGTTTGCTGGTGGTGATCTTTATTAGGAGCTGGATGTGATGGTGGTGCTACTGCGTGACACTCTGATGGTGGTACCATCATGTTGAAGATAGTGACGATGTCGTGAGTTGTGGATGGTACGACTCGGATAGCCAAGATCCATGGCCTTCCAATGATACTGTTATATGGCGAGGGTGACCGTATCACCATGAAATTCATCCACGTTGTTGGTGAGTGCTCGTCATCTCCAACGATCACCAGGAGTCGTACATGGCCTAGTGGCCAGATAGTTTCTCCACTAAAACCTATGATCGGTGACGTGGACAACATCAACTGAATCTTTACCTCTGGCCGTAGCCGTACAAAGAAATGTCCATAGAGTATTTCAGCTGATGACCCTCCATCGATATACATGCGGCGGACAATGTGGTCCCCCATGTTTACTTTAATTGTGAGGGGTCCTTGGGCTACATTGGTTGATGTGATGGGAGGGAATGAGATCTCCTTGCTACGAGAAATTTTTTGACTAATTTTCTGCTTAGTCCTGCGCTGCCAAAAATATACCATGAATATGGTTGTGGGCTTATCCTTCGGGTAGTCTTTCTTGTCGTTCTTTTTGTTGTAATTCCCATCTTTCCAGTCCTTGGCGAGGTGCTTGATCTTTCCCGATTTTACCAACGATTTGATGTACTTCTTAAGCTGGATGCACTCGTCCGTACCGTGGCCTTTGTCATTGTGGAACTCGCAGAACCGGTTCCCTTGACGACGGTCGACAGGAGTCGTCATGGGATGTGGTATTGGGAAATTTTCTCCTTCTGATAGTAATATCTCTCGTAGAGTCATCTTGAGGGGGGTGAATTTGTCATTCGTACATCCTCCTCTTAATTAGCCGCGGTAGTCTAGGCTCCTAATATTTTTCTGATCGTTCGACTGCCTCTTGGGCAGATCATGCGCCCTGTAGCTCTGGTTTCCCTTTGTGGTATAAGCCGCTGAAACTGTGGTTTCCCCTTCCACAAAGGATCTAACCCTCTTCATTAATTCATCGAAGGTTTCTGGACGTTGATCATTCAAGCGTCTGATCAATTCCTTATCCGTTATGGCGTTCATATAATCGGAAATTATTAGAACTTCCGGACATGCCCTTATTTTGGTGCATTCGTCCTTGAAGCGCTCTGTGAAATCTTCTATAAATTCTCCATGTCTCTGTTTCACTGTAGCCAATGAGACGGTGTCTCTATTATACTTCTTTCTCTGACTATAATTCCTCCAGAATGTTTTTCGTAGTTCCTCGAAGCTGTCGATGCTCCGTAGTGGGAGCTTTTCAAACCAGTCACGGGCGTTACCAATCCGAGTTGAGTTGAACATCTGGCACCATAAGAGCATTGGCCACCGCTCAATTTTTTCCTGTGTTTCGAATACTTTTAGATGGTCTCTGGGTCACCAGATCTATCATAGGTCTTTACACATGCGGGCATGCGTCGCTTTTTATCTTCGGAGTAGTCCCGATTACGACTTGTGAAAGTATCTTCTCTTTCTCGACACCATCGGAGAGAAATATCTCCATTCTCGTGTTGAGAACGACGAGGAGAGAATTTGTGGCACTCTTCTTCGCCTCCTAAATATTCAGTAGAGGAATATCACAACCGATGACGTCTGTGGTGATGGTCATCCGAATCAGACCCTGATGAGCTTGGTGGATGCCTCCCATGTCTCGATCGACTGTGAAGACTATTCCTCCGTGGAGGTGGTGTAGCGTTTCTTCCACCAGCTGGCGAAGTGATTCTCCCGAAGACGCTGGTCCTGCGAGTGTTATCCTGTGGTATCTCTAAGGTCGCATGTCCTATAGATCTGTCGGATTGGTCCGTATCTACTTGAGTTGCCTCCCATTCTTGTACGATTAGATCTCCAATGCGTTCGAAGACATTCCGCGGTTGGGGTTGTTCCTCGTCCCGAGGTTGTTCCCCTACTGGATGTCTTTTTCGCCTTTTCCGAGTGCGCTGAGGCGTATCACCTGCGGCACTGTCAAAGTTGAGCCTGGATTGGAGATTCCGTCCCAGGTTTAGCCTGGTCGTGATGGTCGGGATGATAGCTTTGAAGTTCTGTATAACATAATCCTTGACGCTGCTATCATTGACTGGAGTGATATCCGCTTCCGTCTCCATGGTGGGTAGCCTATGTGCTTCCCTATTGGGATGAAGAGGTGTTGTCCCTGGATCAGGATTGTTCATGGTCAAAGTCGGTGTTGGGGTACTGAATGATGCACCCGCACCTCTTAGGGACTAGTTCACCGTGCTGCGGTTGTTCGTCCATCCTGCCAGGCCGGTGTTGATATAAAAGTTGGATGGACCTTGGCTAACCCGAATTAGGCTTAATTTGGGTGTCCGGAGCTCCGACTTGCACCAAGTGAACTTTTGGTTTAAGAGCTTGCACACTAAAAGCAACACGCTGTTAGACTTACCGTGGGAACGTATCCCACTATTAGACTCTAGCGTGAGAGTAAGTAATCGGTTTAGGGTTATTAATCGGTGAGAGATGTAAGTATTAAGCAAATCGTACCTCTGTGGAACCCTTGGGGGTTCCTTATTTAGGCGGTAGAGCCCCTGTTGGGCCTTACCAAATCTAGAACCCTAAGCAAGAGATAACTATCATATTTGTGTCGATCCTTATCTTCTAATTATGGTCAGTGAATATCTTATTGTTTTAGGATGAATCACAATCCTAATTAGATTGTGATTCTGCCTAACCCATGTCGCATGCGGTAGGGACGTGGTCTACAATACCATGTGCGACCATTATTACCCAGGGCCCATAAGCCTAGAGTAACATTGATCCAACTCATTCACGTTGGGTCGGATACGGTTAGTACCCGTGGGCCGGGTCCAAGACCCGACTGGGGACTATATGTCATCATAGTTACCACGTACTTATTGGCATCGACCGAAATACACAAAACAATATCGGTAGCAGAATGTAAGAAACTATAGTATTATTTTGCAAAAGATATGATACTAGTTTTGCAAAGAATGTCGATAAAGAGTAACTAAGGATATAACGAGTTAATTAAACAGTTAGCTTGAACTCGGAAAATTACTAACAACTCATGATCGAAACTCATCTTGTGGCTTTATAATTTCAAGAACTAGATTCATTCGTCATCTAAAACTCGAGTTTCATTAATTCCACTTTTCCATAACGAGCTCAGTACATTATCATTTTACCAACATGAACGTGATTCACTTGATATATAGTTCATATGTGTCTTATCTTATGTGGTGATTGTTGATCCTTTGATCTTATTAGTGTAGCTTGTAGACTTAGAGTACACATAATAAATTCGATATATCCTTAGTAGAAACTTTGAGTGATATCAAAGAGTATATGAAATCTACTATTTGATGTTATGAAGATTATGTGTATTATGTAATATAAAACAAACAAAGAATATAAACCAACCACTCTAATATTTTTATCAATAATACTAATAATCCAAAGCATAGTATTAGGGTTACAACTTTGAAGTACAGAGAAACGTAGATGAATAATGTGTGTTCTACAGCTAACCTAGGACCTCCTTTTATAGCACAAGCATTCCTTTACAAGATAAAGATTTACTAGAATAATTTAATCCTAAGGTGTCGTTTGGTTCGAGGATATTAGAGGATATTGAGGGATATTCAAAATATTTATATTTTAATTTCTCCTAACTATTGTATTTGGTATGGCCAACGAAAGAATTTAAAATTCTTGGAATTGCCAAAATGAAGGATATTCAAATTACTCCAAAAAGTGAGAAATTTTAATTTACTTGAAATTTACCTTTATCAACTTTTTTCAAGTTGTTTTTATTCGGGTTTTAATGTTTATATAAAAAATTGCAAAATTTAAAAAAAATTATATAAAAATAACACAAACATAATTTATCTTCACTATCAGCATTAAACATGTTTGTCCATATACTACCACCAATAAGAATATAACTACTAGCATTAATAATATTCATACTGATAGTGCAAAATATAATCTTCTCCTAAATTATTCCTAACAATGCTCCTCTAAACTTTTATTCCTCTCTTAAATCCACAAGTTTCTCAAAATAAGGGAATAATTAAAACTGCATGAATGTACTATTGGTAGTTTTCTGTCTCAGTTGTGCTGAAGCTCTCTCACATTGATAAAAAAATCCTTTTCACAACTTCTAAGGCCAAATATGAAACTCCATGTGGAATTGAGAGTCTTTCAGAAATCATACTCATCAATACACCAACACTCAAATGATAATCCTTATTTGTCGAAATATAAATGAGAGTTCCCCAAATTGAGAAAACATTATGCACTTCATAAGATTCAAACAATGTCCAAGTAAGTCTGTGAAAACTTATCCTTTGTTTTTTCCACAACTCATCAGTCTCATCAGGTTCAAACAATATTTTCAGCTCTACCCACAACTCCCTATCTTTGTCATGAGTAGGTTCTCCAGTAACAAATTTGTTTTGACCAAATCCCATGAATTCACCAAGTCACCTTTGTCAACGCCTGAAATCAAGTCATTCAAGTGAAAGTACCTTTTTGACTGTCTTCAAACACACATGCTCCGAGTAACTTCCAAAATGATTTGGTAAATGCATCATTTACTTCATCCTCAACCTCCCATCCATATATTGGATATTTGACAACAAAGGTTTCGCAGTTACTTCATCAGAAATCACTACCTTCATAAGACTCTCTAAGTCTTCCTTGGACATGTCTTCCTTTCCCTCAGCTGCTTCCAATTTCTTAGCTACTTTTCTAATTTTGTCTTCAGCAGCCTCTACTTTGATTCTGTTTCATTTTCTTCATTCTCAATCTTATAATCCTTAAAGCTATCAATTGTTCTGCTAAAAATAAACACCTATTTAAACAATTCTTCATGTGAATAACATTACAATCTTATTTGATGTTGTCGCTTTGTCATGAATAAAAGACATCATGACATGTCTTTTCTGCTTTGTAGACAGATCATCATTCCTTTCTCTAACATAGATTTCCATGAACATTCTTAACCTTTCTTCATCATTAATCTCACCGGAGGCTTGAGCTACCTTAATATTGGCTCTCCATACACACCACCTATTTACAGCATCCTCTCTCTCTCTCTTGTATGCTTTTATCTTTTCCTCAACATCTAAATCTGCCTCAAACTCTTTGACAGATTCTATAATTACAGCTTGTGTTGCTGGATCATTATCTACAAAGCATCTCATTCTTTTCTTTTGCTATGGATCCTCTATAATAATGGCATTTCCTTTATCCTTTGGGTCTATACTTGGACATATTGAATATGATGCATGTATTGTTGAACCTCTAATCACTAAGGGTGGCAGAACCACTCTTTTTCTTGTTTAAGTAACACTAGGAATAATAATATATTGAGACCCATCATCTTGTGTCTCTTCTGAACTTTATTCTCCAAGATTCTCTTCCTATAGCTTACCAGCTAGTACTCACAAGTTCATTACCAATATTAAAATATTCCATACTAGCATTAAAATCTTCATCGCCAGCATTAAGTCTCTATATTACCAGTATTGATATTTTCCTCCCCTAAGACCCTGACAGATCTTAAGCCTAACACGATTTTAATAGCATCTGTTGGAAATACGTTTTACATATAAATAAAGTCTCGGTCACTCCAACAATATAGTTATAGGCTCGTAGTAGTGTTTAAGTTACATTTATTAAATAGCCCGACCCATGAGCATGTTCATGGGCTGGAGGCCCAAGTCCATTAAGGACTTGGGTATATAAGCCTCTTTCCACCATGGAAAGAGGTGTTGGTTGTTTCATTTCTCACTTTTATAACACATAGTTTCTTTCATTTCTCTCTCTAAGTTTCTCTCTCTAGAAAACATCAACCCTCTTGAAACATAAAGATTATCATTATTCTACAATTGGTATCAAGATCATGGGATGAAATATAGGTTGGTATTTGTGTTGTTTATGCTTTATTAAGCATAACGTGTAGTTTTTGATTGTTTTTCGCCAAAACATCAAAAACAAATTCGTGTTTATTTGTGTTTCTAAGTCGTATACCTTCTTTAATCGTGTCGTAGTGATTTGGGTATCTTGGTTTTGGCTAAAACACAAGTCTTTTGGATCAAAAGTTGGGAAATTTCTTGCTTTTTCATCATTCCGAAATTCTTGTAAGATTTACCATCGGAAAGTACAAACGGTGTGAAGCTTGATCGCAATAACCATTTGGTTCTACTTTGCGATCACAGGATTTAGATACCTTATTCCGACGAGACATTCTGATCGTCATTGCGATCTGGGATTTCGACGGATTTTAAGTTTTTTTGAGTCGTTACTCTGTCCAATTTGTTTTAGCTATATTGCGATCTAGACATTCCGACGGGTAAACATTCCGACAGGTAATCATTCCGACAGATTCAATATTCAGATAGAGTGACATTCCGATCTAGACATTCCGACAGGACATCATTCTGATATAACCAACATTCCGATACCAGCAACATTCCGACAGAAAAGAGTATTCCGGCAGAAAGCAACATTCCGACAATTGCACATTCTGATAGAATTTGTTTTTGGATACTTAGAGGATTTTTTTCTATCTTGCATTAATTTGGTAATTTGGAAAATTTCAAAAACAAACACAACAAAAAGATAACAACATCTTTCATTTAACAACACAAAAACACATAACCTTATTTCATTGTTCGATCACTTTTGATAATCTTTATTCAAGGGATCATAAAATGAATTCACATTCATATATGCCAACAATGACTTCGCTTACCGATATCTCAATCATATCAGGTACCGACACTCGCCCACCTTTGCTCATCAAAGATTTATTTGAAGCATGGCAAGGTCGCATGAAAACGTACATCATGGGCAAACCCAATGGTCGACTTATGCTTCAATCAATTGAAAAGGGTCCATTAGATTGGGGAGAAGTTACCGTCAACAATGTGAAAAGGGAAAGGTTGTATCATGAGTTGACTGATGCCAACAAAATCATTGCCGATGCAGATGAAAGGGCCGTTCAGACAATTCTTCAAGCCCTTCCGCCCGATATCTTTAGAATGGTAAGTGAACATAAAGTGGCAAAGGATCTTTGGGATCGATTAGCTGTTTTGTTACAAGGGACATCTCTAACTAAGCAAGAACGAGAGTGTCAATTGTATGACTTGTTTGATAGGTTTACATACATTCCAGGGGAGACTCTTCACGATTACTACTGGCGTTTTACTACTTTGATGAATGACATGAACGTGTATAATCTAAGGATTGAACAGTTTCAACTAAACACAAAGTTCTTGAACATGTTACCCCAATAATGGAGTCAGTATGTCACCGATGTTAAGATGATTCGAGATTTGCACAAGTCTAATTTAGATCAACTCTATGCCTTCTTGCAACAACACGAGAAGCACGTGATCCAAAAACGTATCTCTCAGGAATCATATCAAGAACCATTGGCTTTAATGGCACACCATCCTACATTGTCATACAACAACTCTCCGCTTGTTTGGGACACCAATCTTCATATCAACCATTGTATCAAACACCAAGCTTCCCACAGTACTCGATCTTGCCACAACCACCTACATCTTATCACCAACAATACAAGCAACCAGCAACATCATCAAAAGGAGATTCACATCTGTTACCTTATGCTTCACACCAGTATTCACCTTATCAACCTCCAACAAACCCTGCTTTTTGTTGGGAATAAATTAAGGCCAGATCACTTGAGCGCTGACAAGAGTAAAACAAGCGTTGACAAGAACAAAACAAGCGTTGACAGCTCAAGCGTTGACAAGATAAAGTCAAGCGTTGACACATTGAAGACAAGCACTGATGGAAAGATATACTCTACGCGTTTATTGTATTCTAGATTACTTCTAGTAAAGATAGGAACAACAATGTATTTTCTATATTTATCTTTACCTAGAATAGTTGATACGTAGATTATTGTACAAGGCGTCTTATGTCTATAAAAGAAGACCTTTAGGTTAATGTTTCATATAAGTTTTCATTCGAAAACTACTTTCATTGTAAGCAAGTTTGATATCATTAATCAAAGTGAAAGTTTGTTTATATCATTGTGTGTTCTTGTTTAAGTGTTAATTCCGCATAACACTTAGATTATCATAAGCATATACAAAGGTTTCTCTAAGTGTATTACTTGATCTAATCTCGTATACATAAAGCTAAATCGATCTAAGTTTGGGATCAACAAGTGGTATCAGAGCTTGTTGAGGAACTTTTGATCTTAAAGAACACAAGAACCCTAAAAATCACCAAAACCCTAATTTTCTCAAAAACCCTAACAACATCATGTCTGAAGCAATAACCTCCTCCTCCTCATCTTTACCAAACATCAAGATTCCCATGCTTGATGCAACCAACTTCGATTTGTGGAAATTCAACTTTGAGCAATATCTGGGAATCTATGACTACACACTCTGGGAGGTTATTGAATATGGAAACACATTCAATAAAGCCCAAAAGATTGCTAATGTTATTGCTCAAAGATCAGCTGTTGCTGGATGTTCTGAAGAGGATAAGAGAGAAAAACCTGGAGATGGTAGAGCTGTGGCTGCTGATGACATAGCAAAGAAAAGGGTCGACATGAAAGCCCTAAATATTCTGAAAGTCTCTTTGGGACAAGAGAACCAGCATAAATATAGAGGCTATGAATCTGCTAAAACCCTTTGGGAAGCTCTTGAAGTTGCATATGGTGGCAATGCAGACACTAAGGAAGAAAAGAAAAAGCAACTCATGCATGATTATGCTGTCTTCAAAGCTCAACCCAATGAGAAACTGAGTAGTGTGAGAAGCAGATTGCTTGACATTACAAGCAAGTTGTCCTTCATAGGGACACAACTTGGTGATGTTGACATTAATGCTACCTTTCTTAAAAGTCTTGGTGAGGCATGGAAGATTGAGGCAAGATCTATTCTTGCCAACAATACTTACAAGAGTTCCTCATTTGATGACATCTACAACAAACTAAGGCTGTTGGAAGATGAAACTCTTTTAGAGCATGGAAGCAAGTCTACCACCAGTAACATGGCCTTCTTCTCTCATAGTGAAGGTCAATTCAATCAGAAGGAATCTTACATGCATCCAGTTACTGGATCATCATATGTCAGTGCTGGAACAAGTCCTGTCAACGTCTCCTATTCAGACGCTGACACATTCAAGAGTGACTCCTCAAGAGTTAAACCTGCTGGTTTAGATTTGGATACTGTATGTGCTTATATTGCTTCTTTGCCCAATGGTTCAGTGATTACATATGAGGACCTTGAGCAGATAAGTGATGAGCACTTGGAAGAGATGGACATCAAGTGGAACATGGCTCTTGCTAGTATAAGAGCGAATAGGTGGAACAGAAGGTTTAAGAAGAAGATGACCTTCAATGCAAAAGACACAACTGGATTTGATAAATCCAAAGTTGAATGCTACAACTGTCATCGTATGGGGCACTTCATGAGGGAATGCAGATCTCCTAGAAGATCTGATGCTGGTAAACCCTCAAGTCAAGTTGTCAAAGCTCATGATTCCAAAGCCATGGTTGTAGTTCAAGGAATTGATGGTATGGGATGGGATTGGAGCTATCTGGCTAAGAATGTTGAAGAGGATAAAGCTTTGATTGCTGAGGTTGAAGAAGAAGAGCATGTTGAATATGCTCTCATGGCACACTCCTCCTCTTCATCTGATAATGAGGTATACAATGATGCTTTTTGTAGTAAAGGTTGTAGGTTAAACACTGAGAAACTTAACAAAGAAGTGTTAAGATTAATGAGTGATGTGAGTACTGAAAAGTGCAAACTGTCTAATTACCAAGTAGCTCTCACTCAAACTGAGAAAACCGTTTCTGAATACAAGAAAATGGAATTTGACCTAAAAGATAAAATAAATATCTTAAAACATGAGTTAGAAGCTAGTATGGATATTAGAAACATCATGGAAAGGGTTAATGGTGAGTTACAGGCTAAATTAGATGAGGCCATTAAGAATAAAGATAATGTTGGCCTTAAAATTCAAAGATTTGATAGAGCCACTCAAACCCTAGGAGACTGTGTGGGTAAACAAAGGGATCCTAAGGACATGACTGGGATTGGGATGAATGGTTACTCTTTGGTTCCACCACCAGCTGGTGACTTCTATGGTGTCCAACAAAAGGACCTATCTTGGACTGGTTTGCCAGAATTCCAAGAGGAGGAATTCATTCCTCCACCAAGAGTTGTCACTCCAGTTGAAGAGTACCAACAAAAGTTGACTGATCTGAATGAATGGAAGAAAGTTAACCCTACTTTGTTTGTTAAGTGTGGCTTACTATGTGAAAGTCCCAATGAGTCAACTCCCATTAAGGTTACAAACCCAGTCACTGGTAAAGCTGTTGACCTAGGCTCAAACACTGATAGAAAACCTAGCATTAAATATGCAGAGATGTATAGGAATACTAGGTCACCCAAGAGCCAAGTTAGCAATAATGGAACAGGCTTCTTTTCTTCTAGACCTAAGGTTGTGTCTAGAAAAGCTTGTTACACTTGTGGTAGCTTTTCACACTTGGCATACAAGTGTGTCAACGCTCCCAAAGCTAGCGCTGACAGGAACAATTTCTGCGCTGACAGGAACAAAGTCAACGTTGTTAGGAAGTCAAACGTTGTCAGACCCAAACCTTGTGTGCAGCAAAGTCCACAAGTGATTAGACCTGCCCCATTCTTTACTAGAGGGTCTAACACTCATGGAAAAAGACCATTTCAAAAGACAAACACCTGGTCCAATAGGCAATGGGTTTTTGTAGCAAACCCTAGGTTCAACGCTGACAAGGGTAATTTCAGCGTTGACAAGACTAATTCCAACGCTGACAGAAACGTGACCAGACCTAAATATTTGCAACCACAGGGTAAGAGGTCTAACGCTTCTTCAAGCTTAACATGGAGACCCAAGAAAGATCAAAACCCTAATGATAATGGGATTTCAATGACCTGCAACAGATTTAATTACATTTCAAAGGTCATTACAAAACCTATTGGGGTCAACTGGGTATTTCATCCTAAGAAGGATGAGAATGGGGTTGTTGTGAGAACTAAGTCTGTTCTTATTGAACAACCAGATGAATCCAAGTCTTTTAAGACTTGGGTTCCCAAAGAAAACTAATTTGTTTTCTTTATGTGCAGGGCATTCAAAGACAGGTCAATGATTATGGATATTGGGATAGTGGATGCTCAAGGCACATGACAGGGAAGGAAGACTATTTGAAGAACTTCACTCCCATTAAAGATGGTGATAAGGTTTACTTTGGAGGCGGATATGGTACTATCACAGGCAAAGGAACCCTTCTCACCAAGAATTTGCGTTTTGAGAACGTCTTTCTGGTAAAAGAACTTGATTACAACCTTTTTAGTGTATCACAAGTTTGTGATAACAAAAATAAAGTTCTGTTTACTGATACTGAGTGTCTGGTGTTAAGCAAGGATTTTAAGATCCCTGATGAGAAATATATTGAGTATAGAATACCTAGGCATAAGGACATATATAATGTAAATTTGAATGGGATTAAAATGAACAATAATATGTGTAGATTTGTAAATCTATGCTTATGTTTTTAGAGAGAGAAAGAGATAGAGAAATGGTGGATTTCACACTTTAGAGAGAGAAACTAAGAAAGAACTATGTGTAAATTATGAAAAACCACACCCTCTCCATCAAAGGAGAGGGTTTATATACCCAAGCCTTGTAATGGGCTTGGGTTTACACGTTTGGGCCGGCCTACACAAGTTGTAGGCTAGGCTTGGTGTTGTTTGTTAAGTAAAGACATGTAACTAAACTACGAGCTATTACATGGACTATCGTTGGAGTGACCGATCCTTCTTAATACGTAAAACGTATTTCCAACAATCTCCCCCTAAGGGAGGTCACTCCAAACAAGGGCGTTACCCAAGTTACAACAATAAAATAAACCTAGCATACTATGCTTGTCTTGAGCTCGTAGTCTTCGTCTTTCTTTTTTCTTTTTCTTTTCTGGTGAACATGCTGATGTGATCTTTGATATTAATCTTTGAGCATCAATCTTTTGCCTTGATCTCGTGCATCCATCACTTGTGATCTTCGCCTCTTCGTGACCTCACGTCCCACATACTTATACCTTAGTAATTCTTGAAAGCTTCAGAGTTCGATACAGCGGAAGACTTAACTTTTAGGCTTTCTTGAATTAGATGGGGTATTAAGTGCATAAAGTATAAGCATGCGGAGACGACTTCTTCTCGGATTCCGCAACGCCACCGTCTTCAAATGCCGCAACATAAGTAGACACGAACGAAATGGCTTTGAACATTTCATTCTAAATCGGTAGCATTTTACCTCCGGTCGGTGAAGACCGTTGGACGATATTAGATATCGTACCCGTGACGGATAGTTTCAATTAAGTAACTTCCTGACAGGATTTCGCGGGTGAACCCGTTCTCTTTATTCGACCGTCCAAAGCTGACTGCGAACATAAAGAGTGAATCATTTAGATAATAATATCCGCATGATTTGAAGCCGTCAATTCATGTTCCTGGAACAAGTGAAATTCAATTAAGAACCGCACCATCGTTGCTTTCCAGTTGTCACGAGCTTGATTCGTATAGAATCTTGCAAGTTACCTACCAAGTGCTGTTTGAGGTTAACACTAGAAGGATTTCCACTCATCACCGTGAACACAAAGGTATCACTCTGAGTGTTCTGGCAAGATCACTGAGATATTGCGTAGAGGCCTGGAACGTGTTTAAATTCAGTTAAGAATTAAACAGTTGTTGCTTTCCAGTTATCACAAGTTTGATTCATAAAGAATCGCACAAGTCACCTACCATGAGCTTTTTGATGTTCGCTCAAGAAGGATTTCCATCTTCATTGTAAATACTTTCGTATTACTCGGATGTTCAGGCAAGATCATGAAGATTTTGCGTAGGACTCTTAAAATCTTTCTTACTTTTCACAATGTATGAAGAAGCAAGGAATTATGAAAGTGTGTCCTAATGAGATATTTAATGATCTCAAATGGCTCTAGACTCGATCGTGCACTTTGGATTTTAGTGATCGGAGGCTGGAGAGGAGTGCCACCTTTTCAATACCAATTTATTCGGAGTGAATAAATCAATAGATAACGTGTTGTCTCCGTGTGATTAAAACAAATATCTTTTAAGAGATATCTGAGTTAGCTGGTATGGGTTGTGCTTTGCATCACTGGGTCCATGATGTCTGTCTTCAATATCAAGAATCATTAAACAATGATCTTAATAGCATATGTATTGACCCGGTTTCTGCCTAAGTTGTAAGGAGGGCTTCTTTCTTTACACCCGTTATCTTTACAATTCTTTTTCATTCTTCAACCCCTTCAATGCTTACCAATACGTCATCACTAGCACCTTGTTGTGATTGTTCCAGTGCTAACTTAAGTACTTGGTCGGCATTCAGCTACGTTCACAATCTTTCTCCATCTTTCCTAAGGACGACTATTTCTAGCTATGGAATGTCCTTGGGAAGATTCCTCCGGTTCTGGAAGAATCATAGGACTTAACCTATCCTACCATCCTTATGTCACCACAATCTTCATCGTCGTGAAATAAATGGGTTTCGGGTAAGTATATGTCACCATGAAAATCCATTTTGATATAGCAAATCCAGTTTGCTCCCCCTTAACATATGCCACGATATTCGAAAACATTTCGCACATGTCGGGATGAGCCAGCACATTAAGTCAAACCATTTGTGATAATATCCCATATTAAATCACATTTTCTCCCCCATATTAAAAATATTAACCCAATCGATGTTTTTAATATCAATTGATTTAATGATGTTTTAACAAAGGTTTTGGGAAGAAAAATGCAAGTCCATTTTATCTTCATGATATCAAACGTATGAGATATGATACCGATTAGTAACATGATCACATATTCACCATTTTAAAAAAGAATTGACAAGGTTGGACCTGATAGATGAGAACATCATATGATAAGATCAAATGGTTCTTGTCAGCATATGTCGATCACCTCGTCACGTCTGAAGTCATCTGTTGACACCACACGTACGATTGGTATTGTTGTCTTGACACCAGTTAGTGAGTTTGGCAACGTTCGGCATCGAAGATTCTGAATGCTTGACAATTGCTCCCCCTCAATTGTTGACCCGTGTTCTATTGAAAGATCTGTAGTCGTCGGTTGAGTAGTCGCATCGTCGAGTATGTAGATACCAATTGTAGATAGCATGGTTGTAGAGATGATAGCTTCATAAAAACAAGACTTCTCTTGTTTTAACAAATAAATGCACTGAAACGTACATAGATTTGTGTTAGACCAAGTTATAAAGTAAACTTGATCCCTTACAAGGTTTTAAATTAAACCTTGCCCGAGAAAATTAATTCCCGTTGAGAGCCAAAGCTTTCATAAGAAATACCTGACTTTAATGTGAAAACCGGGTTGCAGTCTGAAATAACTACAAGCCATTTAGGCATGTTTTATGAAATATTTACAACTTTTGTACAAACTCTATTTATGGCGTCGTGTCAATATTAATCAACATTTCTAAAGCCGTAAATATTATCGTACCAAAAGACATGCCTTTAAAAAATAAAGTAAAAATATTTTTGGATTTTTATGAATTTTCAATTTTTATGGTTTTTATATGGTTTTATATTTTTGTATTTTGCTTTTGTGGATAAAAATATAAACAATATATACAGATGATCACCAAGGATACGGAGAATAGTTTTACCAAGACTATTCTTTCGCTTCATCTGCTAGTTCCTTAAGAGTCTCAGGCGAGAAGGTTCTCATTCCTAGCTTGTCGGCCAAAAATTCAATTCGAGCGCGATCTAAAGCCTTCGTGAAAATACCCGCCAATTGATACTCAGATCGGACAAAGTAAAGCTCTATTACTCCATTTTCCACTTGCTCCTTGATGAAGTGGTAGCGAATGTCAATATGCTTCGACCGGGAGAATTGAACATTGTTGCAGCATAAGGCAATTGCACTTTTGTTGTCGCAGTACATCGGAATCTTGTTGAAACCTAGACCATAGTCGGTTAATTGCGATCTCATCCAAAGAATTTGAGCACAGCAACCGGACATAGCTATGTATTCTGCTTCCGTACTTGAAATTGCAGCGCTTTTCTGCCTTTTCGATGCCCAACTAATTAATCGATCTCCTAGTAGTTGCAAAGTTCCACTCGTGCTACGCCTTGTGTCTTGACAACCCGCGTGATTCATGAAGTGCGGGTTCAGAG
The DNA here is from genome assembly GCA_025667525.1 of Glebionis coronaria. Lineage (NCBI taxonomy): Eukaryota > Viridiplantae > Streptophyta > Magnoliopsida > Asterales > Asteraceae > Glebionis > Glebionis coronaria. The sequence continues at coordinate 46,824,810 of CM046877.1, forward strand.
CTGCTTTGCTCAAAAGCCATTGCTGTCAGCTCATCAAAATCAACATTCATAGTTTCAAGGATTTTGCGAGAGTTACGGTTGTAGATTCGGAATGCCTTCTTTGAGGGTGCGTAACCAATGAAAATACCAATATCAGCCTTTGGTTGAAGTTTTCCCAAATTGTCACCATCATTGTTTGGATAGCAAAGAGAACCAAATACATGAAGATATGATAAATCTGGTACTTTTCCATGGAGAAGCTCATAAGGTGTTTTACCATGGCGTTTACAAATTAGTGACCGGTTTTGGGTGTACACTGCTGTAGATACTGCTTCTGCCCATAAAAACAATGGAGCCTTTGCGTAAATTAACATCGTTCGAGCAGCTTCCATAAGTGTGCGATTTCGCCTTTCAACGACACCGTTTTGTTGTGGAGTGCGTGCAACGGATGTTTCATGAGATATGCCAACTTCTTCATAATAATCACGCAAAATTTGATTCACAAATTCGGTTCCATTATCTGTACGGATGCGTCGGACAGTAGTGTTGAGACGCACTTGAATCATCTTGAGAAATCTGATGATGAATTTAGGTGCCTCATGTTTTGCTTTAAGAAATTTCACCCATGTAAACCGAGAGTAATCATCGACAATGACGAGGATGTACTTTTTGCCACTAAGACTTTCAACACGCATTGGCCCACAAAGATCCATATGCAACAGATAAAGTTTCTCTTGGTTTGTGTCTTCAGTCTTGGGTTTGTAAGACTTCTTAGTGCTTTTCCCCATTGTACACGCGGAACACAAGTGATCCTTGTGAAATGATAGTTTAGGAAGACCACGAACAAGTTCGTTTTTCGCCAAGTGATTAATAGCGTCAAAGTTAAGATGAGATAACCGTCGATGCCATAACCATGACTTAGTCTTCGATGCTTTGGAGAGAAGACATACGGGAGAGGCGGCCATCATGTCTTGTAGAGACAAAGTATACAAATTATTCCCTCGAGTACCTTTCAATAAATCAACCCCTTCTAAATTACGAATGAAGCAGGTATGCTCTCGAAAAGCAACTTCTAGGTTTGCATCACAAAATTGTCCCACAGAAAATAAGTTGTGACCGAGACCTTCCACATAATACACTCTTGAAATAATAACATTCCCAATATGATATTCACCATAACCCATTATCTTTGCAATATGATCATTACCAAATCGAACCGTACCAAGAAACTTGCTGACGAAATTTCTGAGCTGAGAGCGATCTCCGGTCATATGCTTGGAGCAACCAGAGTCCAAATACCAGAGAACAATTTGGACCACCTGTTTTCAATAACAACAGTAGACAATGCATTGGAAACTATTGGTTCCGGAGTGTTAGCAGATACAGATATAGAATTATCAGAATTGCTAACATTTTTGAGACCCTTAGATTTCCTGCCTTTTCTAATGTGAGTTTTAGCACTAACAGGTTTTACTGTTCCAACTTTCTTTGGTTTTGGATTATTTGCGGGCACTACAGTGGGAGTAGACCTATTTAAAGGGCACTTGATTCCTACAGTAGTGTCGGTGTTCCTAGTTAAAGGACACGCTTGTGTTTTGGTAGCCTTGGTACTCCTAGTTAAAGGGCACGCTTTCTTCGCTGTAGTGGGAGTGATCCTAGTCAAAGGGCACATATTTCCTACTATAGTGAAAGTTCTACCAGTGGGGCGCCACATCCAGCCAACTTGGGTTAACACTTTCCCAGTCGGTTTCCATTCTAATCCATTTTTCCCGGCATGCATCTCATTCACATGGTCAATAAGGCAAGAATTATGACGACTAGAAAACATACATTCATTGCAATTCCAACATTTTAAATTAGAATTCACAGTAGGCTTAGAACGCTGCACAACCGCAGAGCCTTTAGGTTTAGCTACATGATTCTTTTTATTCAAAACAGAAATAACATTCCTAGGATGGGCTTCTACTTTCTTCTTCACTTGACTACTAGATGGGGGCAAGATCCTATCATTCTTCTTGTTTCTCTTAAGCTTAGATCTTTGAGCCTTAGTAGTGGTGCTTACTCCTGTAGAAGGCAACACAGGAATATTAGAAGCTGGTTTTGATTCCGCCTTATCTTTAGCGACCAAAGTTTGAGATGGTTTAGTCCTAGGGCCCTTGTTAAGTGGTGTGATGGCTATAAGGGTTCTTTTGATTGCACTAGAGGACGATGCTGAGATAGTGGCTGCGTTATCCACAACATTCTTACCTTTGAGAGTACGAAGTGTTTCCTTTAACTCAGCCAAGACCAGGTTCTTATCACAAATTTGTTCCCTCAAATCAAATATTTCCATCGACTTTCGATTCAATTGTTCAATCAATGATTGGTTCTGTGTAGTGGTATCAACACATGCGGGCTGTACTGAATCGAAGAGTCGTGTATTTTTCTGTTTTAAGTTATCAACTTTGGACAAAATCTTGGAAACTCGATTATCTAGATCAAGTTTAAGATTCTCAGCAACCTCAAGTACGTTCACACAGTTAAGCTCCTTAGATTTCTCTATGTCTATCGGCAAAGAGTTAGCAACTTTGTCACTTGGCTGACGTTGTTTTGATTGTAAATTCAATCGAAAATTCTTTTCAAAATTTGCATCATCGATATTAACACCTTCGAATGACGTTTCAAAGATTTCTTGAATAAATTGTTGCTTGCATTCAAGCGAAATACAATGTGTTTGAATCTCATCAAAACGTTTTGAAAGCGATGAATATGAATCTTGAAGCTTTAAAAATTCAGCGTCAGATTCGTGACAAGTACTATCTACCACAGTATCCACAGATTCAACATTATGCACAATAGAATCATTATCAACACTTGTATTCACACAGACAGAAACTATATCATGAGACATCACTTGATTCAGAAGCATATCATTATGGCGTGAAACCCGTTCTATTTCAAGTAAACTGTTTTCATAAGCATCTTCCATTTCATTAAAAACACGTCTAACTTCTTCTATTTCCAAAAACAAATCTTGATCAATATTACGAAGACAAGTTTTAACATTGTTTACAAACGGAACAATTTCATCTCGAAACGCAGCTCTAGTGTGCTCAAAGTTCCATTCACCTTCCGTTATGGCCGTGGCCGTCGTACGTTCCAAAATGACCTTGTCAAAATCGGCTAAGTGTTGGTGAACCGTATTTAAGTTAACGGACGCCTTACTTACCGGTGGAATTAACTTCGTTAAATCCTTTTTGACGAGTGTAGGAGACGTACTAGGAAGGTTTTCATTTGACAAACTTTGGGGCACAAGAACTGTTAATTTTGCTAATTCCTTTTGTAAGCGAATGCGTGTCTTTTTCGAAAATTGATCTTTGTTATGTTGATCATAATCAATTGTATCGAATTTTGAAAGCATTTTAGAATGAGTTTCATCCCCAAGTGATTGTGTCTCCTCAGTACTACGAACAAAAGGTGCTTCTTTCGGTTTTCCAATTATGGTCATGTCATAAAGACCGGGAATATATTCCTGAGCTTGTTTTGCATAACCGGGATTTGGTGGTAAATCTTGAAGACGTTTAAGTTCGAATTCTTTAAATGATTTAGTTAAAAGATGAACCTTTTCTGTGGAAGCGTATTGTTTTAAAAGCTGTTGTTCTTTGAATTTAAGAAGTTTGGTAGCATTAATTTCCGATTCAACCTTTTTAGACTCGAGTGTTTCGAAATCCATTTTAAGTTTCTGAAAATCATTGACAACCGACTCCTTTTCTTTTAATTCATTGGAAAGATTAGCTTTTAATGATTCTATTTCTTTCAAGTGTTCAATCTTTTCAAAACGAAATTGGTCAAATTCAGAACATGTTATTTTCTCTTCTTGAGGGACCATTTCAAAAGTTTTGACCTTTTCTTTATGCAACGCAAGCTCAGCAGTTAGAGTGGAATTCGTATCTACGGATTGTCTAAGGGCCATATGCATTTGATCAATAATATGTTTAGGCACCATGACCAAATCATGTTGAGCATAAGATTCCATACCCGTCGTAGCATTTGGTTGAGGTTCACTCAAATGTGTTGGATTGGGTACCACTTTATTTGAGTTACTAGTTCCCGAATGCTGTTCGAGGTTGTCATTTTCATGCCCAGCTTGATGTTGGTTTTCATCAATATTATTAGATGTGGTTGGTACCTCACTGATGACATCAGAACCGTAGTGAGAGAGATTAGCAACAAGAGCATCTTGGGCAGAGTGAATGTCATCACAATCCGAATCGTATGCATCAAGATCATCCGCTTGATAAGCTGCATTAGAAGTGGAAACAACTGCAATGCCTTCAGTGTCTGCTGCCCCTGGGTCTGCAAGAAATGCTAACTCCTCTGAATCCAAAATCTTCCCCTTAGACTGAGCATCAACCAAATACATCTTCTCACGAAACCATGCATCATCCCTTCTCTTTTTCGGCTGAGTGCATTCCCTAGCCATATGACCTTGTCCTCGGCAATTGTAGCAAGTCACAACCTTCTTAGGACCAATAGGACTCCCATTTCCACTAGCTTGAGAATTCACAGCTTGATTATTCCCAGTCCTTGTAGGAGGTCCATATGAATTTTGCCTTCCCTGAATAGGTTGCACCGTCACTTGACCATCTTGAACAGTGGCTTGTTGTCGAGGATTTGATGAGGTGCGGAGCTGATTGTTTGTTGGTGGAAATCCTCTAGTTGCAACAAGTTTTGACAAGTAGGCGGTGAGATGGTTTAAAACATCAGCTGGCGTATCATTTGGAGTAAAGACCGGTGCTTGGATTGGTGGAAGTTCATTAGAGTAGAAAGCTTGTGCTGGTTGTGCTTCAATAGGAAAATATCCTTGCTGAGGAGTATAGCCCAATGGAGAAGTGTTGGCTTGTGATGGTGATGTTTGATATGGTGGTTGCTGTTGAAAAGCTTGTTGATGAACACTTTGTTGATATTCTTGTTGTGGCATCATTGGTGGTTGATAAGATGGTTGCTGTGGTTGCTGATAGATGTGTGGTGGTGGCTGCTGCAAGTATGATGGTTGTTGATAAGTATAAGCCATGTTTTGTTGAGAAGCATACATTGCAAGTGGATCATGAACTTGAGGTGTAGACAACCGAGCCTCGATCACATGGCATTCGTGTTGTTGAAGAAAAGCTTGAAGTTGATCCACATTGGTGTTATGCAAGTCCTTAGCCAATTTAACATCCGTCACGTATTTTTTCCATTCTGGAGGAAGAGTGTTCAAATACTTGGTGTTCAATTGAAAGGTAGGGATTGCCATGCCATAGATATTAAGCTCATTCAACAATAGGGTAAATCTAAGATAGTAATCATTGAGAGTCTCCCCTGGCACATAGGCAAACTTATCAAAAGTATCATAAAGCTTACACTCTCGTTCTTGTTTAGTTAACGAGGTGCCTTGCATTAGAACACGAATTCTATCCCATAACTCTTTGGTAACTTTATGTTTGCTGACGAGTTTATAGACATCTGGAGGAAGGGCTTGGAGAATGATGTTTGTAGCATACTTATCACATTTATCTTGAATCTTCATATCTCCAGTCAACTCACCCGTTGTGCGAGGACGAGTGGTCGTACCTTCCGTCACAGTACCATAATCTAATGGTCCATTGAGCACAGATGCCCAAATTAGATGTCCATTCTCCTTGTTCAACATATAAAGTTCCATACGAGAAGCCCATTCCTCATACATAGTCTTCACCAACATTGGTGGACGATTATCCGTACCCGAGAGGATGGACTTATCCGTAAGAGATGTGTACTCCATTTCAATAAGTTAAGATTTACAAAGTTGATCGAACAATGAAATAAGGTTAAGTATTTTTGTGTTGTTGGGAGTTATAATCGAGAAACAGTGTTAAAATCCCCTAAAATATGTTCTCGATAAACCAAAAATTCCAAGTCAAAATTACACACGATCGAAATTTTTTATGGAAAAAATTGTGATTATCGGAATGCCAGATCGGAATGTCAGATCGTAATACCAGATCGGAATGTCAGATCGTAATACCAGATCGGAATATAGCCCTGTCGAAATGTTGTTGGTATCGGAATGTTCAGATCGCAAAGCCCTATCGGAATGTTCAGATCGCAAAGTGGCTGACAAAATTCGAGCAGAGTAACGACTTAAAATACTTCCTTATACACGTCGGAATCTCAGATCGCAATAGCTATCGGAATGATTCAGATCGGAATAAGTGATAAAAATCCAACGATCGCAATGTAGAAACCTAACCCTTTCCGATGGTTAAGTTATTGCGATGGAGGCCCAAGTACAGTTTGTACTTTCCGATGGATCTTTCTGCTAGAATTTCGGAATGAAGAACAAAGCCTTTTTTCGCACTTTTGATCCAAGAAAACTGATGTTTTAATGAAAACCAAGATACCAAGAACACTCTTAAGCACGAATCCCTATGTTACACTACTTTAAACTTCGATCCAACACAAAAAATTTTGAAGATTTCGGCAAAAACAAACCTATACTCCACGAATTGTTTTGAAAACAAAACGCAACACAAAAACAAACCTATATTTCATCCCAAGCTCTTGATACCATTTGTAGATTTGTAAATCTATGCTTATGTTTTTAGAGAGAGAAAGAGATAGAGAAATGGTGGATTTCACACTTTAGAGAGAGAAACTAAGAAAGAACTATGTGTAAATTATGAAAAACCACACCCTCTCCATCAAAGGAGAGGGTTTATATACCCAAGCCTTGTAATGGGCTTGGGTTTACACGTTTGGGCCGGCTTACACAAGTTGTAGGCTAGGCTTGGTGTTGTTTGTTAAGTAAAGACATGTAACTAAACTACGAGCTATTACATGGACTATCGTTGGAGTGACCGATCCTTCTTAATACGTAAAACGTATTTCCAACAATATGTCTTGTTTTTATGCTAAAGCCTCAGTAGATGAAAGTAATTTGTGGCACAGGAGACTAGGGCACATAAATTTTAAAAATATAAATAGACTTGTGAGACTTGGTTTGGTTGATGGTTTGCCTGAGAAGGCATTCCATAATGACCACTCTTGTGTTGCATGTCTTAAAGGCAAGCAGCACAAGGTCTCATTCAAGTCCAAACAGGTGCATACTAGTTCTAGACCTCTTCATATGCTACACATGGACCACTTTGGTCCAACCAATATAGAAAGTTTGAATGGTAAGTCATATTGCTTTGTTATCATATATGACTTCTCTAGGTTTACTTGGACATTCTTTCTAGCCATGAAGAGTGACACAGCTGATATTCTAATTGATTTTATCACTCAGATTGAAAAGAGGTCTGGCAATGAGGTTAAAATGCTTAGGAGTGATAATGGTGGTGAATTTAGGAATAAGAAGCTAGATGATTTCTGTGCCAGGAAAGGAATTACTAGGCAATTTAGTATTGCTAGAACCCCACAACAAAATGGGGTTGCTGAGAGGAAAAATAGAACCCTAATTGAAGCAGCCAGAACAATGTTGGCTGATGCTCATTTTCCTATAGCCTTTTGGGCTGAGGCTGTTAATACAACTTGTTATGTTCAAAATAGAGCATTGGTTAACAAAATTCAGAATAAAACACCTTATGAGTTTGGGGAAGAAAACCTAATATTGGTTTTTGTTAGAAATACGTTTTTACGTATTTATGAAGGATCGGTCGCTCCAACGATAATTATGTAACGGGCTCGTGATCTATTTACTTTATGTATAGTCCATATAGCCCACATGTAGGGTGGGCTATATATATCCCCTCCTAGCATGTTAGGAGGGGTTGTTGGTTACCATTTTACACTTAATCATATTTCCATCTTTTCTTTCTCTCTCTACCTTTCCCCTTTTCTCTCCTTTCTCTCTCTAATTCCTCATCTAATTCCTTCATCTCTTTATGTTTATCATCTAAATCAACCAACCTAATCCACCAAATCCATCATATAGAATAGGCCATTAATTGCGTAGACCTTCAATTGGTATCAAGAGCCATGGTTAGTTTGGTTTATTCTTGTTTTATTTCTTTTTGATTTTGGTGGGTTTTGATTTAATCATGCTTAAATCATAAAAAGTTTGTATTTTTTATAAAAAGTTTGTGTTTTTATATGTTAAATCATATCAAATCTTTAAATTTACTTACTTTTTAGATAAAAAATCACAAATTTTTATATAAAAATCAAAAATTTCTTTATCAAATCTTAAAAAGTTTGTGCTTTTATAAAAAGTTGGTGTTTTTTTTATAAAAGTTTGTGTTTTTCTCTTTTTTATTTTGTATTTTTTTATTATTAAATAATTCTATTTTGATTGGTTTTTTTGTTTAAATTTCTTAAATTGAACTTTTAATTTTGTCCTTTTCTATTTTTTTTTTTTAATCAATTTTGCCACTTTAATTTTTCTATTATTAGTTTTCTAAATTTTATTTTTTTTATCAATTTCATCCTTTTTATTTTTTAATTTTTTATCAATTTCAATTTCATCATTTTTGTCCAGTATTGTCCAGTTGTCCAGATTGTCCAGTTGTCCAGTTGTCCAGTTGTCCTACAGTCCTTCATAATCAAGATTTTCATTATCTAGGTTGTTTTTGGTCTCAAGTTTCAGTCTGTCAGTTTTTGTCCTGTTCCGGGCGAACTGAAGATTTCTGATTAGAAAAGTTCCGAATCAAACTTTTAAGTTCCGAATCAAACTTTTAAGTTCCGAATCAAACTTTTAAGTTCCAAATCAAACCGAAAACTTCCGAATCAAGAACTTCCGGATCAAGCCAAAAGTTCCGGATCAAGAAGTTCCGGATCAAGAACTTCCGATCCAAGAACTTCCGGATCAAGAAAAAAGTTCCGATTCGGAACTCTTCCGAATGAAGCAATCATATTCAAACTCAACGGGCAAATCATCGTCTTTTTGAATAGACTCATTCCCTCGAGACTAACACAAAACAAGACCTTCGACTCGATACTCACTCAAAATCTTCTTTACTGACTCAAACATAAAACTCACAACTCCCTCAAACACCCTCGTATCAATTAGACCCGACTCTCCTTCGACCCACCCTCTCGGACTCCACTCACATCACTCCCCTATCACGAACCACTCACACACCCTCGACCCTTAACCTAAACAGACCCAACTACACACAATTTACCCACCCACCACTCTCTCGACAAACAACCCCATCTCACAACACCACTCGACTCTCGACTCTCTCTACTGACAATCATACACCCAAGACCTCTCGAACTCACACAAAACCCATCAAAACAACAGACTCCTACACCTCACCCTCGTCCCCATCAGACCCTCGTCCCCCCACCCAACCCAACACCCTCACCTCCATCTAACACTCTCAATTTGACTCACAAACAACTGGAACTTCAACTCCCCTCGACCCACACCCTCGTTCAAAACACTCGACACAGAACCAAAAACAAACACTCACCCAAACCATCTCGTTTCTACAAACCCTCACCAAATCCTAGACTACACAAAAATACTCGAACAACAACAAACCCACACTCTCAAAACCATTTTTTTTTAATCACAAACCAAACGACAGAAAAGACTCGACAGTAGAAAGATTTGACAAATCTCAAAAATAACAACAGGCATCATCAAACCTTACCCGAGACCCAACAAAAGATCTTGAAGCCTCTTCTTGTTCTCGAAGCTGTCATATCGAAATCAAAAGGGGGGTGATATTTGTGATACGATTTGTCTAAGTATGGTTGTGTGGTTTATTGATTGTAAGAAATTAGGTTTAGATTAGGAGTTATAAAAACAAGAGGGGCGGAGTTTTTTGTTGAAGAGATTGTGTTTTTTCTTGTTTTGGTGAGAGAGAGAATAGGGTGAGGCAGGGTGAAGACAAATGGTGAGAGAGACAGAATAGATTGCAGTTATATTTTGGGGCGGAGTATACAAGAAAGGTGTGGGTGCCAGCCACGTAATTTGTTATTGGGACACGTTTTTTTTTGGACGGAGTAAACAAAGCGAGTGGGGTTTTAATATATTAAATTTGACGGAGTTTACAAAGTAAGGGGTGAACGGTTTATAACTCTGCCACGTCATCAACTCCAATTTGGGACACGTCCTCAAGATTTTCTTTTTTATTTTTAGTAACGTAATATTTTTTTGATTAAGTTTTCTTAAAGTTAATTTTTAAAAGTTTATTTATTTTTTTATTTTCAGTTAAATTAATCCTTTTTCTTTTAAAATATCACATTTTATTTTAAAAAATATCACATTTTATTTTTTTGTATTTTTGTCACTTTTATATTTTTATCTTGTCACTTTTATATGTTTAGCATTTTGTTTAGTAATTTTTGGCAAATCGTGTTAAGCGGGTATTTTTTTTAAAAGTTATCGTGAAAATTTTTTTGACGGGTTATCGTGACGAGTTATAGTGACGGGTTAAAAGTTTTGTGGCCGGATTTAAAGACAAACGTGACGAGTCAAAGTGACGAGCTTCATTTATACCATCCATCGAGGAATTTTAAGTATTATTTACGGGTCTTTCGTTTTACTCGATCTTTAATGGATTCGTTCGATTCGACATGTAAAAAGGGAGAGTTGTATTTAAGGCAAAACGAAGTTAAGAAAAGTGGCATCACCTCCTTTCAACTACTCCAGTCTCATCTTGTCACTCTTTCGGGGATTCAAGGAGGGAGCGAATTTGTGACAATCTTTGGACAAGATCGTCATATATTCATCGACTCCATTTTTACCGCTTTGACCCAACTCGCCGAGCAACTCAACCATGGAAACTTTAATCACTCTGCATCGGTACTTGCATATAAGGCTCTTGTGACACACCTCACGCCTTTCCTCCAATTTAATATCATCAAGCCTGAAAGTTCAATGATTTGCCAATCGTTTCTTCGAGATACACATACCGAGCTTCGAGTTTTCCGTGATACGATTTTGAAACTCATGTCATCGGTCTCGTCTTCGATATATCAAAGATCACAACTTCAGCAAGTATATGTTAATGGAGTGCAAGAATCAATGACGCAGATGCAAGAGGATAATGGTCATACGGTTGACAATTTGGAGCCTAACGATGGCACGAGCACAGAATCAGGAGGACAACATGATGCCAGTGGCACGTCAGGGAATGTTCACGAGATTTCTCATGATGACACCTTACCCATTTATGACGCAGAGCCTGCAAACATGGTACAATGTAATGTGGTTTATGATGTATATGCTGATGATATACCGCATATTGAGGATTCTGAACCTAATTATGACAAACATGGGATGGAAACGAGTGATAGCAATACCACTTCTGATTCATCCGATGTAAGTCATAATGGGGGAGAGATTGTTCAGAATGCTAAACATCATGATAATTATCCTATAACTGATTCATTGACTGCTTCTGATTCCAAGATTAAAGAGCTCGAAACAATCGTAGCTCGGCAATCAAAAGATCTTGAGGATGCCAAACTTGAATTTTCTAAGAAAACGGCCAAATTTGAAACATACTTTGAAAAACTTGAAAAGTCAAACGTTGTTCTTGAAAGAAAATTGGATCAAACTGTTCTAGATTCTAAAGCTGAAAAGGATAATCTTTTGAAACAAATTCAACTGCTTGAATCTAAATTGGCATCCCAAGATAACTTGCTCAAAGAAAATGAAACGTTAAAGGCCCAAGTACAGGAAAAGGTTTTTGCTATAGCTGCGTTGAAAAACGAGTTAAGGAAAAGTAAAGGACCTAGTGTGGACACTAAGCTTGAAAAACCATCAATCTTGGGGAAACCGCCTACAAATCAGTTCGTCAGACAACCGATTGTCAGACAACCTACTGCATTTAGATCCGAGCGACCACAATCCTCGAGACCGCGGTTTGCCTCCCAAGTTGATTTGGTTCATCTTATTAGACCAGTCACTCCAGCAACTAGGCCCAATGTGACTAAATCAGTTTTAGCAAGACCTAATCACATGATTGCCTCTAATTTCCCTAAGAATAGTTCAATGAACACGTCTGGAACTAGTTCAAATGATGTGCGCCATGATTTTGGTCAAAGGGAAGCTATTCAAAAGACACAAGTAAGAGATAGGAATTTCAAACCTAGTCAGATGCCTTCTAGTTTACCCAACACTGCTAACCGTAGCATGCCCAATCCTAGGAGCATCAATCAATCATCTAGGGATTCTAGATCTTACTCGGACATTAAATATGCTACTTGTAAAACATGTAGAAAATGTGTCTTTACGGCAAATCATGATGCCTGTATCAAAAAATTGCTTAATGAGGTGAACTCCCGTGCTAGACTTAAATCCCAGTGGGTTGCTAAAATCAAACCCTTTGGTAAAATGTGGCGCCCCACTGGTAGAACTTTCACTCTTGTAGGAAACGAGTGCCCTTTAACTAGGATAGTCTCCGATTCTACTAAGTCTACTAGGGAGGAAACTGATAAAGATGATACTTCACTTACGCCTAAACTTAAGGTTTTCTATAAAAGGAAACGTTTGCCAGCCAAGACTAGTGAATCATCTACTCAGGTCGCCTCTGAAACAAGTAAAGCCAACTGTGAACCCCCATGTGCTTCTATAATTGATATCGCTAACCCACGTCAAAGCATGCAAATTCCTAATGAGATTGCAGGTACCAAAGTTGATGTTCCAAAAGAACGAAGCGGTCCAATCGTTGTGTACCGTTCAACTAAGGACACTCTTAGAGTTTGGTTGCTGAAGAAGCAGATATCAGAGAAACAAATGTCTCAGGGGATTCATGGTTAAGCTGCACAAGGACTTACAGTCACATAACAGACTGTAACTCGATCTCCAAAGACAGGAAAGTTCATCCCGATGATGACTTATCCTAAAAACGAGAAATTCATTTTTCTCGGGCATGAGCTTATATAAAAAACATTCCAAGTTTTTAAGCTCATGCATATTGGCTCCTCGTTAAATGACAGACGACGACCTGGACTTCAGAGACAGGGAAGTTTATCTACGCAACGATAACTTACCCTCTTAACAAGAAATTAATTTTTCTTGGACACGAGCTTACCCTAAAAACATTCAAAGGTTTTAAGCTCGTGTAAATGGTTTATCGTTAAATATCAGACGATAACCCGTGCATCAAAGAAAGGAAAGTTTATTGCCGATGATAAACTTATCCTAACAACGAGAAATTAAGTTTTCTCGGGCATGAGCTAAAATTAAAAACATTCGAGGTTTTTAAGCTCATGCAAAATGACTTACAGTTAAATGTCAGACTGTAACTCGAACTTAAAATAAAGGAAAGATTATCTTTTATGATAACTTATCCTCTTAACGAGAAATTCACCTTTCTCGGTCATGAGCTTGTATTAAAACATTCGAAGTTTTAAGCTCAGAAAGGAAAGTGTATTTTTTAAATAAGAGAACTTTTCTTCACAACGAGAAATTAACCTTTCTCGGTCATGAGCTTTCCGTTAAAACAGTCAAAGTTTTCAAGCTCATGAAATCGACTTCTAAGTAAATGTCAGCTTAGGACTCGTCTTTCAGATAAAAGGAAAGTTTATCGCCGATGGTAACTTATCCTTAACAACGGGAAGTTCACAACTTCTCGGACTTGAGCTTGCTTTTAAGATATTCAACATCTTAAGCTCAAGTAATTGTTTTTCAAAACTTTGAACACAATTTTTTCGAGAATTTCTCAAAAGGTTTTTCTAAATCTTTCAAAATTGTGTGTTCAAAAACGTTTTGATAAAACGAGCATGTCTTCTGGAATCGATAATATTTACGAACCTAGAAATGTCATTCAATAATGACACGGGGTTGTAAATAAAGTTCGAGCAGAAGTTCAAATTTTTAAAACATGCTCAAAATGGTTTGCTATTAATTCAGATAGCAACCCGCTTTTCATAATCAAGTCAAGCATTTCACCAGAAAGCTTTGACTCAACAACGGGAATTCATTTTCTCGGTAACGTGACGAGGAGACCAACATTCGTGAACAAGAACCATGTGAATCTCTCATATGATGTTCTCCATCATTCAGGTCCAACCTCGTAAATTGCTAATCTTGTGAATTCATTATCATATATGATCTTTGCACGTAATAAATACCTTACACTTGTGTTTAAAGGTATTTAATTTACGTTTCAGCACACCCTCATTAATTTGAGGGGGAGCTTGTGTAATTCATGAAGATAATTGGACTTGCATTTTTCTTCCCAAATTTTCTTAAAATGCTATTAAATCAATTGATATTAAAAACATCGATTGGGTTAATATTTTTAATATGGGGGAGAAAATGTGATTTAATATGGGATATGATCAATCATAAATGGTTTGACTTAACGTGCTAGCTTCATCCCGACATGTGCGAAATGTTTTCGGATATCGTAGCATATGTTAAGGGGGAGCAAAATGGATTTGCACTTCAAAATGGATTTCATGGTGACATACACTTACCCAAAACATCTCTATTCACGACGGTGAAGATTGTGGTGACATAAGGATGGTAGGATAGGTTAAAGTCCAATGATTTCTCTAGAACCGGAGGAATCTTCCCAAGGACATTCCATAGCTAGAAATAGTAGTCCTTAGGAAAGATGGAGAAAGATTGTGAACGTAGCTGAATGCCGACCAGTACTTAAGTTAGCACTGGAACAATCACAACAAGGTGCTAGTGATGACGTATTGGTAAGCATTGAAGGGGTTGAAGAATGAAAAAGAAATGTAAAGATAAAGGGTGTAAAGAAAGAAGCCCTCCTTACAACTTTAGGCAGAAACCGGGTCAATACATATGCTATTGAGATCATTTTTGTTAATGATTCTTGATATTTAAGATAGACATCATGGACCCAGTGATGCAAGGCACAACCCATCCCAGCTAACTTAGATATCTCTTAAAAGATATTTGTTTTAATCACACGGAGACAACACATTATCTATTGATTTATTCACTCCGAATAAATTGGTATTGAAAAGGTGGCACTCCTCTCCAGCCTCCGATCACTAAAAAATCCAAAATGCACGATCGAGTCTAGAGCCATTTGAGATCATCAAATATCTCATTAGGACACGCTTTCATATTTCCTTGCTTCTTCACACACTGTGAAAAGTAAGAAAGTTCTTAAGAGTCCTACGCAAAATCTTCATGATCTTGCCTGAACATCCGAGTAATACGAAAGTATTTACAATGAAGATGGAAATCCTTCTTGAGCGAATATCAAAAAGCTCATGGTAGGTGACTTGTGTGATTCTTTATGAATCAAACTTGTGATAACTGGAAAGCAACAGTGGTTTAATTCTTAAATGAATTTAAACTCGTTCCAGGCCTCTACGCATTATCATATGATCTTGCCAGAACACTCAGAGTGACTCTTTATTGATCACAGTGACGAGTGGAAATCCTTCTAGTGTTAACATCAAACAACACTTGGTAGGTAATTTGCAAGATTCTATATGAATCAAGCTAGTGACAACTGGAAAGCAACGATGGTGCGGTTCTTAATTGAACTTCACTTGTTCCAGGAACATGAATTGACGGCTTCAAATCATGCGGATAATATTATCCAAATGATCCACTCTTTACGTTCGCAGTCAGCTTTGGACGGTCGAGTAAAGAGAACGGGTTTACCCGCGAAATCTTGTCAAGGAGGTTCTCTATTGAAACTACCTGCCACAAGTACGATATTTAATATCGTCCAACGGTCTTCACCGACCGGAGGTAAATTGCTACCGAATTAGAATGAAATGTTCAAGGCCATTTCATCCGTGTATATTGTTTTGTTGCTAACTGTCTTATGCAGCGTAACAAGAAGGTGGCATTGCGGTGTACAATCCAGAAGAAGTCGTCACCACATGCTTATACTACATACAATTAGTACTTCAACAAATTCAAGAAAGCCTGAAGGTCAAGTCTTCCGCTGTATCAAACTCTGAAGCTTTCAAGAATTTAAAAGTATAAGTATGTGGAACATGAAGTCACAAAGAAGCAAATATCACAAGTGAAGAATGCACAAGGTCAAGGCAAGGAAACATGCTCAAGACTAAAGTCAAAGATCACATCAAGCATATTCACAAGAACAAGATCGAAGACTCAAGCATAGATGCTAGGTTTAAGATTTTGTAAAAAGATGTGACCTCCCTTAGGGGGAGATTGTTGGAAATACGTTTTCCCTATAAAGTCTCGGTCACATCTTAGTTAGCATAGATCACGAGTTATAGACTATTTAGAACTTTGTTTCTTGGAGCGACCTCCCTTAGGGGGAGATTGTTAGAAATACGTTTTTACGTATTTATGAAGGATCGGTCGCTCCAACGATAATTATGTAACGGGCTCGTGATCTATTTACTTTATGTATAGTCCATATAGCCCACATGTAGGGTGGGCTATATATATCCCCTCCTAGCATGTTAGGAGGGGTTGTTGGTTACCATTTTACACTTAATCATATTTCCATCTTTTCTTTCTCTCTCTACCTTTCCCCTTTTCTCTCCTTTCTCTCTCTAATTCCTCATCTAATTCCTTCATCTCTTTATGTTTATCATCTAAATCAACCAACCTAATCCACCAAATCCATCATATAGAATAGGCCATTAATTGCGTAGACCTTCAGTTTTCTCAGACCTTTTGGTTGTCATGTAGTTGTTTTAGACACTAGTGATGCCTTAGGTAAATTTAGTGCAAAAGGTGATGAAGGCTACTTCATGGGGTACTCAGTGCAGAGCAAGGGATATAGGGTTTATCTTAAAGAGGAAAAACGTATACTTGAAAGAGTACATGTTAGGTTTTTAGAGAATAAACCTAGTGATCCTGAAAGTGGTCCTAATTGGTTGTTTGACTTGGAACCCTTATCTAGAACTTTAAATTATATGCTTGTCACTAATCCAGACATTATGAAGGTAACTTCAAATGTTGTGGAGGAACAAGTTGATGATGTTTCAGGTACACAGGTTCATGAAAAGGTTGGATCACAAGCAGAAAAGGCATCTCCTATACAAGAATATGTCACAATTCCCATTTGGACAGATGCTTTTGCTGCTGCTGCTGCTGGTGGTAAAGATAATGGTGGTTTTCAAGTACCACCAGATACAAACATGCATGGTCCTTCAGGCGCTGACAAAGGCAAATCTAGCGCTGACAAGACCAATTCAGACGTTGATGGTTCAGACGTTGACAATAACAGTTCAAGCGTTGTTAGCCCAAGCGCTGACAATCAAGATTCAGGCGTTGACAACACCTTTGCACATCTTTTCTCTTCCACTTTTGAACAAGGTGAACCTTCCAATTCATATGAAGAAGGTCATCCTTATGTTGATATAAGAGAGTCTGATGAAGAAGATATTGGTAACATGGAGAATGAAGTTGAAGATACCAGACTCTTTGAGGGAGCAGTACTTACTTCATTCATGAAGAATCATCCTCCTTCTCAAATCATTGGTAATGTTAATACTCCAGTTTAGACTAGAAGATCTCATCAAGGTCTTGGTGGGTTTATTGCCAATATACACAAGAAGGTTGATACCCCTCTTGTGCAAGCATGTTTGTTTGCCTGTTTTCTGTCACAACAGGAACCCAAGAAAATATTTGATGCTCTCAAAGAACCAAGTTGGGTGGAAGCAATGCAGGATGAGCTTCACCAATTTGCAATTCAGGATGTTTGGGAGCTGGTTGACTGTCCCAGATATGTCAGACCTATAGGGACAAGATGGGTTCTAAGGAATAAGAGAGATGAAAGAGGCATTGTGGTCAGAAACAAGGCAAGGTTAGTGGCTCAGGGATATACACAAAAGGAGGGGATAGACTATGAGGAAGTCTTTGCACCAGTTGCAAGGATTGAAGCTATTAGGATTTTTCTAGCCTATGCATCCTGCATGGGCTTCACTGTCTATCAAATGGATGTCAAGAGTGCCTTCCTCTATGGAACTATTGTTGAGGAAGTATATGTAATGCAGCCTCCTGGTTTTGAGGATCCAGAGCATCCAGATAAAGTGTATAGAGTCAAAAAGGCTATGTATGGCCTTCATCAAGCCCCTAGAGCATGGTATGGTACTTTGTCTACCTATTTGGTGGATAATGGATTCAAGAGGGGCACCATAGATCAGACACTGTTTACAAAGAAGAAAGGCAAGGATGTGTTGCTTGTCCAGGTCTATGTTGATGATATCATTTTTGGGTCTACTGATCCAAAGATGAGTGAGGATTTCTCCAAGCTTATGACAGACAAATTCAAGATGAGTGCTATGGGGGAGATGAACTTCTTTCTTGGTTTACAAGTTAAGCAGAAAGAAGATGGTATCTTCATCTCCCAGGATAAATATGTGGCTGAGATCTTGAAGAAGTTTGGCTTTTCTCCACATGAAAAGAGGGCTACTACTCCTATGGATAGAGAACACCCTTAGGGAAAGATTGGAGATGGGAAAGATGTTGATGTCAGGCACTATAGATCCATGATTGGATCCTTGATGTATCTTACTGCCTCCAGACCTGACATCATGTTTGCTGTGTGTGCTTGTGCACGCCATCAAGTGACTCCCAAAGAGTGTCACCTTTATGCTGTGAAGAGGATCTTTAGGTACCTAAGATGCTATCCTAGTCTTGGTTTGTGGTACCCAAAGGATTCACCATTGGAGCTGATTGCATATTCAGATAGTGATTATGGAGGTGATAAATTTGATAGGAAATCCACAACTGGTGGATGTCAGTTTCTTGGGAGCAGATTAATATCTTGGCAATGCAAGAAACAAACAGTGGTGGCTAATTCTACAACTGAAGCTGAGTACGTTGCTGCAGCTGCTTGTTGTGGACAAGTTTTGTGGATTCAGAACCAGCTGTTGGACTATGGGTATAATTTCATGCATACCAAGATATTTGTTGACAATAACAGCACTTTATGCATCATTAAGAATCCTGTACATCATTCTAAAACTAAACACATAGAAATTAGACACCATTTTATAAGAGATTGTTTTGAAAAAGGTTTAATACAACCAGATAAGGTTGACACTGAGGAAAATGTGTCAGATTTACTAACTAAACCTTTTGATGCTGGGAGGTTTCAATACTTGGTAACAAGTATTGGAATGGTCAATCTCACATAATATGTGTTTTGGAGTCTTTTTGTAAAAGTATGTACAGGATGATGCATTGTTATTGGTCTTATTTATGATTTAGATTTTCCACTATATTTTTCTAACACTGACAAAGGTTGCTTGAACGCTGATAAGTGTTTTTGCAACGTTGTCAGCAATATAATTGTCTAACGCTGACAAAGCTTCCCTCAACGCTGTCATGTGTTATCGGGGCGTTGTCAGCAACAATGTTAGTTTTGTGGTTTTCAATCTAAATGTGAAGATGGTGTTAGCAGTATACCATTGGATATAGAGTTGCTTATGGATCTTTAAAGCTACTAGGAATGCATCTATTTGGACATGTTTTTGTTTATGGATGATGGTTGGAAATTTCAATTCCTATCTTGACATAAATTTTTATGTGCATGCATATTTTTGGCAACTCATGTATCATAGTTTAAGGGGAGGTTTTAGGAACCTTTAGGATGTTTGGGTATCCATATGATACTCTTATCACAATTCTAGATTGTGTCCACAGGTGAGTATGAGTTAGTTTTACTAAATCATGAGGCACTGTAGCATGCAAAGTTGATATACTATGCATGCTGCCAAGACATTTTTGGCCTAGAATTGGTTGTGGTCTGTTGGGAGACTTGGGAATAATTTTGTTATGGGATTTACCTGGGAGTAACAAGGAATTTTATAAGGTAACTTGGTTGTTAAGAGTTTTGGTTAGCAAGGGACACTAGAGGACTGTTATGTCTATCTTGCTTAAGCAAGTGTGCATAACTGGACAGTGCTTGCCGCCCTATAATAATTATCATCTTTTTGGTTATCTTCTCTAGGATAAATTACTTTGTTAAGGTCATTTTTCATTTTTAAACATTTTTATTTTTGGACGCTGACAAGAATTTTCCAAGCGTTGTTGTGACCAAATTAGACGCTGACATGGCTATAGGCAAACGTTGACAAGATTATAGCCGTTGGGCGTTGATAGGTTATTTTTTACCGTTGACACTCAATGGGACCTACCCAGTTGTTACTTTTTGACATATTTTTAGGCCGTAATTTTGGGAGTTGTTACCTCTCATTTAATGCATGAGATAAACTTATACTTTTTCAATATTTTCATGATTGTGTTTTTGAAAATACTTGCCTATTTTTGGGCCAATCACATGCATTTTCTTCTCCTATAAATTTGGCTCCTATTTTTAAACAGGGTATCTATAATTCTTGTCTAACATAATTTTCTCTTATCAACTTCATCTTCATCACATATTTTTAACAGCTTTCATCAATGGCACCAAAGTTTAGACCATCAGAGTTGGAATTGGGGTTCAGAAGTCAACATAACATGATCGCGTATCTTGAAGCTGATGATACTCTGTTTCCCCAATACTCACAAATGGTGGCGTATTTGAACGCATCCCCCTTAAGGTATGCTCTTTCTCATGCACCACTCATTCCAGTCACACATATTAAACAGTTTTGGAACACTGTCAGTTCCTCAACAGTTAATAGAGTGACAACATTGACTTCTATTGTTCATGGGAGACCTTGGGTGGTTACTGAGGCTTTGGTACGCCAAGCCTTGCATCTTGATGATGCTGATGGTATAGCCACCCTTCCCATCAATGAAATAGAACAAGGGCTAAGGGCTTTGGGATATCCTTTTCCTGATGAAGGTACCTTAAACAAGTATCATAAACAGGAATTTCCCCCAGCCTGGAAGTACCTCATACATATCCTCCTTCAATGTTTGAGTCCCAAATGCACTGCACACAATGAGATCAATAGATCTATTGCAAGTGCTATTGTGTGCATTGCAACAGGGCAAAAAATTAATTATTCAAAAATGATTTTTTAGGGCATGT
Organism: Glebionis coronaria; assembly: GCA_025667525.1. NCBI lineage: Eukaryota > Viridiplantae > Streptophyta > Magnoliopsida > Asterales > Asteraceae > Glebionis > Glebionis coronaria. The sequence goes on from CM046877.1 coordinate 46,845,653, forward strand.
GTAAAAATAAGGGGAACAAAATGACTTTAGCTTATCCCCGATTTTTACAAATGGTTTTTGATGTTCAAGGTTATTGCACAAGGGATCATAATGATTTTTATAAGATCCCTGAGCAAAAGAAAGCTATTTTTATGAAGATGAACTCACCACCCCATCGTGACCTACCTTTAACCTAAGCTATGCTTGCTGTTATTGCAGCAGCACAACCCCAACCAGACCCCCAACCACAAATTGACCCCCAACCACAACTTGACCCAATACCTGAACCCACAACTTGACCAAGATCCCTTCAACGCTGACACATTAAATGTTGGCGTTGATGTGCCTATTTCCAACGTTGACACCCAACCTTCACAAACCCAAACACCCTTAATCAACCCACATCCACCCATTCTTCCACACCATCTTCCACACCCCCTGAATATAGGTTGATGAAACGCCAAAGGACTACTGGAGTGTTCTCCTCTGGTGGTCCTAGCCATGTAGCAGAGAGAACCACCACCACAAGTGTGGCTGGTGACCTGGATGAGGCTGGGACTATTGGTTCTGGCTTAGATGCTGGCCAAGATAATCCCACCATCATTAAGTCCTCATCCATGCCCAATGAATCTGACTTGGGAGGTCCAATCCCCATTTTAGAAGAGGGCAGACTGGAACCAATGACTCTTATGGAATTGACGGCAGTCTGCATGAGCTTGCAAAAGCAAAATGCAGACTTAGTACCAGTTGTCAGCTCACAAGGCCTTGAACTCAAGCAATTGAAGGATAGGATTGTTGTTTTGGAGAGTGCTAGTGCCAGGAAAGGTATGGAGGAATCTTCCAAAGGGGAGGAAGATCCAATAAATCTAAGTGATAAGGGCAGCCATGATGGTCAATCTTTGGATGTTGTTGAGGCCCTTACAACTTTGAAGAAACAAACAGGTTTTGATACGTCCTTAGTTTCTCCTACCAACTTGAATTTATCATTTACAGCCATGTTGAAAGAAGTTACAAAAGGCGCTGAGGCAGGATATTTGGGCGTTGACAAGGAGAATTTGGACGCTGACAGAAATATTTTGGGCGCTGATAGAACAAAATTAGGCGTTGACAGACCTGCACATGAAGGTGATGTATCCCAGTCATCATCTATCATCAAGGAGGTTTCTGCACAGGTATCACCATCTACCTTACCAACCATTGCACCATCAGATAAGGGTAAGGGTATAATGGTAGAAGAGATTGTTCCAAAGGATGCAGCTCAAGTTGAGTTTGATAGAAGATTAGCTGCACAAATCATGGAACAGGATAAAAAGGAGGTGAAAGAGTCACATTTATTGTGACTTCAGAAGAAGGAAGTGATGGAGCTAGCTCAGACTCAAGTGTGATGATTATAGAACCAGAAAGACTTGAGTATGGAGAAGAGTTGGCCAAGGAAAAATTGAGAGAATTGAAATTGCAGGTTGACTTTGACATGCCAGAGGTGGTTCAAATGTACAATGCTTGGGAAGAAAGATGTATGGAGAATCCACACTTGACCACTTCAGATCAAATATGAGGTTTGGAGATTCTCCTCAGAGTTCAAAAAGATTGCCAGGTAATTTTGAAACACAAGGCAAGTAATATTCTCTCAGAATTGAAAAGGGATAGAAGGGAGCTATACTACATGTTGCTCAGATGTCATGGAATAGGATGGACTTATCAGAAGTTGAAGGCATTGACATTTGATGAGTTGGAATGCAAGGCTTATCCCATTTGGGTGAGAGTACAGGAAGCAAACACTCTCAGACTTCTTTCTGATGAAAGAAAGGAAGAACTTGCAGAAGAAATGGAGCTCAAGAAAGCTATGTTTGTTCCCAGGCCAGTGAAAAAGGGAATTTCTCTTGAGTTTCCCAAAGATATGGATCCACTATATCCAAGTGAAGCTGTTATAAGAAAGAGCCTCAAGCTCTCACCATTAGAAGCTTCAGATATGGTGCAAGTGTTACCATTAGATTCCAGAAACCCAATTGTGAGCTATGAAGAAGATGAATGTGGGTTTTGGAAGATTGGCAGATATGGCAAAGAGGTACACACTTTTACCACTCTCATATCTTTATTTGCAAGTTGTGATATAGAAGACTTGGTTGATCTATGGAGATTGCTAGAGACCAAGTATGAGGCTGAAGCACCAACTTCAGCTAATGGAATAAAACTGTGGTCCACATTCAAAAGACTGTGTGGACCAAAAGATGAGGATCCTGCTATTTGGAAGGATCTTGAAGATGACCTCAGTGGTCTTCAATGGAGGTTATATTCAGCTGTTGGTGTTTACCATTTGAGTTCTACAAAGTTTGCTGAGTATCTACTTGTGGATGGTCAGTATTTCATATCCAAAGCTATTTTGGAGAAGATGAAGGACACTCAGCTGGAAATAGATTATTCAAGTGACGTGGCAAAAGATTTGATCAGATTTATTCATTACCAATATGAGAAGGTTTGTAAGATTCCTCCTAGTCCTTAATGCTTATTCAGAAACTTGATCATAAGAGTGGATATCAAGTTTAGGGGAGGATTGTTGGGAATAAATTAAGGCCAGATCACTTGAGCGCTGACAAGAGTAAAACAAGCGTTGACAAGAACAAAACAAGCGCTGACAGCTCAAGCGTTGACAAGATAAAGTCAAGCGTTGACACATTGAAGACAAGCACTGATGGAAAGATATACTCTACGCGTTTATTGTATTCTAGATTACTTCTAGTAAAGATAGGAACAACAATGTATTTTCTATATTTATCTTTACCTAGAATAGTTGATACGTAGATTATTGTACAAGGCTTCTTATGTCTATAAAAGAAGACCTTTAGGTTAATGTTTCATATAAGTTTTCATTCGAAAACTACTTTCATTGTAAGCAAGTTTGATATCATTAATCAAAGTGAAAGTTTGTTTATATCATTGTGTGTTCTTGTTTAAGTGTTAATTCCGCATAACACTTAGATTATCATAAGCATATACAAAGGTTTCTCTAAGTGTATTACTTGATCTAATCTCGTATACATAAAGCTAAATCGATCTAAGTTTGGGATCAACACTTTTACCTATCCACAACTTGAGGCTCCTCAACCCCATTACTTACAACAAGTCAGTGTTCCATCAAATCAGATTGTAGCTCAATCAGCACCAGCATTCTATTGTGATGACGAGATCCCCGTCCCCGAGTTTAGACAAGGGGATAGTCCTACTGATATACTTGCTCATATGTCTGCTTATCTCACTCTAACATTGAACAAACGAGGTTACAGAGGTCCAACAACAACTAACAATCAGTTAAGGAACTCTTCTAACTCTCGACAACAGGCTACAATTCAGGATGGCAGGGTCATGGTGCAACCACTTCAGGGGAGACCCAATTCATCTACTGCTGGTGCACGTTCATCTAACACTGCTGCAACAAGAGGTAATAGCACTGGCAAAACGAAGGTGATTATATGCTACAACTGCAAAGGGGAAGGGCACATGGCCCGAGAGTGTAAGCAGCCCAAGAGGAAAATAGACATCACATGGTTTCAGGATAAGATCTACTTGGTGAATGCTCAAGCCCAAGTACGTGAGCTAGATGAAGAAGAGTTGGCATTTCTCGCAGATCCAGTAGTAGCAGACACTGACGGTCTCATAGCAGCCATCACAAACAATGCCGCATATCAATGTCATGATTTGGATGCATACAACTCTGACTGTGATGATCTCAATACCGCCAAAGCAGCTCTCATGGCAAATCTTTCACTTTATGGAGCTGACACAATTTCTGAGGTACCAAATACTGCTACAGATACTAGTATTGTACCTTATCAAGTTGAGCAAGTGTCTGAGTATTCGGAACAGCCTCTGGTGGTTAGTAACTCAATCGAGGAGACAAACAATGATAGCAATATCACTGCAAGTCCCCAGACTTTGAGTGAACCACAACCAGAAGCTATTACGACTACCAATTCGTTTGCTCAGCCTGATTTGCTTATGGTCTCGGCATCTTTGCTTAGCCAAATGAATAATGCGGTCTTTGAAACCCTCAGTGTTAATCAAACTTTGTCTGCCGAGCTTTCTTTGCATAAGGAAAAGGTTAAAACCTTGGAATTAACTCCTATGTCCACTACCTTCACCAATCCTGAATTTGATAGGTTTAGGCAAGTCCAAATGGATAATCTGCTAGAAATTGAGAGTTTAAGAGCAAATCTTTCGAAAGAACTTAAAGAAAAAGAGTCAGTCGTTAATAATTTTCACAAACTACAAACGGATTTCGAAATACTCGAGTCTAAAAGAGTTGAAACGGAAATTAAGGCGTCTGAGAGAGTTAAAAAGACTAAAATTTTGCTTTTAAAATTATACTCTGCTTCGCATTTGGTACACTTGTTTCATTCTTCATTTCAAGAGTTCAATCTATCGCGTTTCATAGACCTACCACCTAACCCGGGGTATGCAAAGCAAGCATTTCACCACAACCCACGACTTTATGATGCAACTAAGTTATGATTGGTATTAGATCTGATTGTGTTTGTAAATGAATCTGAGAGCATGACACCATAGGAAGAGAATCGGTTAAAATTACTTACTACATATCCTGAATATGACTATGCTCAAATGAATGCAACAAATGCTAAGATAGATCTTAGAACTCGATTTAATAAGCAAAAGAAAACTATCCAAACATCCACTTTCATGCCTACTAGAGAATGCCTTAGTATAATTCCTACACTCGTTAACTCGGACGAACCGAAGGAAATTCCTAAGAATCTTCCACCGGTAAGTACGGTAAAGCTCAGCTTGGAAGAGATTGAGCGATACCTTACCGAGTTTGACAAGGTCATCCTGGAATGTACGACATCAAAGGCTCTAACCGCTGGAGAATGGGCTTTCGAACACATGAAAACGGTGTTTGAGAAAGAGATCGTTCCGTTTGTGAACCATATTAAAAATGGAGTCTATAATCTATCGGGAAATCTAAATTTTGGAATTGGTGAAGTTCAAAAAGTTTTCTATGAAATGGATGATGCTTATGAACAACATTTAATTGAAAAAGAAAAGATTTTATCCGAATATGACCGATTCTTAGAACATATAGTGTCTCTCAAAGTGATGCAAGTTGTTACTCTTAAATATGCTCATGAGATTTCATCTACTACTGTGAATAAATGTGATGATGTTCATGATATGTCTGTGAATATTGTTGCGCCTGTGATTGATGTAGATAATCATTCTTGTCATGAATCTAACGCTGAATTTTTAAAGCTTCAAGATTCTTATGACACACTTTCAAAACGTTTTAATGAGCTTCAACAACATTGTATATCTCTTGAAATTGAGAATCAATCTAAAAATGAAACTCTTTCAAAAACAAATGATTGTGAAAACTCCGTTGAGACAAGTGACAAGATGATTCAGGTTGTTCAGGCTTTAGAGGAAGAAATTATGAGACTTAAGAGAGAATCAGTAGCAGAGAAATTGGAACTAGAGGCTGCAGAGATTAAGAATCATGCCCTAGAAGATAGAATTAATTCTATGATAGGGGAGCTTGATAAAGTAAAGCAGGGTTTCTCAAATATTTATGGTTCATTAGAAGAACGCTTCGCTTTTAACGCGGCAGAGCAAAAGTCACTTGTTGATTGAACCGTAAGTGCGAGGAAATCTCTGACTTAAATATTCAACTCATAGACAAAAACATGGTTTTGACTGAATTAAAGGAGACACTTCAACTCAAAGGACAAGAAGTTGTTGATAATCCAGCTACAATCTCTGCCTCGACCTCTAGTGCTCCAAAAACCAACAAGGTGGTGATCACTAAGAACCCGCACCATAAGAACAATCCACTATCCTATAAGTCCTATATGGAGCACGCAGTTGAGTACGCGAATTTTGCTAGGGGAGAGTTAGAGGATCTCTGTGAACTTGAACCTAGGAATAGTCACTACTACCATGCTAACGCTTTCATTGAGAGAGTACAACAATGCTTAGAGCACTTAAAGTACATAGGACTACCGGGTTCCGCACCACTTAAACAACAAACCACCACCATTGCCATTACTCCCCTCAATAAGAATCCATGATCTAAGCCTATATTAAATACACCCATCAAGGCTAAATCAAAATCTGTCACTAATGTTCCCATGGCTTCTACAGGAGTAACTACGTCCACTAAGGCTAAAGGATCTCAAGACAAGAAAGATAGGATCAAGCCTTCCACTAGTAGGACTGCCAAGAAGAAAGTAGAAGTTCACCCTAGGAATGTTATTTCAGTTTCAAATAATAAGAATCATGTATCTAAGACAAAAGGATTTGCTTCTGTGCAGAAGCCTAACAAAAATGTGAATTAGAATTTGCGATGTTGGAATTGCAATGAATGCATGTTTTCTCAGCGTCATGATTTATGCCTTGTTGATCACGTGAATGAAATGTATGCAATTAGGAACAATCTTGAATGGATTCCAACGGGGAAGAAATTCACCCAAGTTGGTTGGCAATGGAAACCCACTGGTAGGACCTTCACTGCTAATGGAACTAAGTGCCCTTTAACTAGGATCACATCCACGGAAGTTAGGTCTCAGCGTCCTTTAAATAGGAACACTAGCACTAAGAAATGGAAAAAGCGCCCTTTAACTAGGTCTGCCCCCACTATTGTGCCTACCAGTGAAGAAGTACCTCAGGATCTTAGTCAACTAGAATCTAAGCCGGCATTTAGGAAGCAAGTTTGGAAGCCTAAGAATTCTTCGGTTAGCAAATCTAAGATAATTATATTTGTACCTGCTAACACAGAGGAACTACTAGATTCCGATACATCGTCCTTGTCTGGTGATATTTTCAGGTGGTCCAACTCATCCTCTAGTACTTGGACTCTGGATGCTCAAAGCATATGACCGGAGATCGCTCGATGCTCAGAAATTTCGTCAGCAATTTTCTAGGAATGGTTAAATTTGGAAACGACCATATTGCGAAGATCATGGGTTATGGTGAATACCAAATTGGGAATGTTACGATTTCAAGGGTTTATTATGTGGAGGGACTTGGTCACAATCTATTTTCAGTGGGACAATTTTGCGATTCAAACCTTGAAGTGGCCTTTCGACAACATACTTGCTTTATTCGCGATCTTGCAGGAAATGATTTGTTAAAGGGTTCTCGAGGGGATAATCTCTACACACTGTCTATTCAAAACATGATGGCCGCCTCTCCTGTTTGCCAGCTCTCCAAAGCATCTAAGACCAAGTCATGGTTGTGGCATCGCCGGTTATCTCATCTTAACTTTGATGCTATTAACCATTTGGCTAAAAAAGAACTTGTTCGTGGTCTTCCAAAACTTAAGTTCGACAAGGATCATTTATGTTCCGTGTAGGATTGTAAATCTATGCTTATGTTTTTAGAGAGAGAAAGAGATAGAGAGATGGTGGATTACACACACTTAGAGAGAGAAACCAATGTTTTACTATGTGAAAAGTGAATAACCACACACCCTCTCCATCAAAGGAGAGGGTTTATATACCCAAGCCTTGTAATGGGCTTGGGTTTACACGTTTGGGCCGGCCTACACAAGTTGTAGGCTAGGCTTGAACTTGTTTGTTAAATAACGAAAGTTAACTAAACTACGAGCTATTACATGGACTATCGTTGGAGTGACCGATCCTTCTTAATACCTAAAACGTATTTCCAACAATCTCCCCCTAAGGGAGGTCACTCCAAACAAGGGCGTTACCCGAGTTACAATAATGAAATAAACCTAGCATACTATGCTTGTCTTGAGCTCGTAGTCTTCGTCTTTCTTTTCTTTTTCTTTTTCTGGTGAACATGCTGATGTGATCTTTGATATCAGTCTTGAGCATTAATATCTTGCCTTGATCTCGTGCATCCATCACTTGTGATCTTCGCCTCTTCGTGACGCCATGTCCCACATACTTATACCTTCGTAATTCTTGAAAGCTTCAGAGTTTGATACAGCGGAAGACATAACTTTTAGGCTTTCTTGAATTAAATGAGACATTAAGTGCATAAAGTATAAGCATGCTGGGACGACTTCTTCTTGGATTCCGCAACGCCACCGTCTTCAAATGCCGCAACATAAGTAGACACGAACGAAATGGCTTTGAACATTTCATTCTAAATCGGTAGCATTTTACCTCCGGTCGGTGAAGACCGTTGGACGATATTAGATATCGTACCCGTGACGGATAGTTTCAATTAAGTAACTTCCTGACAGGATTTCGCGGGTAAACCCGTTCTCTTTATTCGACCGTCCAAAGCTGACTGCGAACATAAAGAGTGAATCATTTGGATAATAATGTCCGCATGATTTGAAGCCGTCAATTCATGTTCCTGGAACAAGTGAAATTCAATTAAGAACCGCACCATCGTTGCTTTCCAGTTGTCACGAGCTTGATTCGTATAGAATCTTGCAAGTTACCTACCAAGTGCTGTTTGAGGTTAACACTAGAAGGATTTCCACTCATCACTGTGAACACTAAGGTATCACTCTGAGTGTTCTGGCAAGATCACTAAGATATTGCGTAGAGGCCTGGAACGTGATTAAATTCAGTTAAGAATTAAACAGCTGTTGCTTTCCAGTTATCACAAGTTTGATTCATAAAGAATCGCACAAGTCATCTACCATGTGCTTTTTGATATTCGCTCAAGAAGGATTTCCACCTTCATTGTAAATACTTTCGTATTACTCGGATGTTCAGGCAAGATCATGAAGATTTTGCGTAGGACTCTTAAAATCTTTCTTACTTTTCACAGTGTGTGAAGAAGCAAGGAATTATGAAAGTGTGTCCTAATGAGATATTTAATGATCTCAAATGGCTCTAGACTCGATCGTGCACTTTGGATTTTAGTGATCAGAGGCTGGAGAGGAGTGCCACCTTTTCAATACCAATTTATTCGGAGTGAATAAATCAATAGATAATGCGTTGTCTCCGTGTGATTAAAACAAATATCTTTTAAGAGATATCTGAGTTAGCTGGGATGGGTTGTGCCTTGCATCACTGGGTCCATGATGTCTGTCTTCAATATCAAGAATCATTAAACAATGATCTTAATAGCATATGTATTGACCCGGTTTCTGCCTAAGTTGTAAGGAGGGCTTCTTTCTTTACATCCTTTATCTTTACAATTCCTTTTCATTCTTCAACCCCTTCAATGCTTACCAATACGTCATCACTAGCACCTTGTTGTGATTGTTCCAGTGCTAACTTAAGTACTTGGTCGGCATTCAGCTACGTTCACAATCTTTCTCCATCTTTCCTAAGGACTACTATTTCTAGCTATGGAATGTCCTTGGGAAGATTCGTCTGGTTCTAGAGGAATCATTGGACTTTAACCTATCCTACCATCCTTATGTCACCACAATCTTCACCGTCGTGAATAGAGATGTTTTGGGTAAGTGTATGTCACCATGAAATCCATTTTGAAGTGCAAATCCATTTTGCTCCCCCTTAACATATGCCACGATATCCGAAAACATTTCACACATGTCGGGATGAGCTATCACGTTAAGTCAAACCATTTGTGATAATTTCCCATATTAAATCACATTTTCTCCCCCATATTAAAAATATTAACCCAATCGATGTTTTTAATATCAATTGATTTAATAGCATTTTAAGAAAATTTGGGAAGAAAAATGCAAATCCGATTATCTTCATGAAACCAAATGTATGAGATATGATATCTATTTGTAACATGATCACATATTCACCATATTAGAAAAGAATTGACAAGGTTGGACCTGATAGATGAGAACATCATATGATAAGATCAAATGGTTCTTGTCAGCATATGCTGGTCGCCTCGTCACGTCTGAAGTCATCTCTTGACACCACATGTACGATTGGTATTGTTGTCTTGACACCAACTTGTGAACTTGACACGTTCGGCATCGAAGATTCTGAATGCTTGACAAGTGCTCCCCCTCAATTGTTGACCCGTGTTCTATTGAAAGAGCTGTAGTCGTCGGTTGAGTAGTCGCATCGTCTAGTATTTAGATATCAATTGTAGATTGCTATGGTTGTAGAGATGATAGCTTCATAAAAACAAGACTTCTCTTGTTTTAACAAATAAATGCACTGAGGCGTACATATATTTATGTGAGACCAAGTTATAAAGTAAACTTGATCCCTTACAAGGTTTTAAAGTAAACCTTGCCCGAGAAAATTAATTCCCGTTGTTGAGCCAAAGCTTTCATATGAAATACTTGACCTTAATGTGAAAACCGGGTTGCAGTCTGAAATAACTACAAGCCATTTAGGCATGTTTTATGAAATATTTACAACTTTTGTACGAACTCTATTTATGGCGCCGTGTCGATATTAATCAACATTTCTAAGGCCGTAAATATTATCGTACCAAAAGACATGCCTTTGAAAAATAAAGTAAATTTTTTTTTGGATTTTTCTGAATTTTTCAATTTTTATGGTTTTTATATGGTTTTATATTTTTGTATTTTGCTTTTGAGGATAAAAATATAAACAATATATACAAATGATCACCAAGGATACGGAGAATAGTTTTACCACCACTATTCTTTCGCTTCATCTGCTAGTTCCTTAAGAGTCTCAGGCGAGAAGGTTCTCATTCCTAGCTTGTCGGCCAAAAATTCAATTCGAGCGCGATCTAAAGCCTTCGTGAAAATATCCGCCAATTGATACTCAGATCGGACAAAGTAAAGCTCGATTACTCCATTTTCCACTTGCTCCTTGATGAAGTGGTAGCGAATGTCAATATGCTTCGACCGGGAGAATTGAACGTTGTTGCAGCATAAGGCAATTGCACTCTTGTTGTCACAGTACATCGGAATCTTGTTGAAACCTAGACCATAGTCGGTTAATTGCGATCTCATCCAAAGAATTTGAGCACAGCAACCGGACATAGCTATGTATTCTGCTTCCGTACTTGAAATTGCAGCGCTTTTCTGCCTTTTCGATGCCCAACTGATTAGTCGATCTCCTAGTAGTTGCAAAGTTCCACTCGTGCTACGCCTTGTATCTTGACAACCCGCGTGATCCGCATCTGCATATGCCATTAGTGCAATAGAAGAGTCCTTCGAATACCAAAGTCCCCGATTAATGGTTCCTTTAAGATATCGAAAGATCCTTTTAATAGTAGCTAAGTGTAACTCAGTAGGCCTAGTTTGATACCTGGCACACATACATATATCAAACTGAAGATCAGGTCGACTGGCTGTGATATACAGAAGAGTACCGATCATTCCACGATAAAGTGTCGGATCAATGGCAACTCCATGTGGATCCGCATCAAGCTTTGTTTTCTCCACCATTGGAGTGTCCACGGGGTCGCAAGATTCCATCTTATATTTCTTAAGCGATTCAAGGGCATATTTGGATTGATTAATAAAGATGCCTCTGGGACTCTGAGATATCTGAAGACCTAAGAAGAATGATACCTTGCCCATCATTGACATCTTAAACTTGGAAGACATGAGTGTCCCAAACTCATCCGATAAGGTTTGGGTCGAGGCTGCAAATATAATATCATCAACATATATTTGTACCATAATCATATCTTTACCTCGTTTCTGAATGAACAGCGTAGGATCCACCTTGCCTTTAGCGAAGCCTTGCGTAATGAGGAATTGTGACAAAAGATCATACCATGCGCGAGGAGCTTGCTTCAACCCATAGAGAGCCTTCTCAAGCTTGTACACATGATTAGGATAATTAGGATTCACAAAACCATCCGGCTGTTGAACATAGACTTCTTCCTTGATTTCACCATTAAGAAATGCCGTCTTCACATCCATCTGATAGACGATCATATTCATATGGGCTGCATAAGCGAGGAATAGTCTAATAGCTTCCAAACGGGCAACAGGTGTAAAGGATTCCATAAAGTCGACGCCCAATAATTGCTTGTATCCACGAGCTACTAGTCGAGCTTTGTTTTTCAATATTCCGCCTAACTCATCGAGTTTCACCTTGTAAACCCATTCCAAAGTGAGTAACTGCACTTGATCCGGGCATGGGACAAGTTCCCATACTTCAAGACGTATAAACTCATTAAGTTCTTCTTGCATAGCTTCTATCCAACATGATTGAGTAAAAGCTTCTTTCCATGTCTTAGGTTCAACTTCAGTGAGAAAAGCATCAAAGTGACAAAACATTGCACTTTCTTGTAACTGACTTCGTGTGGATACCGGACGATTAGGGTTACCAATAATAGAATCTATAGGATGATCCTTTGTCCACTTGCTGTCATGTTCACGAATCCGTGGATTGGAGTAAATCGTAGAAGGAGCTTCCTTCGAGGTGGACGACCCGGCTTGATTAGGGTCGGGAATAGGTACACCAAAGAATGGAAGTTCACGCATTTGAGCGAATTCCAAATCGTGATCATCATCGTCCTCTTCATCATCAATAGGCATGACGTGGGTAGTTGTTACATGTGTTGGTTGAGAATTACTTGTGGATGGTATATCTTGACCAATTGTAGGTGCAGATATATCTGATTGTGCTTCGGTTGCTGGAGCGACAACTTCGGTTACCGGAGCTATTACCTCAGGTTCTGGAGCAACAAAAATTGGAGGAGTAAAGAATTCATCAAAGAACGGTTGAAACAACGTATCCCATTCATTCCTAGTAGGTGGTGTAAATGATGATGAAGTAGGGTTGTTTGGGACAAGACCAGAACTAATGTTACTGGGTCCCATTTCATGAAGTGCGGGTTCAGAGCTGCTTTGCTCAGAAGCCATTGCTGTCAGCTCATCAAAATCAACATTCATAGTTTCGAGGATCTTGCGAGAGTTACGGTTGTAGATTCGGTATCCTTCTTTACGGGTAACCAATGAAAATACCAATATCGGCCTTTGGTTGAAGTTTTCCCAAATTGTCACCATCATTATTTGGATAGCAAAGAGAACCAAATACATGAAGATATGATAAATCTGGTACTTTTCCATGGAGAAGCTCATAAGGTGTTTTACCATGGCGTTTACGAATTAGTGACCGGTTTTGGGTGTACACTGCTGTAGATACTGCTTCTGCCCATAAAAATAATGGAGCCTTTGCGTAAATTAACATCGTTCGAGCAGCTTCCATAAGTGTGCGATTTCGCCTTTCAACGACACCGTTTTGCTGTGGAGTGCGAGCAACGGATGTTTCATGAGAAATGCCAACTTCTTGATAATAATCACGCAAAATTTGATTCACAAATTCGGTTCCATTATCTGTACGAATGCGTCGGACAGTAATGTTGAGACGCACTTGAATCATCTTGAGAAATCTGATGATGAATTTAGGTGCCTCATTTTTTGCTTTAAGAAATTTCACCCATGTAAACCGAGAGTAATCATCGACGATGACGAGGATGTACTTTTTGCCACTAAGACTTTCAACACGCATTGGCCCACAAAGATCCATATGCAACAGATAAAGTTTCTCTTGGTTTGTGTCTTCAGTCTTGGGTTTGTAAGACTTCTTAGTGCTTTTCCCTATTGTACACGCGGAACACAAATGATCCTTGTGAAATGATAGTTTAGGAAGACCACGAACAAGTTCGTTTTTCGCCAAATGATTAATAGCGTCAAAGTTAAGATGAGATAACCGTCGATGCCATAACCATGACTTAGTCTTCGATGCTTTGGAGAGAAGACATACGGGAGAGGCGGCCATCATGTCTTGTAGAGACAAAGTATACAAATTATTCCCTCGAGTACCTTTCAATAAATCAACCCCTTCCAAATTATGAATGAAGCAGGTATGCTCTCGAAAAGCAACTTCTAGGTTTGCATCACAAAATTGTCCCACAGAAAATAAGTTGTGACCGAGACCTTCCACATAATACACTCTTGAAATAATAACATTCCCAATATGATATTCACCATAACCCATTATCTTTGCAATATGATCATTACCAAATCGAACCGTACCAAGAAACTTGCTGACGAAATTTCTGAGCTGAGAGCGATCTCCGGTCATATGCTTGGAGCAACCAGAGTCCAAATACCAGAGAACAATTTGGACCACCTGTTTTCAATAACAACAGTAGACAATGCATTGGAAACTATTGGTTCCGGAGTGTTAGCAGATACAGATATAGAATTATCAGAATTGCTAACATTTTTGAGACCCTTAGATTTCCTGCGTTTTCTAATGTGAGTTTTAGCACTAACAGGTTTTACTGTTCCAACTTTCTTTGGTTTTGGATTATTCGCGGGCACTACAGTGGGAGTAGACCTATTTAAAGGGCACTTGGTTCCTACGGTAGTGTCGGTGTTCCTAGTTAAAGGACACGCTTGTGTTTTGGCAGCCTTGGTACTCCTAGTTAAAGGGCACGCTTTCTTCACTTCAGTGGGAGTGATCCTAGTTAAAGGGCATGTAGTTCCTACTATAGTGAAAGTTCTACCAGTGGGGCGCCACAACCAACCAACTTGGGTTAACACCTTCCCAGTCGGTTTCCATTGTAATCCATTTTTCCGGGCATGCATCTCGTTCACATGGTCAATAAGGCAAGAATCATGACGACTAGAAAACATACATTCATTGCAATTCCAACATTTCAAATTAGAATTCACAGTAGGCTTAGTACGCTGCACAACCGCAGAGCCTTTAGGTTTAGCTACATGATTCTTTTTATTCAAAACAGAAATAACATTCCTAGGATGGGCTTCTACTTTCTTCTTCACTTGACTACTAGATGGGGGCAAGATCCTATCATTCTTCTTGTTTATTTTAAGCTTAGATCTTTGAGCCTTAGTAGTGGTGCTTACTCCTGTAGAAGGCAACACGGGAATATTAGAAGCTGGTTTTGATTCCGCCTTATCTTTAGTAACCAATGTTTGAGAAGGTTTAGTCCTAGGGCCCTTGTTAAGTGGTGTGACGGCTATAAGGGTTCTTTTGATTCCACTAGAGGACGATGCTGAGATAGTGGTTGCGTAATCCACAACATTCTTACCTTTGAGAGTACGAAGTGTTTCCTTTAACTCAGCCAAGACCAGGTTCTTATCACAAATTTGTTCCCTCAAATCAGATATTTCCACCAACTTTCGATTCAATTGTTCAATCAATGATTGATTCTGTGCAGTGGTATCAACACATGCGGGCTTTACTGAATCGAAGAGTCGTGTATTTTTCTGTTTTAAGTTATCAACTTTGGACAAAATCTTGGAAACTCGATTATCTAGATCAAGTTTAAAATTCTCAGCGGCCTCAAGTACGTTCACACAGTTAAGCTCCTTAGATTTCTCTATGTCTATCGGCAAAGATTGAGCAACCTTGTCACTCGCTGTTTTGATTGTAAATTCAATCAAAAATTCTTTTCAAAATTTGCATCATCGATATTAACACCTTCGAATGACGTTTCAAAGATTTCTTGAATAAATTGTTGCTTGCATTCAAGCGAAATACAATGTGTTTGAATCTCATCAAAACGTTTTGAAAGCGATGAATATGAATCTTGAAGCTTTAAAAATTCAGCGTCAGATTCGTGACAAGTACTATCTACCACAGTATCCACAGATTCAACATTATGCACAATAGAATCATTATCAACACTTGTATTCACACAGACAGACACTATATCATGAGACATCACTTGATTCAGAAGCAGATCATTATGGCGTGAAACCCGTTCTATTTCAAGTAAACTGTTTTCATAAGCATCTTCCATTTCATTGAAAACACGTCTAACTTCTTCTATTTCCAAAAACAAATCTTGATCAATATTACGAAGACAAGCCTTAACATTGTTTACAAACGGAACAATTTCATCTCGAAACGCAGCTCTAGTGTGCTCAAAGTTCCATTCACCTTCCGTTATGGTCGTGGCCGTCGTACGTTCCAAAATGACCTTGTCAAAATCGGCGAAGTGTTGGTGAACCGTATTTAAGTTAACGGACGCCTTACTTACCGGTGGAATTAACTTCGTTAAATCCTTTTTGACGAGTGTAGGAGACGTACTAGGAAGGTTTTCATTTGACAAACTTTGGGGCACAAGAACTGTCAATTCTGCTAATTCCTTTTGTAAGCGAATGCGTGTCTTTTTCGAAAATTGATCTTTGTTATGTTGATCATAATCAATTGTATGGAATTTTGAAAGCATTTTAGAATGAGTTTCATCCCCAAGTGATTGTGTCTCCTCAGTACTACGAACAAAAGGTGCTTCTTTCGATTTGCCAATTATGGTCATATCATAAAGGCCGGGAATATATTCCTGAGCTTGTTTAGCATAACCGGGATTAGGTGGTAAATCTTGAAGACGCTTAAGTTCGAATTCTTTAAATGATTTAGTTAAAAGATGAACCTTTTCTGTGGAAGCGTATTGTTTTAAAAGCTGTTGTTCTTTGAATTTAAGAAGTTTGGTAGCATTAATTTCCGATTCAACCTTTTTAGACTCGAGAGTTTTGAAATCCATTTTAAGTTTCTGAAAATCATTGACAACCGACTCTTTTTCTTTTAATTCATTGGAAAGATTAGCTTTTAATGATTCTATTTCTTTCAAGTGTTCAATCTTTTCAAAACGAAATTGGTCAAATTCAGAACATGTTATTTTCTCTTCTTGAGGGACCATTTCAAAAGTTTTGACCTTTTCTTTATGCAACGCAAGCTCAGTAGTTAGGGTGGAATTTGTATCTACGGATTGTCTGAGGGCCATATCCATTTGATCAATAATATGTTTAGGCACCATGACCAAATCATGTTGAGCATAAGATTCCATACCCGTCGTAGCATTTGGTTGAGGTTCACTCAAATGTGTTGGATTGGGTACCACATCATTTGAGTTACTAGTCCCCGAATGCTGTTCAAGGTTGTCATTTTCATGCCCAACTTGATGTTGGTTATCATCAATATTATTAGATGTGGTTGGTACCTCACTGATGACATCAGAACCATAGTGAGAGAGATTAGCAACGAGAGCAGCTTGGGCAGAGCGAATGTCATCACAATCAGAATCATATGCGTCAAGGTCATCTGCTTGATAAGCTGCATTAGAAGTAGAAACGACTGCAATGCCTTCAGTATCTGCTGCCCCTGGGTCTGCAAGAAATGCTAACTCCTCTGAATCCAAAATCTTCCCCTTAGACTGAGCATCTACCAAATACATCTTCTCACGAAACCAGGCATCATCCCTTCTCCTTTTCGGCTGAGTGCATTCCCTAGCCATATGACCTTGTCCTCGGCAATTGTAGCAAGTCACAACCTTCTTAGGACCAATAGGACTCCCATTTCCACTAGCTTGAGAATTCACAGCTTGATTGTTCCCAGTCCTTGTAGGAGGTCCATATGAATTTTGCCTTCCCTGAATAGGTTGCACCGTCACTTGACCATCTTGAACAGTGGCTTGTTGTCGAGGATTTGATGATGTGCGGAGCTGATTGTTTGTTGGTGGAAATCCTCTAGTTGCAACAAGTTTTGACAAGTAGGCGGTGAGATGGTTTAGAACATCAGCTGGCGTATCATTTGGAGTAAAGACCGGTGCTTGGATTGGTGGAAGTTCATTAGAGTAGAAAGCTTGTGCTGGTTGTGCTTCTATTGGAAAATATCCTTGCTGAGGAGTATAGCCCAATGGAGAAGTGTTGGCTTGTGATGGTGATGTTTGATATGGTGGTTGTTGTTGAAAAGATTGTTGATGAACACTTTGTTGATATTCTTGTTGTGGCATCATTGGTGGTTGATAAGATGGTTGCTGTGGTTGCTGATAGATGTGTGGTGGTGGTTGCTGCAAGTATGATGGTTGTTGATAAGTATAAGTCATGTTTTGTTGAGAAGCATACATTGCAAGTGGATCATGAACTTGAGGTGTAGACAACCGAGCCTCGATCACATGGCATTCGTGTAGTTGAAGAAAATCTTGAAGTTGATCCACATTGGTGTTATGCAAGTCCTTAGCCAACTTAACATCCGTCACGTATTTTTTCCATTCTGGAGGAAGAGTGTTCAAATACTTGGTGTTCAATTGAAAGGTAGGGATTGCCATGCCATAGATATTAAGCTCATTCAACAATAGGGTAAATCTCAGATAGTAATCATTGAGAGTCTCCCCTGGCACATAGGCAAACTTATCAAAAGTATCATAAAGCTTACACTCTCGTTCTTGTTTAGTTAACGAGGTGCCTTGCATTAGAACACGAATTCTATCCCATAACTCTTTGGCAACTTTAGTTTGCTGACGAGTTTGTAGACATCTGGAGGAAGGGCTTGGAGAATGATGTTTGTAGCATACTTATCACATTTATCTTGAATCTTCATATCTCCAGTCAACTCACCCGTTGTGCGAGGACGAGTAGTCGTACCTTCCGTCACTGTACCATAATCTAATGGTCCATTGAGCACCGATGCCCAAATTAGATGTCCATTCTCCTTGTTCAACATATAAAGTTCCATTCGGGAAGCCCATTCCTCATACATAGTCTTCACCAACATTGGTGGACGATTATCCGTACCCGAGAGGATGGACTTATCCGTAAGAGATGTGTACTCCATTTCAATAAGTTAAGATTTACAAAGTTGATCGAATAATGAAATAAGGTTAAGTGTTTTTGTGTTGAAGTCGAGAAACAATGTTAAAATCCCTTAAAATATGTTCTCGATAAACCAAAAATTCCAAGACAAAATTACACACAAATTTTTTATGGAATAATTTTTGGATTGTCGGAATGTCTAGATCGGAATGTCAGATCGGAATGTCAGATCGGAATGTCAGATCGGAAAGTCCAGATCGCAAAGCAAGGTTGTCGAAATGTTTAGATCGCAAAGTCCAGATCGTAATGTAACTTGGTCGGAATGATGGTGGTATCGGAATGCCTAGATCGAAATGCAAAGTCTATCGGAATGCCCAGATCGCAAAGCCTATCGGAATGTTTCAGATCGGAATGCTTACAAAATTTAAGCAGAGTAACGACTTAAAAACCTTCCTTATTCCCGTCGGAATCTCAGATCGCAAAGTACGATCGGAATGCCAGATCGGAATAAGTAATAAAACCCAACTATCGCAATGTAGAACCAAACCCTTTCCGGTGGTAAGGTTATTGCGATGGAAGCCCACGTACAACTTGTACTTTCCGATGAAGGTTTCTGCTAGAATTTCGGAATGAAGAACACCAACTTTTTTTCACTTTTGATCCAAGGAAGATGATCGAAAACCAAGATACCAAGAACAGTTTAACACGAATCCCTATGTTACACTACTTTAAACTTCGATCAAACACCAAAAAAATTTGAAGATTCGGCTAAAAACAAACCAACAATCTACGAAATGTTTATAAGAACATATGCAACACTAAAAACAAACCTTTATTTCATCCCAAGCTCTTGATACCATTTGTAGGATTGTAAATCTATGCTTATGTTTTTAGAGAGAGAAAGAGATAGAGAGATGGTGGATTACACACACTTAGAGAAAGAAACCAATGTTTTACTATGTGAAAAGTGAATAACCACACACCCTCTCCATCAAAGGAGAGGGTTTATATACCCAAGCCTTGTAATGGGCTTGGGTTTACACGTTTGGGCCGGCCTACACAAGTTGTAGGCTAGGCTTGAACTTGTTTGTTAAATAACGAAAGTTAACTAAACTACGAGCTATTACATGGACTATCGTTGGAGTGACCGATCCTTCTTAATACGTAAAACGTATTTCCAACATTCCGCGTGTTCTTTGGGGAAAAGCACCAAGAAATCATACAAACCTAAAGCTGAAGACACCAACCAAGAACCGCTGTATCTTTTGCACATGGATCTTTGCGGGCCAATGCGTACGGCTAGTGTGAGTGGTAGAAAATACATCTTCATCATGGTGGATGATTTCTCAAGGTTTATATGGGTAAAATTTTTAGCATCCAAGGATCAAGCACCAGAGTATATTATTACTTTCTTAAAGATGATCCAAGTACGTCTTAATGTTACAGTTCGCCGCATTCGCACTGATAATGGAACTGAGTTCGTTAATCAAACTCTACAAGACTATTATGAAAAGGTAGGTATTTCACATGAAACTTCTGTTGCCCGCACTCCACAACAAAACGGTGTCGTGGAAAGACATAACCGTACACTTATGGAATCTGCTAGAACTATGTTGATTTATGCGAATGCTCCTTTATTCTTATGGGCTGAAGCAGTGGCAACCACATGTTATACCCAAAACCGCTCCATCATTCGTAAACGTCATGGTAAAACTCCATATGAGCTACTTCATGGACACAAACCCGATATTTCATTTCTTCATGTGTTTGGTGCACTGTGTTATCCAAATACAAATAGTGAGAATTTGGGCAAACTTCAACCGAAGGCTGATATTGGAATTTTCATTGGTTACTCGCCTGCGAAGAAAGCTTACCGAATTTATAATCGTCGTCTTGGAAAGATAGTAGAAACTTTGGATGCCGATTTTGATGAGCTGACAGCGATGGCTTCTGAGCAACACAGCTCTGAACTCGCATTACATGAGATGGGAACCGGTACAATCAGTTCCGGATTAACTCCCAACAATCCTACTTCTCCATCATTTATACCACCTACAAGGTCCGAGTGGGGTGAGTTATTTCAACCTATGTTTGATGAATTCTTTGATCCACCTAGTAATGATTCTCCAGCACCTGCAGCAGTAGCTCCGTTTACCGAAGTTGTTGCTCTAGATAACGGAAATCAGTCCGAGACATCTACTGTTACTCTTGAACTAGATGTACCATCCCCCACTAAATCACAAACTACACCTGAATCATCACCCCCACTCGTTTCGAATGATGTTGAAGAGGATCCCTATGATCACGATTTATAATATGCTCACTTACAAGAGCTTCCCTTCTTTGGTTCACAAATACCTGAAGACCCTAACGGTGTGTCTACCTCAGAGGAAGCTCCTGCAATCGTTCACTCCCGACCACCACGGATTGAAAATCAGAATACAAAATGGACAAAGGATCACCCAATCTGCAGTATTATTGGTGACATCAATCGACCAGTCTTAACACGCCACCAACTCCAAGAACATGCATTATACTGCTACTTTGATGCATTTCTTTCCGACACTGAACCTAAAAACTGGCAACAAGCAATGACTAAATCATCTTGGATTGAAGCCATGCAAGAGGAACTTAATGAATTTCAACTTCTTGAAGTGTGGTGATAGGTGTGTAAACACCCATCTTTTCTACCACTTAATTACAATAATAACCGGACCAAAACGTGTATTTTATGTCTTTTATGTCGGAATTATGCGTGGTTTGTGTTTTTGTTGTGATTTAGGACGAAAAGGTGAAAAGTGGAGAAAACACGGACATTCACGGGCATTTACGGACTTTTATTGAAGAAAAGGATGAAAGACGAAGTCAAGAAGTCAAAAGTACAAAAAGAACGGAAGTCCACGACCAATTCTGAAGATTTATCGAAGAAAAAGTCAAAAGACGGAAGTTTATCAAAAGCCGAAGAATTCAAGTCTATTTTATTGAAGAATTTAAAGACGAGTTCAAAATAAATCCCAAGCCACAAGTCATTATAGTCCAAGTTTAAAGAAGATTAGAAGGAAAAAGGACTAATGGTGCAATTAATGAAGACTATATGCTTAAGGGCTTAATCTTGCAATTAACAAGAAATGAAGGAGGGGAGGAAGCTTCCTTAATCCTCCCCTATATATAGATTAGGATAGTCATTATCTTTCCTTGTTGGCTAAGTGTGACAATTAGCTCTTCCACCATTTAATTACCTTGTCATTTACTTTTCTTGTCAAATTTAAATACCTTGTCTTGCACCTTAAATTCATTTAATTTCAAGTAATTTTTCATTTAATTATTGTCAATCTTTACTTTATCTTGTCAATCTCTTATCTACCTTTCTTAATCTTTGATTTATGTGTTTATGTTTATGTTCATGTTCATGCTTTTATTTTGATCCAAGTGGTTTTTGATTATTGTGGTTAAAGTTGTTTGATTTCTTGTTTTAAATTGTTTGTTTATGTTTATCTGTTGATTCGTTACTGTTTAGCTTAATCGTTGTGTTGAATTTGATTAATCTGCTTTAGATCCATTGTTTCTGTGATTCCCTTGTTCTTCGGGGTATTTGTTGTGTTTCTGATCTTTCCAGGTAAACTTCCGAACCAAGAAGGAGGGAAAGTGCTCATTCGGAACTTCCAAAGTTCCGAATCAAGGGTTTTATCCGGAAGATTTTAAGCTCAGCAAAACTTCCGAGTCAAGCTTGTTCATCCGGAACCTCCAAAAGTTCCGGACGAAGGATAACTTCCGACTCAAGAGTCATTCATTCGGAACTCAAAAGTTCCGAACCAGAGAAGCTTCATTCGGAACTCAAAAGTTCCGGATCAAGCAATTCATTCAGAACTCCAAAAGTTCTGGATCAGTGAGTATTCATTCGGAAGTTCCCAAAGTTCCGAACCAAGGGCTGTTCATTCGGAACTTAAAAGTTCCGAACCAACTTCCGAATCAAGGGCAAAGTCCGGACAAGGGAGTGTTCATTCGGAAGTTTTAAACTTCCGAATCAAGGAGGCTTCATTCGGAATCTTCCGAATCAAGGGTGACCAAAAACTTCCGAATCAAGGCAAAATTTAGAAGTTTCGAATCAGTAAAGTTCCGAACGAAGGATTGTTTTGGATAAGTGACATATTCAGATCAATTTGTTCCGGATCAAGGATTTTGGTAATATTCCGAGCGAAGAAGAATCATTCCAACCGAAGGTGACATTCCGGACGAGTGATTGTTCCAAACGAAGGATTATTCCGAATGAGCTGTATTCAGGTTCTTATTAGTTTTTGTCTTTGATTTTTAATTTCAAGCTTTATTTTTCCCGCTTTTATTTTAATTGCACTTTAAGTTTATTGGCCTTAGCTTTATTTTAGTTTTGCCTTAGTTTAAGTTTTAGTTGCGCTTTAAGATTTGCCTTAGTTAGATTTAAGTTTACGTCTTTACTTTAATGCCCTTTAATTTCAGTCTCGCTTTAAATACTTGCGCCCTTATTTTAATTAGACTTAGATTTACTTTAAGAGCACCTTTACTTTAATTGTTCTGCACCCTTTATTTTAAACACTACAACGACACATCTTTGTTTCACCAAAAACAATAGAGTCACATAGAGAGCCTAGATCAATTCGATTAGACCAACACAACGAACTTTAATCTTTTTAATTAGGTAAAATCCTAGTTATTAAATGGCGCCGCTGCCGGCTCTTTTCGTTAAGATTGACGGTTTTCTGTGAGAGACACGTTGCTTTTTGGGATCCGTTCACTAGTGAGCGTTACTTTTCTTGCATAAAAATTCAAAAAATCAAAAAATTAAAAATTGATAAAAAAAACCATAAAAATTAAGAATTTCAAAAATCCAAAAAGATTTTAGCTTTATTGTGTATATATATTGTCTTTATGTTTGGTTTTGTTTTCTTTTGCATTTTCAGGTGTATGCGTACTAGATCTTTTAATTATCAAGAGCCCGAGCCTCAAGAAGATTTAAGTATGGCAGGTGTTAACAACAACAACATTCCACCGCACCTCAATAATAATAATAACAACAATGTTCTTCCACAACCCGATCTTCGGACCATGGAGGAACTTTGTCAACCAACAATGTTTGGACGAGGAGGACCGATTGCGCCGATGCAAATCAACGCTCCTGAGTTTTCGTTGAAGCACCACATGATTCAGCAAGTGCAAACAAACCCATTTAGAGGATTGCCTGATGATGATGCCAACAAAAACCTCGACAAGTTCATTACAATCACCCAAAGCATGAAGTTGCCTGGTGCCACAATGGATGTACTTCGCCTACAACTCTTCCCACATACTTTATCACATCATGCCGAGAAATTGTTTGATCGTCTCCGTAAGAATTCTATTCACACTTGGGATGATATGACTCAACGCTTTCTTTCACGCTACTTTCCACCATCCATGGTCACAAGCCTTCGCAATCAGATCAGCGGTTTCATGCAAGATCCCGATGAATCTCTTTTTGACGCTTGGGAGAGATATAATGTCTTGATCGACCGTTGTCCAAACCACAACATGCTTCCCGTCACATTGATTGATACTTTCTACAACGGTTTGACTTTTCGAGATCGTGATACGATCAATGCAGCCGCCGGTGGCACATTCATGAAAAGGAGACCCGAGGAGTGTAGAGAGCTAATAGAGAACATGACTACTCATCACAAGAACTGGGATTCCTTTGCTTCTTCTAGGAACAACCCGAGAGTCAATGTTTCTTCTACCTTAGCACACCCTGATATGACCGAACTCACCCGCATGATGGCCGAAATGAGCAAAAGTATTACGCTTCTCGCTTCAAACCAACAACAACAACAAGTTAAAGCGGTTGCTAATCCTTGTGAAACATGTGGCGGTCCTCACTCATACACCGATTGTCCTTCAACACAAGGAAATCCGGAAAATGTGTATGCAGCTTATGGTAATTATTCACCGGAAAATTACGAAGCTAGACAACAAGGGGATAGAAATCTGCTGAGCTACCGTTCCAACAATTACCTTTCACCCGGTTTTTCTCCTCAAAACCAAAACTCCGCCAATAACTACAGTAGAAGCAACCAAATCCCACCAAGAGCTTCTAATCCTTATCACCCACCAACCCAACAAACCCCACCCATTAATCCCGATGTTGAGGCCATCATGAGAACCCAAGGTGAGCAAATCAAGAACTTGCAGAGCCAAATTATCAATCTGAAAGGAGATATCACAAAGCAAGGAAATGAGATAAGATCCGAGCTTCGAGATAACATTCAATCCTCCTTCAGCAATCAAACCAATGATTTGAAGAATATGCTTGCTAGTTTCTTGCCCGCAGCTCAACCTTCTACTTCGAGTTCTCTATCTTCAAACACCGTTACCAATCCGCGAGCCAATGTGAGTGCTATTACTACTCGTAGTGGAGTCACCATCATAGGACCACCAATCCCACCCCCATCATCTACACCTCCTCCACCACCATGTGTCCCTACTCCTCCTACACCTAGTATTAGTACACCATTACCGTCTTCGCTTCGTCATGACGATGTATCTCAGAAGGACCCTTCAACATCACAACCTTCACCAACTACACCTTCACCGTCTCCCTATCAACCTAGAATCCCATACCCTTCTCGCATAGGCAAGACCAACGAGCTAACCAAGAATGACTGTCAAGTATCGAAATATGTGGAAATGCTATCTAAAATGACCATCAACATTAGTCTTGTTGAAGCACTTTGCCACATGCCAAAATTTGTCAAAGCTTTCAAGGAATTGCTTAGCAAGAAGGAGAAGCTGATTGAACTCGCCAACACACGCTTAAATGAAAACTGCTCAGCAGTTATTCTTAAAGAATTACCGGAAAAGCTTGGAGATCCCGGTCGTTTTGTGTTGCCTTGCGTGTTCAACAAAACTGAAGAATTTATGGCCCTTGCTGATCTCGGGGCCAGTATTAATTTGATGCCACTGAGTGTTTGGAAAACACTATCATTACCCGACCTCATTCCAACAAAGATGACTCTCGAACTTGCAAATCACACTCTCGCTTACCCCGTTGGTATAGCCGAAGACGTGTTTATCAAAGTTGGCACATTTACTTTCCCGGTCGATTTTGTCGTAGTTGATTATGAAATGGACCCTCGTATTCCTTTAATACTTGGTCGGCCATTCTTGAGAACCGGACGTGCTTTAGTAGATGTGGCCGAAGGTGAGTTAATCTTACGGGTCGGGGATGATTCAAAAGTTTTTAAAATGGGGAAGCTTACAGGCAAATCTTTTGGACGAGAATCAGTGAATATGATAAATGTGCTCGATGACTTTGTCGTCTATGACAATCCTCTATTCGAGTCTTCCACTGCTAATCCACTCTTTGAAGATAATGTGGATGATTCTCTCCCTACTTTGGACGCTTCTCCCATTTATGATTCTCCATCGGTCTTTGATGCTTATGATGATGATGATTCTAGCTCCGATTCGGATGATTTTGATTGTACTTCTGAGTATCCCGAGCTGCCCACTTTCGATGATTTTGATGAGGCCGATACTCTCTCGAGTGATTCTTCACATGATGAAGATCCTCCGCCATCACTCGATCCTACTTTGGACGATTACTCATTTGAGGAAGATTTCTCTGAATTTCTCAACACGTACTTCCCTCATGAGAGTGATGCTCCTCCTTATGACTTTGAAGATTATCGTCTTGATCCTACTTTGGATTTAAAGCACATTCTGTCAAAGGAGAAGAAACCGGTCGACACCGAAATCCGTTGCACATATGATTTGACACCTCTTTGTCCCACTTCTGAGGACGAGGTTGTGCTTCTTTGCGGATCTTCTTCACACTCGGCTGAGCCTGAGTGCTATTTTCCCCTAAAGAAAAAGGTGTTCGACCCCGATATTGAAGTCTTTAAGCCATCTCAGTATCCACGTGATGAAATAAAAGGAAAAATCTTTGGAAATTTTAGACACATGCTTGCACTTCACCCTTGCTTCCACCGTGCTCCATCGCTGCTTAAGGGAACCTTGCCTACTCTTCTTTGGCTTGCCTTGTTCGCCTTAAGCTCATGCTTATTGATGGATGAAAACTATGTCTTTGATCATGGTGGATATGTTTCACGCTTCTTCCGTTGATGATCAAGGTCGAGTCAGGCTAATGACTCGGTTAACAAAAATCAAGCGCTTCTTGGGAGGCAACCTAATGTATAGATTTTTACTCGTTGAAAAAGTTCGTTATTCTCGGTGTCTAATCGAATTGATCTCCAGTTAATTGTGTGAGATTAGTTGTTCTTGGTGAAACAAATATTTTTGGTTTTGGAAAATAAATGAGCAAGACTTAATGATAAATGACGAGAAATTAAAACAAGTTAAAATGTAAACGGTGCGATATTTAAAACTTTAAAATTAAATGATGAGAAAAGAAAAGACGTAAAATTAAAACTTAACAAAAAGTAAATGATGCAACCCAAAAATTAAACTAAAAGGAAAGTAAATAAAAATTCAAATAAAGAAAAAGGCGGGAAAAATAATCTTGAAAATAAAAGACAAAAACTTAAAAGGAAAAACAAACAAAAACAAACTGACAGAGCTTCATTCGGAACTTTCATCTTCCGGATGAAGGTGCTTCATTCGGAACCTTCAACTTCCGGATGAAGGTGCTTCATTCGGAACCTTCAACTTCCGGATGAAGGTGCTTCATTCAGAACCTTCAACTTCCGGATGAAGATGCTTCATTCGGAACCTTCAACTTCCGGATGAAGGTGCTTCATTCGGAACTTTCATCTTCCGGATGAAGGTGCTTCATTCGGAACTTTCATCTTCTGGATGAAGGTGCTTCATTCGGAACCTTCAACTTCCGGATGAAGGTCACCTGGGGATGATGAAATACAGAAACAGCATACTCGAAGAACATGGGCTATACAGTAACAAAGATTCGATCCACAAATTAATCAAAATAAAAAAAAAGATAAAACTAAAACAACCAATAAGCATTAACTAACAATAATCAATCAAAACAACTCATCAAAACTAACAAACATAACCAAATTAATCAAAACCCACTTGATCAAAATCATAAAAACTCAAGAACATGAACAATCAAAACAAAGAACAAATCAAACAAGAAAGGTAGAAGGAGATTGGCAATAAAATAAAGATTAACAATAATTAAAGGTAAACTTACTTGGAATTAAAAGAAGATTAAAGGTGCGTTACAAGAGAATTAAAGATCATAAATTTAAAGAACAAGAGAAATGAAAATTGGGGAAGAGAGGCTTGTCAAGCCTCCAACAACTACAAATGAATCTAGTAATGTGTATTTATAGGGGAGGAAGGGATTAGTGGAAGGAAGCTTCCTCCCCTCTTTCTTCTTTTCCTTAATTGCGTCATTAGGTCCCTCCTTTCTTTAAACTTCTTAAATCTTGGACTATAATGACTTTGGCTCGGGATCTCTTTGAACTCGTCTTGTAATTCTTCAATAAATTAGACTTGAGTTCTTCGGCTTTTGGTAAACTTCCGTCTTTTGACTTTTTCTTTGATAAATCTTCAGAATTGGTCTTGGACTTCCGTTCTTTTTCCACTTTTGATCTTTCGACTTCGTCTTTTGTCTTTTACTTCAATAAAAGCCCGTGAAAGCCTTGTTTCTCCACTTTTCACCTTCTCGACCCTGAAACACAATAAAAACACAAAACCACGCATAATTCTGCCATTTACGACATAAAATATACGTTTAGGTCCAGTTTTAATGTAATTAAGTGGTAGAAAAGATGGGTGTTTTCACACCTATCAAATCCCCTACACTTAACCATTGTAATGCCCTCATGCAATGCTTAGCAATAAAGCCAGGTTTACACTTTCCATCATAATCAACCTACCTTGGCCTTTATTAAACAACTAAGGAAAATCAAAAAGATAGAAAATAACAAGATGCAACAAGGAAGAAACTTGTAAAGAAATCTAAGACTTACATTAGGGCTTGTGTGTCATGAATGTTCATCACCCTCAAGTTTCACGTTCCCCATGCCAAGCTTAAAAACAAGATCATTGTTAGTACAAGTTAGCATAACAAACATTTACTCATGCGGTTCAATTAATCACTTAAACTCCCTTATTCCTATGGGTATCTCTTATATTTTATTGATGTCTTGAATGATCACGAGGATGCATTGTTGACTTATTTCGATAATTTATTTAGGCTGAAAGCAAAGTAGGACGATTTGATCAATAGTTAGCTAAAGGACAAAATCTCTTAAAACTGCTTCTCGGGATATCAAAAAGTTCATATCTTGGCATAACTCGGTTCACGATTTGAGACCTTTCTCGGGCCGATATTTGGCATGTACTTCATACTTCATATCTTGAGAGACGTGCTTGAGATAATGGTCTTCTCATCGTTATAGAGTTTCTTCACTTGGAGACTTTTGAGAGGTACTCCAACTTTGTTGACCACGACTTCATGATTATTTCTTCAATCTCTATTTGGGATTTTGAGATACAACGATCCGCCTCCTTTTCGGACTTGGATCTATTTATCCTCATACCTTGTTAGGGTCTTTTCGGATAGACTTCTCCATCATCTTTATGGGAGTTGATTGCTTTTCGTCGTGAGTCTTGATCATTCATATTGACTTTGGGAATAATGCTTTTTACATCACTTTGGATCTTCAGCAATAAAATTTGAATCCTCATGCCTTGTTAGGGCCTTTTCGGACTCGCCAATCTTCGCGCCCCGCTTCATAAGTTATGCCTTGGCTATGAACTCTTATCATTACCGAGCAACTTTTAAACGATCTTGGGCTAGAAGCTAAGTAACTTTTCAAATCGTACGACCTTACTTATTGCAGATAATTTATTAGCAAGTGATGGGAGAAAAAGATCATAATTAACTCACATAAGTTAATGAAAGAATACCAAACTTGTAACCAACTCTATCATTTCTCGTCCTCCACAATTTAAAATCTCAAGGAATGAGACTCGTGGATGCTTAGCCCAATAAACCAATTAAGGTCTACATAGTTAAGGATACTAGCTAGAGTGAACTTGGATAAGTAAACTCGGGTTGAGTCAAAATATTCACAACGGGCCTAATATATCTAAGATAACTAAACTTGTTAAAACCATTTTATTAAAATAAGAGAAAAATAGCGAAAATAAAGGGAACTACAACTAGGCCAAAATAGATTAAAAATTTTGAAAAATGTCGAAAAATCGATTTTCCGGTTAAAATGAGGGCAAATACAAGGAAAAGACCACTTAACTTCGATAGAAGTCCCCCCTATACTTAATATAAACATTGTCCTCAATGTTTAAGCATGTGGGAGTAAACTCCCCTACACTTAGGACATTATGCACTTTGTTTAAATCTCGTTAAGGAAAAGATCATCAAAACTAACAAACATAACCAAATTAATCAAAACCCACTTGATCAAAATCATAAAAACTCAAGAACATGAACAATCAAAACAAAGAACAAATCAAACAAGAAAGGTAGAAGGAGATTGGCAATAAAATAAAGATTAACAATAATTAAAGGTAAACTTACTTGGAATTAAAAGAAGATTAAAGGTGCGTTACAAGAGAATTAAAGATCATAAATTTAAAGAACAAGAGAAATGAAAATTGGGGAAGAGAGGCTTGTCAAGCCTCCAACAACTACAAATGAATCTAGTAATGTGTATTTATAGGGGAGGAAGGGATTAGTGGAAGGAAGCTTCCTCCCCTCTTTCTTCTTTTCCTTAATTGCGTCATTAGGTCCCTCCTTTCTTTAAACTTCTTAAATCTTAGACTATAATGACTTTGGCTCGGGATCTCTTTGAACTCGTCTTGTAATTCTTCAATAAATTAGACTTGAGTTCTTCGGCTTTTGGTAAACTTCCGTCTTTTGACTTTTTCTTTGATAAATCTTCAGAATTGGTCTTGGACTTCCGTTCTTTTTCCACTTTTGATCTTTCGACTTCGTCTTTTGTCTTTTACTACAATAAAAGCCCGTGAAAGCCGTGTTTTCTCCACTTTTCACCTTCTCGACCCTGAAACACAATAAAAACACAAACCACGCATAATTCCGCCATTTACGACATAAAATATACGTTTAGGTCCAGTTTTAATGTAATTAAGTGGTAGAAAAGATGGGTGTTTTCACACCTATCACAACCCATGCATCTATCTTTTCGCTTTCTTTACCATAAGTGTAGGGGGACCCTTTGGTTTGCTTTCCTCTCCTTACTTCTTAATCAGGGATTCGAGCTTAAATGATCCACTCTTGATGATTCTTGACGACCCGTGATTCCGTGTTCTACTTCTTCCCGGTTCTATCCTAAACTCTTTTTGATTCACTATTTTATATATTTTCTAAATATTAAAATAGGAATCTCTTTAGTTGTCTTTTCCTTAGCGAGATTTAAACAAAGTGCACAATGTCCTAAGTGTAGGGGAGTTTACTCCCACATGCTTAAACATTGAGGACAATGTTTATCTTAAGTGTAGGGGGAACTTCTATCGAAGTTAAGTGGTCTTTTCCTTGTATTTGTCCTCATTTTAACCGGAAAATCAATTTTTCGACATTTTTCAAAATTTTTGATCTATTTTGGCCTATTAGTTTTTCCTTTTGCATAGTTAGTTTCTTTCTTTATTAGAATAAATGTTTAATAAGTGGTTTTAATTTTCAAACATTGTGAATCTTTTGAATCGACCCGAGTTTACTCTAGCTAGTATCCTTAACGTGTTTATGTCAAGTTTTGCTAGGCTTTTATTTAGGGAGCTATAAAACGCGAAAGTCTTAACTCTCACGGGTTAAGAACAAGAACTTTTCGCAAGTTCCTATAATAGATCCTAGAGAGTCGTTTATCAAGGGAACTTTAAAATGCGATTTCTAAACTTGAAAAAGTCTAAGAATTTGCAAGATCCTATAGGCGACTCGAAAACCCAAAACTTTGATTTAATAGGCTAAGCATTCACGAGTCTCATTACTTGAGATTTTAAACTGTGGAGAACGAGAGATGATAGAGCCAATTATAAGTCCGGTATTCTTTCGTGAATTTATGTGAGTTAATTATGAGCCTATTCTCCCATCGCTTGCTAATAATTTATCCGCTAATAAATAAGGTTGTACGATTTAAAAGGTTACTTAGCTTCTAGCCCCAGATCGTTTAAAAGTTGCTCGGTATGGATTAGAGTCCATAGCCAAGGCATAACTTATTGAAGCGGGACGCGAAGATTGGCGAGTCCGAAAAGGCCCTAACAAGGCATGAGGGCTATATTTTGTTGCTAAAGATCCAAAGTGATGTGAAGAATCATTTATCGAAAATCAATATGAAAGATCGAGACACACGACGTAAAGCAAAACTCCCCAAAAGTCATGGAGAAGTGTATCCGAAAAGACCCTAACAAGGTATGAGGATAAATAGATCCAAGTTATAAAAGGAGGCGGATCGTTGTATATCAAAGTCCAGAATAAAGATTGGAGAAAAATGAAGAAGTCGTGGTCCAAGTATGAATCTCTCAAAACTTCAAGTGAAGAAATTCCTATATGAAGAGAAGACCATTATTTCATGAACGTCTCTCAAGATTTGAAGTATGAAGTCGCTGCCAAATATCGGTCCGAGAAAGGTCTCAAATCGCGAAGCAAGTTATGCCAAGATATGAACTTTATGAGGTCCCGAGAAGCAGTTTTAAAAGATTTGGTCCTTTAGCTAACTATTGATTAAATCGTTCACTTTATTTTCAGACTAAATAACTATCGAAATAAGTCAAACAATGCATCCTCGTGATCATTCAAGACAACAATAAAATATAAGAGATACACCTAGGAATAAGGGAGTCTAAGTGAATAATTGGCCCACATGAGTTCGTGATAGTTTACTAACTTATAATAACAATGATCTCGTTTTTAAGCTTGGTTTGGAAAAAGTGAAAACTTGAGGATGATGATTATTCATAACATTTCCAAAACCCAAGGTATGCTTTTGATTTCTTTATTTTGTATCTCTTTAATAAAGGCCAACGTGGATTGATTATTATGAAAAATGTAATCTTGCTTTGTAACTAATGCATTGCATGAGGACATTGCAATGGTCAAGTGTAGGGGATTTGATAGGTGTGTAAACACCCATCTTTTCTACCACTTAATTACAATAATAACCGGACCAAAACGTGTATTTTATGTCTTTTATGTCGGAATTATGCGTGGTTTGTGTTTTTGTTGTGATTTAGGACGAAAAGGTGAAAAGTGGAGAAAACACGGACATTCACGGGCATTTACGGACTTTTATTGAAGAAAAGGATGAAAGACGAAGTCAAGAAGTCAAAAGTGCAAAAAGAACGGAAGTCCACGACCAATTCTGAAGATTTATCGAAGAAAAAGTCAAAAGACGGAAGTTTATCAAAAGCCGAAGAATTCAAGTCTATTTTATTGAAGAATTTAAAGACGAGTTCAAAAGAAATCCCAAGCCACAAGTCATTATAGTCCAAGTTTAAAGAAGATTAGAAGGAAAAAGGACTAATGGTGCAATTAATGAAGACTATATGCTTAAGGGCTTAATCTTGCAATTAACAAGAAATGAAGGAGGGGAGGAAGCTTCCTTAATCCTCCCCTATATATAGATTAGGATAGTCATTATCTTTCCTTGTTGGTTAAGTGTGACAATTAGCTCTTCCACCATTTCATAACCTTGTCATTTACTTTTCTTGTCAAATTTAAATACCTTGTCTTGCACCTTAAATTCATTTAATTTCAAGTAAGTTTTCATTTAATTATTGTCAATCTTTACTTTATCTTGTCAATCTCTTATCTACCTTTCTTAATCTTTGATTTATGTGTGTATGTTTATGTTCATATTCATGCTTTTATTTTGATCCAAGTGGTTTTTGATTATTGTGGTTAAAGTTGTTTGATTTCTTGTTTTAAATTGTTTGTTTATGTTTATCTGTTGATTCGTTACTGTTTAGCTTAATCGTTGTGTTGAATTTGATTAATCTGCTTTAGATCCATTGTTTCTGTGATTCCCTTGTTCTTCGGGGTATTTGTTGTGTTTCTGATCTTTCCAGGTAAACTTCCGAACCAAGAAGGAGGGAAAGTGCTCATTCGGAACTTCCAAAGTTCCGAATCAAGGGTTTTATCCGGAAGATTTTAAGCTCAGCAAAACTTCCGAGTCAAGCTTGTTCATCCGGAACCTCCAAAAGTTCCGGACGAAGGATAACTTCCGACTCAAGAGTCATTCATTCGGAACTCAAAAGTTCCGAACCAGAGAAGCTTCATTCGGAACTCAAAAGTTCCGGATCAAGCAATTCATTCAGAACTTCAAAAGTTCCGGATCAGTGAGTATTCATTCGGAAGTTCCCAAAGTTCCGAACCAAGGGCTGTTCATTCGGAACTTAAAAGTTCCGAACCAACTTCCGAATCAAGGGCAAAGTCCGGACAAGGGAGTGTTCATTCGGAAGTTTTAAACTTCCGAATCAAGGAGGCTTCATTCGGAATCTTCCGAATCAAGGGTGACCAAAAACTTCCGAATCAAGGCAAAATTTAGAAGTTCCGAATCAGTAAAGTTCCGAACGAAGGATTGTTTTGGATAAGTGACATATTCAGATCAATTTGTTCCGGATCAAGGATTTTGGTAATATTCCGAGCGAAGAAGAATCATTCCAACCGAAGGTGACATTCCGGACGAGTGATTGTTCCAAACGA
The DNA here is from genome assembly GCA_025667525.1 of Glebionis coronaria. Classification (NCBI taxonomy): domain Eukaryota; kingdom Viridiplantae; phylum Streptophyta; class Magnoliopsida; order Asterales; family Asteraceae; genus Glebionis; species Glebionis coronaria. The sequence goes on from CM046877.1 coordinate 46,879,735, forward strand.
AGGATTATTCCGAATGAGCTGTATTCAGGTTCTTATTAGTTTTTGTCTTTGATTTTTAATTTCAAGCTTTATTTTCCCCGCTTTTATTTTAATTGCACTTTAAGTTTATTGGCCTTAGCTTTATTTTAGTTTTGCCTTAGTTTAAGTTTTAGTTGCACTTTAAGATTGCCTTAGTTAGATTTAAGTTTACGTCTTTACTTTAATGCCCTTTAATTTCAGTCTCGCTTTAAATACTTGCGCCCTTATTTTAATTAGACTTAGATTTACTTTAAGAGCACCTTTACTTTAATTGTTCTGCACCCTTTATTTTAAACACTACAACGACACATCTTTGTTTCACCAAAAACAATAGAGTCACATAGAGAGCCTAGATCAATTCGATTAGACCAACACAACGAACTTTAATCTTTTTAATTAGGTAAAATCCTAGTTATTATCTGGGAATTAGTTCCTTTACCCAGCAACGTTGAAATCCTTACATCGTTGTGGGTATATAAGGTTAAACTCGATGAGTTAGGTGAAGTGCTGAAGAACAAAGCTAGATTGGTTGCTAGAGGTTACAAACAAGCTTTGGGTATTAACTTTGAAGAATCCTTTGCTCCTGTTGCACGATTGGAGGCAATTAGACTATTCCTTGCTTATGCTGCTCACATGAATATGATCGTCTACCAAATGGATGTTAAGACGGCATTTCTCAATGGTGAATTAAGGGAAGATGTCTATGTAAGCCATCCGAATGGATTCGTCAACTCGGAGTATCCTAATCACGTGTACAAGCTCAAGAAGGCTCTTTACGGGTTGAAACAAGCTCCACGCGCGTGGTACGATCTCTTATCGCCGTATCTCATCTCGAAAGGCTTCTCCAAAGGCAAAGTGGATCCAACATTATTTATTCTCAAGGAGTACAACGGCATGATACTTGTACAAATTTATGTTGATGATATAATATTTGATGCTACTAATCAACGATTGTCTGACCATTTTAAGAAAATTATGTCCACACGTTTTAAGATGTCGATGATGGGAAAAATTTCATTTTTCTTAGGGTTGCAAATTTCTCAGAATCCCAGAGGCATCTTCATTAATCAATCCAAATTTGCTCTTGAATCATTAAAGAAGTATCATTTTGAAAATTGTGACCCCGTGGATACTCCAATGGTGGAGAGATCCAAGTTAGATTAAGATAAGGAAGGGATAGCTGTCGATCCTAAACTTTACCGTAGAATGATCGGCACCCTTGTCTATCTGACTGCTAGCAGGCCTGATTTGCAATTTGCTATATGCATGTGTGCTCGGTATCAGGCTCGGCCTACAAAAAATCACTTACATGTTGTGAAAAGGATCTTTCAGTATCTTAAAGGAACACTTAATTGTGGTCTGTGGTATCCGAAGGATTCTTCTATTGCACTAATCTCATATGCAGATGCGGATTATGCTGGGTGTCAAGATACTAGACGTAGCACTTCTAGCAGTGTGCAACTTCTTGGAGATAGACTTGTTAGTTGGGCATCAAAAAGGCAGAAAAGCGCTGCGATATCAAGTACAGAGGCTGAATACATTGCTATGTCCGGTTGTTGTGCTCAAGTTATTTGGATGAGATCACAATTAACTGACTACGGTCTTGGATTCAACAAAATCCCGATGTACTGTGATAACAAAAGTGCAATTGCTCTGTGCTGCAACTATGTTCAACATTCCCGAGCAAAGCACATTGACATACGCTACCACTTCATCAAAGAGCAAGTGGAAAATGGAGTGATCGAACTGTACTTCGTCAACACTGAGTATCAGTTGGCAGATATATTCACAAAGGCCTTAGATCGAGGACGTATCGAGTTTTTGATCGAAAAGCTAGGCATGAAATCATTCTCCCCAGCGACACTTAAGGTGTTGGCAGAAGAATCTGAAGAATAGTGATGGTAAACTATTCTAGAGTATCCTTTGATCGTGATCTTGTATATTATCGTATATATATTTAAACCACCAAAAGAAAAATACAAAAATATAAAACATAGAAAAACCATAAAAAATATAAAACATACAAAATCCATAAAAAATATAAAACATACAAAATCCATAAAAAATATAAAATCAAGAAAATCCAAAAATATTTTTCATTTTCAAAACGGGCATGTCTTTTAGTACGGTAATATTTAAGGCCTTAGAAATGTCGATTAAAATTGACACGACGCCATAAATAGAGTCCGTATAAAAGTTGTACATGTTTTAAAACATGCCCATTATGGCTTGTAGTTATTTCAGACTGCAACCCGCTTTTCGCATTAAAGTCACGTATTTCTTATGAAAACGTTGGCTCACAACGGGAATTAATTTTCTCGGGCAAGGTTTACTTTAAAACCTTGTAAGGGACTAAGTTTACTTTATAACTTGGTCTAACACAAATTAGTGTACGTATCAGTGCAATGATTTTGTCAAAATAAGAGAAATCTTATTGCCACCAGAATCCTTCCAACCAATCACTTAACCAGAAAATGTTTTCATGGATATTTGCTGCCATAACATCATTAACTACAGCTCTTTAAATAGAAAACGGGTCCATGGTTAAGGGGGAGCAAATATTAAATCTTCTTGGAATTAAAATTGGTCTTCAAAAAGGATTTTCAGAAAATATAAACTATTCATCATCTTCATTAAGTGCTAAGTGTGCCGTGTGTGAAATTGACATTCAAGTATAGGTTATTTGAATTTTGGCGTTAAGAGTATGTGTTCGTGTTTGTGAGCGGGTTAGTATTTCGTTAATAACTTGATACAAATACTATCAACTGGGGGACCATTTTTGAAAATGTTGCAAAATGGGGGTTCAATGTGTAAACTTGGCAAAAATTTGACCAAGACAAAACACTACACCCCCCCCTTTTCCCGTTCTTTCGTCTCCATCGCAAAACACACACACACACAAAAGCTTTTTCCGCCATTGTTGAACTTCAAAGTTGGGTTTTGATTGATTGCTTGCACTCTGTTTATTCATCTAGGTATCATTTCATGCCTTACTTGCTATCACTTATCTATTTACCTAGCATCTCAAACAAACCGTAAGATCAAAGATAATCAAAAAATTAGGGTTTCGCGTTTTGCGATGATTATGTAAATTAAATTGTGGGATATGTTTAGAATGACCAGATGCACAATGGTTTTGCCCAGAATTGTTTAAAACGTTGCCAAGCTCCTGGAATTGAGAAGTCAAAGTTTAGATCGGATCCCTGTCACGGATTCCGATGATCATTTCGATCCTTCATTGCAATGCCTGTCATTGCGATGAGTCATTCCGATGGCTCATTGCGATGGGCTATTGTGATGGGTCATTCCGATGGCTCATTGCGATGGCTCATTGCGATGTGTCATTGCGATGACTCAATTTCTGAACAATCCTATCGATTTCTCGGCCTTTCTAAGGTATTCTCATGGGAAACCGACAATGACTCCGGATCTTATCAAAATGGCAGCCGCAAATGTGGACTTCTTTGATACTTTGAAGATCAGCCATAATGAAGCAAAATATCACTTGAATGAGCTTACCAAGGCAATGAGAGCGACGACTACGGGAATTCAGACTCCTGTGTTACGACCTCTTACACCCACGGTCATCGCTGGTTCTGCAACGATCCCAATAGAGCACTTTGTTTCTCACGATCTCGAATATCTTGAAAACGGCGCAAAGAAATATGACACGTCACTCACCATGCTCAAGGCTATTAACTTGGAGAATGTTCCATGGATCGAAGATAAAGTACCTGATGCATTATGGAGAAATAAATTGCTGAATTTTTATGATACCTTTGCATCACTTGGCATCTCTCACTGGAATGCAAAGAAAAGGTTAGCTTACAACCACTTCCACCGTCCAAAAAGAGGTTCTTCTGTTGTATCAGCTCACAGAATTAAAAGCATCCAAGGAGCAACCACTCAGACTGTCTTCGGTTATGATTACTTGAATGTAATCGTGTTTAAACGTACCGATGAGAAAGAATATTGAATTGACGAAAATGATCTCCAGTACCTTCAAATTGAAGACATCGAAGATCTTTTGTTGTTATTGGCTCAGGAAAAAGTTGACCATCTACCACCTGAGATTATCATTGCAATGAGCTCCAACTTTCGTCAATATGCAAGAAAAATCGTCATTCAAAACTGGGTGGAAGACTTTCAACTTGGAGTAGAAAGCTATCAGAAACAGCTAAACTTGCAACGTCCCCATACAACTCCGCTCAGTAATTTTCACAAGAACAAGAAGCCGTACATGGGGACCACGACACCGGAAGCAGGGATATTTTATCCAAATGAAACTGGATTCATGCAGTTTATGCGATTCTCCGAACTGCACAAATTCTGCGATGGTACGCTCAAGCATGTTTGAGATGATCTGACGGTTCTCAATGCCAACCTACCGCTTCCAGTAGTCAAGTACCCCTGGACAAGCCAGTGCATAAAGGGAGCAAAGTACACAATCAAGAAGATTGAGGAACTTCTAAGGAAGCGCCGGTTGCTACGAAGTGTGGAACGATTCATCGGTGGACGAACATATGGAGCTCATCATAGGTTCATGGAACGAGCCATTTAATTATGGTTCGTCTTATAACAGGTCAACTCCATATGTCTATAATTGTGAATATGTTACTTTTTGTATAATCAGCTTTTCTGGCATGTTGTAGTGTAAAAGTATGACATTTTTCAAGAATTTCTCTCGAGATTCTAAATCTTTCAAACATATCGTACTCAAGCACTACAACTAACCCTCATTAATTTGAGGGGGAGCATTAATATGTTCTTTGGCCAACATCTAATTTCATTTTATTACCCAAAGACCGGTTAATCCATTAATATCCAAAATATTGATGGTTAACATTTTGGAAAGGGAAGAAAATGGGATTAAGGAGACTTAATGATATTTGGCTAAACAATGAAAAAGGCTTAAAAGATAAACCAACTTAATATGTGTAATGCACATGTTAAGGGGGAGCGTTTTTGGTGATCAAAACACTTAAGGCACAAAAACTTTGATTATAATATCACAAGTGCTTTAAAGTGATTTTTCAAAGATTTTTCATGGTGACAATACTTACCCAAACACACTTAATTCACGACGGATGTGGTGACAAAAGGGTGGTAGGTATAGGTATTAGTCCAATGTATCATCAGAACCGATGGAATCTTCCCAAGGACAATTCCCTAGATAGAATTAGAAGTCCTAGGAAAGATGGAGAATGATTGTGAACGTAGCTGAATGCAGACCAAGTACTTAAGCTAGCACTGGAACAATCACAACAAGGTGCTAGTGATGACGTATTGGTAAGCACAGTGGCGGAGCCAAGAAATGAGGTGATTGGGGGCAAAAAAAATTTTTTTACGCGAAGCGCCTCTCTTTTAACTTGGATCAAACAAGTCGGGTCGGCTTTGATCCAACAATTTAAAACACTTTTCGTCAATATAATAACATGATATTTTGTGTTTATGCATCGAAAACCGATAGTAGCTATACCATTTTTATCATAATAAAAACATGATTTGAATTTTGAACATTAACAATTCATGAGTAAAAAAAGTTTATAACGTTAACAAACTTATATCTATACTATTATATAAAGAGGCTAACTCCAAACCTAACTCCGATCTTAATCCCGAACCTAAAATTAACAAACCTAACTCCAAGCCAAAAATTAATATAAGAATGTTATATTTAAGCCATTAGATCATATTTGGTAAATTAATCTCATCAATTCATTTTTTAAAACAAACTTTTGTAACAACTTTTGTAACAAACTATTTAAAAAACTTTTACTTTTAAATTAAAATATCTTTTTATTTATTTATTTTTTTATAATTTAATTTCGCCATATTTTTTAAAATTTCGTGCTTTTTAATTTAACATCCATTTTAATATATTTTTTGTTAAATTTTAAACTTTTCAATGATATTGAGTTTATTTTAATTTGATTTGATTTTTTTACTTTGAATATATATTTGATGAGTTAAAATGTAACATTTGTTCGCTAAAAAATAGTTATCGGGTACCCGCCGTTGCATTGCGCGGGTACCATGCTAGTTTTTATTAAAGAGCCCAAAATTCAATTCTTAAATGTTATACTTGTACCAACTACCAAGAATGAGATTGTTTTATTTAATATCACAAGTATATAGAATTAATTTAGATGAGATTGTTTGACTTTTTTTAACCCATTCCCAATCCACTGTGCCTCCTCCCCATCTTAAGATTCTGTGTTTTTCACCTTCTCCGACCAACCAAACCTATCGGAAAAAATGGTTTCTCGACATAAAGTACAGTAAACACTGAGATCGGTAATTCTAAATGATCGATGAGGGCATTTTGAAAATCACGCTGAGGGCACTGCAATTTTTTTTACAAATTAGTACATGATATTGTGCGTCTGCAATAGGTTTGTTGGGGGCAAAGCCCCCCAGTACTCTTAATGTGTCTCCGCCCCTGGGTAAGCATTGAAGGGGTTGAAGAATGAAAAAGAGTTGTAAAGATAAAGGGTGTAAAGAAAGAAGCCCTCCTTACAACTTTAGGCAGAAACCGGGTCAATACATATGCTATTGAGATCATTTTTTAATGATTCTCGATGTTGAAGAAAGACATCATGGACCCAGTGATGCAATGCACAACCCTCCCCAGCTAACTCAAATATCTCTCAAAAGATATTTGTTTTAATCACACGGAGATCAACACGTTATCTATTGGTTTATTCACTCCGAATAGACTGATATTGAATAGGTGGCACTCCTCTCCAGCCATCACTAACTAAATCAAAACGCACTATCGAGTCTAGAGCCACGAGATCATCAAAAGTCTCATTAGGACACTTTCCATTTATTCCTTGCTTCTTCACACACTATGAAAAGTAAGAGATCTTTATGAGTCCTACGCAGTATTCTTGTAATATTGCCAGAACATCCGAGTGATACGCAAGTATTACAATGAAGTTGGAAATCATGCTTGAGCCAACATCAAACAAGCTCATGGTAGGTGACACGTGCGGTTCTTTAAGAACCAATCTTGTGAAAACTGGAAAGAAACGGTAGTTTAATTCTTAATTGAACTTAAACTCATTCCAGGCCTCTACGCATTATCGTATGATCTTGCCAGAACACTCAGAGTGACACTCTTTAGTGTTCACGGTGACGAGTGGAAATCCTTCTAGTGTTAACATCAAACAGCACTTGGTAGGTGACAAGCAAGATTCTATTTGAATTAAGTTTGTGACAACTGGAAAGCAACGATGGTGAATATCTTAATTGAAATTCACTTGTTCCAGGTTTCATGAATTGACGGCTTCAATCATAAGGATTTTTAATCCAAATGATCCACTCTTTATGTTCGCAGTCAACTTTGGACGGTCGAATAAAGAGAACGTGTTTACCCGCGAAATCCTGTCAGGAAGTTACTTAATTGAAACTATCCGTCACGGGTACGATATCTAATATCGTCCAACGGTCTTCACCGACCGGAGGTAAAATGCTATCGAATTAGAATAAAATGTCAAAGCCATTTTATTCGTGTCTTATTCTGTTGCTGCATTCGAAGACGGTGGTGTTGTGGTGTACTTGTTGAAGACGTCCTCACATACTTATTCCTTCTGCATCAAATACTTCTACAAATTCAAGAAAGTATGACCTAAAAGTCTTCCGCTGTATCGACTCTGAAACTTTCAAGAATTCAAAAAAGGATAAGTGTGTGGGACAAGAAGTAACGAAGAGGCGAACATCACAAGGAGATAAAGACTGCATGTGAAAGGCCAAAAGAACGTGTTCCAAGCAAAAGGCTGATATTATTCAACACATATTCACAAAAAGGAAGAAAAAGAAAGAAAGAAAATAGAAAGTGGACTACGAGCTCAAGAAAAAGATCTAACATGCTAGATTAGGACTTTGTAAATTTAGAGTGACCTCCCTCTGGGGGAGATTGTTGGAAATACGTTTTACATATAAAGAAAGTCTCGGTCACTCCAACAATATAGTTATAGGCTCGTAGTGGTGTTTAAGTTACATTTATTAAATAGCCCGACCCATGAGCATGTTCATGGGCCGGAGGCTCAAGTCCATTAAGGACTTGGGTATATAAGCCTCTTTACACCATGGAAAGAGGTGTTGGTTGTTTCATTTCTCACTTTTATAGCAGCCCGCTGAATTAGGACCTTGGATTATTCACATAGTTTCTTTCATTTCTCTCTCTAAGTTTCTCTCTCTAGAAAACATCAACCCTCTTGAAACATAAAGATTATCATTATTCTACAACATCCCACAATATTCAGACTAAAACTCCTTATCAATTCTCTTCTCAATCTCATCCCCTGAATTAATAGTAGCTCCAATTGTAGCAAAAACTTCTTTAGAAGAGGAGGAAATCATGAATCTTCTTGAGGAGGATGGTTGGTGTTGTTTGAGCTTTGTAAGTACTTCCTTTAAGCCTGAAATCTTATGTGCTTGAGTTGTAATCACTAGAGCTGGCCTTTCCTTGTCCTGCTATAGAGATATCACCTTGGTACCCAAAGTTTGAACCATCAATTCTAGTTGTGATACTCTGTCCTCACCACTTCTAAGGGAAGTAACCCTTGTTGATGGATCACTGGACCTAGTTGGGGTCTTATCAAGAATACTGCTCCCCTATGCTACATCAGACACAATAGGAGTAGCCCTACTAGTTCTATTAGGCTCACCAACACCAATAGTCTCATATACATCTAGGTTAATAGTAATGTCTACTTCTTATCCTGTAGGTTTGGGAAATATGTGAAGAGATAGTGAAGGTAACAGTTGCTCTGGATGATGTGGGTTGGGACACATCTGGGATTGTTGCTCCCTCATCATTTTCAGCTTCAACAATAGACAACATGGTAGCTTTAAGAGGCACAAGTACATCATTTCATATCTTATTCTTCCTCTTCATCTGTCCAAACACCCTATGTGTAAGGACAAGAGTTTTATACTCCCTTTTATGATTCCCTAAAGGATAAAAATCATGGTACATCAAAAACTTATATTGGCTTGTAACATTTTTAACCATATTAGTAAAGATCATATAGCTAAAATTATAGAACCTGTTGGTAGAGAGACAAACCATAGCAGTCGCAATATTACTTCCAAATTGGTTCCATGATGCACTCTTTGGACTCATGTTGTAAAACCCGTATTAAAATATTTAAAATATTAAATACACAGTTTTAATTATATAAAAATATATGCATTTATTCAGGAAAATAATTATTACGAACGTATATACGTTAAGTACGCAAAATTAATACGTTCCAGAAAGACTAAAGACACACAAAAATTGATCACGAAAGTATGTAAATAATTTAAAGTTTTTTTTTAAAAAAAAGGGAAAACTATATAAAGTTTATAAAGGGGCGGTTTGTAAAAAAAAATGGGCCTGGGCCGGCCTTTTTGGCAAAAGAAAAAGAACGGGAAACCCCCTCTTCACAATCAGATGTCGAACAAACAAAAAAAATAAAGAGAAAAATTAGGGTTGGGTGTTCTTGGTCTTTTCCGACAAAATAGACAAAAAAAGAATGCCGCCTATTAAATCAGAACAAGGAGTCGGGCTGTTGATGTCTTTAATCTATTGATTTCGTGTGTCTACCATCATTCTTAATCATTAAACTAAGGTAATCACTTCTTCCTTAATTTCTTTATAATCAGAATTTATTGTTTTAATAAAAAAGTTATAAACATTAAACATGAGGTATGCCCATTTGTGGTCGGGTTGTTGTTTACACGCGAACCGAGACCAACAGGGGGTCTCGGTGGTTCCTTTTGTTACGCAGCCTCGAACCATAAGTTCATCAGGGGGGTTTGGTTCGTGTACAGCAAGACTCAGCAGGGGTGTTTGGGGTTAACAGTCGATAAGGGTGCGTTTGGGTCTGCGACATCAGCAAAGGGTGTGTTTGGGTATATCTAACAGTGGGAAACTTATGCAAACAGTGGGGAAAATATATGAAGCAGTGGGAACTTGTTAAACAGAAAATAAAAGGGTCTTGTTCTGAAACTAGCGATAGATTAGCGACGCTAATTTCTTTCGCAGATTCATTTAATGACAGTTTTTAGATACTCAGCTTTTGGTCACACTTTTTAGTGACAGTTTTTCTGTCACTAATTCATATGGACAGATTATATATATATTAGTGAATTGTTTTAGTGCGACCGAGAATGTGTATCTCGGTGAACTCGGGATATAGTTAATTTATAAAAATGGATATTTTGAATTATACCTTTAGCACTTAATTTTATAAATGTATAAATTATATATTTAAATGGATTAAATTAAAATAGTTTTTATAAGATTTTAAAAAGGGTATAGTTTATTAAATAATTTTAATAAATTGGAAACGTTCTAATTTAGGAAACTTCTATTATTAATAGGTTATAAAATATAGAAATATTATAACGTCGGAATACGTGTTATGCCATAATTAATAAATGAACAAGAATACGTTAAGCAGATATATCAGAACATTCAGACATATCAGTTTATATACTAATAGTAGTACAGAATAAATAAATTAACTAAGTACTGTTGAGATAAATAAAATAAACGAATATCAGCTAACTTATTCGCCTCCTTTATTCATGTAGCTCGCGTGAAACCAGAGTAGACTTTCTGTCAGTTGATCTCAGTCGGTTACTGGACATGAGGTACGGATTTTCCGTCCTTTCAGTAAGGACTTCCCTTCTATGCATGATTAGGATTTCCTGTCTGCAGCCAAATATTTTCCCCAGTACATGTTATAAATTACCTAAAATTATTTTGATAACTAAGATATTGTCTGAGCCTTATATACAAGCATGACCAGTCAGTAGTACTAGTTACGGAGGTATCGTAACCATGACACTTGAGGCACCGGTGTCATGACTCACCCGCGGGAGAGTGATATTCCGTAGCGTTCCACTCAGTTCAGCTTGTCCATTTTATCAGTATTATTAGTGGGGTGTATGGATGCATCCTAGGCTCATCAGTTTACAGTTATCAGGTGAATGTGGTGTGTGCTCTACATCCTTCACATTGGAGCTGATCCCTCCACCCATCACAGTTATTTAGAGGTCACCCCTCTACAGCATGACGAGGTCACCCCTCCAGTTATTCATGCAACAGTTGTTACAACACATGACCTATATAAGCTCTTGGCAATTAAAATACTATAAATGCATGTTTTCAGATTTAACGGATAACAGTTTAGTTTTATTATATATAAATTAGACTTATCAGATTTTTTACAGTTTCATCATACTCCACATATCAGTCTTTCAGCTTCAGTAATTATTAATTATTTCAAGTTCAGTATATTCCTATCGTGCATTATATCCGTTCACTGAGCGTTATGCTCAGCCGTAGTTCTTTCATGTTCTAACGGCAGGTACACCAGGACACTCTTAAGATTCTAAGAGCATGTGCATTGGATAGAAGCCGTCCAGACTTCTTTACTTTATGCACTTCATTTTTATATTGCCGTTGGACATTGTTCAGACCTTTCTTTCAGTATTTTACTTTTCATGTTTTGAGCTTATATTGGATTACCGATATTTGATTCCGGTATTTCTGTTATGGTCAGTTAATGTTTTAGGACATTTACCTTATGCTTTGATGACATGCCATAAATACACATAACGGTCCACTTATCCAAGTGGGGGTTACACATGCAAGGGATAATAACATGCACCAAGTATCTCCATTGGGGAGAGAAAGCCGCTTTATATAAAGTGAAAAAGCCATCACTAACATACCCAATGACATTCATCCCATCTATAAACTCCTTGTTCGACATGATGAAGATACCTTCGGCATCTCCTAACCTGAGATGTTCTCTCACATTCTCCTCTGAAAGTAACAATTCCTCACCAGTTACTACAACTTTAACTTATTGTCTTCCATCAACAAGGTCTTATACAGTAGTAGAACTCCAAAATTGATGAATGACAGTTTTGAGTAGATTGGGGTTTATAGTGAGTGCTTGATGAATATGACTTCGTGTTAAGAATTCAACAATCTCATGAAATTCCTACTGATCATTGTTTTTGAAAAGGTAGGAAACTTGGTTGTGTGTTTCACAAAATGTGAGGTCTGCCATTGTTAGTATTTGCACAAAAAGGTGATTATGAAGGAGGTAAGTATTTAGGTTGAAGGTTGGAAGGTAAAAATGAGTTTGTGGCGAAAGGAATTGAAGTTTTATACATGAATTGAAGGGATTTGATTGGGTCGTTAATATCAATTTTCCATGATTAGGGTAAGACTAGATAATGATAGACTCTTTGTAAAGAAGTAAGTAAATATCTTATGAAAAGATTACCTAGGGTCGAAGTAATTGACATAAAAGACTCAACGATAGCTTTGTAAAATTCCCTCCAAACTAGAACTAACAAATAACCATCAGAATTAATTTACACTACCAGAATTAATCCTAATGCTACCAACATTAATCCCAAAACCGGATTAATCATTTCTTCTCAGAAATCAAAAACCTAAATATCTCTCTCTAAACACTAGAATGTACATTAATGAGTACATAACAATATACAAAAATTATTTTAACAAGAAACTCACACAGCAGTAAGAACCCACACACATTTAGATTGTTGAATAAACTTCAAGATCTAAATAAGTCGTCAAATTCCTCAAAGAACACTCATATGCATGATATAGACATCGAGGCCTGTATGGTTCCTTGCTCAGAAAAATCCATTAAGTCTAGGTCTAAAAATGTGCTTATACATAACATATTGCACACATAAACTTAGGTTGCATTAACCTCTGGTTGGGGAAACCATTATCAATACTAAGCATTGCCTGTGATTAGATATGCTTTTTATAAAAGCCTTCTTTGACACGATTTTCAGCAAACAACCATTCTCTAAGCCAGATGTCCAAGGACTAACACACCATAAATGAAATGGCTTAGAGTGAGTCAGCTCAATAAACACCAAGTGACTAAGTATTAGTGTATATACCAAAATGTAATATACACCATGCAAACTCTTTCATGCTCTTTTGCTTATCCTGGAAATGTTAGTTCAATACCAAGGAAATATATACCAAAAACATTTTCCTTATAGATTTAGAAAAACATGACTAAAACCATTAAAGATTTTTATTACTAGAATTAAAATTTTATACTAGCAGAATTAATTATTACAAAACTTTTACAACAGGATGGGGAATACCTCAGTTTCTTCTAGGTTTCTAAGGAGAATTATAGTCAACATTTGTTGAACTATTATAAGCACGATTCTTGAAAGAGACTAACCCATTCATGTTCTTGGATTTGAATGTGACATTTCCATTCACAAAATCCCAAGTAAAATGATTCTTTTGATACCCTAAGGCTTTGACGGCTTGCTCTATCATAACATTCTTTTCATGACTAAATTTTGGCCTCCATTCCATATCATTAGGTATCTTTATATACCAAAAGTTGTCAAATTTTGGCTTAAACTTGACTTCATTTACAATGAACCCATTCCCACCATCTTTGTTTTGATGATGACCATTTTGATGCTTTGAGTTCGTTTTTCTTGGAAAAGATGTTCTTGCATATGGTTGTGCTACATAAGGTTTTAGTCTAGCATTACCAAATTGAGGCCTTGGGCACACTGTGTTCCTAGGCCTTGTATCTGATTGTACTACAAATTTTGTTGGCCTAGAATTCCCAAAATTAGGTTTAAATCTAGCAGAATTATTATTCCAATCATAATTACGTGATCTAGAACTATAATTGCTAGAGTAAGATCCTTGTTGAATAGGATGAAACGCTCTACCAATATTAATGACCTACTAGAATTAAAATGACTAGCATTATTAATTGCTCTTGAACCACTCTAAGTAATGCTGATATGGGAATCATCCTAGTGTTAGGACTTTGGCTGGTCTTATTGGCATAAAAGCTATTTTTGACCCTGTTATTTCCATTTCCCATTCATTTGTTTTTATTCTCCCTATAATAAGATTGTAAGTGATCAAATCTACCACACTTATAGCAAGATTTACCATTCCACTGTTGTTGAAACTTTTGATTGTTCTAAAATTTTTGGTTTCCCCTAGATTTATCAGCTTTGTAAATTCTAGCATATTTAACACTCTTTTTAACAGGATGATATTTAGGGGCATTGGGATTTAATTTTCCAGCATTTTCAAAATTTTATTTCTCTTCTAACTTAGCAGTAGTCTGAGAATTTGTACTATCTAGACTACTTAGTTTAGAAGCCAAATCCTTAGTATGACTATCAACACTAATACTAGCAGTTGGTGTAACTTGTGGAATGTCAACACAAGTGTTACTAGAGGAAGCAATGTCATCATTCTCCTTTTTGTGCTTAAATTTAATTGGCACAGATTCAGGTTCCTCCTTATTTTGGAACTCCAGTAATCACCATTGTATCCTATTCCACACTTGCATTTGTCAGGAACCTGACTATCAATCATCTTTTTAAGGCTTTTAGTGGCACTATCAAAGCTTTTAAACTTAAACCCATTATCATTTTTACTAGATTCACTAGTTTCTAATTTTGAAGTCAATTCAATGATATCTAAGTCCTGTGCTGCAATTTCCCTTTTCAAAAGAATAATAGAATCTTTGAAAGCCATTTCCTGTTCCTTATAGGACTTTATCTGTTCCTCCAACATTTTAACCCATCTTCTATAACTAGAAATACAACCTTTAGAGGTATCATAGTTCCTTTTAATACCATTACAGTATTTTTGAAGCTCGTCATATCATTTTTGACATTCTATTGTGCAACATTTATTAAGGATTATCTCATAGTCTAAAACTGCCAATGGAGGCATGTTGATCATAGATTCTTCCTCGTATATGGATCCCTAGTCAGTGTCAACCCCATCAATAGCCATAAGTGCTTTGTAGAGGATTCTTCATCAGTTACCTTTTTGTATTTTATATTTCTCCTTGAACTCCTGCATTCGCTTGCAAAGTGCCCTTTCTTATGGCAGTATTCTACTTTTGACTTGTCAAAGCTAACTTTATCACCAGCATTAAGAGTGACCTATTTTCATGTTCTTCTAAGAAATCTTCTTGCTCTCATGCTAAGGAAGGCAAGCTGATTCTTGATCTCAACCTCTTCTAAGTAATCATCACTAAGGTGTTGAAGATCATCAACAACAATCTCTGCTACATTCTTATAATTGGATAAGAATGCATAGATTGTTCTATCACATAATCTAGAAGCACTAGTAGAAGTATTACCAAAACTAAAAATTGTACTATCAGAATTAACAGATGTGATGCTAGCATTAATAATGCTACTAATATTTACCTTATCACCATAACTTAGACTTGAGATAAATGCTAAGTTACTAGTAGTTGAGGTTGACCCAACCTTCATCTTCGGTTTTTGTTCACCCACTTTAAAGTGATTGTACAAATCATCAATATTGACTTGTTCAATATCATCATTGTTTTTCAGATGGATACCTCAGTAGCCATCTTTGAAGACATACTCCTAAGAAACTTGGCATTAATGTCCTATTTATCAGCCTTCCCACCCAAAGTAATGAGTTTGTTCACCACCCCTTGAAGTCTATTATATATAGAATCAAGAGATCCTAAACCAACAACATTGAAGTTTTCAAAAATTGATTTTAACAATGCCTTTTTAGCCTTTTTGGTGGAGTCCTTACCACCAAATCTTAGAACAAAAGCATAAAACGTAGATTTAGCATCTTCATGTTGTTGGAAAGAAAGAATATGCTCATTTGGTATGGCTAGCATAACGATACTTCTAACCTTCATATCGTTGGTCCTTTTCTTCTTTTCACCAACTGTAACTTCTTCTGGTTTGCTATCAGATGCAGATGCAGAAGACTTGGTATGAGTACTTCAATGGGCAATTACTTCCCACAGTTCCAAGTTGTACATCCGCACAAACTAAGTAAATCTAAACTTCCATTCTTCAAACTCTCCTTGTTTGAAGACTGGAACCTTATTCATTATGTTTGGTTGTGAAGCTTCTGAATCAATCTCTTTTATTAAAAAGAGTTCTTTAGTAACCTTCAAGATCAAGGCTTCTCAACAAGCTCTGATACCACTTGTTGATCCCTTCTGATCTTATTAGCCTAGCTTATACACTTAGACTACAGAGAATAAATTATATATAGCCTTAGTATAAACAATGAAGGATATTAGAGAGTATGCAGAATCTACTCTTTGATGTTATGAAGATTATGTGTATTTGTAACATAAAACAAATACTTCAGTATAATATCATTAATCCGAATACTCCAAAGCAGAGTATTAGTGTAACATCCCGCCTACTCAGACCACAATATTGTCCGCTTTGTCCGCAGTCTCACGGTTTGCTTTGTGGACCTCATGTGAGTACTTCCCGGCAGGTCACCCAAGCCATTATTACTCTCACATGAGCACGCTTAACTGCACAGTTCCTAAGAACCTCACTTGCAGTAGACCACAAAATGCGTTGTGTCATGGTAAAGCCAATGTTACATTATGAACCAAGGATCTCTCCTGGCCACAACCGATGTGGGATTTGCCAAGGGTGTCATAATCACCCCCTCTTAGGGACTTATCTTCCTCGATGAGGTTTGACCCACCATCCCGAACAGCTCAGGAGTGGCTCTGATACCACCTATAAAATCCCGCCTAATCAGACCACAATATTGTCCGCTTTGCCCGCAGGCTTACGGCTTTGCTTTGTGGACCTTATGTGAGTAATTCCCGGCAGGTCACCCAATCCAGTACTACTCTCACATGAGCACGCTTAACTGTACAGTTCCTAAGAACTCCACTTGCAAATAGACCACAAAATGCGTTGTGTCATGGTAAAGCGAATGTTATCTTATGAACCAAGGATCTCTCATGGCCACAACCGACGTGGGATTTGTCTAGGGTGTCACAATCACCCCCCCTCTTTGGGACTCATCGTCCTCGATGAGGTTTGCCCCACCATCCCGAACAACTCAGGAGTGGCTTTGATACCACATGTAACATCCCGCCTACTCAGACCACAATATTGTCCGCTTTGCCCGCAGGCTCACGGCTTTACTTTGTGGACCTCATGTGAGTACTTCCCGGGATGTCACCCAAGCCAGTACTACTCTCACATGAGCACGCTTAACTGCACAGTTCCTAAGAACCCCACTTGCAGTAGACCACAAAACGCGTTGTGTCATGGTAAAGAGAATGTTATCTTATGAACCAAGGATCTCTCTTGGCCACAACCGATGTGGGATTTACCTAGGGTGTCACAATTAGAGTTACATCCTTAAAGTACAAAGAAATGTAGATGAATAATGTGTGTTCTACAACTAACCTAAGACCTCCTTTTATAGCGCAAAGAGTCCTTTATAAGATAAAGATTTACTAGAATAATTTAAACCAAAAGATATACTCAGAATATCCCTTAAAGATAGCTTCACGCGTCTTCAATCTTTATCTTCAATCAACATTACCAACACAAACATAATTGATCTCCACTATCAACATTAAACTTGTTTGTCCTACCAACATTAAGAATATAACTACGAGCCTTAATAAAATTAATAATAGTAGTGCAAAATATAATATGCCCTTAAATTATTCCGAATAGGGATGATTATCGAGATGGTTACATGATATAAAATATAAAAAGTGAAATCGTAAGTTTCGCAATTTGAGTATTTTAGAGTCATCAAGTTTAATCGGGGACACAGTCAGTGGTCTAATGGTTGTCTAGGGCACATATAGATTTTTTCAGTGTAATTTTAGTTTTTTAAAAAATAACTTTTTTGTCAAATGCATCTGATTTATCGAAACGTTTATAGTCTTATTTAGTTAATATATTTACAAATAAAAAATTAAATTAGTAACAGTACTATATAACAACGTAAAATACAAGTGAAAAAAAACACAAATCTCAATCTTTTTTACATGTTAAAGCATTGGAAAAAATTATTTCCCCCCGGTTAGTAAATTCCACATTATGATTCTCCGAAGATGAAAAACGCTTATTTGATTATCTTGAATTCTTGATTTATTCTTTTGATTTTTATACGATACAATTCTTCAACAATATGTGTTTGAAACTTTTTTGTTGCATTGCCTACATATTTCATCGTTAGTATGATTACACATTTACGCAATTAGCAACGCTATTGATTTGGAATTTGGTTATTTTTGTGATGGGCTAGATAAAATTTCTCACTTTTGTAGGAAATGTTTTTAGTAAGCGTTTGGTTGATGGGTGCAGCCTAAAATAGTTGGCATAATAGTAAAATAAGTTGTTTGGTGTTAATAAGTGAACTTCTAGATTGGGGTTTTATCCTTAATTTTAATCAATGTTTTAAAAACTGGGTTAACCCGGCCGGTTGAACCGGTTGTACCGTGAACCGGCTCAAAGACCGGACTAGATGTGACCGGGTTTTTGTTTATTTGAGAACCAGATTAAACCGTCGGTTTTTCGTTGACCCGGGTTGACCCGGTTTGATAAACCCGTCCGGATCACAACCTTTTATAAAATAAATTTCAATAACTTTTTTCCTATAAACATTTCTAAATTTTAAAGATAAATTCAAGTACTGGTGATCTATTGTTAGTTAAAATAAAATTAAAACTAACTTAAAACACAAACTAATATCGTTTTATTATGATTTAATACAAATTATAAACATAAATTACTTGTTTTTTCATACATTAGCTATAATGTTATAAATATTAAATTAAAAATTTAAATATTTTTCATCGATTTAATTTAACGTAAGATAAATTATAAGATTATTACAATATTATATATTAAATATATAAAAAATATACATATATATAAAATCGGGTTGACCCGGCGATTTAGCCGGTTGATCCATGAACCGATCGCTAAACCGGGTCAACTAAAAACCAGGTTTTAAAACATTGAATTTAACCATTTAAAATTCCTAGATACATAATGTGATTTAGATAAAATCTTTACCTTTTTATTAATTGTTTTTGTTTGTTTTTATTTGAAATTTGTGGGCTCAGTTTTTTCTCCACCTCACATTTCTCTTTATATATTTTTTGGGTTTGTCTAACGAGTGCCTTCAGGGCATTAGTTTAAACGATCAAATAAGAAAACTTTGAGTTTATTAATTAAAAATCAGAATTAATTAAGATAAATTATAAGATTAATTAATATATATTAAATGCGTATTTTAATTTAATAGGTAAGTATGGAATGAATCAATGCACCTTAAACAATGTATTAAGAACACTTATTAGATAATCCATACTTTTTTATCAATACATACCTCAAATTCCAATCATATTAAATTAATATATTATATTTTATAATAACTAATATTATATTGAAATCTAAATTCAAATTCAATCTAAACAACCTACTTTATAAAACTAAATCCAAAATAAAACCCGAATTCAAACCAAACGGATTCTTAGTTATTCAGATGTTATTGGACGTACGTTGAGTTAATGTTGAGGTGACTCATCAAGAACGTTGCTGGCGGTGGCTACACACATATCTCTATTTTATTATTTGCTTTTTAGGAAACCATGTTGATGATTAGTGAATCACATCGTAAATTTTGTTTAAATTTGGCTTATAAAAATATTACAGTATAAAATAAAAGTCGTTATTTCAACTTAGGGCTGAAAGAATAGATCGTTGACTTGATCACGTTAAGAATCAAACCAATCAAATTGTACCAAATATATTTAGGTCCGGTTCTTGGTCTATATTTTTTTCTCATATTTGATTTTCAGTATTGTCCGATTTATTATACACTAAATGCTAATTAAACCGGATTAAACTGAAAAACGAAATGGACCAGACCTGACCAACCATTTCGACATGATTTTATGTGCAGTATGATTTTCGAATAGTGTTTAGCCATACTTCAACATAACAAACTATATCTAGGTGAGACATTAAAGGTTACGGGGTAATAATCAAATATGTTACTAAAGTTTGTTAAAGTGTTCGATTACGTTACTCAAGTTTAAAATGTTATATACATGTTAGTCAAGTCTTGGTTACTGGTTATTTAGCTTCTTGTTATAGTTTTAACCTCTTACTACAATTTTTACACTTTTTTTAGAACGACAATTTTTTTAACCTTATATCATATACATTTCAAACTTAATATGTTTTAACATTTTTGTACACTTTTGTACGTTTTTTTAACATTTTTTACACGCAAAAAACTATAAAACCCGTAAAAGCGTATATGGACGTAGGAAAATGTACACAAGTATAGAAATGCATAACAACGTAAAAACTAGTACGCAATTTGTTACCGCAATATAATGGACTAGCTAAACAAGTGAGCCGATAAAAAAAGTACGAAAATGAAGAAAAATGTATAAATAAGTACCATAAACGGAAGAAAACATATAGAAATCTATACTACTTTATAAAGCATTTGAGACCTTCCTAAAATAGCAAGACTGAAAATTCAGACTTTTTTACATACTAAATAAAGCAAGTTGTTGATATTTTCATCAAAATTATATATTATAACCTTTTTCAAATAACTTTTTGTAACAAACTTTTATAACAACCTTTTAAAATAACATTTTTCTTTTAAATTGAAAAATCTTTTTATTTATTTATTATTTTTATAATCTAATTTCACTATATTTTTTAAAATTTTGTACTTTTTAATTCGATATCCATTTTGATATATTTTGATATATTTTTAGTCTTTTTCAATTTTAGTGGGGTTTTTAATTCGATTTTTTATAACTTTACAATAAGTAAGGGATTAATATTTGTTAGTCTCAAAATTCGTTATTAATTACTCGCCGCCGCATTGCGCGGGTAGCATTCTAGTAGACAAAAATATACAAAAATGAACGATATAAATATATAATTATATGGATGGTCATTGTGATTTGGTCAAAATTGAAATTTTAGTCCCTTGATTTTAGAAGTTGCATGAATAGTTTCTAACTATACAAAAAATAACATACTTAATCCCTCCATTTAACTAATGTTAAGTGAAGTTCGTTATTATTTACAAATTAGTCTTTTTTTATTAACGGTTGTTACATCGTCAGTCCTTTATTCTAACAGAGTTTGTAACTTAGCTTTTGTAAAAAAGAACCGAACTAACTAAACCACTAAACCACTAAACCTAAAACCCCAAAACTGTCGAAAAAAAAAACATATCAACAACAATGGCAACCGAAACCCTAGACACTCCGACCACCACCACCACCACCACCGAACAACCACCACTCCCCATCACAGACCAAGGCGAGAAACGCAAACAACCCGAACCCGACTCAAAACCCAACAACCCATTACACAAAACAAGCCTCTGTTCCTACTTCAGAAGCACAGGAACCGCGTGCAGCCATGGTGACACGTGTCGGTATGCTCATGGAGAACAGGAGCTGAGGATGAGACCTGATAATACTTGGGACCCAACTAGCGAAAAGGCCAAAAAACTCAAGATGGAGAATAATGGTGAGGAGGAGAGTGTTGGAATGAGGGAGGAGGAGGAGGTGGAGTGTGATGAGAATGGGCTTGAGAAATGTTTGGTTAATTTGCCGTTGAAGTGGGGCGTTGATCAGTTTAAAGCGTTTCTTCACGATGAGGTGAATGTGAATTCTTTCGTTCAGAACGCCGAGGCGATAATGTTTATTTTGGATTATATTGATGCTATATAGATTTCATATCAAGTTATCTAATACTATTTTATAAGGTTTTTCGTTACATAGCTAGTTTCCCTCAGTGGCGGAGACAAGGGAGGGGCATGTGCACCTCCTTGCCAAAAAATCGTAGTGTAAATTTTCGAAAATATACGAGTTTTTTGGTAATTTGTCCCCCAAGAACCATTTTGTAGTGTAGTTTTTAAAAAATATCAAAGTGTGCCCCCTCGAGTCAAACTTTCTGGCTCCGCCCCTGGTTTTCCTTTAGGCTTTTTAGGCGTTTAGTACCGTCCCTTTATCCTTTTGATTTGCCTTTAGGTATAGATCCCATACGATTTCCCTGCTTAGAAGTTAGAACTTCGCTGCTCTCTTAGGTCTTGGTTTTAGTTTTTGCCTTTGGGCGCGTTTTCTTTTCGTGCGTGTTCTTGCGGGTTTGCTCTTATGTTTATGCTTTTGTCCCCTTTGCCTCTCATGCGCTTGCTTTAGTCTATTTTTCGTGTTCTCTTGTGGCGATAACAACCGTAATGTTTAGAATTAGAAGTAAGATTAGGACGTACTACCAAATGAAGAGAAATACGAAAATGAGAAGGATGAGAAATAGCATTAGAGATGCATGATTGAACTATATGTGGGCTTATGATCTTATTTGATTTCCGCTTGTATTTCATAAGCCCCTATTTTCCGGCTTATTTTGAGACTTGTGGGCTTATATAAGTTTATCTTATCGTAATGAACTAAAATAAGCTCACAAGTCTCAAAATAAGCCTAAAAGTTGGAGCTTATTAAATTTAAGCCTAGTTAAATAAGCTTATAAGCCCGCATATAAGCTTAACCAAAAACCCCCTTAAAAATGAGAAGGACGGGAAGTAACAATAACCATATTGGACATACATCAACTTAAATTAGATGCATTCCTGGTCTTTTCGATGCACCCTCATATATTTTGTAGCAAACAGATGCATATGCTACATTATACGCATTTCATCAAGCTAGGTGAATCCTCTGTATTTTTCATCCTTTGTGGGTCAAATTTGTTGCTACTTGCTAGTACTATTTTGCGTCGCTTTCAATTCAAAATCACTTTCGAATCTAATTGAGATGCATCTAAATTCAAGTCGATGCATCTCAAATATGTGGTTATAGTTATTTCTCATAGTTCTTATTTTAACACCGGATACTTACCCTTAAGCTTATAAGTTATAATGATGTGTAGCTACTGCTAAGGGCATCAAGGCGCTAACAACTAACCCACCCTAGGCCATATTTTGTAAAGGAGTACATTTTTTGTCGATGCTATATAGACTTCCGGTATGTTTGGCGAAATTAACTATTGCTTGAAGCGGACTGAAAGTAGATTAAAAATTAAGATTAGTATTATAAGCTACATGAAGTAGCATTTGAGTTTAAGAGATTATGGAAGATTATTTTTCTAAAATCTCTAATAAGCTCTATCTGCCAAACCAAGCTTACATTTTAAGTAGCTTAATTTTAATAAACGAGCGTAATCTTTTCATAATCTTGCCTGCCAAACATGCCCTTTATTTCAAGTTATCTAATTCCTTCATTTCAAATGAACATAATACGAAAATCTGCTGGTTTTAGTGTTTAGTTAAACTTAATGAAGGCATGCAAACAAGCCCTTTAATTGTTGCTTCTGTTGTATTACACAACCCTTCTGAAATCTGTACTTTTTGTTCTTAAGTTTAAGTAATTCATATTTTCCATGGTGTATATGGCATTGAGGTGGCTTTTTACTGATATGGTTTTTGCTTCTTTCTAGGGAATTCAATATAAGTCAGCCAAGACAAGGAAAAATATGGTTGTAGGATTTGTAACCTTTGAAACAGTAGATCAAGTGAAAATTGCAATCGAGGTACTGTCTAGTTATCAATTCTGTATGTTTTATTTCAGTTCACTCGATTACGTGTGTAATAATAGTAAGCCTTATTGTAACAGAAGCTGCAAGGTAAACCTCTTAGGAACAAAAACTTAAAGTTAGTGGATGCCAATCCCAGGTCTTATGACCGGAATAAGAAGCCAACTGATTCAGCTAATAAGGGTGAAGAAGGAGGCGCAGTCAATGATGGTTCTACTCCTGGAAGTTCGGATGTAAAAGCCAGAAGTGCTCGGGATGCTGTGACGCCACTTGCCCATCTGTCTTACCCAGAGCAACTGGAGCAGAAAACGAAGTCTATCAGTCAAATTTTGAAAAAGCTTGTTAGCACACTTGCACTTTTTTTATATGAGCTAATAATGGAAGTTTTATTTATGTTAAAATTTTGATTAACTATGATCCTTTTTTCTTTATACAGGCCCGAAATGCACGCAAAGCCTGTCCTGATGGCGTTCCACTACCAGATTGGATAAATAATTCCAGGGACATAGGTGATTCTCAAGATTGCTATTACCTTCCTCGATTCACTAATATCTTTGCTTTTTCTGCTACTTGAAAATTCTTTTACCAAGTAATTTTAGTACTAATAGAATATCCGTTTTATTATTGAGGGAGTAAATATAAAATAGGAAGACGCTACAGTAGTTTCATTTTTAGCACGTTTTATTTATATATTCGATGGTTGCAGGTGGTCTTGCTTGCAAACTAGAGGGTATAATTGAATCACCACTTGTAAATGGATATCGCAACAAATGTGAATTTTCTATAGGATATTCTCTTCAAGGAAAACCTACTGTCGGTTTTTTGCTTGGGAACTTCAGGTTTCTATAGTATATATAGTAGCTCATTTTTTTTTCTTGATCTTCCTAAATCGATTATGTATTAAGATTATTATGAATCAGGGAGGGTGTGCTAGCAGTTGAAGAACCGTCTGATTGCCCAAATGTCTCCAAAATTAGTGTCAAGTATGCTGAAATCTTTCAGAATTTCCTACAAACTTCAACTTATCCTATATGGGATAGGATGAATAATACTGGATTTTGGCGTCAACTAACAGTAAGCTAAACTTTATCTTTTTTATTAATAAAACAACATTTGGGTTTAAATAATCATTTATAACAATATTGGTTGGAACAACTGAATTAGGTTCGCGAAGGAAGGGCACAGGGTAAGATTCTTGACGTTGAGTGCAGCGAAGCAAACATCGCAGAAGTCTTGCTTATGGTTCAGGTTGTCTATACTTTTTTTCTATAGAATGTTTGGCATGCTTCCGTTCCATAATTAAGTTATGTTATTTAACTTCTGTTTTATGATAAGCAGATTTCGTCAGCAGGCTTCGATAGTGAAGCTGTTAATCTTGAACTCGAGAAAATGACTGAAGCATTTGTGTTGGGAGCCTCTGCAAATTCACCCTCTTTGCCTCTTACAGTACTTGCTGTTCAGGTATCATTTTGTTAACGTAATCTTCATAAAAAATAAAAAAGTATTTGTGTTGAATCTGTTTCTATTTATATTTAGGATCATCAAGGAGTATCCAATGTAGCACCAGCTGATGCTCCATTGCGCACCCTCCCTCTTGTCAAATCTGAAAATAGTTCTGTCGAGGACTCTAAAGTTGTCGCAGAAGCAAGGATCCAGGATTATATAAACAACCTTCGGTTTTATCTATCCCCAACAGCCTTTTTTCAAGTACTATAACTTCTTCCCGCCCCTTTTATTTTTACTTGTTTTTAAATTATACACGTGAATTATTGAATCTTTTATTCGTGCAGGTTAACACTCTTGCAGCAGAAAAACTGTACTCACTTGCTGGTGATTGGGCTAATCTGGGACCTAATACTCTGCTGTTTGATGTATGTTGTGGGACTGGAACAATTGGGCTTACTTTAGCTCACCGTGTTGGAATGGTAATGTGCTCTCGTCGTATCGAATAATCTTTTAATTTGAGCCCTTAACATGTGAATTTGAATTTAGGCTTGCGATATTTGTGTTAGGTTGTTGGCATTGAAATGAATGCTTCTGCAGTAGCCGATGCAAATAGGAATGCTGAAATAAATGGCATAACAAACTGCAGGTTTGTCTGTTCAAAGGTGAGGATATGATGACAATTGTTATTCAGTCATTTTTTAAAAATTAAAGAGACTTCAGCTTTTAGTTTTATAAACGCGTTTTTTCGGTGTTTATTACAGGCGGAAGATGTAATGGGGTCTCTATTAAAAGAATACGTGACGAAAAAACAAGATGAAAGCAATGATGCTGATAGTGGTAATAAAGAAGTAAAAAGTGCGCCTGAAGACATATTACCAGAGGCTAACGATGAGAAAGGTGAGGCTGAGGGTATAAAAGACGAAGAAATGAAAGAATCAGAAAAGCAAGAAGAGAGTAACTCTGTTCCCGAAGACATTAGTAGCAAGTTGCATCAATTCGATAATGTTGTTGCCATTGTGGATCCTCCACGTGTTGGACTTCATCCAACGGTGAGTAACTACTTGTTTTGTATGTATATGTGGTTGAATGGGTCTATATGGGGTCTTATTGATCTTTAACGGGTCAAACAAGTAAAATCATGAAATTAGCTCAATGTTAAACGGGCTAACTAGGTGCTGGGTTGACTGCCGTCCTAAGTTTATTACTGTATGATATTTGACACAAATTAATATTATTATTTTTTGGACAAACAGTGTTCCAGCTCAACTTAACTACACCCATATTGACTAGTTACAAAAGTACCTGTTTGACCCGTCGCACTACACACCCATTAGACCACTCGATGGAACTTATGCATTTAATGACTATAGGTTTGATTTCCCTCTTTTGTTTTGGTTACTGCAGGTGATTAAAGCTCTTCGAACTCATTCGGGTTTAAAGAGGCTTGTGTAAGTTTCCATTTTCCAACTTTCACTATTTTAATTTTCTCCATGACGATATATATCCTGTAACATTGATTCTTTTTGCTACTTGCAGTTATATTTCATGTAATCCCGAGAGTTTAATGGCAAATGCTATCGAACTTTGCACTCCTTCAACCGACAAAAATGAAAAAGGCAACAATAAAAACAGGGGATGGAGACATATGAGCAACGCTAGTTTGGCTCGTCAAAGAGCCAAATCTATGCCTAATTCAGAGCCGTTTCAACCAATTAAAGCTATGGCGGTTGATCTTTTCCCTCATACTCCACATTGTGAAGTTGTAATGCTTCTTGAGAGGTAATAACTTCAACATCATATGACCGAGAAAGTTTTGTATGTTTTATTTACTTATTGACATTGTCAAGAACTTCACTAGGTAACAACACTTTGATTTCTGCACCAATTGTTATTTACCCCACAAAATTTTAAAAATTTGTGGTAAAAAAGATAACTTGTAATGTATACGTTTAAGATTTTCTTTTAAGATTTTTAATTTCACAGTTTTGGAATGAGAGAATTTAGATTATGGATACTGATTTGCATCTAATTGAAGTATTGGGTGGTTAGACGTTTAGACGTATCACTTTAGTTGTCACAATGCTGATAAAGTACCATGGTATTTCGTCGTATTTTATGTTGGTCTGTTTATATTATTAGTTGTGAATGAGCGTGTAGTTAATTGTAAATTCATTTCAGTTTATTTATGATTAGAATAAGCAACCCGAGTAATCAAGAACAATCCTGATTCCTGGCAAAACAATGTCCATCTTTGTATTAAAGTATTTTGCTTTTGCCTTAGCAGGTGTATGTTAAGTACCAACATACCACGATGCCAATTAGACATGACGTATTGTCGTGTTATAGCTTTATAGGATTCTTTAGTTATAATGCTGAACTTTTAGTTTCGACTTTAATTTGACCAAACTGTGGTGTGGTCTTAGGTTCAATCCCACTTGCTTTAGGTCTTTGCCATGTTCTGCGCAAAAGTGCATACCTCTGCATTGCATAATACATGAATCATCATAGTCACCACCCTGTCAAAAAGATCGCACTTTTGAATAACAGTCTAACATGAACCTTTGTTGTGGCTTATTTAGTCATGCTTGTGGTTCCTTTTTCCTTTATCTTCTTTTGAACCATGAGAGGGCAGGGCACCCAATAACAGTGACATAATTGGTCTTTATGTATGGGTCCCGGTTCAGTCCACTGTTTCTGCTACTTGTACTAGGACCATTGGGACTAAGGAAGTGAGCCAGTGAGGGATATGTAGGGCCGTAGGGGTATGTAACATGCTTCTTTCAAATTTTCTACTCGGTTTATTCTAATGGGTTTTTTCCGGGTACCAAAATGGGGTCTTGAAACGATGCATGATTGAGATACGTTGTCGTGTACGTAGTGATTGTGTAGCGAAGCAAACTTTCCAAATGAACTAACGTCAAAGTAGGTGTACTAACCATGACTTTACGTCTGACTGATTGAATAGACATTTCGATTGCTAAACAACTGTAATCATATTTAACGTTTTTGTTTATCAAATGCTTAATAATTCAGATCTAGTGAGCATCGTTTAGGGGCTAAGTTAGTAGGAGGACTAATGGGTGTTGAGTCACCGTTGATCAACCTAGTTCATTCATTATTTCTTTATATTACTAAGTTATTATTCTACTAATTCTCACATCGAGTCTCCTATATCACCATGACCTTTTATCTTAAGTATAGTCTAATATCTTTTAACTAAAAATCATGGCTCCGTCCTTTACGTGTTTACTGATCAATCATAGGTGTCATGTTTAAGTTTTCCCATATTCAAAACATGTTGGAATTCACATGGTTTGGCAAGAATACCAAACTTGAAAGCTAATTATTACTCCTTCCGTCCCTAAATAAGTGTTCACTTTGACTTTTTGCAGTCTTTCTTCTTCAACTTTGACTGTAAATATTGTTTCTTGTGTTATACAATAGTTGACGAAAATTATATCAATGAAAAATTCATTTAAAACTCAATTCATTCGTATATTTTGCATCGAGTATTGTATAACACAAATATAAATATTTACGATCAAAGTTGAACAAGAAATACCGAAAAAAGTCTAAGTGGACACTTATTTAAGGACGGAGGGACGGAGGGAGTAATATATATGTACTAGTAATATAAATTGTTAATATGTCATATATACAATAAGGGTATGTTTATATCAAGCGTTTGAGAGTGTTTCGGAGCAATTAGCAACATACAATTAGTGGCTTTAATATAATGTTTGTTTGGCAATGAGCAATTAGCGGTTGAATTGTGTGTAATCACTCTTATTCAAAACGATGCATTAAGAAGCGTTTAGATTTAAATGTTAGCGTTTTAACCAGTTCTTTTGCTTTTTAGTGTGATTTTTTTGAAATATTTTTTGATGTGATGTATAAGAAAAGCCATGGCCTCCTCACACTTTATTTGACAACTCGACTCGACATAATCACATGAGCCCAGTAAAGTCGTTAATGAAATGGTTACAAACTTTTCTTTTTGTTGTTGATGTATTTGTACTTATCTAAATAAGTACTTAAAACCCGTTCAAAAAAAAAAAAAAAAAAAGTACTTAAAAGATTATTCAAGAATGATCAACTAAACCAACTGTGCTAGTACAATTAGCCACCAGATAAACTTAGAAGGTAACTTTAGAGAAGTCTCGGGTTAGAGTCTCATCATATACTGGCGGAATAAAATAAAAGTAGAAATAGAGTTCATTCTCTAAAATTCGAGGTTTGCATGCCAATTAGATGTCACTATAAAAGCGCATGAGTAGAGTTTGCGTAATAATAAAGTTTATCTGCAATTAAGTGTCACTTCGAGCTCGAATTACTGACTACTAACCAACTGACCTTAATATGCACCATGGTTAAAACTTTGCTTCTTCTATTTATTTCATATTTGAGCATATATTCGAAATCGTAATAAGTTTCAAAAAGTGTAATATATACTAGACACATGGTTCATGATTGCTAAAATTGTAATTTGGATTGGTGACAAAAAAACGTGCACCAATATATTTTTAGTATATTCACCAAAAAATCATTTTTTTCCGTTTTATGTCTGTTACCAAAAAATCCTATAGAATAATCGTGTGACTTAATTTTTAGTATATTACAAATTACAAATTACAAATTACAAATGAGCTATTGATAAGTTTCCCCAATAAGGCCAATGCACCAAACAAAAAAGCACCCCACTACCCATACTTTCTAATTCCAACTAGATAATATAAATTATAAATGAATAATGATTAAATTATTTAATGACTACTATTCAAAAAGCAATTTGGTGGCATTTGCATGAGTTCAAGTATCATCAAGGCTGGTGGGAGTGGGTGAAAACTCACCGTCACCTCAGCGTCACGTCAGTTTTTTACCAAACTCATCAAAACTCACCTAAATTCAACACAGGAGGTAATGACACTCACCCAAACTCACTCCACATCACCCCCATATAAAAGTCCAAGTCTTCATTTTCCTGCTTTTTTCGGGCTACTTCAACTTCTTTTTCCCAGACTTCCATCTCTTTTCTCTCCATCTCAAAATATGCGGCCTGTTGTTCACTCTGCATAACAAAGGCCCGTTCTTGTTGTTCACCCAACCCAGACAACATCAATCTAGCCAAAGCCTCGTCGTTTGTACTCGTCTCCCCCGAAGCTCTGCTCCCTCTAGACTTATCCTTAGCTCTGTCCCTTCCCATTGGACGTGTGATCGGTTGCACTTCTTCATTATCAGTGGCATCAACATCCACACTGTTACTTGCATCCATAGAATTTGTATTAAGCGAACTAGACCCATATGACTTGTATCTCTTGCTTATTTTGGAAGTCCTAGCTAATTCTTTAGGCAATTATTGCTCCTTTCATTTCTGGGTGTCTTTCACAACCTCCCAGCAATGACGAAATTTGAACGGTACTCCAACTTGAGCCTCATAATGCATCAACGCCTCATCAATCATATCAGCATCCGATGTACCACTTCTAGGCCCCATCTGCATCAGTTGACCATAAACACCACAAAAACGAGCTATACAAGGTCGAATTGACTTCCACTTCCCGTTCAAAGAATCATAAGTACGAACCCCGGGTTCCTCCGTTTTGCTCTCAAAGTACTCAAGGATTTTTGTCCAAAATCCCTGCGTACTCATTTCGTTTCCATGAATGTTGTCACTAGACACGGAAACCCAACCTTTTGCCAAAAAAATTTCCTCCGCTTTTATCCAATGTTGTTGTCGTTTTGTAGGTTCTTCGACCGCCTTCTTCTTTTGACGTCCCCTAGATAGTGCCTTCTTTGGTTTAGATTTTTGGACCGTTTGTTGAGTTTCGGGAACGGTTTCCAGCTCGGGAGACCCGGTTTGTTGATACGAAGCAAACCCTTGACTTTCATACGAGTCTGAATACTGCGGGATGTAGCAATCTTGAGTTTCATAGGCGGGTTGTGATGAGGAACCACCCTTATGGCTTTGGTATTGGCTTGGGTTTTGGTTATGGTATTGACTTGGGTATTGACTATGGAATTGACAAGGGTATTGGCTCGAGTATTGGGTAGGGTATTGGGTAGGGTATTGACTTGGGACCGGGCAACGATAAGGTGTGTTTTGGTAAGGTTGTGGGTGATACAATGATGGTGGTCGTATAATGATACCGGGTGACGGGTTTTCTAGGTCGAAAGTTCCTAGCGGTGTGGGAGGTGAATTTTGGGTATTTGGCCTACCTCGACGTTTGTTGGTGGTTCGGGTGGGTTTTCTTGAGACATGATTTGGAGGAGATGAAGATGAGATGTTTGATTTTTTGTGTGTGAAAAATGAAGAAAATGATGGGGTATTTAGTAGTAAATTTTGGGTAATTTTTTTTTATTTATTTAAAAAACAAACGGTTAGATTTTAGTGGTGGGGCCCAATTGTATAAACTCACCCAAGTGAGTTTGCCTAGTTTTTTTTTTGCCTAGAAACGACTCGCGCGCGAGTTTTGGTGGGTGGAGTGGGGGTTGCGCGTGGGTTTGGTCAACTCGCGGGTGGCTTCACTGCCACTCCCACCAGCCTAAGTAAAGCTCTAAACGAAGCAAACTAATATCAACGGAGCTTTGTTTATGTTCGTTTATTTCATTTTAACCGAACTAATAAACGAATATGGGCATTTAAACGGGCGGATTTTTTTATGTTCGTTTATTAAGAAAATGAGTTGTTCATGTTTGTCTATGTTCGTTTATAAAAAATTAAGCGAATCTTAGACGAACATAAACGATCGAACATAAATAAACGTAAAAGACATAGAATTGATAAAATTGTGTATACTCTTTTGTTTTATATGCTTAGTCTTATTTAAAAATGTCACATTTAAAAATATACAATTAAAAGATATAATATATGAAATAAACAAATATACAATCATAAACAAACGTTAATGAACGCATAATCAGACGTTCACGAATATAAACGAACGAACAAGATTTTTGTTCATCTTCGTTCATTTAAATAAAGAACGTAAATAATGTTCATATGCGTTCATTTAATATATAAACAAACATAAACGAACTTTTTACCGAACGGTTCATGAAATGTTCATTAAACATTCAGTTCATTTACATCCCTATCATTAAGTATAAGTTTACATGTTATTATAAATGGGACGAAATTAAGACACAAAATGACCAAGTGCATTTACAATAAACTAACTAATAATACAAACACAATTTATAAAAATTATATAGATTTAGCACAAATTTAACAAAAAATAATATTTTTTAATATATTTAACGTTACGCAACAAAAATCTATAAAAATTCTAAGCCTCAAAACCCATCTTGATTCCGTCCCTACATATGAGTCAATTACTAATTCTTCCTGTTATAGTATATGTTTTAGCCATGAACATAAATTAAGAATTGAACTTGTCGGTTAAGATAAATTGAAATACAATTTTAAGAGAAACAAATATTATGGGCAATAAGAAGTGGTGTGGATTGGATTAATGAGTATAATATATTTTATTTATGATACAATGCATGACACATCATACATTCACAATATATGGTTAATATGGTATTATGGGGTTTGACTTTATGTATCAATAATAGTCAATGTTCATCACACATTTATCCTAACCAATATCCAAATATTGATTTATCTACTAGCACCATGACACATGCTAAGTTGCATCACTATCATGATTCACATATTTCTTGTGTGGTTGTTCTACCTCTTTTTCATTTACATTTATTTATGATTATTATAATTCACATTATCTTTATTGTGCAATTTTAACCTTAAATATCGTTGTTTAAGTTATACATAACTTAATGAAAAATATGTAATTAAATTAGATTTTAAATGTATTTTTATTGGTATAATTTTTATTAATTATCATATAACATAAACAAATATATAAAAAGTCAAAATTGCAAAATAAAGACCGCAAAAATCAACAGTAAGCTATAACTATAAAACAGAGAAAGTAATATTTATCAACTTACAAGATATTAAGGTTGAGGGGTGTTTGTCCCGGCTTATATAGCGGGCTTATGGCTTATTTGATTTTTGGCTTATGTGTCAAAAGTTCACTTTTTGTGGCTTATTTCGAAACATTTCAGCTTATATAAGCTTATCATGCCATGATAAACTTATACCCTATAAAAAGTTTTGAAATAAAGCCGCACAAAAGGAGCTTTGAAACATAAGCCGAAAACCGAATAAGCCATAAGCCTCCTATATAAGCCAAAACAGACACCCCATGAGTATTGTTTTGCTTGTCTTAGATCTTTGCATGTGCAAATCAACTTTGATGTGATACCAATTAAGTTAAATTAAAAGTTACCTAGATATACTAGTGATTATTCATTAAGCATGTACTTAATGTACATGTAAAAGTGTTTATGGTAAACAAGTAACACGTTTTTGTTACCATAGCTCGTAACATTTTACAATATCAGATGAACAATATTCATTTTTTTATAAGGATTATCGACACAAGATGTTCAAGGCCATCACGGTTGTCGGTTAGCATTCGGTGTTCCTTTTTGACGGGTCACTGCCATCGTCATTTTATCAACAGCAAGCGAAAAATAGCATATGCTATATATATACACACACACGCATACGTAGCTTACAGTTTAATCCACCTGAATTAGAATGCACATAAATCCTAGCTATAATTTATCGATAATTGGCCGAAAGTGTTAATGACGTGACATAACATAACATAACATGGAATTAGTGTAATTCAAGTATATTAGTAGTAATCCGACATGATCCAAAATGTCTTGGAATTTTGGTATAAGTTGTCATTTTATTTGTTAGCACTTATGTTGCACGGAGACGGATACGGATATGGAAACGGGGACGGGGACGAGTACTTAGAAACGCCAATATCTCAAAATCCATGAAACGGGTACGGTTGGAAAGGTTTTTGTATTTTATATATATTTATTAATAAATTAAATAAACATGAATCTTTAACCGATAAAAGAAAAAATAAATACTGATACATAACATATACTTAACATTAAATAAATACTGATAGTCAATTTTTATAGTTTGTTAGAAGGTATGCCGACATATCATATGTATATACAATATAAATGAACAAAAAAAATGTTTCATGGCCCAAAAACTAGCCCAGAAATGTGTTAAAAGCCCAAGAAACGTTTTCCTTTGTGTTTCTGCTAGAGCCTCGGCGTTTCCGATATTCATGAAACGTTTCCCTTTTTGGGAAAACGTTTCCGCCACGTTTCCGGGCGTTTCTAGCCATTTTCCGTTTCCAAAACGTTTCCGGGACAAGCACAGCACCCGAGAGACGTTTCCGTGCAACATAGGTTATCACTTTTCTGCAATAAGATATACACATGTTAAAGCCTAGTTTTCTTAATTTTGTTTAATTTATTTTAACTTTTTTTTAGAATGACATGTTAGTGGTTAGTGGGTCGAGTGGTGCAGTGATCTCTAAACGGGCACTATGTAATTCCTTATCCATTTCGTCGGAAAGAAAAAACCCCTGACACGTCTTAGGCCCAAAACCTTTAAACCGTAGATCCTTTGTGGCCAACTGGGTTAGGCCGGTTGGTTTTAATCTGTCCTAACATAATGATACAAAGATATATAAGATCATAATTAGAAAGAAAAAAAAAGTTAAAGTAAAGATGATTTTTGTTAGAATTAGAAAGTTACATCAACAGAATTCTCAAATAAGCTATTGTGACATCATTATCAAGATTCAAAGGTGTGAAATTAAAGTGAAAATTTGAATGATAAAAAAGGAGGGGAAGCTAGATTAATGTCAAAAGAAAAAAAGAAAGACATTTTTGTGAGCAAGTCGCGGTCATGGCCGCCTTTTCGGGCCTTCCTGAACGCACGATTCTATGTTGTGTGACGCGTTGGGTTCAAACCTCGTGGATTAGTGCGGGTTTTCGTGTTGTTAAGGCAACTTATAAATGAGAAAATAACAAGACACAAGGTTATGAGTCTTGCAGTAGGCCCATTCCTCTGTTTTTATTTTGTGTGATGAGAAAGAGTGATTTAAATGACACCACCATACCATAATTCCATCCCTATGATTTTATGCCATTAAACACCTTTCTTTTTCTTTCTTTCTGTCTCTGTCATATTTCACCATTTTTTTTCAAAAACTTTATATGAAAGCATGAATTCTGAAGAGAATAATAGTATCATGTTTGTAGCTCATGAACATGACTCAAGTTCATCACCAAGTGGAGAAGTTGTCATCCCTATTCACAAGGTTGGTGTTCATCTTCAGTGATGAAATTTTGTCGCGTAGTGTATGTATTTGCTAAAAATTTCAATTTTTCAAAATGAACCTGGTCTCAAATTACGTGTTATATAAATTCTCGTATTATAAATTTTGTGCATCCGATGATTTTATGCTCTGGTGGTTCTTCTGCACCTGTTCATATTATTGATGTTTTCTTGATGGTGGTCTATTTCTTTTTTTTTGTTCAAATGCATGAATGATGGCTTGCTATGTGAGAATTGAGATAAGTTATGGGTGGCTCTTAATATGAACATTTATTGCTATAGTTATGATCTTATTGAGTTTTTAGCATGTGAGTATTTTTTGTGATATCAACTTCATGCTGATCATATGATAGTTATAATCAGGGACGAAGCCAGGACTAAGTATAACGGGGGCATAGAAGTTTTTTAAATTTTAATAGAGTAGAGTTCAGTTTATTTAGGTATGCTAACTAAATAAGACTATGAACACATTTTAATGCATCGAGTGCATTTAAGATATATTTGAGAAAAATCCATGTTTTTTTAAATTAACAAAAAATTCATATATGTTTCGGACACCACGGGCTCCCCTGGTTATAATATGAATATGTTGTAATTGTATTGTTATTTGGATGCTATAATCTTATCATTGGTGCTAATCTGCTTTAGAAGTTTGGCTATTTTTGGATGAAGATCAAATTTTAGTTTTAATGGCATGTAATTTGAACTTTGTTCCCTTTATTAAGTCATGTCACTTTTGCAAATTCATTATTTAGAATTTTTCTTCAGGAGCAACAAATTTGTGCTTTTTTAAAAGTGGTTTTGGACCAAAAACACTTTCTCATCCATGCCAGCAAACTCTCTTGTTTTTAAATTTTCAAATTAATTTTTAGAACCTTTATAGCTAAATTTCATCATTTCAATTTAAACTTAGGTTTTAAGATTGTATTCCTCATGATATATAGTTGGTTTATTACAAACACACATGTTTGTTGCGATTTGCTTGTAACATATACCAAACAAGCACATGATTTGACAACGTCTGATTTCCGTTTAAAGCACGGTGAAACGATTACTTTACTTGTGTAGAACACGTTACAGACGGAAAATGTAACTAGTGTTGTTTTGCATAATTAACGATATGTTATATTGTATAAGAATGTGGCTTTTAATTTTCAGTTTTTGGTGAAAGACTCCTGATATGAAGGAATAAAAGGATGTACAAAAGGCTAATCCTTGTTTACAGGCAGAAAGTGATGTAACTTTTAATTAGCTTTATATTAACTTTTAATCCCACTAATCGATCCGCGTTATGATTATACCATTAAGCACTGTTATTCAGTATTACTCACTAGATTAGTGGCATACTTTATGCAACTTTAAAGGAGAAAAAGGCGATACATGCTTTCAGCTTGACACTCCTGTTGTTTTGATATGCTTGATGTAGCCCGCGCTAGTGCATAAATGATATGGATTTGCATTTTATTTGTTAATGAGATCTTCAAAAAGAACCAAAAGTTTTTGCCTTTTTTGCAATTCAAACTGATTTTACATGTGCTTATTTCTTATAAGTTTCAAAAAGGCGAAAACTTTCTCGTCATTAGCTATAATAGTTCCAAGAGTGTCCGTTCCCTTGACTAGTCTTGATCTTTTTCAGGTTGAAGAAGAGATTATGGAGACGCCTAATGGGAAAAACTGGAAGAAACAAAATCTGTTCTTGGAGATACCATCGAGAACATTACATTCAGAACCATCTTCATCTCAGGATTGTGTTCAAGTTAAAATTGCCCCAACACCGACTCCAACTCCTAAGAAAGTCAACTTTAATCTGACACCGAGTCCCTCAGAGGTTAAAGCAAATGCATCTTCTGCTAATCACTCAGCAAAAACCAAGTCTGCAAAGAAAAGTCTACTACCAAAACTGAATTTTATGAGCAGGAACATAATTCCAGATGCAGAAAAAACGGATACTAATGTAGCTCCACCAGCCTCGTCTGTATCAAATGAAAAGATTTCAATCCCGAGATCATGGTCACTTACTAAAATCTTTACTCCTCAGAGGACATCGTCATTACCCGTTACCCCCTCAGATCAAGATTTAGTATTAGCTAGTTCGGGTGGTTCACTTAATTTGGAGGTACAGTGTGCTACGGAGTATTTAGTAATTCTGAATTATAATTCTTGCAGAAAATACTAATCTTTTCCGTGTGGTTTGTTTGTAGACTAAAGCCCAAGTTCATATAGCTCGATCACGTTCAGTCCCAGTCCTTAACGAAGATATAAGTATCAAGAGAATGGATTCTTTTTTCCGCGTCATTCCTTCAACTCCACGAGTGAAAGATTCTGATACCGTTTCACCAGTCCCTTCACCAGCTCGTGAAACAGGTAATCAATTCTATCTGTTGTAAATAAAGCTTGATTTTTTAAGCTATTTTTACATATATGAGCTCAAAATATCTGTTTTCATTAGATAATGAAGAAGGGGGCGGTGAAGATATTCCAGAAGAAGAAGCTGTTTGTAGGATATGTTTAGTTGAATTATGTGAAGGCGGTGAAACCTTGAAAATGGAATGCAGTTGCAAAGGCGAACTAGCATTGGCTCATAAAGATTGCGCTGTAAAATGGTTTAGTATTAAAGGTAACAAGACTTGTGACGTCTGCCATAAAGACGTCCAGAACCTACCCGTCACACTTTTGAGGATACAGAGTACTGTTAGAAACCGAAATGCCAGCGCAAGTAGATTAAACCCCATGGAAGTAAACGGATACGGGTAATTTTATTATATCTTACTACCCATTTCCTATTTTGAGTTTAGCTTTCTATATTAGCACCTAATAGACCACTTCCTTTAAAATTTTGGACAGTGATGTCTATAGGGTGTGGCAAGAAGTGCCGATTCTTGTTATTGTCAGCATGTTGGCTTACTTCTGTTTCATTGAACAGCTTCTGGTACGTATCTCACAAATATCATTACTTGAATTCAGTTACTAAATTATATAATGTTGACAAATCCATACCGTGTATATGAAGGTTGGGAACATGGGTACGAGTGCAATTGCGCTTTCTCTTCCATTTTCGTGCGTTTTAGGACTTTTATCGTCCATGACCTCTTCGACCATGGGTAAGCCAAGTTTATTATTGTTTTCATCTTTTCCATTCAAGTATAATGTTTGATTCATGGATTTTGATT
This sequence comes from Glebionis coronaria, assembly GCA_025667525.1. NCBI lineage: Eukaryota > Viridiplantae > Streptophyta > Magnoliopsida > Asterales > Asteraceae > Glebionis > Glebionis coronaria. The sequence continues at coordinate 46,918,093 of CM046877.1, forward strand.
CGTATACAGTTAGAAGAAGATTTGTTTGGTTATACGCTTCAGTTCAGTTTGCTTTTGTTGTAATCTTCGCCCATATATTCTACTCTGTGGTAAGGAGCCTAAAAACCATATGCAGTTTCTTTCACAAAAGAAAACATACGTATCGTGTGCTTATCTTTCAAATGGTGTCTCAGGTTCATGTTCAGCCAGTGTTGTCGATTCTTCTTGCAACATTTGCAGGCTGTGGAGTTGCAATGAGTGGTAGCTCAATTATAGTAGAGATTCTAAGACTAAAAAGACGGTGGTGGCATGAAACATCAGATGATCAGGACTTGAATTCACAGATTGTATTACGTCCTGAACCAAGACGCAACCAAACTGCATCATCATCATCATCATCTAATGTAGTTCCTCCACATGATATTGAAAGTGGAAACACATAAGCTTACTTAAGTTTGGTACTTATTTTTACCTAGTGGTGTTCTTGCAGTTTTAATCTGAGATAAAGAGTGTTGCAGTGCCAATATTTAGAGTCTGTATATTAAAGAACAATATCGAAAAAGCATCATGAAGTTTTAATTTACTTATCGTTGTCAAGATCCCGATCTTTATTATAGGATCTTACGATTTTACGCACTTAAGATCTTATAAGATCTCGATCTTGACCATTCCACAAACTAAAAAGCTATAATTTACAGATTGTGTTTCACATAATCTAAAAAACGTGTTAATCTTCATATAAATTTCATAATTATAATTTAGGACAATATTTTCATTCATCATTTATACAATTTTGTGTTTACGATATATAATAATTTGTAGACTTGTATAATATTACAAAGGCTATTTAGAAAAACTATAGTATGATCTTACGATCCCGATCTGACTTTATAATTTCGATTTTGCAAAGACAAAAACGATCCTAAAGTAGTATTCCGATCTTGAAAACCTTACTTAGTTCAAGAGAGAGTAAGTCACGAACAGTTCGCTGTATGACTTTGGAATTGCAACCGGTTGTGTCTATGACCCACTTATACATTTTCAACAAATATGTCTTTTTGTCTTGATCCCCTCCAACCGATTGTGGGAGTTTGCTGATAAAGGTAGTCTGGAAAAAGTTCTACATAGACCATTTGTTTAGTATAGACCCAATCAACCAATCACAACCATCTATTCTTTTCATCTAACAACAAAAATATATTTTTTAAAAATTCAATATCTCACAAACCGTTAATCGTTACGCAAAACGAAACATACCATCGTGACAAGAATTAAATCATCTTTCAAACGAGGGGCACATGTATATACTTCGACAAACTTTTTTTCCGACTTTTTTTCTTAAGTCACGTCTGAGAGAATCATATATGATTCGTCACGAAACATATATGATTCGTCACGAAACATATATGATTCGTCACGAAACATATATGATTTTCAGAAAATCATATATGATTCATATCACGAATCATATATGATTTTCTGAAAATCATATATGATTCGTGACGAATCATATATGATTCTCTCAGACGTGACTTAAGAAAAAAAGTCGAAAAAAAAATTCGTCGAAAGTATATACATGTGCCCCTCGATAGAAAGATGATTTAATTTTCGTTGCAATGTTGTATTTTTTGTCACTTGACGATTTACCGTTTGTGAGTTATTTAACTTTTAAAAAAAAGGTGGAAAGTTAATTTGAATGAATGTGATTGGTTGATATGGTCTATGCTAAAAAGAAAGTGTATGTTGATCTCAACTCAGGTAGTCTAATGTTATATTTTTAAATGTAGTGTTTATTTTAATTTAATTACTAAAATATTAAGTTTATTTAAGAAGCTTTATTAAGAAAAAAGATGGATTTAAAAAGCTGGTGTTATGGATATTACGATAAAAAGTATTTTGGTGTGTTGGCGTGAAAATGTTAAAGTTGATGATGTTAATGTGAATTGCGACTTTTTTTAAACAAGTTATGATACCCGTGCCTTTTAAATATGGGTGTTCATTGGTTCAGTTTTTGGATTGTTTGGTTTATTTTTATTCGGGTAAAAAATTTGATTGGGTTGACTAAAAATTGAACCGAACTGAACTGTAAATCGAATTTGAATTTAGTTCGGTGGTTGACCCGAAACTATTTTTAAAAATCTATATATAATTATATAAATATTTAAGACAAAAATATTTCGTGTATATAAACTAATTATTTTAAATATAAAAATTGTTTTTATTTTATATTAGGATTAAATTTTAATAATTATTTTATATATATAAACATATAAAAATGTATTTATTTTATATTAATTCGGTTTTTGGGTCCAATTATCAAACTTATATTTAATCTAAAATTGAATTTGCAAATCGGTTCGGTTTGGTTCGATTCTGATTCAAAACCTGAATTTTATGTTTAGTTGGGATTTAATTCTAGTTTGATTTAGTTTGGTTTTTGTTCTTGTAAATCAAACCTAAATTATGAACGGGTTGAGCTTGGTTCTTTATACATCTGGATTCTGGACTGTGATTTTTATACACTCTCTATGACTCGAAAGATGTGCATGTATACAAATTTTACACCATTAAAGTTTGGTCATATGCATTTCTAATATTTAGAACACGTGTTATATTACATTTGCAAGTTGCAAACGTCAATACCCTTTTGGATAGTTCAAGGACAAGTTTGGTTATATTTCACTTTCAAAGATATACTTTAGTTGATTGAAAAAATAAAGATATGCAATGCAATTTTGATATATTTTTAACAATCTCAAAATAGTTTAATGAATCAATATAACTAGTTCATCATCTATCCAACCAAAAACACCAAAGTGCTTTGACTCAATTTGTACTCATTTTCAAAAAACTTATGATCTATCAAAGAGATTTTATAGATATGACAAGAGCTTTTTTAAAGCTTTTTTAGAGCTGTTAGCTTTTTTATTAAAAAAATAATCTAATAGCTCTGTTTGGTACAACAATTTTTAAGAGCTGTTAGTTTTTTATTTTCACCAAGTAGCTCTTAAATAAAAAGTTGTCTGATACAGCTTTTTAAATTGTCAAGAGCTGTTAAAACTGTAGATTACTGATATACCCTCCAACTATATTATAATTTATTTAAATATTTTCTTTTAAGTCATTTTACATTATAATTTTTACAGTTAACAGCTAATATACCAAACACTTCTATTAAAAATAGAGTTTTTTAATAAACAGCTTACAACTAACAGCTTACAGTCAACAGCTTTTAGTTAACAGCTTACAGCTTACAGCTAATTTTACCAAACATAGCCAAAATGTTAACGTTTTGAGTCTTAGCTCATACTTACTTTAGTTAATGGCCCCAATGAGCCAGGAACTGATGACAAAATACAACCGAGATAAAAGTATTTTCACTTATTCACACTTCCGTATATCTATGCAACATATAATGTATATTAATGTATGTGAAACTTATTTTGTAAATTTTTTATGACCATAACTTTTCTCTCATAATAAGTGTCTTCTTTAATTCTCAAATAATATCATATTTAAACTTATATTAATATTTTTCTTATCATGGATTAATGGTGAAATCTATTCGAAACGTTATATGAGTTATGTCATGTTTGACGATGTGTGATAATAGCAAAAAGTAATTGCAATAACAGTAAGATGTCGTTTGGTTCGGGATATTCAAAGGTATTAGAGGATATTTAATATTTTTACATTTTAATATCTCTAAATATTGTGTTTTGTATAACCAAAAAATGAATTTAAAATTCCTTGATTTCCCAAAATGAGAGATATTAGAATTCCTCCAAAAAGGGAGGAATTTTAATTTACTTGAAAATTATTTTTCATAAACTTTTTTTCTTGTCGTTATTATTTCGGTTTTTATGTTTAAATAAAAAATTTAAAAATTTAAAAATTTATATAAAATTTATATAAATTTAAGTAAATATTTATATAGAATTTTTTATGAAATATATATATAATTTTTATAAAATTTATTGAAATTTCTTAAAAAAATTAAATAATTTTTTATAAAATTAATGAATTTTTTATAATATATATATAAATTTTTTTATAAAATTAAATTATTTTTTTAGAAGTTTTAATTTTTTTATAAAGTTTATATAAATTTTTTATAAGATTTTTATAAAATTTATATAATTTTTTTTTAATTTTATAAAATTTTTATAAAACTTAATGAATTCTTTTATAATATTTATATAATTTTTTTTATAAAATTTATGATTTTTTTTTATAATATATAAACTTTTTATAAGGTTTTTATATATATTTTTATAAAACTTGTATAAACTTTTTAGAAATTTTGTATAAGAATTTAAAAAAATAATATAATGCTTTTATAAAATTTATAGAAATTCTTATAATATTTATATATATATTTTTATAAATTTTAAATAAAATTATTATATATTTTTTATAAAATTTATAGAATTTTTTTAAAATTTATATAAAATGTGAAAATTCGAATTTTAATCTTTTAAATAGAAAATATATATATATAATATTTATTCGTTAATTGGTTCAACCTAAAATCAAGATTTCAAAAAATTATAAATTCGGCCAACCAAACAGGCTTAGGCATTTTAAATTCTAGAATTTTAAATTCTGAGAAATTTTAATATACTAGAATTTAGAATTCCAGAATTTTAATATCTTGAAACAAACGGCCCCTAAGTAGTAAGTAGGGTCGGTAGTAGTTATCAGTAAGCAATAGTAAGCAGTAGCAATATATAGTAAGCAAGATTAACTTTTAAATTAGTAATAAATGGTAGTTTTTTTTTCATTTAAAACTGTTTTTTTTTTCACTATTAATAATTATAATTTACATATTAGGAGAAGGCAAACGGACAACAAGCTGCGCCGCTAGCCCTTTTTGTATAACAAAACCAAATCTATTAAATACAAAGTTGTAACTATATAAAGTGTAAAACAAGCAAATGCTTATCGTTTGTCGCTTGCCGATTCCTAAAAAAGTGTAAAACAAGCAAATGCTTATCGTTTGTCGTTTGCCGATTCCTAAAAAAACATATAAGCCCGGCTGGTCATGTTGCAAACGCTTATTGAAATGTTAATAAACTAGTAAATACTTAGCGCTAGATGCTCTTAAATGGTCATGTTGCAAACGCTTATTGAAATGTTACTAAACTAGTAAATACTTAGCGCTAGATGCTCTTAAATGGTCATGTTGCAAACGCTTATTGAAATGTTAATAAACTAGTAAATACTTAGCGCTAGATGCTCTTAAATGGTCATGTTGCAAACGCTTATTGAAATGTTACTAAACTAGTAAATACTTACCGCTAGTTGCTCTTACATGATTCCAAAAGCTAACCTTAAGACGAGAAAAGTTCTATAAGGAACATGCATCAAAAAAAGAACAAAGGAAGCAATCTCCACCATCCAATATTAATCTTTTTAAATTTAATTAAAAAACACATTTTCATCCTAATTCTTAAAAATTAAATATCTCTCAAACCGTTAATCGTTATAAAAAAATAATTATACCGTAACGACGGAAATTAAATTATCTTTCCATAGATATGCACTTCTATATACTTTCGGCGAACTTTTTTTAAAAAATTTCGTAAAAAAATCACATGTAATTCTCGAAAAATTACATGTAATTCTCGAAAACTCATGTTTGATTAATTATTTTAAAAATCACATTTGAATTTGTAACGTCACATGCGATTTGTGAAATCACGTGTATTTTTTTGACGAGAATTTCAACATTGTAAAATCGTTAAAAGTATATGAAAATAACCGTCTATTAAATGACAAAAATATTTTCGTTATTATTTTAAAACCACACGTGATTTATGTGAATTACATTAAAATGTTTGAATCACATGTAATTTTGTTAATATATTAAAATGTTTGTTGCCATTAATATAAAATATGTTCATTTTACCGGGGTGGAGTCCCCTTTACCCAAAAAAAATATATGTAAAACAAATTGGCTTCTGAATTACATGTGATTCGGTGATAATTACATGTGATTTTGCTTGCATTACATATGATTCAAGCATACCGAAACCGTAACTTTTTCTAACAAACCCACATTAGATGAATCACATGTGATTTTTTTAATCACGTATTATGTTTTCATTTATGTAAAATATATAAAAACAAATTGGCTTCTAAATTACATGTGATTTTGTTTGAATCACATGTAATTCTGCTTGAATTGCATGTGATTCGGTGATAATTACATATGATTTTTCTTGCATTACATGTGATTCAAGCATTCCGAAACCTTAACTTTTTCTAACAAACTCACTTTAGATGAATCACATGTGATTTTTTTAATCACATGTAATCTTGTTAATATATTAAATTGTCTGCTTGAATTACATGTAATTCGATGATAATTATATGTGATTTTGCTTGCATTGGATCACATGTAATTCGATGATAATTACATGTGAATTTGCTTGCATTACATGTGATTCAAACATTTCAAAACTTTAACTTCTTCTAACAAACCCACTTTAGATGAATCACATGTGCTTTTGTTTGAATCACATGTAATTTACCACGTTACATGTAATGCAAGCAAATTCACATGTAATTATCATACATGGATCACAAGATAGCATACATGGATCACAAGACCACTTTAGATAGCATACATGGATCACAAGACCACTTCAGAAGGATGGATGATGTGAGGAATGGAGAGAAAATGTTATTTACCACGAACCACATGTGATTTACCACGAATTACATGTGATTTATCACGAATCGCATGTGATTTACTTGGTTTCTAGATTATTGGTATTAAAGTTGAAAATAAAAATCTATGAAAACATGTAACTTAAAAAAAAGACTAACGCGTCAAATGGGACCAAAGTTAGATGTAAAGTTATGTGAGTCTACATGAATCACATGTGATTTAAAGAAAAATTACATGTAATTATTTATAAAATCACATGTGATTTAAAGCAAAATTACATGTAATTTTGTATAAAATCACATGTAATTTGAGCAAAATTACATGTAATTATTTATAAAATCACATGTGATTTGAGCAAAATTACATGTAATTCACACAAAATTACATGTAATTTTCATTCAACACTAACTAACCACTTTATTACAAAAATCACATGTAATTCACACATAATTACATGTGATTTGCATTTAACACTAATAAACTATTTTATTACAAAAATTACATGTAATTCACACATAATTACATGTAATTCACACAAAAGTTAACGATTTACAGTGTTAAAAATTCTCGCCAAAAAAATTACACGTAATTTTCGAAAATTACATGTAATTTTTCGAGAATCACATGTAATTTTTTATGCGTAAATTTTAAAAAAAAAAGTTTGCCGAAAGTGTATAGAAGTGCCTATCTATAGAAAGATAACTTAATTCCCGTCGCGATGGTATAATTAGTTTTTCGTAACGATTAACGGTTTGAGAGATATTTAATTTTTAAGAAATAGGATGAAAATGGGTTTTTAAATTAAATTTAAAAAGATTAAATATAGACCATTAGATGGAATTTGAATGGATGGTTGAGATTGTTTCCTTCCTTCTTTTTTTTGATGCATATTTTATAAGGATCTCACCTCACCTTAAGACACATTATGACTTTTCTAGGAGGGTGTTTGTTTTAGCTTATATAGTGGGCTTCTAAGCTTATTAGCTTATATAAACTTATAAGTTAAAACCAAGTATTGGTTAAGCTTATATAAGTGGGCTTATAAGCTTATATAAGGAGTTTTTGGTAAGCCTAGAATTTGTGGCTTATGTAAGGTTAATTGGGCTTATATAAAAATATTACCTAAAAAGACTTTTATACCCTTATTTAATAATTACTATCCTTTTTATTTTTATGTATTTTTTGTCATTTTACCATATTAGTTATATAAACTAAACCAAACAGTTAATAAAGGCTTATAAGCTTATTATATAAAAGTCATAATTTGCTTATATAATATAAGTCTAAGCCCACTTATAAGCTTAACCAAACACCCTCTAGATAAATCTAAATAAAGATCTTGCATTTTTATGATTGCGTTCGGCTACGAGATTTTAAAAGGTTGAAGATTTGATTTTTTCAAAAGAAAACACATTTTATTTAAAGAAATGTTACGAAATCAATTTATTTTTTGTAATGTTTCATGTAGAAATTAAGGGCATCCACTATGATGGTTCATACATAAGTTTATAAAGTTTTGAAAATGTCTAAAATGTTTTAAACCATAGTGAACATCTATTTTAAGATGATGTAGCATGAAGATGTCTAAAATGTTGAACTTTTTCATAATTTAATACATTTGATTATGTTAGAGGTTTATAAATTTTGATGAGGTTTATCCATAGTAGAAATAGGTTTATAAAATAAAAAGGTTTAGAAATTAATATTATAACACACTTATAAAGCTATAGAAAAGTTTATCATAATAGATGCTCTAATATAGTTTCAAAATTGAAAATATAAATAATAAATATCATTTAATATTCATTATTAAAACTAATAAATAAATAATATTAAAACTAATTAATACATAATGTAATATTAATACTAAAACTAATTAATACATTTAAAAATAGCTAATACATCTCATTACTTAGAAATACTATTATATATTCATATTATACAACAATTAAAATCATAAATATCTCTAAAATCGTACATATTGTCTACCTAAAATAATGAGGTTCAACTGAGAACCAGAGTCATAGTCGGTTCAACTAGCAAAAAAATCCGTCATAAGACGAACCGAAGAGGATCCACCAAGACTGATAAAAACGACACCGTTAAATTAATTCGTACCACTTTTTTTGAACAACACATAAATTTGTACTACTTATAAAAGATATTGTATTGTCTCATTCCAAAATTTTAATTAGTACAACGTTACAAGTTTTTGGTACAAATCTTTACCACACAAAAATTTCATAAATTTATTTTTATATTAATTGGTGGACAATAAAAATCAAATGACAAAATTAATATGCAACATGTACAAATGATTATTGCTTTAAATTATATTTTTTTAGATACAGTTATTTAAATTGTTCACTAATATAAGGTTAGTATCAAATTTCTATGTTTAATTTGAATCATGCAATTTTTTTCTTCACAAATTTGCATTTTTGAAGACATATATCGTGTGTGTATGCATTTTAGTACAAATGTAGTGAAACACTGTTCATTTTGCTAATGAATTTGATTTAATCGTACACATCAAAGTAAAAAGATTTTAAGGTCATTATGAAAACGTGTAAACATATAAATTAAGAAGATTCTCTATATTTGTATGTTATATAATATTGCGATGAATGTTACACAGATTTACATATATCTTTCATCATTAATAATCACAACCTCGTAATACTATTTCTATATAAAATGGTTTATTATTACCAAAAGTTATTCCAACTTAAAGTTATCGTTATTATTAGTAAATATAACTATAAAACATCTCGTTTATAGAATTTTAGCCGCAACCGTAACACGCAGATATCTTGCTAGTATATGCTTACGAAGTTTTTTAGGAATTACTATAAAATTTCGTAAGTTCAATCAAGCAAAAATGAGCGTATGGAAATGGAGGATTATAGGCGCTTATACTTATTCAAAATAGCTAAACATATACAAGAATATAATAGACGACAAATATAAGCTTTAAATATATGAAGTTTTTTTCTTTGATATATTTTTGAATTAAGTTCTTTTAGATACCAAAGTTTTCTAGGATACAAAGGGACTCATCCCCACCATTCATCTATATCTCATCCAAGGGCTGAGATTAGATCTACAATTTACACTGAAGGGGTATTTTTGTCATTTCACCCGCTCACTATATAAGCCATTTTCTTTTTTTTTCCTCATAAACACACAGACCGTCTTTTTGTTTCTCTCTCTTCCCCCGATCTAGTTTCTCTCTCTATAATAGATAGATCTAAGCATATAATCATAAATCCCGCACAAACATCATCATGAATCAATCATGAATCGCGTAATTCGATCAATTAATCAACACAAATTCATGATCACATACGAATTCATCATCAGGTTTGTATAAAATCTCTTCTTATTTTTAAGTTATTTGATTTTGAATAAGCTTATTAGTTCTTTATCATTTTAATTATAAGATTTTAATTGGCTTATTTTGAACGAGTTATTAAGATTGATTGTTCTTACTTAGAAGCTAATTTCTTAGGTGATTTATGTAAATAAGCTTATTTGTTATGAATGAGATTTTTTATTAGATGAGAGTTACAAATAAACTTGTAAATTAGATGATTTTGATTTATTGTGTTGAATTATAAGCTAGCTTATTAGCTTTTTTTAAAGACTTATCGGATTATTTGAATAAGAGAGTTATGAATAAGCTTATGTTTTTGTGAATAAGCTGTATTAGTAGGAGTTTTATTTTGCTGATGTTTGCTAGATTAAGGTTGGTGTATCATATATGTTACCTCATATTATCATATATGATAAATATATGATATATGATGTATGATCGGTATATCATATATGATACATGAGGTATCATATATGATGTATCTAACAAACCAGAAGAAAAAACTTGATTTTATGACTAATTTACATTGAATATCATTAAGCTCTTCAAATGTGCCTTCTATGATATTGTACATGACTTTTACACTTATATTGTATTGTATATAGATTGACCCCAAAACTCTTTTTCTGTTTTATACAAATGCAGATCTTGCGAACAAAACAACGAGAAGAGAGAGATGTTGCAATGGTTAGAGTAAAGTTGATAGGGTACTTATCATAACAATCGGACGTACACGAGTTTGAAGAAGAATTGCTTAAAGAAGAAGAAGAGTAGTTTCAATAATAAGAATATTTTTGGTGTTAATCATGAATTTAATAGGCAAATACATTTTGTATAAATGGTTATCATATATGATATCAGAGGTATATCATATATGAATTTATATTAGGTTACGTTCTGTTTGAATTATCATATATGATTCTGTTCAAAAGTACATTTATTAATGTCATGAACAAATGTTTAATTATTAATTGTGCATACTCTTTGTTGTAATAATGGATTCATCTGATTATTTGTTTAATATATCAAAGTTTTTCTTGAGTATCATATATGATTAGTGCATTATCATATACTCCGTATGACTTAATTTATCAAAACCATCATGACATAATACCAAGAAAGTTAAATCATATTAACAAGATGTTGTACGAGATACCAATTGATTACAAAATCGTTCATATACTTCAAAACTCCATTAGGAGATTACAAGGAAAAAACAAACAATAAACGTAAAATAAAAATTCATGAGCTTCTTCATTAAGCTTCTTGGCCTTTTGGATGCTTGTAAGTTCAAAACGCCTTGTAAACAGCCTTCTCTACACAAAAAAGAAGGTTTAATTCAATTTTCAAGCACATAATGATATATGATATATTTGATCATATATGATATTTAGCTTATATCATATATGATATAGCATATCATATATGATACTTCATTAGCAAGTCATACTAAATATGTTCAACCAGATTAATCCATAAAAAAGGAGTTAATTCAATTTTTAACAAAATAATCATATATGATATATTTCATCATATATGATATTTTAGCTTATATCATATATGATATAGTATATCATATATGATACTTCACAAACAGGTTACACAAAATATGTTCAGCGAGATTAAGCCATAAAACCTTATAATTCATGAAAATAAGCTAATAAGCTAGCTTATAATTCATCATAATAAAGCTGATGATAATCTATAAGCTTATTCACATTAAGCATCAAGTTACCTTATCATTTGACATGTCAAATTCACGTAACTTATCAAATAAGATATAAAAAATAAGATGACTTATAAGCTTATTCACATGGAATAAGCTAAAAAAAGATGAATCAAAACAGATCGAATGAACTTTACCTTATTTATAAACGGAATGATTGATTTACGATGGTGATGATCGATGAATTTGATGTTTGTGATGATAGATTAAGACCTGAATATGTGTATATGTATGTGTTTTTGTGTGTGTTTTAGAGAGAAGAAGAAAAAAGAAGATATCGATCCAGATCTGGGATGTGAAAGTGAAAGGGGTGTTAGGTGGGAGGGGTAAAATGACGAAACTACCCCTCCGCTTTTTTTTTGTTTTTAATCTGAGCTGTTGGATGAGATGAGATGAACGACTTAGATCAGTCCCCTTGTATCCAAAGGATACAAGGTATGCAAAATAACTGGACTCTATATTTTTATATGATTTCAAAATAATAAGTTTCAACTTTATATAACTTTACAAACAACTTTGTAAAAAATAAAATTAAAATGTCAACTTATAATATAAGTCACAGTTATTAATCGGCTTCTTTATAACTAGTTAGGCGTATGCAATTTCAGAGGTAGCAATTAGCAACACGACACAATTAACGGCACGAACTTGGCATGAAATTAAACAAGTTTGGGTTAAAGATAAACAAGTTTGGCTCAAAAACAGGTCAACCATATAACTCGTTTAATAAATTGGTCGTGTTTAGGTTGAGTAAGTATTAAACAAGTCGACACATAAACCCGTTTAAAAATATATAAGCATCTAAAAGTAAAATATATAACTTTAATTTTATGTTGTTTTTAGGTTAAATATATTTTATATGTAGTTAATTGAAATGAATTACGATTATAACTCATAATTCATTGAAAATGTTTCGCAATTATTTTGTATGTTATGTTTATCATTTTTTTACATCTTTATATCATATTTTCACATAATGTAGTTTAATCGACGAGCAACCAATTTTTTTAACTGCTTGACTATTAATTTAAACAGGTTAAACGGGTCACAAACGAGTTACACGTGTTATGCAGGTCCGGGTTAGGGTTGAGTTTCGTGACACGATTATTAAATGGGTCGTGTTTGGGTAAAGGTTATAATAACACGGCAACTCACGAACCCGAACAGGTCAACACGAACACGACTCGATTGCCACCCCTTATGTTCCCCAAAATGTGAAAGGAAAAAAAAGGGAAAATGGTGAATTTAACATAATGCTTAGAGATGACAAATTTTACCCATTTTGCTAAGTATAAATATTTTTTAACTATTTCTTAAAAAGTAGAAGATATTTTTGTTCATCTATTATTATTGATGGGCTTAATACTAGGGCTGTAAACGAACTGAACGTTCAGCGAACCGTTCGCCGATTGTTCGACGAAAAATTTGTTTATGTTCGTCATTTAATAAATGAACGAACATGAACAAGATTTTTGGTCCGTTTAGTTAAATAAACGAACATGAATAAAGGCTTCGTTCGTTCATTTACGTTCGTGAACGTTCGATTATGTCCGCCCGATTACGTTCATTTATTTCGTTCGTTTACGTTCGTTTAATGTCACAAATGTTAAAATAATAATAAACTATACATCAAATATTTTAAAATGTCTAATAATAATATATTAATAATAATGATTATATAGAATATATAAGACGATGATATAGATCGTCTAAAGCGACAACTTCAATTACACGATCATTTAGCCCGTTTATATTTATATCGCCGTTTACGTTCATTTATGTTCGTTCGATTATGTTCGTTTAAGTTATATGAACGAACATAAACAAACATGAACAAGTTCAAATCTAAATAAACGAACATGAATAATAAGTGTGAAAACACTTATCCTTTTACCACTTAATTATAATAAAAATAAGACCAAAACGTGTATTTTATGTCGTAAAAGTCGGAATTATGCGTGGTTTGTGTTTTTATTGTGTTATAGGACAAAAATATGAAAAAAGAAGAAAACACGGGTTTTCACGGCCTTTTATCGAAGAAAAAGACAAAAGACGAAGTCAAAAGATCAAAAGTGCAAGAAGAACGGAAGTCAAAGGCCTATTCTGAATATTTATCGAAGAAAAAGTCTAAAGACGGAAGTTTGACAAAGTCGAAGAACCAAGTCTACTAAAAGAAGAAAATTAGAAGACAAGTTCATTTTATCATTCGACTAATCCCGAGACAAAGTCAAAAAAGACGAGTCATTTAAAAAGACGAGAAGACAAAAGGAAGAAAGAAGGAAGCAACACACCACACCTCCCCTCTCCTATAAATAGTCTTTTATTTCCTTCATTTTGGGGGAGTCATTTTATTTTTGTAGTTGATATCTTTAGAGAGAAGTAGATGATTCTACTTTCTCTCTCTAGATTTCTTTCATTTTCTTTCAAGTTTTAATCTTTTCACTTTAATCTTGTATTAGAATCTTATCTTTAATTAAAAGCTTTTCATAATCTATCTTATTCTACCTTTCTTGTTTTAATCTTGATTTTGATTCGGTTCAAAGTAGGTAACTTGTTTCATCTTGATGTTTATTTGATTAAAGTGCTCATCTTGTTGTTTTTATCAATTTCATACGATTGAAAATCTCAACTTTTTGGTGCTTTTAGCTTATTTCGGTTTTAGCTTATTTTCTTTTTAGTGTTTTTAAAAGTTTAATCTTTTTAAAGTTCATTTTATAAATCTTGCTTATTTAGTGTTTTGATAGTCTTTCATTCGTGCTTATTTAGTTCTTTTTATTATTCATTTGGTTAAGTTTTGGTAAGTGCTTATTAGAAAATTGCTTATTTGACTTTCGTATCCCATCGTAATACTTCTAAGGGTTTTACTTGTTCCGATCGAGTATTGTGATCGCATAAGCCTTAGGGTTTCTACTTGCGATCAAATACTGTGATCACTCACTGTGATTATAACTGCGATCACTCGTTACGATCCAAGACTTCGATCAAAGTCACGATCGCAGACTGCGATCGTGTGTTGCGATCCTAGTTGCGATCAAAAGGGTGCGATCCAGGTTAAGATTGTTGGTTGCGATCAAGGACTACGATCGCCTGTTGCGATCTAGACTGCGATCTAGACTACGATCTAGAGTGTGATCGTAGGGTGCGATCCTTGTTCACATTCTGCGATCCAAACTCCGATCCTGGGTGCGATCGGAGGTCACGATTGGTTGTCACGATCCAGGCCACGACCCCGTGTTGCGATCCAGGTTGTGATCGAATCGTATTACTTTATTTTTATTTTACTTAGTTATTTTTCAAAGTTGATTTATTTCCCACCATTTTTGTCTAGTTTAATTTTATATTGTCTTGTCTTATTTTATCTTTAAATTTACTTTTTTAATTAGACTCAAACTTGTTTAATCTCTTTATATTTGTTATTTGTCTTTACTCATTATAGTAGATATAGATAACCAAAATCTCCCCCTTTTAGTGACCAATACCGATAAGTCCACCTTAAACCGTGATCAATTCGATTAGATACCGAGAACGAACGAGTACACATATGAAAAAGTTGTCATATTAATGAACGACAATTTTTGTCCGATTAAGTGTTCGCGTTCGTTTATTTGTTCGGCTAAAATTAAATAAACGAACATGAACATACCTCCGTTCGCGTGCGTTCGGTTCGTTTACAGCCCTACTTAATACACACATGTAGGACAATAGATTGACTCTAATGAGCTATGTGAAAGACCAAGTTGGTTACTCGGAGAATCTTTTATGTATAATGCTTTTTTCGACTTTGAAAAAAGTATTATTTTTTTATGTGTTTTGCCTGTTTTAACCTGCGCTCGTTTAGCTCGCGTCTGTTTAACCCGTCGACCGTTTAATCCGCCGCTCGTGCCCACCCGACCCGCCCATTTACCCACTTCTAATGCCTTTATAACACGTGGAGGGTATAGTCTCGTGTCATAAGGTCACATCATACGGCTATAACAAACTCTGTCATGCAGTGGCGAAAACAAGAGGAGGTCACAAGGGTCATGTGACCCCCCTAACGAAAAGATGTAATGAAAATTTTTGAAAATATTTAAGTTTTTTTATAATTTGACCCTCTTAAAAATCATTTTATAGTATAATTTACAAAAAATATCAAAATAACTTCCGAGTCAACTTTCTAGCTCCACCCCTGTTTTCATGCAATTTTTGAAAGTATTGCAATTTACTCGTTAACTTATACTAGTAGAGAAGAGAAATGTTACATCGGTACATCCATTCAAAGTTTACACAAAAAATTCTACAAAATGACTTGTCAAGATTTTAATTGGTTTATTCAAAAGAATAAGAGAGAAATAAAAGCATAAATTATCAATCAAATATTTGACAAGTCATTGTGTAAATCTTTTATATAATAAAAGAATTACATTACTTGAGAATTTTAGTGAAAAGTGAGGTTGTAGAAAAACAATTGAAACGATTAAATAGCTTGATTTTTACACATAAGTAAAATCGAGCGATGTGATTGATTGAAAAAAAGTTAAAACTGAATTCAGTTTAGTCAAAATTAAAAAATTTGGTGGAGGAATTTGATGAAAACACAATAAAATATATGTGTCAAATTTGTGAAAATAAAACCTTAAAAAAGAGGATGGGATTAATAAAACTATATTGGTTGAAATTTAAACAAATTAGATGGACTTAAATGTAAACTTATAATTTTCTATATTTTTTAGTAACTTTAAGAAATAAACAAAATACCCCCTTAAACTTTATACCATCTAGACTTTATATTTTAAAATACAACATATATGTTATATTAAAAAAATTAACAAATCACATGATTATAAATATTAAAATAAAAACACAAATTATTAAAGTTATTTTATTTTGACACTTAACAAAATCAAGCAATGAAATCTATGTAAATTATTATTAACATGAATATAAATATTAAAATGAATGCAGGACTTTAGACATCGGCGTGAGATGAAAATAAATAGACAGGATTCTATATATTACAAGAACATATGTTTTTTCAAGGTTATTATGCGTTACTAAACACACAATATCTAGAAATAATAGCTAAACATTTCAGTTAAATAAAATGAAATCATTTATGCAACAAATAGTTATACAAAATATCAATTAATATTATCAAATATTGAGAAATCGTGTAAAACTCATGGATCCATGAATATTTAAACTATTTAAGTATTAAAATTTTAATATTGTTTTATAAAATAATATTAAGCATTACAGAATCATGAATTTATAATCGTGTACGTGTAAAGTTGATGTAAATGGTTTACTGATTAATAATTAAGGTATAACTATTTGGAATAAAAAAACCGAAAGTAAAAAGAGTATGTAATTTATGAGACACCCAAAATCAGGCAAGGAAACGCGTAGGCAGCATGGGGGTGCCACGTTCTGGTACAAGAATCAATAAAATATAGTTGACACAAAATTGACGTAATAAAACATTTACATCACATCATAAAAGATTAGAGTTTTTAACTTAAAAGTCCGAAAGTTTTATAAGCGGATAAATCTATTATTTAAACATGGTTGTGTAACATATAGTTACCAATAATATAGGATAAACTTCTAACGGCTTTTACCAAAACCAAAGTTTAAATATAACACAGAAATCTCCAAGCTGCGAAAATATCTTGCGGGCTCCCATCCAAGCAAAACTAAATATTATTACCTGAGATTAAACATGTAAAACGTCAACACAAAGTTGAGTGATATTCATAGGTTTAGTAGTAAAATTGTGGAACACAAACATTCATTTGTAAGAAATAGGGAAGATGGTTATATATGTTAACCATAGTCCGAAACCATTATTATTTCTATTTAGCTCATGATACCGAAGCTTAACAACATGTAAGTTCCCCTAGTGAGTATTCAGCCTAAATACTCAAGTATAAACAAATGTAATGCGTCAAAGTAATACGAGACAGGGATTGTCAATCCCGATGGATCCACCCACAACATTTGCGTTTGCAAGAAGTAATATGGGAATAATTAACGGTGCATGATCAAGAGGGGAAACTTAGTGGCTATGTATACTAAAAGCAATAATAATAATGAAAAACTATTGGAAATCATCAAGTTCTGGAAAGCATACAAGTTCTGAATAGCATACAAGTTCAGGATAGCATACAATTTTAAATGAATGTGTTCCACCATGTAAAATATCACCCCGCGTTTAGAAACAATGTGCTAGTAGTAAAAAGAGGCTATGAACTCACCTTATAAGCCACGAGGTAAGTGAACACGGAACTCAGGAGCTAAGTAGAAGAAGTAGTGGTAAGACGATCGCCGACGATATAGATGCCCGGTAAACACGAAAGCCGCAACCTACCAAATAGATGCGCACTTTATTAATATACCCAAGTATAAACTCAAACTTAATAAAACCAATTAAATAAAATCAAAATTATAGTATATACGCAAGAAAAAACCACACAAGTGAATTTACTAGACGCTTTTACAAGACTACGTTATTAAGACAAGTGCTCCCGAAAGCACTCAGCCGATACATACCAAATGTACCCGCTAATTTCCCATACTTAGACAACTCGAATTTTTATGAAACTTGGTGAAAAACTCAATCATAACCTGAACAAAACTCAATTTAAATTTTATTCAAAGATTTACATTTTAGAACCACCTTTTCAACACATTTCTAGACTCTAAAATTCGGACAGTTTTGTACACTTGACTCGTGAAACCATTTTGACCATCATAATCAATTCCGTTTACAAATTCAACCATTGACTTTGAAAATAGACTCAAAATTCTAAGTTTAGGACTTTAAAACAGCCTCTAAGACTCAACTTATAGTCCCCGAGATTTGACCCAATATCGACAACAATTTCATACAGTGTCGATACGCATCTCCTAGTACACGAAAATTCAAACTGATGTAACTTCCTCCTCGTTTTGAATTGGAAGTCCCATTGTATATCAAATCGAAGCTTGGGAAAAACTCTACAACAATATCCCATCATCTCAACCTCTACCCAAACTTAAACTCTCGAAAAATGACCTTAAACCTACTGGTCAAAAATAACTTTTTCAAAAACATACTAAAACTCATTTTGACTCATTTCTAAGTACATCCATACCTCAAATAACTCATATACATCATTTGTAACCAACTTTAACACTCATTTCTACTTGCATGATCCACATGCAAACTACCAAAGTTTATAAACAATGCATGCATTCAAGAAAATAAAAATAAAATATTAATAACAAGTTAGTGGAACTTTACACATGATTAACAAGATCAAATGATCAAGAACACCAACCCCCCCCCCCCCCCCCCCCCCCAAACATTTGTGGGTTTTGGGAAGCAAGAACACAAATCCAAAGCTTTTCCAAGTTTGATTATCAACAATAACTTGATCCTAATACCAAATAACACACATGCAATGGTTAAACTTGGATCAAATCTACACTTTTATAAAATAAATTTAAAAAAAATTAAAGTGTTTGCATGTGGGTATTTATTGATGAAAAACACTTACTAAGTAATTTTATGAGTGGGTCTATGATTAGATTTTTCCAAAAACCAAATTTTGTGGTGGTGATGGTGGTGGTTTGTGGTGTAGCCGGCGGCAACAAGAGAGAAAAATGGAGGAATTCTTTTTTTGTTGCAAATGAAGTGTTTGTGTAAAAAAAATTCCTTTTATATGCAAGGGAGGGCAGAAAGTGTAAATAAGGTTATCTTTTGGCCTTTGTTGCAAAGTAGTTTTTAAAGAGCGGGAATAGTACCTAGTCGATTTTTTAAATTTACGGGAGTCGGGTTTCGTCTCGGCTTCATAAAAATAAAGTCCCGATCAATAAAAATACCTTTTAAAAGATTACGCACACGAAAAGTAACAATAAGGTTCCGACTCGACTTAATACGTAATGAAACGAAAACGTCAAAATAATCAAGTATCATAAGACGTAAAATTTCGAGCATCCGTTGGTATCGCGATCACTAGTAGTTCTCGTTACTCATTGATTTGAGTAAACTTTTTTGTAAAATGCACGCGGGTGCTTTGAAATCAAAACTTTTGATTTAAATAAACATAGAAAAATAAAATAAGAAATTTTATAATTCCAAATAAAGTATTATAAATAATCAGAAAAACACTTAAAAATATAATTTATTAAAATTATCAAGATCTCAGGATTTACGTATGAAGAATACAAGAAAATGTAACATGGTTGAAAATTTAAGAAGCATGAATAAAATAATAAAATAATACCGAGAAAATACGAGTTATCACATAATTCGAAAAGTAAAATTTGAGGTGATGTTATATTAATTTACACGGTGTACAGTAAAATAACAAGATAATCAAACAATAAACATTAGATGTTTTTAAAACCATATAATATACTAAAATATCACAATAACGAAATTATTACTTAATTTATTATTTATGTTCATCTCCCGTGTAATCAAAATACCCCCTTAAACTTTATACGATCTAACATTTATATTTTAAAAATACAACATATATATTATCTTAAAAAATCAACAAATCACATGATTATAAATATTCAAAAAAAAACACAAATTATTGTTTATTTCTATTTTGACACTTAACAAAGTCAAGCAATGCAATCTATGTAAATTATTATTAACATGAATATAAATATCAAAATGAATGCAGGATCTCAGACATCAGGGGGGATGGAAATAAATAGAGAGATTCTACATATTATAACATATATTTTTTCAAGGTCATTGTATGTTACTAGACACACAATATCTACAAAATGATAGCTAACGTTTCTGTTAAACAAAGTCAAATTTTTTGTGTAACAAATAATTATATAAAATATCAATTAATATTATCACATAATAAAAAATCATGTAATACTAATGGGTCCATTAGTATTGTAACTATTTAAATATTAAAAATCGAATATTGTTTTATATAATAATATTAAGCATTAAAAAAATAATAAATTTATAAATCGTGTACGTGTAAGGTTGATTTAATTGATTTGTTGATTAATAATTAATATATAACTATTTAAAATAAAAATATCGAAAATAAAAAGAGTATGAAATTCGAAAATAAAAATTGAAGCGAATTTATATTAATTATACGATGCACAGTAAAATTAACGACATAATCAAACATATAAACATTAAATGTTTTAAAAAATATATGTTATATACATAAAATCGCAATAAAAAATTATTAAATATTTTTTCTTTTATGTTTATATTTTGTGATTAAAACTAGTCTTTTTTTTAAACTATTTTGTGAAAATCTATTTGTGTGTAGCATTTCTCTTGAATGTAGCATTTCTCAGTAGAGAAAGTCACTTTTAAAGGTGCGAAGATGATTGATGCCAGTATCTGATTGGTTATAAAATCATGCTAAAGCCCAACTACCTATAAATAAAGCCAGCTCACCAAACTTTAAAAATTAAAAATAAAAATCTTAAATCCCGGTTAAATCTCCCCTCTTTTTTGTTCACATCCCAATTCCTTTCACATCCTCTACTTCAATTTATAAAACCCCTAATTCTCATAACCATCTTAGATCTGCACAATTTAATCAAACCCTAACCCTAGATCCACCTTCATTTCCAACAAACAATGTCATCAATCATCACCAAAACCCTAATCCTCACTCTCCTCTTCACCCTCTCCTTCGCCGCCCACTCTCCGGCACCGGCGCCGCAAAACGGCGCCGACAACTCACCCCCACCTCCACCATCACCACCGGCACATTCACCATCACCATCACCTTCACCATCTTCATCATCTCCACCAGCACCAACACCAGAATCAGATCTAACACCTCCACCAGCACCTGCTGATGCTCCTGTTCCAGTAGCGGCGGCGGATGTTGGTGGTGACGTGTCAGAGAATGTGAAGAGCGAGGAAGGGAAACATGGTGGTTCTGGTGGGATGAGTGGTGGGAAAAAGGCGGGAATTGTGGTGGGGGTTGTGGCGGCGGTTTGTTTCGTTGGGTTGGCTGGGGTTTTGTATAATAAGAGGCAGCAGAATATTCGCAGAGCGGAGTTTAGCTCCGCTGCGCGAAGAGAGTTTCTTTGAATTTTTAGTTGTTTGTTGTTATTGTTATCGTTATTGTTATTGTTATCGTGTTTTAGGTTATTTTAGATCTAGATCTATACTAGTGATCGAAAGAGGGTTTGGTATTGTTATGATGTAAAAATTGTGGTCACGTCTTTTGGGGATGGATCGGTTCGATATGATTTGATATGATAGATTCTTTACATACATTGTTACTTGCGCGTTTTGCGTTTGGTTATTAGATGATTGTTCATTGTTATGAGTTAATTTGTTTCGATAACTTTTATGCGTTTGGTAGGCGGCATTCTGGTCATAGACCACCCTGGCACCACCTTACCACCTCTGTTAGTTTTGGTTCTCTAACACGTCGCTTTACATACCTTACCACCTCGTTAGTTTTGGTTCTCTAACAAGTCACTTTACATACATACTCACACGCACAGAAAAAATAGGATGATACAGTTAGGTGGTGGAGACCATACAACTAACCGTGTTTCTTCTCCTTCGTGTGCGAAGGTGGAAGGCTGTTATGGCCTTCACGTGTGATGAGTGACCTTCGTGTGTATTGATGAAGTACCATAACGCCCAGTCTAACAGAGGTCCGAAGCTAAAAGGTCATATTGGCTTGATTGTGCCCACTTATGTAACTCACCAGTTGGTAAGTAGTCTAGGTGAAACATCAGCTTCTTTCATAGCATTGACATCAGCTTCTTTCATAGCATTGGGTCACAATCAGTTGGTCTAAACTCTGAACCAATACAGATACACCATCAGTTTATAGTTTGAAGTTTTGACTTCAATTTAAGGTACTATTGCATTATGGCTATATTGGCAACAATGTCATCAACTGTATCGTATTCCACCTATTGTCTATCATAGGTTTGGCTGACCCTTATACTTGATTGTCATAAAACCTCGACGGCTCGACTTGTTGACCATTTATTAAGAACTCCATCAAAGTTGCAGCCTACCCCTCCTGCAACATCATCTTTACTTTAACTACCTTATTAGTTGGCTTTCAATTGGTGAACAAACTACACAAAATAAATGTTTCATGGCTAGATTATCAACTTCGATACGTAGCTCTAAGGGTGCAAGCTCAAGAAAAGGATTTACTACGTTTTAAGAAGAAAAAAACTGATAACAGTGTCATGCATTTGGTTGTCTTGCATCTTTCTATGTTGAGTTTGAACCTGCTAGCAGCAGATGCCATTGATAAATCATGGCATGGTTTGTTTGTCGTGTGTTCGACTCATGGATGACTAAAACCATTAACCTGAACCAATGTAGCATAATTCAACATAATAAGCATGATACTCGTATTATTACCACTTATATTCTCAATTACATAATCTAAACTTATATCAACTAGGCTTATCTTGTATTTTCCCTGGGGTCTTTGACTCTTTGTTGTGCTATGTTCAACTAGGAACACTTGTATGTTACTAATAATCTGCAACCTTTACAAATATCATGAACCAGAATGAGGTTCAAGTGTCATGCTTGTGCGCCGTTAGATTTACTGTGGTAAATCATATTAAATGACGCAAATGAAGTCTAGCTCAGTTGGATGGATGCATTTGGTTATAGTCTCTATGTGGGCGAGGTCAGGGGTTCGACTTCTGTCATTCTCCGTGTGGGAGATTTTTCCAGAATTGGCAGCCGGGTTTGAATCCCATCGCAATGCCTTGAAGCCCCTTAATGGGAAACTGGATGGCTAGCATGGGGTTGATATTCTCTTCGTGATATGATTCGAACTCGGGTCGAGAGACTTGGTGTCTCGGTGGCACGCAAGATACTCCGCTGCACCAAACTGTCGGTAAAAAAAAATCATATTAAATGACCCAGGCAATTTCAGAAGTCAGAAAGAGATGCATGAGTCTTTGCAATACGAAAAGAGACGCTGTCAAAATTTTGTACCAGTGCTGCAGTGCTAAACAACGTACAGCGGAAATTATTTACAGTAGTTACAGACTTACATGTGTCATAAGCTAAAACTATCCTAATTCTTAAAACGAAAACATTCAATATTCAATGGGTGTGTGTTGGGTTTATGTTATATTTTTAAAGACCAATTTTTAAGCTTATTTTCAGCTATCTAATTTATGAGCTTATGTCATCTTTAAATCATGATAAGCTCATAAGCCCTCACATAAGCTAAAAAATATGAGCTTATGATACGTAAGTCGAAATCATACAAGCACATTAACCTGTATTATAAGCTTTAACAAACACCCCCTCAAGCTTCATAAGAAGCTAGAAAGCATTTTGTTTTCTGGTAGCAATATGATCTTTGTCATCAAACTTCATCTTTTTACGTATCTTTCTAGACCTTAAACACCAGTTGCAGCAGCAGAACAATCTATCATTCTCGCTTTGACAGCTACACTATATCATAACCATACGTTATGATTGTTAGACTTGCCATAAACCCAGCAAAAATAGCAATCCATACTGCAAATTACAGTTTCAATGAATTCGTCTATAGAGGAAGGTGCTACATTGCACAAGTCTTTCCAATATGTTATCAAACGCCTCAAGCTTTTGCCCCTGAAAAACAAACACATACCAAATATTTGTACTAGCGAGTGCAAAACACAGAAATTTGAGGTTAGGTGTAGTAATTAACCATGAATGATCTCACAAGGTGAAACTATGCTGATTCAGTATCCAGAACTTTCAAACATAAAGCCATACTCAAATCTAGGAAGCTCATTATAAATGATCACTTAAGTAACTCTGGTGTTTGTTATAACCCTAATTATTATGGTCGAAGAACTATGCAGTACAATGTGTTACCAAAACACTTGTTACACAAAATGACCTGAAACGATGAATCCTGATTCCTGAAGATACAAATGTAGGGCAGAAGAAAAGCTAAACTGGGTACAAACTCAACAAAACTCATGTTCAATTCGACTGCTTTGCCTACGCTAAACATGACTTGATCAAAATTCATGATTCTCTTAAGCAAACTAAGTTAAAAACTAAAGAAGGTACCATAACTATGTAACATCAAAAGGCTCAAACTAAACACTCATAAACTCAAGACTAGCTCCGCGCAATTCTTTCTATAGCAAGTTATCTGAGTTAACATCATAAACCAGTTATAACCATTTATGCCACTAGTCATAAAAAACAAACAAGCTTTCATGATAAACGTTTCTTATACGATCTCTAACCCAAATTCACCTAATAAATTATGTCTATTACCAGTTACCACTGAGCCTAAAAACATAACCATCACAAAACAATTTCGCATAAACCACCATTTCAAAAATATCATCATTAGCTTCATAAAGAAGCTGGAATAACAAATTAACCAAATTGTCTTAGAATCCATCATATTTCAAAACAGACACTAATTAAAAAAACTTCCTAATTTTCTGGAACATCAACTTCACCACTGGAAATTTTCTCCTGCAAGTCCTTGGGATCTTCCTTGTCAACGGTGCATCCCACACTGACACAGGTTCCAAGTATTTCCTTCACTGTACCCTTCAGCTCCTTGGCCATTGATCTTGGCTTCATAATCTTAGCAATCTCAATAACATCCTCCATCGAAATGTCACCTATAGAAGTAGGTAAAAAAATTATTAGATGATGGGTTTTAACAGGTATTTGATGTAACCTTCTGTTGTATAAGTGGGCTTGTGAACTATTCTAAAATCAAATAAGCTCATAAGCTGGAAAAAGAAGCTAATCCAAACAGCACTTAAGCTTATTATGACATAATAAGCATACGTACCAAATCAGCTAACAAAAAGAGACTAATGAAACATTAATCCAAAATCACGTAAACTCGTACCTAAGAATCTTAAAACAAAAACCCAACTTATGTAGTATGCTTATGGCTCATATGGTTTTCGCCATATGAATCACAAGCTCTTATTGTGGCCTACATTAAAACTTTTTAGCTTATTAAATCGATTTATTGCATAACAATTGAAGGGGTGTTTCTTTAAGCTTATATAGTAGGATCATAGCTTATTTGGTTTCAGCCTTATTTTAGAATTGTTCCCCAAATATCTTAAGCTTAGGATAGAGTTCTGTTTAATCTTAAATGTGAGCTTATGAGCTTACCTGACTTCGGCTTATAATTCAAAAGCCCAACTTTCTAGCTTATTCCAAGCATAAGCTTAAACAAACACCTGTAAGTAACTTGTTTAACCCAAACCCATTTTAACTCATGTGCCCAAAAAAATGACTTGACCCATACCCGATTAACCCACCCCAACCCATGAACCATAAAGTTATACTACCTGAATGCTTAACATTCTTGACTTCATATATAAGCCAAAAACAAATAAGCTCATAAACCTATATAAGTGAGCTTACAAACATAAGCCAGAAACCATATAAGCCTGATAGATAACAAAGTAACTCATTTGACACATAACCATTTTAAACCATGTCACCGAAAAACCATCTAGACCTAAACCCATCAAAATCCAACCCATGACCCATAAATCCAACCAAATAAGCCATATAAGACTACTGTATGCTTAAACAAACACCCCATAAGTAACTTATTCCAGAAAAACCCATTTTAACACATGTGACCAAAAGAATAACCCAAAAACATATAAGCTCATAAACCCATATAAGTGAGCTTACAAAACATAAGCTAGAAACCATATAAGCCATAAGCCTATATAAGCTTAAACAACAACCACGTACCCATTTTAACCTGTTCCACCAAAAGACTCCATACCCGTTAAAATCCGACCAATAAATTAAACCAAATAATCCATATAACCCTGCTACATAAGCTTAAACAAATACCCCATAAGTAACTTATTCAAAACAACCCCATTTTAAGCAATGTAACCAAAAACCATCCAGACCCATTTTACCCATGACCCATAAAGTCAGATCAGTATTATAAGGCACCACATAATCTTATGGAGGTTATATAAGCCCAAAGTCCAGAAATAAGCAACAAAACTGGGGCTTTGGTTATATAAGCAAAAAATAGGCCATATTTCGGCTTACATTTCATAAACCCCAAGTTTTTAAACTTATTTAGAGACTTATGAGCTTGTATAAGTATATTTTATTATATTAGAAAGTAGTATAAACCAATAAGTCTCCGAATAAGCAAAAACAATAGACTTATATTATATAAGCCAAAATAAGGTTACGTTATATAAGCTAAAACAAACAGCCCCTATGATACATTAATAAGCTAACAGCCAAAAATTTATAAAACCAAAAACCAAATAAGCCATAAGCCCAAAAACAATCTAGACCCATTTTACTCGTGACCCATAAAGTCTCATCAATTTTATAACTTATAAAGCGCCCCATAAGCTTATGATACATTAATAAGCTACCATAAGCAGAAAAGTATTAAAATAAGCCAAAAAAAGTAAACTTAAAAAACCAAAACACCAAATAAGCCATAAGCCCATAAAAGTCAACAACCCATTTTAACCCATGACCCATAAAGTCTTATCACTATTATAAGGCGCCCCATAAGCTTACAATACATTAATAAGCTTACAAAGTACTAAAATAAGCCAACAAAAAGTAAACTAATAAAACCAAAAACCAAATAAGCTATAAGCCCATAAAAAGCTATATATACCTGAATGCTTAATGTTCTTGACTTTCTTCCTATCACGTTCAGGCTCCTTGAGCGCCTTAATGACCAAAGCAGCAGCTGAGGGTACCACAGAAACCTTAGCTTGCCTGTTCTGCACAGTCAGCTTCACCGTCACACGCAACCCCTTCCAATCCCTTGCAGTTTCTTTTGCGATATCTTCTCCTATCTTCTTGGGAGACAGACCCAATGGCCCGATCTTGGGTGCGAGCGAACTGGCGGCACCGACTTCTCCTCCGGTTACCCGGACGTAGACTTCGACGACCTGGGATGGGTCAAACTTTGGAGGCATTTTTGGTTGTGGCGGCTGGTTTTTTTAGGGTTAGGGTTGAAGGAGTGTGTGTTGTGGGTGGAGATGTGTTTTTTATGGGGGGTGATAAATGGATTTGGTTTGGGCTTTAAGTGGATTTGGGCTGTGGTGCAGTTATTGGGCACATTTGTAAATTTGTTTGTTTTAGTATAATGGCCCTTAAGAAAAAAAGTTGTCCATTGTTTGGTTCTTTGAAGCTTGTGAGTCGGATTTGAGCTTATCTTGTATTATAAGTTATTTATGAATTATATATTACTAGTATGATGCTCGCGCGATGCTACGGTTTTAATGATACTAAAAATGAAAAAAAGAAATAAATTATAAAGTTGAGAGTATTCTGTCAAAAAAATTTATTTTGATTTAAGCTTATAGTATAGAGACACGCAAAAATATAAAACTCTCCATTTGATATTTCGGCTTATAATGAAAAGCAAAAAACACAAAAGCTCTTTATATTTAGAGATCTATCATTTTCTCAAAAAAGTTTATTAAATTTCAGCTTATAATCGATGTTCTTTCTTCGACCCATCTCGCTAATTTTTACCGTATAAATAAACCTTTTTAATTATTTATTAAACACGTAAAAAGACACTCTTAAATATTACTTTTTTTTAACTTCAAAAATGAAGACAACAACTTCTTTAGCGACAAGAGTAGAGTATTTCGACGAGACTACGTCGACGGTGTTTTGGTTCAGAGGTGGTGAGGTCGGGTGATGGAGCAGTATAACCAACATCACACGAAAACGACTCGCTTATGTTGTACTATTAGTTATTTATGAATTACTACGTATATATTATAAGTTTATAAGCTTATGATTAGTGTTCGGTTTAGCTCATCAAAATTATTAAAGTAAATGATAAAATAGTACATGAATATTAAATGGTGTAATTGTTAAATGCGAATATAAAAATGTTTTTATATATTATTGTTATATAACTCAACAATTTCTTATAAAAGCCAATGTTCTAAAATCCGTCGAGCCATCGGTTCACGGTTCAACCGGCGGTTCAATCGAATTTTTTGATCAAAACCGTCGTCTGATCACTCAACCGGGTCACGGTTCAACCAGCCCGGTCAACCCAGGTTATAAAACACTGATAAAAGCAACAATTTTTTTGCTTATCAAATCGCCTTTATATGAGCTTATAAGTCCACTTATATAGGTTTAATCAAACACTTTGTTTCGACTTATAAACTTATATAAGTTAATAAACTTATAAGCTCACTATATAAGCTAAAACAAACACCCCTTAAAGAGAATAATCTGAAATCAAAACCAAATCAAATCGAAAAGTCAAAATGAAAATATAATCAAATCGAATTAGCCAAACCCGGACCAAACTAAATTAAATATTTTATTTTTGGTCTAGGTATGTTTTTGGTAATCTAACTCGCAAACCAAATTCATAAAAAAAGATATGTTTTTCTTAAGTTTTTTTTATTCAAATATAAGAATAATTGGTTCTAATAATTTGTTTTGCTAAAAATCGATATACTCAAATTTAAAAACATATACAAATTTGATTCGGTTTTATTCGATTGAGTTCTAATTCAATTCAGTTTTATATTACACCCAAAAAAATTCATTTGAAAATTTAATTGGATAAACCAAACAATTTGAAAATCAAACTAATAAACACACCCTTACTATTAGTAAGAAATAAAGTTTACTATAAGTTTTATAATACTAATTTTTCACTTTATACAACTTACATAAATTTCTTTTTACCTTCATATATTAAGTGTCTTTATTAATTAAATATTATATTTACCAATAAAAGTTAACTTTTGTTGGTTGAAGTAAAAATTTAAAGCATTCTAAATTTGCACATACTTCTATAGGTGGTTGAGTAAGCGGGTTGAGTTACAAGTATTAATTGTGTTGGGATTTAAGAACTAATCAAACAATTAATTACGAGTATGTAACGAAATAGATTTAATATAACATTCATGATTAAGACACATAATACTAAACAATTAAATATTAACCTTTGTTTATTGAATAAATCAACTAACGAAGCTTGATCTTGATGCAGAAACTTAACGACTAAATAGCCGTCTCTATTGGTTGCTCACACAACACGTCAAACGAACAATAATACGATGATAGTAGTAACTTCACTTGCAAACAATTTGTGTAGATGTTGTAACTTTGTAACCCTATATAGGGATTACATAAGGATCGTTTATAAGAATAATACTCAAAGTCATTGAAACCCTAATTAGGGTTTGTATACTTGCCGATCAAAGAGAGGACCAAATCAAAACCAAAATGTTGATAAGAATACCAAGGATTTAGTATAGGCTTAATTACTTCACAAGGGAGTACTAAAAGGCAGTCGATCTTGCAAAGGTTTACACTTTAGGTTTAAGGAATTTTGTAGAGAAAGATAGCCGAAAATCGGTTAGAAGGAGAGATGATGAGGGATAAAATTATGAGAAGCCAAAGGTTGTTTATATAGCCTTCTAGCCCTAAGGCCCATAACTTGTTCCCTACCCCAAGAAAATATATTTAAGGAATTACGAAACTTAATAATTTTTCACAAAACCCCCCCTTCTGGAACACCCCTAGGGGCCGACCACTATGGGCTCTCCCATGGGTTCCGTTTTTTGACTTTTAACCCCCTGTATTTTAACTTACGCATATGTTTAGTTAGTTAAACACGTAAAGAACTGTAACAATCGTTAATTAAATAATAAGTAAAGTTTTATTAAATATTGGTTATAAACATTAAACATTAAATACTTAACAAAGTGTATTCTCCGTGTTTGAGTGTGTTGGACCCTTGTAATTCGATATTACTTATTAACTTAAGTAATAACTATTACTTCGACTCAAGTGTGTTGTTTTAATATTAGATAAGTACTATGAAAGATTAAAACAACAATACCAATATACTTTTCAACGTATAGACTTTTATTAGAATCAAATAAAGAATCTATAACCCACTTTGTTTGCCGAATAACAAAGTGGTTGAATGACAATGGGGTTTGATCTCCTCTACTTAAACGTTTAACCAAAGTTAAACTCTAAGCTCCAATCTAAACGTTCATATGCATCTTTGGCTATATGGTTTAGTTGGTATCGAGAGAGAAAGGTTTTCCAGAGTTTAAGCTCTTGTCTTGGTTACCTTTCTCTCACAATGTACACTCCTTTATATAGGCAGTGTAATTTAGGGTTTGCATTTTGCATGTACCAATGCATGAGTTTATCCAGTGGGTGGTTGATGCCCATGCTGGATAAACAGTACAAAGTTCATAATAAACTATTCTAGAAAAGATAAAGGTTGTACTTATATCTAAGTATACAAGAAACCTACTTTAACTTAAAGTAATCTTTTCCCGCCTAATGCAAACCATCAAAATACTGAAGATCTTCAGTATCCTAGAGGAGATCGACATCATTCAGTTTGGTATTGTCAAGCCAAACTGAACTGAAAGCCCTTCTTCAGTCCTTGTTCTTCAGCAACTAGACCGCCTAGTATTTGAAGTGAAGAACTCTTAGTCTTCTAAGTTCACTGGAAGGGGAGTGCTGAACTTTCTTCAGCTTTAAAGTCATCAATAGGAACTTTGTTCCTCTGGTCATCCATCAGCAGACTGGTCTTACTGCTGAGCATGTAACACTTAGGGGGATTTTATATTCAAATCCTAGAGTTGCTTCAGGGTCAGTAAATACTGACCCAACAATCTCCCCTATTTGGATATACAAATAGCCTAAGTCTAATGTCAGTAGTAAGTGAGCATAACAACTTCTTCTTACTTGCACTGAATAATTAATATCTTATAAACATCAGATAATCATTTATTCAACAACATTACAAATTACAACAAAAATTATTACAAATGATTATTTAATTCTCCTTAGGCCTAAGTTCTTCAATGATGGAAGTCTGAGTTAATGGATATGAGTTTATGTGGTCCAATATAGCAAGCAAGCACATGCTGAAGGTATTAGCAGCATTAGTAAGTCCTGGACCACCATGAAGAGAGTAAAAGATCCTTTGAACATTCAAGAGAAGTTCATTGTTCATTTCATCAAGATCACTTATGCCCACAAAGTCTTGACGTTCTTGATGATTGAACATAATCATTCCTAGTTCTGGTTCGTCCAGTACATGACCAGGGAGATGATTTTGAAACTGAACAAGGCCTTTGTATTTCTTTGTAGTGACAAAGATGTCACCAACTTCTAGTTGTATCAGATTTGCCCTTTTGTTCAGCTCCAGTATTGGATCTTGATCTTCCAGAGAAACTTGAGTGTTGATGTTCAGAATTTCACCTAGTCTTTCATGATTTCTCATATAGTGCTCGATTCTGGTGCGAACTTCATCCCATCTCTTGGATTTTCTTTTCTCGATCATCACACTCATTTCCATCCATTCGGAGTAAGAAAGTTATTTTCCTTGAAAGTTTTCAAGTATCTCATCAGTTCCATCACCCCTATAGAATTTGAGATTGATGTCGCCTTTGCTGGTCAACATGTCAACATTGGTGATTGGTGAGATATTTCTTCTGTTAAGCCTTGTTATACAAAACTTTTTATATAACACTTTCTTCTTGAAGACACTTTCTATTTCAACTTTTCCAATTTGTTCATACAAGCTTAGCTTCAGTTCTCTTAGTTTCTCCTCTTGCTGAAGCTTGTATAGATTGTTAAGTTCTTCCTGAGAGGCCACTCCAGCGCTGATCAACCGATCATTCATAGTAAGGTCTCCTTTGTTTTTGGGTATAAAGGGAGGTGACCCACCATCAGTTGTTTCCCCACTTGTGGTCAGCCCTTGCATATCATCATCTTTGGCTGATGGCTCCCCCTTACCCTTTACTGGGCTCTTTTCAGTGATAGGTGACTCAATGGATTGTTTATGAGCCTTCTTTTGGGCATGTTTTTGAAAGAGCTGCTGGATTGTGTTTTTCTCCCCCTCAGTAGAAGACTGCCCAGCAGCTTCTAATGACCCACCAACAGGGAAGAAGCCACAGAGATGATCAAGAGTGTTAGTTACCTTGGCCAGCATGGCTGGAACAGTTTCAAGGGCATTTAGCTTCTGCTGAACCTCTTCATAAATGGTTAGCTTTTGTTTCTCCAGCAACGCCACTCTATCTTTGATTTTGGACACAGAATGACACAAGGTATTAACTTGGCCAGGAACTGGTGTGAATTCTGGTGGAAACTCTATGGAAGCACCGTTGACGGACTCCATTAGAGAGGACATCTCTTGCTTTAAGGAAGTGGTGGTGGCCACATCTTGGACCAAGGGCTTCAAAGAAGCAATGATGACATCCTTAATTTGTTTAGCAGAAGGAGGAGGTGGTCTTGCTTTATAGTTGAGACTTCGTTGTCAGCAAGCACCTTTTCTTCCTTCAACCTAGCAACCTGTGATTGAAGAATCAACACTTGATTGGTTAATTCTTTTACCTGCTCAGTTATGGGGGAAAGTGGCTTTTGTGTTGCATCAGCAGGTTTTTCATCACTGTCATCTAGATTGAATGGAATTCTCTCATTGAACCCAAGTTCTTTTTCCAGATCATCTCCAGACATACTAACAACAAAAGTAGGCAAGTGTCCCACCTTGGCTCCAATATTGAGATGCACTTCCTTGGGAATTTTTGCAGCATCATCATGAGTGTGTGGATCAGTTTCAAGCCCTTCACCACCAGGGTTGGTTTGACTTGATGGATCCTGAGAAAGAGTCCCTGATAAATTTAGATCAATGATAATGTTTTTGGTTCCTTTAGTAGAACCCTGTTATGGGGGAGATACTTCATTAGAAACAGATAGGCCAAGGTCAGCATCAGCTGTTGGATTTGCTGACACATCATTCCCTGATGCAGACTCAGAGTGACAAGTGATAGAGACACGCAAAAATATAAAACTTTCCATTTGATATTTCGGCTTATAATGAAAAGCAAAAAACACAAAAGCTCTTTATATTTAGAGATCTATCATTTTCTCAAAAAAGTTTATTAAATTTCGGCTTATAATCGATGTTCTTTCTTCGACCCATCTCGCTAATTTTTACCGTATAAATAAACCGTTTTAATTATTTATTAAACACGTAAAAAGACACCCTCAAATATTACTTTTTTAACTTCAAAAATGACGACAACAACTTCTTTAGCGACAAGAGTAGAGTATTTCGGCAAGACTACATCGACGGTGTTTTGGTTCAGAGGTGGTGAGGTCGGGTGATGGAGCAGTATAACCAACATCACACGAAAGCGACTCGCTTATGTTTTACTATAAGTTATTTATGAATTATATATTATAAGTTTATAAGCTTATAATTAGTGTTCGTTTTAGCTCATCAAAATTATTAAAGTAAAAGAGAAAATAGTACATGAATATTAAATGGTGTAAATGTTAAATATGGATATAAAAATATTTTTATATATTGTTGTTATATAACTTAACAATTTCTTATAAAAGCCAATGTTCTAAAATACGGTTTTTTAATTGAACCTGTCGAGCCATCAGTTCACGGTTCAATCGAATTTTTCGGTCAAAACCGTCGTCCGATCACTCAATCGGGTCACGGTTCAACCAGCCCGGTCAACCCAGGTTATAAAACACTGATAAAAGCAACAATTTTTTTGCATATCAAATTGCCTTTATACGAGCTTATAAGCCCACTTATATAGGCTTAACCAAACACTTGGTTTCGACTTATAAGTTTATATAAGCTAATAAACTTATAAGCTCACTATATAAGCTAAAACAAACACCCCTTAAAGAGAATAATCTGAAATCAAAACCAAATCAAATCGAAAAGTCAAAATGAAAATATAATCAAATCGTATTAGCTAAACCCGGAACAAACTAAATTAAATATTTTGTTTTTGGTCTAGGTATGGTTTTGGCAATCTAACTCGAAAACCAAATTCATAGAAAAAGATATGTTTTTCTTAAATTTTTTTATTCAAATATAAGAATAATTGGTTCTAATAATTTGTTTTGCTAAAAATCGATATACTTAAATTTAAAAACATATACAAATAATATAATCCGAGTTATTCGGATCCATTTGAAAATTGGACCGAACTAAGATCAAATTTGATTCAGTTTTATTCGATTGAGTTCTAATTCAATTCAGTTTTTTATTACACCAAAAAAAATTCATTTGAAAAACTTTAATTGGATAAACCAAACAATTTGAAAATCAAACTAATAAACACCCTTACTATTAGTAAGAAATAAAGTTTACTAGAAGTTTTATAATACTAATTTTCACTTTATACAACTTACATAAATTTCCTTTTACCTTATTATATTAAGTGTCTTTATTAATTAAATATTATATTTACTAATAAAAGTTAAATTTTGTTGGTTGAAGTAGAAATTTAAGGCATTCTAAATTTGTACATACTTGTATAGGTGGTTGAGTAAGCGGGTTGAGTTACAAGTATTAATTGTGTTGGGATTTAAGAACTAATCAAACAATTAATTACGAGTATGTAACGAAATAGATTTAGTATAACATTCATGATTAAGACACATAATACTAAACAATTACTACGTAAATATTAACCTTTATTTATTGAATAAATCAACTAACGAAGCTTGATCTTGATGCAGAAACTTAACGACTAAATAACCGTCTCTATTGGTTGCTCTCACAACACGTCGAACGAACAATCAGTACGATGCTAGTAGTAACTTCACTTGCAAATAATTTGTGTAGATCTTATAACTTTGTAACCCTATATAGGGATTACATAAGGATCGGTTACAAGAATAATACTCAAAGTCATTGAAACCCTAATTAGGGTTTGTATACTTGCCGATCAAAGAGAGGACTAAATCAAAACCAAAATCTTGATAAGAATACCAAGGATTTAGTATAGGCTTAATTACTTCACAAGGGAGTACTAAAAGGCAGTCGATCTTGCAAAGGTTTACACTTTAGGTTTAAGGAATTTTGTAGAGAATGATAACCGAAAATCGGTTAGAAGGAGAGATCATGAGGGATAAAATTATGAGAAGCCAAAGGTTGTTTATATAGCCTTCAAGCCCTAAGGCCCATAACTTGTTCCCTACCCCAAGAAAATATATTTAAGGAATTACTGAACTTAATAATTTTTCACAAAAACCCCCTTTTGGAACACCCCTATGCGCCGACCACTATGGGTTCTCCCATGGGTTCCGGTTTTTGACTTTTAACCCCCTATATTTTAATTTATGCATATGTTTAGTTAGTTAAACACGTAAAGAACTATAACAATCGTTAATTAAATAATAAGTAGGGTTTTATTAAATATTGATTATAAACATTAAACATTAAATACTTAACAAAGTGGATTCTCCATGTTTGAGTGTTTGCCCCCGATAGGCTCACTCATTAACGATAGCTAAGCGATTGCATATCCCAACAGCTCCTACTTGTAAGAGTTTAGAACATTACATCCACAATAAAGTATATAGAAAAACTTTATTTTAATCGGAAATAATTGAGGTATAGTTTCGAGAAATATCTCAAAATTAAAATGGTGTATTATTACATGACTTAGTAATAATCACCCTTTTATTACTAGTACCGTTAAACCATAGATATAGATCCCAACTCATTCCATATAGTTTAACTTATTTTCTTGTTATCGAATTTAATTCAGATGTACCAAATGCAAACAAGAATAATCTTGTTTCAACCTTTGGGTACGGCCGTACAATTGCCTGATTAATTATGGAGAAGATCAAATGGTATTAATTTTCACTATATCAAGTGGAGGAACAAATGCTACTTTGACTACAAGTGTTGTAGATGTTGCTTGACAACATTTCCAACTAAAGCCTATATAACTATCTTATTCATGATAACGTTTAACTAATCAATAAATAATATCCACACATGCAC
The DNA here is from genome assembly GCA_025667525.1 of Glebionis coronaria. Taxonomy (NCBI): domain Eukaryota; kingdom Viridiplantae; phylum Streptophyta; class Magnoliopsida; order Asterales; family Asteraceae; genus Glebionis; species Glebionis coronaria. Next base: position 46,954,656 of record CM046877.1, read on the forward strand.
CAACTTGTTTGCATCTTAAGTCTAAGAATGACTTAACCATTTTTCGAAATCATACTCACGACAAGGATCCA